>OX463313.1:7517500-10017500 GCA_949820665.1 Scrobipalpa costella
AGAGCCAGGGAGAGAGCTGTCCATAGGATCTGAAAAAAAAAACATTTCAAAATGTGGAAGAAAACGGGATAAAGTCCAAGTCAAAGTTAGGAGTCCTAGACTGGCTCGAGCTCGTTTAAGTATTATTCTAATCTAAGTATTATGAGATGCTTAGATTAAAGATGATCAACTTGTTCGTACTCCAAGCGGGTTTCTTGTATGAAGATTGTTAAGTGGTACCAATACGAAGTAGCAAAAATCACGACTTAACTAATATAAGTATATATATGTCATTTTCTGCCATGAGAGAACAGAAAGCTAGGGACGCCAATAATTTTATAGTATTTCCAACTCAGTTTTAGAATTAAGGTAAACAAAATTTCATGTCTTTTTATTAAAAAACACATTTAAAAATAAATGTTTCCTTGTTGGCAAATTAGTTAAATTAATAAATCAACGTTTTAATTATGTTGTCATATCTAATAGCTAAAACTTATTTTAGAAAAAAGATCTACGATTAAAAGACATGAAACTTTGTTTACCTTTATTAAAACTGAGTTGGAAATACTACAGACAAGATTAAGTTAAGTTGTGCTCTTTACTAATCGATAGCAATGTTTCTTATTTTACACAAATCAGAGGCCATTTTTACATAATAAAAACGGTTTTATGAGTTACTGGGTTTGACATTTGAAATCATCCTCCCACTGGAGACTTATTGGCTTGATTTCTGGTGAACTCAGCTAAGCTTTTGAGAAATATATCTAAGCCATGTGACTATTTGTTCAGAATCACAATGGCGTGCAAAAGTAATAAATTACAATGTGTCATAATTATTCTGTATAGACTTGGACAATATATTTTACGTTAGCATTTTTGAGATTGGTCACAAAACAACTTATTTCAAGCCGTTGCTAAACTTAAGATGCTAATATTTAAACAGTAGATTATGTTCTAATTAGCAGAACCAACTTACTCGAAATCGCCACAGGCCTCTCAAATCCATATCCGCATAGGTACAGTCAAGCACACACAAAGAACACCCCAAAACGCCCTATGCCTTTGTAACAAAGTCTCTTTTTCCACAACAAATTATTTTAAGATAAACCTATGACCGTACAACAGTAAATAGTTTAATTCGCGTACAATTAACACAGCTTGATGGTATGGTAGATTTTAATTAACTGGACTGACGGATTTGAACCAAGCCGCCCGTGACAAAGTAAAAATACGTATTCTCGGTAAACCGTGATACACAAGTGGTAATTATCACAAGGTATGTCTCGAGATATTTAGTGCACATTAGGGACTATTATTAAATGAGCTTTAGAAAGTTTTACATAAATATCTGAACGGATAGACCACAAGGCGCAGAAAGACGTTCTTATATTAATCACGATGTACCCAAGTGTGGTCTGATTCAAGACTTTGCAGACTTATTTTGTATTTATATTCAGAGTATTGCGTTTTGTGCGCTAAGCATTACACGAGGAGAATAATTTATTGATAGCCAGAAATACTCTAAGAAAAGGCTAATAAATATCTACCAGATAGAATTTAAATACTGTTGTTTGGTATAAAATTAATATTAATTGAAAAGATGCATTGTTTTCTAGTCAACTAACCATATCCCTTAAACTACTGTACGATAATTAACCATTACTGGGTAATAGTAATTGCTACCTACTCTAAGTAATTCTCTATTCACGTGCGGTGGCGTCTGTGGCATAGAAAATTGATTCTTCTAATTTATTGGACACATTCTGTGTCAATTCATCATAAATACAAAGAAACTATTTTAAATGTGGCAGATCCAAATGATTTATGACACTTTAGGTTTCGTAATAGCCAAATAGAACTGGATCGTGTCATTAATTTAGCAAGAGCTCGTTATTTAGCAATTCAAAAGTAATACACTATTTTGGACGCAACTGTGTCAATAACCTTGCATGGTACGAAATAAATTTGCATTAATATTTGTGAGCAAAAAAACGTACGTGCCCAATTTTGTGGCGCCCATCTTCTGGCGCCTAGATCACCTTATATTGGTGTTCATTCTGTTGTAGACATAATTTGACTTATTTTAGTTTGGGCCTGTCACTTTCTATAATTTGAATAAAATAAAGACAGCAACTCAACAGATGATTATAATTCCGTATAAAATAAGACGGCATGCTCATGGCATGCTGGATGGTGTCGTTTTGTTTATTTAGCAGTCACTTTGACGGAATTATAATCAGCTGATGTGTTGCTAAGTTGTGTCTGCAATAGAATCGGCTTCAATGATTTACTGCGATGTGTTATGTCTCTCATTTGTGCTTAGCCTTGATTCACATACGCATTTGTACGTTTTTAAAGATCATTAATCGATCTGATTGGAATATTTAGTGTTTAAACGTATGAGCTTCTGTCAAATAAAAACTAATTACATTTTTTATTGCGTGATATTTTCGCACGTGATTTCATCGGCGAAGAATTTAGAACTTCTTTTTGAGGATATCTTGAGATAAGGTCCTGTGCATTATCATACAGTGTGTATCGCTAATTACTGGTAGCAAAGAGCTGCGCTCGCGCAGGCTAATTAACGAACAGCCTTCGGTCGATCTTCGTCGATTGTACAGTCCACAAGTTTGGTTCTAATATGCTTAATTTGACATTTAAAGTGTTATGCTTTTAAAAACATGTAAATATAGAAACCAAAAAAGCTCCTGCGCAAATTTTTGGTTTCTTTATGTACATGTTTTAAATAGTTTGGTTCTGCTTTTTTCTAAACTAACCTGACACATTGTTTCTGTAGCTATATATATATCTTATGTCAGAAGATGTATGATAAGGCTTATAATGGACAGATTGACTTGCAGTTGACTGTACGTCTCGTCGCCTTACGAAATGACTCAATTTGTCGTCAGAATACTAAAATCAATGTGATTAATTGACATGCATCTGTCAATTTTATCGCCAAATTGTTTCTCAATATAAAATGTATATTTTGTCACAGAACTTTTACAGTAGGTAGGTATGTGCGTTCTTAGTGACTTTTATAGATTTTTATTAGTCAAGTTACACAATAGTCTTATGCATATTTTCCTTTGTTTAAATCTATTTAGATGCAGTCTGTGTGAAGGGAATCTTAGTATGTATCGTCTCAGAAATGCCGTCAAATATCTAAATTCTAAACACGTAAGGTTTCGAACGTGACATTTTAACATCTCTGTCACTCATTGAACTAAGAGTTCGTTTACTTATGAATTTACTAGATTTAATCCCTCACATTATTTATGTAATTGCATGTATTGGGTAAAGCCTTAAAATTCGAAGTTTTCGGATTACATCTATCTCAATTCTCAATTATCAACTCTTCTCTAGTTTTGGGGTTAATTAATAAAATAACACACCGATTTGAACTTATTCTTTTACCGGTAAATATCTACCCAAGTACATTATTCTTAGTCTTCCATGATGAACTGGGAGAGAGTATTTCCTGCTGGACTGGGAGAGATAGAAAAACATAGAATGTGCCAGCTGCATCTCCTCCTGGGCATGCTGTAAAAATCAGCTAAGGGATTTGAGGGTTTAGAGGAGGAAAACTTGCTAGCTTGAAAGATATTAAAAGAACCTTTTTATAACAACTTTATAATTCAGGCAATGTTTACTGTTTATCGTAGCATTAACCGTAAATGGCGTTTCGGTGTGAATCTAAGATTACATTTGCGTAAATTGGAAGATAACTTAAAGTTCAAAACCCTGTTGACAACGACCATAAAGTGTTTGAATGTCTGTATATTCAAGCAAAACAATAAGCTAGGTATAATATTGATGAGCCATTTGATTTATTGAGTGCCCGATGGTGTAGTGGATAGGGCCCCCTGCCTCCTGAGCGGGAGGTCGTGGTTCGAATCCCACCACGTACCAATGTGTTTTTTGGTTTTCGAATTTCATATGTACGTTTATTCGGTGCTTTTTCCGTGCTTCAGAAGGCACGTTAAGCCGTTGGCCCGGTTAATATAGTTTAATACCGTAGATATTAGTCGTTAAGCCATATCAGAGGCCAGTGCAAAGCATTGGCGGCTTGAAAACTCTGACCTAATCTAGGATTGGGTCTGGTTTCCCTTCTGGGTTGCGGAGGTCAGATGGCAGTCACTCTGCGTAAAAACCAGTACCCTCGTTCAATCCCCTAGATTAGGAAGCCGACTCCTGATGAAGATTGATGAGCCATTTGTTTTATCTCTGTAAAATTACAATGGTTGCTGGACAGGTGCCGTCCAGAAGGAAAACAAAAGAAAAGGTATCTATTGGAATCTACATTGGAAGTGCATTTGTCACAGCTACCATCCTATTTTTTTAAAGTAAAATAAACCATAGCCTCTGACATCTATGTGGTCTGGTCTATAAACTTTATCATAACTTATCTAAGTAGAAAACATAGAATGTGCCAGCTGCGTTTTCTCCCAGGCATGCTGTAAAAACCAGCTAAGATATCCGAGGGTTTCAGTACATTATAATTTAGGCGATGGGCTGAGAACCTGTCACTATAGCAATATACCTACAAATTTATCTTAAAGCACCCTCAAAACTTTGTCAGATGGGTGGAACGACTTTTATTTAGGTCGTTCACGCTCTGCCTACCCCATTAGGGATATTGGCGTGAATATACAGAAACCCTCGGATCCCATAGCTGGTTTATACAGCATACCCGGGAGGAAATGCAGCTGGCACATTCTATGCTTTTCTCTCGCTCCCAGTCCAGCATGTAAGTTGAAAGCGATTAAATATCGAGGTAACAATAAATATAAACGTGGTAGTAATCCCGTTCAAAATAATAATCTTATTGTAATGAAACCGCGAAAGTCTCAAAACTTATTATATTCTGTTGATTAGGTCATCAGGGATAGAGTCTATAACTTTTTCTTACAGATAAACAGAGTTTCGGACATCACTTGAAGTTTTTTTTAGTAACAATACAATACGGATGCTAAAAGTAGTAGAACAAACGGGATGTAGGCTAGTTATAGCATCATCGACATGATTTCATCAATCATTAGTAGTATGAAGCATCATGTCTGTCTACTTTATAAGAAATGCTGTAAAATGAAGTCAGTAGATTTATGTTATCCTTCGTCAGCTACAATTTATTGGAGCCTACTTTAATTTATGATATATCCCTGTATGATGTAAATGGTAAATGGTTACTGCCGGTTCCATTTTAGGGATTATCGTAATAATTTAACATACGTTCCACTGTTATGAAGTCGTGGCAATGAATCATGATAAGGTTTATGATATTATGCAGTGAGTAAAAATAATAGCTGAACATATTTTTAGGGTGTGATTCTATCCATCAAACTGAACAACTTTCCCCAAGTGATATAAGCAAAAAAAAAGATATCTGCCATACAAATTGACTCGAACCGCTGGCACCATTTGTATGGGAGGGCCTAATTTCTTCATCATGTTTTGACCTATGTTCCTTGGGGAAAGTTGTTCAGCTTCATGGTTAGAATCACACCCTATAATATGATCGCTATAGTTTTTTTATGTTCATATTACTGTTTTATTTTCTTCTTTCATACGATGAATGCCCTGATCAATTCTGATTATTTAGAAACTGCCCTACGAGTTTTCGATATATAAATAGTGAGTCATCAATTTATTGCGATTTGAAGTTTTTGGTGGTTTGAAGATTTTGTCATCTGAATGAATTACTGAACCAGTGAATCTGATCAAAGATACACAGATTTTCGTATAATTTTTGATATGTAAACATGACATTTCGCGCGAAGGTGAACGTTCTCACAACAGTAGGCAAAGGCTGACAACGTCTGGGAGCCAATCGACCAAGTTGGTCACGTAGTCGGGCAGCGTGGGCCAGCGTGTGACTAAGCGTGGTCGATCGGACGCTTCCTGCGCTCCTACGCTTGTGCCATTCTAATCACAGTGTGGTGTAAGAAAAAGAAATAAGAGAAACAAATTTGCAAAGATATAAACAGGCTACGACTCTGCCTGTTTGTAGGCAAAACTTGCTAGCGTCTGGGAGCCAATCGAACAAGTTGTTCAGCTTCGTTGACTAAGCAACGCCTATTAGTTTGTGGGACGCTGTCCCTTACACCTGGTATACAGAAAACTAGCTCTCCGTCCCGCGAATGAATGACTTTTCCTTGGAGAATAAAATAGTAAGGAATGCTATAGAAACCAGCAGAGGCTATTCCAAGAGTAATTTATGAGAAGGGTTGACAACTTGTCTCTATAGTATATGCAATACACCTTTCTTTCTGACCCTCTATATTTGTCAGGCGTTACTTTTTACTTATAACAGTAAGAGGAGTAACTTGGTGAACATACATACATATATATAGTCACGCCTTTATCCTTAATGGGGTAGGCAGAGCGTAAACGACCTAAATAAAGGTCGTTCCGCCACGTCTGACAAAGTTTTGAGGGTTATTTTAAGATATATTTGTAGGTATATTGCTGTGGTGACAGTTTGTCAGCCCATCGCCTAAATTACAATATACTGAAACCCTCGGATCCCTCAGCTGGTTTTTACAGCATGCCCGAGAGGAAATGCAGCTGGCACATTCTATGTTTTTCTCTCGCTCCCAGGCCAGCATGGAGTGAACATAGTCAAATGTATACCTAAGTTAAACAACGTTATCGCTATCTCTCTTAACATAGCCCTGTTCAGATTGAATTTACACCTTTGCAAATTGATTTGTTATCGGTTCATTCTATATCCTTGCTATGCAATAGACATTGTGGTTGACCGATGTTTATCTACATTACACCTCTAGTTTACAATTTAGCCGTATTTATCGACATTCACATCTCTAGTTCTCTACTACTTAATTTACAATTTAACCGTAAAATTTGGTCTAACAGAGATAATTGGTAATTGGTACCACTAGAGATATTTATCGGATTTGTTTAGTAGGAATTTTAATTAAATCCTTTTTTGCATTTACTATTTTGTAAGAATTAGGTTAGTTATTAGCCTTGACTTGTAAAGTTTCAGATACCCTGTTAATTTTGTATTAGCATATTCCTACGTATCTTTGATATCACTTTACACAAGGGCGGATTTAGGGGGGGCACGGGGGGACGGTGTTTTTTGTGCTGTAGAGGTTCCATCACAGTACATAATTAGAAGCACAGTACATACTTGTGCCCCCCCCAGCAAAAGACCCTTGGATCCGCCCTTGATACTATACAAGAAAGATTTTCCTAATAATATCCAATATCTTTGACATGCATTTGTTTCATTGACGATTTTTCTGTTACTTAAATTTATGTTCGAAATTACTTTTTTTATGTAACTACTTTGAAATACCAATACAACGTACAAAAATGATTGAAAACAAAATACTGAATATTATTTTCTGAATCTGTAGTCCGGCCTCGAAAAAAAAGGGAAGACCATATATCATTTAAATCTATGAAAACTTAAATGTTCTAAGTAAACGAGAAACACGCGTTGGTGTCTTTTGTATGAAAATTCAAAGCTCCTTTACCATTCTCAAACCCTAACTAATAAAATAAATATTTTTTATTGAATGCTTAATTTTTTACGACCAACGACGAATTTTTGACGACCCACGCAGCCTAGTTGGCAGCGTGCCTGCTACGCAGAGGGTCCCGGGTTCGATTCCCGGCCGGGGCAGACATTTGAATGATGATGAGTTTAAATGTCTGTTTCTGGGTCTGGGTGTTCTTTGTGGTTGTTTCTGTGTATGTCCATGGCACCCCGATACAGGGAATCCTAGTGGGGGCTGTGAGTGTGTATAATGTTAACGTATTTCCGTTGTACAAAAAGAAACAATCCGTTTTTACGTGAAATTAAACTAATTGTACTTTAATTTTTATTACTTGTACAAACATAAGTAATTCCTTCGATTATCGTACATGAAATAAAGGCATTAAAAGTTACGAGCATGCCTCGTCCCAGGCTGTGTGAATAATGATCCGAGCTACATTCTAGTACAGCGAGCTATTTCGACTACGCTAAGTGGATGGAAGTACAGTCAATTGCATAAGTAAAGTAAGTAAGTAAGTCGTAATAAGAGGGGTTCATCGGGTCAAGTCAGGCTACCCATTAGGAGAAGTTGTTATACGCAATAAATACATCAAATTGTTAGTTTGTGATACTTATGTCTTCCAGCTTCTCTTCTCCGGTTTCACCCGCATATTTGTTATCTTTCCTCGGAGATCTCGGGGTTGATTCCCGGCGGGAGAAAATACATACATACATAAATCACGCCTTTATCCCTTACGGGGTAGGCAGAGCGTTAAAGGCCTCGTAAAAGGCGCTTTCGCCACGTCTGACAAAAATTGAGGGTAATTTTAGATTGTAATGTGTATTGCCATAGTGACAGGTTGTCAGCCCATCGCCTAAATTACAATACACTGTAACCCTCGAGGCCCTTTTGCTGACTTCTACAGCATGCCCGGGAGGAAGGGCAGCTGGAACATTCTATGTTTTTCTAAAACATAAAATGAATGTTTTTTTTTTTTCTTTTGTTTTTTTTTTTTTTTTTTTTTGCGGTGGAAAATAATAATAATAAAGCTTTATTTAAGCAAAAAATATAAAAAGAACCTAATGCACTTACATTTAGTTACATAGTTTTTTAAAAACATTTAAGAACTAACAAGATTAAGTGACTATGAAACTCTGGCTCCTTCCATGCTGGCTTGGGAGTGCGAGAAAAACATAGAATGTGCCAGCTGCATTTCCTCCCGGGCATGCTGTAAAAACCAGCTTAGGGATCCGAGGCTTTCAGTATATTGTAATTTAGGCGATGGGCTGACAACCTGTCACTACAGCAATATACTTACAAATCTATCTTAAATAGCCCTCAAAACTTTGTCAGACGTGGCGGAACGACCTTTGTTTGGGTCGTTTACGCTCTGCCTACCCCATTAGGGATAAAGGCGTGATTATATGTATGTATGTATGAAACTCTGGCTCCCAAACTAGGTTACAACCTGTATCTTGGGAGACAGAAAGCGTGATTGAACACAATGAATTTGTGTTGTTGTTTCTAGTTTGATTAGTATATTGCACGCTGATCACCTGATTGTGACATGCTGTCGGATGGGCATGTAAATAGTCAGTCCTGCGTCTGATTTATTACTGGTCGTGTCAGTCAATCTGTCTCATCAGAATAAGAGATTGAGGAATAGAGAGTGCACCTGTGTGTGATGTAGCGCAAACACTTAGGCACTAAAAACTAGTCCTGCGCAGTTGGCCGATCTCTGGGAGATTGGCCGCCATCACTGAAAATTGGTGGAAGGATTATTATTATTATTGTTATCTTTTCCGGAGGATTGACTGCTTTTTACGTAAAACTATGACAATGTTTACGTTTAGTACCACATTGAATCGTTGATTTGTTTAGATTTGACGCTGACAAAAATGACACTTTTTTACGCATAGACAATTTTCATTAAAACAATAAATTTATTTAAATTTAACACTATCTGATGATTAGCATGACGCTAAGCTAATACAGTCTCCATTTTTTATTATAATTCTGTGAAAACTTATAAAGTTGACTGTACATCTCTAGGAGTAGACTCGTAAAAGTAAGGTCAGTAATGTTGATTAAGTAGTTAGATTTTTTGCTATTATTTTGTCTATGCTGGCTTGGAAGCGATAGAAAAACATGTGCCAGCTGCATTTCCTCCCCGGCATGCTGTAACCAGGTTTCTGTATATTGCAGTTTAGGCGATGGGCTGACAACCTGTCACTACAGCAATATACCTACAAAAATATTTTAAGTAACCCTCAACATTTTGTCAGACGTGGCGGAACGACCTTTGTTTTGGTCGTTTACGCTCTGTCTACCCCATTAGGGATAAAGGCGTGATTATATGTATGTATTTTGTCTATGAATAGAACGACATGGCTTGGCTAAATGCGATAGATGCTTATGGATTATTATATTCAGGCTAAGGGCATACATATGTTCTCTAGTTGTTCGCATGGACATTTGCAATATTTATACACGAATGTACAGACGTGGCCATAATGTGTTTATGTGAAATAATACTTTAGGTAAGTTTGAAGAGCACTACTTGTATCTTAAGTAATTTAAATAAAATAACCTAATAATAAGAAAACATGAATTTGTACGTGTGCATTTCAATGCACGCTAACCTTACCCATTAGGTTACGTTCGAAGTTATTATTTTTGAAGTTAATTTAGTTTTTTTTGAGGATCGGTTAATTACAACCCATTTATTTTGCTGTTCGAATATTTATTTTTCATTTAGATATTAACATTCTTCGTATTACAAATAAATATGTAGATTAATGATATTTAAATTAAGTCAAGTAGAAAAAAAACAACAAACAACCCTCAAAACTCGTCAGACGTGGCGGAACGACCTTTGTTTGGGTTGTTCACGCTCTGCCTAACCCATTAGGGATACAGGCGTGATAGTATGTATGTATGTAGAAAAAAAAACCCGTACAATATCATCATCAGTCATCACTCGTCTATTGAATACTTAGGTAACTTTCAAATAAAACTGAAATTTATTGAAATTTAAACTTATTATGTCCACGACTGTACACATTTGGCACATATTAGGTAAACTATTTGAACTATCCGTAGTTAGGTATCTCCACCACCATGTCTTGTCTTTAAACAAATTAAGTATGTGCTTAACCCAGCTTCGAGACAATTCATTTGTTTTAGCCATTTCGTACACTGTTGCTACCCGTCAGGTTAATCGTTGAGGATGAAATCTATAAAGTGTGTAGGCTTTTGTTTACAATGGTAACCCAGATAAGAAGTCCATAGAACAGCCTTTGAATATTTATATTTTCTTTTTAAAAACAGCTTATTTATTTGAACTATTCGATTTTTCATTTCTTTCTGTGTTACTTAACAAGTATATACCGGGTGTAAAGGACAAATTCGATCAACAACGTTCACCAGTTTTTTTTCCAGGAAATTAATAATTAGCTTTCCTATTCAAATTGATTGTCTGACTTCGGTGGGCATTTGTATAGGAAAGTATTTGTTCCTTAAATAATTTCCCGGTGAAAGTAGTTCAGTGTCGTCGACTGAGCAACTCTTATCAGTTTCTGGGACACTGTCCATTAAACCCCGTACGAAAATAAAAAAATACTCACAGGAATTTGGTAGAACGAGCCGTTGTTGACGGTGGGGTATGACGTCAGAGGAACCACTGGAACTGTTCCATTTCGTAGCAATATCGGACCTTGCAGTGGCGTTACCGCTGGCTGGCCCGAATCTGAGAAACAAGGAAAGTATTAGTTAAGTCAACATAGGAAGTCTTCTTCTGTCGAGTCGGTATCGAGTCTATCGACCCGATGAACCCTGGTGTTAGAGTTTTTAAACCGCCTAGTAGCACAACTACCAGGTCTCTGACATGGTTTGAGTAACGACCACTATCAAAGACAGCGACCGGGACCGACGGCTTAACGTGCCCTCCAAAGCACGAAATCTTTTCCTTTTTCGGACAATCAGGTGATTCAGCATGCAAAGTCTTAACCAAACAAAAATTCACAAAGTGATAAATTCTCAAATATCAACTTTGTGTTTCTCCCCTGGGAATCGAACCCAGGACCTCCGGATTGGGAGTCCATGGCACTAGCCACTAGACTACGGAGGCAGTTAAACAACATAGGAAGTAAGGGACATCTTCCCGCAAATTGGGTTGATGCTCTGTCAAGGAAACTGTACAACATTCACCAAAAATAAAAATAAATGTCTTAATTCATGTTAATTAAGGCATTTTTTTCTTTTTCTGGTCGTGGTATGTATGGACATATGACCACCTCAATGAACCAATTCGTATGGAGAACCAATACCCTAATTGTTTGGCTTCGTTGATTGAGCAGTCCCTAACAGTTTGCGGAACCTGTCTCTTACACTCCGTATCCGTATACATAGAATGCATGTTTAAAGTTGTTGTCGCCTCTTAGGATTTCGGCATAGTTATTAATATTTAGTTTTGAGAATCAACTAAAGGTGTACATATTGGGATACTAATAATTATTGGAGAAGAAAGTTTTTTTCCGCGGGAAAGGAAATGCCTGTGTGAAATATCATTATATAATTAAATAAGTAGTTTTAATTACATTTAACAATAAAACATACACGGGAAGTAAAAGAAATTGCGGGTCATATTTTAAGATGTGATTCTGACCATGAACCTGAACAACTTTCTCCAAGGAATGTAGGTCGAAGGAATGTAGGACCTATGCTCCTTGGGGAAAGTTGCTCCACACCCTAAAAATAGGGTCAGCTATTTTTTTTATTGCTGATAGTATGCCTACTTAGAGAGCCCGATGGTGTAGTGGATAGGGCCGCTGCCTCCTGAGCGGGAGGTCGTGGTTCGAATCCCACTACATACCAATGTGTTTTTCGGTTTTCGAATTTCATATGTGCGTTTATTCAGTGCTTTTTCTGTGCTACGGAAGGCACGTTAAGCCGTTGGTCCCAGTCAATATCGTTTAATACCATAGATAAAAAATAAAAAATAAATAAAAATAAAAATCGTTTATTTCCTTTAACAATATTTTTTTACATTTGGATTACAATTGGTATTCTCTAGTAAGCAAAAAACTGCCTGTATCAGAGAATACCACTCTTCTTCCACACCTATCGAGGATATTTTCTGATAATAGGTATCTACATTATTGCAGTTTTAGACGTAGAAATAAAATGTTAAAAGAGTTAGTTAATAATTAATAGTTAATAATTAGACAAAGTGTGTGTGTGTATATGTGTAAGTGTGTGTAAGTGTGTGTGTGTGTAAGTGTGTGTGATTGTGCACGAAATTATCTTACTATCTCTACCTATATAATTCGTTTTAATAATTCCTCCGTTTCATTGTAATTTAGAGTTTTTATCCACTGTTGTATTTTCTTCTTGCAGGTATAATAATTTAGATTATAGATGTCAAGTTTTTTGTTGATGTTATTATATAAATATGCTGACTGTGTTGTAAACTGTCGCTGTGCAAATGTTGTATATATTCGGGATAATTGAATATGAGCTTTACGTCTTGTAAGATTGTGATTCGGATCAAATTTAGTTTCTTTATGTCGTTTGAGAACCGCTAGAATAATATATAACTGTCTCACGGTAATTAAGTCACAAGTTTTATAAAGTTCTATTGTAGGGAATTTAAAAGGTTTCATATACATAACTTTGAGTAAGCATCTTTGTCCTCTTTCAATTTCTAAAAATTTGGTTTTGTTGGCGCCCCCCCAAATGGTTATGCAGTATGTGATGACCGATTGTGCTAACGATGTATAAATTTGATTACGTAGTTTAGGTGTTGTAATATGTCTCAGTATTTTAAACATCCATATGAGTTTTCTAACACGTTCGTTTACATAGTCAATATGATGGTTCCAAGATAGGTTTTGATCTAATATTACTCCTAAATATTTTGTTGTTTTAACTCTCTCAAGTCTTTCACAAGAGCAGCTACTATAATCATCACTGGCACATCGATGTAACTTCAGGTTTTTATCATGTTTAGGCTGAGTTCTATTATTAATCGAAAAACATATGTAGTTGGTTTTTGATACATTTAGAGTTAACAAATTCTTTTCCAACCAATTAGATACTTTGGCCAATCCACGCTCTGCACTTTCAAAGACTGCGTTCCACGATGTGCCAGTAAATACTATCGCAGTGTCATCGGCATAAGAGTAAACTTTGCCATTTTCAAGACTTATATTGGTGAGATCGTTGATATAAATCAAGAACAGTGTAGGTCCCAAGACACTGCCTTGAGGGACACCACATGAATATTAGTAATTAAACCATATCAGAGGCCAGTGCTAAGCATTGGCGGCTTAAAAACTCTGACCTAATCTAGGAATTGGGCTTGGTTTCCTTTCTGGGTTGTGGAGGTCAGATGGCAGTCGCTCTGTATAAAAACCAGTACCCTCGTTCAATCCCCTAGATTAGGTAGCCAATCTAGTGAGATACGGGGTAAGGCTAGGGAGATGATGAGTATGCTTACTTATAATAATACCCACACTGTATATAATTTACGTATACGCAAAGACTTTTCAAATGAGATGTAAAACAGCGCTTTCATCACAATCATGAGTCATTTAGTTTCAACATAGATCTCTACACATGCGCATGCGACGAAATCCAGCGTCTGACTTGTTCGCCCCCGTAGATCATTGTGTCTAGAATGTGTGTTAACTTTTCAACAGCTGATTTATACATGTTAATAGTAAACCTACTATAGCGTTTACTACTACAGTCCCGAAAATCATGACATCAATCAAGAGAACATCTTCCATGCTGAACTGGGAGCGACAGAAAAACATAGAATGTGCCAGCTGCATTTCCTCCCGGGCATGCTGTAAAAACCAGATAAGGGTTTCAGTGTATTGCAATTTAGGCGATGGGCTGACAATATGTCACTACAGTACAAATCTATCTTAAATAACCCTAAAAACTTTCTTAGACGTGGCCGAGCGACCATTGTTTAGGTCGTTTACGCTCTGGCTATCCTATTTGGGATAAAGGCGTGATTATTTGTATGTATTTATTGCACAGTGCATTACTCATGTTAATAGCAAACCTACTACAGCGTCTATTACTACCATCCCGAAAATCATATTCATCATCATCTCCCCAGCCTTATCCCGTATAGCACGGGGTCGGCTACCTAATCTAGGGGATTTAACAAGGTTTCTGGTTTTTACACAGAGCGACTGCCATCTGACCTCCGCAACCCAGAAGGGAAACCAGACCCAATCCTAAATTAGGTCAGAGTTTTCAAGCCGCCAATGCTTAGCACTGGCCTCTGATTTGGCTTAACGACTAATATCTACGGTATTAAACGATATTAACCGGGACCAACGGCTTAGCGTGCCTTCCGAAGCACGAAAAAAGCGCCGAATAAACGTACATATGAAATTCGTAAACCTAAAAACGCATTGGTACGTGGTGGGATTCGAACCACGACCTCCCGCTCAGGAGGCAGCGGCCCTATCCACCACACCATCAGGCTCATCATATTATGACATCATAATAATTTTGCTGTCACATGGTGTCTTAAGATCTAATATTACAGATAGTATCACATATGACGCCCTGTCGCGGGCACTGCAAATTGAGGACTGTCATTAAATTGAATATAAAAATAAAAACTAAGATTGATATGAATAAATATGTCAAAAAAATATTTATAATAGCTATAATGTAAACAAAAATTAAATAAAAATTTAAACAGTCAAAAAATAATCAATCAAGAGAACTATGCATCCATGTATCTTTAATTGCTTAGATCTTTTTACACCAATAACACACACGTACTTATACCACATATAAGGGACAGCGTCCCGCAAATTGATAGAGGTTGCTCAGTCAACAATACTGAACAACTATCTGCAGGATTTTTTACAGGAAGTGAAATAAAAAAATGGCTTTTCCAAATAAAATGTTCACCTCGATCAGACAATTTGTATGGAAAAGTCAAACTTTGTTTTCACTTCCTGAAAAAAAAATCTGCTGATAGTTGTTTAGTGTCGTTGACTGAGCAACCCCTATCAGTTTGCGGGACGCTGTCATTTACACCTTGTATATAATCGTAGGTATGTATTTATGCAGTAGAATAGTTTCTCTCAATCAAAGCGTGTTTAAAAAGAGATACATAACATACATACATAAAATCACGCCTTTATCCCTTACAAGGTAGGCAGAGCGTTAAACGACTCGTAAAAGACTCTTTCGCCACGTCTGACAAAAATTGACGGCAATTTTAGATTGAAAAGTGTATTGCTATAGTGATAGGTTGTCAGCCCGTCGCCTAAATTACAATACACTGTAACCTTCGAGTCCCTTTTGCTGACTTCTACAGCATGCCCGGGAGGAAGGGCAGCTGGAACATTCTATGTTTTTCTATCTCTCCCAGTCCAGCATGGAAGGCTTAAAAAGAGATCTTACATACAAATAACCTTAAACTAAATGATTCACTCGTCCGTGACATAGAACAAAGAGAGATGCATAAGAATGGTGGGACATAATACGTCTATGGACTCAATTCTACAGAGCCGCAAAAAAATATAAAAACCTTAATTTGACGTGGCCAAACCATTTTGCTATTCTGCGCGTATCAGTCAATTTCAAATGACAAGCTTAAATTCAGTTTCACGTCTCCAAGTTTAGCCCAACAAAATACGTGATTTTATATGCTATATTCTATGTGTATCAATTTACGCAGCTTAGAAACGTCAAATGACTTAAACCAGCTAATATTAGAGGCGATTAAAAATATCCTTATTAAATTAAGGATTTTAAGAAACATTATTTTAAACATTTTTTGGTCTTCCATGCTGGCCTGGGAGCGAGAGAAAAACGTAGAATGTGCCAGCTGCATTTCCTCACGGGCATGCTGTAAAAATCAGCTAAGGGATCCGAGGGTTTCAGTATATTTTAATTTAGGCGATAGGCTGACAACCTGTCACTACAGCAATATACATACAAGTCTAACTTGAATAACCCTCAGAACTGTGTCAGACGTGGCGAAACGACCTTTGCTAGGTCGTTTGCGCTCTGCCTATCCCATTAGGGATAAAGGCGTGACTATATGTATGTATGTTATTTTAAATGATGTTGACGTGAATTTCTAAAATACCGGCATTTGTTAAGATTATTGTTTAAAGTTATTTTTATCTGTCATTTTGTAATCGTAATTAGCGATTTTAAGTTTAGACTTTTTAAGCGGTGTGCATCTAGAATTGAGCCCTATATCACTTTGAACTTAATTGTTGAGCAGTCACAATCACAACGATTGCGTGACGATAGCTAATGTGCACATATCAGGTTTTCCTTCCTTGCTCAATCGCGGTAATAAAGAACCTACCTATAATACCATAGCGACGTTGCGTCTGTTGTGTATTCACTCTGTTTACATCTTCTGACGTATTTATCAAAATCATTTATATTTATTTTAATCTTTGAAATGGGAAAGTTTGTACCTATTTGTGCTTTGTTACTCTTCCACTGTTTAGTCCCAAAATACCACTTTAATGAAACTTCAGATTGATTTAATTGTGGCTGATTTATTAAGCACTTGCGACCCGCCCCGGCTTCGACGGAAATTATCAGTGTTTCTCTACTATATTATGCATTTATTAATCATATAAACCTTCCTCTTGAATCACTCTATCCATTAAAATAAACCGCATCAAAATCCGTTGCGTAGTATTAAAGATTTATGCATACATAGGGATATAGGGACAGAAAAAGCGACTTGAAAATTGTATAATAAAAATAAAACAAAGTTTGAAAAATTTTACACCATTTTTATGTTAGGAAAGTTCATCATCCATTCTGGACTGGGAGAGATAGAAAAACATAGCATGTTCCAGCTGCCCTGCCTCCCGGGCATGCTGTAGAAGTCAGCAAAACAGACTCCAGGGTTACAGTGTATTGTAATTTAGGCGATGGGCTGACAACCTGTCACTATAGCAATACATATTACAATCTAAAAATGCCCTAAATTTTTGTCGAAAGCACCTTTTACGAGGCGTTTAACGCTCTACCTACCCCGTAAGAGATAAACGCGTGATTTTATATATGTATGTATGGAAAGTTCAGGATCATGTGATAGAGACACGCAGTCTGTCAACATAAATAAAAAAAATATGGCACTATAAAATATCTAATAAAAATATTCGCCTAAATGAATATCCTTATTTCTTTCGTAGCAACAGATCGAAGGTGAAATATAAATAATAATTTACTTGATCGGCCTTGCTTCCGATAACAAATCTTCCTAAACCAATGCCGTATCCTCCATTTTCATAAATTTGCATACGAACATAAAATATATACCGTTAATTATACAGGTTTACAGGTGTTGAATGAGATAATCTGGTATATCTAAAATCAACTGTTCATCATGTTCAACATCATCACATTCTAGATAAAAAAGTCATTTAACAGAATAGTTTTAGAGGAATGTTTTTTTTCGGGCTTCATGTATTTAATATGGAGTTTGGTAAATTTAATAAGTAAAACAGCTTATCGTACTACATACCCAAATCAAATAAATTCAAATAAATTCGTAATCAAAGCAATGCACATCGCACATGCATTTAATACTATTTTATATACATAATGTTAACTGAAAATAGTACCTAACTGAATTAGATGTCATATTAACTAAACCTTACTATATTATACTCTAAAAGTAACTCTGTCTGTCTGTAACTCTTTCACGCCTAAACGGCTGAACGGATATTGATGAAATAAAGTAGAGATATAGGTGGGATCTTAAGAACGGACATGGGCTTTTTATTACCGTGGAAAAAATTGTCAATCCAGCATGAAAACATATTTAACGCGGGTGAAACCGTGGGCGGGAAGTTAGTTATTTATAAATCACATTATTTACATGATAACATAATTTTATAAAATGCTAGCGACCCGTCCCGGCTTTGCACGGTAATTATCAGTGTTTCTCTACTATATTATGCATGTATTATACATATAAACCTTCCTCTTGAATCACTCTATCCATTAAAAGAAATCAAAATCCGTTCCGTAGTGTTAAAGATTTATGCATACATGGGATATAGGGACAGAGAAAGCGACTTTGGTTTATACTATGACTGTCCTTTAATGATTTGTTATATTGATATCCCTTCAAATTTATGTGACTATATTTTGGCACTTTACCTCATCTGTATAAAATTACGCAATTTTCGGGAATGACGCACTATGATCTGGATCTAAGATCTAGAAGATCCGTCACATCAGTTAAATCACCGTCAAACTGTGTCATATTTATTTATACTAGGTAGAACCGGATCCATAATATTATCTTCTATTAAAATTAATAGTAAAATCATAATTTATTAAATATTTGGCAACTCAATAGTGGATTTGGTAGAGGTATTCATCCCGACGTTTCGACACTATACGAGGATCTTCTTCAGGAGAGAAGAAAGTCAAACTCCTCCGCGCCTCAAGTAAACGTACTACACGACTAGTGCGTTTTTTACCAAATGTTACCGTAAATATTTTAGGTATATTTCGTTTTTTACCGTATTATACCGGGGTAATTTTACCGCTTCACAGCCCTTGTCAAGTCACCGTCAAACTTGTGTCATATTTATTTATATTAGGTAGGACAGGATCCTAAACTTTTTTCTCATTTGATAGTAAATTTATTTGCTATTTTCTTCCTTTCGGTATTGTATAAAGAAGCGTGGCGCTTTTTCATTGGGAATTCGCAAAAATAATAACTTTATTTAAAAATGATTGATATTCATAATGTTACTGGCCAAGATCCGCTTCGGATCGTTAAGCCAGCTAAGTAAATAACAATAATTTTATTGTTAACAAATAATAATTAATTCTTCCATGCTGGCCTGGGAGCGAGAGAAAAACATAGGATGTGCCAGCTGCATCTCCTCCCGGGTATGCTGTAAAATCCAGCTAAGGGATTCGAGGGTATATTGTAATTTAGGCGATGGGCTGACAACCTGTCTCTACAGCAATATACAGTTCTATTTTAACCCTCAAAACTTGTCAGACGTGGTGGAACGACCTTTGTTTGGGTCGTTTACGCTCTGCTAACCCCATTAGGGATAATGGCGTGATTATATGTATGTATGTATGTTAACAAATAAATCATTTACCCAGATCGAACAACATACAATACAATATACAATTCTTTATTAAACAAAAAGAAACACATACAACATAAATAAAAAGGAACAAACGTGACAGTACAATATACTCGGCCTTATTGCTAAAGCAGCAATTTCTACCAGGCAAGGCATTTGGGTATAGAAACGTAATGTTAAGTTTAGATACTAATTATTAATTTTGATATTATATGTTATAAAATTGTGAATTAGATGCAATTTCTACTAAACGTAAAATATTCATGTGGGATTGGATCTCTATGGTGAATGATCTATTTCCGAGCGATGAAGTATGATAGCTTTCAGACGAGATGTAAGAAAGGAAAGATAGTAGAGTTACGTTGTATGAGTGAGAAAGAGTAAGCGAATCAGTATGGCAGTTGAGTCTGGATGGAGCTGGCCAAGGCGATCGATGGTCAGGATTTTACATACATACATATAATCACGCCTTTATCCCTAATGAGGTAGGCAGAGCGTAAACGACCTAAACAAAGGCCGTTCCGCCACATCTGACAAAGTTTTGAGGGTTATTTAAGATAACTTGTAGGTACATTGCTGTAGTGACAGGTTGTCAGTGCATCGCCTAAATGACAATATACTGAAACCCTCGGATCTCCTAGCTGGTTTTTACAGCATGCCTAAGAGGAAAAGCAGCTGGCAAATTCCATGTTTTTCTCTCGCTCCCAGGCCAGCATGGAAGTAAGTTGTTAGGATTTTAGAGAAGTAAAATCCGAATAAAGAAGTTAATTTAAAGTGTAATAACTATTTCCTTGCCTCCGTGCCAGCCCCCCATCCTACAATCATGATAATGTGTGTAATTTAGACACAATTAATTTGTTACTAATGATGGCGCTACCTATGCTCTGTTTCCACCTTAAGCACAGATAACTTCCATTTATTAACACACGGTTGACGACAAAATCATAAGTAATAATACCCACATCATGACTAACTAACTAGACAGATCAGCTAAATCAATTCCACAGTGCATAATTAGATTTATCAAGTTAGATCAGCACATTGTCTAGTCCGCCCGCCTAGCAACCAAAGCCCACTGATAAGACTATGAATACTATCAATAAATAATGTTATAATGCAAAAGCTTCGATAAAACTGTCTGTTTGTGATATTACTTTCACACTTAGACGGCTAAACGGATTTGGATTAAATTTAGCCGGACTATACTGTACGCGTGATCCTGGAGATGGAATTACTTTTGAATAAGTATGATTCCTTTGCATGCGGTATGTAACATCTAAAAAGCAGAATAACGAATTTTGATATTTGACAAGAAGCCAGAGTAAGACATTTTGAGAAAATTATGAGCTTAGACTTCTGGGGAAGGACAAAGCAGGACCCAAAAAATTTTAACCATGAGAAAATACCTGCAGCCCGCATTGTCCTAACCAAACTGGGAATAATCTTGCGAATTGAACCCACGACATCAGTATCGAGAGTCCAAAGCCCAAACCGCTAGACCACAGGGGCAGACTCGTTAATGAATTTAAGTCGTGCAGCAGTACGGACCGGTCTCCCGTAAGGTCGGTATTTGAAAGGGCTGTCAGGGATATTTATAACGAGCCTTTTGTTGGCTATTAAGGTTTTAAGCCCTCCTATTGGCCGCTATGAGTATTTGGATATCAATGATTTTTAAAACGTAGCAGTAGAATCTAAGCAGACTTCTATTCCACTGAAGGTACATCCCAACCTTTAGTCCGGGGACGCATTTTTACCTATACACTTTGTTGTATAGTGCAAATATGTCCATTAAAAAAAACAAAAGGTACACTCGATACTAGTAAAATAGCAAAGCATATTGCTCGTCATTAGACCTAAGATAGATTGTCTCATAACTTTGCCAGACTGTATAAATGTTCTTTCAATTTTTGTATTCCGAATGGCAAATGCGATTTCTGCCTAATGTTTTCATGTGAAAGGAAAATCATGAAAGAACTAGGGAATAGAGTATTTTAAACTTTCTCAAATGCTTATCTATAATTCCGATCATGATGTGCATGCGGGACTTACAAAAAGCGAATCGCAGGGTAAAGACTGGTTTGGCTCTGTACTTAGACAAAGTAACCTCAACTTCTGACCAGACACGTCTGTAATTGCACCGTTACTGCCACAATTCACATATATTTACGACACATAATCAATTCTCCGTAAGCCGCCAGAATATTGCCAAAACGTGAACGTATCTCAGGTTCTAGGCGTCAAATTACTCCACTCGGAATGTAAATTACAGTACGACCACGCTTTAAGTGAACGTGGAGATTAAAGGAACTATTGCCGCCATTTTGAAATTTGACATACATACATATAATCACGCCTTTATCCCTAATGGGGTAGGCAGAGCGTAAACGACCTAAACAAAGGTCGTTCCGCCACGTCTGACAAGGTTTTGAGGGTTATTTATGATAGATTTTAGGTATATTGCCATAGTGACAGGTTGTCAGCCTATCGCCTAAGTTGCAATATATTGAAACCGTCGGATCCCTTAGCTGGTTTTTACAGCATGCCCGGGAGGAAATGCAGCTGGCACATTCTATATTTTTCTCTTGCTCCCAGGGCAGCATGAAAGTAAAAGTGAAATTTGACAGTTCTCCTTAAGCCGAGTTTCCAGGGCATAAACAAAACACGAATCATACCCCGGTGGGGCAGAGAGAGAAAGGGTTTCTCAAACATTTTCCTACTCCTCTCTGCTCCGCGGGGGTATGTTTCCTTTGCGCACTAGAGTCACGGCTTATACTAAAGCGCTCTCGCCTACGTTCATTGAGAACCGCGTCATACTGTACATAATAATATCTCGTATCATGAAATAAGGGGCCCATTTTGACGTAATTTAATGCCTGAAATGAAGGAAATCAGTCCCTTGGTAAAGTTTCTAGGTTTGGTAGACGTTAAGGATTGCGACATGAATTACTAGCTAGTGAACATATGAATCACACGTTGTGAAATAAACTATTTGGGTATAGGTAAACCTACACAAACATAGTAATATGGAACGCGTAAGTTACCTACTTTATAAGTTAAAGTTTGTATATAAAATCTATACTTATTATCTACTTATTAATCTATACTTATTAAAGAATAACACGGAACCTGGAAGTTGAGTAAAAAAATGCATTGTTCACTGTTTTTATCTAAAAATTTACTACTAATTACTATTTATTGGCTTTGCTATCCGGAATTTCTATCGGTTACCAGAAAATAACATACATACATACATACATAAATCACGCCTTTATCCCTTACGGGGTAGGCAGAGCGTTTAACGCCTAGTAAAAGGCGCTTTCGCCACGTCTGACAAAAATTGAGAGCAATTTTAGATTGTAATATGTATTGCTTTAGTGACAGGTTGTCAGCCCATCGCCTAAATTACAATACACTGTAACCCTCGAGTCCCTTTTGCTGACTTCAACAGCATGCCCGGGAGGAAGGGCAGCTGGAACATTCTATGTTTTTCTATCTCTCCCAGTCCAGCATGGAAGAAAATAACCTTTTTAAAAATAGTCTGAACTCACCGCATAAACAAGTCATTTCACTAGTATTTTATATTGAAATCCATTTCACAATTTTGCACTGAAATCCTCTTCCACATACAAGAAAGAAAAGAAATACGATATTACGTAGTTCTCCCCGAAATTCTACAATTTTAGATAACTGCACACGGAACGTATCATATTAGTCAAACTACGTTCAAGAAACTTCTTAAAATTCTATCGTCCGAACTGACCGCTGGTCGTATGACACGGCCCTAACTATGCAAAAAATCTCTGCGCATCACATCTCTCCCCCCTCTTAGTCTTGCAAGATGCCACCTTACAACAGCCTTGGTTCGCTCTTACATAAGCTATATGTCAACGAGTGGAGTTTTAAAAAAAATATATATATTTATGTGATGGATTGGATCTAGTCTAGAATGGTTATGACCGAGAAAGAGTCCATGATGCGAGAGAGCTAACCCAGAAATTCTACCGAAACTGCAATTGCATACGTATATACATATAATCACGCCTTTATCCCTAATGGGGTAGGCAGGGCGTTAACGACCTAAAAAAAGGTCACTACGCCACGTCTGACAAAGTTTTGAGGGTTATTTAGGATAGATTTGTAGGTATATTGCTGTAGTGACAGGTTGTCAGCCAATCGCCTAAATTGCAATATACTGAAACCCTTCGATCCCTTAGCTGGTTTTTACAGCTTGCCCGGGAGGAAATGCAGCTAGCACATTCTATGTTTTTCTTTCGCTCCCAGTCCAGCATGGAAGAAACTGCAACTGTACTGCAATTGCAATTTCCACAATTCAAAGGAAAACTGAAAGATCTCAGTGGAAGTGCTTCGCGGATGCCTTGTTGGATCGTAAGTCAGAGCCTTATCTATAGGCAAGTCTTTAATTTAATATTTCCGGGTGGGTGGCTGAAAGTAGACCCACATGAAATATACTTAATATCATAGATAATGGAGAGCCCGATGGTGTAGTGGATAGGGCCGCTGCCTCTTGAGGAGGTCGTGGTTCGAATCCCACCACGAACCAATGTGTTTTTCGGATTTCGAATGTAATATGTACGTTTATTCGGCGCTTTTTCCGTGCTTCGGAAGGCACGTTAAGCTGTTGGTCCCGGTTAATATCGTTTAATACCGTAGATATTAGTCATTAAGCCATATCAGAGGCCAGTGCTAAGCATTGGCAACTTGAAAACTCTGACCTAATCTAGGATTGGGTCTGGTTTCCCTTCTGGGTTGCGGAGGTCAGATGTTAGTCGCTCTGTGTAAAAACCAGTACCCTCGTTCAATCCCCTAGATTAGGTAGCCGACCCCGTGAGATACGGGATAAGGCTAGGGAGATGATGATCATAGATAATGGATACTAGAAAATGTATAATTCCAAGCCTCTATTTATAAAAAAATATTTTTGGTATATCAGTTGCATTTTTTGTATTTCCATACATACATACATATAATCACGCCTTTATCCCTAATGGGGTAGGGAGAGCGCAAACGACCCCAACAAAGGTCGTTCCGCCACGTCTGACAAAGTTTTAAGGGTAATTTAAGATAGATTTGTAGGTATATTGATGTAGTGACAGGTTGTCAGTCCATCGCCTAAATTACAATATACTGAAACCCTCAGATCCCTTAGCTGGTTCTTACAGCATGCCCGGGAGGAAATCCAGCTGGCACATTCTATGTTTTTCTCTCGCTCCCAGGCCAGCATGAAAGTAACTATGTATTTCCAGACCATTAATTAAGTGTTTTAACCTTAATTAAGAAAAATCCTAATCTTTTAAACACAATAAGATACAGAAGACTCATGAGCAGACAGAAAGTAGTTGAACATGCTCTACATTTGAAAGGCCAAGGCAATTCTTTTATGATTCAAATAAGACAACATCACAGCATCCTTCAAATGTGAAGTTCAAAGTGAAATATAATGCTCATTGCTCTCGATTCGTAAAGCGCATATCATCTCCCTAGCCTTATCCCGTATCTCACGGGGTCGGCTTCCTAATCTAGGGGATTGAACGAGTGTACTGGTTTTTACACAGAGCGACTGCCATCTGACCTCCGCAACCCAGAAGGGAAACCAGACCCAATCCTAGATTAGGTCAGAGTTTTCAAGCCGCCAATGCTTAGCACTGGCCTCTGATATGGCTTAACGACTAATATCTACGGTATTAAACGATATTAACCGGAACCAACGGCTTAACGTGCCTTCCGAAGCACGGAAAAAGCATCGGATAAACGTACATATGAAATTCGAAACCGAAACCGAAAAACACATTGGTACGTGGTGGGGTTCGAACCACGACCTCCCGCTCAGGAGGCAGCGGCCCTATCCACTACACCATCGGGCTTTCCAAAAATGATCGATTCGTAAAGCGCACAACTTAACTAAATCGTGACTAAAATGATTGGCGTCCCTTTCTGTTTTCTCATGACAGAAATGACGGGTATAGTACTTATATTAGTTAAGTCGTGATTTTTGCAACTACGAATTGGTACCATTGTTGGAGCATTGTCATAAAATCACACATGCACAATCCCCAAAACCACTCAATGGCCGAAATACATACATACATACATATAATCACGCCATTATCCCTAATGGGGTAGGCAGAGCGTAAACGACCTAAACATAGGTCGTTCCGCCACGTCTGACAAAGTTTTGAGGGTTATTCAAGATGGATTTTTACGTATATTGCTGTAGTGACAGGTTGTCAGCCCATCGCCTAAATTGCAATATACTGAAACCCTCGGATCCCTTAGCTGGTTTTCACAGCATGCCCGGGAGGAAATGCAGCTGGCACATTCTACGTTTTTCTCTCGCTCCCAGTTCAGCACGGAAGACCATTGAAAATGATTGAATCATTGTTTAAAATGTCACGCCAGGTTCATCGGGTCGTTCATTGATCCTACGACCTACACATGTTAATAAGGCGGATGATATTTGTTCGTAAAACTGTCGCTCGTAGCCCCTGGCTACAGGTTTTCGAGGTTATGAGACATTATGTGATATGTTAATCTTACGTTGGCCCAATTTTTGAGGCTGTTAGTCGGTCAATAGAGATGGGAAAGTATAAAAGAGCTTGCGAGTATGGTGCAAATAACCGTCAAAACTTTGTCAGACGTGGCGGAACGACCTTTGTTTAGGTCTCTCATTAGGAATAAAGGCGTCATTATATGTATGTATGGATGAGTATGGTGCACGAGAAATGTTCTGCTTAGTTTAAGGAATTTAACCGATCTGAGTTCCCACACAGGCTCTTTGTAAATGTTTTCAATGTTAAGAAGATGTTAGAACGATTGTATTTTGTTTAAAATATTTTAGATAGCTACATTAAAAACTCAATGCTTGCTTCTCATCCCGGCCAGACAAAAAATAAAGTGCAGGTATGCCAAATTTGAATCACAATCACGCTTACATCCTTCAGAGGGTTAGCCGACCATCAAATATTAGTGTAGATAACACTGCGACACAAAACTCATGAAATGGAACTAAAATTATTTTAACTGTCATAATAAATTAATAATTTTTCATACAAAACAATCAATGTGGTGCCATATTAAAACTGTCTGGGCGAAGAAAGTGGCGCCCCATTTTTGTCAATAGTTTTGTGTATATTCTTTAAATCTGTGATTTTATTTGCATCGCAAGTATGTAAAGTTCCAGAGTAGCAGTGCCGCATCACTAACACTACTCACTCGAAAGTGAACTCAAGGTCGCGCTCACGCAGTTGCTTGTAACAGTGAACACCATCAGCCACTGGTTATAATTTCAGGGATGGCACATATTAGTTTCACCGTGAAGTAAAGAAGAAACTGAATACACAACTATAAGACTGAGAAAATAAGTAAAGTAACAAAGTGTGTTACAATTCGTTCATCATCATCATTTATCTGGTTCCTTTGTACAATACTGAAAATGTGGTCTGGTTTTTAGGTTGGAATAATCAACAATGAATGAATATAAATTGCAAAAAAGCAAAAGCAATCCTTCGTCAGTAAAAGCTACACTTCAATACAATCCAAAGTGCTGCAAAATTGATAAAGCAGTGATAGTAGAATGAATGACGTTTTAAAATAGAGGTTTTAGCATATTCGAATTTTAAATAAGTTCATTTTGATTTTTTAATTTTTAATGTTATAAGTAGTTGATATTTATAATTTTTTTATTACCGCCAACCCTGCGCACGCTTATGTTAATATCGTCTTCGGAACCTGCTGGTTAAGTAATGCGCCTAGATACATTCAAAGACGTTTTCGACAGACACAAAGTCGACAGATTGGACCGGTGGCTTTATTGCAGTCAGTACATACATCTATATAATCACGCCTTTATCCTTAATGGGGTAGGCAAAGCGTAAACGATCTAAACAAAGGTCGCTGTGCCACGTCTGACAAAGTTTTGAGGGTTTTTTAAGATAGATTTGTAGGCATATTGCTGTAGTGACAGGTTGTAAGCCCACCGCCTAAATTACAATATACTGAAACCCTCAGATCCCTTAGCTGGCTTTTACAGCATGCCCGGGAGGAAATGCAGCTGGTACATTCTATGTTTTTCTCTCGCTCCCAGGCCAGCATGAAAGTCAGTAGGTAAATATTTTCTTCATTACGGTTCTAAATAAAGATTGAAGTCATTGACTTTATTGAGATGGTCAGGTTCCTACTAGGAATTGTATCCTGTATTTCTTTTAGATACAACTTTTACTACCCATGATATTATATGATTATTGATAGTATATTTAAGATTTTTATCTTATACAACCATCAGAAAAAATGCATCCCAATCACTGTTTATATCATCTGACATAGACGTAAAGGCCTATGATGATAATGATGAAAAAAAAAATTTAAAAAAAAAAAAAAAGAAAAAAGAAAAAAAAAGATCTTTGTTAATCTAGCCAGTACAATAATAATAATTTAATTTTATGGAAGAAAGGTCAGGTCAAGAGTACCCTAAACCGACGAGCATGTATGAAAAGATTAATGAATGTGGATGAAGCGAAAGAAGTATGTAAGGATCGTAGCAAGTGGAAAGATGTGGTCTCTGCCTACCCCTCCGGGAAAGAGGCGTGATTATATGTATGTAATTTAATTTAATTTGATTTTAATGTTAAATTATTTATTCTTAAAAATCTTGTGTATATGAAAGAAAGGTCAGGTCAAGAGTACCCTAAACCGACGAGCATGTATGAAAAGATTAATGAATGTGGATGAAGCGAAAGAAGTATGTAAGGATCGTAGCAAGTGGAAAGATGTGGTCTCTGCCTACCCCTCCGGGAAAGAGGCGTGATTATATGTATGTAATTTTATTTAATTTGATTTTAATGTTAAATTATTTATTCTTAAAAATCTTGTGTGAAAAACTGCCTTTTCAGGCAAAAGGCAGTTTTTAGTGATACCTTATAACAATGTATAAAATCTGCAAACATGTGACCTGAATTCTATACTCAATAAATCATTCATTCATTCATTCATCATAATGAAAATAAAAAAATTAGGTATGAAGATTAGAACTTTAATTTTTGTCTAATTAAAACTATAATTTTACAGTGGCTATAGCTACTTAGCTTGACAACAGCGACCAGTATGAATCCATTTTTGTATATTGTTAGAAAAAATACGGAAGTACAAATCGTACTAATGTTACTTGGTTTAGTAAAGACTAATGATATAGTCAAGGCTGACAAAGTTGAGGTCAATGCCTCATAATACTTGGGGTGACACATTATAACGTAAATACTCTATTTAGATTTAAAGCCTTGTAAGGTTAGATTCGATTATCATCTAAATACGCGGTTTCTATCACGTTTTTGCGAGATTTTCGAAAAATGGGCGCAACTGTCCTTTGCAGAGTTTATGAAGGCCAGAGTCATCTAAAGGCCACTGTTAAACATATAAGGAAGTTTGCGAGTTTGCGAGTTTGCGACATAATCCGTTCGTGTGGAATCAAATTCTGATCTTTCTGATGAAATTCTGTTTATAGTCACTTAGGAACATCTACTTTAAAACGAATATGACCACGAGGAGTCGTATTCGATTTTCGGTGATGGCGGCCAATGTGGGACTTGTTTTTATTGTCCGACTATTAGTGCAACACACCACTGCACTTCCTACCTAAACTATACCTTCAATTTAAAAATAAAAGTTGAACAAAGAATTTAGGCACTTAGAATCATTTACGTGTCTATCACCTGTCCTGACCGAACAACTCAAATTATTGGTCTCCGTTGAGAATCGAACCCCGAATTCCATGTCACTGGATTAGAAATAACCTATTGGATATTCTTTATTTCTTCTGAAATTCTTAAATGCCTTTCCGTTTATATGCTAAGTAGATACTGAGAGCAAGTTTTCTTGGACAATTCAGTACCTACTTGTCCATGTATCAACGTCCAGCGGCCATTGTTTGAAGTGGCATTGGCGCCGAGACTAAAGCGATCGAAGGCCTGAGCCTAAGTATCAAGGTGTAAGCAGTTGCGATTAATTCCATTCAACTATCAAGTATGTTTAAGCCCTGTCTGGTTAAAAACGAGATGCAGAAAACATACTTGCAGAAAACGCGTGATATGTGTGCGGCGCGAAAAAGTTTAAGCGGTTTTGAAGTAGTCTACCTATAACATCATCCTCCTAGCCTTTTCCTGTATTTCGCGGAGTCGGCTACTTAATCTAGAGGATTGAACTATCTATTACGTTGAACTTTGTGTTTTACGAAAATGTTTCCGCTATCGTTTAAATTTTACACCAACTCTGAAGGTCTGCTATCAACTGATACTGGAAGTAATTGTACCGATCGTGGCTCTACTTCAACGAGACATGAATTGGACTGTTTCGCGGATAACGATCAGCCCGTCGTGCGGGTTTGCCAATTTATTTCAATCTGCATAATTTTATATACAGGACTTAACTGTCAAGAGGCCACCTTGAAGTTTGATATATAGCTTTATTTACCTCGTCCAGGAACGTCGTCGTAGTAGTCGTCGTCATAATCGAGGACCGCGTGGAGCTGCGTCTTGCCGCCCGTGCTGCCCGTTTCCACCTTGGTGAACCCTCGCGGCCGGTCTGGCGGCGGCGGTTGATTGCTGCTACTCCCACTAGGAACATCTCTAGGTTTCGCGGGACTCTCATTCGGTGGTCTTCTTGGAGGGGGCGGGGGAGGGGCAGGAGGGGAAGGAGTCGTCGGACCAAAATTAAAATTAAAGTTTTGCCCCGAATTCGCGAAACCCCGATTGACAGAACTCGGTGTCGTCGCTGGGGCGTATGGAGGATCAAACCTCCGCTCGTAAGGTGGTCGTCGGGCGGCTTCGTCTATTCTTTTTTGGTCATAATCGTAATCTCCGGTGGGGTCGTGGATATACTGCCCCGTGTTATCGAATTGTGGTATTTCGTGCACCCTTTGGTTTTCTATCTGAATGTCTAGTCTCGATTTCTGTTGGTGTTGGTAAACTTGTGTGTGAAGTTGTGCTCCGTAGGGGTTGGGTGCGACGTCTTCATGTCTTGGATAATGGGTGTACTGGTTCGGAGGTGGGAGGTAGGCGGCGCCGGCTCGCTTCCGGAGCTTTGACCGTTTCTGTTGGTTTGGGTTTGGGGCTGAGAAGGGCTCATTGCCCGGCTGTTGGGCGTGCTCCTGTTGGAGTTCGGGGGAGTAAAGGAGGTCGTCGAAATTGACTCGGAGGGGGGAAGGGGTGGTGGGAACTAGGGTCGGGGGGGCGACAGGCGGCAGCGTGAAATTTGTTAGAGCCATGTTTACTCAGTCATCGGCGCGAAATGTCAGGCACTATGTCAATACGCGCGGTATTACGGGCGCTTGCATAACGCGCGGCGTGGGATCGTCTAGCGCGGTCGTCTTCTCATTATCGCCGGCGGCTCGACTCGGTTTCGAACACTGCACTCACACTGTTTCACTGGCACTCCTTCACACGCGCTGTTTATCTGCAACAAATGGAGGAATGTTAATCTTATGTCACTATTGTGTCACTTGTGGGTTATTGTTTGATGATCTTGACCTTGTTTTCTCGTTGCTGGTCACTAACGACTACAAGTTTATCGTCTTGTTTGATCTGTGTGCTCGTGTTTGTACATTTACGATCCACTTACACAAACATCATCTCCCGTCTCTCACGGGTCGGCTACTTAATCTAGGTGATTGAACGAGGGTACTGGTTTTAACACAGAGCGACTGCCATCTGACCTTCGCAACCCAGAAGGGAAACCAGACCCAATACTAGATAAAGTCAGAGTTTTCAAGCCGCCAATGCTTAGCACTGGCCTCTGATATGACTTAACGACTAATATCTACGGTGTTAAACGATATTAACCGGGACTAGCGGCGGCGAATAAACGTACATATGAAATTCGAAAACCGAAAAACACATTGGTCGTGGTGGGATTCGAACCATGACCTCCCGCTCAGGAGGCAGCGGCCCTATTTACTACACCATCGGGCTCTTATTTATTTATTTAACAATTTATTGTAAACAAAAAACATCATAAACACAGGACATAAAAAACAAAGACACAACAGGCACTGCTTATTTCTAAAAAGAAATTTCTTACAGCAGACCTACAGAAGTGATAATTTTAAAGGCTCTTGTTACACAAACATACATAGCTATTTAGTAAGTAGATTTTTTGTCTACTCCCGTTCATAACAACATTTGGAGAAGATCAATTATTTCTTGTAACAGTTTCCCAAAATAGAATTGGATGGGTGGATGAGTAAAACCAGAAGAATTCTCTCATTTTGAGTATAATAGGGCGACAACAAAACAAGATTCCGTATGCATTGTCTCTCGTCGGGTTTCCCCTCATCTATATCATCAGTAGGTACATCCTTGCCGCCACAAAAGGCAATCTTGAAAGGCGAAGTCGTGATGCCGCCTGAGAGTCACAGTTTTCGACCACGGAATGGGAAATCCGACACCGAATGTGACTTTTAAAGCACTTATCATGAAAAACGTGGCCAGTTTAAGTCTGTTAAGAAATATAGATGAGAGCAACAGTAAGGCTCGTATTTATAAACCGATCTCAACATTGAGAGCAATGTTATGTATGGATAGGATAAAGACTCTAAAATTGCAATAAGTTCTAAACCCATAATAGAAACATCATTGTTAATTTTGAGTTTAACGTTTAAATTTGACTGAGGATTTTGAACGAGAAAGCTGATTCTCTTGCTAGGGAAGCTACTAGTGATGGTGTTCCTTTTTCTATTCGACCATATTTCTCTGAATGTGTTAAGTTAGTTAAAAAACATTTTTATGAATTGTGGAAAGAATATATCAGTGGAGAAGGGAATCTGGTATAAGACTATACAACCCTCTGCACCCTGGAAGTCTCCTTGGTTTGATGAGTGTAAATTACAGCTTTTCGACCTCGATCTGGACACATTCCTTTGAATAAATTCGCATTTCTTATGAGTAAAGTAACATCGTCATGTTGCTCTGAATGTCAGATAGTTGAAGATGTGGTTCATATTACGATGGAGTGTGTTCGGAACGAAGATGAGAGGTATCTCATGCTTCAAACATTTTGTAAACTTAACTTTAATCAAGTCGGTAGTGTGAATAGTATCTTGACTTGCCCGGTGACAGAAGAGGCCAAGGCATTATATAAGCTTGTCTTGGTGGGCATTCGACGGAGGGAGTAACATGTCTGTCGGAAGCTTTTCATCCAATATTTGTTTTCTTTTATCTTTTAGATAGTATCTAAGTTTTTTATAATAATTGCAATATGTTATGCTTTTTAATGGAGTGGCATTGTCGTGTATTATGACAAATCTCCCTAAATAAACATTGAAAATATATATATATATATATATATATATTAAGTATGGATTTGACAGGACAATATGTACTGAAATGACATTACTGATACGAACTCAAACTCGCTATCAGTCTCAAGTGCTGATTATAAATACGCCCGTATTAGTTCTGTCTAGACATACGGATATCCATGCTATACGAGTATATGTTAAATATGTAAAGTAAATATAAATTTTATTTTGTTTATTACTATTTAGATTTTCTCCTCACGGTCATAGAGGTTTTCTCGTAAGAATGGGGTATTATCGCGTGTAGTAAAATGTAGCCTATATGGTGGCCCCAAAATTTTATCTTTTCTGCTTTTATCAAAATATGGCTTAGGCTGGTAAAAATGGCTAATATTTTATTCTCTTTAGAGTAAAAGTTTAGTTTAGTTTATGACTTAGTAATGCTTTCGAGGTTTTATGTTGACTAATGCCGTCAATATGATACCATTTATCGTACCGTCCAAAATTCGCAGTGTGTAATAGATCTTTGTGTTTATTTGCACCCTAAACTGCCTCCGTGGTCTAGTGGTCAGAGCCATAGGCTCACGATCCGGAGGCCCTAGGTTCGATTCCCAGTTGATATTCACATAGATCACGATAGATCATAAAGTTGATATTTTTTAATTTATCACGTTGTGAGATTTTCCCTAGTTTTGTTAGGACAATGCAAGCTAAATCACGTGATTTTCTGTAAGAAAAAAGATTACGCGCTTCGGAGAGCACGTTAAACCGTCGGTTTTGGTCGTTGGCGTTGATAGCGGTCGTTACACAAACCATATCAGAGGCATATTAGCTGTGCTATTATGTGGTTTAATAACTCTGACACCAGGGTTCATCGGGTTGATCGATTCGATACCCACGCGACAGAAGAATTTACGCCCTTTATAGACTCTTACATTGAACGTTTACTTAGTATTGTCCCTTCACTGATTCTGTAGCGTAGTTCAAATCTAGACCACGGCCCGTTTGAAGTCAGTACTTATACATATTATACTAGGTTCGGCGACAAATAGATCTACATGATATATTGCAAGTTTATACGAGCAACTGGCTCAAATAGTGATTCATGGTTCATGAATAATGAGCCCACAACGGACAACTGCAATTTCGTTTGAGGATTTCGAGTTGGCAAGACTAAATAGACACCTACATAGGTTTATACGCAAAAATACAAGCTAGTTTAAAAATAAAAACTGTATTTTCATCGAGTACCCATTTTTTTCCTTGAAGACAAATATATTGAATCCTTTTTATTTTAATACATACATACATATAATCACGCCTTTATCCCTAATGGGGTAGGCAGAGCGTAAACAACCCGGGTATATTGCTGTAGTGACAGGTTGTCAGCCCATCGCCTAAATTACAATATACTGAAACCCTTGGATCCCTTAGCTGGTTTTTACAGCATGCCCGGGAGGAAATGCAGCTGGCACATTCTATGTTTTTCTTTCGTTCCCACGCCAGCATGGAACAAAATTTTATTTTATTTTATTTTAATGATTTTCTATACTGGATCTTATTATCTTTTACAAATCTTTAATGAGAATATTTGACTATAGACCTGGGTCCTTAGTGTGTGATTGTTATATTCTAACATGGTTCTCGTGTCTTTTTCTTAAAAATAGCCCTATGGTGTAGTGTAGGGAGGTCGTGGTTCGAATCCCACCACGTACCAATGTGTTTTTCGGTTTTCGAATTACATATGTACGTTTATTCGGCGCTTTTCCGTGCTTCGGAAGGCACGTTAAGCCGTTGGTCCCGGTTAATATCGTTTAATACCGTAGATATTAGTCGTTAAGCCATGTCAGAGGCCAGTGCTAAGCATTGGCGGCTTGAAAACTCTGACCTAATCTAGGATTGGGTCTGGTTTCCCTTCTGGGTTGCGGAGGTCAGATGGTAGTCGCTCTGTGTAAAAACCAGTACTCTCGTTCAATCCCCTAGATTAGGTAGGCGACCCCATGAGATACGGGATAAGGCTAGGGAGATGATGTCTATTTCTTAAAAATAAAACGTTTTAGATTTTATTGCTTCATAAAAAAAATACTAAAATAAATGAATCATCGTGCGCAATTTTCTCACAACTGGTCGAATTTAACAACTTTTAAATGTTCCAATTTTTATTATTTACCCTATATAAATAAAAATCAAAACGGAAACACTTTATTCCACATTAATTAATTAGCAATAAGGCTACCGGAATCAGACAATTCCTTATTACTTGTACTAACTTTTGTCATTAATTTACGAGTAGGTATGCAACGTTTTAACGACAAGACAATTTTAATAACTCTCACCTTTAAGCTCTCTCTCTCTCTCTCTCTCTCCTTGGCAATTATTATTCCCATCTGATGGTGGGGTCTGCCTTCTTCGTTTTTTCTTTCCATTTCGCTCTATTTGACGTGTCTATCTCCGTCACTCCGCAGGAACCAAGATCTTTTCGGACCACATCCAACCATCTGGTCTTCGGTCTTCCCCTCCTTCGGACCCCCTGGACGTTTAGATTAGCCACTGTGTTTCCAATGTACTCTGGAGGTCTTCTCTTCACGTGTCCGAACCATCGCAGCCTACTCTCTTGCAGCTTGTCGGCGATGTCGCGTACGCCGAGACTACCGCGAACGTACTCGTTGCGTATCTTGTCGAGTCTCGTCACTCCGCACATCCACCGAATCATCTTCATTTCGGCAACTTGGACGGTATTAACTTGGCGTTGGGTAACTGCCCACGTTTCGCTGCCATACGTTAGAACAGGTCTGATGATGCTCTTGTATATAAGGCCTTTCAATTTAACAGGCATTCTACGGTCGCAAGTTACACCAGTCAGCTCCCGCTACTTCAGCCAGGCCGCCGCAATACGATGCTGAATGATTGCTTCCAAATTTCCCGTGGTGTGCAACATAGTACCTAGGTATTTATACTCGTCACATCTTATGACTTGTTGTCCGTCGATTACAAGAGAGTCTTCTGAAGAGCCTGGTTTGTAACACACTATGTACTGGGTCTTAGAAACACTCAGCATTAGACCACCCATCTGCAGCTGACGCTTCCACTCGTACAGTGCCTGCTCTAACTCATTCCGAGATGTTGTGCAGATAGCCACATCGTCTGCATAGATAAATGACCATGGAGCCAGTGATTGAGCATTCTCAGTGAGGGCATCCATCACCAAGCAGAAGAGGTATGGACTTAGAACTGAACCTTGATGCACCCCTTCAGTTACTGCTATTGGTTTAGTCTGCCCCATTGTGGTTCTAATTGTTTACTTGACGTCTTTATACATGTCAGCTATGATGTCGACGTACCTTTCCGGGATATTTTTCTTGCGAAGACTCCACCAGATTGTTGGTCGCGGTACTCGATCGAATGCCTTTTCCATATCCAAAAACGCCATGTACAAAGGCTTGTTATTTGCCCGAAAAATCTGTGCTATCAGGTTTATTGCGAACATCGGGTCGATTGTAGATAAGCCAGGAACAAAACCATACTGGTTGTTAGATAGAAAGCTTTCCGATCTCAAACGGACATCAATGACTCTTTCGTACTCTCACCTTTAAGCAACCGACATAAACTGATTTTATACAGTTTTAGGTTTTTTAAGTTTTAAAAGTTCATACTCACTACGTTTGGTCGGAAAAAACACAGTAAAATTTCCACGCAGGAAATGGCCATTTCGTAATTTAGAAAATTAACTAGATAGACAATTTAGGTGGGAATCTACATTAATTTCATTCATCAATCAATCAACTACACATTTTCTATTGTTTTACTCTCCTTAGTAGATATACATGCATTTAAGATTTTAGGGGTTTCTTGACCCGTGCCTTTTTAACATTTGGATTCCTACTGAATACTAAAACGCACGTAATTTTTTGCAACTTTGCGCATGCAAAATGGCGGAAAAATGCGCATTATTTGGGCAATGCGCTGGAATCGCACGCGCACGTCTGTCATGCGCACTATCGCCGAAGAGCATCAAGATCACGATGCGCACAATCGTGGGAACTAAACGTATTTAAATACATTTTTGAATGGATTTGAGAACTAACAGAAAATAGGTAGATAACTTAGCTTAATTTATTTAAAGCATACATTAAAAAAACACGTATACTCTACACTTATGGCGTAGACAGAGCGTCAATAGCCAATAAAAACCATTTATCAGGTTTTAAAAAGCCTTTCCGATACTTAGAATGAAGATGCCCGGGAAGGAAATCGTACTTTTTATGTGCTTTTACTGCTCCCAGTTTAGCAATTAAAATATGTTTTCTTCTATGTAGTAATATTATTTGCATTGTTCATGCCTTAATACATTTAAGTGTAGGCTTCGATTCGGAATTGTATTTATCGGCGCACACATCTTAAATGTCATTGCTAACTGTCAGTGTCAATATTTTGTAGTATAAATTTGATTACATTAATATAACTGTTGATAAGTTGAGTTTCTTCCATGCTGGCCTGGGAACGAGAGAAAAACATAACGAGAGAAAGAATGTGCCACCGCCATTTCCTTTCGGGCATGCTGTTAAATACTGTTATGTGATTTGAGAGTTTAAGTATATTGTAATTAAGGCGATGGGCTGACAACCTGTCACTACAGCAATATACCTACAAATCTATCTTAAATAACCCTCAAAACTTTGTCACACGTCGCGGAACGATTTTTGCTTAGGTCGTTTACGCTTTGCCTACCCCATTAGAGATACAGGCGTGATTATATAAATGTATGGTTTATTTTTATGGTAGTGGTAGTAGGTAGTAAAAGTAAGTGCGTATTTATATTCAGTCACATATGAGATTTACGCTTAAATCAATCACCAATAACGTGTCCTACATTAACCACCCACTCACAAAATTGGCAAGTTAGTTCATAAAAAAATAAGTATAACAATATTGACGGCCTTACATTCTTTAAGCTTGTTGCAACAAGGTCGAAAATGAAATGGAATTCGTTAAAAAAATACGCGTGTATAGTTAATGTATATCATCATAGCATCAGCCTATATTCGGTTATTTAGAGCACGAATTTGTATTGTATTAGAGGAAAATTCGATTCGAGCATGCTGTAAAAACCAGATAAGGGATCTGAGGGTTTCAGTATATTGTAATTTAGGCGATGGGCTGTCCACCTGTCACTAAAGCAATATACGTACAAATTTTCCTAAATAACCCTCAAAACTTTGACAGACGTGGCGGAATGACCTTTGTTTAGGTCGTTTACCGTATGCCTGCCCCATCAGGGATAAAGGCGTGATTATATGTATACGATTGACTAAATCTCAACTAAATATATTGCGGTCCCTTGCTCTCATGATTGAAAGTGACAGGTATGGTCTATATAAGTGAAGTCGTATCATTTGCAACGGCTAATTGCTTTCAATTTTTCGTCTATCTTCGTACCACTTTTGTTTTCTTTTTACCCAATCAATTTTTATTGCCTCCGTTGGTTTAGTGGCTAGTGCCATGGACTCCTGATCCGGAGGTCCTGGGTTCGATTCCCAGAGGGAAACACAAAGTTGATATTTGAGAATTTATCACTTTGTGATTTTTTCCCCAGTTTGGTTAGGACATTGCAGGCTGAATCACCTGATTGTCCGAAAAAGAAAAAGATTTCATGCTTCGGAGGGCACGTTAAGCCGTCGGTCCCGGTCGCTGTCTTTGATAGTGGTTGTTATTCAAACCATGCCACTTCCATGCTGGCCTGGGAGCGAGAGAAAAACATAGAATGTGCCAGCTGCATTTCCTCCCGGGTACGCTGTAGAAACCAGCTAAGGGATCCGAGGGATTCAGTATATTGCGATTTAGGCGATGGGCTGACAACCTGCCACTACAGCAATGTATCTACAAATACATCTTAAATAACCCTCAAAAATTCGTCAGACGTGGCGGAACAACCTTTGTTTTGGTAGTTTACGCTCTGCCTACCCCATTAGGGATAAAGGCGTGATTATATGTATGTATGTATGTATGTCAGAGGCCTAATAGTTGTGCTACTAGGCGGTTTAAAAACTCTGAAACCAGGGTTCATCGGGTCGATAGACTCGATACCCACTCGACAGAAGAAGAACGTTTTATCATACAAAAGTTCTTGCATCCAATATCTATTGTCTTTTGTTAATTGTTTTACAGTTTTTTAATGTAATATATGATGTAATCATGCATCATACCAAAATATGTATCTAATCACTAATCGTATCTTTCATTCTTGGTTTAGTCATTGTTTAATTTTATGATGAGATGTCTTTCTTCAAGTGTAAGCAATAGCCTCTAAAATGAATTCTTCTTTAATCTTTATGATACTTCCATTATTCTTCCATAGAATAATTAAAATAATCCATCTACTACATCATGTTTTAAGATAATACAACATATTCAACTTATACACACATACACATAATCACGCCTTTATCCCTAATGGGGTAGGCAGAGCGAAAACGACCTAAACAAAGGTCGTTTCGCTACGTCTGACAAGTTTTGAGGGTTACTACAGATGATATGACTATAGCATATTGCTATAGTGACAGGTTGTCGGCTGACATTACAATACACACACTATGACTCTCGAATCCCTTAGCTGGTTTTCACAGCATGCCCGGGAGGAGATGCAGCTGGCACATTCTATGTTTTTTTATCACTCCCAGTCCAGCATGGAAGAAAGATATAGCAATAAGCTATAATGAAAATAAAGACGATACTAGTAACAGACTAAAGTTTCCTACTCGACTGCCAGTGATTTGCATAGAACTGATTCATGTACAAACTATGTACTCAGTACAATGGAATTTGGATCCGATTACTAAGTTACAAGAGCCCTGGACAGGTCACGCCACCAGACGGAATGCTTAACTAATAAACGTTAAAACCCCAGCGTATTTGGTCTATACATTGGTGTAAATTTAGTTAGCACACGACTTACCTACAACAAGCCTAAATCTAAATCTGTAATTTTCTGTTAAGACTCATGAGATAAAGGAAAGATACGGGTTCTTCCATGTTGGCCTGAGAGCGATAGGAAAACTTAGAATGGGCCAGCTGCATATCCTCCCGGGCATGCTGTAAAAACCAGCTAAGGGATCCGAGGATTTCTTTATATTGTAATTTAGGTTAACAAATCTATCTTAAATAACCCTCAAAACTTTGTCAGACGTAGCGCACGAAATTGTTTAGGTCGTTTACGGTCTGCCTACCCCATTAGGGATAAAGGCGTGATTATATGTATATATGTATTATTTTATACGTTGAATCGTTCAAAAAAATTGTGGGATTAGATTACATTTAATTGAACTTGACACTCTTTTACATTACGACTGAAACTATTCATAGATTCTTGAAAGTTTTCTCACTATACTCTGTAAAATCTAAGAAAATAACTGCAACAGAAGTCATTTCGAAGGAAAACGAAACAAAATGTATCTGAAATCCACAGGAAGTAAACCTTCTTAGATTTTTAAATCAACTTTTTGCCTCTATTCTTAGTTAAGTAAATCGTTTGGCAACCGAATCGACACGATTTTATTAGACGAGTGTTCCGATTCTGTCAGTCAGACAGACGTATTGCGTCACATTATTGATAGTTGCAATCTTACAGAAAGCAGGCATCATTTAAAACATCTCGATATGCATTTGCGATGTATCTGTATCGTAAAATTTAATGGAATAGAGCGTGCATGCGTTTTATGATAGCAAATCTCATAGTCACGTACAAAACGTCAAGGCTTAATATGAACATACATACATATAATTACGCCTATATCCCTAATGGGGTACGCAGAGCGTAAATGACCTAAATAAAGGTCATTCCGCCACATCTGACAAAGTTTTGAGGGTTATTTAAGATAGATTTGTAGGTATAATGCTATAGTGACAGGTCGTCAGCCTATCGCCTAAACTACAATATACTGAAACCCTCGGATCCCGTAGCTGGGATTTACAACACGCCCGGGAGGAAATGCAGCTGACACCTTCTTTGTTTTTTTCTTGCTCCCAGGCCAGCATGAAAGCTGTCAGTAGGAAATATTTTCTTCATTACGGTGCTAAATAAAGATTGATGTCATTGACTTTATTGAGATGTGTCAGGTTCCTAGGAATTGTATCCTGTATTTCTTTCAGCTACCACTTTTACTACCCATGGTATATGATTATTGATAGTATATTTAAGATTTGTCCTCCGTCAATTTGCAAAGAAAATGCTGTTTATCGACTACAGAAAACGTTGGTATCGAAAATGCAAAGTTAAAAAGAACGAACTATACTTGCAGCGCACTCGCTCACATTCATTTATACCCTCGATGCACTGTAGTTGAGTTCTCACGATTGGAGAGGATCTTGTTAATTGGAGCATCTGAATTTGGAACAGTTACCGCATTGAAAGCTTCGGAGGATGCAATTTGACAGCCAGTTGAGCTGATTTCCTCATATCGACAAATGTAACGAGCTTTTTGGCACTTAACTTTGTACCCATTATTATTATAAGTGGTTAGGTATCATCTATCAATTGTATATGTGTAGGATTTTTTTTACCGGCACTTATTTGTTAGCATTATGGTTAATCTGGACTAGGAATGATAGAAAAATATAGAATGTACCCTGTATCTCCTCCCAAGCATGCTGTAATAACCAGTTAAGGGATTCGAAGGTTTTAGTGTATTGTAATTTAGGCGCTGGGCTGACAACCTGTCACTACGGCAATACACAGAGCTATCTGAAATCACCCCCAATACTTGTCAGACGTGGCGCAATGACCTTTGTTTGGGTCGTTGACGCTCTACCTACATCATTAGGGATTAAGACATGATTACTATGTATGTTTCTTCCATGCTGGACTGGGAGCGAGAGAAAAACATAGAATGTGCCAGCTGCATTTCCTCCCGGGCATGCTGTAAAAACCAGCTAAGGGATCCGAGGGTTTCTGTATATTGCAATTTAGGCGATAGGCTGATAACCTGTCACTATAGCAACATACCTATAAATCTATCTTAAATAACCCTCAAAACTTTGTCAGACGTGGCGGAACGCTTACGCTCTGCCTACCCCATTGGGGATAAAGGCGTGATTATATGTATGTATAATAAGATGATGCAGTAACAGTGTTTTTTTTCGATGGTTTAAGCTCTTGTTTTTAGACTAGAATATTTGTGATCGAGACGGTAAGAAAGATAAAGCAAGCGTACCCAGTAGCCTTACAGTCCAAATACGTCGCAAATAAAAGAAAAATAAACATCAATAAAACTAAAAGTTCAAAGATCCAGAACGAAAGTGAAATGCCAGTGAACTCACAACTTGTACACTGAATAATTATAACCAAGACAATTTAAGTTGGTCAGTAAACTCCGAAGGTTAACAGGAAAAAGTATGACGTATCGGAATTGCAGGTATTTTCACTTCAATCGTAATTGACGGACTTTCGATCGGAGATGTAGATAAGTAAAAAACAACAATGGTTGGCAGACAAGGTTAACAGGAAAAGTTATGACGTTTTGGTGTAATGGAATGCTACGTACCAGGCCACTCAGAAAGTATTGCGATAAATAGTTTTTATATATGGCAGACTGGCCGGTTAGAATCTTTTTTGAAAATATGATTACTTGTAAGTAAAAATATGTGTGTTCCATTTTCAAAATTTTCCTCCACATTTTTTGCGAGCCAATTCAAAGTATCGTGTCTTACTGAAAAATGGATCTGCGCCGGGAACATTTTAGAGCTATGATTTTTTACGATTTCAAGTGTCGCCTGAAACCGGATGAATCGTTCGATAGACTTCAAATGGCATTTATGGATGAAAGCCCCTCCAAGGCAACCGTGTATCGTTGGTATAACGAATTTAGGCGCGGTCGACCAACCTTGGGGGATGAAGAAAGAAGCGGTCGCCCTTTGACGGCTATTACGGAAGAAAACGTGCTAGCAGTGAAAAATTTAATCCAAGATAATAGGCGAATTACATATCAGGAGATTCAGCACATATTATAGATTGGATCGGGAAGCGTTCACGAGATTCTACAAGGGCATCTTCGCGTGAGGAGGATAGTATCGCGCTGGGTGCCGCACTACCTCACCGACGCTCAGAAGCAGGCCCGGGTGGAATGGTGCCGTGATATGCTGAACAAATTTGAAGCAGGCTCGTCTCGGCGTGTTTACGACATCGTAACAGGTGATGAGTCCTGGATTTATCAATACGATCCAGAAACCAAGCGCCAGTCGACAGTTTGGGTGTTTCAAAGGGAACCAACGCCTACCAAAGTGAAGCGATCTCGAAGCGGGGGGAAGATTTTGATCGCCAGCTTTTTTAATTTGACTGGCCACTTGGCCTCAATTCCCTTACGAGATCAAAGAAGCATTAACGCCGAATGGTATACTACCAAATGTTTACCAGAAGTTTTTTCTGTTGTGAGCAACAAGCGACCAAACACAGGGCTCCGCGGACTACTGCTCCACCACGACAATGCGCCTGCACACACCGCGCTCAAAACGAGGGACTTCCTGGACAGCACACCAGTCAAACTCCTGGGTCACCCTCCTTACAGCCCTGATCTAGCACCGAGTGACTTCTTTTTATTTCCAAAAATAAAAAATCAGCTCAAGGGGATACAATTTTCGTCGCCGGAAGATGCGCTGGCTGCGTTCGAGCAGGCTGTAAACGAGGTGTCTACGGCGGACTGGAAAAAGTGTTTTGAAAACTGGTTCAGACGCATGAATCTTTGTATAGAGGCTGGTGGAGAGTACTTTGAAAAGATTTAATAAAAATATATGTACCTGTAGAACAATTTTTTTTAGTGTCGCAAAACTTTCTGAGTGTCCCACGTACCTACGTAGTTCTTTGAAAGTGCAAGTTGAAGTGTTATCGATACGAACACTAACATCGATAACCCAAACATTTTTGGCTTATCGTGCTTAGCATTTGTTCAGAAAATAATAAATATTATTAAATAAATATGTAAATTCTTGCCTGCTGGACTGGGAGCGAGAGAAAACCATAGAATGTGTCAGCTGCATTTTCTCCCGGGCCTGCTTTACAAACCAGCTAAGGGATAAAGGCGTGATTATATGTATGTATGTAATAAATCGCAGAACCGAAATACGAGGTACCGTAGCTACAAATTATTGACATTAGAATAAAAAAATATTGCATAGCTACAATGCCGATTATACAGACACAATCTACACGTGATAGCAAAGACAAGGGTTTGATCGAAGTCGGAGATAAATGAAAAAATCCGTTTTTTAAATTTATTTTTTATTAAAAATGGGTTTGCTCTTGACTCCAGTCTAGGTCGGGAACGACTGAGACGGAGTCGACGATGGTGCGAGCTCACCTAGAAGATGCCTGTTCACTCTAACTTTGAAATGTTGGGGGTGACGATGGCTTACGATTATGACTGTCCTTCCGTGTATGGAATTGCATAAGAACCTGGCACATGGCGACTTGTTTCAGAATTGACAGTGACATGATAAGCGAAAATGTATAAATATATATTTTATATACATACATACATATAATCACGCCTTTATCCCTAATGGGGTAGGCAGAGCGTAAACGACCTAAACAAAGATCATTCCGCCACGTCTGACAAAGTTTTGAGGGTTATTTAAGATAGATTTGTAGGTACATTGCTGTAGTGACAGGTTGTCAGCCCATCGCCTAAATTACAATATACTGAAACCCTCGGATCCCTTAGCTTGGATTTTATACTATAATATATTAGATAGGTTTTTGACTATGACATATTTTCGTGATTATGTTAAAATTTGTCGAGTAAGATACTTTACTGTCCACTATATGATAATATCTGTCAGTTAATACAAGTTGAACGTATGCAAAAAAATACATTTAATTTGAGCTGTCATATATCATCACAATATATGTTGACACAACATATTTATTGCATAAAAGAACGAGTAGGTCAGTATTCTAATGAAAGTTCACATCAAAGATGCGGAATATTCCTAATTGCCTACCATATTATATTATATTATTTAGAAATTACCGCCTTTACGATTAAAATGATTATTTAATTACAAGGATTATGCCCCATAAATAATATTATGTTATTAATTAATTAACGAAACTACGGGCGGAGAATTTTCACCGAAATTTCTTAACGTTGCATAGGTTAAGCTGCGCATGCGCAATGTTGAATAAATTAGTTGTATAATCTATATTAATATACGACGTTTGTAATCTAAAAAACATAGTATAACATATTGAGACGAGTTAAAGACCTAAATACTTATGTCAACTTATGTGTTAAAACTAACTTATGTTTATCGTATCTTGACAAATCATCTGTCGATTTTATATCAAATACTACAATATACAACATCAAATGAACTCCTACATATTTATTTCTAATTACGACAAAGGTCAATGACAGTAGTAAAAACTTAGGCAAAATATTGAATGTTAAATAAGCATCTAATAGCTGAAGGTAGGTAGAGATTTAGCTTTGGCATTAAAATAAATGTGATAGTATGACGTAAAAATTGCAATTATCCACTAAAACTGAAGTTAAACATTCTCTACCTACAAATAATAAAAAAGTAAATACAAGAATGGACACATAATATTCTAATTTTACATACATACTCATTCACTTGAGGGAAATCTAGTGAAAACGAATATACAAATATACGTAGAATGTATTATGTCACTGGTTTTGATTGAGTCTTATGTTTGCGTAAACATTGGCGACACCGGTCCAAGGTTGTCCCAGTTCACTAAAACCACTAGTACTGGCAAAAAAACCTATAAAGGCAATTATCTTAAAGCTGTATCAACCTAATTGTATAAGTAACACATTATAATATGTCAATGGGAATAAGATTTAGCACAAAGAACCCGACGATCTTAATAAATGACCCACACGTAAGAAACCGAAATAGTGTCTACGTCCTTTAGAGCGTTTATATTAAAATGCTTTGAATAATGTTAGTCTGAATCTAGTAATATGATAAGATTTACCTTAATGTCCTTGTTACGCCTTCACGCAATCGTAAAAACTTTAACAAAACTGTTTATTTTGCTCGATTCGCAAACTGTCCACTTTTGGAAATAAACATCGATTTCAAATTGAGAACGCAAACTTTTTATTCACTGTGTCAGTTTTCTTTTTAGTTTTAAAAAGTTACGTGCAACTTTTGGCGGGATTCGAAATTTAAATTTGAAATTGGAGCGCGTTACGTGCGCCGGCGCTGCCGATCACGCGGCCACTGAGGGCAGTCGAGTCTCGGTGGAGTGAGGCTTGCTCCTTTTACTCAATGATCTTGGGCCATGGCTGCAGGATTGTCTTGTCACTTGGCTGGTAACGAGTGGACTTCCGATGATGTATGGTTCCGGTTGCGATTTATAGATCATTGTGGTCTATTACTGGAAGACAATGCGGAATCTGTGCCGGATCGAATTTCGATCATAATGCTCTTTGAGGTTTACCGCAAGGCTGTGATAGTGAATTTTTCGTTTAGTCATAATTATTCGACATATTGTTTTGTTAGTCATGAATGTTACCTAGTCAAAAATGTTTTATACAATAACTTTAGTCAAACTTTCTTTTTCATACAAAAGACATCAACGTGGACTTTAGAAAAAAACATACATTTGTCTTTGAGTTAGATTCAAGTTTAGTTTATAATTATGGGTAATATGTGTAAAATTATACGATAGTAGAGGTAGTCAGTCAAACGGACAAGTAAGTCAAATTATAATAAAGTAAGCATGAAGACCGTGTAATACATTTACATTAGACACACCAATAGAACAGTGTCGTATGAAATGTGAATAGGGCTGTGGCTGATACTAAAATCGTCTACTTACATTTGTATTCTTCCATGCTGGACTGGGAGATTCTTCCATGCTGGACTGGGAGAGATAGAAAAACATAGAATGTTCCAGCTGCCCTTCCTCCCGGGCATGCTGTAGATGTCAGCAAAAGGGACTCGAGGGTTACAGTGTATTGTAATTTAGGCGATGGGCTGACAACCTGTCACTATAGCAATACACATTACAATCTAAAATTGCCCTCAATTTTTGTCAGACGTGGCGAAAGCGCCTTTTACGAGGAGTTTGACGCTCTGCCTACCCCGTAAGGGATAAAGGCGTGATTTTATGTATGTATGTATGTACATTTGTATGTATAAGGTAGTTTTAAATTAAGTAAGCAAATATTTTGACGGTGTGTTTTACTCTTGAAACTATTTAGTGACTTTTTCTAGAAATATGAAAAATAAACTTGAACTTGCGCAAACAAAATGAAATGACTCGGCTAGTAGAAAAAAATATTAACCAACAACAACCATTGTTTAGGCTAACCCTAAGAGTTTTAGAGTGTCCAAGTAACATCCGTTCAGCAACTACCATCTAGTCATAGAGACAGTACAAGTGCAGTAAAACGTTACTATACTTGTATCCGAAATCGGCCTTATAATGTAAGCGGTGACACAGTTTGACTAAACCATGGCCGAGTCTGTTTTTGGGACATGTAGACAACTTATGCGCATCGGATGGTGTTGGTCTGCCGCCATGGTGTGGTGTTAGTTCAAAATGTAGCTATGACGTCATCAATGTTTTATACGAAAAAAATATTTTTCTTTTCAGGAACCTCTTAAGTGGGGTATCAGATTTTTATTTAGCATTTTATTTATATTTAGCTCTTTTGAGCTCAGTGAGCCAATTCAAAAAATATACCAACAACACTATACATTTCAGCACGTGGTTACGTAAAAACAGGCAACACTAACTTTTCGCAAAATACCTTCGGAAGGCTGTATCGCACGGAAATTATCAGTGTTTCTCTTCTATATTATGCATGAATTATACATATAAACCTTCCTCTTGAATCACTCTATCTATTAAAATAAACCGCATCAAAATCTGTTGTGTAGTTTTTAGATTTATGCATACATAGGGATATAGGGACAGAGAAAGCGACTTTGTTTTATACTATGTAGTGATAGTGATGCTTATTATTGTACGCCTGAAAATGGCAGTTACTTCCATGCTGGACTGGGAACGAGAGAAAAACGTAGAATGTGCCAGCTGCATTTCCTCCCGAGCATGCTGTAAAAACCAGCTAAGGGATCCGAGGGTTTCTGTATATTGCAATTTAGGCGACAGGCTGACAACCAGTCACTACCGCAATATACCTACAAATCTATCTTAAATAACCCTCAAAACTTTGTCAGACGTGGCGGAACGACCTTTGTTTAGGTCGTGTACGCTCTGCCTACCCCATTAGGGATAAAGGCGTGATTATATGTATGTATGTATGAAAATGGCAAACTGTCGATACCATTGTTCCTTATTGTACCATCTAACAACACAGTTAACAATAAAGATCTATCTTATCTTATCTTATCTGTATCTCCTAAACAGAGCAACTAATCAATCAGCCCTTTTGCAGTGCGTATTAAGTGTACAAATTATCTTAAAACCATTTTTCAGACTATTCTAAGATGATTTATTATCACGATGGCTTAGTCAACTCGTGTCACCTCTTGCTCTATTACAATTACAAATCTTGCTTGATACCTCCTTCCTCAAAGCTCAATCGGATTTTTATTCGTAGAGCAAGAGACTTAATAAGACCACTTTTTGCCGCTAATAGTGCGAAGATGTTTTACTGTTTCTCACTTTTACTATGATGCGGAGGCACGACGGGAAAACCTGAGACTAAATCTGAATAAAATCATTGTTTGTAGACGGATTTCACGGCAATTTTAACAATTACATTGTATTTAGTAAGTAACCGCATAGTAACCAGAAGATGATCTTCTTCACTGAGAAATTACTCACAAACGAATGCTTTCGGTGAGAACGCACATAGAGGCCCGTATTTATAATCAGTATTTGAGAATGACATCTAGCTTGAGTGTGAATCAGAAATGTCATTTCAGTACAAAATGACATGTCAAATCCATACTTAATGTTGCTCTCAATCTTGAGATAGCTTTATAAATACGGCCCTAAATCTTGCAGATTATAGCGACCAGAGTTTTCATTCCATCATATTTTGGCCTAGTTTCGGCTATTCTATTAGGATTTTTACATTTTGTCAAAAAAATAGGATATGATAACCAGGCCACTCAGAAAGTATTGCGATAAATAGTTTTTATATATGGCAGACTGGCCGGTTAGAATCTTTTTTGAAAATATGATTACTTGTAAGTAAAAATATGTGTGTTCCATTTTCAAAATTTCCCTCCACATTTTTTGCGAGCCAATTGAAAGTATCGTGTCTTACTGAAAAATGGATCTGCGCCGGGAACATTTTAGAGCTATGATTTTTTACGATTTCAAGTGTCGCCTGAAACCGGATGAATCGTTCGATAGACTTCAAATGGCATTTATGGATGAAAGCCCCTCCAAGGCAACCGTGTATCGTTGGTATAACGAATTTAGGCGCGGTCGACCAACCTTGGGGGATGAAGAAAGAAGCGGTCGCCCTTTGACGGCTATTACGGAAGAAAACGTGCTAGCAGTGAAAAAATTTATCCAAGATAATAGGCGAATTACATATCAGGAGATTCAGCACATATTAAATATTGGGTCGGGAAGCGTTCACGAGATTCTACACGGGCATCTTCGCGTGAGGAGGATAGTATCGCGCTGGGTGGGTGGCAGGCCCGGGTGGAATGGTGCCGTGATATGCTGAACAAATTTGAAGCAGGCTCGTCTCGGCGTGTTTACGACATCGTAACAGGTGATGAGTCCTGGATTTATCAATACGATCCAGAAACCAAGTAAAAATACAATTTTCGTCGCCGGAAGATGCGCTGGCTGAGTTCGAGCAGGCTGTAAACGAGGTGTCTACGGCGGACTGGAAAAGTGTTTTGAAAACTGGTTCAGACGCATGAATCTTTGTATAGAGGCTGGTGGAGAGTACTTTGAAAAGATTTAATAAAAATATATGTACCTGTAGAACAATTTTTTTTAGTGTCGCAAATCTTTCTGAGTGTCCCACGTATATGAATAGAAATCAAACAAACGAAAGTATATTAGAAAGAGTACATACTTACTTATGCCCATTCTGCCTCTCAATTTAAGTCTCACTTCCGTGGGTCAAAAGTCTGGAAGAAATTTCTTAGTAGCAATTAGCTGTACCTGTTATGTCGTTATTTCTTGTGTCTTTCTCATGTTACTTGTGTACAATAAACAGGAAATAAATAAATAATACGCTGTCTTAGCGACCCTAAGGGCCGTATTTGTAATCAGGCCGTATCAGAAATGTCATTACGAGCCTTGGCCTCTAATACGAGTCTCTTGCCAATCGCCAGCTTGATGCTTGCGAAGATCTGCTTCCACCGCATCTTGCCAGCAATACCGGTGGCACCCAACCGAAAGAATACATACATATAATCACGCCTTTGTCCCTTACAGAGTAGGCAGAGCGTAAAGGATTTAAACAAAGGTCGTTCCGCTACGTCTGACAAAGTTTTGAAGGTTATATTAGATATATTTTTAGGTATATTGCTGTAGTGACAGGTTTTCAGCCCATCGACTAAATTACAATATACTGAAACCCTCGGATCCCTTTGCTGGTTTTTACAGCATGCCCAGGAGGAAAAGTTTTCTCTCCATCTCTGGCTAGCATGAAAGAATATAGATTACTACGTTTATAAAATAGTAAATGGGGTAACTTTTAACAGAGCCCTCGGAAGAGCCTTAGATCTTTATTATTTGCGGTATTATCAGCGGAGGAAATAGGATGTCTAAAACTAACTTGTCACGTTAGCCTCCACGTTGAGTCACTTGTATTACAATCCACGACAATTGTATGATACAACACGCACACATTTAAATTAATCGTTTGATTACGTTCACAGTCTACAAATAAACCCAGCGCTATCTTTGCAAGTAACCAGTAAGTACGAATTACGTACGAAATTATTTTGTGCTAGGGGATAATAATGACACACGTAAAAGATCCTGTAAGTACAATTAAGTGACATAGTATTTTATACATTCATATAATCACGCCTTTATCCCTAATGTGGTAGGCAGAGCGTAAACGACCTAAACAAAGTTCGTTCCGCCACGGCTGACAAAGTTTTGAGGGTTATTTAAGATAGATTTGTAGGTGTGTGTGCAGTGACAGGTTGTCAGCCAATCGCCTAAATTGCAATATAAAGAAACCTTCGGATCCCTTACAGCATGCCTGGAAGAAAATGTAGCTGGCACATTCTATATTTTTCTCTTGCTCCCAGACCAGCATGGAAGGAGTAGTAGCAGTATTTTATTTCTTAGATAAAGTTTGCTGTCAAATGCCAGTCGCTACAAAGGTACGAATGGAAGCGTTTTTAGTCTGTGACCTAGGTTTATGTTACATACATACATACATAAAATCACGCCTTTATCCCTTACGGGGTAGGCAGAGCGTAAAACGCCTCCTAAAAGGCGCTTTCGCCACGTCTGACATAAATTGGGGGCAATTTTAGATTGTAATGTGTATTGCTGTAGTGACAGGTTGTCAGCCCATCGCCTAAATTACAATACACTGTAACCCTCGAATCCCTTTTGCAGACTTATACAGCATGCCCGGGAGGAAAGGCAACTGGAACATTCTATGTTTTTCTTTCTCTCCCAGTCCAGTATGGTAGTTATGGTTTATGTTTGTTGATATGAATGAGATAACGTGGGTTTTCCTCGCTTCCGTAAAGTCGGGTTTTCTTCGAGTAGTTTTTGTTACGCGTTCCGGTATGCTAGCCGGATTTAAACTTTTTATAAGCAGATACAATAGCCTCCTTTACATTACAATTGTGGTCAAACGTCATCGGTTTGATATGTGGAATAAATTGTAAGAGATTTGTTGTATCATGATACACGGCGTAATTCAAGTTTAGTAATCAATCCAGATTAAATTTACACGAAACGACATACTATTATTAAATACTAGCTTTCTGTCAGCGGTGTTACCCGCTGCTAAATAAGTTTTCCCGTGGGAAGTACATATTTTCGAAAATATTTAAAATATTTGCGAACGTAGTTTTGAAAGAGGTAAAGGTGAAAGAATTTATGAAATCGATCCAGTAGTTTTTGAGTTTATTTGTTACAAACATATATACATACAAAATTACAAATCACGCCCTAATCCCTAATGGGGTAGACAGAGCGTAATCGATCTAAACAAAGGTCGTTTCGCCACGTCTGACAAAGCATTGAGGAATGTTTAAGATAGCTTTGTGGGTATTTTGCTGTAGTGACAGGTTATCAGCCTATCGCCTAAATTATATACAGAAACCCTTGGATCCCTTAGCTGGTTTTTACAGCATGCCCGGGAGGAAATGCAGCTGGCCCATTCTATGTTTCTCTCTCGCTCCCAGTCTAGCATGGAAGTAAAAAAACAAATCTTTCTTCTTTATAATATAGATTTATACAGTAGAAACCTACTGTACCAAGTTATGAATAAGTGAATCATATTTTTACAGTTTCTTCCAAGCGCTTAGCTTGGTATTAGGTTAGTGTAATATTTTGTGTTTTCTAAGTAAATAAGGTACATACTCATATTTAGGTATTAAATCTTATATCGCATGATTTCTTTTATGATTCTAGTGACTTTTTAGATCTTGGGTGAACTCGCTCATCCGTCAACTTTCATAAAATACTCACTGACCATACATATATATATAATCACACCTTTATCCCTAATGGGGTCGGCAGAGCGCAAACGACCTAAGCAAAGGTTGTTTCACCACGTCTGACACTTTTGAGGGTTATTTAAGATAGATTTGTAGGTAGGGATAAAGGCGTGATGACATGTATGTATGTATGTATAAAAATTAACAAAAAAATGCTATAGACCGTAAGATTCTAAATTATTACAAGCCAAGGTGTCGTGTACACCTGTTCATATCCCGGCACTAAATATGTATGTAATGTCATTAAAAATGCTGACATTCAACCAATTTGTCATTTCTTTGTGCCTAATTGCCTGCTTTGCTTTGATTTATTGTCATGTCATGGTGCGTAGTAAATACCGTTTATGACTTATAAATGTGTAACATTCTAAGGAGGTAATGGTGCTCATTCTGATGTAGACACAACTTAAGTTATTTAAGTTCCTGTGATTTTATATAATTTGAATCGAATAGGGACATTATGTTCATTGTAGAAATTTGGCCGGCAAAATTCACAATTAACTTTTGATGATGCCAGAGTGAACCTTTATGTGAGTACTTTAAACTGCACCACCCTTCATAACCGTACCTTATCGGCGTCAACTAATTTTAATCTAGTCCAAGTGACGTTTAACACCTTAAATATGATTATTTTGTTCCTGTCACCTTCTATAATTTGAATAGAATAGAGACAGCAACACAACAGCTGATTATAATTCTGTCAAAGTGACGTATATTGCTTTGAATATGACGAGACACCATCTCTTTGAGAGGATTATAATCGGCTGTTCTGTTACTGTTGCAAAAATCACGACTTAACCAATATAAGTATGTACCTGTAATTTTCTGTCATCGGAGAACAGAAAGGGACGCCAACAATTTAGTCAAGATTTAGTTAAGTTGTGCGCTCTACGAATCGATAGCATTGTCTTTATTTTATTCAAATTTTAGAAAGTGACAAAACCAAACTAAAGTATATTAAGTTGTGTCTACAACAGAATCGGCACTAATAACATTCTCTGTCTCGGTAATAAATCTATAAAAACGTGCCTATGTTGGGTGAACCAATTTGTCACAAGACTGTTATGGCGTATACAATGTCGAGTGAAGTGTACCAGCTTGATATTAGAACACGATTATACCGCATTGTGATTTACTCAGTGGATTACAAATGCCAGGAGATCCATAAGGGATCCGAGGGTTTCTGTACATTGTAATTTAGACGATGGGCTGACAACCTGTCACTACAGCAATATACCTACAAGTCTATCTTAAATAACCCTCAAAACTTTGTCAGTCGTGGCGACACGACCTTTCGTTTAGGTCGTATACGCTCTGCCTACCCCATCAGGGATAAAGGCGTGATTATATGTATGTATGTAGGAGATCCATTTCAAATCAAGAGACAGACATTTATCAGCCAAAGAAAACAAATTATTAAATCGCAACATCATGGGTTTTACTTAACTTATCAGTGAATGTGCCAGACGCATTTCCTCCCGGGCATGCTGTAAAAACCAGCTAATGGATCCGAGAGTTTCAGTATATTGTAATTTAGGCGATGGGCTGACAACCTGTCACTACAGCAGTATACCCACAAATATATCTTAAATAACTCTTAAACATTTGTCAGACGTGGCGGAACGACCTTTGTTTAGGTCGTTTACGCTCTGACTACCCCATTAGGGATAAAGGCGTGACTATATGTATGTATGTATGATTACAAATATATGACGCCAGGAGATCCATTTCAAATCAAGTGACAGACATTTATAAGGAAAGAAAATAAACGCAACATCAAGGGTCATCATCTAAACTTATCAGTGAATTTTAATAAATTTGAGCTACACACGCAAAAAATATAGGATTAAGTTCTTCTTCTGTCGAGTGGGTATCGAGTCTATCAACCCGATGAACCCTGGTGTCAGAGTTTTTAAACCCCCTAGTAACACAACTATCAGGCCTAAGACATGGTTTGAGTAACGACCACTATCAAAGACAGCGACCGGGACCGACGGCTTAACGTGCCCTCCGAAGCACGAAATCTTTTTCTTTTTTGGACAATCAGGTGATTCAGCCTGCAATGTCCTAACCAAACTGGGGAAAAATCACAAAGTGAAATATTCTCAAATATCAACTTTGTGTTTTCCCTGGGAATCGAACCCAGGACCTCCGGATCAGGAGTCCATGGCACTAGCCACTAGACCAAGGAGGCAGTTGGGGGTAGGATTAAGTCAAAGTACGTCAAAGACAAAGTACAGATATATGTTATAGTGCGACCGCCGTTACTGTTCAGGCGCCGATATCTTCTTATCTTATCTTATCTAGCCGTTAATGTCCCACTGCTGGGCAAAGGCCTCTCTCCGGTCTCTCCACGACTCTCTATCCTGTGCTTCCTCCGGCCACTCCTCGAGGAAGGAGTCGAGCTCATCTCGCCATCGGCGTCTGGGTCGGCCACGCCGTCGTCTGTCTCTTCTAGGCATCCACTCGGTGGTAATTTTGGCCCATAACTCATCTGACATACGACAGACGTGACCTGCCCAGTCCCACTTTAATTTAGCTGCTGTATAGGCTACATCAGTAACACCAGTTTTGGAGCGAATTAAGGCATTTCGGACTTTATCCGTCAGTTTCAAGCCTAGTATACTTCGCTCCATTGCTCGTTGGCAAACTCCGAGTCTGAATCTCTGAGCTTCTGTCAAAGACCAAGTCTGTGCCCCATATGTCAGTATCGGGAGAATGCACATGTCCATGAGTTTTCGTTTCAATGATAAAGGCAGTTCGCCTTTCATGTGCTCCTTCATCGACCAATAACTCCTCCAGGCATTTTCTATGCGTCGCGTAACTTCTTTCTCTTGGCGAGCCTCAAAGGAAATTAATTGGCCGAGGTATATGTACTCATGGACATATTCCATATAAGAAACTATATAAGAAACTATATAAGAAATGCCTTTATTATATAAGAAATGCATTTAAAAGCCGATATAAGAAACTAAAATTTGGCTGTGGTTATACTGACAGCGCTTTGAAGCAATGACAACTATAGTGGCGACGTGACAGGTGAACAGATTTCGCGGTCGATCTTATTTTGTTGTACATACATACATATAATCACGCCTTTATCCCTAATGGGGTAGGCAGAGCGTAAACGACCTAAACAAAAGATCGTTCCGCCACGACTGACAAAGTTTTGAGGGTTATTTAAGATAGATTTGTAGGTATATTTCTTTAGTGACAGGTTGTCAGCCCATCGCCTAAATTATAATATACTGAAACCCTCGGTTCCCTTAGCTGGTTTTTACAGCATGCCCGGGTGGAAATGCAGCTGGCACATTCTATGTTTTTCTCTCGTTAACAGTCCAGCATGGAAGAAATATTTTATTGTCATTATTTTAATTAAGGGGACAGGGTATAGTCTATTTTAATGGTCTAGGTAGATTAGTCTACAGTCAATAAATAAAAAAGAAACTTTAATTATAATACGTATACCAGGTGTAAGGGACAGCGTCCCGCAAACTGATAGGGGTTGCTCAGTCAACGACACTGAACAACTATCTCTCTATCTATATATCTATCTATAGATTTTTATTAAGAAAGAGAAAATGAAATGGCTTTTCCATACAATATGTTCACCTCGATCAGACATTTTTTTATGGAAAAGGCATTTCTTTTTCACTTTCTGAAAATAAGCCTCCTGAGAGTTGTTTAGTGTTGTTGACTGAGCAACCCCTATCAGTTTGCGGAACGCTGTCCCTTACATATATAATATATTATTCCTTTTATAATATATTATTCCATAGATTTACCGTATCAACGATTTACTATTACCTTGCATCAAATAAAAAAATGCTTTAAATTACTAACATTTTACACACACACAACGAATACAATAGTCTACTTTTCATATTTTTGTCCACAAAGAAAACGTAAGATAAATCTGTTATGATTTACAGTTCTCACCCCTATATATCTGTTTGTTTTGCAACGAATTCGCTACGAAATGTATGAGTTCATTCATATCTTATCTATCTTCGTGTCCAGTGAAATTTATGAAGCTTTCTCATGTTTTGTTTAAGATATCGCCACAGTACAAGAAAAGTACAGTACAATGTTTTTCAACAACAGAAACTAGTCTTATGTGTAGAGACGGGTGTTTTGAATGCGGATTAAAGGTAGCATGCTGATTAGCAAAAACAAGATTTTTGTCGTTTGCATGAGTTACCGTTCCAGTGCCCTGAGCTTAAGGAAGCTTAATACTGAGTCGTGGATCTGGGAGGACACTGACTTTGGAGTAAATTGTTTCTAGTTTGGTTAGATCAATGCAGGCTCGTTTTTCTAAAAAGGTAAGACGATCCATACTGACAGTCGGACATGTATACGTAAATAGTCGGTCTTATAAATGTTAATCATTCACTCCCTAATGGGATGTGTTTAACAAATACCCATTTAGCACCAAAATTGACTGCCTCCGTGGTCTAGGGGTCTGAACCTTGGGTTCTCGACTCGCAGGTCCCGGGTTCGATTCCCGGCGGGGGACAATGACTTGGTTGTTGTTTCTAGTTTGGTTAGGATATTGCAGGCTGATCACCTGATTGTCCGAAAGGTAAGATGATCCTGTCGGATGGGCATGTAAATAGTCGGTCCTGAGCTTGATTTCTCCCTAGCCGTGTCAGTCAATCTGTCCCATCAGAATAGGAGATTGAAGGAATAGAGAGTGCACCTGTGTGTAGCACAAACACTTGGGCACTAAAAGCTAGTCCTGCGGAGTTGGCTGAACTCTGGGAGATTGGCCGCCATCACCGAAAATTGGTGGAAGACTATTACTCTTTTAGCACCAAAAAGCAGTAGGATGACTATATAAAGTTTCGTACTCTTGTGCTTCTACTGTGGTATTACTTGCCAAATTCGCTTGCCCTCACTTCTGATTTATTTGGACATTCCATTATACTTTAGAGGTGTTTTGACAAATTGTGCTGAACTTTCGGAAATGTTAGTAGAAAGGCGTTGAACTTTACAACTATTGTGTTTATTTATTTTTGGAGAAAATGTGTACGTCTAGCGTATTTTTATCTTAATTTGTGGCTTAATTAAATTATTTCACTTTATATGGAAAATTCTCGCAACATACTGATTTATAGGTTTCTAAAACTTCAAACTTTTTAAACGAGACAAGTTTTACAAACTCAATAGTAAAGATTTTTTCAAAAGGTATATCATTTTATTATGGAGACAATCTAGTACAAGCTGAAAAAAAAACAGACAGACAAACAAAGGAACAGAAATGCCTTGCTGACCTTGCTACACATTCTCCCAACATTTTTGATATCATTATCGTCCGTTCTTAATCTCTGCAACACGAGCATTCGCATCCGGCTTCTCTCGGCGACGTAACAATATAGTCCACGCTATGGTAATTACTGTTGGTTTATAATGAGCCGATAAAACTGAGTCCCACAGATAATAAAAAAATCATAATTTGTAGAAATGGAATGAAATACTGACTGCAGTCAGACATAATCCTCTAAGAATATTGTGTTGTATAATTTATGTTGTTTGTAGATGTACAAATTATTATTTTGATACATGATCCAATGATCATTACGGCTCATATTATTATTCATCTTTTATCAAATTTCTGGCATTTAACCGCCGACAATAAATATGTGTCAAAATATTATCATCATCTTTGTTTCAGCCAAATTAAATATTCATTCAATGTTAAACTAAGTTTTTTTTTTTTACAAATAATGAATAAAGTAATGAAAAGTACAGTTTGAACATTTATATCTACATTTAATAAACTTATCAAAATCAAGTCATATCTATCAAATTCCGTTATCTGTGCCTCAGCCAATATGTCACGGTTGTCCATGCGGCGGCGCGAGGCATTGTTAAGGCTCTATTGGTATTTAATTAACATAATGATTTTATCGATCCAACACGAGTACCTTGTTTATTAACTAAACAAATATTAGGCATGTAATTAGTTCGAAAAGATCAAGCATTGTGACGATGAAACGATTTATTTAATTATTATGTTTTCTTTGGTCTAAATTTGTAGATAATCATTTATTTTACGTATAGATCAAATCTGCATTAAATTAGACTGTTATAAAATTGAATATTAGTTAACAAGAGATGATTTTATATATTAATGACCAATACCGTAGCGAGTTTTTTGCTGTTGATAATAAACATTTTTCCTTTTTCAAACATTTCTCCAATCAACGGCTGGTACCTATGCGACCTTTTTTTTCTTTTTATATTGGTTGCCAAGAAGAGTTCTCAAACCGCCTTGTCTTTGAGACAGTTTTTGTAGGAAGCTTAGACCACAAAAGAAATTGATAGCCAATACATACATACATAATAATCACATCTTTATCCCTAATGGGGTAAGCAGAGCGTAAATAACCTAAACAAAGGCTGTTCCGCCACGTCTGACAAAGTTTTGAGGGTTATTTAAGATATAAGGTATATCGCTGTAGTGACAGGTTGTCAGCTCAACGCCTAAATTACAATGTACTGAAACCCTTAGATCCCTTACCTGGATTTTACAGCATGCCCGGGAGGAAATGCAGCTGGCACGTTCTATGTTTTTCTCTTGCTCCCAGGCCAGCATGGAAGACATAGCCAAATAGGTTTAAAATTCAAGAGCTTCACCTTAACAATGTCGGTAGCGCCTATTGTCAGGGCGGGGCGCGTTCCGCTTGTCTGACGGACTTTGAAATTATTCAGTACCAGTGGTTAGTCTCATGTTATGATGATTGATAAGATATGACTTTGGATGTTTTTTTTATTGTTAAGCTACGAATATTATATTTCTCACTCAATAGTTTTGTTTACAAACGTTCGAACAACATAAAATGTGAGTGCTGGCTGGTTTTGTAAATCTTTGATACTTATGTTGGTTTTTTGTAGCGTGCAAGTCAAAAACTGTAATTATTTATTTAACAATTTATTGTTCCCAAAAACAACATGAAAACGGGACATAAAAAACTAAGACACAACAATAATTACTGACTATTTTCTTTGCATTTGCTACCCACTTCAATATTAAACTTACTAGGTATATTATTTATTTATTTATTCACTGTTTGTTGTACACAAGTAACATGAGAAAGACAATACACAAGGAATAACGACACAGCAGGTACAGCTTATTTCTACTAAGAAATTTCTTTCTGCTGACCTACGGAAGTGAGACTTAAATTGATCAATTAATTAATTATCATAATCACTTAAATAGAGTAAGGTAAAGTTAAATTCTTCAGTATACCTAGTAAGTACTACCTACATTCTATAGTAGAACTTATTAAATAAGTTAACAAATTCTGAATGGTGGGCTGAAAGGTATATTTTTAACAAATTATTTTTTTATTTAACGAGTTTATTTTTAACAGTTGTCTAAGGAATTTTTTGTGCCAACAATATAATTAAAAATAAAACATTACTTCTGTAGAGTTATATTGTAACAATTATACTGCAACAATTTAAAGCATAAATAAGATAATTGCAATGGTTACATGTAGGTTTATAATGTAATTTAACTTCGCGTTATATACCAGTTTAATTCAATAGACACTTTTCTGTCACTAAGACTGACCTTCTACTAGCAAATGTTTTAATTAATTAACTTAATTGGAAGTTAGCAAATTACATTAAAACTCAAGTACGACAAACGAGTAAATGTAACGTTTATTGAAACAAACTAGTTGGGTGTTTAACATACATACATATAATCACGCCTTTATCCCTAATGGGGTAGGCAGAGCGTAAACGACCCAAACAAAGGTCGTTCCGCCACGTCTGACAAAGTTTTGAGCGTTATTTAAGATAGATTTGTAAGTATATTGCTGTAGTGACAGGTTGTCAGCCCATCGCCTAAATTACAATATATTAAAACCCTCGGATCCCTTAGCTGGTTTTTACAGCATGCCCGGGAGGAAATGCAGCTGGCACATTCTATGTTTTTCTCTCGCTTCCAGGCCAACATGGAAGAAGCTGTTTAAGCTTGTAATATATATTATTTGTACAGATAATAATATGTACAAAAGCTCAAAAATATATAAAAATAAAATAAATAAAATGTAAAATTAATACAAAAGCGGATTTTACTTAAAAAATATAGGAAGTAGGTACTATGGACTTCTCCTTATGGATGGAATACGAGTTAATTTATTTAAGTTAAACTACCTAATCTGAGTAATAAAGAAATAATGTGACCGAACGTACCGGGTGTAAAGAACAGCGTCCCGCAAACTGCCTATCAGTTGCTCAGTCAACGAAACTGAACAACTATCACCAGGAAATTCTTTCGGGAGATAAAAAAAAATACTTGTTGTACAAAATGACTATCTCGATCAGACAATGTTTAAGGAAAACTTAAATTTTGTGTTCACTTTCTGAAAAAAAAAACCTGCTGATAGTTGTTCAGTTCCGTTGCATGTTCATATCAGTTTGCAAGACGCTGCCTTACACCCCGTATTTTTACAGGAAAACAAATCTAAATAACTTTCACTCCCAAGCCAAAGCCACAGAGCAAACCAAAGTCGATACAAATACTCCTTTTGTACCACAATTATTTTCAGTATCATATTTTAATTTAATACCGTCCCTTATTCAGAAAAAATATGATTATTCTTAAATAACTTCCATGCTGGACTGGAAGTGAGAGAAAAACATAGAATGTGCCAGCTGCATTTCCTCCCGGGCATGCTGTAAAAACCAGGTAATGGACCCGAGGGTTTCAGTATATTGTAATTTAGGCGATAGGCTGACAACCTGTCACTACAGCAATATACTTGCATATCAATCTTGAATATCCCTCAAAACTTTGTCAGACGAGGCGGAACGACCTTTGTTTGGGTCGTTGACGCTCTGCTTACCCCGTTAGGGATAAAGGCGTGACTTATGTATGTATGTATGCCTTATTCAGGCGTTGTCAGATAATGAGAATAAAACTCCGTAACTGAGATGCGGAACTGAGTCAGGTAAATTATGGTAACTACAAGCAAAAGGGCAAGCTATATCGGTTTTCTCACCTTTGATTCATATTATTATGATGAAAGAAGTTAATCTGACGTTTGCATACAAATTGTGTTAAATATCCAGTCGGTTTTCGTAAAGCTTAATATATTGGAAGACCAAAAGTGTTTTTTTTTCCTTTCAGTTTGTATGCTACTACAATATAAATAAGTAGGTAAGAATTTTAAGAATGATAGCGTTTAGTTAACGGACATGGACAACCCTATTTTATGGACTAAAATTTATAATATTCGGCATAATTTTATAACAATAGTAACTGCACTATCCCGCATAATATTAAAAAAACTACTCCTTTACCCAAAGGTTGCCTGGTAGAAATTGCTACCCTAGCAATAATGCCGCCAAATTGTACTTTGTTTGTTTTGTAATGTTTGTTCCTGTACAATGTGTTGTTTATGTGCAATAAAGAATATTTGTATTGTATTGTATAATATTAAGGGGTGAACTACCCCTCTTTGTTTAGTCTACCAATTTGAACATCTTTCTCCTCAGAACATAGGTCAAGAAAGATATAGCAAGAAAGGTATAATAGTGAAGTCAGTTAGATGGCTAGGTTATAGCATATAAGAGCAGCAACACACAGGCGTCACATACTGCGCGCAAGGTTTTGGTCAACACGCTGTCAATGCTCTTTGCATTGCCTACAACACACATGCGTCACCTTACGCACTACGCGCGCGTAAAGGCAGAGGGATGCTCCCACGTAGAGTTTCATGTACCGCGTAAGGTGACGCATGTGTGTTGTAGGCAATGCAAAAAGCATTGGCAGCGTGTTGAGCGCAACCTTGCGCGCAGTAAGTGACGCCTGTGTGTTGCTGCACTTGGGGCCGTATTTGTAATCAGCTCTCATGAGTGAGAGCGAGTTTGAGTTCGTATCAGAAATGTCATTTCAGTACAAACTGACCTGTCAAATCCATACTTAATATTGCTCTCAAGTTAGATATCGTTTCATAAACACGACCCATAGTTACCTTAGAAGCGTTTCAGCCAAAGTCCTATCATTCAGAGCGGAAGTTTTCACAGGTCTGTCTAAGGCCAAATTCTATTATCATACCAATTAATATTATTAAAACGTCCTTTCACGGTTGACCACGTCGTGTCGGATGCCAATATTAATTTGATGTAATTAATGTATCATACCGGACCTTAAAAGGTACTTTATTTTTATACATAAGTACTTACTTTAGGATGTAATTGAGGACATCCATAATTTATTCAATGTTAAGGATATTATATTACTTGTAACAGGATATACGCATTATGTAAAATGTACTAAAGCATTGTTGACAAATTACCATTTTAACCTATATATATATATATACATATATCACTACATAGTATAAAACAAAGTCGCTTTCTCTGTCCCTATATCCCTATGTATGCATATATCTTTAAAACTACGCAACGGATTTTGATGCGGTTTCTTTTAATGGATAGAGTGATTCAAGAGGAAGGTTTATATGTATAATACATGCATAATAAAATAGAGAAACACTGATAATTTCCGTGCGAAGCCGGGGCGGGTCGCTAGTATATATATATTTTAATAGCCTGTGATCTCCCACTATATAATTAATGTAAATACCTTTTTGGAGTTGATCTATATCCCAGCCATAAAACATCGCAAAATTCAAACGTAAAAAGTAAATGAATGATCAACGTTTTCTTTTTCCAGTAAATTTAAAGAATGGGTAAGCCAAAATATATATTCTTTCCTGAAAGAATTTCGTGGTGTAAGTTGTTCGGTTTCGTTGACTGAACAACGCTTATCAGTTTGCATTAAGCTGTCCCTTACACTCCGTAAAGTTGGTTTAATTTTCGGCTAGATTCTATCCAGACGTGATCGAGACGTAGATTTGATGATTTACCGAGCTTATACATACGTACATATAATCAAGCTCTTATCCCTAATGGGGTAGGCAGAGCGTATACGACCTAATCAAAAGCTTATACAGAAGCTTTAAACCTTAACACTAAAAAATAACCCCTTACATCTACTATGCTGATTTCTTCCATGCCAGACTAGGAGCGAGAGAAAAACATAGAATGTGCCATCTGCACATCCTCCCGATCATGCTGTATAAACCTAAGCTGCTGCTAAGGGATCCAAAGGTTTCAGTATTTTGCAATTTAGGCGATGGACTGACAACCTGTCACTTCAGCAATTGCAATACCCATCTTAAATAACCCTCAAAACTTTGTCAGACGTGGCAGAACGATCTTTGTTGAGGTTGTTTATGCTATGCCTACCCCATTAGGGATAAAGGCGTGTTTATATGTATGTATATACATATAATATTATTGTTATTTCCGTATAAAATAAATTATCAACCAAAGATTTCTATCAACGACAATCGGATATAAACAATAAACTAATTACTCTAATACGTGCTATGAATATTGATAATGGCGGCGATTCGGTTGAAGACACAACTTAAAAAAAAAGGAGACTATAACGCAATAACTTATGCCATCAGTCTGCCATCTAGTATGTCATCTTATTTTAGGCGTGTAACGTCACTTTGACAGTGCTTTAATAAGCTGTGGTGTGGCTATTTCTTTTTAATTCAAATTTAAAAAAGAGACAGGACCAAAATAATATAAATTGTATATTATATAAGTTATGTCTACAACGGAATCAGCGCCATTATTATAATTATTCAGTTAATATAAAAGCGATCGATCACTATTAGTGGCTGGCGATTGTCGCACGCGCAGGCGCACGATCGAGACATTCGGCACTTGAATTCATATTTAGAACGTTTAAAGCTGGACGTCCACTCGTCGATATAATTCCCAAATTAGTACATTCATGCTGGACTGGAAGCGATGAAATTAACTGCCTCCGTGGTCTAGTGCTATGGACTCCCGATCCGGAGATCCTGGGTTCGATTCACAGTGGGGAAACACAAAGTTGATATTTGAGAAATTATCACTTTGTGAATTTTTCCCCAGTTTGGTTAGGACATTGCAGGCTGAATCACCTGATTGTCCGAAAAGAAAAAGTTTTCGTGCTTCGGAGGGCACGTTAAGCCGTCGCGTCGGTCCTGGTAGCTGTCTTTGATAGTGGTCGTTACTCTAACCATGTCAGAGGCCTGATTGTTGTGCTACTAGGCGGTTTTAAAACTCTGACACCAGGGTTCATCGGGTCGATAGACTCGATACCCACTCGACAGAAGAAGAATTAACAGCTGTTCTTCTTCCCAGGCAATCACCAGCTTCTCTTCCTCCCTGTAAGGGGTTAGAGGGCATCAGCCTTTTGCAATGTAGAGAAAAGGCTGCAGATATTAATATTCCTTGTGAAGCTCCAATCAACAAACAAAATTACATTCAACCATGATCGTATCTTTACTAAATGTATAAATACCACATTAAATACAATTATTCTTCCATGCTGGCCTGGGAGCGAGAGAAAAACATAGAATGTACCAGCTGCATTTCCTCCCGGGCATGCTGTAAAAATCAGATAAGGGATCTGAGGGTTTCAATGTATTGCAATTTAGGCGATGGGCTGACAACCTGTCACTACAGCAATATACCTACAAATCTATCTTAAATAACCCTCAAAAATTTGTCAGACGTGGCGGAAGGACCTTCGTGTAGGTCGTTTACGCTCTGCCTACCCCATTGGGGATAAAAGCGTCATTATATGTAAATACAATTAACCGTAACCGATCTTATTCTAATTAAATATAAATCCACAATTTCTTTACAGAATTAAAATAAATAAAAGTGTTTACAGTACATGCTGCCGGAGAAAACTCTTTAGGTTCTAAATTTATTTTTCACACGATATTTCTTTCAGAACTCACTTACTCAACTCTAGAATTGATACGATCGTTTATTTCACCGTCCAGTGGTGACGCACCTTTATGTCCGAGACATTGATTTACGTCCAGCAGCGATAAGTGGAGATAAGGCTGCGTTTACAAGACACCTGCCGTGAACACGCCCTATGAAAGGGCCTTCGACCTTTTGGCCTAATTTCGATTAGGCACCAGATAATATGGAATAGAATAGGCAGTAAACTTGGATAATTATGGATGCTAAGGTAGTTTAGATTTACTAATACCTACTAATCATTGCAATTATTTCTTGGTTAATATTTTCATATTCTGACTCAATGGGATCTGAACTATACATTTTGTAAATTAAAGCAAGTTTTGCAACTTTTATCAGAAGAGATCGGTGTTTCAATAATTATTAGGCATAAAGTTATAATCAAATTATGTTCTTTGGAATAAGTTAAAGTACTAGGGTGTTTTGGTTTTTTCAATTCACTATTCTAGAGTATGTTAGGTATGTTTTAGCTGACTGAGTTAACTGTGTCTAGCGGCCTGGAGGCCGATTCTCGTTTTAGCAGACATAATGTCGTAATCGATTTAATCTCTGTCATCAAATGTCTACCGACATGTCACGAAAAATCTCTATTAAAATTTAAAAGCCTATTCTCGAAAGTACCAGACATTAATGTCGTGCACTACCTTACAATTTACCATAGACAAATAAAATTCACTGTGAAATTACGTTCCATTTTCTCGATTGTGTTGTTTTCATAATCGAAGAAAATATTTTGATAGTTTTGATAAAAATTGTCTTGTAAATTATGCGTGTAAAGAAAAGACAGTTGACAGATGGTTCAATTATTCTCATCAAGTTTTGAGTCAATTCTTTGCTAAGACGAAAGTTTTTTTGGAACAATCGCTCCCGTTCTGAAAATGCATCCTTCCTATATTGGCATTGCCGACGAAGAGGCAATGCAGCTGATATTTCTGCCTCCTCCACCACATCATTTACGAAAGCTGCTATAAAATCGTCTTCGGCCATATTTTTCTTAATTTTCTTATTTTTCAACTCTGAATTTAGTTTACTTTACTCACTTTCACTTGTTAATTTTACAGGTCAATTATCTTTAAACTTTAACCTCAAAATAGAAAAAAAATATCTTAAATGTACTTAAATAACCTCAAAGCAGAAGGAGATGACATAACAAGTCGCACACGACATGTCATGTCGACTACAATGGACCATGCGTTGCATGTCGAATGCTAGCAATAGACATAAGTCTATCGTGAGATTTTGAGAATAAGCTATTATGTTTTCATGCGACATCCGCCATTTTTTTTCGACATATGTCGCATGCGACATTATCTCTATCGAACGAGAATCGGCCTCCTGAGCCATGGGCTCTCGACCCGGAGGTCCCGGGTTCGATTACCGGCAGTTACTTTGTGTTATTGTATCTAGTTTGGTTAGGACATTGCAAGCTGATCACCTGATTGTCCGATAAGTACGACGATCCATGCTGTCGGATGAGCATGTTAATAGTCGGTCCTGCGCCTGATTTGAATCTGGCCGTGTCAGTCAATATATCACATTAGAATAAGAGTTTGAAGGAATAGAGAGTGCACCTGTATGTAGCGCAAACACGCAGTTTGCCGAACTCTGGGAGGATTATTATACATGTATTTATACCTGAAGTAGAGAATATTGGAAACATGCACACATACAGAAGCTATTCGAGATATTCGAGAAGTTTCCTAATATCAGTTGGGCTTGCAATTTGTGATTGGAACTGAAGTTTAGGGAAACATTTCCTATGAAATATCGGAAAACGTAATATATATCGTAGTAGCTGATTCTTGTTATGCATTTGAGTATGTTTGTTATCAGCACAATAATTATTAATAGGTATTCTTATAATAAAAAGATACACTAACCCTAATTATATTGCAATTTAGGCGATGGGCTGACAACCTGTCACTACAGTAATATACCTACAAATATATCTTAAATAACCCTCAAAACTTTGTCAGACGTGGCGGAACGACCTTTTTTTAGGTCGTTTACGCTCTGCCTACCCCATTAGGGATATAGGCGCGATTATATGTATGTATGTATGTACTAACCCTAATTATAATTAGATCGATTAACAAAAAAAGGAAGTAGATAGACGTTTCTACCTAAAAAGCCTATAAAATAGCGTATAGGTACTCTACAGATGAAGTTAGTTTTATTTATAAACATGTTGTCATAACACGTTTTCTAAAAGATAAACACTTTTAACACTAGGGAAAGTTTACAATACGCTTTACAAAACACGTCATCCTTCTCATCAGTCGTAAGTAGTTTTACTACTGATAATTGAAATATCTAACTGTAATGGTTAAACCAGTTTCATTTATGACATGGGAAGCTAGTTTTTCCCAACTTATCTGAAAATCTAACCTACATTACGTAACAACTTGTCTTGCAATTGTCTAGTCGGTAAAAACCGCTGTTACCTCGTTACAGTCGCCCCACCGGTCTGACTGCTTTTCAGTTCTGGGAAGCTGTTACAGATGTTTTATCTCACGTTTGCCGCTTAGTTATACTTGTGTGTGTAATTGTAGCTAGACGCACATTACCTCAGTGCGCGTGAGTTCAGCATAGTTAACCTGTAGTTACGCACACAAAGGCGCGTGTCTTTACGCACAACCACAAGTATGGCTGAGCGGTAGTTGTGAGATGAACCACTGGTACTAACATGCGCAGGAGTGAACTGTAACTACAATTATTTCCTATTTAGCTGTCCGTTGACACGCAGGCAGAAATTAACGAGTAATTAGGTGTTAGAATCTGAAGAATGTACTTAATTGTTTAAGAGTAAAGTAGGCGTAATGGCGAGTTTTCTTAGCTTGCTTCATATTATTACCAACTGCCTAGGTCACCACTGGTTTAGACTTAGAATAGACTTACAATTAAAGGAAACCTGCAATCATAGAGCAAGTCAAACGCGATTTATTTTTTCTGATAATCAACGTAAAGGATTAAGTACTATTAATACAATTAAGTACGTAATATAATGACTATTTGTTCTTGTGGTTTTCCTTGATCTCTACTCAGGACTTAAACAGACACTGAAACATTGTTCCAGCTTGATATGTCATCAGAATCAGCACACGGTTTGATGAAATTCATAGAATCGTGAATAGGTTCGTAAAGATCCGACTTTGAGCCGAAACGTTCTTTGCGCATGATCGCACCAATTTTGAATTTGCTATTGATTGATGAAACCTTGGTGCAGCTCTTATTTATTTATTGTATGGCATTTATTTGCTGCAAGGTCCAGAGGACAGTGCAGCAGCCGGTATTGTTGCACTCTTAGCACCGCCCGGGGTCATATGTAGGGTTTTTAAGGTAGTTTCTACGGACGTGGAGCAACATCGACCTGTAACGACCACTATTTGAAATAGAGACCGGGGTTGATGGCTTAACGTGCCCTCAGTTTTGAAAGACGGAATCCGTTTTCTTCCAGACTAGATTCAGCCTGCAATGTCCTAACACAACTGGAGAAAACCTCACAAAGTGATAAATTGACAAAGATCAACTTTGTGTTCCCCCCCTGGGAATCGTACCCAGGGCCTCCGGATCGTGAGCCCATAGTTCTAACCACTAGAACACGGAGGCAGTTCTAGTATTTTACTGAGGACTAAAATCGAAACTGAAAGATACTTACTGCATAATATGTCATCAGAATGCGCATTCGCCTTGACGCCAGTTCGTAGAACTCGAGCGTGAATAAGATCGTAAAAATCTGAACTGAAACATTCTTTGCGCATGATCGCTCCAATTTTGAATTTGCTATTCATAAAACCTTGGTGCAGTTCTTAGCATTTTTGCGTTTATAGGAGCGCGAAATGTTATGAGGTGAAAGGACACTGCGCCAGTCTCGATGGAATGTCGGTACAGTACAATAGTGGCTATAAATCCGATTGAACCTTAGGCTACTGCCGATTTATCAATATTACGTGTGTATTGTTTTAATGTAATTGGCGCCAGAATGACAATAGCTGGGGTAATTTAGCACTCCTCAGTGTAATTTAGCTTTTGTGATTATATCTTTTGAGAGTTAAATGTTTGTGTGCATTAAGTATGCCAGTATTTGCAGTTTTGGTTGTAGATTTCATTGCTTTACACCTCCTTGCTATATTTTTTTCTATATGTTTTTTAGCAGAAGTGAGAGAGTCCGATGGTGTAGTGGATAGGGCCGCTGCCGCAGCGGGAGATCGTTGTTCGAATCCCACCACGTCCTAATGTGTTTGTCGGTTTTCGAATTTTATATGTACGGTTTTTCGGCGCATTTTCCGTGCTTTGGAATTCACGTTAAGCTGTTGGTCCCGGTTGATATCGTTTAACACCGTAGATATTAGTCGCTAAGCCATGTCAGAGGCCAGTGCTAAGCATTGGTTGCTTAAAAACTCTGACCTAATCTAAGATTGGGTCTGGTTTCTCTTCTGGATTGTGGAGGTCAGATGGCAGTCGCTCTGTGTAAAAACCAGTACTCTCGTTCAATCACCTAGATTAGGTAGCCGACCCCGTGAGATATGGGATAAGGCTAGGGAGAAGAGAAGAGTTTTTTAGCAGAAGTGGGCTTTAGAAAAAACAACTATAAAATCTAAATAAGTTTCCTACGTTTAAATTAAAACCTACGTTTAGGAAAAGCAAGATTACTCAACTCATGTCAAGTCAGTGCAAACCGACACTACTCAACCTTTCTCGCATTAAATAGGCACAGAATATTAATGAAACGTAAATTATCCAAAATTATTAATTTATTTTATGCACTAATTATTTACTTACAGGAAACTCTACGTTTAAGTCCTGCAGACAACGTTTTAACGACCCAATTAATTGCACAATCTGAATGCCTTTAATTTCATTTTTGTCACAATACGCTGAGTTGTAACCATAATAATTATGGTTTTTAACTCTAAATGCCATCGGTCAAGATGGTTTAATGCCTTTTATTGGGGTTAAATACACAGTCCCACGTAACCTACGAAATGTACGTACGACGCGGTTCTCAATGAACGGGGGTAGGGCGCTGTAGTATATAACTGATTTCTACGCTAAATCTTTTACGGTACAGACAATTAAACTGTGGAATTCTTTGCCCGAGAATGTTCGACGAGCTCCGTCTATCGAATCGTTTAAGGAGCAAACAAGAAATTTCAATTTAGCTAATAATGTTTAATGTGTAGCTGTCTAATTTATAAGTATCATTTAAGTAATGATATTCTATCTACCAATTTCTCTGATATATAACATAGAGTATCCTATCTTATGTAGCATATATTATGTATTAGTTTATCATAAGATATGTATCAGTATATTTTATTTAAATATTTATTTAATAGTGTGTAAATATTGTCTAAATAATATGCACTATCCCGCTTTCTGCTTGTACAATTTCTATACCCAAAGGTTGCCTGGTAGAAATTGCTGCTTTAGCAATAAGGCCGCCTATATACTGTCACGTTTGTTCCTTTTTATTTCTGTTGTATGTGTTTCTTTGTGGAATAAAGAATTTTGTATTGTATAGTATATGAAGAACTGACAAATTAATGTCAATTCTCAAGATGGCGGCTTCAGTTTCTTTTTACGCCACATTCATTTAAAGCATAGTCGTATAAGAGATGGCTATATTTTCTTCGCCTGAGATGTCGGTGTTATTCACAGTAAATTAACCTTAATTTACTAGAATAACAGACGAATGATATTTATCTTTTGAAATTTACGGCGTTCCGTTGGTATATCTTCAATTTTGTTTTCCGTAAATATGTCGATGGTTCACTGCACCGCAATTTTTACGTCAAAATCTTTTTTTCTGAATTTTGGAGATTTTGACTTCCAATCAGATCACTTCAAATAGAATATTTATATGAGTACCTATTAGAAAAACATATTATTGTTCACAAGCGACCCGCCTTCGACCCGGCTTCGCACGGAAATCATCAGTGTATCTCTACTATATTATGCATGTTTTATACATATAAACCTTTCTCTTGAATCACTCTATCCATTAAAAGAAACCGCATCCAAATCCGTTGCGTAGATTTAAAGATCTAAGCATACATAGGGATATAGGGACAGAAAAAGCGACTTCGTTTTATACTATGTAGTGATTTCTTAAAAGATTTGCTTTGAAAGAGTTATTTAATTTTGTTGAGCAAATATTTTCAGTTTTTGGGGATCATGATACCTTGCACCCTTTATTTTTGTTCGTTCTCTACTTGAGTCCCTTTCATATTTTCCTGCGTATATAAACAAACAACATGTAGAGCTGTCCGCGTGTTGTATCAGAAATGAGAACAAAGAATGCGGGCGTGTCGGCGCGCGCGCAGCGTCACGAACTCACTCTAAGGAAGTCACAAATATCAACTCGTGGGCAAAGATTTAGTTACAACTTGGGTTTGATTTGATCAGTACCAGGTTTTAACAGATAGTACCTTTCCTTTGCTATGCTGGCCTGGGAGAGAGAGAAAAACATAGAATTTGCAAGCTGCATTTCCTGCCGGGCATGCTGTAAAACCAGCTAAGGGATCCGAGGGTTTCAATAAATTGTAATTTAGGCGATGTGCTGACAATCTATCACTAAAGCAATATACCTACAAATCTATCTTAAATAACCCTCAAAACTTTGTCAAACGTGGCGGACCTTTGTTAAGGTCGTTTACGCTCTGCCTACCCCATGAGCGTGATTATATGATAATGGTATGGTACATTACCTGAGGGCGACGAAAATCAATAAGTAGGTACCAGTGGCGAGGGGTGCAATTTTATCGAGGGTAAGCCAAAGCAAAATAAAAAGAAAACATTCATGCACTTTATAGTTTCTACGTAATTTCGGATTTGGTGAAGGTAGAATTCTTGTATGGACCGTTCGCCACTGGTAAGTACCTATCATCACCACAACAGCATGGTATCATGGGAGAACAAATAAAGCAGCATTCTCAGTAAGCAGGGCATGTTGGACGGTGGTGGTTAATTACATATTTACTGCAAGGGTGCAACAGGTGTGCTGTAGGAAACGTTTGCAATTATTACAAACTTATAGAAATTTTAATAATACTTCCATGCTGTCTGGGAGCGAGAGAAAAACATAGAATGTGTCAGCTGCATTTCCTCCCAAGCATGCTGAAAAAACCAGCTAAGGGATCCGAGGGTTACAGTATATTGTAATTTAGACGATGGGCTGACAACCTGTCACTACAGCAATATACCTAAAAATCTATCTTAAATAACCCTCAAAACTTTGTCAGACGTGGCGGAACGACCTTTATTTAGGTCGTTTACGCTCTGTCTACCCCATTAGGGATAAAGGCGTGATTATATGTATGTATGTATAGAATTTTTCAAGTTCCGGTATTGTATCGGACAAAGTCTATGTTACAAATAGTATTGTATAGCCTACTATACGCATAGCGTTGACTCACAGTTTAGGCGAAGTTGCCATATTACCTTTCAATACTACACAATAAGTCATACATAGTTCTCAGTACACGAGTGTCAAAGTAATAAAGATATTTATTGAATTATTGCCAGTGGAAATGCAATTACATGAATGTAGTTAAACAATAATTATAATGGGTTACATATACATACCCGTATGTTAGATATATTCTATTAAAAGATATCTAGTTACATAAACATACATACATACATACTATCACGCCTGTATTCCTAATGGGGTAGGCAGAGCGTGAACAACCCACACAAAGGTCGTTCCGCCACGTCTGACAAGTTTTGATGGTTGTTTAAGATAGAACTGGATATTGCTGTAGTGACAGGTTGTCAGCCCATCGCCTAAATTACAATATACCCTCGAATCCCTTAGCTGGTTTTTACAGCATGCCCGGGAGGAGATGCAGCTGGCACATTCTACGTTATTCTGTCGCTCCCAGTCCAGCATGGAAGCTACATAAACTAGAGAGTAAATAGTATAAGATGAGTATATCAAAATATAGACATCAAAAATGCGTAGGTATTTTAAATAACGTCAATTTAAATAAGCATTTTAAACATTTCAGCTAGCAGTCCCTATGTAGCAAGTTGTTTTTGTAATGTCCATTTCGCAAAATGACTTTTTGGTTGAGTTAGTAGAGAAAACAGACAGAAGTTTTTAAAGATGAAATTTACCTAGAAGCAAATTTCCCTATAAATAACATATTATTGGTGAAAAAGACATTTTCCTAAAAGGACATTACAAGCTGAGATGATTTGTGTATCGTAAATTCGTAACCGACTACAGCAGTTAAAATATTACCGGATCTATAACCGCTCAATCTAGACCATCTAGTCACTTCTAATTAGATGATTACACAAGACTTCAACCATTAACTTAGACATACAACAGCCATAAAATTCGCGTCCCTAAATTAGTTCTGCTCTATCAATAAAGGACCCGCGCTGTCTGGATTTCTCGAAAGTCAAAACACCGAAAGTTCACGGTTGTTCGAATGTGTCTCGTGCGATTGTGTTGCCAACTTTGTCAAATTTAAAACAGCTAAAGAAGTACTACAACTTATCAGTTGCTATAGATAGATGAAACATAATAGCTAAAGACAGGATACAATTCAGGCTTTCCGAGGATATTGATGTACAAAAAAGTGTAAATGACCAATATAATATTTATTTTATTTCCAAAACCTTTTTTCTAAGTTGAAAGAAGATAACAATATATTTCATTTACATTAAAATCGACCCATAAATTATTATTAATATCTCCTTTATAAAATCTACGAATTGTGAAGAAAACGAGCAAGTGAAACGGAGACTTTTCTAGACCTGTCAAAGGCTATCCGGTCGTTTGTCGATTGACCGTCGTCATCTCGATTGGAGGAGATCTCTTCACAAGCAAACAGCTGGCAACACCACAGTTCAAATATGTCTCGCTCGCCGGTATTTTGTGACCTTTGGCTCGAAGACATTTCGCAACTGAAGACGCGGCGGACATAGATGTAATAGTTTTATTATGTATAACATAGCAGAGGCAAGGACAGCGCTCGGATTGACACATCTCAGCTCTCGGATGTCCGAGTGATGTTGCCGTACTGCGACATTTATGGAAAAGAATATGTCAGGATTGTGAAGTGATAGGTCGTTGTAATAATTCATTTATGCATCTTCTTCTTCTTAGCGAGTGGATTCTCGAGTCGAACCACCCGATGAACCCTGGTGTCAGAGTTTTCAAACCGCCTAGTAGCACAACTATTAGGCCTCTGACATGGTTTGAGTAACGACCACTATCAATGACAGCGATCGGGACCGATGGCTTAACGTGCCCTCTGAAGCCCGGAATCCTTTTTATTTTCGGACAATCAGGTGATTCAGCCTGCAATGTCCCAACCAAACTGGGGAAAACCTCACAAAGTGTTAAATTGACAAATATCAACTTTGTGGTCCCCCCTAGGAATCGAACCCAAAACCTCCGGATCGTAAACCCATGGCTCTGACCTTTAGACCACGGAGTTATTTATGCATAAAGTATGTGCACATTGCATCGATTTAGATTAATTACTCGACCAGTTCGAAACAGACTCAGATTCTTTGATCTCCACTTTATCTTTAACAACGGTCGGTACCTTTGCCCTCCATGCTAGATGCATTTGGAAGAATGTAGCCTGTCCAGTATTTTTTTTTTGTTGAAATATAGAATATAAGGTAATAAATTAATGGTCATATTTATCACAGCAACACACAGGCGTCACTTACTGCGCGCAAGCATGCGCTCAACACGCTGTCAATGCTTTTTGCATTGCCTACAACACACATGCGTCACCTTACGCTCTACGCGCGCGTAGCGATGAACTCTACGTGGGCGCGTCCCTCTGCCAGTACGCATAGAGCGTAAGATGACCCATGTGTGTTGTAGGCAATGCAAAAAGCATTGGCAGCGTGTTGTGCGCAACCTTGCGCGCAGTTAGTGATGCCTGTGTGTTGCTGCCCTTAAATCACAACTAACGGCATCGAGTGCATGACAAACGCTAGATATAGGAAATCCTTATGAAATTCGCAGAGTTAGCTATGCATACAAGGCTACAGTAATAAATTCATATATCTATTACGTATCCTAATAATATCTGTAACAAATAAAATAGAATAACACATGAGGAAGGAATTGCAATATGACAAGTAAGTATAACTAATACAGTGACAGTCATAACGTCATATATTTTGGATTAGTGATTCGATTTCTTCAATGCTGGACTGGAAGCGAGAGAAAAACAGAATGTGCCAGCTGCATTTCCTCCCAGGCAGGCTGCTCCGGATCCGAGAGTTTCAGTAGGTATATTGTAATTTAAGCGATGGGCTGACAACCTGTCGCTACAGCAATATACCTGCAAATCTATGTTAAACAACCCTCAAAACTTTGTCAGACGTGGCGAAACGGCCTTTGTTTAGGTCGTTTGCGCTTTGCCTACCCCATTAAGGATAAAGGCGTGATTGTATGTGTGCATGTATGTAGTATATAATTCGCACCCATATTTAAAAGATCTTAGATAAAATATCATCGGAAAAAATATCAACTCTGAAAAATTAATTGTATCATTCGTGTCATATTAATCGAAAATCAATTAGAAAAATGTTAAATTACTAACGGAACAAAATAAATGTAGGAATGAACCCCATTTCTCAAGGGTTGATAGCTGCTTTTTGGAAATGTTTGCTTTAGTAATAACGTTGCCTGTATTGTAATGTTTTGTTCCTTACTATTCTGTTGTATGTTTTTGTGCAATAAAGTATTTTGTATTGTATTGATAGCTGAAATTGGCTCTCACGGTACCTAATTAATCAGTACGAACTACGAAGGCACGCTGTTACATTTTGTTACAAAGTTTATAACACGTAACATACAAAATACGTAACAAAAGTCATAATATTCAGTTTTGTTGGTTCCTTTTCTTAATTAAACATAAAATATTATTCTTATTTTGTACACAAGCGTACCTTGCCTTGTTCAGCAAAACAGCTTGATAATAGCGATCTATTCTTATCATTATGAATTTATTAGAAAGGCAATTAAATGTTTAGTTGTGCCTTTGTCGTAGTAACCATTTCAAATTACGAACGGATTCGGTTCTATGAGTTTATGATAAAAAATATTATTGTTATTGAGTTGTTAAAATTGACACTGATACAAAAACTACTAGGAACAAAAATGTAGTAAGTGCTTCGCTCTTGTGAGGTCGTATCGGAACGGAATCCAACTCTTAAGTCTTAAGTCTTTCGTTAAGCATAATCTAAGCAGTGTGGTCTTTCCCCTTTCACGTGTATTACGTGTTTTTCTTATAGAGTAAGTACATATATACATACACGCCTTTATCCCTAATGGGGTAGGCAGAGCGTAAACGACCAAAACGAAGTCCATTCCGCCACGTCTAACAAAGTTTTGAGGGTTATTTAAGATATATTTGTAGGTATATTGGTTTATGTGACAGGTTGTCAGCCCATCGCCTAAATTGCAATATACTGAATCCTTCGGATCCCTTAGCTGGTTTTTACAGAATACCCGGGAGGAAATGCAGCTGGCACATTCTATGTTTTTCTCTCGCTCCCAGGCCAGCATGGAAGTCATATAGAGTAAGTATAAACATTTTATTGTACAAAAAAGACAAAAAAGACAAGAATAAACTTAAATTAATGTAGAGATGCCAACTGTTTTACTTAAATGACTTAGTACAGATATTTTTTTCCAAGGTAACCATAAAAAAAAAAAAAAGTAAATCCAGCGCCGTTTTGAATCCAGCTAGATTCTTGCTGGATTGACCTAAATCCAGGGCGGATCCAGCAAAATTTTTACTTCCATGCTGGAATGGGAACGAGAGAAAAACGTAGAATGTGCCAGATGCATTTCCTCCCGGGCATGCTGTAAAAACCAGCTAAGGAATCCGAGGGTTTCTGTATATTGCAATTTAGGCGACAGGCTGACAACCTGTCACTACAGCAATATACCTACAAATCTATCTTAAATAACCCTCAAAACTTTGTCAGACGTGGCGGAACGACCTTTGGTTAGGTCGTGTACGCTCTGCCTACCCCATTAGGGATGAAGGCGTGATTATATGTATGTATGTATCCAGCAAAATGGAGAATGGAAACAAAAATACGTCATTTTTAAGTATTTTTTATTAATTTATACTTCCTACGATAAAGTATGAGATGTTTTATTCATTTGGTGATTATCTTACATCGATTTTCTTTGGTTTCTTAAAAATTTGGGATCAAAAGAATCACTTTAAATTAAATAACATATAACCTTTTTTACATTTTAGATAATGCTGATAAGTACATACATACATACATATAATCACGCCTTTATCCCTAATGGGGTAGGCAGAGCGTAAACGACCAAAACAAAGGTCATTCCGCCACGTCTGACAAAGTAGGTAATGTTAACTGTAGTAATGTAGATATTAGTCTTATAAATTCTCTTAAAATTAACTAAAAAAAAAGGACAGTATAGGAATAATACTATTTTAATCTCCAATATATTGTTTGTACCAAAATAAATATCCGAAATAATCTTCGCCTGACTCGTAAATAAATGTTATGAAAATCGAAAGCTGATAATTAGGTACTTTAAATTCTGATTCTGACGACAATAGACGGGTAAAGACTATTTCTTTTTTGAATCCTCTGGAAGTAAGACCTTAGAAAACAAATTTTAACTATGGTACGAGTATTATCTCCCAACCTGCTTCGCACAAAACTGCATATGTGGCTGGCTGCTTCTACACTGGTCGGTTTTAGGGTAATTAAATAGCCATAAACCATAGATAAATGTTCACCTCGCACTGCTTCGGTCTCATAAACGGTCATTTCTTTTTTCAGGACGTTTTCGTATTATAATTGAGCGTTTGGCTTTTGTTTATTAAAGTTCTCCTCTTCTAAGTTCCATCTCAAGCTCTTGATCTAAAGTCAATTTCATGCAATGATATTTTAAGACAGATACGTTACGTTCATACTGCACGCACATTTTAATTGTTCCGCGACACATATACATACATATTTATAACATTGCATATCTAAACAAACGCTGAGTGCGACACAAAATAGGCAAAGCGTAAGAGTGAAACAGATAGCTATTTGTAATCAGTGCAGCTCGACTGCCTAAAATGTTCACAATTAGGACCATTTGACGGCACGATTTTCGGGCGTTGGTAACGTATCTACCTATATATAATATCATTGATTTCATGGGTTCTGCGTCATCATTTTGACCATCCTCTTCTAACTCCATGATATCTTCTTGCACCTGCTCTTCAATACTTTGTTTATTTAGTCCATTTAACAAAGTTTTCATCTCCTGCCGCATCGCATTATTTTTTGGCATCTTAGGGAAATTCTTCTTCTTTCATGAAGAAGAAGATCTTAGGGAAATACCCAGGTTTTTATCGTTCTTTTTTAATCGATAGAAATTGATACGTTTGCGGATCCGCATCATGTTTAAAAAGGCGCTGGATCCAGCTGGATTGCTGTATGCTGGATCCAGCAATTGCAATCCCTAGCCGTTAAGCATGATCTCCGCAGAGTGGTTTTCCTCTTTCACGTGTATCACGTGTTTTTTTTTTATATATAGAGTAAGGAAAAACACTTTATTGTACACAAAAGTAAAAAAAGGAATGTAGAGATGCCGACTGTTTTATTTAAACTTACTACAGATATTTTTTCCAAAGTTACCTTAAAAATTTAAAAAATAATAGATATTTGCGAATATTTTTGATGTTGAAATATTAATGTTAACTAAAAAAAATCTATACGTTTGGTATGATTATCAGAGACAGTTTAGGTATGTATTTCCTTATTCTTTTCTAACTCCCTTTTACAGTGCAAATTAGTTATACATAGCAATTATTACAAGAGAATGATCTTTATATATAAATAATAAGGCTATAAACCGTTATTTAGGTGAGTGTGTTTTATTTTATTAGGTACTTTAACTAAGCACGTGTTTGCTCGTAAAGTAAATAATACCCCTATCTAATTAACTGGCTGACATTTCGTCACTACTAGACTGTAATCTGGTACTAGTGACTCTATCCGATTACAGATGAATGAAATAAGCATTAATATTTTTTTTATATTTTTTTTTATCTTGCAACATTCAGATCTTGTAAATAAAATAAAATTCAAGCTACAAATTAATTAAATATACAATGTAACACAACTACCTAAGGAGACAATTTAGTAGCACTAGCTAATAACAGGGATAGGATCCGACTAGGGATAGCTGCAAGGTCCTGCTTCCACTCACGGAACTGGACTTGAAGGCAACCTTAATCGCGCCTACACAATACGATTGGCAAACTAAGTTGCGTCCTGAATTGGACCTGCTTATGTTGTAAAATCGCAGGGTGTAGACACGGTTTTCTCTCTCTTTCCGCCCTGTGTATTCGGATTACTGAATAAACGATACGTGTGTAATATTTCGTCGTTTGTCTTCGCCGCCCACTCATCCCCTCCCCTCCACACCACAATTGGCGCCCAACGTGGGGCCAGCATTAACGGTCTACGCGACGTTCTGCTATCTCACCCCCGGCACTAAAGGTTCATGAGTGACAAGGAAGACGACGACAAATTCGAAGACACTATCGAGTTACCAAATACCACGCGATCGGGCTGTGTCTACAATCAGAAAATCAACATGACTGACAAGCCAGTCATGCTAACGAGCGAACAATTTGCTCAATTACTGAACAAAGTGTCTGCGCCCCCCGTTTCAGCTGCGAAAGATGCTAACATCCTCTCCAGTGCTTGTGAAAGCCGATGCAGCGAAAGCGTTTATCATCAAAACCGACGCAACTAATTACGCCATAGGTGCGGTTTTGGTCCAGGGGGAGGGTGAACAAGAATACCCAGTTGAGTACGCAAGCAGACTGCTTACCAAACCAGAGAGAAATTACTCAACCACAGAACGGGAAGCCTTAGCTGTAGTTTGGGCTGTTGAGAAATTTAGAGGACGTCCACGCAAGGTGCCCACAGCAACTGCAACTACACAACCAAAAAGGCAGCCTGGCAGACCAAAGAAAAAGTGAACTGCTGCCTTATTGGTCGGGACGACTTCATAGGCAGAGGGGGAGAGATGTAACACAACTACCTAAGGAGAAAATTTAGTAGCACTAGCTAACAACAGGGATAGGATCCGACTAGGGATAGCTGCAAGGTCCTGCTTCCACTCACGGAACTGGACTTGAAGGCAACCTTAATCGCGCCTACACAATACGATTGGCAAACTAAGTTGCGTCCTGAATTGGACCTGCTTATGTTGTAAAATCGCAGGGTGTAGACACGGTTTTCTCTCTCTTTCCGCCCTGTGTATTCAGATTACTGAATAAACGATACGTGTGTAATATTTCGTCGTATGTTTTCGCCGCCCACTCATCCTCTCCACACCACAACAATGAAATAATGCATGTTTTTGGAAATAAAAAGTTTTATATTTTGTTAGCTACAAACCGAATCCAGCTCATACTTTTGTCGAACTATGTATGTTTCTCCTCTAGGTCGCCTACTAAGTGAATATAGATCAGCTGATACTGGTACCAATTCGGTAGTTGCAAAAAATACGACTTAACTGATGTAAGTCTCTACATGTTATTTCCTCTCATGAGAGAACAGAAAGGGACGCCAATCATATACTAAGATTCTTCCATGCTGGCCTGGGAGCGAGAGAAAAACATAGAATGTGCCAGCTGCATTTCCTCCCGGGCATGCTGTAAAAACCAGCCACGGGATCCGAGGGTTACAGTATATGGTAATTTAGGCGATGGGCTGACAACCTGTCACAACAGCAATTTGCTTGCAAATCTATCTTAAATAACCCTCAAAACTTTTTCAGACGCAGCGGAAAGACCTTTGTTTAGGTCGTTTACGCTCTGTCTACCCCATTAGGTATAAACATACATATATATATATATATAATCGCGCCTTTATCCCTAATCGGGTAGGCAGAGCGTAAATGACCTAAACAAAGGTCGTATCGCCACGTCTGACAAAGTTTTGAGGGTTATTTAAGATAGATTTTAAGGTATATTGCTGTAGTGACAGGTCGTCAGCCCATATTGCAATATATAGAAACCCTCGGATCCCTTAGCTGACTTTTATAGCATGCCCGGGAGGAAATGCAGCTGGCACGTTCTATGTTTTTCTCTCGCTCCCAGTCCAGCATGGAAGAGATTAGGGATAAAGGCCTGATTATATGTATGTGTATAAGATTTAATTAAGTTGTGCCCTCTACGAATCGACAGCACTGTTAACCTCTTCTTCTTCTGATGCTGGGGACCGCTTTTTGTTTTTTGATACCTTTCTTTGCGCAGTATTCGGCATCCGCTTCTTCTTCTGTCGAGTGGGTATCGAGTCTATCGACCCGATGAACCCTGGTGTCAGAGTTTTTAAACCGCCTAGTAGCTGGTGTAAAATCGTTCTCTGCCATATCCGCTTTTACGACGTTAAGCCAGCACTTTTCAGATGAAACCGTTACTGAAAAGGTTTTTTTTTTGCATTACATTTTGGGAAAAGTTCCTTTCTACTTATGCGGGGTGTAAGGGACAGCTTCCCGCAAACAGATAGGGGTAGCTCAGAACGATCAGTCAATGAAACTGAACAATTAAATTTATTCAGGAAATGAAAACTTATAATTTGATTATCCTTACAAATTGTCTGATGGTGAAATGACCGATTGGATATTTTTTTATGGGTAAGTTTAAAAAAAAATCATCTTTGTGAACTTTCTGGTGGAAGTTGTTCAGTTTTGTTGACTGAGCAAATCCTTTCAGTTTGCGGAAAGCTATCCCTTACATCCGGTATTTATCAGGAGAGAAAATCTCCGTAGATATCACTGCAGACCTTCCATAGAGCATACAATAACATACATACATATAATAGCGCCTTTATCCTTAATGGGGTAGGCAGAGCGTAAACGACTAAACAAAAGTCGTTCAGACAAAGTTTTGAGGGTTATTTAAGATTGATTTATAGGTATATTGCTGTACTGACAGGTTGTTAGCCCATCGCCTAAATGGCAATATACAGAAACCCTGCGGATCCATAAGCTGGTTTTTACAGCATTCCCGGGAGGAAATGCAGCTGGCACATTCTATGTTTTTTTTGGCTCCCAGGCCAGCATGGAAGCATACAATAAGGCTGCTATTAATGCACTCACAGTAATTTTATTATCGCCTATAACATTACGTACTTATTACCACGGTAGCCTATTTGAAACGGGAACTAGATCGGCCCCGCCCAAACAGCTGTTGACTGTTATCCAAGGAGCACTGAACCTATGGAGTGATCGATCATTCATAGTTTTTTTTGTTCCAGAGAAGACTCATCGCTTTATGGCGCGGTGGGAGGAAAATTCTCCGGCTACTATTGGCTATTCCTTCTATGCTGGACTGGGAGACATAGAAAAATATAGAATGTTTCAGCCGCCCTTCCTCCCGGGCAGGCTATAGAAGTCAGCAAAAGGGATTAGAGGGTTACAGTGTATTGTAAATTGCAATGGACTGACGACCTGTCACTACAGCAATACATAACAATCTAAAATTGCCCGTATATTTTTGTCAGACGTGGCGAATGCGCCTTTAACGACGCCTGCCTAAGGGATAAAGGCGTGATTTTATGTATGTACTATTGGCTGACGCAATCATGTCGCAATGCAACTAATAAATTAGCCAATCAGTGTGTTAGAATGACAGACATATTGTGACAACCAACAAAATGGATGTATGGTGAGTGCATTTGCCCCCGCATGCTTACTCCTTAGGTTGTTATCCTCCTTGCTGTTATCTGTAATGTACGCGCAAACAACTATTACGATACGTTTTACAGTCACTTACCATTATAGCCAGCCTTAGTGTCAGTTTAAATTGCACTGAGGTATTTAACAATACGTTCAATTCATTTTACGATAACGGGGTAGGCTGAGCCGAGGGTTTCAGTATATTGCAATTTAGGCGATGGGCTGTCCTGTCACTACAGAAATATACCTGCAGATCTATCTTGAATAACCCTCAGAACTTTGTCAGACGTGGCGGAACGACCTTTGTTTAACTCGTTTACGCTCTGCTTCCCCATTAGGGATAAAGGCGTGACTATATGTATGTATGTATGTACTAACCCTAATTATAATTAGATCGATTAACAAAAAAAGGAAGTAGATAGACGTTTCTACCTGGCTGTGATGACGATTCTAGCTGAGGCGAAAGTAGATTATATGTTTCACAAGACTTGGGGCCTTCTGATATGATAAGCAATTTAATGACTCCAAAGTTCACAGGGTAGTTCGATCCGACACTCGACAACAGAAGAAGTGCCTCTCAATTTAAGTCTCACTTCCGTAGGTCAGCTGGAAGAAATTTCTTAGTAGAAATTAGCTGTACCTGTTGTGCCGTTATTCCTTGTGTATTGTCTTTCTCATGTTAGTTGTGTACAATAAACAGTAAAAAAAGAAGAAGACTGCTTTTTATATTATCATATTTAAATATTATCATGCCTTTATCCCTAATGGGTTAGGCAGAGCGTACACGACCTAACTAAAGGTCGTTCCGCCACGTCTGACTACGTTTTAAGGGTTATTTAAGATATATAACAATATTGCTGTAATGACAGGTTGCAGCCCATCGCCCTAATTGCAATGTTCAGTATTGCAATTATTCCTCGGAAACTTTAGCTGGTTTTTACAGCATGCCCGGGAGGAAATAGCTGCACATTTTAAGTTTTTCTCTCGCTCCCACTCCAGCATGGAAGAAATCTGATTCTGGCAAAAAAAATGATCTCTTCTTTTTAAAATACCTACCCAACAGTACGGGAGAAGTCCTTGCAGCCACACGTGGTGGACCTGCCATAATGACGTTCGACTTAGTGGATCTGAGCTGTCACTTCCATAAATAAACCATCATCTCCCTAGTATTATCCCGTATCTCTCGGGGTCAGCTTCCTAATCTAGGTGATTGAACGAGGGTACTGGTTTTTACACAGAGCGACTGCCATCTGACCTCCGCAACCCAGAAGGGAAACCAGACCCAATCCTAGATTAGGTCAGAGTTTTCAAGCCGCCAATGCTTAGCACTTGCCTCGGTCATGGCTAAACGACTAATATATACGGTCTTAAACGATATTCACCGGGACCAATGGCTTAACGTACCTTCCGAAGATCCGAAAAAGCGCCCAATAAAAGTACATTTAGAATTCGCAAACCGAAAAACACATTGGTACGTGGTGGGATTCGAACCACGACCTCCCGCTCAGGAGGCAGCGGCCCTATCCACTACACCATCAGGCTCTCTTCACTTCCATTAATAAATCATCTTAGAGAAAGAGAAATCATTAGAAACCACGACTCCACGATTCATGAGGTCGTTCGACCTGACAGGAAGAAAACTGTCTTCTGACCAACTAGATTTTTTGCGTCCATTTCCGATACTTTCCTATAAGATATTTCTCCAGCTTTCTATCAAAATGGTTTCTGAGTTAAGGAACGACCTGATAAACCCTGGGTTCAGAGTTTATTATTCACCTCAACCCTGTTTCTTTATGACGAATTGACAAAGCACGTGCAACATTTCATCACATTATGTCCGTCCGGAAATAAGTTGATGTCTACCGGAGCAAGGTTTGGCTACGTTCGGCTGATTGATCATTTCTCCAGCTTCCTGTTGCGTGGAGGCCGACCGCCATTGTTGCCGAGAGCCAAAACTCTAATTAGTAATGTGTCAGAAGTTATTAGGTTATAATTTGTGTACCACTATCTTTCCATTTGTGGTATCACTCGCTGGTAAATGACTTGACCCGTTGGAATAAGTGGAACTAAGCTATGCCATGACTGCATGAACATCTTTTCGACTAAGTCGGACTAAAGTCACGCCTTTATTCCTTTAAGGGTAGGCAAAATGTAATCGTCGATCGGAAAAGTTCTCTTCGCCACACCATGGAGGTATAAAACAGTAGTCAGTCTATGGCCACACTTAATTAAATAACTACACAAACGTTTTCATCACTTTGTTCTAAAGACAAAATATCTAAATGAATGTTGATAAAACATACATACATATAATCACTCCTTTATCCCCAATCGTCTGACAAAGTTTTGAGGGCTATTTAAGATAGATTTGTGAGTATATTGCTGTACTGACAGGTTGTCAGCCTAACGCCTAAATTACAATATACTGAAACCCTCGGATCCCTTAGTTGGTTCTTACAGCATGCCCGGAAGAGTTGATAAAAGTTTTGGTGTAATTTACCTGATTTAATTTGTTTATATTTTTGAATATCTATAATAAGGAAGTAAACATTTAGATAGTACAAGTAAGTAAACATTTCATTTCACAATGTTTTGTTTACTGCAGCGCCATCTAGTAGTGGATGCGAATATCAACATGTCCGTAGCAATAGTTCTACGGTGCTACAAAACAACTCTACAGCAGCCTGTTGCGGTAGTCATGGTAAACATCACCTTTAAAACTACGAACCTCGGTCAAGAGATGGCTCTAGTAGATTACATTTTAATCGATTTTAAGAAAATTTATGTGCCACAATTTTTCTCTAAGCTAAGTTGATGGCCAAATCCAGTCACGATTTAAAAGCCAGCGTGTTTGGTATAGAATAGATCGATTTACGTTATGTTTTATAGAGTTATTAAAACTTATGTACTTATTCAAAGATTATATGGGAAGTTGGGAACACGTGAATACCTCGAATTTTCTCTTGGATATGTGTATGTTCTTTTTTTAGAAGCTGGTTACAAATCTATTTTAATTTGAAAAAAAAAAGAAACTTAATTATTTTTTCCTGTACAATATAAACCTGCCACATTAGACCGAACAACATACATACATATAATCACGCCTTTATCCCTAATGGGGTAGGCAGAGCGTAAACTATCTAAACGTCTGACAATGTTTTGAGGGTTATTTAAGATAGATTTGTAGGTATATTGCTGTAGTGACATGTTGTCAGTCTATCGCCTTAATTGCAATATACAGAAATCCTCGGATCCCTTAGCTGGTTTTACAGCATGCCCGGGAGGAAATGCAGCTGGCACATTCTATGTTTTTCTCTCGCTCCCAGTCCAGCATGGAAATAAATAGTGAAAGATAACAAAATCGCTGAATGTGTTAGAAACTGGTGGAGAGATTAATGAAGTTCAGTTTATTAGCTCCTTGCTATCGACGAGGCGACCTGCGAACGTCAAAACAAGGTCGTACAAAAAATATAACAGAAGAAAGAAAATAGAAATGATAATTTAGTTTTTAATTGTATCGTTTATTATCTTGAAAATTATAATTTATATTGAATGTCACATTAAACTTAATATATATATATATACACCCAGGCCGATTTCGGCTACGGTGACTGCAATTAATCCGTAACAGAGGGACCATGGTGTTTTGCCCTATCATGTGCCCTTATGTGGCTACAATAGCCAACTTTATTGCTTAACGTGCGCAAACACTGGCGACACGTAAGGACACCGTCTACAAAATGATAAAGGATGGCCGCCGGTGGTCTGGCCTTAAGAGCATCTCGTTTCGCGTCAAGTTTCAGTCGCCTTTGATCTTCAAAGTCACTCACTTTCAAACGCATCAAGCGTATGCATTCTGGACGACAACTCGCTCCCTCTTCCCACCTCTGAGGGTCAATATCGCATCGCTTCATGTATCTTTTCTGAACGTCCTTAAAACGAAGTAACTGGCCGCCTTGTTTCCGCTTGCCGTCCTGGCATTCAGAAAAGAAGATGCGTTTTGCTACCTTATCCTCCGACATCCGCGAAACGTGGCCGCACCATCGGAGCTGTCGCCTCATCAGATATGACTCTATACCGTAGACATTCGCACGCCGAAGGACATCAGTGTTTCTCACACGATCCGACCATTTAATGTTTAGAATGTCACGTAAACATTTTAAATGGAACCTGTCGAGTGTCCGAATATGTTTTCGATACAGTACCCAAGTCTCGCAGGAGTAGAGCAAGTTGGGGAAAACAATCGCGTTGTAAACGGAGATTTAGGTAGAAAGCTTCAGATCGTGTGAACGAAATACCTTCGATCTTAGTTTGCCGAAAGCGGCTGCTGCTGCACCAATTCGGTGGTTCAACTCGGCTTCAAGGTCGCACTTGGATGTTATTGTGCTGCCTAAGTACTTGAATTTCTTCACCTGCTTCAACTCACTGTTTTCCAAGTATATCTTTAAAGATTCAATGGATTCAAGAGTGCTCATTGCCATTACTTCAGTCTAAGCTACACTGACTTTGAGACCAAAACGACAACAAGCCTCATAAAGATTTAAAATCAGAGATTGAAGCTCTTGTGGAGAGTTGGCAATAAAACACAGATCGTCTGCATACATGATCTCAGTTATAATCGCATGGGACACTTTGGTTCGGGCCTTAAGTCTAGCTAGGTTGAAAATTCCTCCGACTACTACTGCAAAGTAGAGCGCAAACAACGTAGGTGCAAGCACGCAACCTTGCTTGACGCTGCAGCTTACGGTGAAGAACTCTGACTGCTCTCCGTTGCAAGTAACACAGCAGACCATATCGTCATGCAGGAGTCGAATCGTACGAACAAACTTCTCAGGGCATCCCAATTTTACTAGTAGAGACCAGAGAGCTTCCCGAGGCACACAGTCAAAGGCCTTCTCCAAGTGAACAAAGCATAAATATAAAGGCTGGCTTTGCTCTCGGTTTTTTTCCTGAAGTTGGCGGATCGAAAAAATGGCCTCACATGTACCTCTATCTGGACGAAATCCAAACTGGGTCTCCGGGAGTAGCGTTTCCGAGACTGGTAATAGGCGGTTGAGAAGTACTCTGGCGAATATCTTCCCAGGAACAGAGAGCAAGGAGATACCCCGGTAAGAGTTACAGTCGGAACGGTCCCCTTTGTTCTTATACAGCGTCTGTATACAAGACATCTTAAACTCAGGTGGTACTGTTTCTTCGTTCCAAATGCGTTCGAAAAGATGCCAGATTACTGAGTGTAGGTCCTTCCCTACGTACTTAAACAGTTCTCCGCCAATATTATCAATGCCGCTTTCTTATTTTTTTGATCTTTGATGGCTCTAACAACCTCATCTAGTGTCAGTGGCTCTGCAAGTGCTGCGTGTTCCGGCAAAGATGGAATGGAAGCAATATGATCAAGATCTACCGACCGATCAACATTAAGCAGAGTATTGAAATGTTCTGCCCAGCGGTTCAGTATATCCTGCTTAGCAGTAAGTTTATGAGTGCCATCGAGGGATTTCAGTGCTAACTTAAATACTAAAATTACAAAACCGTTGTACTAAATACTTAATACTAAAATTACAAAAAAAATGGTTTTTATGTCGAAAATTCCACCCCACGCCGTTCCTGTTGTACCCATTACACTACTGACAGCATTTCCCCTTTGGATGGTTAATGATAATATTATGTTAGTTTTAATAGATATAGAAATAGTTTTGATACTTTAACGAAGAGAAAATATATTTCAATCCTATAGTATAATTACACATCTTTTTCTGTTACTCATTTCAATATTTTAATTTAAAAGATCTAAATTTAAATAAAATTTAAACATAATACCTACAAGCCTAATGCTCCTTTCTGCTCGTTGAATTGAGTCACAAAAATATGATGTTCTTAGAGTACAATCATGGTACGTAATTTAAAATTAATGACACACGTGATTTTGTTTACGAAACTTTAATAGGTATTAATTTGGATGACAAATAAGTTTTTAACTACTATGACTATAGAGTTACACATAAATTGAATCATGCAGGTCCTTCCTTATTTTTACATCCTTCTTTTAACAATAAGTCACGCTTAAATGTAATTAGTTTAAGAGGTAATTCTGGCGATGGCAATACTACTCATAACCAATACGAATTCCTATCCTACTTAAATTTCACCATGTCTTTTTGTATGTCGTGTTTGTCTAAACCAGACCAATTCCTATCTATTCGTTTTTCCGTATCTGTGGCATTCAGTAGGGGGTGGATTTAATAACAACACCATCGACCTATTTAGACAGTACCCTTGGCGCCGGCCCTTCCGTATCCGAGATGACTTGTGTGTCTATTTACAGGCGCGTGAAAGAAAAAAGGTGCGCGAAAAAATACACCACACCGACCTAAGTCTATTAAGGCTTTTTCAGATTGATAATAGAAATAGGTGAAGGACTTTTTAATAATATTGAATTTAATTTATAAGTAGTACATCAAACGGAGCCCGATGGTGTAGTGGATAGGGCCGCTGCCTCCTGAGCGGGAGGTCGTGGTTCGAATCCCACCACGTACCAATGTGTTTTTCGGTTTTCGAATTTCATATGTACGTTTATTCGGTGCTTTTTCCGTGCTTCGGAAGGCACGTTAAGCCGTTGGTCCCGGTTAATATCGTTTAATACCGTAGATATTAGTCGTTAAGCCATATCAGAGGCCAGTGCTAAGCATTAGCGGCTTGAAAACTCTGACCTAATCTAGGATTGGGTCTGGTTTCCCTTCTGGGTTGCGGAGGTCAGATGGCAGTCGCTCTGTGTAAAAACCAGTACCCTCGTTCAATCCTCTAGATTAGGAAGCCGACCCCGTGAGATACGGGATAAGGCTAGGGAGATGATGATGATGACATCAAACGGTATTGGATCCAATATGATCAAAATGAAAATACTCGGCTATTCCTGATATGATTTCTACCAAATATGACAATGTAAAAAAAAAACTATTATTTTATTAGAGATAGGATGCTAATCAAGAATGTACCCGCAGAGATGTGGCAGCTGATATTTGAGGAATGATAGATTTTTAGGCGCATGAATAAATAGACCCTACAAACCTGAAAGTCCGCCTTTGTTCCTTTAGGGATTAGGGACAAAGGCGTGATTATATGTATGTATGTATACAAACCTGAAAGTCTATTAAAACTCTTTCAGGTTGATAATAGAAATAGGTGAAGGACGTTGAAGGTAATTGTGCTATTATGAAACGTCAAAACCTTTGGATCCAATGTCAAATAAATGAAACACTCGGCAAGAGATTCGATTTCAGTTGAAAAAATAAATTTGAAGTGAAATATAAGTTTTATACAAATATGCATTCTACTCTACTATAAGATAACTAAGATTTTTGCTGATAATAAAACCATTTCGACAATATATAGTTATGTTCCTTGAAGTCCTAATAAAAATAGTAATGGAACAGTTACTAGTAATCTATGGAGAAAGTTTAATATTGCTACACAACATAAGTTTATTAATCTTCTTCTTCTGTTGAGTGGGTATCGAGTCTATCGACCCGATGAACCGTGGTGATAGAGTTTTTAAACCGCCTAGTAGCACAACTATCAGGCCTCTGACATGGTTTGAGTAACGACCAATATCAAAGACAGCGACCGGGACCGACGGCTTAACGTGCCCTCCGAAGCACGAAATCTTTTTCTTTTCGGACAATCATGTGATTCAGCCTGCAATGTCCTAACCAAACTGGGGCAAATTCACAAAGTGATAAGTTCTCAAATATCAACTTTGTATTCCCCCCCTGGAAATCGAACCCAGGACCTCCGGATCGGGAGTCCATGGCACTAGCCACTAGACCACGGAGGCAGTTTATTAATGTAAACTAAACTTACATTAAGAAGAATGATATGAAATGTTTGTAAAATTATCCAACTATAATGCCTTTTTATCTAGGTAGGTTAATAATTTATTTGATATAAGACTCTTATTACATTTCTTTTAACGGAAACAATTCACGAGATTTGCGTAATAGGTTTAAGTAGCTCTTTAAAACAATCACAATTTTCATAATAAAAAGCAACCCATTGTTCCACGTAATGAGAAGGTAAAAAATGCCCAAAAGGTATGTGAAGTATATGTAAGTGTAAGTAGTTTATTTAGAAGTAGTACTTAATACTTTACGGTAGACGATTCTAGGTTATCGGCGTTGATAACCTGGAATTAAAATAGAAATCTGAGAAATTCATTTTAATACATAGAAATACAAACACATAGGTAAGTAGACAGATGTAATAGTAAGGTGAAAAAGACGATCAGAGCAATTTATGCCTTCAATGACGCCCTTATTGCTACAGTTATAATTTTGCAATCATAATTTTGGGTGTAGGAAAATTATGTTGTTAGTATACATAAATTATCCAAGCGTCTAAATATAACTCTATCTGCATCATTAGCTTGCCTTCGGAAGCACGAAAAACTTTTGCATTTAAATTATTTTACCCTAAAAAGTCGTCAAGGAACTACGCTGGGTGCACAATTAGGAATTTTACAGCAGTCAAACACGCAATTGCCGTATCTGTCTCCGAAATACAGTATTTCAAGGGTTTAAATGAACGTGACCAAAAAAGGAAGTTCTTTTTCTTTTGTCGTGTGCGTATCGAGTCGATCGACCCAATGAACCCGGGTGTCACAGTGTTTAAACCGCCGAATAACACAGCTAATAGGCCTTTGGCATGGTTTCTGTAACGACCACTATCTAGGACAGCGACCGGGATCAACGGCTTAACGTGCCCTCCGAAGCACGAAATCTTTTTTATTCCAGCCAATTATTAATATTCAATTTTCATATTTTAATATTCAATATTCAACCTGCATAGTAAACTGAAAAAAAATTCACAAAGTGACAAATTGAGAAATATCAACTTTGTGTTCCTCCTGAGAATCGAACTCAGGACCTCTGGATCGTTAGTGGTTCTGACCACTACACCACGGATGCAGTTAAATAGAATTAAGGCCACCAATGCTATTTTTGAAAATTCCTCCTACAAGCAGCGATCCCCTCCACGTTCAAATAAAGCCTTGACGTACTGTAAATGATAATTAAGGATTGCAGCCACGAAAGGAAGAAAATTCGAGGTTTATTGCCTTTTCAGCTTTTCCGGTTGCTGGCATCGAATGGCAGTACGAGATACAGAAAGAATTACCGCTTGATTGGAGTTTTCTAAGCTTTAAAAAGCTTTTAGAACGGAAAAATAATTAAAAATCTATGAATTTTGTACATACATACATACATATAATCACGCTTTTATCCCTAATGGGGTAGGCAGAGCGTACGACCTAAACAAAAGTCGTTCCGCCATGTCTGACAAAGTTTTGAGGGTTATTTAAGATAGATTTATAGGTATATTACTGTAGTGACAGGTTGTCAGCCCATCGCCTAAATTGCAATATACTGATACCCTCGGATCCAAGATTTGTTCCAAGTCCAGCATGGAAGAAGACATACTTTGATAGTGTAGTATTGAAATTATCTAGAGCCCGATGGTGTAGACGATAGGGCCGCTGTGGCCGGTTGTGGTTCGAAACCCACCACAAACCAAAGTGTTTTTCGAATTTCATATGTACCTTTATTCGGCACTTTTATCGTGCTTCGGAAGGCATGTTAAGCCGTTGGTCCCGGTTAATATCGTTTAATAGCGTAGATATTAGTCGTTTAATACAGAGAGCCCGATGGTGTAGTGGATAGGGCCGCTGCCTCCTGAGCGGAAGGTCGTGGTTCGAGTCCCACCACGTACCAATGTGTTTTTTGGTTTTCGAATTTCATATTTACGTTTATTCGGAGCTTTTTCCGTGCTTGGGAAGGCACGTTAAGCCGTTGGTCCCGGTTAATATCGTTTAATACCGTAGATATTAGTCGTTAAGCCATATCAGAGGCCAGTGCTAAGTATTGGCGGCTTGAAAACTCTGACCTAATCTAGGATTGGGTCTGGTTTCCCTTCTGGGTTGTGGAGGTCAGATGGCAGTCGCTTTGTGTAAAAACCAGTACCCTCGTTCAATCCCCTAGATTAGGTAGCCGACCCCGTGAGATACGAGATAATACTAGGGAGATGATCTTGATGTAGTATTGGAGTTATCTAAAAATAATTCTATTCAACACTTCTTTCAGCTATGATGTATCATAAACCTAAGTTGGTGCCATCATAAAGTGTTGTGTGAAACTTTTTTGTTTGCTGTTTTCGTGCCGGAATGCCCCTTACATGTGCTAATGTAGCTCTACTAAAGAGTTACAGTAGTGTGTCAGAGAGTATAACTTCACTTGACAGTAACAAGATTAACCTGATAATGTAAAAGGTCATACCAATCTCCAGCGATGCTCTCACGTACTGGCCTTCCTAATTAAAACATCTCTTTGTTAGCAGCTCAATTTATTTCCCGGTTATAATGGAGCTCGTAACACTTCTTCTTACAAATAAAAACACTTCATCTTGTCATAGATCTCTATAGACGACTTAATTTTGATTAAAAAGAACTCCTTCCCGAGAATTAGAAAAAAAAACAGTACCTAAAAGACACGAGGGTATTCGTAACCTCCATCTTACAAACATACATATAATCACGACTTTATCCCTAATGGGTTAGGCAGAGCGTACACTACATACATAAAGGTCCTTCCGCCACGTCTGACTGATTTTTGAGGGATATTTAAGATAGATTTGTAGGTATATTGTAGTAGTGTAAGGTTGATAATTGCAATATACTGAAACTATCAGATCCCTTAGCTGGTATATAAAGCATGCCCGGGAAGACATGCAGCTGCCGGCACATTCTTTATTTTTCTCTCGCTCCTAGTCCAGCATGGAAGAACTATATAACCTCTATCAATACAGCAAATGGTACAAATAAGCAACACATAGCGGAAACATAGGATTTTTAAAAGCGACATTATTTTCTTTATAGCCTTTAAAAGACTACAGGCACACTACTAAGCGTGGCTTGTATTGTAGTAAGATGAACCCTAAATGCATATAGATCGGCTTTTGAATAGATATTTTATTCGTACTTGAAAACCCATTTGTACAAACTAACACATCAATTTCTCTTACAGTCTGACGATCTTACGATTCAATACATGCATTAGGTTTACGAATTCACTTCAAGGGATCAAAGTTCAACGACTTTCGTGACGTCACCACGTCTAGGGGGTAGAAATGGAATAACATCGCCATAAATAAGTTGTAGTCCACAAATAAATCAGACACGGACATTGAGTGTGAATGGTTGAAGTTATGATCGGAGATATAGAGCAAAGGGTAGATACAATTTATATACGTAGGTAGATAAAATTTATGTATTTTTGATAGTATGAAAAGCATCGATGGGCTGACAACCTGTCACTATGGCAATACACATTACAATCTAAAATTACCCTCAATTATTGTCAGACGCGGCGAAAGCGCCTTTTACGAGGCGTTTAACGCTCTGCCTACCCCGTAAGGGATAAAGGCGTGATTTTATGTATGTATGTATGTATGAAAAGCAAAATGTCGCAATATATCTCATCTTACTAGCCTTATCGAATATCGAATATAGGTTTGTCTCTATCTACATAAACTACCTTAACTTATTCTTAGATAACGCTGTCACTTTCTTAGCTTTGACAAAAGAACAGAATAGCAAATTAACACATGACATTCCTAAGACACAGAGCATGCTCCCTTATTTTACGTCAAATAAACAGTCTTTATGTCTGGTTAAGAATGTCAAAGTTATGTGTTAATTGCTATACTGTTCGTATGTCAAAGTCAATAAAGTGACAGCGCTAGCTAAGAATTAGAATTAGGATTATGTCTCGACAGTCGAAGCCATTTCATGTCGGGAGCGAGAGAAAAACATAGAATGTGCCAGGTGCGTTTCCTCCGGGCATGCTGTAAACACCAGCTAAGGGATCAAAGAGTTTTTGAATATTGCAGTTTAGGCGATGGACTGACAACTGTCACTACAGCAATATACCTACAAATATATATATAACGCTCAATACTTTGACAGATGTGGCGGAACGACCTTTGTTTAGGTCGATTACAGCATTTGCCATAAAGGCGTGATTATACTATTCGCCGTGATATTCTTATTCAAGTAGAGTCACAAAATCCTACAAATTGCCTGCCATTCTACTCTTGTGTCTCGTATCACCTTTGCACAATACATCTTGGTTTCGCCGCGACTGCTATGAGTACATCTTTGGTACCAAAGGCTTGCGTTTACGCAGACCGGTTCCATAGTACCACTAGTACCTACTTCCATTCCAAGTCGGCTGACGCTTGTGCAATAGTTCCGAGCCAGCCTCAACTCGGCACAGAAATGCCAAGTCATTCACCATGACACTTACTGATGTGGGCTCGAGCATTACGTGTCAGCGTGTGCGTTTTCTGCCTCTATGGTGCTTTAACCAGCATCTGGAGATTCCATGTGACGTGCATTTTTATAGTACTTTGGTTGATTTCATTGTAAAAGGGCTTGCTCAGGTAACGGTTTCTTTGCTTATGTTGAACTTGTTTGCTTGAGAAGGCGTGGACTGGGGCTTTCATTTTCGTACGAACTGGTGTAGTGGTTTGCTGTGATAGCTATGAAGTTTTACCTGCAGAACACACTTTAAATTTAGTTAGTTATTATTTCTTGAAATGCAGAGGAAATAAAGAATTCATCTGAGTAATATATTTCTGTCGCGTATAGTAGTATCTATATTTATGTCATGTTTAAAATGATTTGGCTTGAATGACCATGTCCATGCTGGACTGGGAGCGAGAGAAAAATATAGAATGTGCCAGCTGCATCTCCTCCCGAGCATGCTGTGAAATTCAGCTAAGGGATTCGAGGGGCTTAGTATTGTAATGTAGGCGTTGCGTTGGGCTGACAACCTGTCACTACAGCAATATACAAATCAATCTTAAAACCCTAAAAACTTGTCAGACGTGGTGGAACGACCTTTGTTTAGGTCGTTTACGCTCTGCCTACCCCATTAGGGGTAAAGACGTGATTATATGTATATGATTAAAATGTTTAGTAACAAGGTATTGATTGAAAGAGTGATGAAAGAAACTGATGAGAAAATATGGGATGCTCAGGCAGGTTTTCGTAAGGGGATGGGATGTACGGATCTGGTCTTTTCGTAGCGGTGCATAACCGAAAAATATTTGGCTAAAAGCCAAAAAGTTTATTGCGCGTTCGTGGACTTAGAAAAGGCCTATGATAGAGTGGTGAGGAATGAATTGTGGTCGGCGCTGTCCGTGCATGGTGTGAGCGGTATTTTGATACGAGCACTGAAGTCCTTATAGAAGGATTCCAGGTTTGTGTCAGGATCAACGGGGCGTACACTGAATTTTTTAACATCGAGAAAGGTGTAAGACAAGGATGTGTAGCGTCTCCATGGCTGTTTTACTTATTCATGGATAGCTGTTTGACAGATTTGAAAGATAATGAATGTGGTCTAAGAATGAACGAGTTACTCGTCAAATGTCTTCTCTACGCTGACGACCAAGTTATACTTGCGTCCACGGCTGAAGAGTTACAGGAGATGGTAAATTGTATGCATGAAGCTTTGAAAAAGAAAGGAATGAAAGTGAACGTTAGTAAAACCAAATCACTGGTTTTTGAGAAAGAGGATAGAATGACAGAGTGTACCTAACATTCTGATAGGAGAAGAAAAAGTGGAGCAAGTGAAAGAGTTTGTTTATTTGGGTTCATTGTTTACAGCAGATGGAAAATTGTGATAGTGATATTGAAAGAAGAGTGAATGCTGGTAACATGGTGTATGGGGCGTTGCACACCTTTATGAACAGCCAGAGGGTGTCCAAAAAGGCTCGTCTGGCTGTGCATAGAGGAGTGTTAGTCCCAACACTTATGTATGGTAGTGAAAGTTGGGTCTGGCAGAAAAGACATGAAAGTAGAATAAATGCGGTAGAAATGAGAGCATTAAGAAGTATGATTCATGTAAAACTGAGTGACAGAATAAGAAATCGCGTGATAAGGGAACGTTGTGGTGTGAAAGAGGATATAGTGACAGGTATAGAAAAAAGAATGCTGAGGTGGTTTGGTCATGTTGAGTGGATGGATGAAAAGAGATTAACTAAACAGATATACATGGCGAGTGTAAGTGGGAATGTTGGAAGGGGAAGACCTCGGCGAACGTACCGCGATCAAATCGGAGACGTTCTAGGAAAAGGTCAGGTCAGGAGTACCCTAAACGATTGATGAATGTAGATGAAGCGAAAGAAGTTTCCAAGGATCTTAGCAAATGGAAGGATGTGATCTCTGCCTACCCCTCCGGGAAAGAGGCGTGACGTTATGTATGTATGTATGTTTAGTAACAAATATTCAAGAGTACTTATTACTGTGCTGCACAATTTTAACCCCGAGCTGGCTGATAAACCTGAATATACCGGGTGTAAGGGACAGGGACAGGGACACAGTTTGCGGGACGCTGTCCCTTTCACCCGGTAGACGTTTGATCCAAGCAGGGACTCCCATACACTATGATTATGACTAGTTGATATATCTATATATTGTATAGGTAGGTTACTATTGTTGGTATAGACAACTAGAACAGTTAACATATTTATGCTAATTCGTTGTACACGAACTCTACATACCTATTACTTATGTACAAACTCAAGATACTCACCTAGAGTTTGTTCTAGCAATTTTCAATAATATAACAGGTAACCAATTCGTAGTTGCAAAAATCACGACTTATCTTATGTAAGTCTATACCTGTCATTTTCTATTATGAGAGAGTAGAAAGAGACGGAAATCATTTTAGTCAAGATTCAGTTATGTTCGAAGCACTGAATGTATTGTTTTGTTTTTCATACCATAAATACAAGTTGTTGTCCAGTAGTTCTCCATACACGTTTAACACAATGCCATCATTAACCACAACCTATGATCATCCATCATCACTGATGATTCATCACCATCACGTACCAAGTACCTACCTGGGATGACAAGGTTGATATTTTACCTTATTGTTGGTACGGTCCACTGCATACAACACTGGTAAACCGTTGCTACTGCGTAAAAAGGCTACATCAAGGTTAAATAGTTTTTCTTCTTTTACGTGTAGGTAATGACGTCGATGCATACATACATACAAATAATCACGCATTTATCCCTAATGGGGTAGGCAGAGCGTAAACATAAGTTCTTTAACATAAGTTTGTTTATAATATTTTTTTTTGTTATTTATTACGTACGAATGCACCTAGATAAGTATTTTGTTAGCCCTCGACACGTGTATCCCATATAAGATCTCAGGGAGGAGGAAGTGGCTGAAAAACAGCGCTGGCGTGACCTAGGTCAAGTCAGCACAAGCTGAGACATTTCCTTTTGCCTTGTCTTTATTTTTTGATATAATAATTTAAATTGTAAAAGGCAATAAACATATTTTATTATTTAAACGACCTGAACAAAGGTCGTTCCACCACGTCTGACAAAGTGTTGAGGGTTATTTATGATAGCTTTGTAGGTATATTTCTGGAGTGACAGGTAGTCAGCCCATCGCCTAAATTGCAATACACAGAAACCCTCGAATACCATAGCTGCTTTTTTCTTTCTTTTCTACAGCATGCAAAGGAGGAAATGCAGCTGGCATATTCTATGACGTCGGTACACGATCAGATAAAGCCTTTTCAATTTGTGTGTAATTGCATCAGGTTGTAATAAAAAAACACGAGCACTCTCATAGCCCCAAGGTAACTAAGTATCGATCTTCCTTTTCTACAGAACAGGCAGATTTTGGACATTTATTGTATACTTTGGTTTCTGAAAACAGCTAGTTACCATAATATGTCTTTCTTGTCCAAACCTGTGAACAATAAAAAAAAAACCTTCGCTTCGATAGCCAAAGAACAGTGGCAGTTTCTGATGGCTGTTGTAACATAGCCGGTACCTACTTTGCTTATGATTCAATATTATATTTTTCCTTAAGACATGAATCATTTAGAACATGTTTGAAAACATCTTGAAACAATAAGAAGTAGATACTTAAAAAAAACGTGATACGTTAAGCATTGTAAGTAGGTATTATTACTATGAGTTGTGAATGCTTCACTTAGGCTCGTATTTACAAAGCGATCTCAAGATTGAGAGCAATATTAAGTTTGGATTTGACAAGCCGTTTTGTACTGAAATGACATTTCTGATATACATTCAAACCCGCTGTCAATCTAGAGAGTGGATTATAGTTACAGGCCTTAGAGTTTATGGAGCATTCCATGGTTAAACACATTGGAGATAGTCAAAACAACGACATTATGAAATCACATGTTTCTAGTTACCCACTGTTTAATACTGGGTGTAAGTGACAGCGTCCCGCAAACTGATAAGGGTTGCTCACCCAACGAAACTGAACAATTATCACCAGGAAATTCATTCAGGAGATGAAAAAAAATGTGACCTTCCCATACAAAATGACCACCTTAATCAGACAATTTCTATGGAAAAACAAAGTTTCTTTTCGCTTTCTGATAAAAATCCTGCTGATAGTTGTTCAGTTTCGTTAACTGAGCAACCTTTGTCAATTTATGGGACGCTGTCCCTTGCACCCCGCATACCTTACCTTACCTTACTTATAGGGTGAACTTGTGCCCCTTGGCGGAGACTTAAAGTACGTAAATGAGATGTGATGATGATAAATGTAGGAGTACACACAACACAAGCTAAATAATAGTACAGTAGTTACCTACATAACTATCCCACCATCAATGCTATAGAATATAGTACTCACAGCTGCCAATGCTAGCATGGAGTGATTATTCAACCCACGAGGCATGACGCTGTGACGCGTGACACTATTCGTAACACCTACACCATAAAAAGCCAGTTAGAACAACGACCCACCAAACATAGATAGTAAAATAGTAATAATCACGCCTTTATCCCTAATGGGGTAGGCAGAGCATAAACGACTTAAACTACATTAGTTTTCCACGCAAGAAAGACATACTTTGATAGCCCGATGGTGTAGAGGATAGGGCCGCTGTGGCCGGTTGTGGTTCGAATCCCACCACAAACCAAAGTGTTTTTCGAATTTCATACATACATATAATCACGCCTTTATCCCTAACGGGGTAGGCAGAGCGTAAACGACCTAAACAAAGGTTGTTTCGCTATGTGTGACAAAGTTTTGAGGGTTATTTAAGATAGTTTTGTAGGTATATTGCTGTAGTGACAGGTTGTCAGCCTATCGCCTATATTGCGAAATACAGAAACCCTCGGATCCCTTAGCTGGTTTTTACAGGATGCCCGGGAAGAAATGCAGCTGGCACATTCTATGTTTTTCTCTCGCTCCCAGTCCAGCATGGAAGTATTATTGATAGTGGATGTGATGGTGTAGAATAGAACTTGGGATTGTCTGGTAATCAGTTTTTCAATATCCTAGACTGGTAGAGTTAGGAGAGAGTAGTTTTTAAATTGAAGGTTAGTAATTTTATAATAACCTTGAAATTTAGAACTTTAGTAAAAAAATATGAGGATTTGCGAAGTATTTTATTTCTTAATTATGGAAAGTTTTGTAAAATTCCATACCGTCTTTTTCAAAATGTTTTAATTTGTAGGACTTAAATAAGGTCTTTCGGTCACTATCCGACCATACTTTCAAAAGGTCTGGGCGTTAGAACGAGAACGTAATTTTAGTATACTAAAATATGGTATTTTAATTTTGTATTCTAATATTGGTATCCCATAAAGCTCTATGATCCATGTTTACTGCTTGGTCAATTAGAGAAATGTTATAGCACGCAGACAACTAAATTTATCAGGGATAGAGTTATGTGGCATACAGGATATATAAACCTATGTATTTATTATTTTTATTTATTTAACAGTTTATTGTACACAATAAAATACTAAGAACATATACATATAAAACAAAAACACAACAGGCACAGCTTATTTCTAAAAAGAAATCTCTTCCAGCAGACCTAGGCTAGTGAAATAGCATTCTGAGAGGCAGATACGACGGATTACGAGATTGTATGGAGCAATTTCCTCATGATGTATGGAAGTACTATTTGTCATGGTACTATTGTTGGACATGGGAATGTACACGTCATCATGAATGGGTCGTCATCATGAATATTGAATGTCAATCGAGGAATGCAATCTCCGATGCAACGATGATGTATTTAACAGACTTTCTGAAAATGAATATCGGTATGGTTCTAAATTGCTAAATATTTGAATTTTATTCAAATAATTACTAGGTCTATGCTGGATTGCGAGCGATAAAAAAACATAGAATGTTCCAGCTGCATCTCCTCCCGGGCATGCTATAAAAAAAGCTAAGGGATGCGAGGGTTTCAGTATACTGTAATTTAGGCGAAGGGCTGACTACCTGGCACTACAGCAATATACAGATCTATCTTAAACTACCGTCAAACCTATCAGACGTGGCGAAACGACCTTTGTTTGGCTCGTTGACGCTCTGCCTACCCCATAAGGGATCCAACTGTACACAATACCACAATACAACAAATTGAAATATATATAAAAGTCTCCTAATTTCTGGCCCTAACATCTAAAATCGAATCCACAACATTACAATCGAGAGCCTAAAGCCTCGACCACTATACCACAGTGGAAATCGAAGTCTGCATTGATGCAAGAGTTCATTAACCTTTGGAGTCCATTTGTTGTGGTCCGTCCACTTTCGAAACCCATGACCTACATTTAGTGCATGAAGCATACAACCATACAACCATCATATTTGATTATAGTAGTGGTATATTTTTCTTCCATGCTGGACTGGAAGCGAGACAAAAACATAGAATGTGCCAGCTGCGATTCCTCCCAAGCATGCTGTAAAAATCAGCTAAAGTATCCGAGGGTTTCAGTATATTGCACTTTAGACGATGGAATGACAACCTGCCACTACAGCAATATACCTACAAATCTATCTTAAATAACCCTCAAAACTTTGTCAGACGTAGCGGAACGACCTTTGTTTAGGTCGTTTACGCTCTGCCTACCTCATTAGGGATGGCGTGACTATATGTATGTATGTATATGTTATATTCCCCTTTTACATGGAAGTTCGTTTGTTCCTTGTTTTTATTAGTTTCCTGTTTACTGTGCGATGAACAACTATTATAGAGGGATGGTTCCACCGAGTACTAAAAATAAATGAAATATTTTGCACAAAATCTTTGCCTCGATGTGACGCCCTGGATGAAATATTTTTCTTGTAACATAGTTATCCTTTCAATTATTCAAAAGATTAAAAACCAGCCTAGCAATTTATTGGAAGTATTTATTGGAAAAAACAATCCGTCTAAGTATATCAATTTAAACTATCTTTGTAACATTAGTGGGATAGTGAGATAATAAAAAGAAATACTTTTGGAAAGCAAAGTTTTAAAGTTATATTTATTTAAAAGATACACATACATACATATAATCACGCCTTTATCCCTAATGGTAGGCAAAGCGTAAACTACCTAAACAAAGATCGTTCCGCCACGTCTGACAAAGTTTTGAGGGTTATATGAGATATATTTTGTAGGTATATTGCTGTAGTGATAGGTTGTCAGCCCATTGCCTAAATTACAATATACTGATACCCTCGAATCCCTTAGCTGGTTTTTACAGCATGCCCGAGAGGAAATGCAGATGGCACATTCTATGTTTTTCTCTCGCTCCCAGATCAGCATGGAAGTTATTTAAAAGATACCGTTTTAAATTTTATTACAGTGGTGTGTATGATAAAAAATAATTGTTTTCTTCTGCTATTTTTGTGGAACGCGGTGTAACAACCCCCATGGAGGTTATGGGGAAGAGAGGAACAATATCCAAGTAGCTAACTGCAATAACCGGGGAGAAAAACAACTCGTGTGGAATACAGGGTCTCAATTCTAGAAATTGCTATTAGGAGAGTAGGAATCTTTTTTTAATTTGATTTGGTTAATTAACTTTTCATAACACATACATACATATAATCACACCTTTATCCCTATTGGGGTAGGCAGAGCGTAACTCTTCATTAACCTTCTTAATAAAACAAACTCAAATAATTAGTGTGTTGAATTAATATTTTCTACTGTAAAGAAATCGTAATTAGCTTTTTTTTGATAATGTATTTAAATTTATTTATTTACAGATTAAAAATAAATTATCAAACATAGGCCATCATATTTATAAAAAATCTTTATTCATATTAAAACAAGTAACAGAGTATAACAAAAACAATGTAAAATAACAAAATAAAACTTCTTCTTCTATCGAGTCTATCGACCCAATGTACCCTGGTGTCACAGTTTTTAAACCGCCTAGTAGCACAACTATCAGGCCTCTGACATGGTTTGAGTAACGACCACTATCAAAGACAGCGACCGGGACCGACAGCTTAACGTGCCCTCCGAAGCACGAAAAATCTTTCTTTTTCGGACAATCAGGTGATTCAGCCTGCAATGTCCTAACCAAACTGGGGAAAAATTCACAGAGTGATAAATTCTCAAATATCAACTTTGTGTTTTCCCCCTGGGAATCGAACCCAGGACCTCCGGATCAGGAGTCCATGGCACTAGCTACTAGACCACGGAGGCAAAATAAAACTAAAACTGTTACTTTTTGCCTGTACACCCTGTATTTCATATAGGACAGGAAAGTTTGCGAGGGAATTTGCCGTAATCATTAGAGACAGGGAACTAACAAAGCTGAGGTAGTCAGGAAACTATAGACGCTATAAACATAGCCCTAAAGTCCCGTTCTGTCATTAACGCCTTAGGGTCAATACATAACCATAAGCGAAAGCGAAAAACTTGAGAAAACTGTTACAAGTGTGTCACAAGGTTTGATGTCTAGAAAAAGATGCGCTTACGTAAAGACGAGGACATAAAGAGCGAGAAGCGAGGAACTTGCCTTGCAAAAACGGTTAAGCAAACAGAAAATACACTGTTGAGTCTTTATAGGAAAGCGGGAAACTAGCCTTGCGAAAACGCTGAAGCTAACTGAAAATATACTGTTGAGTCTCTATATCTATAAAAAAGCGGGAAATTTTCCTTGCAAAAACAGTGAAGCTAACAGAGAATACTATTGAGTCTCTATAGGAAAATCTCTTTAAAGAAAACCAATAGGTTTTTAGGTTGAATTTCATTGACTAGAGTAGTGCTCATTATCTTTATCCTATTTAAAAAAAGCTTAATAGGACCTTCGTTAAATACTACCCGCATAATGTATCAATTATCACAGAGCACGCAACTCACTATTAAATTGTTAATAAACTGAATATTTATTGCATGTCTAATATTCGTTGCATGTCTGTCCAAGCGTAATGCTCGGACTTGAGCATTGTACTCGTATGAAATTTAGGTGTAGGATTCACACAGGAATTGTTAATAAAACAAAGTATTTTAACTTATAATGTTTAGTTAACATCATCTCCCTCATCTCCCTAGCCTTTTCGGTATCTCACGGGGTCGGCTTCCTAATCTAGGGGATTGAACGAGGGTACTGATTTTTACACAGAGCGACTGCCATCTGACCTCTGCGACCCAGAAGGGAAACCAGACCCAATCCTAGATTAGGTCAGAGTTTTCAAGCCGCCAATGCTTAGCACTGTGGCCTCTGATATGGCTTAACGACTAATATCTACGGTATTAAACGATATTAACCGGGACCAACGGCTTAACGTGCCTTCCGAAGCACGGAAAAAGCACCGACTGTTTTTATTGAATTTTTAGTAAAGTTCTTTGGGTACATGTTCTACGGTTCGGTTATAGAGAAGAGAATGAAGCGCGGGGGGGCGGTATGACGCCTCGCTCTGGTTATGTAGCCCGTAGTAGGGATGTGATCATGTTCCGATTATTGGCGCGAACAATGTCTTTTATTCATCTCATCAACCCGCTCCCCGCTTCCCCTATGACCGTGCACATCGAGGCACCGAGGCGTAACACGTACAAATTACCTGGATATAGCTTGACCCAGTTCAGGCCTGATACATAGTTCTAGCTAGGCTGGAGGAAGTAAACGCTAGGTCTTCCGTCGCGTGGTTTATAACTTGAACGGCATGATGTCCTGCGTCTGTGTTTCCGAACGCCTTCAACCCCCAACATTTCAAAGTTAGAGTGAACAGGCATCTTCTGGGTGAGCTCGCACCATTGTCGACTCCGTCTCAGTCGTTCCCGACCTAGGAGCAAACCCATTTTCAATAAAAAATAATTTCTTCCATGCTGGCCTGGGAGCGAGAGAAAAACATAGAATGTGCCAGCTGCATTTCCTCCCGGGCATGCTGTAAAAACCAGCTGAGGGATCCGAGGGTTTCAGTATATTGTAATTTAGGCGATGGGCTGACAACCTGTCACTACAGCAATATACTTACAAATCTATCTTAAATAACCCTTAAAACTTTGTCAGACGTGGCAGAACGACCTTTGTTTGGGTCTTTACGCTCTGCCTACCCAATTAGGAATAAAGGCGTGATTATATGTATGCATGTAAAAAAAAAAAATGTAGCTCGCTAGATATTTTTGCTGTCTGATTTTGTAAATTTCTCTACTAGAAATAGAGACATGTACCGATGGTTGAACGCTTTTTCTTTATTTAATAGCTTTTTCAGAAACGAAGATGTCACTCTATTCGTTTACAAACATATTACGAACTTATTATAAAAAAAATAAACTTAGATATAAAGATGATGACGGTGGCTTGTTTCATTATTGTAAAATTATGTCAGTCTTTGATAAAATAAATATGTCAATCATTTTAGATAAAATTGAAAACATTAACTCTTTAACAAAAACAAAAAGAAATGATCGGTTACGTAGCTTATATTGTTTGCCTACTTTCAAACTACCAAAAACCACAAATGTGTATGGTATGAGGACATGGGAATATATACTATCAGATATATTTTTAATCAATTACCAAAAGATGCACTGTCAAATGTATTTAATAACATGGAGAAATGCAAAGTTATACTAAAAAAATTCTATCTTGATGTAAGTTATTTTTTTTGCCTCTTATTTGTTTATTTATTCATAAATCAATGTAAAATGTGGCGAGCACGATCTCATTCGCTTTTCGCATAAACCTTACTTAGGTTTTAGATTTAAGCATCTTATTTTAAGTATAAACACTGTACCTAAAAAAAGTTCTTGAATAAATTCTTAAAAAAAAATATGTTCTATTACATAAGGCGTTATCGTAAAATTTGTATAATACATACATAAATATAAACACACCTTAATCCCTAATGGCGTAGGCAGAGCGTAAATGACCTAAACAAAGGTCGTTCCGCCACGTCTGACAAAGTTTTCAGGGTTAAGATAGATTTGTAGGTACAATGGTACATATATTGCTGTAGTGACAGGTTGTCAGACCATCGCCTAAATTACAATAAACTGAAACCCTCGGATCCCTTAGCTGGTTTCTACAGCATGCCCGGGAGGAAATGCAGGTGGTAGATTCTATGTTTTTCTCTTGCTCCCAGGCCAGCATGGACGTACAGGTAACTATTTCTTATAAAAAGCTGCCACAACTTCCCCCAAGGCATTATGCTATCTCTGACCAACTGCAGCAGTCTATTCGTAAACTTGATTAGGTAATCGGTTCAACTGATTCCTAACTAAATTGAAAGTGTAGATACTATAGAGAAGAAGTCCAGTCTTTGACCGATAAGTAACAAACGAGCGACCATGTCACTAATCAATTTATTTTATTCTTCTGTTCCCTACTGCCTGGTTGCCTGGAAGATATTGTTACATTAGCAATAAGGCCGCCAATTGTACTACTTTTCTGTTTATGTAATTTCTGTGATTTTGTGCAATAAAGTATATTGTATTGTCACTAAGAAGGTTCAAATTTCGCAGTTCCGTCTGCTGCAACTATGACGTAATAAAAAAAAGATAAATAACTTGGTCTTGTATTTTTAAAGCGATCTCAAACTTGAGAGCAATATTAAGTATGGATTTAACAGGCCAGTTTGTACTGAAATGACATTGCTGATACGAACTCAAACTCGTTGTCACTCTTGAGAGCTGATTACAAACACGGCCACTAGCATGTTTTCGATGTTGCTAAAGTTGCAGCTCGCTGTACTCCGAAATGACAAGCAGCAACATGCTGCTAGGAAGCTTCGAGTTCAGTCGCTTTCTTGTGTGGACTGAATCTTACTCATGAAACGAAATAAAATAAGTTCAGTTATTCTTCATTACAAATAACATTCAAAGTACAAACTATTCCCAGTTAAAAAAAAAAAAACTGTTGTCTACGTGACCTATTAAGACTCACTAAGGCTCACTAAGGCTCGTATTTATGAAGCAATATAAAACTTGAGAGCAATATTAAGTATCTTCTAATGGATTTTTTGGACTCACAGAGCTATTTTACTTCTGAAAAGATTAGAAACAACAAATCAAAAATTCGAAAAACATAAGAAATTAATTAATAAATAAATTCCGTCAGCGGTCGAATTTTTGATTTGTTACTTCTAATCTTTTCAGAATTATTAAGTTTGTATTTGACAGGCCAGTTTGTACTGAAATGATATTTCTGATACGAACTCAAACTTGCTGTTACTCATGAGAGCTGATTATAAATACGGCCCTAGATGAGTATTAAATAATCATTTGTGTCAATAACTTCAATTTAATAAAACCAATTAGGTAAAGTCACCAGCATTATCATACGGCGATAGGTATGTATAATATAAATAAAATAAAAATTCCATGCTCAATTTTCAATCGGTGGAATATAAATTGTCAGAGTCTTTTCAACTGTGGTCAAATTGCATTATAGTAATTCTATAACTTTGTAGAAATAAAATATCGCATTTCTATTACAGTTCCTATGGAAAAGTACTCTGTATATTGTCAATCAATCAATCTTTTAGGTTATGTCGTTTCCACTATGATTTCGCCAGTATCTAGTTGTTATAAAGTTGACTCTGCTTGTAGACGAAAGGCTTCGTGAAAGAACAAGGAGTTTCTTATTAATTGGCTAAGAATATTCCGAGAGTAGACTGTGTACTGAAGGACCTAGAACAAAAGACAAACACAATATATACAAACATTTTGTTAGTAGGTTACAAAAACAAACACATTTATTATAATCTAATATTATTAAAATTAATATATCTACACAAAATATAAATAAAAGGAGTATTTACAAGAGAAAGAAGATACTTAAATTAAGTAGGACGAGGAATAGAGGAAGGAAGGAAGTCATAAAGAGAGTAAGAAAAATTTTTACAGTTGAAAAAAATATGGTCAGGAGTACCCTCATCTAAGCCACACTCGCAAATAGAACTGTCTTTGATATGAATTTTAGCCAGGTGAACAGAAGTGCATGCATGACCAAGTCTGAGTCTAAAAATGGTATAAGTAACACGTTTATTGGCATTCTTAAATTTGCAAAACCAAGGTTTCGTTCTGTATATTTTACTATCATGGTGCAAAAAAAATAACCTCGATCAAAGTTTGAGATGTCGTCAACCTACCCATTAAACTGAAGAGGTTTCCTCAAAGACTATTCCTTTTTTTTATTTTGACCTATGATCCAAGGGCAAAGTTGTTCAGATCCACGGCTAAGTTCACACCCTAAAGTTTGGTCAGCATTTATTATATGCATTATTTAAGTACCACCAAACCAGCAAGGGATTCGAGGGTTTCAGTGTATTGCAATTTATGAGATGGGCTGACAACCCGTCACTACAGTAATATAATACTTATATCATCTGTAATTACCCTCAAAACTTGTCAGACGTGGCGAAACGACCTTTGTTTAGGTCGTATTTGCTCTGCCTACCCAATAAGGAATAAAAGCGTGATTTTATGTATGTATGTATTATTTTCTTCCATGCTGGCCTGGGAGCAAGAGAAAAACATAGAATGTGTCAGCTGCATTTCCTCCCGCGCATGCTGTATAAACCAGCTAAGGGATCCGAGGGATTCAGTATATTGTAATTTAGGCGATGTGACAACCTGTCACTACAGCAATATACCTACAAATCTATCTTAAATAACCCTCAAAACTTGGTCAAACATGGCAGAACGACCTTTGTTTTGGTCGTATTTGCTCTACTCTCTATGGGGTACCATAAGGAATAAAGGCGTGATTTTATGTATGTATGTATTATTTAATTCAAATAATTGGTATCATGGTTTGGTAGGGAGCAGGGAACGTGATGCGTGACCGTTCTCACCGAGTTTCCATACAAAACAATAAACCAGCATGTTAATGACGGGAAACTTTCTCCGGAAATATGGGGCAGGCAACATGCAACACCATGACTTTTATTTATAGCAACTGTTTCTTGATAAGGTATAAAAATAACCATTTGATTTATTGACATAAATATGAGAAGTAAGAAATTCTCCGCGGGCAGGGTTTGCCAACCTGCGCCCTTCCATCCGCCTTTCCATCGCTCTGCCAACTGAGCTACCGGGCGGTACATTCAGAATGGCGATTTTATTCCTTACTTCTTTTTATCACGTCACAGTGGACGTTTTTGCACTGTGTGTGCAAAAAATCCTAAAAAAAATATTTGTATTCGTTTTACAGTGAGTGATGCTGATGATAGACATAGAATGGTCCTACCAGCTGTTTCTTTTCGTGAGCGTACTATTAAAGCAAGTATAGCATTTTAGTCATCGTTTATGTTAACTTCCTCCGTGGTCTAGTGGCTAGCGACATGGTCTCCCGATCTGGAAGTCCTGGGTTTGATTCCCAGGGGGGAAACACAAAGTTGATATTTGAGAATTTATCACTTTGTGAATTTTTCCCCAATTTGGTTAGGACATTGCAGGCTGAATCACCTGATTGTCCGAAAATAAAAAGATTTCGTGCTTCGGAGGGCACGTTAAGCCGCTGTCTTTGATTGTGGTCGTTACTCAAACCCTGTCAGAGGTCTGATAGTTGTGCTACTGGGCGGTTTAAAAACTCTGACACCAGGGTTCATCGAGTCGATAGACTCGATACCCACTCGACAGTAGAAGAAGATCGGTTATGGAAGAGAATAAGATCTCACACCAGCGGATGCCGAAGATCGGGCGAAGTGGAGTAGAGAAACATACTTCCATGCTGGACTCGGAGCGAGAGAAAAATATATAATGTGCCAGCTGCATTTCCTCCCGGGCATGCTGTAAAAACCAGCTAAGAGATCCAAGGGTTTCTGTATATTACAATTTAGGCGATAGGCTGACAACCTGTCACTACAGCAATATACCTACAAATCTATCTTAAACAACTCTCAAAACTTTGTCAGACGTGGCGGAACGATCTTTGTTTAGGTCATTTACGCTCTGCCTACCCTATTAGGGATAAAGGCGTGATTATATGTATGTATGAAAAAAAAATACTTGGGATTGAGAGTTTTTATTTTAAATTTGTTATTCCAGCCAGGTAGTCAATCTTCGTCTTATTTATTAGTTGTGTTTATCTCAAACTGAAACTTAACTAGTCTTTTCGAAAGTTGGACTCAGCTTCCAGTTTTAAAATAGCTTTATGCTGTTGAAGAAAAAGCGGCCAAACTCTTAGAACGTAAATCTGAATGTTAAGTTGTTTTCAATTACTTGCTGCATTTCGTATTTTCAGGAACATTTATTATGCAAAATGAGAAATTAAAAACACTTGCAGTGCAAGTCTTGCAGTCCAAGGTAATGAAAATTCAAAATAATTAAAGGCAAATTCAGATAAGTCTCCTATTGTAACTTTACTAGCTATAAAGCTTTGCCTTCCCAGTAAGGATTATAGGCATGAAAAATAATTACTTTAAGATTTTTTTTTAATTCTCTCATAGTTAACAAACAAACAAAGTAGATAAATAGCTCACTTATCCTTGTAATAAATAAAACTTTGAAAATTCTTTCTTACCCATTTATTTGTTTTGCTATACCAAGAATAAAGTTTAATGAATTGGAATTCAAATGACTGCATTATTTGCGATAGAAACGAAAACAAAGTGAATGGACGAAAATTCAATTTTTCTTGTTGGACGCAAGGGTGTCCACGATTATGGATTTGTTAAGATTCTACTGTCACTTAAACATGATTTATAATATTTTTAATGATGGATTGATTTGTTTCATTGCTTTTTCTTGATATCCTATTCAAGTTTTTTATTTGGCATAAACATTTTGAAATGTAATTATAACCCAATTTAATTCTGCTGAAGAAAATCTCGTACATAATTAAGAATAAAGTGTAAAGTCACTATAACTTCAAACACTTTACTATCAGTAGGTAATTAAATTTTATAAATAGAAATTCTGTCGGATGATCGCTGGAAGGGTGCCAGACACGAAGATCCGGAGCACCAGATGACCCATGTATTTTTTTATACTATAGTCCAGGCAATCAAAACTAATCTCACACTGAACCTCTCAAAAATTAAAAGCAGTTTTCACCTTTGCTATGCTTTTAGCCGTCATATATACCGGCTTTAAGGGACAGCATCCCACAAACTGATAGGGGTTGACGATACTAAACCGCTTTTACATGGAAATTCGTCGATGCAACAATTTTTATGGAAAAGCCTTACAATTATTGGCAATCAGTTTAAGGGATGCTGTCCCTTACACACCGCATAGGTGTTCATGTTTTCTAGCCAAAAATATCAGACATGTTCAACCAACTTCGGTATTCAAAGTTTATGTCCCACAAAATCGGCAAAACACACCCTCCCTACTCTACTCTCTAGCTGTGGCTGGCGTCGCCGCGTCGGCCGCGTGCCGTGCCCAGTCGCTCCCGCGGTCCCCCACAGCTCGCTCGTGACCCCAGTCCCTAATCGTGCCCCAACTCTGTGCATCATGACCCGAGCGGTTTTCACCTTCGCTGTGCTTTTAGCCGTCTTTGAAATCGGTGAGTTTGGGCTTTCTAGCAACTTTTGTGTTTTCTTGCGTTTACGTAAAATGGAAATCGTGTGTTTGCGGTGAAATTCCGTGTTTTGTTTTTATTTTGATAAATCTTATCAAAGGAAAAATAAATTATTTGGCATCTAGCACAAGTTTTATAAGTGCTAGGTATGTTATGATGGTATGTTATGCTAGGTATGTTATGATTACAAAAAAATAATAATTAGGTAATAAGGGAAATTACGTGGGTATTGTTATCTCATAACAGACCATTTTATTTTAACTTCGTTTAAGTAGGAAATTGGAGATAATCGTAATTTAAATAATTTGAAGTTATGGTCCGTAATTTTCGCGCGTTTAAATAATAATGAATATCTATTGATCACAAAAATAGATAAATTATCTACCAAAGCTTTCTTTTCCTTGTGAGCCAATTCAATAAAATGTTTTGATCGTATCGGGCTCAAAGACTTCCAAGCAACTTTCTCTTTTGAGATACGCACGCTTGTAACTGTAGGGCAAGCAAAACCTTTAGAAATCATATCAACACACCGTTACAACAATTTATTGGATGTTATAGTTTTCTTCCATGCTGGACTGGGAGCGAAAGAAAAACATAGAATGTGCCAGCTGCATTTCCTCCCGGGCATGCTGTAAAAACCAGCTAAGGGATCCGAGGGATTCAGTATATTGTAATTTAGGCGATGGGCTGACAACCTGTCACTACAGCAATATACCTACAGATCTATCTTGGATGACCCTGTAATCTTTGTCAGACGAAGCGGAACGACCTTTGTTTAGGTCGTTTACGCTCTGCCTACCCCATTAGGGATAAAGGCGTGATTATATGTATGTATGTATAGTTTACTGGGTACAATACCAGGTGTAAGACACAGGGACAGCGACAAACTTATAGGGGTTGCTTAGTCAACGAGTTAAAAAAATGGCTTTTCCATACAAATTATCTGATCGAGGTGAATATTTTGTATGGAAAAGCCATTTTTTTCCACTTCCTGAAAAAAAAGGAACCTGCAGATAGTTGTTCAGTGTCGGTGACTGAGCAACCCCTATCAGTTTGTGGGACACTGTCCCTTACACCTGTTATAAATTTCAACAATATTACAATCAATTTTATCTCAGGGCTAGTGTCTATCATACAATACAATACAAAATTCTTTATTGCACAAAGAAACACATACAACAGAAATAAAAAGGAACAAACGTGACAGTACAATATAGGCGGCCTTATAGCTAAAGCAGCAATTTCTACTAGGCAACCTTTGGGTATAGAAATTGTGTAAGCAGAAAGCAGGATAGTGCATGTTACTACATATAATACGACACACGATATTCGTAACCTCAAGATTTTAGAAAATAATTAAACTTTGCTACCTACGAGTACATCTTTCAGTCTGATACCTGCTGATGTAACAAACAATCCACTCAAGTTTTGTTTTAATTCCTAGTATTGCTATGACAAGAAATCATGTCGTGCATACCGTATCCGGTGACGGCGTCTCCTATAAGTTACGCTGGTGGGCTCTAATATGGCTGGCGAAACCGAATTTAGATTTAAATACTCATTTGCAAGAGACACAGAACAATTGGCCAGCGGAATTGTATGTGTAAGAGTAAGAAGGTTTAGGCCTAGTCTTCCGTACTTGGCGTATATGGTGGCGGCTATATGGTGTAGAGTAGACATTAAGATAAGGCGATTTGTGTGCAAGCGTTGTGTCAGTAAGTGGGTTGGACTCACTTCAAAACAATGGCATACTACGCTTGCGACTGCATAGCAAGAAAGATCCGTGAAAAAAAACTCTATGTAGGTACGTATAGTAATTTGCTTCGGGTTACTTTTAATCATAAACTATTAAGTATGCCCTGGAGTATGTAGTTGGCATAGGCGATAAAAGGAAAGCCTCATCTAAAAGAGCCACAACCCATAAAAAAAAATATTGTACATAATAATAATAACATTAATAACCCATTCGTCTTCCTACTCATAATGAAAAGATTCATGCTTTTATAATCAAATTACGCACTTAAATTTCAATAGTAATATTTTAAACTCTACTAGATTTTTGTCGCACTATTCACTTGTATATTTAATTTTGAAGAAAAATGTAGTTTATTCAGTAAAATAATTAAACTGCCTCCGTGGTCTAGTGGCTAGTGCCATGGACTCCTGATCCAGAGGTCCTGGGTTCCCAGGGGGGAATCACAAAGTTGATATTTGAGAATTTATCACTTTGTGAAGTTTTCCCCAGTTTGGTTAGGACATTGCATTCTGAATCACCTGATTGTCCGAAAAAGAAAAAGATTTCGTGCTTCGGAGTGCACGTTAAGCCGTCGGTCCCGGTCGCTGTCTTTGATAGTGGTCGTTACTCGAACCATGTCAAAGGCCTGATAGTTGTGCTACTAGGCGGTTTAAAAACTCTGACACCAGGGTTCATCGGGTCGATAGACCCACTCGACAGAAGAAGAAGTAAAATAATATTTTCAAACTTTTACTATTATCTAAAGATATTGTATGTCATTCACAATGGTCATGGTATTCTCATTTTGATGATATATCTTCTTCGAAGTATTTCTTTGATATGTCATTCACGAACGAACACGAGTCAATGTTCCAAATTCGTATAAGGTGTTTTATATGCGTGGCCAGTGGAGCCTTCAATAAGGCTCGTATTTATAAAGCGAACTTAAACTTGAGAGCAATATTAAGTATGGATTTGACAGGCCACTTTGTACTGAAATGACATTTCTGATACGAACTCAAACTCGCTGCCACTCATGAGAGCTGACTATAAATACGGCCCTACGTGTCCTTCTTTACTCGTAAACATAACAAAACTACAAGACATGCATAACAAGTTGCCGTAACACATATTTACGACTTACATACATAAATACATATATATAATCACGCCTTTATCCCTAATGGGGTAGGCAGAGCGTAAACGGCCTAAACAAAGGTCATTCCGCAACGTCTGACAAAATTTTGAGGGTTATTTAAGATAGATTTGTAGGTATATAGCTTTAGTGACAGGTTGTCAGTCCATCGCCTAAATTACAATATACTGAAACCCTCGGATCCCTTAGCTAGTTTTTACAGCATGCCCGGGAGGAGTTGCAGCTGGCACATTCTATGTTATTCTCTCGCTCCGAGGCCAGCATGGAAGGATTTACGACTTAACATTAGAAAATAGTATTCAACAATGTTGGAGTTTTTATTTTGGCCACAATTTGCGACGGTAAACTGTGTTGCTCAGACTGTAACTGAACAACTTCCCAAAGAAGTAAAAATAAATAAAAATTACTTACAACAAAGTTTCAGTAAGTTATGTAGAAGTATTTCTTCCATGCTGGACTGGGAGAGATAAAAAAACATAGAATGTTCCAGCTGCCCTTCCTCCCGGGCATGCTGTTAAAGTCAGCAAAAGGGACGCGAGGGTTACATTGTATTGTAATTTAGGCGATGGGCTGACAACCTGTCACTAAAGCAATACATATTACAAACTAAAATTGCCCTCAATTTTTGTCAGACGTGGCGAAAGCGCCTTTTACTAGGCGTTAAACGCTCTGCCTACCTCGTAAGGGATAAAGGCGTGATTTATGTATGTATGTATGTAGAAGTAGTTTTTCTTCTTTAGTTTTTTAATATCCATGGAATAACACAGGTGCCTGATAAAAAAAACTTGCGTTATATTATTTTTTTCGTGAACTTGCATACTGTGAAAATAATCTTACATACATATAATCACGCCTTTAGCCCTAATGGGGTAGGCAGAGCGTAAACGCCTAAACAAAGGTCGTTCCGCCACGTCTGACAAAGTTTTGAGGGTTATTCAAGATGAATTTGTACGTATATTGCTGTAGTGACAAGTTGTCAGCCCATCGCCTAAATTGCAATATATTGAAACCCTCAGATCCCTTAGCTGGTTTTTACAGCATGCCCGGGAGGAAATGCAGCTGGCACATTCTATGTTTTTATTTCGCTCCCAGTCCAGAATGGAAAATAATCTTAAAATTGTTATTTTAAGAAATGGAGGATCGTAATACAGACATTACTAACTATATTACGTCGCAGTATCGACACGTTTTTGTCTTGAAAATGGAAAAATAGAGACAACAAAGCGGTGATAGGCTTCGCAAAGGGCCGCTTGGCTCGCGACCACTGGACCTCTCACTGGAGTCCGGCGCAAAACAGTATGCTCTGTCCCATCGGTGCGTGAGATTGCCAGTGCTATTTACAGGCATCTTTTGGGTGAGCTCGCTCCATCGTCGACTCTGTTACAGTCATCCTTGACCTAGTGTCTTAAGTCACGACTCTATTAATTACAGGGTAAGTGAATCCTAAACAGCCTAGTAAATGCGTGTTCGTCATTTATCAATATAACCTAATTGTATGAAATTAAAAGAAAATTGTATGTTAATGTATGTTTTTAATATCATATTAATTAAGTTTAGTTGTTTTTAATGTAAGCGGATAATGACATCGAGACAAACTTCATTAAGGTTTAGCGATGTCATTTAACTTGTTAAATTGTGTTTTGTAAATGATGATAACAAAAAAATAACAGTCAAGAGCAAACCCATTTCTAATAAATACATACATACATATAATCACGCCTTTATCCCTAATGGGGTAGGCAGAGCGTTAACGACCTAAGCAAAGGTCGTTCCGCCACGTCTGACAAGTTTTGAGGATTATTACAAATGATCATGACGTATATTGTAATAATAGTAAAAAAAAAAACTTCGGGATTGTAAGCGGCACTACTTATTCACCAACCCCTACATAGTGAACACAGATAGCGAGGTAATTTGAATAGAAACGTTAAGCACCGTGTTTTGGCAGACATTTTGGGGCAAATCTGCATGTGAATGGAATCAACATAATGGCCACTACTTCGTTACCAAACAACATAACAGTGACTGCGGCCAGGATAGTAAATTTACTCGTAAAATCATTGGAAGAAAACGTAAATACGACTTTGTATTCTTATGTAATATCGAGTTTTAAAAAGCGAAAGCGTTCTGAAGAAGTCAAACATGTTTTAATAAAGCATTGAGGCCGATTTTAAAATGCAAGACGCAGGACATTTTCGAAGCTTACTTGCCAACCTTGTCAAGAAGATTGTCAATAGTTTGGCGAGCTGGAGTTTTATTTTGAGGTGCTGGTGATTCCATGGACAGACATCTTTCTTGATTTCGACTGAAGGATTTTTTTCCATGCTGGAATGGGAGCGAGAGAAAAACATAGAATGTGCCAGCTGCATTTCCTCCCCGGCATGCTGTAAAAACCAGCTTAGGGATCCGAGGGTTTCAGTATATTGTGATTTAGGCGATGGGCTTACAACCTGTCACTACAGCAATATACCTACAAATCTATCTTAACCCTCAAAACTTTGTCAGACGTGGCAGAACGACCTTTGTTTAGGTCGTTTACGCTCTGCCTACCCCATTAGGGATAAAGGCGTGACTAAATGTATGATTTTTTTTTTCCATGTCAAGACCCTTCTGAAAAAAGAACCATCTCTCTTGGATAAAATCTGGCCCTTTCTCTACACAGAATTTTCGAATAAAGGATTTTATAATATTATCAACAATCAAATTGTTACTATAAATTCAAGATGCATGAAGACGACTTTTTTGTAAGAAAATATATCTTTCTACATACATACATACATATAATCACGTCTTTATCCCTAATGGGGTAGGCAGAGCGTAAACGACCTAAATAAAGGTCGTTTCGCTACGTCTGACAAAGTTTTGAGGGTTATTTAAGATAGATTTGTAGGTATATTGCTGTAGTGACAGGTTGTCAGTCCATCGCCTAAATCACAATATACTGAAGTCCTAAGATCCCTTAGCTGGTTTTTACAGCATGCCCGGGAGGGAATGCAGCTGGCACATTCTATGTTTTTTTCTTGCTCCCAGGTCAGAATGGAAGGAAATATATCTTTTCCCGGAAAAAAATATTAATCGTAGGTAACTGTGGCTTTTAGCTAGTGTTGTTCCAAAAGTTTAGTTCTCATTCTTCTTCTTAGCGAGTAGATTCTCGAGTCGAATTACCCTAAGAACCCTGGTGTCAGAGTTTTCAAACCGTTTAGTAGCACAGCTAATTGGCCTCTGACATGGTTAGAGTAACTATCAAAGACAGCGACCGGGACCGAAGGCTTAACGTGCCCTCCGAAGCTCATTGACGACCCACTTCTGCCTCTTGAAGAAAATAGTCCAATAACTTGAATAATGGTCTGAGTTTCAGTTGGATTAGTTTGGCCAGTAAAACCGGTCCGAGTTCGGTTTATAGGTTGTTTTTATGCCCACTGTCACAAACAATAGCCGGTCCCGGAAATTATAGTGATTTCTATACATAAAAACTTATTCCTGACTTTTTCTATAGTAATGTGCGTAATATTTTAACGTCTAGTTGCCCTTCCTCCCGGGCATGCTGTAGAAGTCAGAAAAAGGGATTCGAGGGTTACAGTGTATTGTAATTTAGGCGATGGGCTGACAACCTGTCACTACAGCAATACACATTACAATCTAAAATTGCCCTCAATTTATGTCAGACGTGGCGAAAGCGCCTTTTAGGAGGCGTTTTACGCTCTGCCTACCCCGTAAGGGATAAAGGCGTGATTTTATGTATGTATGTATGTATTTAACGTCCATAGCGACGCTGAAGAGCAGAAGAATGGCAGAAAAAGTCGTTAAATTTGTGGCTTGGAACCGATTTCAGGGAAGTATTTTAACACGATAGTTTGAAATATTCATCAATCTTTTAAAAATTTAACTAGCCGATCCAAGGATTTAAATTATTTCATGTTCTGTTTAGGTAGGTAAAACATGATTATAAGTATTTCATATTATGTAGTATTTTTAGAACTGATAACATTGTTATTATTTTGGTTAAAATATGCACTATGTAAAGCTGGTAATTATGATAGATGTGATAACCTCCTACGCCTTGAACCGAGCTGATATTAAAAACACAATTTTGTTATCTACATACATACATATAATCACGCCATAAAGGCCCATTAGGGATAACCCTAATGGGGTAGGCAGAGCGTAAACGACCAAAACAAAGTCTAACAAAGTTGTGAGGGTTATTTTATATACATTTGAAAGGTATATTGCTGTAGTGACAGGTTGTCAGCCCATCGCCTACATTGCAATATACTGAAACCCTCGGATCCCTTAGCTGACTTTTACAGCATGCCCGGGAGGAAATGCAACTGGCACATTCTAAGTTTTTCTGTCGCTCCCAGGCCAGCATGGAAGATATCTACACCACATCAATTACCTACCTTTATATCTAAACATGCGGTATTATTATTTAGTTCATGATTCTTCTGACGTAGTTACTTACCTGAAATTGGATCATAAACTGAAACCGCGTAATTATGTGAAATAATACAAGACAAAGCTACAATACAAAGTTTAAAGGAATTATTCAACTGTATGAAAATAATGTTAGACTGGAGAAGAACATAGAATGTGCCAGCTGCATTTCCTCCCAGGCATGCTGTAAAAATCTGCTATGGGATTCGAGAGTTTCCGTACATTGAAATTTAGGCGATGGGCTGACAAACTGTCACTACAGCAATATAACTAAAAATATATCTTAAACAACCCTCTAAACTTTGTCTGATGTGGCGGAACGACTTGTGTTTAGGTCGTTTACTCTCTGTCTACCCCAATAGGGATAAAGGCGTGATTATATGTATTGTATGTATGGAAATAAAAATGCAGACTTTGTTTTCTACATAACACAACAATCGAGTAAAAACTAGGCGGTAGTATTTGACCTGATTCTGAATTACACTAACACAATGGCCATAAATGAGAATACACAGTCAACTACAAATAAAGCTGTACCATGTACCTCCTCTGTTGTACCTATGTTAAACCCGCGACCTAATGCACAGACAGTGGCATTTATTTGACATGTTTTTCGACATATTTTACCGTGAAAATCATAAAGACACACACAACAAACCTTTGCATTGGTAATAATAGTCTTCTTCTTTTTCTAAGCCAGTGGAGTGTCGAGTCAAACGATCCCATAAATTTCGTATAAATGTCAGAGTTTTTAAAATCGCCTAGTAGCACAACTATTTGGCCTCTGACATGGTTTAAGTAACGACCACTGTGAAAGACAGCGACTGGGACCGACAGTATGACGTACCGTCCGAAACACGGAAAACTTTTCTTCAAACTGGAGAATAACCTCACAAAGTGATAAATTAACAAATATCAACATTGTGTTCCCCTCCTGGGAATCGTACCCAGGACCTCCGGCTCGTAAGCCCATGGCTCTGATCACAAGACCACGGAGGCAGTATAATAGTTATTATGGTATATTATGTAGTGGACTGTACTTGTACTTTTAAGATAAAAATCTGCCGCGTGACTTGTTTGAGAAGATCGTTGTAATGTTGATCATGATCACGTAACAAAAACTGGTTGAAGGCTCGGTGGTTCGTTTAATAGGTCCGTAGGGAGCAGATGAGAAGTATTGCATTCAGTAATATCTTACAAAAGGTGAAAATATGACTGTTGGCTTATTCTACTATCGACTCTGTCTTTGCCCCCTGACTTAAACTTAACACACTTAACACAAGAACACATTATAACATAAAAAAACAGATTCGATGTTTGGTTAGGTGTGAACTTAAAATAAAATGAAATACCTAACTTAGAAATTAATTTTTTCTATATAGTACTACAATACGATTGTAAAAATATCAACGCTTATTATGCCTTTACTGGGAAAAATAAAAAACAAAGTAATTTAATGTTTTGGCAAGCGAAACCGAGCTAGATGAAACATCTACAAAGTTGCTGAAATAAAACTTTAACTAAGTAAGCGATTTTTCTTTAAGAATTCTCAGTCAGCGACACATTTCGGTGCGAAGTTTTTAAAGTAATGATCTTGCTTTGTCTTGCCCAAGGAGATTATTCCACACTGCCCAAGTAAATTGTTCTAATGTCATAAATACATCACTATAGTTTTCTTAAATTTTTGAACGATGTGTGTTATTCTAATTTAACCTATATTTGTTTGTAAACAAAATAAGGTTGTCTCTGCTTAATATGTGGCGTGGACTAAAACCGCTTTAAAAAAACCCGTACTGGTAAAGTTCCTTAGAATGTTTGTTGACTTTTAGTGCATAATGGAATAACTTTTATATTGAAATAATTTTGCATCGAGGTGGCGTTACTGAAGGTAGTCACAAAGAGCTACGACTTTGTAGCAAAGTGGAACAACCTGCCTAAGGATGGTGATACTGATAACTCAGTGGACTCTAGTTGGTTTTGTTTTTCATGGATCTGGCATCAGGCCAAGTTTAAGTAGATGTGCTGGATCCAGAATGTCATTCCTTGCAAAACAATCAAGCCACAAAAGTCCACTGCTGAAAATGGGGGATACTTGCCACGCTTGGCAGGTGGATTGGTGGTCTCACGCTGACGTCCGATTGTTGGATATTAAATTAAGGCCCGTATTTAAAGTCAGCACTTGAGACTGACAGCGAGTTTGAGTTGGTATCAGAAATGTAATTTCAGTACATTGTAGCCTGTTAAATCTATACTTAATATTGCTTTCAATCTTGAGATTGCTATATAAATATGAGTCTAAGTATTATCCCTTAGTCGACTTTACAGACACCCTGCAATATGGAGTGATGTTTTTCATCTTGGAAAAATCAATATTTTGATCTGAGTTTTGTTTTATATAGTGGTTTTCAGTTATTGAGGCTGCCAAGTCTGTTGCAATTCCAATAATCCGTTATGGATCGGATTGGACAGCAAAGCGACGTAGAATATTTCTTGAATAGTTTTAAGATCTCGAATGTATAGGGTAGGGTCAGGTAGGTAGGTAGAAAAATAGAAGTCGACGCACAATTTTAATGAAAACAAATACTTAAATACATATTGAATAAAATATTACTTCAAAAGCATTAACCAATAACTTTTTTGTACTAGTTTCCATATTTTTGAAATGTGTATTTTTATTCTCAGTTAGTTCCGTATAGCTCCATACGTGTTACTAAAACTATTAAGTTTTTTGCATTGATATTTACAAATGTAAAGTGCAATGGTAGTGGTAGTAATGGCAGCTGGTAGTTTTGCAAATGACCATCGCTTATATAACTGCAATCACGCATGTTTATAAACTACTTAGGTAAATAGATGGTATCTAACCATTTACAAGTTCATGTTTATATTATATTCTCTCATCATATTTATATTATATTCTCTACAATGTTCTCAACATAACATATGATACAGGGTGTAAGAGACAGCGTCTCTCTCATTTAACGAAACTTAACAACTATCACCAGGAAATTCTTTCAGAAAAATATTTAAAAAATGCTTTTCCATACAAATTGTCTGATCGAGGTGGTATGGGAAAGTATTTTTTTTTTATATCCTGAAAGAATTTCGTGGTGAATATTTTTGGTGAGTATTGTTAACTGAGCAACCCCTATTAACTAGCCGGACGCTGTCTCTTATACTCGGTATTATTTAAATGTCATTTGATATAAAATTTCTTTATAAAACAAGCATGCCTTTAAAATTCCCTGTAAAAATATAGTTAAGTGGAATTTAAATGACATCATCTTTATTTTATAATTACAAGACCACCTGTGTCAATAAAATCGTTCGTTGTCAAACTAAAACAAAGAGTAAAATAGGTTTCTGGTTCATGCCGTGTTCATACCTATTGTATTATTTTAAAAATATATGGTAAAATACCGAAACATGCAAACACTCAAGTTATTGACAATATTATATTAATTATTTTCTCAGTTCCTACTTTTTTTCTGGCCTATATTATAGTACACGGAATGTTTTTTCGATCATATTCGGATACCATGAAATGAATTTATAAAGGCCAAGTATTTAGTAAGACACAATATTTTTCTTGTGGCTGGTTACATAACAAAAAACGCCCTTAACCTGGTTGCTAGTAGGCTTGACTTGATGAGTAATGGCCCAAGTACAAGAGGCCTCCTCTTTGGGCCTCTTAAGAGGCTATAGCTTCGTCTCAAGTAAACAACTTTTGTTAACAAAAGTTATTCCCACACCTTGAAGTCTTCATTACAATCGTAAGCAAATGAGCAATCATACGTAACTGCCTCCGTAGTCTAGCGGTCTGAGCCATGGGCTCGCGATCCGGAGGTCCAAAGTTCGATTCCCGGCGGGGACTGTTTTGGTGTTTCTAGTTTGGTAAGGACATAGCAGGCTGATCATCTGATTGTCCGAAAAGTAAGATGATCCGTGCTGTCGGATGGGCATTAAAATAGTCCGTCCTTCGCCTGATTTCTCTCTGGTCGTGTCATTCAATCTGTCTCATCAGAATAAATGACTAAAAGCATAGAGAATGCACCTGTGTGTAGCGGAAGCAATTGGGCACAATAAACTAGTCCTGCGCAGTTGGCCGATCTCTGGGAAATTGGCCGCCATCACTGAAAATCGGTGGTAGGACTATTATTTTGAGAGTCGGTCATATTATTATTACGTAGAGAGAATATATATAAATGTATTGGTTAACCTATCTAGATATTGCCGCTGCGAAATCAATATCATAAACGCAAAAAAAATATTTTCAGTATAATATAATCCTATTTGTGAAAATACGTATATTTGCTATCCACAATGCAAAAATATTAAAATCTATTCAGTAGCTCCAAAGATTAGCCGCATAAAAAGCAAACAAGTAATACCTCTTCTATTTGTTTTAGTCTTCCATACTGGACTGGGAGCGAGAGAAAAATATAGAATGCTGCATTACTTTCCTCCCGAGCATGCTGTAAAAACCAGCTAAGGGATCCGAGGGTTTCAGTATATTGCAATTTAGGGGATGGGCTGACAACCTGTCACTTCAGCAATATACCTACAAACCTATCTTAACCTTCAAAACTTTGTCAGACATGGCGGAACGACCTTTATTTAGGTCGTTTACGCTCTGCCTACCCCATTAAGGATAAAGGCGTGATTATATGTATTTTTTTTTTAGTAAGTACTTATACATAATGTTTGCATTTCCATGTAGAAACAATAACGAGGCTGTATATATGTATTGTATGTATAATAATGCTCTGACATAAGTAGTCAACACATGAACAGTGAAGGAATGGTTCTTTTAAATTACGTAGGTACTAACTTAAAATATGTATGAAGTCATCATCTTGTTATGAGACTAATTATTATTTTGTCTCTTCAAAGAGGCTAAGGTTATTTTGAATTGTACTAGCGGTCACCTTTACACACGTTTGAGTAGAAGCTTTTTTAAGGTTAGGTATGTCTAAAAAGTAATAAAAAATATAGTAAAAAAAACTAAACTAAATTCTTCACATATTATTTGTTGAATTCTATATATTTCAAGGCAATATATTTTTTTCAATAAATCCTATTTATTAATTTACTGTCCACAATAAAAGACATGAAAAAACACAAACATAAAAGACACAACAGGCACTGCTTTGCTTATTTCTATTGTGTCTTCTATCTATAGAAATGTATTTCATATTTAAAAAAAATACACGGATAAGGATAATAATTTCGCATGGTTTCAAGGCTAACCAGTCAGTGGAGTGGTTACGTGGTGGGTCCATAGTTCATAATTATAACTAGTAATCCAAGCATAGACGACAAAAAACTAGTTTTGAAACCCATGTCTACCTCCATACACTTTATATTTAGTGAATATGTCGACAACTTTAAAAGCCCGATGGTGTAGTGGATAGGGCCGCTGCCTCCTGAGCGTACCAATGTGTTTTTCAGTTTTCGAATTTCATATGTACGTTTATTCGGCGTTTTTTCCGTGCTTCGGAAGGCACGTCAAGCCGTTGGTCCCGGTTAATATCGTTTAATATCGTAGATATTAGTCGTTAAGCCATATCAGAGGCCAGTGCTAAGCATTGGCGGCTTGAAAACTCTGACCTAATCTAGGATTGGGTCTGGTTTCCCTTCTGGGTTGCGAAGGTTAGATGGCAGTCGCTCTGTGTAAAAACCAGTAACCTCGTTCAATCCCCTGGATTAGGTAGCCGACCCCGTTCGATATGGGATAAGGCTAGGGAAATGATGTCGACAACTTTAACTTCAAAATTATTGTCAGGTATAAAGCAGAATTATAACAATTAAATCTGTCAGACATTTACCACTTTGCGTACCGGAAATTTTGATATTCCGACCAAACCCTGCTATGTCAATTTAATACTGAGATAAGCTAGTTAGTTAGTTACTGAATAAAATGATCTGTATTTTGTAATAAAAAATACATTAACATTAACATTTTAATATGTGTAAAACATTGATATAGATATGAAAAAAAAATCATAGCTCAGTTGGTTAGAGAAGCGGCACGGAACGCTGTGGTCTCGAGTTCAAGGCCCAGTGCTGTGAAATATTTAAACATAAATATACGAAATAATTGAAACATAAATATACGAAAATAATAAAATAGTAAATGTTTTTGTAAACGGAATAATCAATAATCAACGAAAATACTCGTAAGTTTAAAATTTGCTTAGGTATTTTTAAAATTTACTGTATATTTTTCTCAGTTTTTCTGAATCAAATCAAGCAAACATTCTCTTCCAGCAAACTTAATGTCCAAAATGAGACAGCAACCTTCACACGAAATATTTTTATCGCCTTTTCTATGTCTGGAACCGCAAAAACATTGCTATAAATTTTCTCCCTCGGCTATAACAACACTGTTTGTTCTCTAGACGATATCCTTTAATATAAAGCAGAAAACTTCGCTGGAACTATTTCTGCGAATCGAATATTCGTAGAAACTGGGTCACTCAGTTTCGGAAATGTATTATACATTGCCTTCTTTATACTTCAAGCTGTTGAAAAGAAAAGAGTTCGTAAGATGATTGAGCGTAGAGCCAGGAGAATTGAGATTGATGGAAGTAAGATAAGAAAACCAGTATTTTATGGCCATAGTATTTTAAAACTCATTTGTGCAATTTAGACATATAACTATTGTAATTTAGGCGATGGGCTGACAACCTATCACTACACATTAGCAATACACATGTGTGTACAATAAACTGTTAAATAAATAAATACAATCTAAAATTGCCCTCAATTTTTGTCAGACGCGGCGAAAGCGCCTTTTACGAGGCGTTTAACGCTCTGCCTACCCCGTAAGGGATAAAGGCGTGATTTTATGTATGTATGTATGTAGACATAAAACTATTCAAATCGTGTCCTTAAGGTGGTTGCTGAGCATAGGTGGCGCCCTCAATAGTAATAAATTAATTGTGTCTAAAATACAAATATTTTCATGAATATTTTACGTTACGCAACTAATTCTCTATTTTATAATTCATTATATAATAATTCACACTAAGCATAAAAGCTATAAATGTATTGTATATACGCCAAAAATGGCCACTTTTAGCATATTTGCAATACAGACCTTTTATGTTCAGTGTGAATTATTAAATAATGGATTATAAAATGGAAAATTAGTTGCGATTGTCGCCAATCGTAAAATATTCATGAAAATGTTTGTATTTCAAGCACAATTAATTTAAAACTGATGGCGCCACTGTCGCAGCTCTCGAACCCCCTTAATGTCCCAGCAGCTATCAATTATATTGTGATTAAAAATAACCTATTGACACTCAGTCATGCCCTTTAATATTTTCATATTTTCTGTAACAAAATTTCCAATTTTCATCTCAATTCAACTCGTGCTCTTCTATGCCTTTCCCTGAGTGGTGCACTACGTGACTTCGTTATAGAAACACTAGATTGCTGCCTGCGATTCCACTCGATAATCTAATATTTTCTCCCTAGGGAATAATTGAAGTTGGTAGATGCTATAATGCTGGGCTGTAAAAGCAAACGATTTGAAAGTAAAATTCTCCACATAAAAATGTGAACTGGGAATATGACTTGAACAATGTCAATACTTGAACTGCCTCAGTGGTCTAGTGGTCTGAGATATGGGCTCCTAATTCGGAGGTCGTGACGTTGATTCGATTCCCGCGGTGGAACACAAAGTTCATATGTGTTTATTAATGCTTCTGTGAGATTTTCCCCTCAATGCAGGCTGCATACATACATATAATCACGCCTTATTATCCCTAATGGGGTAGGCAGAGCGTAATCAACCTAAACAAAGGTCGTTTCGCCACGTCTGACAATGTTTTGAGAGTTATTTAAGATAGATTTGTAGGTATATTGCTGTAGTGACAGGTTGTCAGCCCATCGCCTAAATTACAATATACTGAAACCCTCCGATCCCTTAGCTGGTTTTTACAGCATGCTTGGGAGGATATGCAGCTGGCACATTCTATGTTTTTCTCTCGCTCCCAGGCCAGCATGGAAGATGCAGGCTGATTGTCTAAAAAAGGGATACACATCAAGGTCAAAAACTTCATTCTCAATAAATAAACATTCGATCGATAGAGCCAGTTTCTATCTCAATTTTAGCACATCTCTTATCTTCTCTCATTATTGATGTTATGTTCTACGCAGTGACAGAGTACACAGAATGCATTATTGTATGGCATGTCCGTGAACCGTTTATTTAAACTTGGAACAACGCCAGACGCAATGAGGAACAAAATGGCGTCAAGTTATCACGAGTCCTTCAGTAGGATAAAAATAATTCCATGGACAATAAAGAAATCGTCGCATTATATTACATTATTTATTGTAAAAGTTGGTACATTACCTGTATATTACTTATATGCTTAATAAAAAGTAACATGCATATTTTGGAATCGGCAAGATGACGATCTTTTTCTGTTTCTATACGTGTTGGGGTTTCGACTTGAAGACCCACTCGCTAAGAAAAAGATACGAGTTGAAATTTTTAAGCAAAATCGTGTACCGGTTCTAAAAATATACCTTACTTTTTAAATGCAATTTTGTAAAAGCTTAGACTGCTTCTAAATCCGCCCACGCTTTCCAATAGATCTGATATAATTGCTTCTATGCTGTTTTTTAGAACCACAGTCTTTCAAAGCAAACGAGACCTTAAATTGCTATTTCGGCTGAGAGAAGTATAGTACTTTTCTTTCATTTTGCGAGAAAAAAATAAAATTACACTTAAAAACAAACATTAAACTTGAAATTGTTCCATAATATTTTGACATTTAAGATTTGCATGGCGCCTTTGACAGGCACACATTACATTCATTCATTCAATTTTGTCAATTGAATGAATCAATGTTGCGCATTCAGCCTAAAATTATCAATGATGTGAACTACAGACTGTAAAGCGGTCGTTAATTTAATTGTTGCCGTTTAGAGAAATTGCTGTCGTAGTGCGAAAATGAGGACAGAAAAGAGTGAATATAGGTTTTTTTTTAATAATGAAACTTTTCCGGGCAAATGGAAGAAAGAAATATTAAATTAGGAACAAATGATGTTACTGTATGTAATGTAAAGTAACGAATACTGCAACGTAACCCCATCATATCTATTTGAAGAAAAGCTAGCTTATTAGAAGCGATCTTATCACGAACAAAATACTTACATAGTAAAGAAGTCATTAATGGGTTCATTACTATGGTCAAGCCGACCCTCACAATTCCACGGGTCGTCTCGCAAGCTAATTCAATTAGTTTTATGACTATCCTTCCTCGCTATTACACAATTACAATAAGGTCAGAAACCCCACTAAAAGTTAGTCAGACTACTTGTCGTATCTTAATCTAGATTCCAGACTATTTTAAAACAGTAGAATAGTTTTTCTAATAGAACAATAACAAATAGTTTTTACATTTACGCATTTTATCTGCAGCTTTTATTCAAGTTTGAATTTCGAAGACTATAATTTTAAAGCACGGTCTTTAGTTTGAGATGCTAGCTGCCAGCAAACTCTGAATACATTTGAATAAAGAATCGTTTGCTGATTGTCGGTTGCAAAGGTCGCCAGTATGAAAAGCTTTTCATTATTCGAAATTCAAGCATAAATCTTAAAGTAGGTCACAAGAAAATGATAACCTATGAAAAAATGAGGTTTGAACTACCAGCTATTTAAACTTTTGTATTTGGAAGGTTTTGCTAAACATGTTTTCTTATTTTCTTTTTTAGGATCATGCCTGCGGTGCTACCAATGCAACTCGCAAACGGACAGGGAGTGTATGGACCCCTTCAATGAACAGTACAATGGCAGACATTTAGTGGTACGTATTTTTGTTTGTTCCCTTCCTAAAAAGGCAGAAAAGAGAGTTTATGCATTGTGTTGACAACCTATCGCGACGGTCGTCAGTACTACGTCAGTATTTAACAATATAGAATATATCATCATCTCCCTAGCCTTAACCCGTATCTCACGGGGTCGGCTTCCTAATCTAGGGGATTGAACAATTCAGACGCTACTGAAACGAATTCTGTAAAGCAATTAATACTTTGCCTATCCTTGATAAAGGCGTGATTTTCTCTGTTACCTCTCGCGAGAATTGCAAAAAGGCAAGGTAGTATTAGAATGATCAATTTAAACACGATTTTCTCTTCCATGCTGGTCTGGAAGAGATAAAAAAACATAGAATGTACCAGCTGCCCTTCCTCCCGGGCATGCTGTAGAAGTCAGCAAAAGGGATTCGAGGTTTACAGTGTACTGTAATTCAGGCGATATGGGCTGACAACCTGTCACTCTCGCAATACACATCATTACAATTTAAAATTTACCTAATTTTTTGTCAGACGTGGCGAAAGCGCCTTTTACGAGGCGTTTTATGCTATGCCTACCCCATAAGTGATAAAGGCAAGATTTTATGTATTATGTATGTTATGTATTTTTTCTTGATTCCAGGACTGCAATGTAGACAACTCTTACAACAGACTGTACCTGCGTGACATTCTGCCTGCGCAGCTGGTTGAGAGCGTTGCGGGGGCGCCTAAATACTGCGCCAAGCTTGTCACACGTTAGTATCTCATACTTCTTACTCGGCTACCTACCTCTATGTTCCTGTGATCTGAACCAGGCTTCAGGATGCAATGATCGTGCGGTCGATCCACGGTGATATAGTTCCTAAGGCAAAAGTTAGACTGAACAGGCATCTTTTGGGTGAGCTTGCTCCATCGTCGACTCCGTCTTTGTCGCTCCCGACCTAGACTGATGTCAAGAACAAACCAATTTCTGATAAAAAAAACTACATACATACATACATAAAATCACGCCTTTATCCCTTACGGGGTAGGCAGAGCGTAAAACGCCTCCTAAAAGGCGCTTTCGCCACATCTGACATAAATTGAGGGCAATTTAAGATTGTAATGTGTATTGCTGTAGTGACAGGTTGTCAGCCCATCGCCTAAACTACAATACACTGTAATCCCTTTTGCTGATTTCTACAGCATGAACGGGAGGAAGGGCAACTGGAACATTCCATGTTTTTCTTTCTCTCCCAGTCCAGTATGAAAGATAAAAAAAACTACGTTATCTTATTTTCATTTTGAACTTACTCAATTTCCTCTGAGGTTAGGGCTTCCGAGTCCTGCGCTTTGATCAGGTTAATCGGAACATTCAACGATTCTACAATTCACAGGACAAGTTAAGACCTCTGAATGAATGTTTCTAAACCTAAGTATTTTCTCAATTCCAGAGACTGGCTCCGTGATCCGTACCTGCCTGGACGCCAACCCTCTGGACCCTGACCAGACCTGCCGCGCCCTCCAGAGGAACGCCCACGACTTCGGCCAGGTCCACCAGCAACTCAGCCACTGCAGCATCTGCGTCAGAGACATCTGCAATGGCTCCAGCGCCATCGCATCCTCAGTAGCCCTCGTCGCCTTAGCTGTATCCTACCTTTTCTTCAAGCAATAGGAACAGCAAGGAAACAACTGAACGACGACTGTTCTAATGCCTCATTGGTCCATCGTAGCGTGATAAACAGCCAATCAGTTATGGCAGCTTCATCCCATTCCAAATTTGAAAAGAACTAGCGTTTAGTTGTTAAAGAAAACAATGATAGCATTGGTCAAAATCTCTTTACACGCAAAGTGTCCAATCGGATGAAATATCTACGATTAAAACGTATATGGCCTTCTAAATCGAATAACCGTCCAATATCATTGTTCTTCATTTTGCTGTGGCAAGTGTTTACAATTTAGTAATAAGATTGTATGTAAGAAAGATAAAAAGGAGCTTCTCAAAATATTATAAAGACAATACAACACAATTTACCAATTTTTTATGTTTCGTGACCTATAAATGTATTTATTTTTCATTATACATGAATGTCAAATTATAGTTTGCAATATTTAGTGTTAAATATTAGTATCTGTATTAAGCTTTACACGTTGTTGACATAGTGATAAATGATTATGATACATAGAGCTTTTGTAAACAATTTGTAAATCAGAGGATGAAAGTCTTTAGCTGTATAAACACAGCTAAGCTAGCATTTATGTGTATAATATTATTAAGTGTTAAGGTATCGGCCTCACCGTCCCAGATTTTTTATATAATAAATTAAAAAGATTTAAATATTGTTTCTTTTTTTTCATGCCCGCCTTCTTTGTTTTATTCCTATGATTGGAGGATTTCCTAGATGCACTATAACATATTATATCTAATAAACCTTGGTGTTTTCAATACATCTCAAATTAATTGATACAATAGTATTTCTTGGATGTTTGTTTATTGATACTTTTTTATTATTACTTCCATGCTGGACTGGGAGAGATAGAAAAACATAGAATGTTCCAGCTGCCCTTCCTCCCGGGCATGCTGTTGAAATCAGCAAAAGGGACTCGAGGGTTACAGTGTATTGTAATTTAGGCGATGGGCTGACAACCTGTCACTATAGCAATACATATTACAATCTAAAATTGCCCTCAATTTTTGTCAGACGTGGCGAAAGCGCCTTTTACGAGGCGTTAAACGCTCTGCCTACCCCGTAAGGGATAAAGGCGTTATTTATGTATGTAAGGTTGTTATTTATTGATATAGAAATTATGCAAACTACATGTCTTTTAAGTTTTACTGCACAAACAAAAAATCAAGTCATCAAGTCAATACATATTATACAAATAAATTACAACACACACTACAGGATACCCTAAGGTTTTTTCAAGAGCGATAATGGTGTATTCTATTTTTTTTGTCACTCCCAGAATTGAAATGAATATACCTACCAATACTCGTTCAGTCGGACTTACTAACGTAATGTAAGACAAGCCTGTGACACCATACATAACTAACACAAAGTCACACCTTTCTTCCTTATGGGAGTAGGTACAGCATAAAACGCCTAATAAAATGCGTCATTTCAGAAAGTACGAACTGTGTGATACAGAAAAAAACAACAACTTATCAGGCTACAACAATAAAGTACATGAATATAAAATATTTACGCTATCTGAACTGATTTCCTAAAAATATCAAATATAGTGAAATGGTATAATCAGTGGAATGGTGGAATTATCCTTATTCGTAGGATATACCATTATAAATCTAGTCTATATATTTCTCTTTTCGGAATGTCATTTTACATGGAAGTATTATTGGCGGTCCTGTCATCTGACGTCACATGACAGTTCGGACTTCTCATTTAAACCGGTTGGTTTAAATGAGAAGTCCGAACTAATGCTTTAAAGAGGTTTCTTTAAAGCATTATAACTCGTAAACTAATAACTTTTTTGCGAAAATTCTTTCACATTTGTTTATTTATGGTGACAATGATTCTTACTAATAAACGAAAAAAAGTCAAGCATATTTCCTATTATGGGATCATAGGATAATTAATATGAATAAAGCATTTAGATTTTAACGTAAGGTCATTTTAAATCAAGTGCAAATATTGAAACGTGTGAATCTACCCATGAAACTGAACAACTTTCCCTCAGGAACAGGTTGAAATATGAAAAACAAAAATTGACTTCCTATACTAAATGCGCTATCAGCTGGTGCACTTTGTATGGAAGATCCAATTTTTTTATTCGTTTTTCAACCCATGTTCCTTAGGGAAAGTTTTTCAGTTTCATGGCTAGATTAACACGTTTTAATATTTGCACTTGATTTAAAATGACCTTATATAATTGAGTGGAAGCATTAAGTAAGCCTCCATACTATACTTATGTCGGTAAATAGTGATACCATAAATTGTATCAGCATACAAGGATGACTCTTATACTCGTTCTAGAACTACAGATACAAACATTTATTTCATCAATCCTTATTAAATTAAAGACACGGAAGTACACTAACGTTTCTGGCACATACATGTTTACGCCACTGAGTTTCGAAACCTTGGGTCCTTGGGGCCCGTGCACAAAAAAACATAAAGAACCTTTCAGGGCGTCTCAGTGGGGTCACTGGTGTAGGGCCGGTAACTTCCTGGCACAACGGATCAGCCTCGCTATCCAGAGGAGCAACGCTGCCAGCGTCCTCGGCACCATGCCCTAAGGAGGTGCTCTGGAGGCCATTTATTATTTATAGTTATTTTTAAGTTTTATTTTGTATTTTCTTTATATTTTTGTAAATAAAAACCTTTTTGTGATTTTTAAATAACAATTCAAAATAATCGGGGTATATTAAGGAGCGAAAGGTATATTGGAAGTGACTTAACCTTCTAGTTCAAAGATGAAGACAGAAAAAGACGATTACCTAATTTAAAATATTAGACATGTTGCTCTGCTTTTATTCTACTGCCATGAGACGACAAGCGGTGGAAACCTAGATTTTCCATTGTTACAGTGACACGGCATTCAATAAGTATTCCATGGAATCTATGTTAAAGAACAATTAATTCATTATGATTTCATGTAATTACTAACAAACCATAATAATCCTAGTTAATGGGTGATGTACAGTAGAAAAATGCTTCTAGGAAGCGTCTAGTTACAAGTTTGAGATCCAAGCTATCATGAATTTTTAGTTACCGATATTTTGCGACGACGGCTAAGGCTACAGAATGATGGAAAATAAAAATGTTGATTCAATGAATAAATGCTATGTCATATAAATACGGGGTGTAAAGGACAACGTTCGGCAAACTGATAGGGGTTGCTCAGTCGACGAAACTGAACAACCACCAGCATGATATTTTTTTCAGGAATTGAAAAATAATAATGATATTCCATACAAATTGTCTGATCGAGTTGTTCATTTTGTATGGAAAGGTTTTTTTTTTATCTCCCGAAAGAAATTCCCGGTGAAAGTTGTTCAGTTTCTTTGACTGAGCAACCCCTCTCAGTTTGCAGGACGCTGTCCCTTACACTCGGTATGAATAAATTTATCAAAGTGCAATATTATGTCATTGAAGGCACCTTGTTAGTCACTCTTACGACCTCACCATATAGTAGTAAGTTAGTGCCTACGTGTTGATGCTAAACTTGAATACAAATGTGTTGTTCATGGCCTGTCGATAATAAAATAGTAAAACCTTTGAAAACAATTCCCAACTGCATTTTCAGTTAGGCAACCAATTAGTTTAAAACCTTAATAATAGTGCCTACTATGTCAATTCCCGGAGGTCCTCTGCTCAGGGACATTACAATGTCATTGTAATTCTTATTTGTTGTAATTCATGTTTGAGAGAAATCTATTAAATGCAGCACATTTTTCCGGATTTAACATTGTAAGTTTTACGATTCGAATAGAAAAGTGAGGAAATTATCTTTTTAAATATATTTTGTTCTCTACATTCGGTCATTAAATTAAACACAAAGAATCTTGTCTTTATAGTTACTCAACAAAGCAGTAAATGTTTTGTAAAAAGAGTTTTTTTTTATCAAAACATTAATAACAGACCTGTCACTACAGCAATATACCTACAAATCTATCTTAAATAACTCTCAAAACATTGTCAGACGTGGCGAAACGACCTTTGTTTAAGTGTATTACGCTCTGCCTACCCCATTAGGGATAATAAGGCGTGATTATATGTATGTATTAATAACAGAATCAAAATTAACAAAAAAATTATATATTCTAAGTAAAATGTGAAAAAAAGTAAATATTTAGTGTATTTAGTTAATCACCCAGGATTAATTTATATTCGGCTTTAATACAAGTTTTTCAAATACCTTTATTACTTCACGCAGTCGGCAAAAAGTCCGTCTATGAGGTGTGCCGGACCGCTGTTGACGATGACGAAAGACTCAAGCTTCTATTTCAGTATCATTCTGGATTTGTTGTAGTTCACTCGCGTTTTAAACAAAAAGTTTTTTTTAAATTCAACATGGCCCGTGGATTTGTACTGAGTTTGGCTTGCCTGCTGGCGGTCTTTGAATTTGGTAAGTTTTCTTTTATTACAAATAAAAATAAGCTCGTGTAAGATTTTAACAATAAAAGTTAAAAAAATTAAATCAAGAATCAATCTTTAAAAAAACTAGGTCTACATGTTGAAAATCTGCAATGTTTTTAAAAAAACTTACGTATTTGTTTAAATTTTTTAGTTAACTAGCAGATAATAAAAATCGCTGTTAAATTATTTCTAGACAAAAACTATAACTTCCAAGGTTAGGACGGTGTAGGTACCTACATCCATCCGAGTATACAACCTCCAATACATACATATATACATACAATCACGCCTGCATCCCTAATGGGGCAGGCAGAGCGTAAACGACTTAAACAAAGGTCGTTCCGCCACGTCTGACAAAGTTTTGAGGGTTATTTAAGGTAGATTTGTAAGTATATTGCTGTAGTGACAGGTTGTCAGCCCATCGCCTAAATTACAATATACTGAAACCCTCGGATCCCTTAGCTGGTTTTTACAGCATGCCCGGGAGGAAATGCAGCTGGCACATTCTATGTTTTTCTCTCGCTCCCAGGCCAGCATGGAAGAAACCAACCTCCAATGATTATTATAATTGCATTACAAATATTTTTTTACGTATTCTCAATGTTGATGTCATGTTGTCTAAATAGTACGTTGTCATAGTAGATTCGGTACAAACCAACGCACGGATTCGGGTCATCATCTGCTATAAATAAATCTCTTGATCGGTCAATGTTTACTATAGCGACGTGACTGCTGTAGCTTTGTTGATAGTTCTAGCTACTTGTTTAGATTTTATAAATTGCGCTGGATGGAAGATATTATTAACTTCCATACTGGACTGGGAGAGAAAGAAAAACATAGAATGTTCCAGTTGCCCTTCCTCCCGGGCATGCTGTATAAGTCAGCAAAAGGGATTCAAGGGTTACAGTGTATTGTAATTTAGGCGATGGGCTGACAACCTGTCACTACAGCAATACACATTACAATCTAAAATTGCCCCCAATTTATGTCAGACGTGGCGAAAGCGCCTTTTAGGAGGCGTTTTACGCTCTGCCTACCCCGTAAGGGATAAAGGCGTGATTTTATGTATGTATGTATGTATGGAAGATATTAATCTACCGAAAATAATATATGTAATATTACAAAATCGGATGAAATCCGTTCTGAGGTCGACTCTTTATTACCTCTTTGAACATGGCTAAAACAGCTGTAGCTAGATCTGAAACGTCTTTTTCTATATTTTTGTCGACACTTTGTCTGAGATAATGTCTAGATAGCTCACAAAAACAAAATCAAAACCGTAGAATATTGTTCGTCTGGACGTCCGTCAAAACTTGCCGCCTAGCTGGTCAATATAAAAATGTTAAGGCTTAAAACTTACCGTAGATTATAGTTTGATTTTTTTGCAGTGTTTAAGACGTAGCTTACTTGTTTAGACCCCGACATTTTTCTTAAGCGAACGGTCATATAACATACATACATACATATAGTCACGCCTTCATCCCTTACGGGGTAGGCAGAGCGTGAAACGCCTCGTAAAAGGCGCTTCCGCCACGTCTGACAAAATTGAGGGCTCTTTTAGATTTTATTTTGTATTGCTATAGTGACAGGTAACCCTCAAGTCCCTTTTGCTGACTTTTACAGCATGCCCGGGAGGAAGGGCAGCTGGAACATTCTATGTTTTTCTATCTCTCTCAGTCCAGCATGGAAGATCATACGGTCATATAAAGTTACTTAATTGACTCTATAAATCTATTGTCTTTCTAAAGTAGACATAAATTAAATTTAACGAAAATGCATAACGCCAACCTAGTCTTAACTGCATCTCTTGAATTCGTTTTAGCTTCTCGAATTAATTCGTAACTAAGGTCAGAATAATTCATAAACTAAAGTATGATACATTTATCAGTGACTTTAGGTTCAATTGCTTGAAACAAGATATGTGAGAGCCCGATAGTGTAGTGGATAGGGCCGCTGCCTCCTGAGCGGGAGGTCGTGGTTCGAATCCCACCATGTACCAATGTGTTTTTCGGTTTTCGAATTTCATATGTACGTTTATTCGGTGCTTTTTCCGTGCTTCGGAAGGCACGTTAAGCCGTTGGTCCCGGTTAATATCGTTTAATACCGTACATATTAGTCGTTAAGCCATATCAGAGGCCAGTGCTAAGCATTGGCGGCTTGAAAACTCTGACCTAATCTAGGATTGGGTTTGGTTTCCCTTCTGGGTTGCGGAGATCAGATGGCAGTCGCTCTGTGTAAAAACCAGTACCCTCGTTCAATCTCCTAGATTAGGAAGCCTACCCCGTGAGATACGGGATAAGGCTAGGGAGATGATGATGCTTGAAACAAGATATAGGTAAGATAACACTCAATGAATAGGTGCATAAATCAGTCATGTTTCCATGCTAGACTGGGAGCTAAAGAAAAACATAGAATGTGCCAGCTGCATTTCCTCCCGGGCATGCTGTAACCAGCGAAGGCATCCAAGGGTATCAGTATATTGTAATTTAGGCGATGGGCTGACAACCTGTCACTACAGCAATATACCTACAAATCTATCTTAAATAACCCTCAAAACTTTGTCAGACGTGATGAAACGACCTTTGGTTAGGTCGATTATGCTCTGCCTACCCCATTAGAGATAAAGGCGTGATTATATGTATGTATAAATCAGTCCCTTATTACTTATACCTACTCATCTCAATAAATTCTTAATTTTTGTGATTCATTGAGCAGCAAATGACTTTAGGGCCGATAAAATGACGCAACAACTATTGTGTGAATTAGGAAGGTAGAGACCGGCATAGATGACTAATACGGAAGTGACCAATATTCATTAGAGCGTTGCTGTAAACTGACAAAATGATGACAAAGTCTTTTAAAGTTAAGTCAAGTTAGAGGAAAAAACAGCTTGGAATTAACCCACCAGTTTTAATTCCTACCTACGTACTAGCATAACAAAATGTGTAACACAATATAATTTTTCCAGACTGTCATGACAGCTAAAACATAGAACTTTTCATGCGCAAGCACTACCTATAGCCAGTTTATTTTATGTCCCTTTTACGTTAGAAAAATGAACAGAAACCTTCAACAAACAACAAAACAAAGAAACAAAAAATCACGCCTTTATCTAATTACTTTAATTATTTCACTAAGCAATATACCTTCAAATCTATCTTAAATAACCCTCAAAACTTTGTCAGACGTGGCGAAACGACCTTTGTTTAGTTCGTTTACGCTCTGCCTACCCCATTAGGGATAAAGACGTGACTATATGTATGTATAAGTAAGCAGAACAAAAAACCAGTCATATCATATCACGTCTGACAATATTTGAGAAGCATTTCAGGTTTTACTTTAAACTACAGCTAGTTAACAACACGTAAATAAATTATACTCTGTGCTTTAGACCCGTTCTAAACTAATATTATTTTTCCAGGATCTGCTCTGAGGTGCTACCAGTGCAACTCAGCGAGGGACCAGGAATGCAAAGACTCGCTATCTAACACTAACAAATTCATAGTGGTACGTACCCATAGGCATTTCAAGGATTTCAAACGCATCGACACAGGTACCCTGTAAACGGTGACTAAGAAATACTAGAATGCTGTTGATCTTTATTTCGTTTGAAGTAGAGTCGTATTTTCTGAGCAAATCAAAACCAGATGGCCTTGCAGTACAGGTCCTGCGCCCAGGCAACTCGTTGAGTAACGTTCTAATAAGAGTAGATATAGTAAACACGATATCTTGACATCATCATTATTTCAATACCACTAGTCATAACATTGCGTTATTATGTTAATAACCATACATCTTTTATAGGTAATCATTTAACTTTTATTGAAACTGTTTGCCAGCGCCTGACTGAACTAACATCCATGTTTTTGATGCTTTAGTATTTCTATGTATAAATGTTTAGTGTATAATTTTAAAAAGATAATAGATAAAGGTTTGAAAACTCTGATACCAGGGTTCATCGGGTCATTTGACTCGAGAATCCACTCGGTAACTTTAAAAAGAAAAGATAAACAGTTTGCAATACCAAAAGTGTAACTCCATTCTGTAGTGCAGTAAAATTTGTAAACGGTATAATATTTAATTTTGACAAGGTCAGTCTGGGTCATACTGACACTCGTAGTAATTTAACAAGATAATGGGTAACTGGGTCATTTTCCAGTGGTATTGTTTAAACACCCACTGCGTCCTGGAGTAGTTTATTTTGAAATCATAAACACATACTGGGAGTAAGGGACTGCGTCCCCCAAATCTGATAGGGGTTGTTTAGTCAACAACATTCACCAGGAAATTCTTTCAGGATGTGAAAAAAAATGGCTTTTCTATATTAATTGTCTGATCGAGGGAGGACATTTTGTATGGAAGAGCCTTTTTTTTCACTTCCTGAAAGAATTTCATAGTGAAACTTGTTCAGCGTCGTTGACTGAGCAACCCCTATAAGTTTGTGGGACGCTGTCCCTTACACCCCGTATAGATAGTCACACCTCTATCCTTAGCAAAGTAGGCAGAGCATCTGCAATAACCTCATACAAGTAAAAGTGCGGGTTAGTCACGTCTGACATATTTTTTGATTCTGTGAATTGCTATAGCAAATTGCAATTACTAACTCTCACCGGAGTCCGGCGCCAAACAGCATGCTGTGTTCCGTTGGTGCGTAAGATTGCCAGTGCCATAACAGACATTTTCTGGGTGAGCTCGCTCCGTCACGGTCATCCCTGAATTAGTGTCTAGAGTCAAGAGCAAACACATATAAAAAAAAATACACAGAATCTCTCCACTCCCTTTACTTAACCAGGGAGATAAGCAGCTGGAACACTTTATATTTTAATTTTGAGTAGCGATGGCAAACTAAATGATTGTTAATGTTCGTAAAGGAAACAGCGAAGCTCAGGACGATATGGGTGAGGCATATGTCCAGCAGTTGAAAGACACAGGCAGACGATGATGATGAAATAATGAACCACTGTTCTGTTTCAGGATTGTACCTACCAAGATTCGTTCAACTACAACCGGCTCTACCTGAGTCAAATTCTTCCAGCTGACATGACCATGCGCACTGGCCCACAGTCTTTCTGCTTCAAGGTCACTGATGGTAAGTTTCTTAAAGTCATCATCATCATCACTCTAGCCTTATTCTGGATTTTCTCGGGATCGGCTAACTAATCTAGAAGATTGGACGAGGGTACCGGTTTTTCACAGAGCGCTATTTGACCTCCGCAACCCAGAAGCGAAACCAGACCCAATCCTAGATTAGGCTTTTGCCAGGTTAGTGGCCAATGCGAAACAATGCGATGATTCATGAACCTTTCTGCAGCGAGTGGTTTCCTCTACTTTAGTAAATTGTAGTTCTGATGAGTAACGGAAAAAAAGTTTTAATTGAAAAATCTAGGCGTTCGATTTAAACCGGGTCTGTCCTATTTAGTAAGAAGAGAATTGAATGTATAGAATATTTTCAACTTTAAAGTAATAGAGATATTTTTTGCACCTGCCTTGTTATTTCCAGATGCCCTAGATAGAGGTTAGAGGATAGAGGTTTTATGTACATAAAGTTAAGTAAATAAAAAATAATAAGAATAAGTCTATCTTTTTGTCTAATATTGTTTCTACATACTCAGAAAAAACATTTTCAAATTCCAGAAAACGGTTCAACCGCCCGCACATGCATGCAAGGCAACAGCATCGCGGAGGCCAACCAGCAGTGTGCCAGCATGATGAACAACAGGAGACTCAAGGGCTGCAGCTACTGTGACAAGGACCTCTGCAACGGCGCCAGTGCTGCCACAGCCTCCTTGCCCGTGGCTCTACTTGCCCTTGTCGCTTCTTACTTCGTCTTCAAACAGTAAACTACCAGCCTCATGAACAACAGGAGACTGAAGGGCTGCAGCTACTGTGACAAGGACCTCTGCAACGGCGTCAGTGCCGCTCTACTTGCCCTTGTCGCTTCCTACTTCGTCTTCAAACAGTAAACTACCAGCCTCATGAAGAATAGGAGACTCAAGGGCTGCAGCTACTGTGACAAGGACCTCTGCAACGGCGCCAGTGCTGCCACAGCCTCCTTGCCCGTGGCTCTACTTGCCCTTGTCGCTTCCTACTTCGTCTTCAATCAGTAAACTCTAGAAAATAGAAAAGTAAAATCAAGTGACAGTATTTTTGTTTGAGAGTAAACGAGTATGTAACGTCGTGGTGAAAAGTCATCGACTTCTGTAGCTTGCAACAGTTGTAAAATTGTTGCAGTTACAGAATATGGTTTCTGTTCAATGATCGACTTCTGACCATGACAGTTTCGGTTGCATTGTTAATATGCTATTTATTTTATTTGCATTTGACGCATTTTAAAATTTTGAGTCTCCAATTTGTTTATGTAAATAACACTTTCCTTACCAAATTATACTTTAGGTACCTATACTAAAACTCACCGAATTTCTATAAATCCTTCAAGGTATATAATATTTAGATGTAACTGTGATTAATATTAAGTGATAAGTTATTGTCATCATGACAAACGGTTAACATTGATTGTTTTTGTATATAAAATAAATAAAAAAATTAAAATGTATTTACGTAAATTGTTTTAAATTTCGGATTTATTAAATGTAGAAGACCCATCAACTTCAGTACAAAATATATTATTAGTCAAGAAAATTATGTTTTAACAGATGGAAATAAAGATACAGGTTAATAAATTGTTTGTTTTATTAGTCCAATCCATTTTTGTAACAAGCATACATACTATATAATCACGCTCTTATCCCTCATGGGGTAGGCAGAGCGTAAACGACCTAATCAAAGGTCCCAAGTTTGATAAAGTTTTGAGGGTTATTTAAGATAGATATTGCTGTAGTGATAGGTTGTCAGCCTATTATAAATTGCAATATACAGAAACCCTCGGATCACTTAACTGGTTTCTACAGCATGCCCGGTAGAAATTCAGCTTGCAAATTCTATGTTTGTGTCTCGCTCCTAGTCCAGCATGGAAGAAGTCCAGCAAATAAGAAACAATCGATAGTATCGATAGCTGTTACTTGAGCAATAGTATTGATAACCAACGATACTATCGATATAATCTATAGTACCGTTCGTCGTAAATTAAGAAACAATCGATAGTATCGATAGTATTGCTCTTCGATATTGAACAAACAATCGATACTATCGATAGGCCTGTCTATTCGGTACATGATTTTAGTAAAAACTATCGATTGTTGTACTCAGTTGTACTACAAATAATGGTAGCAATTTGTAGTTGCAAAAAACACGATTTAACTTATATAAGTCTACTAGCAACCCGCCCCGGCTTCGCACGGTAAGCATCAGTGTTTCTCTTCTATATTAGGCATGTATTATACACATAAACTTTTATCTTGAATTACTCTATCCATTAAAAGAAACCGCATCAAAATCCGTTGCGTAGTTTTAAAGATCTAAGCATACATAAGGATATAGGGACAGAGAAAGCGACTTTGTTTTATACTATGTAGTGATACCTGTAATTTTTTGTCATAAGAGACCAGAAAGGGTAGCATTAATTTTAGTCAAGATTTTGTTAAGTTGTGTCCTCAACGATGGTTCCCGATACATCCGTACCAGTTTATCTCCTGACCATGTAAACTACTGCTTATAGCAGGAAAATCATCCTCGAGATGCGCTGACTAGAGGCCGTGTAGTGAATATTAATACAACAACAGTTTTGATCTTTTCCTTGTTCCATTCGTTACTCTTCAGAGCTCAGTCAAGGATTAAATAAAAGATTCACCATGATCCATCGGGTTGCATTCAATTTTGCTGTTCTTCTATCTATCTGTGAAATTGGTAAGTGTTTATTTTATCATTGGCACTAGTAGGGTAGTCCTCCTTGGCGGAAATGATTTGACGGAATTAAAATTTAAAAACTGTTTTATTTTTACGAATATAATTAAGTGAAAAAGTTATATATTATTCAGATTGAAAAGCTTGTAGCTGAAAATTAGTCTAATGTAATATTTTACGGAACATACTCATGTCATTTCCGTCAATCAGGAGATATACCCAGTAATATATGGTTCTTATTGTATAAATACCTAATACCAGTAGGCCCAGCTGAAAACCAGCGCTGCAGCTTTAAACTGCAGCAGACGCTGAGTTGGGTACCCTTTTCGGTGTCCATGTTTTGTATTTTATTGTATTTTTTATATGTTTTGTTATATCGGGTACTGAATAAATGTATTTTCTTTCTTTCTTAATACTGGTAGTTATATCGAGTTTATTGGCTGCGACTGGATAAAATTATTTGCAAGTTTCAAGATACTTTCATGCTGGACTAAGAGCGAGAGAAAAACATAGAATGTGCTAGCTGTATTTCCTCCAGGGCATGCTGTAAAAACCAGCTAAGGGATACGAGGGTTTCAGTATATTGTAATTTAGACGATGGGCTGACAACCTGTCACTACAGCAATATGCCTACAAATCTATCTTAAATAACCCTCAAAACTTGGCAAACGTGGCGGAACGACCTTTGTCGATTACGCTGTGTCAATCCCATTAGGGATGAAAGCGTGATTATATGTATGTAAATTATTCGAGACTGATAAAAACCTACTTTATAATAATTGTATTTATGTTCGGAAAAACAGTATTTATTTCAAGTAGATACATACATACATACAATCACGCCTTTATCCCTAATGGGGTAGGCAGAGCGTAAACGACCCAAACAAAGTCTGACAAAGTTTTGAGGGTTATTTAAGATAGATTTGTAAGTATATTTTATTTGCAAGTAGATACATTCAGGTAAAAATATAATAAATTCTGTTTGTTTGCCTTATGCGTGTGTGCAAATATGGAATGTTCCATTGGAGGTTTTCCTTAGCTTTGAAGGTTAATTATCAAGACCATTTTAAAATGAAGAGCATAAAATGCGAACTTATATACCAGTCATGTCGTGTCACAGAACCGGTGGCTATTTAGATCAGATGACTTGATGAAAAAACAATGGAGACCATGTTTAGGAAAATGCAGTTCAGGGCGCCCTCCGGTCGGGTTTCAACCCAACCAAGTTAACCTATTTATGTTTTTGACTGGCATAGTCTTCTTCTTCTTTCGTGTCGGCAAGAAACACGGGCTAAATCTTGCTTGCCCAGAAAGCAGCTACCGTAGTGGCTCTCTGGTTGCTATCGAGCAAGTCCTCGAGTGAACAGGTAGTCGGACACGCGGGACAGTTGGTGAGGTGCGCCATGGTTTGCAATGGTTCTCCACATTCACAGCTGGCGTCTGCACTACTAGAGTACCCCCATCGGCACAGGCTATCTTTGCTGCGGCCAACCTGCGTCCTAAGCCTATTTAGACTTCTCCAGATTGGCCAAGGTTCTTTATAGCCTGGAGGCAGGTTTTCGTTGGGGGTGGGGTACAGTGAATGTGGAATCTCACTTGCCCAAAGCTTGCACCTCACGTCAGATGGGTCTTGGACGGTGCGCTGTGTAGATCGCAGGAAGCTTTTGCGGCTTCGTAGTCGACCTAAGGCGGGGGAGAGCCCGTAGAGTGGGTGTCTCGTGTCGCTTTCCTGCTTTTGTTTTTCAAGCGAACATGTCACCTCTCTACGGACTCTAGGTGGAGCTATTCCCGCAAGAGGAAACAACATACCGACCGGAGTTGGCTTCAGACAGTCAGTCACTATGCGGCAGGTGTCGTTTAACTCCGCATCCACCTCCCTGGTATGAGCTGACCTAGCCCACACTGGGCACGCCTACTCTCCTGCAGAGAAACACAAAGCAAGCCCCGTCGTGCGCATAACTGTTGGGTTTGCTCTCCAGTTAGTAGAAGAGAGACGGCGCAGTAGGTTATTGCGGGAACTCACTTTTTGCTTGGTGTTTTTGCAGTGGATCTTGTACGTCAGAGAGCGGTCCAGTGTTACTCCCAGGTATCTAGGACAGCTGCAGTGCTGAATGGCAACGCCCTTCCACGAAGTTTTTAACTCCCTGTTTGCCTCCCGATTACGTAGGTGGAAAGCACACGACTGGGTTTTGCTTGGATTAGGCCTTAGAGCATTATGCTCGTAGTACTTGTGAAGGTCTTCCAAAGCAAGATTCAGTGTGCTTTCCACAGTTTCGAAGTTTTTGTGTTGGCAGGTTAGGGCGAGGTCATCGGCATAGATGTATCGCCGAGTGTTAGGGTACTGGGGCTGATCATTCGTGTAGATGTTAAATATAAGGGGTGCTAGGACGCTTCCCTGAGGCAACCCGTTTTTCTGATTGCGCCATCTACTCTTTTTACCATGCAAGTGGACACAGAAACGGCGGTTACGTAGCAACTCACTCAGTAGTGATAGAAAAGTGGGATCAGTTTTGGCGCTCGCTATTTTAGATAACAATTTATTGATATTTACTGTGTTATACGCTGCTGAAAGGTCGACGAATACAGCACCTGTGACCAAACCCCTCTCAAATCCATCCTCAATGTGTTGAGTGAGGATAAGCACTTGACTACTGCACGATTTTCCTGGCCGAAATCCAGCCTGATCAGGGATGAGTATGGGGTCAATGGTAGCTGTGAGACGGTTAAGTATTAGCCGCTCGAAAAGCTTGAAGGTATGACACAGTAACGAAATTGGTCTATAACTTTTAGGATCAGATGGAGACTTCCCTGGTTTCAGTAGGGCCACGATTTTTGACTTCCTCCACAATTTGGGTATCTTTGCTGTCGTCATGCACGAGTTAAATAAGCTGAATAGCCAGGATACAGCCACTGGTCCCAAGTGTTTCAGCTGTTCGACTGTAATATCATCTAAGCCAGCAGCTTTACCGGTTTTGAGTGCTTTTATGCTTGTGATGATATCAGTGAGTGTGAAAGGCATGCTGATGTTGTTGCATGTTTGTTGCGGGTGTTGGGTTGATTTTGGCGTTTTGGAGAGTCTTCCAGTAGGCTTTCCGTTAAGTAACAGTTGGTGTGCTACTTGATTGGCTGTCGTTTGGCCCGGCAATGATGGAGGTGGCGGGTCATTTGTCAACTTTTGAATAGTGGACCACGCTTTCTTACTATTGTGCGTCATATCAATAGTTGTAACTGTATTCATCCACTTTTCTTGCCTGCTGTCGCCTACCAGTCTAAGAAGCTCTTCTCCAATTGAGATGGTCTGCTCAGAGAAGGGGTCTTCTGCAAAGAGGGCTTCATATTGTGTTAGCAGGGCAGAGGTTTGTGATGTTAGACCGGGGACATACAAAGTTCGACAGCCTCTGGGTATGGTCAAGCGGGATACTGACCAGATGACTTTTACGAAGTTGTCGTAGTTTTGAGGTTCAGGCGGTAGGTCAAGAAGCTGATGGTCCACTTTTTCAGAGAACCTGGTCCAATCGGCTTTGGTAAAGTTGAACCTAACGGTAGCCACCACCTGAATCACTACAGGCCGATGCTGTGTTCGAGGTATTGGAGAACACAGTTGTTTGATACACTGTGGTCATATGTTAGCAACTCAACATCAACCCCAATACCAAGTGGGAAGAAGTTGATGAAGTGATAAATAAAGAAGCTGTAACATGGAGCATACTATCGTTCGCACCATATAAAGCGCCGGGACCAGATGGCATTTTTCCTAAAATGTTACAGATAGCACTAGTCCACATTATAGACGATTTGATTCACCTATACAAAGAAAGTCTAAATACAGGCTATATCCCCAAAACATGGAGGAAGGTCAAAGCTACCTTTATTCCTAAACCGGGGAAAAAGAATTATCAAGAAGCCAAATCTTTCAGATGCATCAGCTTATCGTCATACATCATGAAAGCACTAGAAAAGATTATAGACAGATTCATCAGATCGAAGATAAGCAGGAGCGGCAACCTGCTGCATGCAAATCAGCATGCATATATGCAAGGAAAATCCACGGACACTGCTCTTCATAACCTGATAGTCAAAGCTGAAAGATCTATACATAATAAAGAATACGCTATGGGATGTTTCTTTGACATTAAGGGTGCCTTTGACAAGGCGACCTCATATGCCATAGCAAACTCCCTAGAGAGAGAAGGAATAGCACAAAATCTAGCCAGATGGGTGATGAACGCTCTGAAACATCGTGCCATTACGGCAGAGCTAGGAGGTACATCGCACACTGTTCGAGCCAAAAGAGGTTTCCCACAGGGAGGATGTCTTTTACCACTTATGTGGTGTCTTCTCCTGGATGACCTAATAAAGACTATAAACAGAACCATGGTATATATGCAAGCATACTCCGATGACGGAGTTATACTAGCTACTGGAAGAGAATTGAACATGATTAGTAATATCATGAACAGGACACTGAAACTGGTCCTTCAATGGTGCAGGGATAGAGGTTTAAACCTCAACCCGAATAAAACCAAACTAATCATCTTCACAAGGAAAAGAAATAAACATTTAGAACTACCAGTCCGAATCGATGGAGTTGAACTAGAAGTAGTAGAGGAGATAAGATACCTAGGTGTGGACATAGACAGTAAACTGCTCTTTAACACACACATAGAAAACTCAAGCAAAAAAGCAAAGATGGCCTTAATGCAATGCAGAAGAGCCGTCGGTAAGACATGGGGAATAAAGCCACATATAGTCCTATGGATCTATAAAGCTATAATTCTCCCCAGAATAAGTTACGGAGCAATAGTATGGTGGCATAGAACCTCTATCATCAAAAATAAAACAGCGCTGGACCAGGTTCAACGCTTAGCTGCACTGATGATCACTGGGGCAATGAGAACAACTCCCACAGCAGCCTTAAATATGATCCTGGGTCTCTATCCTATTGACCTACAGGTGAAGAAGGTAGTCTTAGAACAATGGTTTAGAATGAAGTCCTTTAAGTCTTGGAGGGGTAACCATCTGGACAAAGGGCATGTTAGGATAGACTCGGTGATAGGACAAAATATCTCGATGATTCTTGCAAACAACGATTTGATAGAGAAACAAGAGATTTTTGATAAAAAGTACAGAATACACATAGGCTCAAGAGAGGAGTGGAAAATTCACACAGACAACCCGACAACGATCTGTTACACTGACGGATCTAGGAAAGAAAGCACCAAATTATCGGGGGCGGGCATTTACATAGAAAGCTCGCCACGTCTGTATAGAACAATACCTTTAGGAAAATTCGCCAGCGTTTTCCAGGCTGAGGTGCAGGCCATCCTGGAGTGCGCCGGCGAGTTAGAAAATATAGAACTGACACCAGAAGTCATAATCTATAGCGACAGTCAGGCAGCATTAAAAGCGCTCAACAAAACTTGTACAACCTCTGCATTGGTTAAGGAATGCAAACTGACTCTAAACAGATTATGTACCAATACTAGTATCACAATTGCCTGGGTGCCAGGGCACCAAGACAATGAAGGAAACGAAATAGCAGACAAATTGGCCAGGACCGGGGCAGATGAAACCTTTATGGGCCCTGAACCATGTCTACCAATTCCAGGCCAAATAACAAAAGGCGTTATTAACATAAAAATTAAAAACGATAGTAACAGTAGATGGAATAATTTACAGTCCTGTCGACAATCTAAGCTTTTCATAAAATGCTTAGATTTTAGAAAAACGCGTAGATTACTACAACTTAGTAAAAAACATATCAGACTCTTGGTAGGGTTAGTGACAGGACATTGCGGACTGAACAAACACCTACACACTATGAGATTAATAGATAACCCAAATTGCCCTGAGTGCGGACAGGAGGAAAGTAGTCTCCACTTCTTAGCCGAATGTCCTAGCTACTCACTGCCAAGATGGGAATACTTAGGAACTGACAAACTAGAGACAAAGGACTTAGAAAACATTTCCTTATTAGACATTCTGCACTTCTGCAGGGCCACCGGTAGATTCAGGGAGGTGACGCTGACGGAGCACCAGTGAACCCAGTGCTCCACCACTGGGAATTGGGTGAAATAGTTCCAACATCAGGAGCTGATCACCCGTCTGCGTGCATCGCAGCCGTCCCACCAAGAAGTAGAAGTAGAAGTAGTAGTGGTCTTATGTTCGCACTGCAAAAAGCAAGGTCCGGGTTATAACCGCGACACCAGCGGCGACTGTTGAAAGATGCGGGGAGTTTGGCAATGTGGATAAGTTCCAGCTCAAGCGAGTCTGCCCATCGCTCAACAGATTCTCCGTTGTGGTCGTTAACCGCGCAGCCCCAAGTGGTACTGTGACTATTAAAGTCACCTAGTACTAGTTTAGATGGGTGATTGTCAAAGTTCTTTGATTTGGTAAATCTAAAGTCTTCATTAGGTGGTTTATAGACAGAGGTTACTGTGCAATTCCCAAGGTCGATGGTGATGAACTCGATCGATCCCTCTGAGATGCAATCAGCTGAAAGAACTGTGATGGATGATTTTGCAAAGACTGCGCTGCCATACTTTTTATGTTAAATTTCAGCGATTAGAACCATACCTGCTATTTGTGGTCTTTGTTGTTCAGAACCACGGTGTGTTTCTTGGACACACAAAATGTCGCATGAATGCCTCTGACAAAGTCTGGATAGTAAGATAGACTTGTCATCTGAAAAGCCTTCGATATTAATCGTGATGACAGTCAGAGCTGGCTCTGAAAAGAGCCGTTGACTTGGTCCTGAAAAGGACCGTTTTGGGGGCCCTTGATAGGGCTGGTTGCATTGATCGCCCATTTGCCGTGGTAAAAAGATTCGCCAGCCTAGACACTCCCTTATGGTGACTAGCTGTTTCCAGGGTGTGCCGCGGGGAGGCTCTTTTTCTGCACCCCAACTGGCATAGTTAGGCTCGTATTTATAAAGCGATCTCAAATTTAAGAGCAATTTACAATATGGATTTGACAGCTCAATTTGTACTAAAAGATCAATTCTGATACGAACTCAAACTCGCTGTCAGTCTCAAAAGTTGAGAAGAAGAAGACAAAAGAAATATAATTTAATTACCTATGACATTAAATCAAAAAATAAAACTTTGAAGACTATGACCATTTTGATACAATGAAAAGTAAAGTCTATCCATTCGCGGGTAAAGAAGTTTTCCCGTGTGTATTTTTTATCTGCTGATTATTAGAATGATTAAAAGTATGATTTTCCCATATTTTAGCTGATTATGATTATAAAAATAGGTGAGAGTGTCGAACTGACGGCTGACAGGGATGAATGGAAGAAGAAAACATAAACAAACAAAACACAAACAAACAAACAACAAACACAAACAACAAACACAACAACAACAACAGCAAGGGATTGATGATGATATGATTAAAAATATAATATTATGTTCTCACAGGTTCTAGTCTGAAATGCATCCAATGCCGGTCGGAAGCGCAACCAGAGTGCAACGGCAATTTGACTTCATCTCTAAGCCAATATGTGGTGGTAGGTATATAACCTCATATACATACTCATTTAAAACACGCCGGAATCTCTAAAGGGTTCGATAGGGCCTCAACGGCTAAATTAAAGCCAGAAACCCTAGGATCCCTTAGCTGGTTTTTACAGCATGCCCGGGAGGAAATGCAGCTGGCACATTCTTAGTTTTCCTCTCGCTCCCAGTTCGGCATGGAAGTAACTTTTGATACAAGTTTTACACAATACGAATTTTGTAATTCATTGGTTTCCCTGTTTTTTTAGGATTGCGATGATGAAAAAGCATATGATTACAACAGACTCCATTTAATTCAAATTATGAATCCAGTGCTTTCATCGGAGACGGGCAATATACCCTTATGCCTCGAGATGATTCAAAGTAAGTCTACCTATGTCGGTTGTTTTATCTCACTACTGCTGTTTTGTCATACTTGTGTGTGTGACTGCCGCTTTGCATTACAATACCAGGTGTAAGGGACAGCGTCCCGCAAACTGATAGGGGTCTAAGTCAATGACACTGAACAAATTTCACCAGGAGCTTATATCAGAAAGTAAAAAAAAAAAGTTTTTTCCATACAAATTGTCCGATCAAGGTGAACATTTTGTACAGAAAAGCCATTTCATTCTTTTCACTTCCTGAAAAAATAACGTGGTGGAAGTTGTTTGGTATCATTAACTGAGCAACCACTCACTTTGCGGGATACTATCCCTTACACCTGGTATACTTACACGCAAATTGCACTAGTGTGCGTAGTAAGTACGCCATAGCAAATATGTAGTTACACACACAAGTCTGGCCGAGCGGCATTCTTTTGTTACTTTCAGTTGCATAGAGCATTGACGAAGGACAAGTTCTCTTCCTTTCCTTATCTAATGCGTATTTCAAGTCGACAAACGACCCGATTAACCCTAGTGTCAGAGTTTTGAAACCGCCTAGTAACAGAAACCTACGGCTTAATGAGCCCTCTGAAGCGCGGAAATTTTTTTCTTCCAGACAATTAGGTGTTTCAGCCTGCATTGTCCTAACCGAACTGATGACCGAATTATAATTCAGCAAATGTCAAAATAAAAATATAGTTATAACTTAATTTTTTGAACAATTTACAAGGGTCAATTACAGTTCACATTTTATAAATAGAAAATTTCATCCAAGACGTCACATTGATTCAGGGTTCGTAGGAGGCTAGTAGCATTGCCTCTCTGAATGGCTAATTCTTTGGGCAAAGCAACTGTCAGCCGCAGCAACTGTTACCGGATGCATCGATGAGACGTCTGGATAGATCGTGTAAAAAAACGTAACATTATGTTTCCATTAAGGGAATCAAATCCACGACCTCAGGAGGGACTTCATTGGTCAGACCACTAGACCACGGAAGCAGCTGATGACGATTGTTTCTTTCAGATGGTGGATCAACAGCTCGCACCTGCTTCCGCGGCCACAATTTGACTCTGGCAAACCAGCTCTGCAACAAAGCCTTGGGACCTCAGAATTGGGCTCTGAAAAGTTGCAGATACTGTGACCATGACTTCTGCAATGGTTCCACGATTCTCACTGCATCGCACTTAACCTTGATATTTTTAGTAGCAATGTACTTTATTCATAAATAAAATGTATTTCTGTGACAAACATTGTTATGAGATGATTTATGGGTTTATTTTTTACGGATAAAAGCAATTTTTTTACTGCTTTTAAATAAATGCTAATTAAATTAATAGTATGATCCACACTTTTATTAAGTCTACTGTAAGAAATTCCTTTGTAGAAATAAACAGTGCCTGTTGTGTCTTAATTCCTTATGTAATTGTTCTCTGTATGTTTATGTGTACAATAAATTGTTAAATTACGATCAATAAATTCTTTTTCGTTTTTTATGGCTGCGTTTTCGATCTTTTGATGTCGCTACATGGCGCCCTTGACTCTCGTACGAGAGCTTGGCTCGAAAGGTGACATCATCGTTGCTTCAGCATACATGCTACGTGATTGGGATTCTAAAATACAATATTTTTGTCTTAAGAAGGATGTGAAGATACAAAAAAGAAATTCCAAAAAAACATTCGCCTAAAAAAGTTGAGGTAGAGCAGTTCAGATTTTATTATGGCAGTTCTTACTTCTTGAATGAAGAACCTATAATTAGGCAAGATTTTTGATACAATTTAGTCACATTTTGCATACTTACGCTTTGTATTAGCGTACGTACCAGGGCAAAGTTTACCTAACAAAGAAAATTTATTATTAATCTATAGTGAGACATGACCTAAGGTGAGGCCGTGTGTTGATGTTGTGGTGGCACGGTCGTCTCAGATGATGTCATCATGAATTAGGAATAGTGATGTGCTTCGTCCCGGTATAGTAGTAACTAGTAATGCCCGAAAAAAAAACAGACTTTTCAATCGATGGTTTGAATTAACAATGCTATCGATTTGTAAAGCGCACAACTTAACTAAATCTTTACTAAAATTATTTACGTTCACCTGATTGTCCGAAAAGAAAAAGATTTCTTGCTTCGGAGGGCACGTTAAGCCGTCGGTCCCGGTCGCTGTCTTTAATAGTGGTCGTTACACAAAACCATGTCAGAGGCCTGATAGTTGTGCTACTAGGCGGTTTAAAAACTCTGACACCAGGGTTCATACCCACTCGACAGAAGAAGAAGAAGAAGAAGAAGAAGAAGATTTACGTCCCTTTCTGTACTCTCATGACAGAAAATGACAAGTACGTATAAACGTATATTAGTTAAGTCGTGATTATTGCAACTACGAATTGGTTTCTTCCAAACTGACCTGGAAGCGAAAGAAAAACATAGTATGTGCCAGATGCATTTACTCCCGGGCATGCTATAGAAACCAGCTAAGGGATCTGTATATTGCAATTTAGGCGGTGGGCTGACAACCTGTCACTACAGCAATATATAAATCTATTTTAACTAAAATAACCCTCAAATCTTTATCAGATGTTGCGAACGACCTTTGTTTAGGTCGTTTACGCTCTGCCATTCCCACTAGGGATAAAGACATGATTCAATGTATGTTGACGAATTGGTACCACTGTTTCAATCCCGGTCCACACCAGTTCTTCCCAGCACTATTGAGCAAGAATATTTTTAGTACGAGTCTAGATTTCGAACCGTTCGCTTGTGTTCTACGTTAGTAAAATTTTCACCATGGTCAGAGTTGCCCTGTGTTTTGCTATCCTGCTGGCTGTCTTTGGAAATGGTTAGTATTATTTTTATTTCTCATTAAAGTTGCTATGTGTAGGTAAATAATCCTAAATAATATCAATTTTATTCAACCAAAGTAGGTTATAAATAGTTTTCACGTAATGTTTACGTATGCGACTAAAACTTGTTTTTTTTTCAATGTTATGTGTATTGTAGGTATTATATTAATGAGCTAATAATCTACACTATGGTAGTAATATTTCAAACGTGAATGTGTGGCGGTTTGTAACACTTTTCATTTGATATGGTGACGGGTTTGGTACTTATTTAATTTAAATTTCGCTGCTCCTCCCATCCTGGACTGGGAGCGATAGAAAAACATAGAATATGCCAGCTGCATCTCCTCCCGGGCATGCTGTGAAAACCAGCGAAGGAATTCGGGGTTAGAAAAACTGAAGTGTATTGTAATTTATGCGATGGGCTGCCAACCTGTCACTACATCAATAACTACACAGATCTTTTATTTATTTATTCGGAATACGAACTGCAGATAAACAAATAAAACAATTAAAAACGTAATGACGACGCAGGTACATAGCAATTTACGCAGATACCGAAATACTATAATAGTATTTGAAATAATCCTCAAAACTTGTCAGACGTAGCTTAGTTTAGGTCGTTGACGCTCTGCCTACCCATTAACAATAAAGGCGTGATTTATGTATGTAAATTTTACTGCGGGAAATAGGTCCAAGCCATAAAACTACGTACCTTTGAGTGCAACAGCACGGCGATAAGCTAAGTAGTTCTTATCGTTTTCTAAATTAGAATTCCTTCTACGACTTTACAATGGAACTCAACTCTAACATAGTAAGTGAGCCCCAATTTATACGTAGATTGATTGAGCCATTTATTTCATCATACTTATAACTATAGAAGCTACAATCATGATTGTTCGTTGATTTTATTTATTTACGATGAGTTTGTTCTTGACTCTAATAGAATAGGCTCATAGGCCCGCAATGACTTACATACATACATATATTCACGCCTTTATCCCTAATGGGGTAGGCAGAGCGTAAAAACCTAAACAAAGGTTGTTCCGCCACGTCTGACAAAGTTTTGAGGGTTATCAAAGATAGATTTGTAGTTGCTGTAGTGACAGGTTGTCAGCCTATCGCCTAAATTGCAATATACAGAAACCCTCGGATCCTTTAGCTGGTTTTTACAGCATGCCCTGGAGGAAATAATGCAGCTGGCACATTCTGATTTTCTCTTGCTCCCAGTCCAGCATGGAACAAGCGATGACCTAGACGTAGATAATTCTAATGTAGGATATGTTGTGTGTATTGTATGTTTTTCTATTTCTTCCATGCTGGACTGGGAGAGATAGATAAACATAGAATGTTCCAGCTGCCCTCCCTCCCGGGCATGCTGTTGAAGTCAGCAAAAGGGACTCGAGGGTTACAGTGTATTGTAATTTAGGCGATGGGTTGACAACCTGTCACTAAAGCAATACATATTACAAACTAAACTTGTTCTAAATTTTTGTCAGACGTGGCGAAAGCGCCTTTTACTGCCTACCCCTTAAGGGATAAAGGCGTGATATATGTATGTATGTATTGTATAAATAAGTAGATATATTACTTTGTTTCAAGTAAGCAACTGGCCACCTAGATAAAACTGGTTAAACAACTGTTGGATGCATAATGAATAGAGATAAAAACTAATCTGTTAACCTATTAACTGCATAACAATAACGACAAATCCTCAATTTTTCGATCATCCACCTCAAGAATCATAATCATCTGAATAGCCTTATCTCGTATCTCACGTGGTTGGCTACCTAATCTAGGGGATTGAACGAAGGTTTTACACAGAGCGACTCAGAGCGACAGAAGGGAAACCAGACCCAATCCTAGATTAAGTCAGAGTTTTCAAGCCGCCAATGCTTAGCACTGGCCTCTGGCATGGCTTAACGACTAAAATCTATGGTATTATACGATATTAACCGGAACCAACGGCTTAACATGTCTTCCGAAGCACGGACAAAGCACCGAATAATCGTACATGTGCATTCTAAAACCGGAAAACAGATTGGTACGTGGTCGGATTCAAACCACGACCTCACGCTCAGGAGGGAGCGGCCCTATCCACTACACCATCGGGCTCTTACTGGTTTTCTTTCTGGGTTGCAGAGGTCAGATGGCAGTAGCTCTTTGTAAAAACCAGTACCCTCGTTCAATCCCCTAGATTATGTAGCCGACCCCGTGAGATACGGGATAAGGCTAGGGAGATGATGGTATCTCATTAAGAACAACAGTACATCCAGCAGCTAAATTAGTGTTTACATGGAAATTAAATTGTTTTGCAATTAATAGTGACAAAGCAAAATCAAATTTTATTTATTTATTCGATATCAATAATTTCATTAATGAAATAGTCATACATAATAATAAAATAAAAACGTTTTAAGTTCTATTGATCAACTCATTTTTGTTTAATTAAATAATTTATTGTTAGACTCAATTATGTTTTATGTTTATTTTCAGGTTTATGCTTGAAATGCTATCAATGTACTTCTGCGCCCAATAAGTATAAGTGTCAGGAGAAATTATTGAATTTCACTGCTGCCGAAGACAAAACATTTCTTAAGGTATGTTTCATCACGAAAAGTACAAGTTTAAATTGGACATTTGTATTTTATGTAAGGCAGCAACACACAGGCGTCAATGCTTTCTGCAGTTGCTGTGTGTTGCTGCCCGTTAGGATTTCCTAACACTTCTTTTTCATTTGATGTTTTCATTGCAAGTTCATCGTTCAGTTTTTTTACTGCCTCATTGCCCTTCAACATTATTAGCACTTTTGCTTGGCGGCAGAAATTTGCACCGCGTATTCCCTCAGACGGGCTTTGCACAAAATCCAACTACCTTAAAGTAAATACCAGCTAAGGGATTCGAGGGTTTTAGTGTATTGTAATTTAGGTGATAGGCTGACAACCTGTCTGTCACTACAGCAATACACAGATCTATCTAAAAATGACTCTCAATACTTGTCAAACGTGGCGCAACGACCATTGTTTGGGTCGTTGACGCTCTGCCTACCCCATTAGGGATATGGGCGTGATTATATGTATGTATATGTATGTTAAAATAAATTGCTCTATCTTACAAGGCACATTTGTAATGTGTGTTGTTTTTTCAGGATTGCGACCTTAGCGTATTTCAATGGAACAAACAGTACCTACAAAGTGCGATTCCCCCAAGAATGCTAGACTTCGCTCCTAGTAATGTCAGTCCTTTTTCGGGAAAATACCATTGCGTTAAAATTACCAACGGTAAGTTTACCTTCTTTTAATTAAAAATGCAAATTCAAATTATTTTCAAGAATATGAAAGTGATTGAATACACTACACATTGCATTTTATTGCATAGACGGAGCACAAGGGGCTTCTTCTTCTTAGTGAGGAGATTCTCGAGTCGAACAACGACCTGATGAACCCTGTTGTCATTCAGCCTGCAATGTCCTAACCAAACTAGGGATAACCTCGCTAAGTAATAAATTGACAAATATCAACATTGTGTTTCCCCCTTGGGAATCGAATGAAGGACCTCCGGATCGTAAACCCATGGCTCTGACCACTAGACCATGGTGGCAGACAAGGGGCTTCTTCTTCTGTCGAGTGGGTATCGAGTCTATCGACCCGATGAACCCTGGTGTCAGAGTTTTTAAACCGCCTAGTAGCACAACTATCAGGCCTCTGACATGGTTTGAGTAACGACCACTATCAAAGACAGCGACCGGGACCGACGGCTTAACGTGCCCTCCGAAGCACGAAATCTTTTTCTTTTTCGGACAATCAGGTGATTCAGCCTGCAATTCTCAAATATCAACTTTGTGTTTCCCCCCTGGGAATCGAACCCAGAACCTCCGGATCAGAAGTCCATGGCACTAACCACTAGACCACGGAGGCAGTTAAGACAAGGGGCTGAGAGGCCACGTATAAATTTAAAGAAATTTAAATACCTGGAAGATTGTAAGCTTCCATGCTGGACATAAACCGATAGCCAAACATAGAATGTTCTAGCATGTTTAACATAGAATGTTCTATATAGTGTTACCAGCATTGTCAGCTACTTTCATTATTAGATTTTGTTAATTAATTTTTGCAGTGTGATAACAGGTCAATTCAAGTGTCATTTCTTCCATGCTGGACTGGGAGCGAAGGAAAAATATATGATGTGCCAGCTGCATTTCCCCCCGGGTATGCTGTAAAAACCAGCTAAGAGATCCGAGGGTTTCAGTATATTGTAATTTATGCGATGGGTTGACAACCTGTCACTACAGCAATTTTTCTACAAATCTATCTTACATAACCCTCAAAACTTTATCAGACGTTGCAGAACGACCTTTGCTTTGCGTTTACGCTCTGCCTGACCCATTAGGAAAAAAGTGGTGATTATATATACGTTTGTATGTATGTTCTATCGAAAACGACTGACCGTCAAAACTTGTCAAACGTGACGAAAACGGCATTAGGTCTTTGAAGCTATTTCTACCTCGTAAGAGATACGTAACTTTATGTATACATACATACATACATATAATCACGCCTTTATCCCTAGCGGGTAGGCAGAGCGTAAACGACCTAAGCAAAGGTCGCGCCGCCACGTTTGACAAAGTTTTGAGGGTTATTTAAGTTAGATTTGTAGGTATATTGCTATAGTGACAGGTTGTCAGCCCATCGCCTAAATTACAATATACTGAAACCATCAGATCCCTTAGCTGGTTTTTACAGCATGCCCGGGATGATATGCAGCTGGCACATTCTATGTTTTCTTTCTCTCCCAGGCCAGCATGGAAGAAACTACATATACATAGAAGAACTTTATATATCAATGAAAATGTTATAATTTGTATATTTTGTATTTTCCAGCACTAGGGGAGACAGCCCGCACCTGCTTGCCAACGGAAGCCACTGCTCTCTGCAAAGGCTTCGTAGACGCCAAATCACTGAAAGAATGCAGTACCTGTGAAACTGATGCCTGCAACAGTTCCAGCGCCATCTCTGCTTCGCTTCCAGTAGCTCTTATAGCTTTTGTATTGAGCTACATTTTGTGCAAACAATAAACACATCACCATATTTTTAAAGACCAACAACTCTTCGATACGATTACAGGTTTAGGGAAAAAACATCAAAATTTATGGCAGCAATAGATTCGAATATTCAAATACATATCTATTAATGTAATTTGGTATATATATATATATATGTGACACTCTTAATATGATATTATGTATGTACGGTGATAAAAACATGACAATGAGAATTTCTATTATTTTTAAATGAATACGTACTGTACATAGTACCTAAGTATTACTATATATATACGTATACGTAGTGCTCAGTAGGGTTCATCGACTCGATACCCACACGAAAGAAGAAGTATATATGTTTTTATTATTGACTGTGTTTGTAACGCCTTGTTTTTTTTACTGTTATGTTACAAATTATTAAATAAATCAATTGAATAAATAAAATTGAACTTATTCACATTAACGGTTCCTTTAACGGTACCTCTATGATTGGTCTTTTTATTTCGTGGCAGAGTTTTAAACTAAAGTTGTCTTTACATCCAAATTCAAAAAAATAAATAAAAGTGAAAGCACTATTGATAACCCTGACAGTTACAATTCGTTCAGAAATTTCAATGAATTTTGATCAATACCATGCCACTGCTCTATCACCACAGCATATTAATTATCAATAGATTCTTGATTTGACATAATTATAATTGGATCCCAGTCGTCTCACCTCACCAGTTCTACCCAGCACAATATAGGGTGTAAAAATGTATCAATATCGTTCCTTTAACCCAGATGGTCTACTTATAATACAAGTTTCCCAAAGCATTATTGGGTTGTAATGAGATCTACCTCCGAACCAAAAAAATTGAGGAATTAATCCCGATTTCGAAATGGGTATAAATCAAAGTCCTTCATAAGAATCATTTATTAGACATTTTCATATTACTGCTATGCTATGCATTGCAATCATATAAAAGCATAGAATGTACCAGCTGCTTCTTGTATAGGATTTACAACACATTTGGTAAAATTTTTTTGGTACGACGACTAATTTCTTGGACATAGTTCTAGATCCTAGAACTAGAATCTCGGAATTAAAACTATAGAGAAGCAGCTGGCAGATTCTATGTTTTCAAAAAACTTCTGGTCCAGAATAGCAGTAATAAGAAAAAGACTACAAAATATTGTTATGAAAAACATTGTGAAACGCCCATTTCAAGTTTTTTGGAAGGTCTTATTCTTAGAATTGTTAGGATAACAAAATACCTTAAAAGAAAGGTACCTACTCGTAATTATTTGCAAAAATGTACATAATATGCAAACATAAAACCACATATGTGAATCACTCCAACTCAAGTTTGACGCAAAAAAGCCCATAAATGCAGACGACAAAGTTACTGGACCTTAATTGGAAAGAATAAATTTAGTACGAATCTAGGGCCCATATTTTTTTTTTTATGAGTAGGAACACCAACATCTTTTAAATTAAACATTACAGTATTATATCTTAACTTAAAATCACTAATTTAAAAGACAATTATAGGCGAACACATCGTTCTCATAAACATGCAACAATAAACAGAACTAAAATTAAGTAAGTTATGTTAGGTACTGTTGTACCAAACCAATAGCTTATAACTAAATTATTTTAAATACAATATTAAATTGAGATCAAGATAATACTTACAAAAAACATCTTAATAGATCAACAAAAATATTAAATCATCAGTTTTAACTTTTGCTTAAATTTATTAAGCGAGTCGTTAAATATGTCTATATCAGGGTTCTTATTATTAACATGGTTATAACTTTTACTCATTCTGATCAAGGGAGAATGGGCACTAACATTTGTAAGACAGTATGGTATATGTAAAATTTGTGTGATGGGGTATCTGGGATACTTAAACGGGACAGAAATTGATATTTTTTCGAGAATATCTTGGCAATTTATCTGAGAATTGATAATCTTATGTAGAAATATTAGATCCTGTCTGTCTCGACGCGATTTTAATGAATCTAATTTGAAAAAGGTTAAACGCATATTGTAGGGAACTCTATAAGAAATACCTGCGGTGAAGAAAGCAAGATGACGTGTAAAAGATCTTTGAACAGATTCAATTCTTTGAGAGTTTATACAGTATTGGGGGTTCCAAGCCACACTAGCAAATTCTAGGTGACTGCGTACAAGCGCGTTATATAGTGTGATCTTTGTTTTAGGTAATCGGAAATCTTTAGAGTTTCGCTTGATAAAGCCTAACATTTTACAAGACTTTTGAACTACTGTGTCGATATGGGGATTAAAAGTTAGCTGGCGATCAAATGCCACCCCCAAATCACGTATTTCATGAACTTCTTGTAGCGGCACTCCATTCAGTCTGTATGTAAATTGATATGGGAATATTTTTCTTGTGAATTTTATGTGATAGCATTTATTAATGTTTAATGTCATATTATTTGAAGCGCACCAATCCCAAACACTATCCAGATCCGACTGAAGCAAATTGCAAGAAGATGGCGAAGCGGTGGTGTAAAGTTTTAAATCATCAGCGAACAAGGAAAATTTTGAGTGTTGAATAACTGAATTTATATCATTGATAAACAGAAGAAAAAGGATTGGAGCTAAATGGGAACCTTGAGGTACCCCAGAAGTTGTATAATATGTATGAGATTTGTACCCATTAGTTGTAACAAGCTGTGTTCGGTATTCTAAGTAAGACTTAAACCAGTCGAATAGCGAACCGCATATTCCACATGATTTAAGCTTCTGTAAAAGTAAGAGGTGGTCAACTTTGTCGAAGGCGCTTTTAAAATCAGTGTATATTGCGTGAACTTCTTGTGCGTCATCAATGGTACTACTGATATCTGCAATGTAGGATACTAAGTTAGTTTGGATAGATCTGCCGCTGTAAAATCCATGCTGATGTTTTGTGATGATGTTGTGCACATGATTAGAAACTACAGGAGTGACTAAAGATTCAAAAATTTTAGCGAATGTTGACAAAACAGATATGGGCCTATAGTTTTCAATATTACTCGGGTCGCCTTTTTTATGCACAGGAACTATTTTTGCTTGTTTCCATTGTGTCGGGAAAATTCCATCTGATAAGGACTTGTTAAAAATCAAGTATAATGGAAGGGAAAGCACCTGTCCACATCTTTTAATAAATAATGGATGTATCTTATCTGGGCCGCTACCTTTGAATATATTTATATGCTTTAATTCTTTAATGATGACTTTTTCAGTTAAAAATATATGATTTAAAAGACTATCAGATAAACAGGGTATATCGTTAACAGTATTAGAAGATAAGGAGTACATGGACGCAAAATGGGTAGCAAATAGGTTCGCCATTTCCGGACCAGTTTCAGCTACTGCATCATCTTTATACATTCTATTAGGTAAAGGTGATTTACATTTTCTTTTATCTTTAAAATAACGCCAGAATGCTTTAGGGTTTTTTGTTATATCATTTTCTATATTATGTTTATAGTTACTTAAGCACTTGTTAAAAAGGTTATGACAACGTTCTCTTAGAATTTCAAATTCGTTTTTATCGCGCGGATTATCATACATTCTATATTTATTACGAATTTTATTCTTTTCTTTTAATAATTTAATTAGCTTGTTAGTAAACCATGGGGGGTATTTAGATTTAAACAACTTTCGCTTAGGGACATACCTTTCGATTATATTGTACAAAATATCATAAAATACCGTTACCATCTCGGTTAAACATTTATTGTTAAATATTTCGTGCCAGTTTAGTTGTTTAAGTTCAGATATGATGTTGTCAAAATATGCTTTAAAAAAATTAAAATCCTCCCTTGGTTGGGGTTTGAGAAAACTTTGTGAAGGGAATTTTATAGTGACTAAAAGGTTAGGGTGATATTCATCAAGTTTTGATAATAATTCTAAGGGTTCACTAATACTTACTGTAGGAATATTGCTTATTACAAGGTCTAAGAATTTACCCTCATCATTAGGTATATGGTTGAATTGGTACAGGTTATTAGCGGCAATAAAATCTATCAGGTTGTAGCCTATAAGGGTTTGATAATTGGAAGGAATTGTATGCGTATTTTCGTTGGTTGGAGTCCATATTATTGGCCTAAGATTGAAATCGCCAAGAATATCCGCGTAGCTGCATGCAGGGATTTGTTCGAGGGCGTGAGATGCTCGCTGACGTAGATGGGAACCGTCGTACCGGAGAGTCCTAATTGTTGCGAGTTAAGTTTATCAACGACTTTTTTGTTCTTGTTATATTTAACTACAGCAGCCAGAAGAGAGTCGCGCTGGCGGACGTTTCGTAACTTTGCAATCACTGCACGGGGTCTACTTTTTTCTTTGTCCAGTTTCGCAACTCTTGTGATCTGTTGTACGTCGTTTTCCACTAACGGACACCCAACAGTTTCATCCTATTTTTATCAAGGTGCTTGTCAAGTTTTCAGAGCGACTTTCAGGAATACCATTTAACTCGACATTGTTTTCACGCATAAATTGTTCAACACTGCTCAGGCGGTGGGTAAGCTGTTTAACAGTGCCGTGAAGTTCTTGGTTATTCTTCTGCAGACAATTAATCATCTCATTTTTCTCTTCTATTGATTGCTTGAGATCTTCATACTGCCTATTAAAGAATTCGAACGTGTTGTGATAACTAGCTAGCTCATCGTTTATGCTCTTTAACTTCTCTGCAACCCGTTGCTCAATAATCTGAGACATTTCTTGTCTGAGAATGTCGCGAAGTCTGGTCTCGGTAACGTACGAATCTGTGGTAAGCGGCATTTCCCTCATAGGCGCTGGAGGGTGGACGAAAGCAGCTTTATCGTTGACTTTGGTTGGTCTAGATGGAATAGTTGACATCGCAGGGGCGGGGGTGCGTTTATTCTTCGAATTATTATCATCTCGTCTAGATTCACTGCAGCAAGGGCAAAGTACAGTGCGTTTAAGCTCATCCTGGTGTTCTCTGAATTTAGCAGAATCAATGTTTAGGCACGTATAGTGATAACGCTCCTTGCATTTAGAACAGCACAGAAGATATCCCCGATCAATTTTTTCTTTGCAACTTATACAGTTTAGCCGTGTTGACATCTTTTTGAAGAACGATTCCGATAGATTTCTGAAATAGACGTTCGGTCACTGGGATACGGTCGGAACTAATTATAAACAGTACTTGAAACTGACAGCTAGTTTGAGTTCGTATCTGAAACTTCATTACAGTACAATGTGGCCTGTCAAATCCATACTAAATATTGCTCTCAATCGTGAGATTGCTTTATAAATACGAGCGAGGCTAGACAACAGATAATAAAAAAAACAGTCAAATAAAAAGTTCCTTTAAGATCAATTAAAACGATCAGAGTTCAGTTTCCTGCCTACCCCCTAAGTCAGGTGGCGTGATTATTTGTATCGTAACTTTGAGTTTAAGTAATGCTCAGTCAAACAAAAAAAGTTCCATCAAAATCGGTTAAAAACGACCGAAATTCAAATTCCTGCCTATCTCCTAAGTCATAAGGCGTGATTATTTGTATCGGAACTTTGATTTAAATAATGCTCAGTGGAATCCAATTTTTAATTTCCTGCCTACCCCCGAAGACATATAGCGTGATTTTAGGTATCCTAAGTTGCAACCCACGTGTGTTACCCACACAGTTGAATAAAAAAAGTGAAATCCGTTCAGTAGTTTTGGCGTGATGTGGTAACGGTTACATATTACAATGTCAGAAAACATAATGCCTTTACTTAAAATGCATGGGCCCAAAATACCCGAAATCTTAATACCGTATTATTCATAATACCTTAATCCAGTACATCTTACTGTACAATTCCGAATTTTTAAATACTAATAATTATTATCTCAGTTTTCAAAATTCCGAATGTGTAATTTATCAAATTTTCAATTATCCTTAAATTACAAAACCAAAAAGAAAAAAATAATAATACATGATGTGTCAATGTCATAGTTGATATTATATTTGATTTACTTATATTAAGAATTCTGTCAGTTACTCATCGTATCGTTTACATCTATCGCTGGCTTGACGTCGTAAAAGCGGACATGGAAGAGAACGATCTCACACCCTGCGGCTCGGTCGCTCACTTCGTTCGCTCCAAAGGGTCACTACTCTAACCTAACCTAACCTACTGAGTCGGATCTGAGTAGAATGTTTTTATTTTTTATTGCGGGGGGCTGCGCCCCCCGAGGCCCCCCTAACTTCAAGTTTAGTCTTTTATGGTTAAATATTTTAGGGTTAAGTATTTAGTACATTTAATTTTTGGGTTTCGGTTATTCGACCGTAAGGTACTTTAAATCATTGGTATTCTACATACTTGTCATTTTGAACATAAAGTATTTCGATTTCGGGTATTTTGGGCTCATGCATTTTAAGTAAAGGCATTATGTTTTCTGACATTGTAATATGTAACCGTGGTAACATATAGATAGATAACATACAAACAAAAATTTTAAAAAAAATCGTTTTGATCTTTATATCGTTATTAATGCAATGTATTTATTGATTACGGTGTGGGACAGCACCCACGTGTATGACTCCAATCAGAAGGTGTTTTGTAGGCAAATAAAACGGCGGACTCCTTGTTGAATTCCAGTGTATTTTATAACCAGATACAATATATTTTACATGGAGAACAATGTAGTGGCTAATGGCGCCAGATATCAAATCTAATCAAGTGACAGTAGTCTGTCAGTTAAACGTCAAATGAAAAGAACGTTCACAAATAATGTTACATTAATGTTTGGCTAACGCCACATCACCCCCCTACGGAGTAAAGTAAGGTGATAGAAGTTAAAGAAAAACTTAATTTAACTTAACATTACTTAACAACTTAAATAGATACATTACAAATCTAAAATGTCACGAAATCTGACCCCTCTGCCAGCCCTAGTGGTGACAGGAGCTGCTGGAAGTGGGTCAACAGGTGTCGCTAGTGTGACAGGTGGCGTTGAAACATTAGGTGACAAAGATTTGTCGGGTGGAGTAGTTTGAATATCCAATGGTATAGGTGGAATATCCGGTGGTGGCGGAGGAACGAGAGTCGCAGTATCTGCAAGTACGTAAGCGGGTTTAACGCGGTCAATGCTAACCGTAGTCTCTTTACCATTTACTTCCAGAGTGATGGTCTTATCACGTCTCTGTAAGACTCTGTGCGGTCCAGTATAAGGTTGTTGCAGCGGACGTCTCACCGTATCGTCACGAAGTAGTACATGCGAGGCTGTGGGAAGATCTTTAAAAATGAATGTTGTTGTTGGTCTTTCGTGTCGCGATCCAGGAACGGGTTGTAGAGAAGCCATGCGCTTGCGTAATTGTGCTACGTAATCAAGCTGATTGTCCTTGTGTCCTGACGGTACAACAAGTTCACCTGGAAGGCGGAGAGGCTCTCCATATATCAGTTCAGCTGACGACGTTTGGAGATCTTCTTTGAGAGCGGCTCTCATGCCCATGAGGACTAGGGGCAAGGCCTTAGCCCATGATTCCCTGTGGCACATGAGGGCTGCTTTCAATTGGCGATGTACCCTCTCGATCATCCCGTTGGAGCTGGGGTGATAGCTGGTGGTGCGGATCCTGTTTGCGGCGCAAAGCTGTAAGAGGCGTTCAAACAGCTGAGCCTCCAATTGACGCCGTTGATCCGATGCAATGGTGTTTGGTACACCGAAGCGAGCGAACCAACCAGCTACTAGGGTCTCTGCTACTTCCTCTGCTGTGATGCCGTTCATTGGCCACGCCTCCGGCCATCGTGTGTACCTGTCTATAGCTGTAAGAAGGTAAGTATGACCGTTAGATGTGGGTAGAGGTCCCACAATATCTATGTGGATATGCCGTAACCTGTGCGAAGGATTGCTGAACTGTCCAAGGGGAGAAGAGACATGCCTTGTCACCTTGCTACGCTGACAATTAAGACATAACTTGGCCCAGTTTCGACAGTCTTTATTTATGCTAGGCCAGACATACCGTTCTGAAACGAGGCGGGCACAGGTTTGGGGGCCAGGGTGGCTGAGGTTGTGTAACCCATCAAGTCTTGCGACGCAGCGACTGTGTAAGAAACGTACGTGCTTTCCCTGACGACATGTCACATACGATTGTGACGTCACTGCCGGGTAGGGTTACCTTTTGCAGGTCGAGTGTTCGTCATCCTGAGTTTGCGCTGCAGCTAATGCTGCGTAGTCGTCCTCGAGAAAGATTTGTTCCACACGTGACAGAGTATCCGCTATTATGCTGTCTATGCCTTTAATGTGCCGGATATCTGTCGTGAATTCACTTATGAAAGTGAGCTGATTTAATTGAGATGGTAGCAGCCTCTCGCGGCGTTGTGAGAAAGCGTGGATCAGCGGCTTATGATCAGTGAAAATAGTTAGTTGGTGCGCCGTGAGAATGTGCCGAAAATGCTGGACGGCCTCGTAAACAGCGGTAGTACGCAGGCCACTGCTTCTGTTTCTCTTTCAGCTTTCTGCTGAAGTACGCGAGGGGTTGCCACTCATCATTGTCTGATCTTCTCTGTTGCAGGCACGCACCGATGTGGGTGCCAGAAGCGTCTGTAAATAGTGCCAGCAAAGCGTTGCTATCCGGGTGAGACAACAGAGTAGCAGATGACAGACTTTGTTTGCATTCCTCGAAACATGTCGGAAGTTCCGGAGACCAAGGAAAGGGTGTTGCTCCCTTGCTGTTGGTCGCGGCTACCGCATCGACGAGAGGCGACTGATATTTTGCGGCGTGAGGAATGAAGCGACGATAATAGTTTATCATCCCTAAGAAGCGGCGCATACCTTGGACTGTCTTGGGAGGCGGGAATTCCAATAGGTCTTTCACTCTTTCAGCGGGAGGTCGCGTGCCGTCAGCGGAGATGTGGTAGCCCAGAAAGGTAAGTTCTGGAACTCCAAGCAAGCAATTGCTGACGTTCACCACCATGCCATTCTCACGTAATCTGCCGAACAGGATTTTCAAGTGGCGCTCGTGCTCCACCGCGTCGTGTGAATATACAAGTATATCGTCGACATAGGCATAAGTGAAATCAGGGCCACGCAGCACACCATCCACAAATCTCTGGAAGGTTTGCCCCGCATTGCGGAGTCCAAAGGACATGTAGAGGAACTCATATAATCCGAAAGTAGTGATGATAGTAGTCTTGCAAATATCATCCGAATTGACAGGTATTTGTTGATATGCTTTGACTAAATCTATTTTACTGAAAATCTTTGCTGAATGTAAATTATGGTTGAAGTCCCCTACATGTCTGACCGGATACATGTCTGGGATGGTACGGGCGTTTAGTGCCCGGTAGTCACCGCACGGGCGCCACGATGAGTCCTTCATCTCCGCCATATGTAACGGAGAGGACCAGGCGCTCTCTGATGGTCTTTCGGTGCCTGCTTTTACCATATCAGCAAATACTTGTTGGGCAGCTTTCAATTTACCTGGTGCGAGGCGGCGTGGACGTGCTGTGACTGGCGGTCCTTCGGTCGTGGGAATGTGGTGCACGGTGTCGTGTTTGATGTCCCGATGGACACCGGGTGGTTTGCATATCTCGGGAAATTCGGAGAGAATATTGTGATATTTTGTGTCACCAGCATGCTGCACGAGCTTCACGCTTACCTGGTTTGTTTGCTGCATCACTGCGGCGACGAACAGACCAGTTAGATCATCGACCATTTTACCATTTTCGCAGTCGGGCAGCAAATGATAGTGTGCCAGGAAATCGCTCCCTATGATTGGACAATCCACTTCTGCAATGATGAAGGTCCATACAAAATTCCTGCGGAGACCAAAATCAAGGTGTAATTCTATGGTACCATATGTGCGAATAGTACTACCATTGGCGGCGTTCAAGTTGAACGATGTAGCTCAGTGTCGCCCCCGCAGGATCCCCTTGGGGATACAACACACATCAGAACCTGTATCTACCAAAAAATGCCTCTTAGTAGTTTTGTCTGAGACAAATAAGCGGCGACTTACTGCGTGGCATCCAGCGGTCGCCCACACTGACTGCCTTGCTTGTTTTCCGCCGGCATAGGCGGCCGCCAGTTGCATGGCTGTGTGCACTTGTTAGCTTTCTTACCAAAGCGGTCGTGGTAAAAGCATAAACCACGTGCTCTGCTCTGAGAGCGAGATCTGGCAGTTGCAGGACGGAACGATCTACCACGTGAGCGGTCTCGCGGCATGCTGAAGCTCGCTACGGTGCGCGTGAGGTCTGAGATTTGCTTTTGTAAAGCAGAAATTTGATCAGTGGCAGCGCACTTGCAAATAGAGTGAATGTTACCTTGTACTGGTCGTACTTCATGTAGTCGGTCAGCCAACTCCCCAAACTCGGTCACAGATGAGTCTTCCTTTTGGGCAAGCAGGATGCTCTGGGTCTGCAGAGGAAGCCTGCTCATCCAAATAGTTTTGAGCATTCGTTCTGGGAAGGCAGGTCCCGCCAGCTCCCGGAGGTGCCTCACGAATGAGGATGGCTTACGGTCACCTATATCTTCCTTATCTAGGAGCCGACGGGCCTTCTCCTCATAGCTTTCTGAAAACTGTTTGATAAGTGCATTTTTGAGAACAGTGTATTGGTCCTTAAGGGGTGGAGAGGTAATGAGATCCGATACTTCGTCTGCCACTTTAGGATCAAGGAAGGAGATAGCATAATAAAATTTTGTCTCCTCCTTTGTGATTCCTCCGATGTGAAATTGGGCTTCAAGTGTGGCAAACCACAGTTTGGGTCTATCGGTCCAGAAGGGACTTACTTTGACAGCTACTCTATTTACAATACCTGCCCCAGCTGCGCCTGGGGTAGCATCAAAATAATTTTCACCTTCCATTGCCCCGACACCACCAGGTTTAGTTTCGGTATTATTGCTATTAATTTCATCGCCATCCACCATGCTTAAGGTACTCGTAAGTATATACTTGTTTTAGAATAATTAGATTAATTAGTTAGGAATATTATTAAAATGTTGACCTTAGTCCGGCCCTGTGCGGGCATGCAAATATTTCTGCAAAACTTATAATATTATGAAAACTTTACTCCGTGAGTTGATATACAGTCAAATTGAAATTAAAATGAGATAATAGTTATAGTATTCATACAGAACAACACAGACAGACACACAAGAGGTTATTATGATATGTTATAGATTATCATTAGAAAATAAGTTGTAAGGTTAAGTAGGAATGTCCAGGCACCATAAACACAGGAACAATGTCCAACACAGGCAGCACACGATGTCCACAAAATGCAGAAAACCAGCCACAATGCTGGATGCAAGGATGCTTACAGTTTGTTGAGGTTACTTTACTGGTCAAGGTCGATGAAACGCAAAGTAGTTTCTTTGTCGGTGTAAACTGATGCGGCGCGCTTACACTGCGCTGTTTACACTGTTGTGCACAGAATTCGATGCCGGGCAGCGAGTTCTTAGCAACAAGGTCAGATTCGAACGTGTTTTTCTTGCACCGGCGCGGCGAGCGGGCGCAGCTTTGCAAAATCCAGCGGGTCCACTTGCTCTCCGTGATTGCGTTGCCACCAGCTTGCCGTTGCTGTATCGTTACGGCAGAAGCGGTGTCTCAAAGATTGAAATCCGGGCCGGTCTCAGTCTCTGCCAAGGTCGGATTTTCTTGCGTCGTCGGTCGTTAACATTTGTGGGCAACACGTGTATGACTCCAATCAGAAGGTGTTTTGTGGGCAAATGAAACGGCGGACTCCTTGTTGAATTCCAGTGTATTTTATAACAAGATACAATATATTTTACATGGAGAACAATGTAGTGGCTAATGGCGCCAGATATCAAATCTAATCAAGTGACAGTAGTCTGTCAGTGAAACGTCAAATGAAAAGAACGTTCACAAATAATGTTACATTGATGTTTGGCTAACGCCACAACGGTATATTTCCTGATTTGATGAAAAATAGTAAAGTAGTTCCTATGTTCAAGGCTGGTGACAAGGCAGATCCAAGCAACTATAGGCCTGTATCTGTTTTACCAGTATTGAGCAAAGTGTTTGAAAAGATCATACTCAATCAAATGCTTTCTCATTTTAATCACAATAACTTATTACATAACCAACAATTTGGCTTTAGGGATGTTGCACTACAGATGCTGGTGTTGCCCTTTTGAATCATATATTTAGTGCTTGGGAGGAATCAAAAGATGCCATTGGCGTATTTTGTGACTTCTCTAAAGCATTTGATTGCGTAGATCATGAAACTTTATTGTCAAAATTGAAACACTATGGAATCAAAAATCAAGCTTTGAGAATCTTAAACTCTTATTTGGACGATAGGATCCAGAAGGTAAATGTAAACGGAGCTAAGTCATCGGGGTCTCGTGTTAAAATAGGTGTACCTCAAGGTTCGATATTAGGTCCATTTCTAGTGAATAATAATGATTTGCCCTACATGATAGAGAATTTGTCAAAGATTGTATTATTAGCAGATGACACATCTCTTATATTTAAAGTTGATAGACATACACATAATGATGACAACGTAAATAACACTCTTGGACAAATTCATACTTGGTTCACTGTTAATAATTTAGTGTTGAATGCGAAAAAAACCAATTGTATGAATTCACTTTGCCTAATGTACATTCTTCCAATAATGATGTTATACTTAGTAATGAAGATTAGAGTTCACCGCAAGCACAGTTTTCTTAGGGATTACACTTGACTCGAAACTTCAATGGCTCCCTCACATTACATCTTTATCGGGGAGAATAAGTTCAGCCGCATTTGCTGTGCGAAGAGTCCGAGAGCTCACGGATGTTGCTACAGCAAGACTTGTATATTTTAGTTATTTTCATAGCATTATGTCCTATGGAATTTTTCTGTAGGACCGCGCTACTGACATTGATTAAATTTTTGTTTTGTAACGGGCTATTAGAGCAATTTACAAACTCAGATGTCGTGATTCCCTAAGAGAATATTTTCAAAGAGATAAATATTTTAACTGTCAATTTATCTATGTAAATATTATGTATGCAAGGAAAAATATTCATAGTTTTACCAAAAATTGTGACAGGCATAACCGGAACCTTAGAAGCAAAAATTAAATTGACCAACCCCAGTTTAGGTTAGTTAAAGTAAAAAAATATTTTTTAGGTCTAAGTATACAATACTATAACAAAATACCTGACCATATATTACATTTGTCAGAAAATCAATTTAAAGATACTATTAAAAACACATTATGTCGGAAAGCCTATTATAAGTTAGATGACAATACTAATGACAAAGATGTATGGAGCTCTGATATTTCAGTGAAGCCTAAGAAATTGGCACACATTGCGGACACAAACCCTATTTAGACCTAAAAAGTAAAAATAAGATAAAACGAAGGGAGGGGCGCTAAATGCGAGTTTCTCATGCTTCTTCTTCATTATGATATAGTTTTATTTTATTTTGTGACACAGATATAATTTTATTTGTAATAGACTCGCTTGTGACTTTCTAAAAGTGTTCTTAGGAATCTATTTGGAAATAAATGATTTGACTTTTTTTACTTTTGCTGCAGTTATTTTTTTGTAAAAATATTCAATGTACAGACACGACCCTTCACACGATTAATTATAATATGTATATCGATTTTAAGCTTTCTGCCAGCGTTAAATATGTTTTCCAATGATAAAATGTAGCCTATTTCCTATTCCAGGATCTAGATGATGGTCTAGGTCTGGTATAGGACCAGGTGTAAGAAACAGCATCCCACAAACTGATAGTATTCCACAAGGAAATTCTTTTAGGTAGAGAAAGACAATTTTGGTGTTTCCAAACAAATTGTCTAATCGAGATAGACATGTTGTATGGAAAAACTAAAAACATCCCTTCCTGAATAATTTTTCTGGCAAATGTTGTTCAGTGTCGTTGACTGAGAAATACCTGTTTGTGGGATGCTTTCCCTTACACCCTTTAATAAACAATAAACTAACCTTACACTTAAACACTTTCAAAGATCTTTGCAGCAAACGAGTATATTTAACTCAACCCCCTCGAGTAAATACAAAATTTACGCAACGTTTTAAACATTTTGCTTTCCCTTACATTTATTCAATTATTAATAAACAATGTAACCTCAAAAATTTTAACGATAGTTTCTTCTCTGCAAAAAGTAAATTACAAACTTGGCTTAAATCACTAGATTACAACTCAACGGAATTTATTCTGTTTATTGACTCCTAAACCTCTTGATATCACATCTCTTAATACCAACATATAAAAGTTTGTGTTTCTGCTATTATTTCATTCATTATATATTCTATTTAATAATATATTGTCATATAAATATATAAATAGATCTATCTAACTAGTACATAAGTAATACCTAATTTTAATAAATAAGTGTCTTCTTTTATAACTTTAGTTTTAAGACTATCAAAATCACTCCAACATTTGTATGTTGAACACACTCCACAATAAATTGCAATAATTTGTAAAATATCTTAAATGTAACGGATGACTGGACTATCACGTTACACGTTACGTTGCTACGGTTCTGCCTAGTGTGAAGTCCGATTGTAATGTTTACTATATGATTGTAATACTAATTGGTAATAAAGATTTATTATTATTACCTCGTATATTCCTAAATACCTACTTATCTGAACTTCTGAACTTAACAAAAATAACATCATATCAAAAATATTCCCCCTCTATTACCAAACAGATTATCTATGATGTGCATACACCTCAAGTTAATTATAATAATGTAGTTCAAAGAGGAACAATATTTCGGATGTTAATTTTCATTGGGGCGAACAGTGGCGCGACGGTGGCGTCATCAGTTTTAAAATAATTGTATCTGAAATACAAACATTTTCATATATATTGTTCGTTTTGCGATTATCACAAGCAAAATTCAGTTTGTACATTTTATGTTTCTCTGTCACTTCCAGTCCAGCTTATAAGGAATTAAAATTAAGTAATAAATTATCATCTATATTTCAAGTTTATGCCTGAAATGCTACCAAAGTTCTTCGGCGCCTAATCAATTCAAGTGTTAGCAGGAATCTTCCTATTTCGAAAACAGCATGTTTCTTGAAGTGTCACCAGAATTCGTTTACCGGGTGTAAGGGACAACTTCTCGCAAACCAATAGGGCTTGCTCTGTCAACAACCACACCAAGCAGAAAAAACTTTTGCCAGGAAATTATTCGGGAATGTAAAATATTGTTGGCTACCCGATACAAGACCAACTCGAACTGAAAAAAAAAAAGTACCAGTTTTCGACCTTCACCCATCGGACTGCGTTTATGTTAGGAGAAAAAATATCCAGGGAGACGCCAGTGTATTTTCGCAGTGGGAACTCGTGGATAATATGGTAAATGGCCTGCACAGCTGCACCACAATCGCATGCCAGGGTGCTCCGCCAACCGCACTTGAACTTGTAATCCCCACAGAGTCCGTGCTCGGTGCGCAACCTGTTTAACTGGCTCCATTCCCGTCTGGGAGCCGTGAAGCCACTGGGTTTTTGCGTGGGATCATAGTTCGACAGGGCAGCCTTAGGTGGATTAAGATGCCATTCGTCCTTACACGTAGTTTTAGGATCAGAAGGTTACTTTTTATTTATCTATTTGTTTATTGGATCATCAACATTTAGCGTTTACATGCATGAATGGGATATTTCACAATAATAATTTATTCTTATACACTAAACAATTACAGATAAACACGTCATTCATAATATTAATTAAACCACAGTAAAAATCTGATAAAATTCAAAGTTACTAACTAAAACTAACTCATTACTAGTAGCTTAAAAATTATTAACTTAAAGAAATAACTAAAAATTTAACATTCATTAAAACTTATAAAATAATGAGATCATTTTAGAAAGCGCCAGAGCCTGTTAAACGCCGTCTGGTGAGGCGGACGTCGAGATTTCAATCGATTGTGAGGAGGATTTAGAAATTCCCGGTGGACTGGTAGGTTTGGGTTCTTCACAATTTTATTCACCTCATTAGCGCCTGCTGTCTTCTAAGGTGGGGCGGTTGAATGTGGCTCAAGGTTGACAGCCATTGGGTGGAAGTGCTCTCTATAGTTTCCGATATACATGGTTTTACGAAGCTGCACATCGGCCTCATCTGTGTGGGCACTATTGAGCCAGACCGGGGCACAGTATTTACTTGGGTCCTTATAAAGTTGTAGAAGATAGGGAATGTTGTAATTTTAAGAAACGGGAAGGAAGAATTTATTCACAAAAATAGAACCAAATATTTTTTGTTGAATTCATAAGTTAAATAAAGTAAACTACTACTGTAGTTTATTTTCTTTTTCCTTACCCCCCTGGTGTAGTGTATATATGTATACCTAGAACGTAAGTAATATTCAGACAGATTATAATAGAACGTCTTAGCCATAATAAATCAGTATTGATCCGATCGCCGCTCTTTTAATTACTCCAATCCCTTTAGCTTCTCTTCCAGTAGCTTTTGTAGCCTTTGTATTCAGCTACATTTTGTACAAATAATCGAATCATTTTACTTCTTTACCGGGTCGCGCACAATAAGTTTTTGTCGTTTAGACTTGGTTACACAGCCACCCGTGACCAGGAGTCGTGTAACCGAGTGAAAACGTCGGGATAAAAAGGAAAATTCCTAAGTTCTAAAAAATTAATATTACCTTATCGCGAGTGACCCGGTAAGTAAATAACTATTTGTAAAAAAAAAACGCGAGTGATATTTTTTTTAAAAAAAGATCGAAGCACCGCGTCGATAAGACGTTTAGCGAGGGTACAGCAACCTTCATGACGGGAATCGAAACTAAAGAAAAAACTTTAAACTTTTAATATATAAAGTAATTTTAAATCAACTGCAAATATTTTAAGGGTATGTATATTTTTGTGGAAGAAATAGAATTTACGCATTTTAAATTAAAATATGCAGTAAATTTTATTTTAAATTTTCCTAACAAAAAAAAATTTTTTTGTGAACACGCACTTAATAACCCCCACCACGTCTCTAGAATGCTGATTTTTGCGCGTAAATTTTTGATTTCAAAGGAGCATGTTAGTGTGCGTGTTTTGTTTTCATATACGGTATGTCCGATTTTTGTTTAGTTTTTAATTTAAAAATCTATGTTATCTCAAAAACTAGCGAATAAAAAATAATAAAAAACTCACTAAATAGTTTCTTGGAATTTGATCATCGCCTTAAATATTTGCAGTTGATTTAAAATAACCTTATATACGGAGTGTAATATCCCTATAACTTTAACTGCCTCCGTGGTCAAGCGGTCTGAGCCATAGGCTCCCGACCCGGAGGTCCCGGGTTCGATTCCCGGCAGGGACAATGACTTTGTGTTGTTGTTTCTAGGTTAGGACATTGCAGGCTGATCATCTGATTGTCCGAAAAGTAAGATGATCCATGCCGTCGGATGGGCATGTAAATAGTCGGTCCTGCGCCTGAATTCTCTCTGGTCTTGTCAGTCAGTCTGTCCCATCAGAATAAGAGATTGAGGGAATAGAGAGTGCACCTGTGTGTAGCGCAAACACTTGGGCACTAAAAACAAGTCCTGCGCAGTTGGCCCATCTCCGGGAGATTGGCCGCCATCACCGAAAATCGGTGGGAGGACTATTATTATTAATATAACGTACCAGAATAGGATAGGAATATAACTGAACAACTTTCACTATTAAATTGTTTCACGAAATCTACAAATATAATAATTACCACCTCGATCAGAAAATTTGCATGGAAAAGCCAATTGTATTTTCATTCCCTGGAAAAAAAACTATGATTAGATTATTTTATCCTCTGTTTTACAGAATTATGTAGTGGTTAAAGAATCACTTCTTCCATGCTGGCCTGGGAGCGAGAGAAAAACATAGAATGTGCCAGCTGCATTTCCTCCCGGGCATGCTGTAAAAACCAGCTAAGGGATCCGAGGGTTTCAGTATATTGTAATTTAGGCGATGGGCTGACAACCTGTCACTACAGCAATATACTTACAAATCTATCTTAAATAACCCTCAAAACTTTGTCAGACGTGGCGGAACGACCTTTGTTTGGGTCGTTTACGCTCTGCCTACCCCATTAGGGATAAAGGCGTGATTATATGTATGTATGTATGTAAAGAATCACTATTATTATTTTAAATATGCTAAAAATGTACATTTAGTTACAAAAATCTGCATTTGCAGAGTATTTTGCTCACTTGATTCTAAAATTCCAATTTTGTTTCCTAAAAGTTGTTATTAAAATGCAAAATTCTACCTGTTTATTATTTTGTCATTATTTTTAATACCCTATCTGTATAGGGTTTTTTTTTTTTTTTATTTATTCAGGATAACAACAGCATCTTACTAAATTATAATATTACAACATATGATTATACTGAATGCCAGTTACAGCTATCCACTTCAAGATTACATATAAGTATTGAGAGCAGTATGGTAGGTAGAAGAACAACTAGATTTGATCTAAAACACAGAAAATATTATTAACATAACATGTCGGAGCCTAGGACAAATATATGTTTAAAACTAAAAAAGAAAATAAACAATATAAACATTATAAAACAATATATATATTTAAATTATACATATTTATTAAATATAGGAATAAAGTTGTACTATTAAATTATAATTTAAGTAAAATAGCATTATATAATACTTAAATACTATTATAAAAAGTAGAAAACTATTAGAAGAAAGGGAAATAAACTAAATTATACCAAGCCTGTAACACTGTGTTGAGTATTTGATCTATCTTCTATCTTCCATGCTGGACTGGGAGCCAGAGAAAAACTTAGAATGTGCCAGCTGCTTTTCCTCCCGGGCATGCTGTAAAAATCAGCTAAGGGATCTGAGGGTTACAGTGTATTGCAATTTAGGCGATGGGCTGACAACCTGTCACTACAGCAATATACCTACAAATCTATCTTGAATAACCCTCAAAACTTTGTCAGACGTGGCGGAGCGACCTTTGTTTGGGTCGTTTGCGCTCTGCCTACCCCATCAGGGATACAGGCGTGACTATATGTATGTATGAGTATTTGATCTGATAGGCACTAACAAAGATAGTTAAAATAGTTTGCATCAATAAACTGTTGATGAATAAATTAAAGTTACTTCATGTCATGAGTACCCATCATTACTAAAGAAAAATAAAAGAGAAATAAGTGAGTGGATTAAAGCTGTTAAAGTCATCTATATATAATATCCATGCTGGACTGGGTTCGATTTAAGCTTCTTCTTGACTAATTAAAAGAGTTTTCTCAATCATTCAGTAAATACATACTTACATATAATCACTCCTTTATATCTAATGGTGTAGGCAGAGCGTAAACGACCCAAATAAAGGTCGTTACGCCACGTCTGACAAAGTTTTGAGGGTTATTTAGGATAGATTTGTAGGTATATTGCTGTAGTGACAGGTTGTCAGCCTATCGTCTAAATTGCAATATACTGAAACCCTCGGATCATTTAGATGGTTTTTCCAGCATGCTCGGGAAGAAATGCAGCTGACACATTCTATGCTTTTCTTTCGCTCCCAGTCCAGCATGGAACGAATCATTCACTAAATCTGACATCATTTTGATAAAGAGCCAAATGATTATTAATTAATCATACGATTATAATCAGAGTGAAGCAACCAATTATAACAAACACTACGTGCGATTCTCGTCTGCTTATCTGAAGAGCCGAGAGCTATCTGTGGAGAGGTTTGCACTATCCTTTGATAAAGCAACGAGTGTAGGACTCTGCTTATAGATGGTGTTAGAGAAAGTAATTTTTTTTTTCAATAACTACATACATACATATAATCACGCCTTTATCCCTTATGGGATATGCAGAGCGTCAACGACCTAAACAAAGGTCGTTCCGCCACGTCTGACAAAGTTTTGAGGGTTATTTAAAGTAGATTTGTAGGTATGTTGCTGTAGTGACAGGTTGTCAGCCCATCACCTAAATGACAATATACTGAAACCCTCGGATTCCTTTGCTGGTTTTTACAGAATGCCCGGGAGGAAATGCAGCTGGCACATTCTATGTTTTTCTCTCGCTCCCAGTCCAGCATGGAAGAAATTTCAATTACTAGAACTTTTTATCATCATAATCATAAGCCATCTACGCCCGCCATAGAGGGACACTGCCTTCGTAGTCTAATGGTCAGTCAGAGCCATGGGTTTTCGATCCGGAGGTCCTGGGTTCGATTCCCAGGGGAAACACAAAGTGATATTTGTCAATTTATCACTTTGTGAGGGTTTCCCCAGTTTGGTTAGGACATTGCAGGCTGAATCACCTGATTGTCAGAAAAGAAAGAAAGATTCCGTGCTTCGGAGGGCACGTTAAGCCGTCGGTCCCGGTCGATGTCTTTGATAGTGGTCGTCACTCAAACCATGTCAGAGGACTAATAGCTGTGCTACTAGGCGGTTGGAAAACTCTGACACCAGGGTTCATCGGGTTGTTCAACTCGAGAATCAAGAAGAAGATAGAGGGACACGAGCCTGCCATAATAGGGCGATCAGGCCTTCGAGCCATGTAAGCCTAGAATATGAATGAGAGACTTCACAAACGATCTTTGAACAAGCAAGCTTTGTTAGCAAGTTTCTTCACGATGTCTTCCTGTACCGGATCGTCGAATTAAATAGGGAATTTAAAAGCTGAAAATTCATGCACGTGGTAGGAAAGGTGGGTTTCGCATTTTTTTCGAAGACTACCCTAATGGGCTAATGCCCATCGATGGCCATTGGGCGACAAAATTTACCCATCATTCGTGCATATTATAGTAAAATAGAGACCAAACATACACTGGGATTTGATATCATTTCAGTGTCTCTATCATGTACCTACACAATTTTTGCAAGTGCTTGGCTCTCGTGAGCATAGCTTGTTTGGATTGGAACAGAATCCACCTCTATTGGAGCAGCCTTTAGGCATGATGGCCGCTGAGTGGTCCTCCTCACTAGGGGGCGCTTTCCCACTTGTATCTCTGTCGAGATAATGCATTGTTTATGGTGAAAGGCCTTATGGCCTTTCAGGGATGAATGTCACGAACATGAACACGAAACGCATCGGTTATTTATAGACAACAATGCAAAGCACTTGCACTTCCTGAGCGGGGAGGTCGTGGTTCGAATCCCACCACGTACCAATGTGTTTTTCGGTTTTCGAATTTCATATGTACGTTTATTCGGCGCTTTTTCCGTGCTTCGAAATGCACGTTTTGGTTCCGGTTAATATCGTTTAATACCGTCGATATTAGTCGTTAAGCCATTTCAGAGGCCAGTGCCATTGGCGGCTTGAAAACTCTGACCTAATCTAGGATTGGGTCTGGTTTCCCTTCTGGGTTTCGGAGGTCAGATGGCAGTCGCTCTGTGTAAAAACCAGTACCCTCGTTCAATCCCCTAGATTAGGTAGCCGACCCCGTAAGATACAGGATAAGGCTAGGGAGATGATGAATGCAAAGCACTTGCAATACAACTGTTATGCGGTAACTTCCGCATCTGATGAGTTAAAATAAAGACGAAACATTGTTCAATAAAGAACAGATGCGTTTTGTGTTCATGTTCGTGACATTCATCCCTGAAAAGCCATAAGGCCTTTCACGCTACCTACACAATATGTAGCAACCAATCTAATCTAATAGATTATTCCATTTTATTAAAAATTTACAACAGTAATGAATGAAATATTTGGGATTTAAAAATGATTAAGTACTGATAATTGAAAATACGTTATGATTATTTAGGGAGATTTAATCGGATAAGATAAATATAGATTACTATTTTTATATAATCCTTATTTCCGACTAAATGATAAAACAACAACACATTTATAAAAAGTATTTTATTTAGCCTAAACATTTGCAAGTACATACCTAGTTTTTTCAGGTTGACTGGTACCACAGGGGTATTAGTAGCAGATTCAGATGTTATTTTATACTTTGTAGAATTACCTAATTGGTACCTAAGGGCCGTATTTAAAATCAGCTCTCATGAGTGACAGTGAGTTTGAGTTCGTATCAGAAATGTAATTTCAGTACAAACTGGCCTGTCAAATTCATACTTAATATTGCTCTAAAGTTTGAGATCACTTCATAAATACGAGCCTAAGTCACTTGTCAAGTGATTCCTCCCGGCAAATGTTTGTTTTTAAGAGCTTATTTCTCCTAAACGAATCATTAGAAAATTCTAAAAATTTACATCCAAGAAATTAGTTCATAACCTGCAATTGCAACATTTAAAAGTGTTCTAGTCCAAAAATAAGTATGTTAAAAAACATCTGGTAATAAAGCTGTATTTATCAGTAAATTTGATATTCCTTCTAAACTATTAGGAGTACTTTCTCGGTTTCTTCGAGATAATATCCGTATTATGATTATCTAAAATCGCAACATGGCTTTTTCGAATCTGACTCGTAGTTTTAATGGAATTAGCTTTTTTGAGCGTTTTTGGTCATTTTTGACGCGGCCACGGATGTAACCGGCACGCCTCCGGAGCGCAAGTTGATTTGAATGATATTCTAAGGCATTACGAACGATGATTGCATATCTTGAAATCTACCTGCTCATGAGCATCTACCTTAATTAGTTACGTGTGCCGCCTGCCTGAAACCAAATAATTTCACAAGCGATACAATACATCTGCAACAGTACTATACTAAGATGTTTTATCTCATGATTGCACACTTTTAGTTGTACATATAACAGGGATGTCATTTATTAGATCATCCTTTACATTTTCATTATATCTGTATCAAGTGTTTTCAAATACACATATAAAACCAATCACGGGGCTGTGACGATCTGTTTTGTAATCACACTTCTGGACAAGGGACGGTGGAAAAACGTGACCATGTCTAAACTATTGTACGTCATTACCATTATAGCTTTTAGTGCTGTTGTAAAAGGTAAGTGGTTCCTCATTATCCTCTTAAAACTGTCACACCATTTTTTTATAATTAAAATCTTGATTATGATAATCAAGTCTATCACCACACCATATTTGCGAACTAAAATAATCTGTTCCGATTTTTTCGCAGTAAATAGTTTACAATGCTACGAATGCCTGAACTGCGCTAAAGTATCAGATGATTTGGTCGTAACATGTGGAGGTACAACCACGGCAGCACCAACCACGTCTGTCCCTGGCCAGTCTACAACACCAGGTCGAACCACTGCCAACCCTGGACAAAGCACGACAGGAGCAACGGGACAAACCACTGCCGCCCCTGGACAAAGCACGACAGAAGCAACGGGACAAACCACTGCCGCCCCTGGACAAAGCACGACAGAAGCAACGGGACAAACCACTGCCGCCCCTGGACAAAGCACGACAGAAGCAACGGGACAAACCACTGCCGCCCCTGGACAAAGCACGACAGAAGCAACGGGACAAACCACTGCCGCCCCTGGACAAAGCACGACAGAAGCAACGGGACAAACCACTGCCGCCCCTGGACAAAGCACAGAACCACCTGCAGACACAACCACGGTAGCAACTAACGGAGGAACAGATGAAGAAGATAACAGCGCAAATAATGCTGGCTTCGTTGTCAGCAGGACTAAACGAGCTGTGTTGGTCCAAGAAAAAGCTCCAGAATATGTCTGCCTCACTGTCAAAGTCGAAGGTAAAATTTTTGGGAACAATATTTTCTGTCGGTACTTAATGTGATCTAACCCCATATCTTCCCAAAGTAAAAGTGAGGCAACGCGTTTTCTAATTCATTTTCAAAGCGTGCGTTGAAAAAAATCCTGGTGTCAGAGTTTTTGAATCATCTTATATCTTTTTGGTAAGTATGGAAAATACCCTCAAAATGGTAGAAGCTCATGTGGTGTTCATCTATTATAAGACTTCATACAGACGTATAGCACTTGCCGAAATGCCTGCAGCCGACGCGAGTCTTTGGTGGTAGTCGTCATTTGTCGACGGATGCTGCTGATAGGCGGCTACGCCTGCAGTCGTGCTTCGTGTTGTACTTCATGGCCCTCCTAGTCTTCAAAGAAAATCCTCTTTTCTTCAAAGAGAGCCATTTTGCAACCGACTGACCTGCAGGCGTCGTCGTGTATGCAGCCGTTGACTCGTTGACGACAACCGCTGACAGATTGCAATGATTGTTGGCAAAGTGCTATTTATCTGTATGAAGTAAAACACATAATCACGCCTTTGTCCCTAATGTGGTAGGCAGAGCGTAAACGACCTGAACAAAAGTCGTTTCGCCACGTCCGCAAAGTTTTGAGGGTTATTTTGTAGGTATATTGCTTTAGTGACAGGTTGTCAGCCCATCGCCTAAATTGCAATATACTGAAACCCTCGAATCCCTTAGCTGGTTTTTATAGCATGCCCGGGAGGAAATCCTGCTGGCACATTTTATGTTTTTCTCTCGCTCACAGTCCAGAGCATAGAAGAAGATTGAAGTAAAATATACATACATACGTACATATACTCACGCCTTTATCCCTAATTTCTGCCTACCCCAGAGCGTAAACGGCCTAAACAAAGGTCGTTTCGCCACGTCTGACAAGGTTTTGAGGGTTATTAAAGATAGATTAGTAGGTATATTGCTGTAGTGACAGGTTGTCAGCCCATCGCCTAAATTACAATACACAGAAACCCTCGGATCCCTCAGCTGGTTTTAACAGCATGTCCAGGAGGATTTGCAGTTGGCACATTCTATGTTTTTCTCTTGCTCCCAGTCCAGCATAGAAGAAGAATTAAGTAAAATATGTGTTATTTTTTCCAGTGAACAACACCGAGGTGATTGGCAGGGGTTGCGCCATGGACGCTGGTGACGGCAAGGTCTGCGATGGTCTGGGGATCGCCAACGCCACCTGTACTGTTTGCAAGACCGACAAGTGCAACAGTGCTGCCTCTATACAACTCTCCTTGGTACTAGTACTAGCCGCAGCCCTGTTTAGACTCTTGTAAATAAATTTTTGTGAAGTGTGAAATCAAAATGTATGTTTTTTTATTATGAAGTTTATACCCTTTTTACATAGCATGAGCATTCTGATATTATGTCAAAAGCATTATTTTTTTTATAGTTATTATAAAGGAAACTCTTTCGTACCTGTGATGTTTTGATATTTCCCATCTGCTGTCAGGAGACTCAAGTTATCTGAAAAATAATGGAAAAATACTATTCTTATTTCTTTTACGTTCATTATACTTATTTATTACTATTAAAATACTTGCCTTACTCTAGTGAGTAAGAAACGTCAAACCTCAAAAAGTTGAAGTTGGAATTATCCAACTTCAACTTTTTGAGTTTTGACGTTTCCCTAATGATTCCGCCGCGCCAGTGGTACCAATTCGAAGTTGCAAATCACAGTTTAACTAATATAAGTCTATACTTGCCATTTAGACTCTTTCTGCCCTGTTTACTCTTGTAAATATTTTTTTGTGAAGTGTGATATCAAAATGTATGAATTTTTTTTTATGAAGTTTATACCCTTTTTACATAGCATGAGCATTATGATATATGTCAAAAGAATTAATTTTTTATAGTTATTATAAAGGAAACTCTTTCGTACCTGGGGTGTTTTGATATTTCCCATCTGCTGTCAGGAGACTCAAGTTATCTGAAAAATAATGGAAAAATACTATTCTTATTTCTTTTACGTTCATCATCTCCCTAGCCTTATCCCGTATCTCACGGGGTCGGCTTCCTAATCTATGGGATTGAACGAGGGTACTGGTTTTTACACAGAGCGACTGCCATCTGACCTCCGCAACCCAGAAGGGAAACCAGACCCAATCCTAGATTAGGTCAGAGTTTTCAAGCCGCCAATGCTTAGCACTGGCCTCTGATATGGCTTAACGACTAATATCTACGGTATTAAACGATATTAACCGGGACCAACGGCTTAACGTGCCTTCCGAAGCACGGAAAAAGCACCGAATAAACGTACATATGAAATTCGAAAACCGAAAAACACATTGGTACGTGATGGGATTCGAACCACGACCTCCCGCTCAGGAGGCAGCGGCCCTATCCACTACACCATCGGGCTCCACTCCATTTCTTTTACGTTCATTATACTTATTTATTACTATTAAAATACTTGAATAGAATGTTCCAGCTGCCCTTCCTCCCGGGCATGCTGTAGAAGTCAGTAAAAGGGACTCGAGGGGTACAGTGTATCGTAATTTAGGCGATGGGCTGACAACCTGTCCCTATAGCAATACACTTTTCAATCTAAAATTGCCCTCAATTTTTGTCAGACGTGGCGAAACCGCCTTTTACGAGGCGTTTATCGCTCTGCCTACCCCGTAATGGATAAAGGCGTGATTTTATGTATGTATGTAAAATACTTGCCTTACTCTAGTGAGTAAGAAACGTCAAAGTTGAAGTTGGATCGTTCCAACTTCAAGTTTTTGAGGTTTGACGTTTCCCTAATGATTCCGCCGCCCAGTGGTACCAATTCGAAGTTGCAAATCGCAGCTTAACTAATATAAGTCTATACCTGTCATTTTCTGCCATGACGGAAAAGAAAGGGACGCCAGTAATTTTTGTCAAGATTAAGTAAGGTTGTGCGCTTTGGTGCGCTACGCAAATCGATAGCAGTGGTACCAATTCGTAGTTGCAAAATTCACGACTTAACTAATATAAAATATACCTGTCGTTTTCTATCTTGAGAGAACAGAAAGGGACGGCAACAATTTTAGTCAAGTTTAGTTAAGTTGTGTCCTCAAGTTGTTACCATTGTCAAGTTTGTAGGGCTTAGTAGCATGATTAACACTAATAACTAAAAAAAAATATTTTAACCAGTGACAGGTTTTTATTAAAATTATATCATGGTTGTCCCAAGCCCAGGTTAGAAAATACTGATAAACTACCCGTAAAATTGGCCTTATGTTAATTAGATCATTGAAGGTCAGCAGAAATATAAACTTGCACTGCGCTCACCAACCTGATCGCTAATCTTTTTCTGTGAGGCTCATGTCCAGCAGTGAACTATGGAGGCCATAAAGATCTGTGACGGCTGTAATTATCGCCACATACATACATCTAATACTCTAATGGGGTAGGCAGAGCGTAAGCGACTTAATCAAAGGTCGTTCCACCACGTCTGACAAGGTTTGAAGGTTATTCCAGACAGATCTGTATATTGCTATAGTGACAGGTTGTCAGCCCATCGCCTTAATTACAGTACTGAAACCCTCTAATCCCTTAGCTGATTTTAACAGCATGCCCGGGAGGAGATGCAGCTGGCTCATTCTATGTTTCTCTTTCCCTCCCAGTCCAGTATGGATTTATCGCCGCACTGATTATTTATCCATAACCCAATACTGGACAAAAGCTGTCATCATCGAATGGATCCCCGAGGGTAGTCCCCGGCGACGGGGAAGACTCCGTAGAAGATGACGAGCGAGACGACCTGGATGTTTTCTGTGGCCAACGGTCGACAGAAGGTGCCTCCGTGGTCTAGTGGTCAGAGCCATGGGTTTACGATCCGGAGGACCTGGGATCGATTCCCAGGGGGGGAACACAAAGCTGATATTTGTAAATTTATCACTTTATGAGGTTTTTCCCAGTTTGGTCCTAACATTACAGGCAGAATCATCTGCTTGTCCGAAAAGTAAAAGGATTCCGTGCTTCTGAGGGCACGTTAAGCCGTCGGTCCCGGTCGCTGTCTTTGATAGTGGTCGTTACTCAAAACCATGTCAGACGCCTAATGGCTATGCTACTAGGCGGTTTGAAAACTCTGACACCTGGTTTCATCATGTCGTTGTTCGACTCGAGAATCCATTCGCTAAAAAGAGGAAGCAGAAGAAGAAGACAGAAGCTGTAAACAGAACAAAAAAATACTTGCAGGGAAGGCCCAGACCAGTGGGACGACTAAAAGGCTATTAAAATTCAAAGAAACATAACCCAATTAAAACTGAACTTGGGTAAAACAAATTGACTCATCTAGAGATAAATGGCCACTTCAAAGAAAAACTTATTGTTGATACAGTAATTGTTTGTTATCAACAAAATCCTATTGAAATTATGATAGGAATCAACTTAAGTAGAAATGTGGAATGCTGTACAATTATTACCTATAATTAAATTCTTTGTTTGCGTATATAGGGCTATTTCGGAGAAAAAAACGTAAACTCTTCCATGCTGGACTGGGAGCGACCATTGAATGTGCCAGCTGCATTTCCTCCCGAGCATGCTGTAAAAACTAGCTATGGGATCCGAGAGTTTCAGTATATTGCAATTTCGGCATGGGCTGACAACCTGTCACTACAGTAACATACCTACAAATATATCTCAAATAACCCTCAAAACTTTGTCAAACGTGGCCGAACGACCTTTGCTTAGGTCGTTTACGCTCTACTGTCCCAATAACGGATAAAGGCGTGATTATATGTATGTATGTCTGTAATTTTGATAATTAGGAAGACATTGTATTTTTTTTATTACTTATACATTTCATAAGATATAGACATTAAATTAGTCACCGAAACAATCATAAAGTGGATTCTCAATTTATTTGAGCGACATGTCGAAGGGGGAAGTCCCCATATACAGGGTTATTTCAAAGACAGTTCACAAACTGATAAGACGGCTTGCTTAAACAACGAAACTGAATGTGCCAGCCCATCGCCTAAATTACAATATACTAAAACCCTCAGATCTCTTAGCTGGTTTTTACAGCATGGTCGGGAGGTAGTGCAGCTGGCACATTCTATGTTTTTCTCTTACTGCCAGTCCAGCATGGAAGAAATTACCCGCAATATATTTTGAATGGATAGTCTTTCTAGTTGTATCTTCAATAAGTCATACGTCTATCGAAAAAAGGTTATCCCGTCTAGTGTGGATACCACTCATTATCTTTGGAGCTAAGTATTTGAGACATAGGTACATGTACCCAGTTACTTTACACATATAAACACGGCTTTATCCCTAATGGGGTAGGCAGAGCGTAAACGACCTAAACAAAGGTGGTTCCGCCACGTCTGACAAAGTTTTGGGGATTATTTAAGACTAGCTGTGCCGGCGACTTCGTACGGAACGGACTTCGACGTTTATATGGAAAACACTCAGTGTTGAACATACCGAAAACGCTTCTCCGCGCGTAGGAGCGGAATCAGAGTTCAATTTCCTGCCCATCCCCTAAGTCAGGTGGCGTTATTATTTGTATCGTAACTTTGAGTTTAAGTAATGCTTAGTCAAACAAAAAAAGTTTCATTAATATCGGTTAAAAACGACCGGAATTCAATTTACTACCTACCTCCTAAGTCATGAGGCGTGATTATTTGTATCGTCACTTACTTACTGAATATAAGAATGGTTTGCGTGATTGTTTCTAACCTAGGCTGGACACCAGGTAATTAAAAAAACTCAGTCAAATTAAAAATCCGTGAGAGATCGGTTAAAAACGATTAGAGTTCAATTTCCTGCCTACCCCCTAAGTCAGGTGGCGTTGTTATTTGTATTGTTACTTTAAGTTTAAGTAATGCTCAGACAAACAAAAAAAGTTCCAACAAAATCGGTTAAAAACGACCGAAATTCAAATTCCTACCTAACTCCTAAGTCATGAGACGTGAATATTTATGTCGTAACTTTGATTTTAAATATAGCTCAGTCGAATAAAAAAAGTTCAATAAAAATCGGTTAAGCAGCAGCCAAATTTCAATTTCCTGTCTACTCCCTAAGTTAGGTAGCGTGATTTCAGGTATCCTAAGTTGCGACCCGGGTAACTCAGAGTTGAATAAAAAAAGTCCGATCGAAATCGGTTATTAGTTTAGGCGTGATGTGGTAACATACAAACAGACAGACAAACAGACAAAATATTTAAAAAAAAATGTTTTGATCTTCAATAATTCATCGTTAATAATTCCTGCTGCGATATTTTTTTGTAAAAATATTCAATGTACAGACACGACCCATCTAGAGATTTATTATATGTATAGATAGATAGTAGGTATATTGTAGGTATGTTGCTGTACTGACGGGTTGTCAGGCCAGCGCCTAAATTACAATGTACTGAAAACCTCGGACACCTTAGCTGGTTTTTACACTATGCCCGGGAGGAAATGCAGCTGGCACAATTCTGTTTTTCTCTCGCTCCCAGTCCAGCATGGAAGTAAATTTCTGGGTACATAATAATAGTTGTAGGAAATGCAATATTAATGAAGTCATCGCAGATATTTTATCTAAGGATTAAAAACACTTGACGATTAATTGCCAATAAAAAAAACATTATAATGGGTGTAAGGGACTGCGTCCCGCAAACTAATAGGGGTTGCTCAGCCAGAAACAGTGTACAACTATCAGCAGAAATTTATTTCATTAAGTGAAATAGGGGAGGCCTTTTACAGTTTTACAGTTTAGGCTAGTATAACATACATACATATATTCACGCCTTTATCCCTAATGGGGTAGGCAGAGCGTAAACGACCTAAGCAAAGGTCGTTCCGCCACGTCTGACAAGTTTTGAGGGTTATTACAGATGATCATGACGTATATTGCTATAGTGACAGGTTGTCAGCCCATCGCCTAAAATTGTAATATACTATAACCCTCGAATCCATTAGCTGGTTTTTACAGCATGCTCTGGAGGTGATGCAGCTGGCACATTCTATGTTTTTCTTTCACTCCCAGTCCAGCATGGAAGAAGGTAGACGAAAAAGTATAATAAGTGGAAGAAGCTAGTATAATAATAATAATAAAAGTGAAATCAAAAATTGACCTTCCCAAACAAAATATCCAACTCGATTTTTACTTCCTGAAGAAAAATCCTGCTGATAGTTGTTCGCTTTTGTTGACTGAGTAACCCCTATCAGTTTGCGGGACGCTGTCCCTTACACCCCGTATTATAGTGTATTTATCCCTTGTGTAGCAGAGAGACAAATGAAAGTATACATTCTAATAACAACTAAAGTTTTATGCCAAAGCCCATACGTAGTAAGAAACCCCTTGAAAAACGATAATGAAAATCAAGAAACATACATGCATACATACATACATATAATCACGCCTTTATCCTTAATGGGGTTATTCTTGAGGGAATTATCCTTAAGGGGAAGCAGAGCAGAGCAGACTTCAACAAAGGTCGTTCCGCCACATCCGACAAAGTTTTGAAGGTTATTTAAGATGGATTTGTAGGTATATTGATGTAGTGACAGGTTGTCAGCCCATCGCCTAAATTAAAATTTTCTGAAACCCTCTGATCTCATAGCTGGTTTTTACAGCATGCCCGGGAGAAAATGCAGCTGACAAATTCTATGTTTTTCTCTCGCTCCCAGGCCAGCATGGAAAATCAAAAAACGGCATCATAATAAAAAGCGCACTATCACGGTCCCGATTTGATAAAATCACGACTTAACTAAGTAAGCTGCTGCTGGACTGGGAGTGAGAAAAACATAGAATGTGCCAGGTACATTTCCTCCCGGGTATGCTGTAAAAACCAGCTAAGGGATCCGAGGGTTACTGTATATTACGATTCAGGCGATGGGCTGACAACCTGTCACTACAGCGGTATACCTACAAGTCTATCTTAAGTGACACTCAAGGGTTTGTCGGACGTGGCGGGGCGATCTTCGTTTGGGTCACTTATGCTCTGCCTACCCCATTGGGGATGGAGGGGTGGTTATATGTATGTATGAAACTAAATAAGTATACTGTAATTTTTTGTCATGATTTTAATTGACAGGTACCACTATATACGCATCCGCGTTACTAACATCATTTCCATAGCCTTACCCCGTATATCTCGGGGTCGGCTATCTAATCTAGGTGATTGAACTGGTTTTTACACAGAGCGACTGTCATCTGACCTCCGCAACCCAGAAGGGAAACCAGATCCAATCCTAGATTTGGTTAGAAATTCCAAGCCGCCAATGCTTAGCACTGGCCTCTGACATGGCTTAACAACTAATATCTACGGTATTAAACGATATTAACCGAGACCAACGGCTAAACATACCTTTCGAAGCACGGAAGAAGCACCGATTAAACGTACCTACATATGAAATTCAGAAAGCGAAAAACACATTGGCACGTGGTGGGATTCGAATCACGACCTCCCGCTTAGGAGACAGTGGCTCTATCCACTACACCATCGGGATCCGCGTTACTAATACTACTAGTATAGTATTATGTTATCTGTGCTAATACTAAACCGGAATCTCAGAATATAAAATAGTACTACATGCAGAATGGACATTCACCTCCCTTCCCCTGTCCGACACTCCGCGCCGGATTGTGGGCCACATTGAGCGTACGCTTAGCGGGTATGGCGCGCGCATGTTTACCAGTGTAACGGAAATAATAAAGTTTTGTGTTCCAAAGATGGTTAGGTACTGTTCCGTGTACGGATGTCTTTCTACCACAAGATATGACTCCAATAGGAACTATTTTAGATTCTACAGTAATGAGAGACGGTAAGTAAATTCATACAAATTATGCAACCTAATCTATTCTAACTATTCAGTTACAGTGAACTACTTTAAAACGTTTGTTTAATCAAGAATCAGATTAATCAAATGATGATTATGACCGGTATAACAAAATTTGTCAACCCTTATATCACACATACAAACGCATGATTAGTGCAACATGCCGTCTGTCGATGTGTGACCAAAATGACATGGTAGTTAGGAGTGTCCGAGCTGTGCCGGAATGACACCTGATAACAAGGACACCTGATAAAAAAAACGAATAAAAGATTACTATCTTTCTCTTCCAAATTAATTCGTTATTGTCATATTTTTATAAGTTATTATGTATTATTATATTAATATTATACGTTATTTATTTATAGCTATATGTTTATTTATTATTTATGTAGGTTTATGTATTATCACTAGTATAACACATAGTATAAAACAAATTCGCTTTCTCTGTCCCTATATCCCCGGCACGTACCGGGTAGATTCTCTCCGATAAGGAGTTCCCAAGGCAACGTTATAAGCCAAGGTTCGAGCCCTAGTGGGCGCCCTTAGGCAGTTGCCATTTCATTTAAGTGTGTAGATTGCGTGTAGCAATTCCCCGCCTTAGCCCGGTGACCATTATTTACACTTTGTAGTATTTTGCAAACAGGTCCAATAAAAAAAACCCTATATCCCTATGTATGCTTAAATCTTTAAAACTACGTAACGGATTTTGATGCGGTTTCTTTTAATAGATAGAGTGATTGTACAGGAAGGTTTATATGTATAATACATGCATAATATAGTAGAGGAACACTAATGATTTCCGTGCGAAGCCGGGGCGGGTCGCTAGTTATATATATTTTTTCAGTTTTATGATATTAGGGTTTGAATTGTACACGCCTTATCTGACTCACTTATGCACTCTCACTACCGTAGTTCAGCTGGGAGAGATTTCTTTTTAGAGATCAGCTGTACCTGTTGTGCTATTGTTCTCTGTATGATCATCATCATCATCTCCCTAGCCTTATCCCGTATCTCACGTGTGCAATAAATTGTTAATTAAATACTAAATAAATAAATAAGGGCCTTCACTGGTCACTGCAATCTTAATAAGTATCTCAGTAGGATGGGACTGTCAGATTTCTTTTACTGCTGATTATTTTACACTTCCAACCTGGAGCAAAGGTTCCGCTCTTGCGAACTCCACTCCTGGACGGCCAACGAAGGCAAGCCAGGAGGTGAGGGCCAAATGAATACGGGCCCTCGGAGCTGGGGGTCCGGGGTGTCGCCACGCACCATCAGCTCGCCACACAAGCTGCCTCTCCGGGGACTGACTGCACCACCTAGGTGGTGGGCGGTGGGGTCGTCAATTCCCTACGCCTTTATTATTATTATTATTATCTGTGATGCGCTTGCGCACACTAAAAACAGGACGAACGGCAACTCTCAGCTGAATAATGACAAAGGCCGGCTGTCAGATTCCAAACAGATAGTGGATTTCTTCAGGAGAGCCCGTCTGAATGAGGTCCTATAGAGTAAGGTTTAGCTACAATAGATCTTTATAGATTGCAGTGGCTGATGGGCTGAATAGACCAACCCCTTCTTTCCATATATACATATATAATCACGCATTTATCAATAATGTGGTACGCAGAGCGTAAATGACCAAAACAAAGATCGTTCCGCCACGTCTGACAAAGTTTTGAGGGCTATTTAAGATAGATTTGTATTTATATTGCTGTAGTGACAGGTTGTCAGCCCATCGCCTACATTGTAATATACTGATACCCTTGGATCTCTTAGCTTTTTTTTACAGCATGCCCGGGACTCCTCCTTATTAATTATGTACACTTCCGTGCTGGACTGGGAGTGATAGAAGAACAAAAAACCAGCATAGAATGTGTACATATACCTACCTACTTATAAGTACCTACAACTCTATCGTGAAATCACCTAATTTAAAAAAAATATATAATAAGCTTAAATCACAAGATCCCACCAAGACAACGTATGAAAGGGGAATCACCAAAAAACTTTAGATTAAAGCGTGGATTAAGGACAAAACGATTGTTAAACAAACGCGTGGAGATATGTTATGTTGTTAATCTATTTGATAGATTATTTGACGATTATTCACCAGCGTGGTGAATCATGTCCTGCACAATCTAGATAATTAAGGTAAGGGATTCGAGGGTTTCAGTGTATTGCAATTTAGGCGATGGGCTGACAACCCGTCACTATAGCAATATAATACTTATATCATCTGTAATAACCTTTTTTAGGTCGTTTACGGTCTGCCTACTCCATTAGGGATAAAGGCGTGATTTATTATGTTTTATTATAAAAATAAAATTGCAGTCAAGGATTTAATGCGAGCGTTATAATAAATCCTTTTAATATTTCCTTTTATCTTACCGCCACTATACTTACTCATACCTACTAAAATAGGAGGTAGATGAGGTATATCGCAAATATTCACAAGTTCTCTTCTTCTTAGCGAGTGGATTCTCGAGTAAAACGAGCCGATGAACCCTGGTGTCAGAGTTTTCAAACCGCCTAGTAGTACAACTATTAGGCCTCTGACACTCTACGACTATCACTGAGTAACTCCTCTGACTGAGTAACAACCGATGGCTTAACGTGCCCTCCGAAGCACGGAATCCTTTTTTTTTTCGGACAATCAGGTGATTCAGCCTGCAATGTCCTTTCTCAAGCTGGGGAAAACTTTCCAAAGTGATAAATTGACAAATATCAATTTTGTGTCCCCCCTGGTAATCGAACCAAGGACCTCCGGATCGTTAACCAATGGCTCTAACCAATAGACCACATAAGCAGTTATTCACGCGTTATGAATTAAGCTGATAACGAATACTAATTGATTTTTATCAGACCGTTTGTTATCGGCAGATAATTATTATTGATCTGGAATTTGGCTCCTGAAATCACCAATAGATCACTTTAGATTACAATAATATTCAGTAGCTTTTAGGTCATTTTGTACCGTAGCGTTGGCAATACATCCCGTAAGGGACAGCGTATCAGGAACTGACAGGGGCTGCTCACTGAGCAACGCTCAGTTAACGAAACTGGTCATTTTCACCGGGAAGTTATTTCATGTTATGAATGAAGCTCTCTAACGGTGAAAGAATTTTTGATCAGCTTTTTTGAGTTATTCGTTAAAATATACATAAAAAATACAAATCTTTCAAAAATAGTAAAATATTAGTATAGACTGAAATTCAGACCTCTCCTGAATTTTACTGGGTAAAAAAACTGCTGGTATATTCAAAGGTTTTTATCAATACATACATATAATCACGCCTTTACCCCTAATGGGGAAGGCAGAACGTATACGACCTAAACAAAGGCCGTTTCGCCACGTCTGACAAAGTTTTGAGGGTTCTTAAAAGTAGATTTGTAGGAATATTGTTGTAGTGAGAGGTTGTCAGCCCATCGCCTAAATTACAATATACTGTAACCCTCGGATCCCTTAGCTGGTTTTTACAGCATGCCCGGGAGGAATTGCAGCTGGCACATTCTATGTTTTCTCTCGCTCCCAGTCCAGCATGGAATGTCCCCTTCTCTCCAAATCATAATATTAGTAGCCAGCAAGGAAGATCATTGTATCAATGTACCTAGACCATATAAGAACTAAACAGGCATGACTCAATGAAGGTTAAATTAAAAGATGTGTCATGGACTGACTATATGACAATTTAATTAATTTGGTAATTAAATCTAAATTAAATCATTTGTATTTATTGACATAGATTTTTGGCCTTTTTGTAAAATTGCAGTAGGTGAATATGATTCAAATCGATCTATACCACAGAAGATTGACTATGTAGGAGAATATATTTAAAAAAATGTCCCCCTGCCTAATGTGTGTTATTTCCCTATTGTCAAGTATCTTATAATATAATAACTTATAATCATGCATGACATCAATAGTACAGGATTAGGTTTTACTATTCCATAATTCCGTGTATATCCTATACTTACAACAAACTTTTATAATACCATAAATACCGGTAACATTTGAATTCCAATCTATTATTTTTGAATTACTTTTTATTCTTGGATACAAAATGTTTTTCTATTTAAAGGCCAGTCGAAATATGATTGTGTACATTCTTTACAATTAACAAGGAAACAATGCAATATTTATTTTTGTTTACGATAAAAAGTGCCATTGCCAACGCCAATCATTATACTTATTGACTACAAGAAGTTCTATCAAGGTTAGGCATAGAACATCAGAAAATACGTGATACTGCTCTAGTACAATCATAATATTTTATAATCAGCAAAAGTCTATAGTACATGTACGTACTCGTACATGATATAATAAATAGCCAATTAAATGACGTATATACTGAAATAATTTTCATCTTATTTATTGTCTATAGTTTATTATAAAGAGTGATTAGCGATTAGATACCGCTCGATTACGATAAACGCATAAACATATAAAAATACTATCAAAAGCGTTACCCCTCATTTGAAGTCTTGCCTTTAGGTGATGCACATCACAGGCAATTATATAATTATAAACCGGTGTATATAATTTTAGTGGATAAACTATTACATTAGAAAAATGATTAGTTTGAAGTATATAACGTGTTTGTTCGTTTTGATTGGTCTTGTGAATTTCTACGGAAGCAGTAAGTTTACTGATAAATAATTATATTCATCAAAGTTTCAATTTAATGTTATTAAAGCTACTTTTGCTACTTTTTCTCTAACTTGACATATAAACAAATATAGTTTAAAATGATGGGTTATTGTGTATTTTTTTTATTAAAATATAATATCGTCTGCTAAAAATTAACCGAACCTGTCATTATTATTTTAAGTTTACAAAAACTACCGATTTCATTAGAAATATAACAAAGTAAGGATTCTCATTTTTTTTGTTATCTTCTTATCTTATTTAGCCTGAATCATCCCACTGCTTTTTTGTTAATTAAATTAATTTCCTGTGGATTTATTCAAAAACAAAATCTTTATATAGATCTTTTGACATGCTCAGATTTTTTGTACTGAATTTTGATTTTATTATTAAAACATTTATGGAAGTCATGAAATTCCATTTTCCTCTTTCTAAAAGCTATAGTCGCACTAAAAAAATATGTTTTACTTACAGCAAACGCCTTGCAGTGTTACGTCTGCACTGACTGCGATGAAGTTTCTGATGATTACTTGCAAACATGTCCATCTCGACCAATAACACCACCACCAACAGTGCCACCATCAACAGTTGATCCAACAACAACTACTACTTCAGAGCCATCAACAACAACTACAACTACAGAGCCATCAACAACAACTACTACTACAGAGCCATCAACAACAACTACTACAGAGCCATCAACAACAACTACTACTACAGAGCCATCAACAACAACCACAACTACAGAGCCATCAACAACCACAACTACAGAGCCATCAACAACAACAACTACTACAGAGCCATCAACAACCACAACTACAGAGCCATCAACAACCACCACAACTACAGAGCCATCAACAACAACTACTACTACAGAGCCATCAACAACAACCACAACTACAGAGCCATCAACAACCACAACTACAGAGCCATCAACAACAACCACTACTACAGAGCCATCAACAACAACTACTACTACAGAGCCATCAACAACAACCACAACTACAGAGCCATCAACAACCACAACTACAGAGCCATCAACAACAACTACAACTACAGAGCCATCAACAACTACAACTACAGAGCCATCAACAACAACCACAACTACAGAGCCATCAACAACCACAACTACAGAGCCATCAACAACCACAACTACAGAGCCATCAACAACCACAACTACAGAGCCGTCAACAACCACAACTACAGAGCCATCAACAACCACAACTACAGAGCCATCAACAACAACCACAACTACAGAGCCATCAACAACCACAACCACAGAGCCATCAACAACCACAACTACAGAGCCATCAACAACCACTACTACTACAGAGCCATCAACAACAACAACAACTACAGAGCCATCAACAACCACAACTACAGAGCCATCAACAACCACCACAACTACAGAGCCATCAACAACAACTACTACTACAGAGCCATCAACAACAACCACAACTACAGAGCCATCAACAACCACAACTACAGAGCCATCAACAACAACCACAACTACAGAGCCATCAACAACAACCACTACTACAGAGCCATCAACAACAACTACTACTACAGAGCCATCAACAACAACCACAACTACAGAGCCATCAACAACCACAACTACAGAGCCATCAACAACAACTACTACTACAGAGCCATCAACAACCACAACTACAGAGCCATCAACAACAACTACTACTTCACCTGAAGAACCAGATGCAGGCAATGTAGTTAATCCGCCTGTATGTACTATTTCTAATACAGCATTTTTCTTTAATATTTTTTATGTGAATTGCTTCTACGTATAGTTATTTAATCCTTTCAGATCGGATACTTCTATGGAACGAATGCACCGCAACGCGTTTTCTTACGTACTTTGAAGCAGTTCAGGGAAAATGGTGATGAAGATTCTCCAAGATGTCATGTTACCTCTTTCGAAGGTAAGCTATATACAGGGTATAAAAAACATACTGCGTTCCTTTGAACTACGTAATGCTTTAGTGTTAATGTAATATTTAAATTGTAATTTTATTAAATTCGTAAAACGGAAATAAGTAGGCGAAACAAAGAAATGCACACTGCAGTGGGCGCGGCGGGGTGGGCGCGCGCGCGCGCGGGGCGCTGTACTTGTTACGAACGCCGTAATGTGCATGACTACAGCTGGCTTGCCTTTTTCTAGTTTACGTACATACATACATGCATATAATCACGACGACCTAAACAAAGATCGGTCCGCCACGTTTGGTCAAGTTTTGAGGGTTATTTAAGATAGATTTGTAGGTAAATTGCTGTAGTGACAGGTTGTCAGCCCATCGCTTAAATAACTGAAACCCTAGGACTCCATAGCTGGTTTTTACAGCATGCCCGGCAGGAAATGCAGCTGGTACATTCTATGTTTTTCTTTCGCTCCCAGTCCAACAAAGACATCAGTCAGTGAACAAACACATTTCTAGTGTACGAATTTACTAAAATTTTATCTTTGCATTATACCTTAATTTCATTAAACTTTGATTTAAAAAGATGTATCAGGAACCTCGACCATGGAATATAGAATTGGTAGAAAACATTAAAGCATCTGGTTTGTGAACCTTGATAGCCCTTTGATATACCCAAGATCCACCCTTCGCTGTTACATCATAGATGATAACACGCTGTCTTATTCATCTTCCACTCTATTTTCCAGAAAACGGCGAAACGAAGACTGTACGTGGATGTGCATTTGCTTCCGATGACGTTGAAGAGACCTGTAGAAATGCTGCTGGAGATCAGGCAACCCTGAAAACTTGTCGGGTGTGCTCTGAAGATGGATGCAACTCAGCTACTAAGTCTACGTTAGCATTGATGTTGCTAGCTATAGGAGTGCTTGTCAACCTATATTCCACAGTGTAACAGGCCTATATTTAACATTTTCTACTAGGTATACAGTAAAACTATTCTGTTTGGTGTACCACATGGTAGTGTTCTTGGTCCAGTTCTATTTAGCATCTATTTGAATGACTTTTGTTCTTTACGTAAGAAAGAAATATATTAGTATTAAGTCACATTCGAAATGTGAAATTTAGGTATTATTTTTACACTAAAAATAAAATTACTGCAACGACCATATGTGACATGAGTCTATAGTCACTTAATAATTGTCAGTGTATTGTTGGTAGTTTTATGTTTGTTACCATGCTCGAACACTTATTGAGTTGTGTTTTACAAGAAATATTATATATTTTTAAGTTTAGGGTTAATTTATGTTTGAATTGTAATTTATTGTCAGTCTCTGTGATATGTTTGATTGTTATTTATTGCAATGATTGAAATAAAAGCCACCCTACCAAAAATAATAATTGTATAATTTGACACAATATCATGTGATGTATTGTGATGATTTAACAAGGTGGCGCAAAAGAAGTCATCCGATGTTGTTTGGCTCTCATTTTTTTTCTAAATGAAAAACTTCGAATCTGTTTTTTGATTATATTTATTTGCACCTTTAGAATTTTACTGGTCAAGTCGAGAAGATGATATCGGCCAAATGGGCGCCGTTACAATTGATTGCCATACGGGCTCGTTTTATGGCATTTTTCATCACTTCGGCGAGAACTTCGGGCGACAGATTCTCGCACTCGTGTCGAATGTTGTCTTTGAGGGCTTCCAAGGTCTCAGGCTTGTTGACGTAAACACGAGACTTCAAAAAACCCCATAAAAAGAAGTCCGGGACCGTTAAATCGGGCGATCTGGCCGGCCAGTGCAAATCGCCAAAACGAGAGATTAGGCGACCCGGAAATGCCGCCTTCAGAATGTCGGTTGTGGCTCGTGCAGTGTGCGCCGTTGCCCCGTCCTGTTGGAACCACATGTCCTCCAGTCCCAATTCGTCCAATTGCGGCAGAAAAAATTCGGTCAACATGGCCCTATAGCGCGCACCGTCCACTGTTGTCGTTTGACCCGCGGCGTTCTCGAAAAAAAATGGCCCGATGACTCCTCCAGCGTGAACAGCGCACCACGCAGTCACTTTGAGCGGGTGTAACGGCTCCTCGTGCATCACTCGTGGATTCTCGGTGCCCCAGAAGCGATAATTTTGCCGATTCACGTAACCGCTGAGGTGGAAATGAGCCTCATCGCTCATGATGATTTTGGTCGAAAAATTGTCCAATTCTTCCTCGAGATTGAGGATGGCTTGGGCGTAGGTTACGCGCGTTTGGCGGTCGGCAGGCAGCAGCTGATGCACGGTCTGGACTTTGTAAGGAAACATCTTCAAGTCTCGCACCAAAATTCGCTGCAAGGACCGCCGGCTGAGGCCCAATTGCGTGGCACGTCGTCTGGTCGATGTTTCGGGGCTCACTTCAACGTCCTCGGCTACAGCGGCGATATTCTCGGCAGAACGGGCGCTCCGGGGCCGGCCACTCTTAGCAACGTCTCGTGTGGTCCCATACTCTTCAAGGTTGGTGGCTAAACGTCGCAGTGTTTGCGCAGTCGGTGTCGGACGGCCGGGGAATCGGCGACGGAATTCGCGCTGCGCCAACACCACAGACGAATTGTTACTCAAAAAAATAGACACGATTTTTCCGCGTTCTTGGGGAGTGTATCGCTCCATGGCTTGTTCACTTGTATTCTGCATCTGTCTAGTCCACAAATGTCAAAACAGATTTGACATTGGCGGCCATTTGCAAAAATGAGAGCATCTTCCAATAGGGTGATTTCTTTTGCGCCACCTTATATGTATTGAAATTGTCCAAGTCATTGATATCATAGGAAGGTATTAATATTGTTTACTGCACTCGCCTATCCGCCTGCCAATTGAAATAATTATAGCAAAACCCCAAAAAAATTACGAAAACTTTGAAATGTTGTGATTTTAGGACTATTTACAGTAGTATTCTCAAATATGAGAGTCTGCATCGTTGTGTCATGTTAATTATTAGACATTTTTTTAAGGTATTCTTTTTATCTAAACTTAAGTATAAGAATTTTAAGTACTGTAAACTTAATAATAATTTATTAATAAACTTTTTAATAAATTGTCAAATATAGTTTTTTTTTTAAGCGTAAGTAACTATACAATACATACTTACTCGATGCATTTTCAATATTATATACTTGCTAAGTATATAATATGGAAAATGCCGTTGTACAGGGTGGGCAATGAATTACTTTACATTTAAATATATATTTAAAAAAATAGTACGTATATACGACTTATTTACAAAAAATATTCTTGTGTTTCTATAATCGGCAAGTTATTTCAAAATAGTACATCCATACTTACATACTATCACGCCTGTACCCCTAATCGGGTAGGCAGAGCGTCAACGACCCGAACAAAATTCGTCCGCCACGTCTGACAAGTTTTGATGGTTAATGTAGAACTGCATATTGCTGTAGTGACAGGTTGTCAGCCCATCGCCTAAATTACAATATAACCTCGAATCCCTTAGCTAGTTTTTACAGCATGCCTGGGAGGAGATGCAGCTGGCACATTCTACGTTATTCTATCGCTCCCAGTCCAGCATGGAAGATAAAATCAATATAGTTCAAAATAGTAATCTTATCTAAATAACCTGTCACTACAGCAATATACGTACAAATGTATCTTAAATAACCGGCAAAACTTTGTCAGACGTGTCGGACCAACCCTAGTTTAGGTACAAGTATATTATCTGTGGCTTTAGGTCGTTTACGCTCTGCCTAGCCCATTAGGGCTAAAGGCGTTACTATATGTATGTATCTAAATAACCACTGTCCCGACTGCGACATTCATCTAAATGAATTCTCACTTCTTGCTCACTTTTTCACAATAATCTTTGGCTAAGAACCCGTGATTACTTCCATGCTGGTCTGGGAGCGAGAGAAAAACATAGAATGTGCCAGCTGCATTTCCTCCCGGGCATGCTGTAAAATCCAGCTAAGGGATCCGAGGGTTTCAGTATATTGTAATTTAGACGATGGGCTGACAAGCTGTCACTACAGCAATATACCTAGAATTCTATCTTAAATAACCCTCAAAACTTTGTCAGACGTGGCGGGACGACCTTTGTTTAGGTCGTTTACGCTCTGCCTACCCCATTAGGGATACAGACGTGAAGATATGTATGTATGTATGTAAGAACCCGTGATATTGCGGACATCTCCTCTCTATTGTTTTCATTTTCTTTTTATTATCTACTGGCGACCCGCCCCGGCTTCGCACGGAAATCATCAGTGTTTCTCTACTATATTATGCATGTATTATACATATAAACCTTCCTCTTGAATCACTCTATCCGTTAAAAGAAACCGCATCAAAATCCGTTGCGTAGTTTTAAAGATCTAAGCATACATAGGGATATAGGGACAGAGAAAGCAACTTTTTTTTATACTATGTAGTGACCAATACAAAACACTATTTAACAAGTTAAATGACAACGCTAAACCATAATGAAGTTTGTCTCGATGTCTTTATCCGCTTACATTAAAAACAACTTTACTTAACTAATATTATATGAAAAACATACATTAACATACAATTTTCTTTTTAAATTAATGCTTTTAATTGAAGCACACATAATTCTTTGACATTTCGATGGTATACGGATATACCACATTGTTCAAATTAGAAAAAAGAAAAATATTAGAAGATTTATTTCCATGCTGGTCTGGGAGCTAGAGAAAAACATAGAATGTGCCAGCTGCATTTCCTCCCGGGCATGCTGTAAAAACCAGCTAAGGGATCCGAGGGTTTCAGTATATTGTAATTTAGGCGATGGGCTGTCAACCTGTCACTACAGCAATATACCTACAATTATATCTTAAATAACCCTCAAAACTTTGTCAGACGTGGCGGGACGACCTTTGTTTAGGTCGTTTACGCTCTGCCTACCCCATTAGGGATAAAGGCGTGATTATATGTATGCATGTATGTAATATTAGAAGAAGTAGTGGCCTGTTTCATCAAAGACAGTTGCAGCTGTACGATCACTGTGAACTCTAGCGACAATGTGAAAAATGTTGCGGGTGTTTCTGGCACCAAATTTACAGGATTTTGTAGCCTACCGTCAGAACGCTTGGATGCAGTAAGAGGAAGCCACCTGCCACACCTCTAAAAAGTTACCGCTAGTAAAAGAAATGTTTCCGGAAAACCAGATTACCGAATAATATAATTTTAAAAATCTTTCTTCCGCGCTTCCATGTTGGACTGGACGCGAGAGAAAACCACAAAATGTGCCAGCTACATTTCCTCCTGGGTATGCTGTAAAAACCAGCTAAGGGATATGAGGCGTTCTGTACATTGCAATTTAGGCGATGGGCTGGAAACCTGTCACTACAGCAATATACCTACATATCTATCTAAATAATACTCAAAACTTTGTCAGACGTTGTGGAACGACCTTTTTTTAGGTCGTTTATGCTCTGACTATTCCATTAGGGATAGAAGCGTCATTATATGTATGTTTGTATGTTATTTTCGTCAGGTGATTTCTTTTTATGATAATATTCGGAAAATCGGGTCTACACCCGCAAACCAATGTCAGTTTGCTTCAATCAAAAGCAATTTTTAACACACTAAGGGCCGTAATTGTAATCAGCTTTCAGGAGTGGCAGCGAGTTTGAGTTCGTATCAGAAATGTCATTTCAGTACAAACTGGCCTGTCAAATCCATACTTAAAATTGCTCTCAAGATTGATATCGCTTCATAAATACGACCCTAGGTATCTGCAACTTTTGCCGATCTGTCTCGACAGCGAATGAGAAATATGTGTTTACTTTAAAAACTGTCAAAGTCAGGATAGTGGTTATTTAGATAAGAATATTATTTGATATTAAATTTTCGGCTTTTATTTTATTAACCCATACCTAATTTTTTTATTAACTAAGTCTTAAGTATAATTTATGTTTTATTAAATATTTAAATGTAAAGGTAATTCATGGCCCAACCTGTACATAGAACGTGGGTTAATAGATGGCCGGCACTATGGTTCGATAAAAACACGTCCGTCTGATAAAGAGATAAACATTTACAGGAGTTTCATATCAATCGATATTATATTCAGCCCACCTAAACAAGTCGTGCTGGACTGAAGCAAAGAACGTACCAGCTACTAACCTTCCTGGGTAAACAGAGAACGTCAGTACAGCGATATGTCTAAATGTTTCAATGTATTGCAATTTAGATGAATGTAGGTTACTGCCATGCTGGACTGGGAGCGAGTGAAAAACATATAATGTGGAAACTGCATTTCTTCCCGGGCATGCTGTAAAAACCAACTAAAGGATCTGAGGGTTTCTGTATATTGCAATTTCGGCGACTACAGCAATCTGCTTACAAATCTATCTAAAATAACCCTCAAAACTTTGTCAGACGTGGCGGAACGACCTTTATTTAGCTCGTTTACGCTCTGCCTACCCTACAAACAAAGGTCGTTCCGCCACGTCCAACAAAGTTTTGAGAGTTATTTAAGATAGATTTGTAGGTAAATTGCTGTAGTGACAGGTTGTCAGCCCATCGCTTAAATAACTGAAACCCTAGGACTCCATAGCTGGTTTTTACAGCATGCCCGGGGAAAATGCAGCTGGCACATTCTGTGTTTTCCTCTCGCTCCCAGTCTAGCATGGAAGAAACTGAATAGACAAACGTAAACAATATACATGGCAAAGTATTTTGAGCGCATAAATACAAATTATCCTTTTTAATCTTTCGTAGGTAATCAAATTATTTTTTTATTATCTCTTATCTATTGATAGTTTTACTGTTACCGGAAACAATATGATCTGATGATAGATTTGACCTTGGGTGTGTCATAATTATTCTAAACACTACATGTCATACCTAAGGAAGTTAAAAAACAACAGATAAATTGATTATGTAATAGAATAGGTACACTATTCAATTTATGTTCTTTAAATTCATTCATGTAAATAGAACCCAGTGATAATGGACTCGATTCCACATTTGCCGGCTAAAACTAAAATTAAAATCTATCTGTCACTTTAAAACTAAAAACATTGGAAGATGACAGGAGATCTCTCCGGTATTTGATTTATAGTCGGTGGTTTTATGCGTTATTTAACATTTATATCTGCCGTCATATGATATGGCGGATAAAGTTGTCAGAAATACAAGAGAAACGTGCAAATGCGCGTCTCAATATAAGAATATTTCCTAACATAAAAATTAATTATTATGTACACAACTTATTTAAAACCTAATATGTTGAGATATGACGTATCAATTTCTTACGTTTTGCTGTGCTAAAGTAAGCACTCCCGCCTGCGCCGGCTCACTTCACCGCGACTACGTCATAGTTCCGGAGAAAGGGGCAGCCTTTATAAGTGAGCTCGCCGGCGCCTTGCCTCAGTTGCACTCAACATGCAGCTATTTAAATAAGTTTTAAATAAGTTGTGTACATAATAATTTATTTTTATGTTAGGAAAAATTCTTATATTATGTACACGACACTTATGTAAACCTAATATGTTGAGATTATGTTTATTATCGCATGGTGAACAAAAGAAATAACGCCAATTGAGAAAAGGATATTCTTTATTTCTTAATAATAGTTATAAATTACACAGATTATCAAGCAAAATCAAACAAAGCTGTTAGCATTATATATGCAAATTAAGAATAATTAACAGGGTTAAAAAGAGAAGCCACTGAAGGTATGTTTGGATTATGAGCCTGCAGCAATGTTTTGCGATAAAACTTAAGCAAGGTATTAGAATTCTTCCAATTTCCTCTAGCTAAAATGTCTTCAATAGCATATTTCACAACCCAGTTAAACGAAGCCACGGCGGATCTAATAGAGCCCGCAGAATTTGAAATACCAGCATCTTTAAGAACACTACGAATCCAACCCCCGATGTTCCGACGGTTCTGCTTGCTGCTTTGGCCATGCCAACTGTAGTCAGAAAAAGATTCGTTATATTATTTGCTTCAGTACGCCGGTTAGACGAGAGACGAATTACTTCTTTAACCCAAAAGGTCGGATCTATACTTTTATCTAAACCTGATAAAAGTTCCCAACCAGATTGTTGGTGATTTGACATATCGGTTTTAGAACCAAATTCAGGCCAAAGCGTAATTTTGTCAGGTTCAATGACACATTTGTCTGCAGCAATTGACAGAAGGGTCAAGTCGTGCACTCGTCGCCCTGACGCCAACAAAAGCAACGAAGCGCATCTTCGAGAAGCTTGAAATAAAGATTCTTCTAATGAGGGCGTTTTCAATGGAAAAGAAACTAAAACTTGAGGATTCCAAATCGGAGGTTTCTCCGGTCTTACAGTCTTATTTGCAATCCCTTTCAAAGTCTGTTTGATAATATTATGAGAACCTAGATTTGAGGCAGGTGAAGCAAACTTAGATACCACTGATTTATGGACCAGAACACTTATATAGGCTAAACCAACCTCAGTGTGTAAGTAAATAAGGTATTTACCAAGTACGTCAGCATTAGGATCTTTTGTATTTGTATTATTGTCTTTGCACCAAGAAAGCCAACGATCCCAAGCGTTTTTATATGTCTTTAAAGTTGAAGGTCTCCAACTTGATTCTAGCACAGATTTTTGAGAATCAGTCCAATCTTTAGTTATATCTTCCCACCACGACAACACCATGCCTCCAAAACCAGTTGGTGGACAGCTAGTGGGGGTTGATTTGTCCGAGTGTCCACTAGAACAAGGTGCAGGTTCTTCAACGTAAAAGGTGGAGCTATTGCACTCCTCTTCAATTCTGTCCTCCAAAATACGTTCTTCCATCTCGGGCAAATGATGACAAAAAGTCCTGTCGCTTTGTTCAACGCCGAGAGTACCTGTGGCATTAAACTCGGCGGAGGAAATATCCAGGCCAGGCGATAATGCCATGCCCTGCTGAAAGCGTCTGTAAATATTGCTTTCTGGTCTTTTACATCCCAAGACACGTAATCCGGAATCACATGAGCGTGAATGGACGCGAAAAGATCTATTTGAGGAGTCCCCCATTTGGAAAATATTTTCGTCGTTGCATTTGGCAGAAGGTGCCATTCTGATTGCTTTTTGTTTCTGGACAAGCTGTCTGCAATTGTATTCAAAGGTCCTGGGATGTAATTCATTGACAATTGAATGTCGTGAAGAGCTAGCAATTTGAAGATTTGACATGTTATCTTGAATAGAAGAGGAGATCATGTTCCTCCTTGCTTTTTCAAATAGGCCACTGCTGATACATTGTCGCTCTGGACTAAAACGGTTGAGTTCTGCAGGTAATGTTGATACTCTTGAAGAGTCAACAGGATTGTGGTCAGTTCTCTGGCATTGCTGTGCATCTTTGCTTCTTCGGGACTCCATTGATCGGCTAGGTGCACACCGTCAATGTACGCTCCCCAACCGAACTCCGACGCGTCTGTCACAATAAAGTGGGTAACAGGTTTTTGCCAAATTTTGCTGTTGTTTTTCAGGTGTTTGAGCCACCACTCCATGTTCTGATGAGCTCCCAAAAGCAAATCGCCTACTGGTTTGCCTTTCATCAAAGCGTTCAGAAGAATCTGAAGATTGCGAAGATTCAGGCGACCGTACGGAATAACAAAACTGGAGCAAGGCGCCGGCGAGCTCACTTATAAAAGCTGCCCCTTCCTCCGGAACTATGACGTAGTCGGGGTGAAGTGAGCCGGCGCAGGCGGGAGGGCTTACTTTAGCACAGCAAAACGTAAGAAATTGATACGTCATATCTCAACATATTAGGTTTTAAATAAGTGTCGTGTACATAATATAGCGGACAAAGTGTAAAACCATAGAGTATAAATCGCCTGTCCTTTTTCAATTTTATTATTTTGAAAGTGAAAGATAGATTTTAATTTTAGTTTTAGCCGGTGGTATCTAGAATCGAGCCCATTATGTGATTATACCATGCGTGGTAGGTAATAACCATTTCACAATTTTCCTGTAATTGTCCTGTACTTCGAGAAAAAATATAAAATACAAAAAAAAATGGGTAACAATGATTAATTAAATATAGTTTTATACCAGGTGTAAGAGACAGCGTCCCGCAAATTGATAGGGGTTGCTCAGTCAACGGCTGTGAACAACTTCCACCAGGAGATATTTTTCTTATTATATTCTTCATTACTATAAAAATTAAACATACATACATACATACATATAATCACGCCTTTATCCCGAATGGGGTAGGCAGAGCGTAAACGACCTAAACATAGGTCGTTCCGCCACGTCTGACAAAGTTTTGAGGGTTATTTTAAGATCGATTTGTAGGTATATTGCTGTAGTGACAGGTTGTCAGCCCATCGCCTAAATTACAATATACTGAAACCCTCAGATCCCTTAGCTTGTTTTTACAGCATGCCCGGGAGGAAATGCAGCTGGCACATTCTATGTTTTTCCCTCGCTCCCAGGCCAGCATGGAAGAAAATTAAACATACAGTTCAACTTAAAAATATATGAGTTGAACTGTAAGATTTTATAGAGATATCTTATAGAGATCAACCTAAAGGGGATAAAAGATGGGAAGTTCACGGAAACAGATACAGTTAGTATAATTTAATTTTAGGAAGTAAAAATAATAATAGGCTTTTCCATACAAAATGCCCACCTCGATAAGACAATTTGTACGAAAAAGCCATGTTTTTACTTCCTGCAAAAATCTCCTGGTGGAAGTTGTTCAGTGTCATTGACTGAGCAACCCCTATCAGTTTGTACATCCGGTATTATGTAATTCACTGTAAAAACCGTGACCGAGAACCAGACATAGTAAGTAAGTATTTCAAACAATAACCCTAAATGTCGGTACAGTCGTAAACTGTCTATAATCTATCGATAATGTTGCATGTTATCTTTACTACATGGTGCTTCAATACCGCCAGGAAGTGTTGGTAAAGCAAATTATATAGGAAATGATTACGAACTGGCTTACCGTGGTTTTAAAATTTCGTACTTCCATGCTGGACTTGACTGATTTTGGAAAACGCAAACGGAAGAGGGTAGACCGATATGTCTGCCCTTAGCCACCACACCGCTCGCAAGTTCCTCAGTCGCTCTGTGATCATAACGCATGAAACTGCGTTGAAATATCGGACACTCATACAAAAATGGAAAATCCTTAATCATTATAATGTTAATAGCCGTGAGAGTTTGAAAAAGACTACAGAGGTAATCTTTTACTTTTGTGTGAAAGATCGTTTTTTTTAACTTAGTTTCTGTTCATTCATAGAACATTGGTTGATAGTTATGGTTCAAAAGTACTTTACTTATCTTCTGCACTCGTCTTGTACCTACAGCTGCAATACCGGGTGTAAGGGACAGCGTCCCGCATACTGATATGGGTTGATCAGCCTACAATACTATACAACATGACTTTCCCATACAAAATGACTACCTCGATCATATTTTTTTACTATCACGAAATAATTCCTGGTGATAGTTGTTCAGCTTCGTTGACTAAGTAACCTATCAGTTTGCGGGACGCTGTCCCTTACACTTCGTATATAGTGTTTCTTGTGTGTAATTAATATTATAAGGGATAAAGGCGTGATTTATGTATGTATGTAGATTCTTGCTGCTTCCTATCAATCTTTTTAATGCAAAGATCATCATACATACATATACAAAATCACGTTTTTATCCCTAATGGAATAGGAAGAGCGTAAACGAACCTTACAAATCGAAGATCAGCTGGTAACAAAACCAAGGGAATCCTTTTATTTCGCGTTTTTTGCGAAGTTTTTCAGTTAATGAGCTCGATTCTAGATTTGCCGGGTAAAACTAAAATTAAAATCTATTTGTCACTTTCAGACTAAAAACATTGAATCAGGACAGGAGATCTATTCTCTCCGGTTTTTGATTTATAGCCGGTGGTCTTATGCGTTATCTGTCAAACTGGAGACACGTGCAAATGTGCGTCCAAATCTAGCGGACAAAGTTTAAAACCATAGTTTTTTTTTTTTTTTTATATATATATATAGGCGAGCAATTGTCCGCCATCTCACCTGGTGGAAAGTGACGATGCGGACTATGTTGATACATACTCACCTATGTAGTGCCTATTCACTCTCGCCTTGAAAAGGCCCAGGTTATATTGTTCCGGAAACAGATCCGCCGGCAGGTTTATAAATCGACTGTCCTTTGTCAATTTTATTTTTTTGAAAGTGACAGATATATTTTTATTTTAGCCCGAGGAATCTAGAATCGAGCCTATTGTATCGCTATATTAATTTCGTACAAATATGTTAACACGTTCTGTTTATCACATCATGAAGAGGAACTATTAAAAGCATTACAAATTATCTCTCAAGTGACTTAATCGTTAGATACTATGCTGGATGTATTAGGTATACATGATGTATATAATTGTAGCGTTTTACACACATACATACATATAATCACGCCATTATCCCTAATGAGGTAGGTAGAGTGTAAACGACCTAAACCAAGGTCGTTCCGCCACGTCTGACAAAGTTTTAAGGGTTATTTATACATTTGTAGGTATATTGCTGTAGTGACAGAATGTCAGCCCATCGACTAAAACAATATACTGAAAGGTTTGGATCCCTAACCTGGTTTTAACAGCATGCCCGGGAGGAAGTGCAGCTGCCACATTCTATGTTTTTCTCTCGCTCCCAGGCCAGCTTGGAAGCAATAACGTATTAATAGTAATTTATATCAATAAGGTACAGATATATATATATTTCCGTCAAATAGAAACCCTCCTTTCCTTTAATTTTGATTGATGAGAAAACTCGAGATTTTTCTTTTTTTATTTATAATTCAGCACTTGTTTAACAGGAAAAATAGTATAATCCAAAGAACGTTTTTTTCATTACTTAATGAAATTTTCAAATAATGCAAATGCATTAACTTACTATTTTAATTTAAAAAACAATTATTTTTTATTATACTTAACTACATTAAGTGTAGGTAGAAGTACTAAGGCTCGTATTTGTAAAGCTATCTCAAGATTGAGAGCAATATTAAGTATGGATTTGACAAGCCATTTTGTACTGAAATAACATTTCTGATACGCTCTCAATATTGTGATTCAAGCTAGTATGAAAAAAAAAAAACTCATGCTAGAGATTTGGCCAGCCTCTCATATTGTTACACGTATTAAAAAATGTGGTGCGCTAAATTTTATAAAGATATCTTTAATGGAAAGGGATGTTCATCGCTAGACAAATTTTTGGATTTGTTTGATATACGAAGTAATTTTTTTTTAGTATAGGAAGCTGATTCAAATGTGATAATGGTTTGAATTATCGAAAAACATTCAATAAAAAAATGTTTAGTCAAAACTGAAAAAATTTCAACATCCTCTTGCCTTTAGTTTAGGTAGCTAATATTTTGCAATAATTATAATATGGATATAATTAACAAAATAGGAGGGTGGCAAATACGCAAATTTAAAAAAGTACTTTTTGAACCACTCTAGCGCTCAAACTGGCTGTCAATCTCAAGTGCGGATTTTAACTACGGGCCTTAGTAAGTTACGCCACACATGTGGGTGGATCCACTGAGTGTTAGGATTAATACAATTGTTTTACAATTTTTATGGTCCAAAGGTCGTTCCGCCACGTTAGACAAAGTTTTGACAGACGTCCGACAAAGTTATTTAAGATAGATTTGTAAGTATATTGTTGTAGTGACAGGTCCTCAGCCCATCGCCGAAACTACAACATACTGAAACCCTCGGATCCCCTAGCTGGTTATTACAGTATGTATGTTTTTCTCTCGCTCCCAGGCTAAGATGGAAGAAAAGTTTTACAATTTAGTGTTATAAATTTGGAACAGCCTGCAACTTTTACTCCCTTTCATTTAAATCCAATAATCTTTTTAGTTTCTTTTCGTTACGATTTGTATTACAACGACATTAAATTTATTTCACCGAAAGCTGAAGACCGGGCTAAGTGGAGAAGACATAGCCAGAAATGGCCCCTATTTATTTATTTATTTATAATCGGCCCATATTACTAGGCCAGGAAAACGCTAGGCAACAGGAAACTACTTTACCATATTCAAATTTGTCCGTACTTACTCAAATCTATGAATTTACAGTCAACTGATTACAATAACGTTCACCTCCTCTGGACTGTACGTTCCCTGCACCGATGAATGCGTATCACCAAGCTCCACCAAGCGTGAATCAATTCTTTTCAGATATTGTCTTAACTATAAAAACTTATGAAACAAAATTATGTTGGCAGAAATTGTTTAGTTTAGAACAGCGAATAGAGATGGCGAAGCTGACTGTATACTTCTTGGCTTTTGTCAGCTTAGGATTTCTGGGGACCATCAAAGCCGGTAATGTGATTCGTTTATTATCAAAATTCTCCCTGGGAGCTAGAGAAAACCATAAAATGAGTCAGCTGCATTTCCTCCCGAGCATGCTGTAAAAACCAGCTAAGGGATCCGAGGATTTCAGTATATTGTAATTTAGGATATGAGATGACAACTTGTCGCTACAGCAATATACCTACAAATATACCTTAAATAACCCTCAAAACTTTGTCAGATGTGGCGGAACGTTTGTTTAGGTCGTTGACGCTTTGCCTGCCCCATTAAGGAAAAAGGCGTGATTATAAATATGTATGGAGGTTGGCGAGTATAGCAATTCATCCCAAATCGAAAAAGGTGTCTAGCAAACGCTTGTTGCGAAGATGTGGTCAATATAGTAGGATAATGTCGTCGATTCTCGCAATATAATCCTAATTCTAATTCTTAGCTAGCGCTGTCACTTTCTTCAGTGTGATATAAGAACAGGATAGCAAGTAAACACATCACTTTGACATTTCTTACTTGACGTAAGATGCTTTAAATAAGAATGAGCATAGAGCATGCTTCCTTATTTTACGTCAAATAAGCAGTCTTATGTCAGATTAGGAATGTCAAAGTCATGTGTTTATTTGCTATCCTGTTCTTATGTAAAACTTAAGAAAGTGACAGAGCTAGCTAAGAATTAGAATTAAGATTGTGTCGCGAGAATCGACACCATTATCAGGTTCCATTTATTGTTGCCAAAATTTCCTAAACTATTTGATAAGGAGTACCAAACGAGGTACGAGTATAGCATGCAACATATTGACTGCTCTTGAATTAATGAAAGAAATATGAAATAACCTCAATTGTTTTTAAAAGACGTTTCCACGCGTCTCATCGAGGCAACGGGAGATCCAAGAGCTGGCAGCTATTTCGCTCAAAGGATTAGTTTAGCAATTCAAAGAGGTTATGCTGCCAGCATCTTAGGTACTTTGCCTCAGTGCAGCGCGTTGGATAAAATATTTTATTTGTAATATTTTTTTGTTCATTAAGTTAATTATTATAAATTATTTGACATGTTATTAATACATACATACATATAATAACGCGTTTATCCCTAATGGGGAAGGCAGAGCGTAAATGATCTATGCAAAGGTCGTTCCGCCACGTCAGACAAAGTTTCAAAACGGGTTATTTAAGATAGATTTGTAGGTATATAGTTATTAATTTGACTATGTAAATAAGACTTAATAGATTTCTCATAGTACGTAGTATTTTTTTTTGTACAAATATTTCTATCAATATATGATAAATAACTTAAAGATATTTCTTCCAATTTTAGAGGATGCCATAGATGAAGACAGAGCAGCTGACAACGAAGAAGACAGGTCTGGTGCTTACGCTCATGCTTCAATAAAGGTCCGACCAGGCCAAGGGGGTCTGATCAGGCCTGCACAACCTACACAACTATCAAACCAGGGCCTGATCCAGTGTTATGCCTGCGTGGACTGCCCAGAGGTCCAACCCAACACCCCAACTAAATGGTGCCCTAGAACCTTAGATCCAGTTAAACAGTCATCGTGTGTCACCTACGTAGAGCAATATAAACGTGAGTTTTATCGTTTCATATCTCCTAGATACTAATTCTTAAGTCTTAGAAATCCCTTAGATCAGAATCTGCTCTGATTTATTAATTCCGCACTGATTTGAAACTTCGATATGATATGCTTATATTTTTGATATTAGATACTAACTCACAACAATTCAAATTAGTCAGGAATATTGTTATTATCACCAGCACATACCCAGATATGGAACGTTGTGGTGTGAAAGACGATATAGTGACAGGTATAGAAAAAGGAATGCTGAGGTGGTTTGGTCATGTTGAGAGGATGGATGAAAAGAGTTTAACTAAACAAATATACATGGCAAATGTGAGTGGGAATTTTAAAAGGGGAAGACCTCAGCGAACGTACCGCTATCAAATCGTTGACGTTCTAGGGAAAGGTCAGGTCAGGAGTACCCTAAACCGACGAGCGTGCATGAAAAGATTGATGAATGTAGATGAAGCGAAAGAAGTTTGCAAGGATCGTAGCAAATGGAAGGATGTGATCTCTGCCTACCCCTCCGGGGAAGAGGCGTGACGTTATGTATGTATGTATGTACATACCCAGATTAGACTATCAGTCACTAGTAAATAAATACCTAAACAAAGAGTGCATTTATGGAACATGGAGCCAGTAAAATTATACTACCAGGTGTAAGGGACAGCGTCCCGCAAACTGATAGGGGTTGCTCTGTCAACGACACTGAACAACTATCAGCAGGTTTTCTTTTTTCAGGAAGTGAAATAATAAATAGCTAATCCATACAAATTTTCTCATCGAGGTGTACATTTTCATATTTTTTTTCACTTTCTGAAAAAAACCCTGCTGAACAACATTCAACAGGAAATTCTTTCAGGAGATGTAAGAAAAAATTACTTTCTCATATAAAATTACCACCTCGATCAGACAGTTTGTATGAAAAAGCATTTTATTTCCTGAAATAGTTCCTGGTGATAGTTGTACTGTGTCGTATTTAATAACTGCCTCCGTGGTCTAGTGGCTAGTGCCATGGACTAATGATCCGGAGGTCCTGGGTTCGATTCCCAGGGGGGAATCACAAAGTTGGTATTTGAGAATTTATCACTTTGTGAATTTTTCCCCAGTTTGGTTAGGACATTGCAGGTTGAATCACCTGATTGTCCGAAAAAGAAAAAGATTTCGTGCTTCGGAGGGCACGTTAAGCCGTCGGTCCCGGTCGCTGTCTTTGATAGTGGTCGTTACTCAAACCATGTCAGAGGCCTGATAGTTGTGCTACTAGGCGGTTTAAAAACTCTGACACCAGGGTTCATCGGGTCGATAAACTCGATACCCACTCGACAGAAGAAGAATATCAGTTTGCGAGACGCTGTTCCTTAACCCTGGTATACGGGGAAATGAGACATGAGACAACTCATCTTAGGTCTCGCGGTGTTTATAGCCCTTTGCTATTCCACAACAATCTAGCTAGTGGGATAGTACTAGCTACGGTGCTGCTTACCTTGCTTCTTCCATTCTGGACTGGGAGAGATAGAAAAACATAGAATGTTCCAGCTGCCCTTCCTTCCGGGCATGCTGTAGAAGTCAGCAAAAGGGATTCGAGGGTTACAGTATATTGTAATTTAGGCGATGGGCTGACAACCTGTCACTACAGCAATACACATTACAATCTAAAATTTCCTAAATTTTTGTCAGACGTGGCGAAAGCGCCTTTCACGTGGCCTTTTTACGCCCTGCCTACCCCGTAAGGGATAAAGGCGTGATTTTATGTATATACGTATGCTGTTTACCATGAGGTGGGCCGTCTGCTTAGTTCTAAAAAAAAGGTATATGCTCTGTATACTTCTGAAGCTCATCATCTTCTCTACCCTCAGATCTGAAGAAGGCCTGGTACATCCGCGGCTGTGCGTCCGAGCGCGGATCCTGCCAAGACATCAAACAAGCCCATTCCAGCCAATCAGACATCGTCAAGCTGGTCTCCTGCAACGAGTGCGAGGGAGACAGATGCAATAGCGCCTCTCGCTCTTTCAGCGATATGACAATAGCACTCTTAACCTTGTTGGTCGTGCCCCTATTTGCCAAAGTTACATTTTCCTAAAATGGACCTTTTTTAGTTTTTTAAATGCTCCAAAATTATTATTTTTTACTACTTTATTAAACTCTTCGTTTACCAAATATCTGTCCAACTATTGAACAACAAAATATACTATCTGCAGGGCAGCATTATTTTTTACACGCTTGTTATCATTGGCATATTGCTTGTAAGAAAATATTGTCTCGGTACAAATGAAATTAAACTAAATCGTCGGGTTTTGCTACTATAATTGGATACCCTTTTAAAACAGAATTTATTGGTTGATAAGAGGTTTAATATACAAAATACTATTATTGAGGAACCACGGATTGAACAAAAGAAATACAATGTTACTTTAAAATACTCAAATTTGCAAAAGGCATACAAGAAAAAGTCTCTACGTCTTATTTATTTTTAATAATCAGAACAGTAATAAAGCGATTCCACAGAAATGTGTACCTTTAATTCTCCATTTATTTCCTTAACACCTCGGTTTTTTTTTATTTATTTGAAAAGTATATAGAATTTAAGAAGAAAACATACTGCGCCGACCCCAAATAATAGGATAAGGGCAAGAGAATTGAACAGCGTATTGCCGTAGCAAGCACAACTGCATTTATGGAACCATACGGACGGGGTGATGAGCTCTATGGCGGGAGCTATTGAGAGTGCGAGATGATGTTTGACTCTGATTTATTAGTTAAAATACATGATGTTTTATATTAAAGTTATGTAATACCACAGATAATATAATACTATACTAGTACAGATGCCTAATGTCATACAACAAAACTGGTCCGCCATAAGTCGGGCCGAGTGGCGGGCCGCAAGATTTTAGTACAATCTGACGCAACGGTACCACGTGACAGACCACGGCGGGAAGTGTTCGGTCAAAATATTTTGCCGTGATCACAGATGGCCCCACGTAGGTACAATGCACGTTCGAAGTACGTAATTTTCTACTAGACTACTAGATGGCGGTAAGAGAGAAGTTAACACTGCGCCAGAGCACAGATAATAGCAGTTTTAATTTGTAATTTGTAAGAGATTGAATAATTAAACTTATCTTATGTACTGTCAGTAAAGGCTATTGCAGGGCAGGGCTGTTCGAAACGGATGAGATTGTTTCAGGAAATTATGTATGAATTTTAATGTGTTTTAGTATATTTATTGCAGTAAGTGAATCGTGCAAATAAGCGAGATTTTATTAAAGTTTATCAATAATTTCCTGAAATGATCTCTTTCGTTTGGAGCGGGCCTGACCAGATGTCTCCTCTGCTGACTACGTACACTCTACAGCCATATTAGGTGCTATCATTTATACATACATACATACATAATATCACGCCTTTATCCCTAACGGGGTAGGCAGAGCGTAAAAAACCTTAACAAAGGTCGTTTCGCCACGTCTGACCAAGTCATTTATAAATTTAATAAACTGCTTTACACGATTGTTATTTTTACTTTTTTCACCTGGCCTCCCTCTTCTCCTTCCACTTATCACTATTTTGAGCCTCTATTTTTATTTATCAAGATGGTTCTTATTAATAGAATAGAAATCGGCCTCAAATACACTTTAAAAGTAATAAATTGAACAGTAGTATGACAGTAAAATATTTACCTTAAAAAGTAAAAGAAAGAAAAACTAATACTAAATAAATGTTTCTAACAAAAAGGAATTTGTATTTTCAATCAACGATCAGACTCGATCCGGACAATCACAGCGCTGAAACCTGACCAACTAACCAACGCGCCATCCCGCCGGTGAACTGAGTTGCGAATAAAAGCTACCCATGAAGTTGTTATAGTTCATCAATGAGTATATTTTTTTTAATAGTAACGTAAACAACAAGTAGAATATCGACATAATTAGCAGGAAAATATATATATGATTTCTTCATTAATTCGTTTAGGAGAAATAAGATCTAAAAAACATACATACATATAAGTATGTAATTTTTTCAAAATTTCGGAATCAACGGAGCGGATTCGCATTTGCCCATTCATACGCTGACCGGCAACGTTGCGCGCGGGCCCGCACTGAATGGCAACGACGCCACTTGCGGAGCCAACGCTGCACAGTGGGTCAGAAATTGAGATTCATAGAATAAGGAATAAACCAAGTTTCGGAATTTTGCTTACAACTTTCAAAAGACAATCTATAGGTAAACTTAATAAAATTAACGACAAGTATCTCAAAGCAACTAAAACTTAAACTTAAGTATGTTTCATTAGGTTAATTTTAATTTAATAAAAATATATTTATCACTAGGGATAGAGGCGTGACTATATGTATGTATGTATATTTATCACTATTTAACATAAATATCTTTGACATTTTAGGAAAGGTGTTACCAAGCAAGGTTTAAGAATCGATATGATTTGTTTTAGACAGCTGGCAATCATGTCTTTTCATTACAGCTACAATTTACTCGAAATATGTTTTAATTAAAATATGTATTCTTTTAAAGATTCTTAAATAATTAATAATATAAAAATAGCTCTTATAGATAGTGAGAAAAAAAAAGTAAGTTAATCTAATATTTATATTCTTTATGTTAGTTAAATCTAGTCTACGCCGAATCGTGGCCATGTCAATGTTTTGTACATACATACATCACGCCTTTGTTCTTAATGGGGTAGGCAGATCGTAAACGACCTAAACAAAGGTCGTTCCGCCACGTCGGACAAAGTTTTGAGGGTTATCTAAGACAGGTTGTCAGCCTATCGCCTAAATTGTAATATACAGAAACCCTCGGATCCCTTAGCTGGTTTTTTTCATCATGCCCGGGAGGAAATACATCTGGCACATTCTATGTTTTTCTCTCGCTTACAGGCCAGCATGGAAGAAGATTGTGAATGATTACCAGTGATCGGAATTGGTAGAGTATATTTACCTAAACTTCTAAGAACAGAAGCGGAAAATGGAGACTTCCTTACTACGTAAACTTTTTGAGGGACATCTTGCGGAACATCACATAAGTAAGCAAGAAATATACTTTGCACCATGGTTTTTCATTCTATGGACAAATACAAGCTAAAAATATACTTGGTGATATTTGGCTACAGTGTCACATTGCCTAGATATTTTGTATTAAAGATTTTCTTACTTCATAGCTTTAAAACTGCTGTGTGTAGGAAAAAAAATATTGAGGAAAAAATTACGCAAATTATGTGCTGTATAATTTCTCCATAGGTGTCAACATCGTACGAGCTACAGAAACCAAGATATTTACGAAAAATTGCTTTATTTTTACATTTGACCTTGAATAGCTTATATTCCTGGTTGGTTTTTTAAGGCAGCATTTCGTACGCCGAAATAAATCTGTGAAAAGTCCTGGGTTCGATTAAGATAAACCGATGCTTTTAATAAGTTCCCCTTAGTCAAACATTGATAACAACGCCGTAAAGAGTATGATATAAAACACACAAAGTAATTTTAATTGTTAGAAGGCTTGCACTGATAGTAATATGCTTTTAAATAAGTGCTGTTTATTCAAAAATATACAACAACTTCGTAAACAAAGCGATTAAATAGAACTACACAAAAGAAGCTCAATTGTCAAAAGGCTTGCACTAATTATTTTTACCTGAAAAGTGATTCCAGGTAAAAAAAAACACTAAAAAACACGTGCTGTAAATTAATGGAATTTGTTTCCGAATTTCGAACCGTCAACTTTGCAAGATAAAATCAAATGCAAATAAAGCAAGTCATAAAATAATCGAACAATAGGAAATGGGGCTTGAATTTATGCATTTCTGTATTATACGGGACTATACGCCACATAATAGAACTAGTAGAGAAATAGTAGGCCCTTTTTGACAGGTTATCTATGGCCAAACGACCAAATCGCAATCTTTAGATCAATGTGTCTTGGTAATAAAATATTTTGTTTTATATTTGTTTCATGTTCAAACGTCACACGGTTGATCGTACGCCAGCCAACTTGAACCAAATCTCAGTTAAATATCGGCAAAATATTTAGTATGCCAGATACAATCATACCTCTTTCGAAATATGAATTTTGTTTTTTGTAGTTTTTAATGATAAAAATTAAATTTGTTTTTTGTAAGGTACAAATGAAAGAACCAATAAAAATTAAAATAAAGCTTATTTTTTTTAAAGTCGACAATTATTCATGTAATGCAGTCCAAAAAACCTGATCACGTAAGGTACATCGTAACCGCGATTAATTTTACTTAAAAAATAATATATTTTATATGTCGTCAATATCTTCGTCTTCAGTGACAGAATCTGAAGATACTGACGAAATATTGCTTTCTTGCAGGGAATTGAAGTAGATGACCATTATTTTTTCTATATTTTCCGGTTTAAGTCTATTCCTTTTTACACTTAATATCCACTAATAGGTGAAAAAGGACCTTTCAACATCTACAGATGTAAGAGAAGCATATTTAAAAAATACTTCGTCATCTACTTCGATTCCCTTTACAATTTTTTCACTTATTGTTGTAATAAAATCGTAGTCCGGAATTATGTTTAAAACTTTTTCAAATTTATTGTGAATTATCTGATTTAATAATATGAAAACTGTCAGATATCGTTAAAATGGTTTTTCGTAAATATCTTGGTTTCTATAACTCCAACGATGTTGACACCTATAAAGAAATTATAGAACACAAACTACGCGATATTTTTTTCCCTTAACATTTTTTCCTACACACAGCCGTTTTAAAGCTATAAAGTAAGAGAATCTTTAATTCAAAATATCTAGGCAATGTGACACTGTAGCCGAAAATCACCAAGTATATTTTTAGCTTGTATTTGTCCATAGAATTAAGTGCCATGGTTCAAAGTATATTTCTAGCTTACTTATGTGATGTCCCGCAAGATGTCCCGAAAAAGTTTTAGTAGTAAGGAAGTCTCCATTTTCCTCTCTTCTTTTTAGAAGTTTAGGTAAATATACTCTACCTATTCCGATCACTGCTGATAACATTTCCTCCCAGCCGAATTTCCTCCCGGGCATGCTGGAAAAACCAGCTGAGCAATCCGAGGGTTTCAGTATATTGCAATTCAGGTGATGAGCTGGCAACCTGTCACTACATGAAACTGCCTAAAAATTAAAATCTATCTTTAAATAACCCTCAAAACTTTGTCAGACATGGCGGAACGACCTTTGTTTAGGTCGTTTACGCTTTGCATACCCCATTAGGCGTGATAAAGTCGTGATTATATATGTGTATATATGTATGAGTGACATAGCAACAGGCTAACCGTTAACGCAGAGAAATACTTTATTTCCGCTAGAAAATTCATTTAATCGCGGGTGAAAACGCGGGGCGAAAAGCAAGTGAATTTTATAAATAAGATACAATATTCATACTTTAAATTTTGTTTTATTGTTTTTTTCATAATTCAATGTGCGAGGGTTTCTAAAAGTAAATTCATAACACATAAACGGCAACCGCTCGATGTAGGTATATTAATTTCATCTGTGGATCGATAATTGTACCAGTGACATCTATTGGTGAATGGTTGGTACTACCTGTATGTGTTTAGGGTTTGAGCGAAAGTCGAAAAACTTCATATCCTTGACACTCCTGTGTGGGTGTCGCTAGAGTAGCCGCTGCTAAGAAACTTTTAATCTAAAACTTTTTAAAAATGAGCATATTGTACGATTTTTAATGCTCAGGGTAATCAGAATTATTTATTAAACAATATATTTGCTGGCTTTAGAAACAAAAAACTTGCTTTATGTGAACTTTTATTTAGAATGACCTGCCCGTCTTACCCGTAGCGCCATCTGCTGATATTTTTTAGAAGCTATTTACTGTTCTTCGGAGTGAGACCCCATGGTAATACACACAGTGACAAAAATATCTTAGTGTTCTATGCGTGTGAGTTGCAAGCTCAGCATGTCACGCAGTATTGGTAATAAGTATGTAGTAAGCAAACTCATAACCTGCGCGACACGCTGACATAGATAACTTATACGCCGGCGGCGGGCGCATGCTGACGAATGAAGATGTTTGGGTTAGCCTAAACAGGAATGATGAGTATATAGAATCTATCTATCTAGTATAATGCCACTTGTATTTCGAGTTATGTATACATAACGTATACGACTGGAAATTTAAGAAACATAACATTAAGCTCCTACTAGTTTTTATGCAATATCGAAAACGCTTCTTTGTATGAAAATAGCGAGGTATAACGTCAGTCCTTGGTAAATACTGACTCCTCAAATCAATAACTTCTGTACGTTAACTCGATTATTATATCCAAACGTGCATTTTTTTTTACATAATGAATGTAATCCACAATATTTTAGCCATCAGTTTTAAGTATAAACGTTTTGTTTTTTTAGCCATTCAGGCAACTCGCCTATTGTCAAATTCAGTAAAATCACTCACGTTGCTTCACATACTTACTATTAGTCCGATAGCGCTGGTCTATTTTGACACCATAAGTTTCAAAAACTCTAAAGTTGCTTATTTCTTGCCTGTGGATACAGTCGTATTTATGAATCATATTTTTTGCATTTTGTGTCACATCTGGTACTTGCATTTTCAGTAAATCGATAATTTGTAGTTGTTTTTTTTTATTCAAATAAAAACTGGCAAAATTAATTTAAACTTTAAAATAACTATAATATCATATCTAGGATAGCCTGCGGAGTGTGCAAACCCGGTTTGTGCCATCTTCGTCCAGTGCAAACTGACATCTTAGGGTCACTATGTAAAAACAGTGCAAAAAAAATACAATTGATGAAATAACTGTTTCCTTACTCAAATCACTTTCATATGCCTATTAAATAAATTTGTGCCAAATTAGGGCATGCACTTTTAAGATTATTAATTATTTCGTTTTTCCAAGCTTCCGTAGCTCCAGAAAAATATTACAATTATTAGAGTTTACTTATTCAATATCAAAAATGCATGAATAATCATTATTCTAAATTTGTGTCACTTTCATGAACTATATTTAAATGAATAAAACACAAAAACAATAGATGCAGTCGAAACAGGCGGACGCGGGCCGGCGGCGGCGGGCGGTGGGCATACGCACGCACACATTCATAGGGTACGGTTATCTCCGGTACGTAGGTACTATAAGGTCATTTTAAATCAAGTGCAAATATTGAAACGTGTGAATCTACACATGACACTGAACAATTTTCCGTAAGAAACATAGGTCGTATTACGAAAAATAAAAATTTACTTCCCATACTAAATGCGCTATCAGCTGGAGCATTTTGTATGGAAGGTTCAATTTTTTTATTCGTTTTTCTACCTATGTTCCTTAGGGAAAGTTGTTTAGTTTCATGGGTTTAACACGATTAATATTTGCACTTGATTTAAAATGACCTAATACAGTTATATCTATCTATACATATAATAAATATCTAGAAGGGTGGTGTCTGTACATTGAATATTTTTCCAAAAAAATAACTGCAGCAGACATTATTAACGATATAAAGACCAAATCGTTTTTTTTTTTAGAATTTTTGTCTGTCTGTATGTTACCACATCACGCCAAAACTACTTAACCGATTTTAATGGGACTTTTTTTATTCAAGTCAGTGTTACCCGGGTTGCAACTAAGGATACCTAAAATCACGCCACCTCACTTAGAGGGTAGGCAGGAAATTCGAATTTGGCTGTTTTTTAACTGATTTCGATCAAACTTTATTTATTCGACTGATTGTTACCTAGGAAAAAACATAGGGTAAAAATAATCACGCCACCTCAGTTGAGGGGTAGGTAGGAAATTTAATTTTGATTGTATCTTTTCCGATTTGATGTTTTTTTTTATTCGGCTCAATGTTTACTCACGTAAAACTTTATAGATATACGTATAAAACCACGCCACCTGACTTAGGGAGTAGGCAGAAAATTTAATCTTGTTTTATTTCAAAATCTCATTAGAATACAGTAAGTTATATTACGCACACATGTATAGTGTTATACACGTGTTAGGCTTATTAATGCAATTCAAAATGACACAAATAAGTAAGAGTAAAGAAAATTTAAAACAAAAAAATACATTGCTGTTTAAAATCATAACCACCAAACAAATCATACGGAGTCGCGGGCACAGCTAGCATAAATATAAAAATAAAATAACGAAAAGACGTACGAATTTTCTAAATGCATTTTTATAAAACGCACGCCTGCAATCTCAATACCCACGTATGTCAATGGTCAATGCTTAGACGGTCAATATGGTCAATATTATTTTACGACGCGACGATTAGAACCTGAATAATTATCGGCATACCTACCTACAGCTTTTTCGCTATATATAACGCTTCTCGATGTCCCGCGCCCCACTTTGAGTAGGTACGTAGTGTACAGTCAGTGAAACAAAATATAGGTACACGAATTAAAAATAATTAATTAATATTTTTGTTATGTGTGGTGTGACCACTTTGAACAGTCTGACGGAGTAGTTTCTGATAGGTACCTATGTAGTCATCAGAGTACATAGGTGTGTGTACAAGTGATGTAACGAGAAGCGGTGTGCCGATTAAAAATCCACTAGATTTTTACGGCCGGATAGCCTAGTTGGTAGTGACCCTGCCTTCCTGCCTACGAAGCTAGAGGTTGTAGGTTCGAGTTCCGCCGCACAGTGGGTCGAAACTGCTAAATGAGGGACATAGGGTTTTTTTACTATTAAATTTCATAATTTTAAGATACCCATCAGTCGGTTTTTCATTCTGATGAATAATTGTGATAACAAGTTTTTGTCTAAAACAGATAGTTTGTCTGGAAAAAAACTTTTGAATTTTTGTTGTATGGAATAAGACAAAATGATCAAGGAGTGTGCCCTGCTGGCATTATACAATATTTTTTCGTTGTAAAACTGTTCATAATCTATGTAGGAAAAAATTATATTTAATATATTATAATATCCTACAGTAGTTTTTAAATAAAACGAAATAAATAGTTGGGCGTAGCCACTGCTCCATACAATGGTGGTCATGCGTTGGCTTGTAACAGTAGTTACAGGAGATGTGCATTGCCAGCAACAATCTTATATCTCAGAACCTTATCTCTTGTCAGTGCAGTTGCAGAAGACGGCAATGTCCGGGGACCTCTTTTAAATTGCTTAACCCTCTCTACATTTGGCAGACAAATTGACGAGCATGGAGGTAGTAGAATATTCAGTCATAGATGATTTAGAAATCCGTTCCGTCTCTCAGTTACTCCCGCTTCTCTGGTCTCTCACGTTCCCAGCCCATTAACGTTCTACCCTAAAGTCCCTTCGTCACTCTGTCCCTCTGTTCAACCGTAATCGTTTCATCCGTCCATCCGCTCATCCATCCCTCAGTCTCTCCGATAATCCCCTTTCTTTCGGCTTACCCATTCTACCAATCCTATCTGTCCCTCCTGCCTCAAGGTCCAAGCATCCTTCTTTCCCTCCGCTCACGTCCCTCCCGTTGCTTCCACTCATCCCAGCATAACGTCCCTCCGCTCTTGTCCCTACCTCTGTCTCTCCATAACTCTGTTTCTTTTATCAGGGTATGAACGTGATACCAGGGCCACGTTTTGAAAGTATTTGAAATGTGACCAGTCACAGCGCACAAACATTTCGATTGAGAGCTTGGACACGAACTCACCAAAGGTCTCATAGGTCTCTCCAAGTATGTAATGTAATGGCACGCTCCACCTTCGACTCCTGGGCCCGCAGTCCCTGCCAATTAGTCTCAGATACATACGCATACCATGCTAAAGCGACATACGCAAGACGGGTTCTCACGTACGCCTTATGGACGCCAATCCTCATGCGCAAGCATGCGGGAGTTTCTAGCAGAGAACGGCAGCATATTCCTTTTCTCGCTGAATTGCAGTCGCGAACTCGCTTGTGAGCTCATCTACATCCTTTAGTGTTGAGACTGGTTCCCGGGAGTATTTTGTACCTCGTGCCGTATGCCGTGTGAATATCTTCTGCCTCGACGGCAGCAGCCTGGAATTTGCCGGCTGGTCTGAGATGGTCGGAGCATACATGGTTGTCGAAGGTTTAAATGTGATTTAAATGATAAGACCGACCTCTGGCTTGACCACCGCAAGATCTATTAGTTATGGGGGATTTGTTTGGTTGTGCGGTTAGTGAGTTGAAGTCACCGACCCCAAGACCAGTTGTCTGTTGAGGTTGGCATCACCTTCCCACCAATATCCCATCCGGACAAGTCCATGTGGTATTTACACAATTTGTTTATAATATCTCTCCTGGCAGCTATCGTCAGCCCTGTGAAGTCCAGAAATTTCGGGATATAAAAGCGTATACCGACTGAAGGTTAGCTATGATAAAGAGTAGCAGGACAGAACCAACCTTTTTTACCAGGACGGCTTAGCTTCGAAAGGCACTCAACTCGTCCTTCCGATACAAAAAGGAAAAGGCCAGAGGACATAACACAAACCTACACATGATCATTATTGATCTAGAAAAGGCTTTCGATCACGTGCCCCGAGAACTTATTTGGGATGCACTTAGAGCCCAAAATGCCCCAATACGTCGCCTTCATACAGGATGTACAATGGTGTTACAACTCAAGTCCACCAGGCATCTGTATATCACTGTCAATTACAGTTGGCGTTGATCAAGGGTCGGCTTTGAGCCCTTTGTTATTTAACGTCACCAATGTATCCAAGGACTATCTCTCAAACCGCTGCCAAAAACCTGTACCATGGAACACCATGGAATAATACTGTATGCAAATGACGTTGCTCTGATATCAGACTCAGTGGAAGACCTACAGACTGATTTCAATCTCTGGCTGAAGTCACTTGAAGATAATTGTCTTAAGATTAGTTGCAAAAAGACAGAGCATATGTCGTGTATATTTGATGGTCACACGGACATGAGCCAGATAAAACTTTTCATAGACGGGGCGTCCATACATAAATATTTGGGATCAATCATTAGCAATGACGGAAAAATTGAGCGAGATGTAACCCATAGAACAACTACGGGATGGATGAAGTTGAGACAACTCACAGGTGTAATGTGTGACAAGAAGATGCACATTAAACTTAAAGCACAGAATATATAATAGTATTACATACAGAATGGTCATTTACCTCCCTTCCCCTGTCCGACATACGTCACACTCCGCGCCGGATTGTGGGCCACATTGAGCGTACGCTTAGCGGGTATGGCGCACGCATGTTTCCCAGTGTAACGGAAATAATCAAGTTTTGTGTTCCAAAGATGGTTAGGTACTGTTCTGTGTACGGATGTCTTTCTGCTACAAGAGAGTACTCCAACAGGAACTTTTTTAGATTCCACAGTGATGACAGACGGTAAGTAAATACATACAAAATGTAGAACCTAATCTATTCTAAATATTCAGTTACAGTGAACAACTTTAAAACGTTGGTTTATCAAGTGATGATTATGACCGGTATAACAAAATTTGTCAACCCTTATAACACACACACACAAACTCATGCCAAGTGCAACATGCCGTCTGTCGAAATGACATGGTAGTTAGGAATGTCCAAGCTGTGCTTAAAGGCAAACTGTACAAATCGGCCATAAGACCTGCCACCTCTACGGTACAGAATGTTGGGCATCTACTAAACAACACCTGTCAAAGCTTCACACTACAGAAATGCGCATGTTACGCTGGTCAGTGGGTGTCACACTGCTGGACAAAGTTCGCAATTTCCACATCAGAGGAAGATAAATAATTGACCCAATTATAGACAAGGTCGAAGAACGACGCCTACGATGGTATGGACATGTGCTTCGGCGCCCTAAGGACCATATGGTACGAATAGTCCTAAACTTACCCACGACGACGCGACGCCGCGGAAAACACCCCGCCACTTGGCTGATGACGGTACAAAAATACCTGAAAGAATCCGACATAGACGCCGAAACAGCACAATATAGACAAAAATGGAAGAGGCAGACAAGGAAAACCAGCCCCAGAAAATGGGAAGAAGGCTTAGGAGAAGAAGAAGAGTAATAGAATAAGAGTAGAGTAAGAGTAGTAACACAAAATTGGAAGATCCTATCTTCAAAATTGGCGGAGTTTCCATAGCTTTTATCGACTATTGACCCTTGTTTTCACCCGACATATTGGGTGATAAGGGATTAAAACCGGGTGATTTGGGTTATTACCCAGTTGTAACCCCAAAAAGCTTCCATGCTGGACTGGGAGCGACAGAAGAACGTAGAATGTGCCAGCTGCATCTCCTCCCTGGCATACTGTAAAAACCAGCTAAGGGATTCGAGGGTATATTGTAATTTAGGCGATTTGCTGACAACCTGTCACTACAGCAATATCCAATTCTATCTTAAACAACCCTCAAAACTTGTCAGACGTGGCGAAACGACCTTTGTTTGGTTTGTTCACGCTCTGCCTACCTTATTACGGACACAGGCGGGATAGTATGTATGTATGTAACCCCAAAAATTGGGTGATAATGGATTTAAACCGGGGGATTTGGGTTATTACCCGGTTTAAACCCGGGTGGATTGAATGGGTTTTTACCCACTACTATACATGTAAAGCCGGTTCAACAAAGCGGTTTCAAACGTCGAAATCGGCTAAAAACCATTTTGGGCGAATGTAGCCGGGGAGAAACGGTTGTTTATAAATAGCTATATGTATATACTTGATTCAAAAACTAAGATTATTTTATGTTTTTTGCATTAAATATAAGTTTTAACATAAAAAAAACAGTTTCTATTACTTAATACCTAAGTATAAGATGAACGTGTATGTATGTAAGTATGAGATCAAAGTGGCAACTGAGTGCGCGCGATGGCACCAAAGCCGCTAAGCGTGCTTCCCGCCCCGCCGCTCACCTATACCCTCCCTCCCGCAGGCTCACCGAGTCATGCAGTGGAATGAAAAATACCTACCTTACTTTGCAAACGAAAGATTTTATGACAGTAAGTGAGAAGAAGAAGTGTATCAAACAAATACCTACCTATCTTTACCTCAATATCACTTAGCACATACTAGTTTTGTTGCGATAGCGATAGTCTACTCGTACTTATACTTTTTTTCAAGGTCAACTATTCATTGTGAAACTATCGTTATTGCAACAACACTGGTACATACCTACTTAGTCCTGATGTATTTTTAATTATGAGTGACATATATTTTTTTCGGATTTGATTTAATAAGGTACCTATAAGAGATCTCAGTGTGGAATTACGAAAAAACAAACACAGGAGTAACAATTTAGTAAAAACAGGCGTGATCTACAGTAAAAAACGAACAAAAATCATTATTCTTCGTTGGTCCGGTCGGGTAATAACTCAGTTTCGATTTCCATTTAAGTCTGTCACAGTTTCATAACTAACTTTTACTAATTGCTTGTCGCAACTTGCACCAAGAAGACTGAATGTAAACAAAATGCACGCGTCCGCGCTTTTGGCTGGCCGGCGCCCCCCACCGCCCGCGCCCGCGCACGATGTTCCGCGCGCTCGATGGTCCCTGCGCTCGCCATTCTTATATAGGTACGTACCTAATATTAGAAGTTCGTGGATAAAAACAACACAAATTATGAATAGTGTTTTGTTACACCATAATAACAAAGAACACGTAAACTCTAATAACTTGCCATTTCTTTTGTGGATTTTACAGGCTGTAGTAATGAAAAAAAAAAATATCTATAAACGTCGTGGATGAATTCGACACAAAATATTTTAAACAACAGATATCAGTATTTTGAAACGCGTAACACCTATTTTACCTATTGTAATATTATTTTAGAGCTAGTTGGTGCCGTATTAGGTACTGGTTAAATATTAGGATTCTCGTGGACATATATAGCACAAAATGCCTATGTACATCAATAACTATCTCGTTATTACCATGAAAGTAATATTTGCATGTCTAATTATCTTTTCGTCCAATACTGATCGAAAAGACAAATACCTAAATTTCTACCTATGCAAGTACCTAGGATGACACAAAATAATATATTAGGTTGGGCAAATGGTCCGGAAACTGTATGCAAAAAACAAAAAACTTTAAGAGTTTTGAAACTTCAAAACCTAGCGCTATCGGACTATAGTGAGATATGATGAATAAATTAACCTGAAAAACTACAATATTATTTGAGGCGTCATAAGAAAACTCATATGAAATGTTGTGGTGTAGTAAATAGATACATGCTTAGCTTTGTTTATTGAATCAAATATAAAATTGAATAAACAATGACTTCAAAGTAAGTATTTTGATTATGTCCGTAAGGATTGAGGAGCCACATCAGATTTTTAAAGGCTGATCCTAACATTATTTAGCAACTAAGTAGCTGATTTTGCAGCAGGAATTCTGGATTTAGCAGCAAAATATATCACTACATAAATTAATGCAAAAGTGGCTTCTCATTCTAAACATCTGAATTGAGGAGCCACCTGGAACTCGTTGAGTAATAGATAAATATTTTTGAAAAATTTGCATCATTTAGCAATAATTATATATAGTATCAAAATATAATACTTTTAGAACGGCTCCTCAATCTATACTCTAGAGGTGAATTTCCATTGAAGTGAGCTAACAATTAAAATATTCGACCTAATGATCATTTAGCAGGTGGTGTGTTTTATTTTGCAGTATAAGTAGAATTAAAATAGAAAAACAGAGTAAATTTTGTAGGTCAACCAATTTTCTTTGGCTCCTCAATCCTGACGTTCTACTTTTATATGATTGACTGTCCACCTGAGATCTCAACGGAATCAAAAGTCAGAGACACCAACATTTAGCAGAAATGTCTTCTAAAGATATCTGTACCGTTCAGCAGTGCATATATTTTGAATTTTGAAATAACAACACTTAACTATCTCCTTATGAATTCACAGTGAAGGGTGACCATATTATACTCGAATTAATGAAACCCTCGGATCCCTTAGCCAGTTTTTACAGCATGCCCAGGAGGAAATGCAGCTGGCACATTCCATGTATTTCTCTCGCTCCCAGTCCAGCCTGGAAAGGATGGATGGAAATTCATGATTTCTTATTTCTTCAAACGTTGAATTCCCGCTGATGTTTATCATTCCCGTTGCATCTATTTCCGTATGAATAGGAGACATTCAGACACAAGCGTCGTATTATGTCGAAATTACGAAGAACGCGGTTAATTCAGTTTTCATTTGTGTCGATAATAAACTTAAGATGGTTTCAGAGCATAGGTGGCGCCCTCAGTATTATAGTAATAAATTAAGACAGACAAACATATAATCACGCCTTTATCCCTAATGGGGTAGACAGGGCGTATTAGACCTAAACAAAGGCCGTTCCGCCACGTCTCACAAAGTTTTGAGGGTTAGATTTGTTGCTGTAATTACAGGTTGTCAGCCTATCGCCTAGAGTGCAATATACAGAAACCCTCAGATCCCTTAGCTGGTTTTTACAGCATGCCCGGGAGGAAATGCAGCTGGCACATTCTAAGTTTTTCTCCCGCTCCCAGTCCGGCATGGAAGTCAAATAAATTTAAAAATTAATTGTGTCTTAAATACAAATATTTTCATGAATATTTTACGTTTAGAGGAATTCTTCCATGCTGGACTGGGAGAGATGGAAAAACATAGAATGTTCCAGCTGCTCTTCCTCCCGGGCATGCTGTAGAAGTCAGCAAAAGGGATTCGAGGGTTACAGTGTATTTTAATTTAGGCGATGGGCTGACAACCTGTCACTACAGCAATACAAATCATTACAATCTAAAATTTGCCCTCAATTTTTGTCAGACGTGGCGAAAGCGCCTGTTACGAGGCGTTTTACGGTCTGCCTACCCCGTAAGGGATAAAGGCGTGATTTTATGTATGTATGTATGTAGAGGAAATCGCAGGTGATTCTCTATTTCATAACATTACATTATATCATAATTATTCATCATTAGTATCTAAGCTTTGTATTAAAAAGTGGCTACTATTAGCACATTTATAATCATGAAACGATTTCCGCTAAACCTAAAATGTTAACCATAAAAATTAATTTGAAATTGGTGTTGCCACTGTCGGTGCACAGTTTTCCCCAACTGAGTTTTACAAGTGGACTATTGGTAAACTATAAGAGTTTTGTAGATTGACTCTTCTTTAGGTTGATTTTGATACTGGTAAACTATTCTAGTTGCCCATTTCATAAGAGTAGATACAGTTACGCCAGAAATATACCTTTTTCTTTTGCAACTATATAAAAATTTAAATATACATAAATACAATATCATAATTCAAATATAAATTTTTGTCAAATATTTTCAAGTTCGAAGATAGATAGGTAGATAGAAAACCATGAATTAATCCAATATTAACAGTAACTATTAGCAGACCTGTTAAAATAAAAACTTTTAAGTATTTGTCCAAAATAAAAGCATACATACATACGTATAATCACGCCTTTATCCCTTCGTCTGTCGAGTGGGTATCGAGTCTATCGACCCGATGAACCCTGGTGTCAGAGTTTTTAAACCGCCTAGTAGCACAACTATCAGGCCTCTGACATGGTTTGAGTAACGACCGCTATCAAAGACAGCGACCGGGACCGACGGCTTAACGTGCCCTCCGAAGCACGAAATCTTTTTCTTTTTTCGGATAATCAGGTGATTCAGCCTGCAATGACCTAACCAAACTGGGTAAAAATACACAAAGTGATAAATTGACAAATATCAACTTTGTATTTCCCCCCTGGGAATCGAACCCAGGACCTCCAGATCAGGAGTCCATGGCACTAGCCACTAGACCACGGAGGCAGTATCCCTAATGGGGTAGGCGTAGCGTAAACAACCTAAACAAAGGTCGTTCCGCCACGTCTGACAAAGTTTTGAGGGTTATTTAAGATAGATTTGTAGGTATATTGCTCTAGTGACAGCCCATCGCCTAAATTACAATATACTGAAACTCTCGGATCCCTTAGCTGGTTTTTATAGCATGCCCGGGAGGAAAAGCAGCTGGCACATTCTATATTTTTCTCTCGCTCCAAGTCCGGCATGGAAGAAAATAAAACAAGTTGATATAAAAGTTGTAAGAAATTAACGCGGCTACCAAAATATCACTCTACGAAAGGCGACGACCGTCTTTCTTTCGTAACCCAAATATTGTGGGTCGACGACGTCATAGATTATGCAGTGAAGTGCAACAGAAATGCAGTATGTGAATTTCACATAACAGGATATTATTACAAACACTGTAAACATTTTTTTATGTGGAGTCCAAAATAAATAAATCATAAAAACAAATTAGAAAGCAAAACATTGCATTCCTGTAATAAAATACAACAAAGTTTCCTGCTAATCTACTTCCAGGGCATTATGTTTTGGGTAGATATGTGCTTTAAACACTTTCCCAGCCATATAAGAAATACTGTATATTACAGATAATCTATGAATTCGCATATATTATTATTCTGTACAAGTAACTGGTTTAAATTTAACATAAGACAAAATATGCAAATTGTCAAAGATTTTGGTAAATCTTTTATGTCTATTATTATATCTACACGTTCTTTACTATTTTCTTCCCTATGGCTACGAGTCACTGCTCATAGAAATACGCAATACGCGTATACTGATTCGCGCCAAGCCGCGGCTGCGCCTGTTCCAAACATCTGTACGTTCTACACTATTCCACTCTATGGCTACGAGTCATCGCTCGTAGTAATACGCAATACGTGTATACTGACTCGCGCCAAGCCGCGGCCGCGCCTGTTCCAAACCTACATTAAATGAATACTGTCACATCTGTACGTTCTACAATATTGCACTCTATGGCTACGAGTCACTGCTCTTCGAAATACGATTCGCACCAAGCCAGTGCCGCGCTTGTTCCAAACCTACATTAAATGCCTACTGTCACATCTGTACGTTCTACACTATTCCACTCTATGGCTACGAGTCACCTACCGCTCGTAGAAATACGCAATAGGCGTATACTGATTCGCGCCAAGCCGATGCCGGGTCTGTTCCAAACCTACATTAAATGCCTACTGTAACATCTGTACATTCTATAATATTTTACTCTATGGCTACGAGTCACCGCTCGTAGTATTACGCAATACGCGTAAACTGATTCACGCCAAGCCGCTGCCGCGTCTGTTCCAAACCTACATTAAATGCCTACTGTCACATCTGTACGTTCTACACAATTCCACTCTATGGCTACGAGTCACCGCTCGTTGAAATACGCAATACGCGTATACTGATTCGCGCCAAGCCGCTGCTGCCGCGTCTGTTCCAAACCTACATTAAATGCCTACTGTAACATCTGTACATTCTATAATATTCTACTCTATGGCTACGAGTCACCGCTCGTAGTAATACGCAATACGAGTATACTGATTCGCGCCAAGCCAGTGCCGCGCCTGTTCCAAGCCTATGTAAGGACGTGGGTACACGAGCGTGACTTGTATCTAGCAAAGCATTTCCCATAGACTTGGATTATTATGTCCAACGTAACTAGGATTTTTGATACAAGTCATATGCTTTTATTCAGACATGTGTTGTTTTCATATTTTTTTACTGTTTTCAAAATTAACCAATTGCGTTAGATAGACTATTAAATAAATCTGCATGTTTGAATATGTTAGTCTTAGACAGAGATAATTTTAGCATAGTATTATTAAATAATAGCAAGTATAAAAAATCTAATTTGTGGTAATTCAAAATTACTGCTCGGTGAATAACATAATAAAATGTTCCGAAACTGCTTTATTTAAGTACCATAACTTAATACACAGACATAAGCACAACAAAATAATAACATAAAGAAAAACGACACACCTAACAGGTGCATGCAACGAACCATGTCTTGCTTATCTTATGACTAAACATTTACCAACCTAAAGTAGGTTTAAACTGATAACAGTTTACTGAATCGCATGTAACCAAAGCAGTGTTCAAGGAATGATTTAAGATACATAGTTAAGAATAATATCGCCTTATAGAATCTTCAACGTCTTCATTAATCACAACAATTAAGTCTCTGGCATTTCTACAAGTTATATTTGTCTAGAAATTATTTTCAGTTTTTACTAGAATATTTCTTAAAATTTATTTATGAGCCTGTGGTGTCCCACTGCAGGGCAAAGGCCTCTCTCCCTTTCTTACATTTCTCTCGATCTAGTGCTAGTTCTCTCCATTCCGTTTTACCAGAAAAGATAAAGAAATCAAAACTGCAGTAATCTGTAAATTTATATCTGTTTCTAGAATTATTGTTGACATTGGGTATGAAAATCATCCGGGTGCATAACGGATAAATAAAACAGCGAAATCTCCCTCTAGTGTGACTGTAGCTTTACAACTCTTGGCTGGCAAGCCCTCGTCCGTGCATTCGCTTGCCGAAAGAGATCGTGACCGCGCGTCTGTATTTAAAAAAAACTTTTTAAATATATTTATTTCGTGAGTGAACTTTCTACTTCAATAACCAATCTTTGCGATGGCGAACTTAGCGTTGTTGGTGCCCGTTGTCCTTTTGGCTGTGTTCGTGCAAAACGGTGAGTTTTTAGTTTTGTTATTGTGAAGTTTTGTTTACGTTAAGTAAGGCATGGTTATCCTGAACGTAATCGGTTTTCGCGCCGTTTTTGTTACGTTTGCCAACCGTAGGTATTTATATGTTGTTATAAAGGAATTCTAGATATAATTATTCACGTGTGAATAATCAAAGCCTTCTTGATTTTGCATGGAGGTTTCTAATGCGTAAAAGCCGTAGAGCAAGTTAATTTGAATTCGAATAGTCTGTTTGCCTTCTTTTGGCAAACAAATAATAATAGTAGGTAAATTAATGTTGACCTATCATATTCTTACAAGCGTGAAGTGATACTTACCTTTTTTATATACATAGAAAGTTACTATAATTTAAAAATGAGTCAAACTATATACTTACTAATTTATACTATGGTAAATTTTTATTATCATAAAAAGTTCTTTCTACTGATTATTTAAACAAATGGTCGATATTTCCAAAATGGCGTCATACCTAAACACACCTTATAGTTAGTATTACCTATAGGTATTTGTATATTATTGTAAACACTGGGGCTTGAATGAAACCCGTTATACTGGTTTCGAGTTTGCAACACAACTTCGAAAGTATCCTGAGGGCAAGTACCTTCGGGTCCGTTCTGATCTTTATAGGAATTTTGCTATAAATTTGAAATACATTGATGTTCTTTAGCCGAGTCTTAAAAGCGATATGGACAGTAACCATGCAATGTAAACGATACACAAGAAACATTGAGGTTAAGGTGTATTTTAGGGAGCAGTAAAATGCACCTTACCCTTAGGAATTAAAAAAGTTAGTTTTCGTACTCTTTCCTTTGCCAGAAGGCAGATTGGCAGAGGCGTTATTAAATTAAAAAAGTTTCTTGGTAAAAAAATTAAGGTCAAGCAAAATCACCTTGACTTTGAGATTTTTGATACAATATTGTCAGCAAAAAAGGTGCTCGAGTGTAAAAAAAAGAAAAACAATAACTTATGCGGTTGATGAACATGAGTGAAGTGATATATTATAAACTAGCTTTTGCCCGCGACTTCGTTCGCGTCTAGTTTTTGGTTTTATTAAGGTAACTACTATTTTCCTTAATCCGGTTTCACTATGTGGCCCTTGCGTTTCGGATCTGTCCCTCTCTTTTCTTTCTTCCCCTTCCTTTGGGTTACTAGCGTTCCTTGTGTCCTCTCGTCTGCGTCTCTCTGAAACATTTTTCAGCGCCCGACCACCTGCGGATGGAAGGTGCAAGGTTACACTGGTCAACAAACAAAATGTTTAAGGTGACCAGCTAACTTGTATTATAAAAATGATTGAAGCGCTGTCATATTTTGCCATCTAAACTTTAATTGATATGGCAATATAAGAAGAACAAGACTGATAATTGTATTTAACATGTCATGTTTCTTAGGCCCGTTTTTATAATCCGCACTCGAGATTGACAGCCAGTTTGACTTCTTATCAGAAATGTCATTTCAGTACAAAATGGCTTGTCAAATCCATACTTAAGATTGCTCACAATCTTGAGATGGCTTTACAAATAACTAGAAAGTGACAGAACTTAGTTCAAATTTAGTTTCGAGAATCTCACATATTCAAAAATATCATCGATTTAGTTACAACTTGAACCTTAAAAAAGAACTCCAGAGCAATATCGATGGCAAGTCATAAATAAGACAAGCAATTTATCAATTGAACATGGTTTGCATCCCCAAGTGTATGATTTGATTACATTGTTACTTTACATACATATTTCTTCCACGCTGGACTGGGAGCGAGAGAAAAACATAGAATGTGCCAGCTGCATTTCCTCCCGGGCATGCTGTAAAAATCAACTAAGGGATCTGAGGGTTTCAGTATATTGCAATTTAGGCGATGGGCTGACAACCTGTCACTACAGCAATATACGTACAAAACCATCTTGAATTACCCTCAAAACTTTGTCAGACGTGGCGGAACGACCTTTGTTTAGGTCGTTTACGCTCTGCCTACCCCATTAGGGATAAAGGCGTGATTATATGTATGTATGTTACTTTACAAACAATACGTGATATTTTGCAAGTCTCTAGCACTTCCTGTAATATATATATACCTATAAAAAAAAACAATTATTAGAATTTGATTTGTGGCTCACACAGCATTAGTGTTTACAAATCTGCTTCTATTTGCAATTTCACTCATTATTTGGAAACAACTTTTAAGTATGAATAAAATATATTTAGTCTATTGTCAGCCAGTAACTATTAATTCTATATTAGATTGTACCTAATATATTCAGTCGATTTGTTTTTGTAATTTAATTGTATAGATTATATGAATCTTTGATCCTGGTTAACGGACCAAATAGTAGGCCTGTAGTAATATAATATAAAGGAGATATACAACCTTACCTTCTCTAATACTATTATGCATGATTTCTTGGTCATAGCTAACATACATACATACATACATATAATCACGCCTTTATCCCTAATGGGGTAGGCAGAGCGCAAACGACCCAAACAAAGGTCGTCCCGCCACGTTTGACAAAGTTTTGAGGGTTATTTAAGATAGAATTCTAGGTATATTGCTGTAGTGACAGGTTGTCAGACCATCGCCTAAATTACAATATACTGAAACCCTCGGATCCCTTAGCTGGATTTTACAGCATGCCCGGGAGGAAATGCAGCTGGCACATTCTATGTTTTTCTCTCGCTCCCAGACTAGCATGGAAGTAATCATAGCTAAGAAGAGCAAAATCTTCCTTAAAAAAGATAAATCTATGCGCCTACTCAAATAGTCAAACTTATCAATAGGCACCTGTAAGCCTTGACCCTTTTTAACATAATGGTATAATACTAAATAGGTCAAATTAAAAAAATACAAGATAGCACGCAAGTTTTGACCCCATATGACCTGATTCTCACAGTGTAAACATTGAGTGGGTATACTTTGTTTATAGGTATGCAATGCATGTATTGCCTAACCACAGCTATTTATCACACTAGTATTATTTTAATGATATTGTCCTAATTATAGACTTTAATTGCTGCTATCTTTAATCTTCCATGCTGGACTGGGAGTTAGAGAAAAACATAGAATGTGCCAGCTGCATTTCCTCCCGAGCATGCTGTAAAAACCAGCTAAAGGATCTGAGGGTTTCAGTATATTGTAATTTAGGCGATGGGCTGACAACCTGTCACTACAGCAATATACGTACAAATCTTTCTTGAATGGCCCTCAAGACTTTGTCAGACGCGGCGGAACGGCTTTTGTTTAGGTCGTTTACGCTCTGCTTACCCCATTAGGGATAAAGGCGTGATTATATGTATGTATGTATGTAATTTCTGCTACGTTTTCGGTGTACTAACGATATTGATAATTATTAATAAAGAATTTTCCTACATATACTTATGCAGTGTTTTTTAAAGGCGTTTGCTTCGATTTACTTAAAGCTAGTTTATGGATTTATCACAATTCATATTACGTATAAAGAGAGAAATCCGTAAAGTATAGAAACCTATAAGTTTAGATCTATTCATTAGCCTTCTGATGTACTGCGCCGCAAAAAAAATTAGTACCTAGGCACAATCTGTGTTTCAATTTCTTATATATCCTTCTATGCATATTTCCTTCCATGCTGGACTGGGAGAGATAGAAAAACATAGCATGTTCCAGCTGCCCTTCCTCCCGGGCATGCTGTAGAAGTTAGCAAAAGGGACTCGAGGGTTACAGTGTATTGTAATTTACTCGATGGGCTGACAACCTGTCACTATAGCAATACACAGTTCAATCTAAAATTGCCCTCAATTTTTGTCAGACGTGGCGAAAGCGCCTTTTACGAGGCGTTAAACGCTCTGCCTACCCCGCAAGGGATAAAGGCGTGATTTTATGTATGTATGTATGTATGCATATTTATCTAAATTATGTTCTTTACTTCTTAAAACCTGTCGAGGGGTTTCGTAGCAAGGCGATGGTCTGAAAACCTGTCTCCACCATCGCCTAATCTTCTCCTACTATATACCTAGTCCTCTGCTTACGTCTGTTTACGTATGTTGTACTCTCAGAATTCAAACCAGTGACCTCTAATATGTGCATATTGACTGACCGCGACTAGGCCAAGGTGAAGGGATCTTTGCTCACACCTTGACTTGGAAAATTCTAGACGATTGTCTTCTAAACAATAGATATTACTTTAAAAGAATAAAAATATCAGTCAGTCACAATCACAAGTGAAAATACATTAGATTCTGAACTAAATTATGCATTTTTTTATATTTTTGTACTTTTGCATTAATTACACTGTCTTATAATATTTAAAACATCTGCTTTAATCAAAATAAGATGTGATTATTGAAATTGTAATAAAATGATATACTTACTATCACGCCTGTATCCCAAATGGGGTAGGCAGAGCGTCGACGACTCAAACAAAGGTCGTTCCGCCACGTCCGACGAGTTTTGAGGGTTGTTTAAGATACAATTGTATATTGTTGTAGTGACAAGTTGTCAGCCAATCGCCTAAATTACAATATACCCTCGAATCCCTTAGCTGTTTTTTACAGCATGCCCGGGAGGAGATGCAGCTGGCATATTCTACGTTATTCTATCGCCCCCAGTCAAGCCCCCAGTCCAGTATGGAAGCTGTAAAATGATATGTTTAATAAAATTGCATACATACATACATATAATCACGCCTTTATCCCTAATGGGGTAGGCAGAGCGTACACGACCTAAACAAAGGTCGTTCCGCCACGTCTGACAAAGTTTTGAGGGTTGTTTAAGATAGATTTGTAGGTATATTGCTGTAGTGACAGGTTTTCAGCCTGTCGCCTAAATTGCAATATACTGAAACCCTCGGATCCCTTAGCTGGTTTTTACAGCATGCCCGGGAGGAAATGCAGCTGGCACATTCTATGTTTTTCTCTTGCTCCCAGTCCAGCATAGAAGAAATAAATAATAAAATTGCCTGTCTACATAATACTCTTTGACGCAAACGCCGATCAACTTTTACTTACACTTACTTAACCATAACTTTCACTTTTCTTTACTTTTATGGTTGTTTCACAACGGAATGTTATTATTACGATCCGATCCAGTCAGGTATAGAATATTATTTGTTTAAAGCCATATAAAATGCCTACGAAATCGATAAAAATATAAAATAATGTTCTATTGGGGCGGTCAGACGACTGTGTGACGTCACTCGTGGCCACAGTACTTCAATCAATCAATCAGATGTTCCTACGTAACAACTGTTTTGTTCCTGGGCATACTGTAAAAGCCACTTAAGGGACATGAGGTTATTAGATTGACAAAAAAGCTTATAATTAGCATTAATTTAATATGTATACTTAAATGATTTGTGTTTACTTCTTGTTTACTTCCATGCTGGCCTGGGAGCGAGAGAAAAACATAGAATTTGCCAGCTGCTTTTCCTCTCGGGCATGCTGTAAAAACCAGCTAAGAGATCCGAGGGTTTCAGTATATTGTAATTTAGGCGATGGACTGACAACCTGTCACTTCAGCAATGTACCTACAAGTTATTTTAAATAACCCTCAAAACTTTGTCAGACGTGGCGGAACGGCCTTTGTTTAGGTCGTTTACGCTCTGGTTACCCCATTAGGGATAAAGGCGTGATTATATGCATGTATGTATGTATGAATGATTTGTAAATGTTGCTGTATGCTCCCCAAATAAAATAAAACTCTGAAACACTTAAGTCCTTGCTCTGCCATTGACACTCTGCGTACACTGCCAGGGATGCGTAGGCGTGAATTTACCAAATATTCGTAATTTCTAAAATATCTAAAATTAAACGTACCAATATATGTCCTACATATAGGTACTTCATAGTAATTAAACTGCTTTCACTCTCGCGGAATCACACTATGACACACTTAGCCCTTTGCCATTGTATTGAGGTGCGCGTGCGCAAGGGCCGCCGCTTTCTACCGTGACCGGGAAATTCCGTTCCGATTTTGTTTTTTCGTTCAGATAACTACTTATTAAATACTCTCTCTACTACTAGCCTACTGGCTAGTCTTTTTTTACCCGACTGTCAAAGAAGGGTTATGTTTTTCCCGCGTATCGTGTATGTATGTATATTTTAAAGTGAGTTTTTTTTCCCCTAGCCTTATTCCGTATCTCACGGGGTCGGCTACCTAATCATGGTGATAATAGTAGTATGAATAAAAAGGTAATTAAAAAGAGATTACAAAAACGCATTGATTCATTTTTTTAGGTCCTACAATCAGGTTGTTTGAATTATTTTTTGAAATACTGGTTTATCAAAATACTACATTATCTAAGAGAGACGAAATAGTCTATAACATACATACATAAAATCACGCCTTTATCCCTTACGGGGTAGGCAGAGCGTAAAACGCCTCGTAACAGGCGTAAATTGAGGGCAAATTTTAGATTGTAATGATTTGTATTGCTGTAGTGACAGGTTATCAGCCCATCGCCTAAATCACAATACACTGTAACCCACGAATCCCTTTTGCTGACTTCTACAGCATGCCCGGGAAGAAGGGCAGCTGGAACATTCTATGTTTTTCTATCTCTCCCAGTTCAGCATGGAAGAATAGTCATATAGAAATAGTCTATAATGATGATAAAAATGGTAATATTTTTGATACAAATATGAATTTATTTATCGTGATACGTATTTATGTTACATCAATGTTATTTATTACTTTCCTCCTTCTATTATATAATAGAGCCCGATGGTATAGTGAACAGGGCCGCTGCCTCCTGAGCAGGAGGTCGTGGTTCGAACCACACCACGTACCAATGTGTTTTTCGGTTTTCGAATGTCATATGTACGTTTATTCGGTGCTTTTTCCGTGCTATATATCATATATTTAACACCGTAGATATTAATCGTTAAGCCATGTCAGAGGCCAGTGCTAAGCATTGGCGGCTTGAAAACTCTGTCCTAATCTAGGATTGGGTCTGGTTTCCCTTCTGGGTTGCGGAGGTCAGCTAGCAGTGTCTCTGTGTAAAAACCAGTACCCTCGTTTAATCCCCTATATTAGGTAGCCGACCCCATGAGAAACGGGACTTATCCCGTTTCTACATACATATAATCACGCCTTTATCCCTAATGGGGTAGGCAGAACGTAAACGACCTAAATAAAGGTCCTTTCGCCACGTTTGACAAAGTTTTAAAGGTTATTTAAAATAGATTTTTAGGTATATCGCTGTAGTGACAGGTTGTCAGCCCATCGCCTAAATTACAAAATACTAAAACCCTCGGATCCCTTAGCTGATTTTTACAGCATGCCCGGGAGGAAATGCATCTGGCACATTCTATGTTTTTCTCTCGCTCCCAGGCCAGCATGGAATTGAATTATCCCGTTTCTCATGGGGTCTAACCTTATCCCTAGGGAGATGATTACTTTCTTTCTTCTATTTAGATGTAAGTATACTAAAAATACTAAAGTGCAAAATGCTGTATACCTCTAGTCTATCTAAACTTTCAAGTACATGACGTTGTTTATGTAATAGAGTAATGAACTAGGTATGTCTTATACGAAGAGTAAAAGTAGTCCTGCTTTATCGGATCTAGCTTGAAGGTTAGGTATATAATATATATCAAACTGATTTCGGATATTAGTGGGCAATTGATAATCACTTTCTTCCATGCTGGACTGGGAGCGAAAGAAAATTATAGAATTTGCCAGCTCTATTTCCTCCCGGGCATGCTGTAAAAACCAGCTATGGGATTCGAGGGTTTTAGTATTTCAATTTAGGCGATGGCTGACAACCTGTGACTACAGCAATATTCCTACAAATCCTATCTTAAATAACCCTCAGAACTTTGTCAGACGTGACGGAACAACCTGTTTACGCTCTGCCTACCCCATTAGGGATAAAAGCGTGATTATATGTATGTAATAATCACAAAAAATATTTAGAGAAAAGGTTTCATTTATAGATAGAAACATATCCAACTTAAATTAATTTTAACAGTCAGAAAACATAATTATTTCCATGGGAAAGCATTATAGGTAAACTCGCGATATGAAAAGTTACGCTTATTTCTTTTTATAAAGTTACTTAGCCACAACCAAATAATCAAAATTATTCCGGAAGACTGCACAGATAGTGAAACCACTAAAAAACATGTTCAGTGCGATAATTGATAAATTCACTTTTTAGACAGTTGATAATCAGTTCTTGTTAGGTATTTAAAAGGGACTCGAGGGTTACAGTGTATTGTAATTTAGGCGATGGGCTGACAACCTGTCACTATAGCAATACAAATTACAATCTAAAATTGCCCTCAATTTTTGTCAGACGTGGCGAAAGCGCCTTTTACGAGGCGTTAAACGCTCTGCCTACCCCGTAAGGGAGAAAGGCGTATGTATGTATGTTAGGTATTTAAAAACGTAAATACCTAAGCCTGAAAAAAGTATAATATAAATGAAGTATGTAGGTAAAGCACAATACAGTTACTGCCTTCGTGGTCGAGTGGTCAGAGCCATGGGCTTACGATCCGGAGGTCCTGGGCTCGATTCCCACGGTGGGTCAAAGTTGATCTTTGTCAATTTATCACTTTGTGAGGTTTTCCCCAGTTCGGTTAGGACATTGCAGGCTGAATCACCTGATTAATCGAAAAGAAAAAAGAAGTGCTTCGGAGGGCACGTTAAGCTGTCGGTCCTGGTCCAACCAACAAACCATGTCAGAGGCCTGATAGTTGTGCTACTAGGCGGTTTAAAAACTCTGATACCAGGGTTCATCGGGTCGATAGACTCGATACCCACTCGACAGAAGAAGAATGGAAAATGAAGTATGTAATTAAAGTACTTATTCATATTTTACTTATCATATTCATGTATTTAGTATTAATCATACAACGTACAAACAAAATCAAAATAATATCAGAAAATAACTTATTTCAAATACTCAAATTAATTCATAGAAAGTCACAATTACAGCATACATATAATCACGCCTTTATCCCTAATGGGGTAGGCGTAAGATCTTAATCGACCTAAACTGAGGTCGTTCCGCCACGTCTGACAAAATTATGTCATCTAAACGGAAAATAATATTATAACTTATTTATTTTATTTACTGTTCATTGTAATAATCCTCTTACCGATTTTCGGTAATGGCCAAGATAGGCCAACTGCGCAGGAATAGTTTTAAGTGCCCAAGTGTTTGCGCTACACACACGTGCACACTCTATTCCTTCAATCTCTTATTCTAATGGGACAGATTGACTGACACGACCAGAGAGAAATCAGGCGCATTACCGACTTTTTACATGCCCATCGATCAGCATGGATCATCTTACTTATCTGAAAATCAGGTGATCAGCCTGCAATGTCCTAACCCAACTAGAAACAACAACACAAAGTCGTTGTCCCCTGCCGGGAATCGAACCCGGGACCTTCAGCTCGAGAGCCAATGGCTCAGACCACTAGACCACGGAGGCAATCAACTGTTTATTGTACACAAGTAACATGAGAAATATAATAGGTACACAAGGAATTACGACACAACAGGTACAGCTTATTTCTACTAAGAAATAATTATGTTACAGAATTCACGATTTCATAATTACAAATAAGAATTATACTCGTAGGTACACGGTCATAGGCACTCGCTAAGAAGAAGATAGGTATACATTGAAACTGAACTAAATAGTTTTCGGTAATATACAACCGTGACAAGTTCTAAACAGTTACACACACATGTTGAAAATGTTTATGATGTAATGGGTTCTAGAATGGTTTCCATGTTTACTACCGCATGACGGCCACATAAACACTGGTAGCATCATGTGGGACTTTTTATTTTTCGACCATAAAGACATTGTACAGGTAACGAACAGCAAATTGTCTATATACAAGCTACCGAAATTGACCTTTCAAATTAGCTTGTTTTTAACATTTGAATTTTTCACAAACCAACTAGTTTTTAGGACGGGTGCGGTAATAAGTGGATCTGTTCCTTCCATGCTGGACTGGGAACGAAAGAAAAACATAGAATGTGCCAGCTGCATTTCATCCCGGGTATGCTGTAAATACCAGCTTAGGGCTCTAAGGGTTTCAGTATATTTCACTGTCACTACAGCAATATACCTACAAATCTATCTGAAATAACGTTCAACACTTTGTCAGACGCCCCGGAACGACCTTTGTTTAGGTCGTTTACGCTCTGCCTACCTCATAAGGGATATAGGCGTGACTATATGTATGTATGTATGTAAAGCAGGTTTTAGTTGTATGATTTAGTACGTTTTATGTAGGACTTGTACTGTGGTACAGATAAGGATTTCCTTGCATAAACTAAAGGTGTGAAAAGACAATAAAAACCGTAATTAGTACGGTCATAACCGTAATTAAGTTTCATGCGTCAAAATACTAAAAAATACTAATGGTTTTTTCATTGCCAATACATACATACATATAATCTTGCCTTTATCCCTAATGTGGTAGGCAAAGCGTAAACAACCTAAATAAAGACCCTTTCGCCACGACTGAGAAAGTTTTGAGGGCTATTGAAGATAGATTTGTAGGTATATTGCTGTAGTGACAGATTGTCAGCAGTAAATTGCAATATACTGAAACCCTCGGATCCCTAAGCTGGTTTTTAGAGCACGCTCTTTTTCTCTCCCAGTCCAGCATGGAAGGAAAACTAATGGTCTGAACTTCTTAAAAATACTAATCGTTTTTATCATTGCCAATTATTTTTGTAAATAAGTACTCAATAATTTATCGTTTCCAGCGAAATAAAGTAAATATACATCAATCATATCGTTAACCACATTATTTTCCAAAAGTCCAAAAAAGAACTCAAAGATATCGTATCTTTGAGTATCAATCATTTATCGTTCCAGCGAAATAAAGTAAATCTACATCAATCATATCGTTAACCACATTATTTTCCAAAACTCCAAAAAAGTACTTAAACATATCGTATCTTTGAGTATCAATCATTTATTCGTGCTTCGGAGGGCACGTTAAGCCGTCGGTCCCGGTCGCTGTCTTTGATAGTGGTCGTTACTCAAACCATGTCAGAGGCCTGATAGTTGTGCTACTAGGCGGTTTAAAAACTCTGACACCAGGGTTCATCGGGTCGATAGACTCGATACCCACTCGAAAGAAGAAGAAGAATCATTTATTGTTCCAGCGAAATAAAGTAAATCTACCTCAATCATATCGTTAACCACATTATTTTCCAAAACTCCAAAAAAGTACTAAAAGATATAGTATCTTTGAGTATCAATCATTTATCGTTCCAGCGAATAGAGTAAATCTCCATCAATCATATCGTTAACCACATTATTTTCCAAAACTCCAAAAAAGTACTCAAAGATACGATACCGGCAACTCAAATAAACTGCTCCCTTATATTAATTTGGACTCTACAAAAGGGCCCGCATAATTCTTATCGGATATAATAAAAAAGCCATGACCTTACGCCATTGACCGCCCTATTGTGGCAAATCACACCATAGGCTCTGATAATGGCGTCGACTGATGAGTTTGTAAGGGCACCATTGCTAGGGCTCTTTGCTTCGTTTTTGTGAAATAAAAATGAAGATTTTATTGACAGATAATGGTGAGAGATTTCGTTGGCAATAAGTGATGAAAACAAATGCTGGTAATAAACAGCACTATAAAACAAAAAATGCTTCATATACAAGTTTTCTCCATCTATCCATCCTACCTACAAAATAGTTTACCTAGTATAGAGAGATGCGTAATTTCTACTTAAAATAAACGATTTGATTGCGTGGATTGAAATCTACGAATGCGATTTAGTAATAATGTTTAAATACCATTATTGAGAGGAAGATAGAAGGAAAGAGAGGAAGAGGTAGACCGAGGATTAGCTACATTGACCAAATTAAAGCCAAATTTAATGTCAAGGCGTACAAGGAAGTCAAAGAGAAGGCGGAATCAAAAGAAAACTGGCGTTTACTTCATACTCCACCGACAAGAGTGTTATGATGAACCAAAACATAGGTTTGAAAAATGACGATATCCTATAAAATTAAAACAAAGCCATAATCATGTCAACCTGAAAGACATTCTAACCGGTTTCATCTGGCTATACGTGGCCTTATGCAATCATCCTGGTCATTATCATTAAAGTAATTAGCCACACGCCCGCTTCATTACGATCTACGTAGGATAGTTGTATTATCTTATTGCATCTTACTGTGATGTGATAAGCTGTGAGGGAAGTGAAAAAAGGGTGTAAATACCTAGCAGTCACTGGGTAGTCTTGAAGGTAAACAAATATTACATACATACACATACATATAATCACGCCTTTATCCCTAACTAGCGATCCGCCCCGGCTTCGCACGGAAATCATCAGTGTTTCTCTACTATATTATGCATGTTTTATACATATAAACCTTCCTCTTGAATCACTCTATCCATTAAAAGAAACCGCATCAAAATCCGTTGCGCAGTTTTAAAGATCTAAGCATACATAGTGATATAGGGACAGAGAAAGCGACTTTGATTTATACTATGTAGTGATGGGGTAGGAGGCAGAGCGTAAACGACCTAAACAAAGTTCCGCAACGTCTGACAAAGTTTTGAGGGTTACTCGTATGTAAGATAGATTTGTAGGTATATTGCTGTAGTGACAGGTTGTCAGCCTATCGCCTAAATTGTAATATACAGAAGCTCCCGGATTCCTTAGCTGGTTTTTACAGCACGCCGCGCCCGGAAGGAAATGCAGCTGGCACATTCTATGTTTTTCTCTCGCTCCCAGTCCAGCATGGAAGAAGAATTGAAGTCCTTGAATATTAAGAGTGTAATTTATATTAGTGTAGTCTTGAATATTGAGGAAGCTTTAAATATTAGGCTATAAATTTAATAAGGGTAATCGAAATCTTTTAAACTGCGCTTAGACTGATAAAGGTGTTGAAAACTATGCGATAGTTTTTCATATAATCATATTTACTTATCTCGGGTGGCTTACAAATAATTTCGGTAAGGAAATTCAGTAAAATAAACAGCTTTATTATAGTGGATTACTCTATAATATTGTAACATTTCTGTCTCTAAAACTAGGTCAACATAATCCACTCCACAATTCCCACATCAAGATGACTCGTAGATTGACCTTCGGCCAGGGATCATGCCGGGGTCAGAACTTCACTCATACAACTCAGGAGTCTATTACGACTTATTAAGTGGCTTTAAGATCACACAGCACTAATCGGCGCTGCTAGGATAAAACTCAAATGATTATTTGAAATAGAGACAAAGCCACCAAAAACTCAGTACCTAACTGACGGTTTATATAACTGTGTCAAAGATCTTAAGTAAAGACTTGAAATAAATTACTCCATAGGTTGATACCATTTATTAGTACTACCTATCAATTTTAAGTTTCATATTTTGATAAGGAATTTCTTGTTGTTTTTTTTGATGGGAAGAACTTGAATTGGCTATTCCGGTTTACCGGCGTGCATCAGAAGATTCGTGACCCAAAAATAAGATATGCGATTTTTGCGGCCGAACCTTCCGAACGAATGCAGTCATAATAAAGCACATACGAACGCACACAGGCGAGCGTCCGTACAAGTGTGCGCAGTGCCCCGCCGCGTTCGCGCAGTCCTCGGCGCTGCATTCGCACACCAGGACGCAGCATAAGGCATAAGATTGCGCAGAATGAAGTATAAGATCAAGCAGAATACGGCATAAGATTGCGCAGAATACGGCATAAGATTGCGCAGAATGAAGTACAAGATCACGCAGATTACGGTGTAAGATTGCGCAGAATGAAGTACAAGATCACGCAGAATACGGCATAAGATTGCGCAGAATGAAGAACAAGATCATGCAGAATACGGCATAAGATTGCGCAGAATGAAGTACAAGATCACGCAGAATACGGCATAAGATTGCGCAGAATGAAGTACAAGATCACGCAGAATACGGCATAAGATTGCGCAGAATGAAGTACAAGATCACGCAGATTACGGCATAAGATTGCGCAGAATGAAGAACAAGATCATGCAGAATACGGCATAAGATTGCGCAGAATGAAGAACAAGATCACGCAGAATACTGCATAAGATTGCGCAGAATGAAGAACAAGATCATGCAGAATACGGCATAAGATTGCGCAGAATGAAGAACAAGATCACGCAGAATACGGCATAAGATTAGTCGAACGACCTCTGTTAGGTCGTTTACGCTCTGCCTACCCCATTAGGGATAAAGGCGTGATTGTATGTATGTATGTATGTATTCCGGTTTAAAATAAGCAACTTTTTGTGTTTTTTTATTTGTTTAGTTTTCAAAACGACAATGACTGTGTACAATTATATAGATAATGTGACTTGTTATTTCAGAAACTGTAGCTTATTGGCAATAGTCGCGGGCTATTTCTGTAAAAGTCAACAATTAGCAAAGTTCTAAAAATACACATGAATGAAACCGTAGTGATAAACTGTCTCAGGGTTTGATACTAGACTTGCATTCCTAGGTGTTCAAAAACAATGTTTGTCTGATTGTATGAACTAAGCTAGGGTTTGATACTAGACTTGTCATTCCTAGGTGTTCAAAAACAATGTTTGTCTGATTGTATGAACTAAGCTAGGGTTTGATACTAGACTTGTCATTCCTAGGTGTTCAAAAACAATGTTTGTCTGATTGTATGAACTATGTCAGGGTTTGATACTAGACTTGTCATTCCTAGATGTTCAAAAACAATGTTCGTCTGATTGTATGAACTAAGTCAGGGTTTGATACTAGACTTGTCATTCCTAGGTGTTCAAAAACAATGTTTGTCTGATTGTATGAACTATGTCAGGGTTTGATACTAGACTTGTCATTCCTAGATGTTCAAAAACAATGTTTGTCTGATTGTATGAACTATGTCAGGGTTTGATACTAGACTTGTCATTCCTAGATGTTCAAAAACAATGTTCGTCTGATTGTATGAACTAAGTCATGGTTTGATACTAGACTTGTCATTCCTAGATGTTCAAAAACAATGTTTGTCTGGTTGTATCAACTATGTCAGGGTTTGATACAAGTCTTGTCAGTCCTAGATCAACCACAATGTTTGCCAGATTGTATGAAAAAGACGTATCTTGTTGTAGTGTTTAGATTTTCTTGTCAGATTTTGTTATTACAGTAAGGTTACGATGGTCAGTCCTTAATTTAGTTTTTGTAATGCTGATGTAACTATCACAGATGCTATGCTTATGATTATGAAATTTGATCAGCGATTTTTTCTGTAGTATAAATAAACATTAATTTTAACATTAAACGATAAACAAATGTTATTCATAATGAAAACTGAACAGGGCTAACCGTCCTTTCAATACAAACAAGTAAGCCGATCAGTTTTCATTATAAACATTATTTTTTTGTATATTTTTTTCATAGTAATAAATATTTCTTCAAAATAAAAACGAACAAACTTACTTTTAAGTATGTCTAATCATTTAAAAAAATATATAGGAATTAGACCATGCTTACCAGGTGGGAACCGTTATTAACAACCCAAAAGGGTTAAAAGGCTTGTTGAGACTATGCAACTGAATAACTTTCTCTATGGAAAACAGGTTGATCTAAGCATTTAAGTTGTAAGTAGTTTTTTCTTATCAAAACAGTGATATTATGTACATTCGTATTGCCAGTTCTCTATTGCATCCTCATTTACAAATAGTAAAACTGTCAATAATCTCTGATCGTAAAATGCAGTCTATGAATGCACCTATTGTATGCGCATACGCATGATCGATATGACGTCACACGACCATAATCGAAGCTTAGATTCAAACATTGAATTAACCGTTAAAAGACCTTAAGCACCGGAAGTACAAATTGCTCTTTCGAAGGATCTCAATAAAAGAGGGTCTTAATTTAATTAATCACAAAAGACCCCCTTCTTTTGTCTCCCCCTTATGTAAAACTGTCACTCGACGACTGTGTTTTATTGTTACGATGTTTGCCACCACATCGTTCTGTCAACGCTGTTTTTCATCAAACTATTTCTGTAACAACTATTTTTGTCCCACCTGTAATGTTTATTTATAAACAAAATCACCAGATGGCTTCATTGCTTTGTTGAATACGTTAACTTGATTAAACAAAAACTGAAGGCTTTTTACTTGATTACTTTTTTGGGGAGGATAACCGAAGTGTTACTTTTAGTTTCTTCATTTCCAAATTAATATCTTTTGCTTTACGAGATGCATACAGACAGCAAAAAGATCTTGTCAAATGTAAGCACCGCATGATAATAGTTGATAATTTTTCCCATGGGTAACCTGTCACTACAGCAATATAGTTACAAATCTATCTTAAATAACCCTCAAACCTTTGGACGTGGCGGAACGATCTTTGTATAGGTCGTTTACGCTCTGCCAACCCCATTAGGGATAAAGGCGATTGTATGTATGTACATTCTGTTTTCTTACTTGCATTAGATTAAGTCCTAAGCCAAGCACATATTTGTAAGTACTAACATTAGTCTGAAGGATTGTTTATGTATTACTAACTCTTTATGGATGTAAATCTGAAATAAAATTATTGTATTGTATTAGGTTTACTCTTGACTATATTCTAAGATAAAGATACACTGATTTTTCATTGTATCTTTATATACAACAAGCTATTATAAAGAAAGTTTATTTTCTATTAAATCTGTTTGCCAAGAAGCAGTGAATCGATAATAGTGAAGTAGAAGTACAAACCATCATGGCTTAGTTTATTATTCACAATGTGGCGCCAAACGAAGTGCCGGTGATTAATGCGAATCTATACAAGAGAGAATATTAGCGTTGGTATAGTTCTATGCTCAATTAATTTTCTTTGATTTTCTTTAATGTATTTGTTAGAGCAAGTTAGTGCTTAAAATAAAATATGATTCATGTGCAACTACGCCGTAAAATATTGAATTGAAGTTAAAATTTTGTAAAAATAATTAAAAGACTCTACAATCAACAGTAATGAATGAGTCAGTACATCATATAATATCAATGGTAATTACAATTAAAACGTGGATACCACATAAAAATATTAGAAATAAATAACAAATCCAAAATTCACCCGCTGACAGGATGAATTTTTGATTTGCTATTTCTAATATTTTCAGCAAAAAAATAAGCACTGTGAATGCGAAAAGTTATTTAAAAAAAGATACTACATAATTTTGTCGGTTGTTTCTGTGTATGTCCATAGCACCCCCATACAAGGAATCCTGGTGGAATACTATGATTATGATCATGTATAGATAGGAACGTGTAAGAATCAAACTTATATTGAACTAGTTCAAACTAATATGACAACAAATTATGACAAATCTCAGTTGTTTACTTAATAAAACAGGTAAAAGAGTCGGTAGAATTGTAAATGGTGATGATGAATAATGCCTTGGAGCAGGCACGTACCTATAGTAGGTACTTCCCACATCACATGACATGACTCAATGCGTATTGATATAGGTACATACTTACATCAGTTTTATTTATTCTTTCCTAATAGATTTTTGCACTCACTGTGCTATTCTATTTCTGAATATTTAGAAATTGAATTTTTAATTTGATATTTTCTTAAGTATTAATCTATTAAGACCAGAGTCCTATAAGCGATTTTATGACATCAAATAAATTGTTCTTCCTTTCTTTACCTGACTCGTCATTTAAACTGCGCTATTTTGTTACCTTTGTGCAAAAAAATAAATAGATTATACATCAGAAGTCTAATTGAGTAAATCAAACTGTCTAGATTTAAAAATTAGATTTATTGCCAACGTTCAGCTTTTCAAGGTTTCCAATAATTTGTAATGTGATTTACGAGTTAACTTTGATTCGAGAACTTTTATGTGGTTCAAATTTTTACTGTCAATGTTAGTAATATTTGTAACTGGAATAATTTCTGAAATACATGTATATTCGTGATTAAAGATTCTACGTTTTAAACTGTTCAATGTTCTCAAGAAACATTGGCCGAAATATGATTAATAAATGTACGTCGCATTCTTAATGGTTTCAACTGATTAGAGAACCAAATTGAAAAGTATTTGTAAATTACTTTCTTGGCGAGGAGGATGTTAAAGAAACCTCTTTGGTATCCCTTCTATTAAAATAAAGTTTGACACGGTCTCTACGACATAATCATCGAAACTAAATAGTTGTTTTTCTTGCTAAAATTAAATATAATTAATTATTCGGCGTCGCCCTGCTTTTTCTTTCAATAAAATGTTTTTTCACCGTGAATACTTTTGAATTAAATACTGGTAGGGCTCGGAAGCGTTGTATGCCATTGCGTCATTTTCTAAAAGGGCACAATCCCATCAATTGGCGGCTATCCAAACAAAAATAGCAGGCCGCGGAACAAACCATTAACGTCCCATGAGATAATATGTAGGTACACGCTATTCCTGTCCCTATAGGTAGGTACAGTCAACCATGGAGTTAAAGTACCAGGGCTGTTCCAAACCGATAAAGTAAAATGGAGTTCAAATACCAGGGCTGTTCCAAACCGATAAAGTAAAATGGAGTTAAAATACCAGGGCTGTTCCAAAGCGATAAAGTAAAATGGAGTTAAAATACCAGGGCTGTTCCAAAGCCATAAAGTAAAATGGAGTTAAAATACCAGGGCTGTTCTAAAGCGATAAAGTAAAATGGAGTTAAAATACCAGGGCTGTTCCAAAGCGATAAAGTAAAATGGAGTTAAAAGACCAGGGCTGTTCCAAAGCGATAAAGTAAAATGGAGTTAAAAGACCAGGGCTGTTCCTAAGCGATAAAGTAAAATGGAGTTAAAAGACCAGGGCTGTTCCAAAGCGATAAAGTAAAATGGAGTTAAAAGACCAGGGCTGTTCCAAAGCGATAAAGTAAAATGGAGTTAAAATACCAGGGCTGTTCCAAAGCGATAAAGTAAAATGGAGTTAAAATACCAGGGCTGTTCCAAAGCGATAAAGTAAAATGGAGTTAAAAGACCAGGGCTTTTCCAAAGCGATAAAGTAAAATGGAGTTAAAATACCAGGGCTGTTCCAAACCGATTAAGTTTTCTCATTGATTTGTTTATACTTCGTCATGAAATTTCGTATACACGTGCAAAAGTGTACCTGCATTTTTTTTTATTACAAATGGGTTTGCTCTTGACTCTAGACACAAGGTCAGGAATAACACAGACAGACTCGGCAATGCAGCAAGTACATCAAGCAGATGCGTATTAATTTGGCACTGGCACTCTCATGTACCGACGGAACACAGCAAAGTGTTTGGCGCCGAACTGAGAGGAACCTTGTGTCAGAGGCCTATTAGCTGTACGGTTAGGCGGTTTAAAGCTCTGACAACAGGGTTTATCGGGTCGATTGACTCACGACACGATATCCACACGACAGAAGAAGTAGAAGAAGCAGCCCTGGTACCCTTACTCCTTGGCTGACTGTACCTACACATCGTTGCTGCGGTGATAAAAAAACACAGCTGACATCACCACGTGTCGTAATCATAAACTGCTGGGTTTGATTTGAACCCAATCTGTAAAGTAATAAGATCTCGATTACAAAATGTGTTTAAAATTTTATAGCGGATAAAATGTTTGGTTTACGAATACGTAACGAGTTTTTATGAAAGACCGATGAGCAAAAGACTGGATCAGTCTTTATAGACCTACAAAAGTGAGAAACTTTGTCGTCCAGATCTTGGAAATGATAAAACATTGAAAACATAAGGCCTGTGTGAAAACAGAAATATTGCAAGAAAGATGAATTGACCGTATATTTTTTTAGGTTTGAAAATCATTATAAGTATTCTTTTATTAATCTATGACATGGATTTGCTAATTAGCAAATTAATTTTTCTTGAATTTTTTCTGTTTTCGCAAATTAGGGAATATTATTAGCTGTGTGTCGTCAACATACTGTTATTCACCAATCGGGGAAGCCCTGTTCAACAGTGGAATGTTACGACTCATATTATAGTACTTACATACATATAGTCACGCCTTTATCTCTAATGGGGTAGGCAGAACGTAAAAGACCTAAACAATGGTCTTTCCGCCACGACTGACTGTTTTGAGGGTTATTTGATGATAATGTGTAGGTATATTGCTGTAGTGACAGGTTGTCAGCTCATCGCCTAAATTGCGATATACTGAAACCCTCGGATCCCGGATTTTTATAGCATGCCCGGAAGGAACCACAGCTGGCACATTCTATGTTCTAGTCCAGCATGGCAGAATATTACATATTATAGTAAGGTACATATAATACCAAAAGTACTCCTCGTACAGTTCGTTTTCTTAACGTTGCGTTATCGATACCAACGTGTTTTGCGGACCGTAAACTGCTTTTTCTTTGCAACCTAGCAGAAGTTCAATTTTCGGAACCGCAATCCTAACTTTGTAACAAACATAATATTTTGTGGTTGACTTCCTTTAAAGTTGTATAGAAAAATCCGTTTATAGGCCGCAAGACAAGTTGGTATCGATAACGCAACGTTAAAAAAACTGAGTATAAACTCTACTACAGAGAAGGAAGTGATCAGAAAACTATGTTTGGTCAGTAGTGAATGAATCTCATTGAAGTTTACAATTTCATTGATCAAGGCCGCCCCAAACACTAATTAGGACAACGTCCGTCCAGCCTAATTAGAACAATTATGTTTCATTATGTTCTCTATTAGCATTAGCAAGTAAGTAGGTAGATGAATTTAGCAGAAGAGTTATAGACTATAGTAACTATTTCTGTCCTATGCACTGAGGTATAGTAAGTTTGTTTTCAGGTGTAGAGAAATAAAAAGTGCCTAATAATGACTTACCTATACAAAATTACCACCACGATCAGACAATTTGCATGAGGAAGCCAATTCCTGGTAGGATTTTGTTGACTGAGCAACACCTATCAGTTAGTGGGACGATGTTCTTTGCCTAGCATAAGATGTTATGTGATTATGAGCATAAGTATAAATTATGTACACACATAAGTAATGTAGGTGCGTGTAGGAAGTATCTATTATATACCTATCTACATACCAGTGAAGAATCTATAGTATTTCCAACTCAGTTTTAGAATAAAAGTAAACAAAGTTTCATGTATTTTTATTCAAAAACACATTTGAAAAATAAATGATATGTATTGGCAAATTAGTTAAATTAATAAAACTACTATTTCTTTATGTTGTCATCTCTAATGGCTAAAACTTATTTTACTAACAAGATCTTCGATTAAAATACATGAAACTTTGTTTTCCTTTATTCTAAAACTGAATTGGAATTACTATAGGACTTATTATCCTTTGCACCGGAAGCAACTACTTATGGGTATGTTTATATGATATGTTCTATTTGATAGACATGATATGCATAGAATATTAATAAGTTTATTGTTAAAGGTTATTGTTATAACTATATATTAGCTACTTCCATGCTGGTCTGGGAGCGAGAGAAAAACATAGAATGTGCCAGCTGCATTTCCTCCCGGGCATGCTGTAAAATTCAGCTAAGGGATCCGAGGGTTTCAGTATATTGTAATTTAGGCGATGGGCTGACAACCTGTCACTACAGCAATATACCTAGAATTCTATCTTAAATAACCCTCAAAATTTTGTCAGACGTGGCGGAACACCTTTGTTTAGGTCGATTACGCTCTGCCTACCCCATTAGGGATACAGGCGTGAATATATGTATGTATGTATGTATTGTTATAAAATATTCCATGCTCTTTTTCTAGGTTGCTCCTAGCCATTGTCATGGTATTGCGTTTTCTTATTTCTATATAGCTGTTTTGTAAACTTTGCACGTATTATTAATTAATTACTTACATCTAGCTTAATTATGTAAACACACTATCCTTTATATGGCAGTCTAAGGATAAATATTTTAATCTTCTTCTGTCGAGTGGGTATCGAGTCTATCGACCCGATGAACCCTGGTGTCAGAAATTTAAAACCGCCTAGTAGCACAACTACCAGGCCTCTGACATGGTTTGAGTAACGGCCACTATCAAAGACAGCGACCGGGACCGACGGCTTAACGTGCCCTCCGAAGCACGAAATCTTTTTCCTTTTCGGACAATCAGGTGATTCAGCCTGCAATGTCCTATCCAAACTGGGGAAAATTTCACAAAGTGATAAATTCTCAAATATCAACTTTGTGTTTCCCCCCTGGGAATCGAATCCAGGACCTCCGGATCAGGAGTCCATGGCACTAGCCACTAGACCACGGAGGCAGTTATATTATATTTGAATGAAATTATAGTACATACCTACGTAGTTTCTTAGTACATACATACATATAATTACGCCTTTATCCCTAACGGGGAAGGCAGAGCAAAAACAACCTAAACAAAAGTCGTTCCGCCATGTCGAACGAATTTTGCGGGTTATTACAGATGATATAAGTATTATATTGCTATAGTGACGTGTTGTCAGCCTATCGCCTAAATTGCAATAAATACACTGAAATCCTTGAATCCCTTAGCTGCTTTATACAGCATGGGAGGAGATGCAGCGGGCGCATTCTATGTTTTTCTATCACTCCCAGTCCAGCATGGAAGAATACAATACAATATAAATATTCTTTATTGCACATAAACAACACATTACGAAACAAACAGAGTACAATTGAGACAGAGCCTTATAGCTTGGATAGCAATTTCTGCCAGGCAACCTTTGGGTAAAGGAGTAGTTTGGTAATATTATGCAGGATAGTGAAGTTACTATAGTAATAAATTTAAATAGAATACTATTATCTTAGATAGACTATGTACGTACTAATTACATAAATACGAATAGGTACAATAGACTGACTGACAACCTGTCACTACAGCAATATACCTACAAATCTATCTTAAATAACCCTCAAAATGTTGTGAGACAGAGTTGTAGGGATAAAGGCGTGATTATATGTATGTATTGTATTGTAGAAGGTACATCTTCTGGTAACATTCCAGGAAATACATATATAAAGGCGATGTTTATACCCTGATATCACGGCACCAAACAGTTTTATGAAGCTTTCAGTAGATAAGTAGTTTCCGAGGTCGCGTATTTTACGGCCCTTTCGAGGACACTGGCTTTCATTGCATTATTTGCACTAGTTATGGGCTACTTTATGGGTTCATAATTAATTATTATTCGTAGAGTAGGCTGTATAGAGAAATGTCCAAATAGGAAAATGAACCTCACCAATCCGCTCACACGCTACGCTGTAAATTCTATAGTTATAAGGGAATTTGTCACTTTGTTTTTTTGTGGGGTTCGATAGAATGATAGATAAAATACCTACCTACTTGCTTCCATGCTGGACTAGGACCTAGAGAAAAACATAGAATGTGTCTGCTGCATTTCCTCCCGGGCATGCTGTAAAAATCAGCTAAGGGATCCAAGGGTATCAGTATTTTGCAAATTAGGCGATAGGCTGACAACCTATCACTACAGCAGTATGCCTGCAAATCTATCTTGAATTGCCCTCAAAGCTTTGTCAGACGTGGCGGAACGGCCGCTGTTTAGGTCGTTTACGCTCTGCCTACCCCATTGGAGATGGAGGCGTGTTTGTATGTATATATGTATGTACCTACCTACAGTATTTCTAAACGGATATCAAAGAGAGGAAGCTGCTTCATTTAATTTAATTTCGACCAAAACTTAAAAACTATTGAAAAAATCTCGAAAAATTTCTGAACAACTAACATACCAATTAATTTGCGCAAAGAATAATTAGATTCAGAAGGTAATTCTAACACGTAATTGATTAGATCTCCATCTTATATAAGTAGGCTAAGGACAAGTACTGTCTATTGTTATAGGATTGTCATAAGTCCATTGTTTCAGTCTAGCGATTATGGAAGTGGAATCACAATTTGCAACGGTATGTAGCGTGCTTGGATATCACTCAATATTGTTTTACGTTAGGATAAAATATTTCCAAATAATCAGTTTTCGCATCAAAGTTTCCCAAACATAGAGGAGGAATCAAAGTTATTTGTTTGTGCCACAAAATATAATATCAAGAACGCATATTCAAAACAGGAAAATACTAACACAACACGTTGTTTTTATCGGAAATACATAATAAGGAGCATCATTATTATATTAATGATTTGGTACGAACTTGACACAATTTTTATATCCACACCATTTCATACAACATTCAAAGAACCCATCACACTAACCACCCAAGCGCTTTCCACAGAATGACGCTACATAAAATCACGTGACAATAGAAAGCTTTCCCACGTGGTACAATACTGCATTATCAGCCTACAAATTACCTACTTACTATAAAACTAACATTTGTCTTGTAGGGACGTGGCATGACCTAGTAGCCCAAATATGTACAATACAACTTTGCCATGTGCCATACGCCATACCGCATCCATAAACGCGAGCAGGACTAGGCGTCCTCGTTTTTTATGTAATATCATTAGATTGTCACTTACGTTCTTTTAGATAAAGGACTATTACGAGTAAGTTTAAAATATAAACTATTAAGACTCGTATTTATAAACCGATCTCAAGATTGAGAGCAATATTAAGTATGGATTTGACAGGTAACTTTGTACTGAAATTACATTTCTGATACGAACTCAATCTACCTGTCAATGCAGTTTAACAATACGGGCCTAAGATCTTTACGATTAGACTAGAACAATCTAGTTTTTGTTGACTTCATTTCAATTAATTTATTTTGGCGTGATGCCAAGATTTTTGTGTTCAAATGTATGAATAGTACAGATAGTCTAGCGACACTTGTCTGGCCGAAACTAGGCCACTAGGAACAGTTTTATTTTTAAGAAAACGTCTAAAAACGTTAAAAAATATAACCATCTATGATACCATTATGGAATCAAGTGGTGTACTAAGTACTTAGGTAGGTACATACTACCTACTACTTGGATGTTTTTGGGTCAATGAGCAATAATTATTTTAAATGTCAAATAAGTAGGAACATAATGAACGGAGCAGAAAGAAGGGTAATGTTCCGTAAAGAAAACATTATCTAAATGAGAAACACTCGATTTGTTATCTGTAAATCGTCATATAAAAAATTTACCAGTTAAGTGATAAGTAGTTACAAGTAGAATTTTATTTCAAGTTTGTTTACCTTGCCTGGGTATCTGATAAAGGTTATGAAAAGAAATATAAGTGTTTATTTAGTTAGCTTACGAAGCAAAAATATATTTTCTGGGTGGCTTTACATGTTCAGGTTATAGGTTAGAGAAGAGTACCTAGCAAGGTGAGCTGAGCACGCGGCACTACAGACTAATATCATCTTTATAATATACTAGCGACCCGACCCGGCTTCGCACGGAAATCATCAGTGTTTCTCTACTATATTATGCATATAGGTACTATACATATAAACCTTCCTCTTGAATCACTCTATCCATTAAAAGAAACCGCATCAAAATCCGTTGCGTAGTTTTAAAGATCTAAGCATACATAGGGATATAGGGACAGAGAAAGCGAATTTGTTTTATACTATGTAGTGATTGTAGATATGTTGCGTTTTTTAATACAAGATATAGGGTGATGACGAGTTTGTTCAAATGTGTCTTGCGAATATAAAAAATATTGTCATAGAAATTTTATTTACTTTCACAAGTAAAACTATAGAAGCTCTTTTTAAAACACGCATAGAATATAACAAAGTTGTGGCAATGATGAACGAGGTAACCACTGAAGGGGCTTCGAACGATTAATAATGATTAACCCTTACGTCCAAACTAATTGTAAATCGATAAAATTCATTTATTTTGCAGTTTAAAAGCCAAGTTTTAATTGATGCATTTATTATAATAACAGTTTAGCATTACCCCTTCTCTTATACCTAATGGGATAGGCAGAGTGTAAACAACCTATACCTATAAAAGGTCGTTTTGCCACGTCTGACAAAGTTTTTAGGGTTATTTAAGATAGATTTGTAGGTATATTGCTGTAGTGACAAGTTGTCAGCCCTTCGCCTAAAATACATTATACTGAAACCCTCGGTTCGAGGAAATGCAACTGGCACATTCTATGTTTTTCTCTGGCTCCCAGTCCGGCATGGAAGGTCAATTTTATAATTTAGTGAAAATGGATTCTAAATCCTGTTACGTGCGTGAGGGCAGTTAAATTAGTGATTGGAAAATGATCTGACGATCAGATAATTAAAGTAATTTACAAGGATACAAATGATAATTTATATGGACGTGTTCATAATTAATGGCCTAACAGTTGACCACGTTTTTGAGAACTAGCGGCTGGTACCGTTGTATCTACATATATTTTTGATTATCGCTTAGTTTAATATGTAAAACTTTTAGCAGTTTTACAATGACAACAAACCTTAAATGAGATGTGAAGGGTACTTATGCGTAGGAGTCGATGAAGTTAGCATATAAAGACAATGACGTGTCTGAAGATTTCTAGAAACGTTGTTAGGTATCTAAACCAAAGGTTTTCTTCTTAGATCTCTAGAAAGCCCAAAAGTTACCTCCGTATTGTACAAGTAGAATGTAATTTAAGATCTGCCATTGTTGAAATATATTTAGAAAAGTTGCTGACATACAATACTGGGTGTAAGGGACAGCGTCCCGCAAAGTGATAGGGGTTGCTCAGTCAACCAAACTTAACAACTGTCACCATAATTTCATTCAGGAGACGAAAAAACAAATACCTTCCCATACAAAATGATCTCCTCGATCAGACAATTTGGATGAAAAAGCAAATATTTAGTTGTTTAGTTTCGTTGTCTGATCAATCCCTATCAGTTTGCGGAACGCTGTCTCTTACACCTCGTATTGACACAAGATTTCAAGCAGTTTCTCATTGACGACACCAAAACCGTTGATGCGTAGGAGTCGTCGTCAGCGTCTGTTGCCAAGGGCGTGTCGAAAGGTTTCGGCCATGAGATCACGCGGTACCTACGCCGGAAGGGAATCTGGTGGATGCGAGGAAATCACCGGAAGTTCGGGTTTTATTTTACGGGTCTGTGGAAAAATAAACAGTTCTGATAGACTTTGTAGTTTTTATACGAAAATTACAGTACGTTTTGCACACGTGTAATACAAATACCAGCTTAGTATTGTCTTCTACTTTTACGATTAGTTTATTCTTAACTAGCGACCCGCTCCGGGTTCGCACGGAAATTACCAGTGTTTCTCTACTATATTATGCATGTATTATACATATAAACCTTCCTTTTGAATCACTCTATCTATTAAAAGAAACCGCATCAAAATCCGTTGCGTAGTTTCAAAGATTTATGCATACATAGGGATATAGGGACAGAGAATGAGACTTTGTTTTATACTATGTAGTGACTATAGTTTTGACTAAGGGCGACAGAGTCCACCTAAGTGGCCTCAAAGGCCTGGATGAAATTCGTACATACCGACCGAACACAGCAAACCGGTAGAAAAATATTCACAATCACCGATCTTTAACTTCATTAAGATAACACCGATGCTAAACTATTCTCGTTTTGTTATTTTTTAACGACTTATTGGTATGAATACAATAACAAAAGAACAAACACTATATACAAACATTAGTTTTTAATATTTTCGATTTACTATTTCATTAATTTTGTTAATTAAATTTTAATAGCCAAAACTATTAGAAGAGTCACTGATGTTGAATAATTTCTTGTTTTTCTCTATCAATTCCTTCAATAACTTTCCTTCCATTAGGTTTTTTACCTTATAGACCTTAAAATACCTACTGGGAATACACTATGATTTAGTGATATAGGTTTCTCTTACTATACTATAGTTAGGTACGATGTTATGTTATGATAACCAGAAGTTCACCTTGACTGGTAAACAAGTCAACACAATCTAGATACCAACTAAAAATAGACCCAAGATTATATTACATAACAACCGAATATATGATTATAAAAATAATAAAAACCTCCAGTCATTAAAGTACCAGGTTTAAGGGACTCTAACACCAGGGTTCATCGGGTCCATAGACTCGATACCCACTCGACAGAAGAAGAAGGGACAGCGCCCCGAAAACGAGGGATAGTCAACGACACTGAACAAATATCAGCAGGAAATTCCTTTATCTTTTCATTTCCTTAAAGTATTTCCTGCTAATAGTTGTTCAGTTTTGTTGACTGAGCAACCCCCATTAGCTTGCAGGATGTTGTCCCTCACACAATAGACAAATGGTTTGTCACCTACACCCGTTATGTTATTCTTCTTCTTCTTCTTAGCGAGTGGATTTTCGAGCCGAACAACGACCCGACGAACTCTGGTGTCAGAGTTTTCAAACCGCCTAGTAGCACAGCTATTAGGCCTCTGACATGGTTTGAGTAATGACTACTACCGACCGGGACCGACGGCTTAACGTGCCCTCCGAAGCACGGAATCCTTTTAATTTTCGGACAATCAGGTGATCAGCCAGCCATGTCCTAACCAAACCAGAAACAACAACAATATGTCATTATACCCCACCGGGAATCGAACCGGAGACCACCGCACAGCCCATGGCTCAAGCCGCTAGACCACGGAGGCAATTCCTACCTATAGCATAATATAGTAACAACAATGAACTTCGTGCAGTTTCAGCAACAATATAGAGTTTTATGTACATCTTTTCGCTCTAGTCATGTACTATTTACGTTATGTTTTACCTAGAAAACAGTTTAGAAGTAAAGCGTTCTCGTGTCGTGCATGACAATAGCAACTCTGTCTTTCCCACGGAGACACAATAGCCAAGATTGCTTGTACTGGCTTGTACCCATATCTTGTCAAGTGTAGTCTAGTATTATATTATATGTGACAAGTCTAACTAATACATACATACATAAAATCACGCCTATATCCCTAATGGGATAGGCAAACCGTAAACGACCTGAACAAAGGTCGTCCCGCCACGTCTGACAAAATTTTGAAGGTTATTTAAGATAGATTTTTAGGTATATCGCTGTAGTGACAAGTTGTCAACCTATTGGATCCCTTAGCTGGTTTTTACAGCATGCCCAGGAGGAAATGCAGCTGGCACATTCTATAGGCTAGGAAGAAGAAGGTGGCGGTTGATAACCATGGGTAGAAAACTAACAAGAGATTAATGAAATAGAGGGCTAATATGAGATAAGTAGACTAGGCACACATTACTGCTTACGAAATAATGTTGTTCCTAACACTAGATAACATTATTGATTGTATTTCTTCGTTATATACCGACCTACATCGATGCTTGCTTATATAATTGACAATATTTACACTATAATAGGACAGATAAGGCTAGGGAGATGATGGTCATATTTACCGTCTCAAAATTGATTAATATTATTATTATTATATTATGATATGATATAGTAGGATCATGTATCTAATGCGCAGCAATTCAAACGAACTCTATCTTGCATTTTCATAATTATGTTTCGCATAAATACGTATAATCATGCTTGCCTACTAAATATTGAAAAAAAATACACAGACGTGACTTTGATTCAAAGATCTTTTAAGGGATCCGAGGGTTTCTGTATATTGCAACTTGGGCGATGGGCTGACAACCTGTTACTACAACCCAGTCACTACAGACCTACAAATCTATCTTAAATCACCCTCAAAACTTTGTCAGACGTGGCGGAACGACCTTTGTTTAGGGTCGTTTACGCTCTGCCTATCCCGTTAGAGATACAGGCGTGATTATATGTATCTTTTATGAAATTTACACCTACATAACAGTAACAGTTGAATACATTATTACGCACTGCATTATAACGGTTGTTTCGTCATTAACTGATTGCCCGAAGCATAAAAGGGTTGTGATACACGTGTGTCGTGTATGGAAAAATATATTTTCCCACAAACATCCACTTTGATAGCATTATGGTACTAGTGCCCGATAATCAGCACTTGAGAGCGACAGTAAGTTTGAGTGCGTTAGTTCATTTCAGTACAAATCGGCCTGTCAAATCCATACTTAATATTGCTTTCAATCTTGAGCTCGCTTTATAAATACGAGCCTATCTTTTCGGACCGCGTCATAGTGATATGAGCTGTCCTATGGAAAAAAAAACCGTTGTATAAAAAGCCTATCTCAGCCGTTTCTAATAATGCAAGACTTTTTAAGTTACTCAATCGCTCTCGCTACGCTTGTCACTATGTCGATGACTTTATAGTACCTTCTGCGTTCTCTATTGTGCATGTGCAGTAGCGTGACAACCATTGGAAAAACTACTAAACTACTGGAACTGGAATCACGAACCAAAAGGGCCTTGCTTCCCACTGAGTGGACATCTATTAACGTTTTTACTTGCATTTTATATCGAAGGTTGCGACAAAAATATCTTGTCCCACAAAAAATGAATCATAACAATTGTTTGCATATGATAATGTGGCAGTATCAACTGTTTGTTCTCAAGGAAGTTATTCGCGATAATGTACGTACATATATACATATAATCACGCCTTTATCCCTAATGGGGTAGGCAGAGCGTAAACTACCTAAACAAAGGTAGTTCCGCCACGTCTGACAAAGTTTTGAGGGTTATTTAAGATAGATTTGTAGGTATATTGCTGTAGTGATAGGTTGTCAGCCCATCGCCTAAATTGCAATATACTAAAACCCTCGGATCCCTTAGCTGGTTTTTACAGCATGCACGGGAGGAAATGCAGCTGGCACATTCTATGTTTTTCTCACGCTCCCAGGCCAGCATGGAAGACAATGTCACGGTCATAAAATCATGATAACATTAGTATGCATTATATGTGTGAACATCAATTAAAATGATGGATCAGATACATATATTTTCTACATAGATGCTAAATTAAGAGCAAAGAATAAATTATGTATTTTTGTAAAAACAACATTTTGCAGTGGGTAAATGTTTTTTTCACGCGGAAAATTATATTAGGAATACATAGTGTAGCTACTTAAAATAATAAAAAATAAAATTCTAAATTATCACATTTTAAACGGTCATATACAAAAAATGAAATTTGATGTAATTTAACTTTACAAACTGTAGCGTGGCATGCGTGGACGTAGACGGAAAAACAAAAATTTTAAAGTAGGTAAATAGAAGGAAAATAATTATTTGTGTCAATTTGACAAAGACGTGTGCTGTAGATGTAATGACTGTTATTAAAATACAAAGACGTGAGAATTGTACAGAAGGAAGTAGCATAGATAATTGCTCTATTTTTATCATACTTTTAGCTCCTATAAACAAAACTGGAAAATTCTAGACTGAAATAATATCAATTCTGAACAAAACAAATAGCTTCATAGAACATGCTGATTAACTTTATTCATCATAATTTTTTATATTTAGTATTTTTTCTCAGCGTGAAAAATCTAATTCTACATTTTAAAAATTTGTATTTGAAACAAAATGCGACATTTCTGTACATACGTACGCATTTTACGCTAAATTACATTTACATTTTTGTGTCAATCAAAAGAGAACCCAGAAGCCTCAATACCTAACTACAATAACTCTACCTATCATATTAAGCAGTACTTACTGAGTCTTTAGCGTAGGCGATTTTCTTGCGCCTGAGTTGCGTTCACCGCTCCTAGGCTCTCGAGGCCGTGATTTTGCAATTTATATCTGCTACTGCCTTTCCCATTGTGAATCTGGCACTACCTATGCTATGATATACCTATGTATAGTCTTTCTTCTTCTTCTTAGCGAGTTTTTAAGACTAAGGTACAAATAAATACTCATAAAGTTTTAGCTACACAACAAATAAACGTTTGAGCAGAGTCAAGAGACAATCGTAGCTTAATTATAGAACGTGACATAGTCATTTTCCTTCTTACTCATGACAAAAAATACTTACAAAATATTTCCTCTAATTCCAGGTGAATCCGTAAGATGCTGGACCTGCTCATCAGACCTGAACCCGTTCTGCCACGACCCATTCACGCCCCAGGGTTCAAGCAGCAACTACCTCTTCAGGTTGGAGAACTGTGACTCCAACACAGGCGCCACCTATCCCTACCTGACGTCTTCTAAGTCTGCGTGCAAGAAGCAGAAGAAATACAGTAAGTAATTTACCTACCACGTTCAATCCCCAGGGGTCAAGCAGCAATTACCTCTTCAGGTTGGAGAACTGTGACTCCAACACAGGCGCCATCTACCCCTGACGTCTTCTAAGACTGCGTGCAAAAAGCAGAAGAAATACAGTAAGTAATTTACCTACCACGATAAACCCCCAGGGGTCAAGCAGCAACTACGTGTTCAGGTTGGACAAGTGCAACTCAAACACAGGCGCCACCTACCCTGACGTCTTCTTAGACTGCGTGCAAGAAGCAGAAGAAATACAGTAAGTAATTTACCTACCACGATAAACCCCCAGGGGTCAAGCAGCAACTACGTGTTCAGGTTGGACAAGTGCAACTCAAACACAGGCGCCACCTACCCTGACGTCTTCTTAGACTGCGTGCAAGAAGCAGAAGAAATACAGTAAGTAATTTACCTACCACGATAAACCCCCAGGGGTCAAGCAGCAACTACGTGTTCAGGTTGGACAAGTGCAACTCAAACACAGGCGCCACCTACCCTGACGTCTTCTTAGACTGCGTGCAAGAAGCAGAAGAAATACAGTAAGTAATTTACCTACCACGTTCAATCCCCAGGGGTCAAGCAGCAACTACCTCTTCAGGTTGGAAAACTGTGACTCTAACACAGGCGCCACGTACCCCTACCCGACGTCTTCTAAGTCTGCGTGCAAGAAGCAGAAGAAATACAGTAAGTAATTTACCTACCACGTTCAACCCCAGGGTTCAAGCAGCAACTACGTATTCAGGTTGCAAAACTGTGACTCCAACACAGGCGCCACCTACTCCTACCTGACATCTTCTAAGTCTGCGTGCAAAAAGCAGAAGAAATACAGTAAGTAATTTACCTACCACGTTCAACCCCCAGGGGTCAAGCAGCAACTACGTGTTCAGGTTGGACAAGTGCAACTTAAACACAGGCGCCACCTACCCCTAACGTCTTCTTAGACTGCGTGCAAGAAGCAGAAGAAATACAGTAAGTAATTTACCTACCACGTTCAATCCCCAGGGGTCAAGCAGCAACTACCTCTTCAGGTTGGAAAACTGTGACTCTAACACAGGCGCCACGTACCCCTACCCGACGTCTTCTAAGTCTGCGTGCAAGAAGCAGAAGAAATACAGTAAGTAATTTACCTACCACGTTCAATCCCCAGGGGTCAAGCAGCAACTACCTCTTCAGGTTGGAAAACTGTGACTCTAACACAGGCGCCACGTACCCCTACCCGACGTCTTCTAAGTCTGCGTGCAAGAAGCAGAAGAAATACAGTAAGTAATTTACCTACCACGTTCAATCCCCAGGGGTCAAGCAGCAACTACCTCTTCAGGTTGGAAAACTGTGACTCTAACACAGGCGCCACGTACCCCTACCCGACGTCTTCTAAGTCTGCGTGCAAGAAGCAGAAGAAATACAGTAAGTAATTTACCTACCACGTTCAATCCCCAGGGGTCAAGCAGCAACTACCTCTTCAGGTTGGAAAACTGTGACTCTAACACAGGCGCCACGTACCCCTACCCGACGTCTTCTAAGTCTGCGTGCAAGAAGCAGAAGAAATACAGTAAGTAATTTACCTACCACGTTCAATCCCCAGGGGTCAAGCAGCAACTACCTCTTCAGGTTGGAGAACTGTGACTCCAACACAGGCGCCACCTATCCCTACCTGACGTCTTCTAAGTCTGCGTGCAAGAAGCAGAAGAAATACAGTAAGTAATTTACCTACCACGTTCAACCCCCAGGGGTCAAGCAGCAACTACGTGTTCAGGTTGGACAAGTGCAACTTAAACACAGGCGCCACCTACCCCTAACGTCTTCTTAGACTGCGTGCAAGAAGCAGAAGAAATACAGTAAGTAATTTACCTACCACGTTCAATCCCCAGGGGTCAAGCAGCAACTACCTCTTCAGGTTGGAAAACTGTGACTCTAACACAGGCGCCACGTACCCCTACCCGACGTCTTCTAAGTCTGCGTGCAAGAAGCAGAAGAAATACAGTAAGTAATTTACCTACCACGTTCAATCCCCAGGGGTCAAGCAGCAACTACCTCTTCAGGTTGGAAAACTGTGACTCTAACACAGGCGCCACGTACCCCTACCCGACGTCTTCTAAGTCTGCGTGCAAGAAGCAGAAGAAATTCAGTAAGTAATTTACCTACCACGTTCAATCCCCAGGGGTCAAGCAGCAACTACCTCTTCAGGTTGGAAAACTGTGACTCTAACACAGGCGCCACGTACCCCTACCCGACGTCTTCTAAGTCTGCGTGCAAGAAGCAGAAGAAATACAGTAAGTAATTTACCTACCACGTTCAATCCCCAGGGGTCAAGCAGCAACTACCTCTTCAGGTTGGAGAACTGTGACTCCAACACAGGCGCCACCTATCCCTACCTGACGTCTTCTAAGTCTGCGTGCAAGAAGCAGAAGAAATACAGTAAGTAATTTACCTACCACGTTCAATCCCCAGGGGTCAAGCAGCAATTACCTCTTCAGGTTGGAGAACTGTGACTCCAACACAGGCGCCACCTATCCCTACCTGACGTCTTCTAAGTCTGCGTGCAAAAAGCAGAAGAAATACAGTAAGTAATTTACCTACCACGTTCAACCCCCAGGGGTCAAGCAGCAACTACGTGTTCAGGTTGGACAAGTGCAACTTAAACACAGGCGCCACCTACCCCTAACGTCTTCTTAGACTGCGTGCAAGAAGCAGAAGAAATACAGTAAGTAATTTACCTACCACGTTCAATCCCCAGGGGTCAAGCAGCAACTACCTCTTCAGGTTGGAAAACTGTGACTCTAACACAGGCGCCACGTACCCCTACCCGACGTCTTCTAAGTCTGCGTGCAAGAAGCAGAAGAAATACAGTAAGTAATTTACCTACCACGTTCAACCCCAGGGGTCAAGCAGCAACTACGTGTTCAGGTTGGAAAACTGTGACTCCAACACAGGCGCCACGTACCCCTACCCGACGTCTTCTAAGTCTGCGTGCAAGAAGCAGAAGAAATACAGTAAGTAGCTAAGTAGTGCACCTTCCATGCCACGACCCGTTTACCCCCTAGGGCTCCAGTAACAACTAGTCTAGCTTAGACTGTGACTCTAGTAATTAAGCCAGTGCGACATGAAATAGAAGACATAAATAGAACCACTATACTTCCATGCTGGCCTGGGAGCGAGAAAAAAACAAAGAATGTGCCAGCTGCATTTTCTCCCGGGCATGCTGTAAAAACCAGCTAAGGTATCCGAGGGTTTCAGTATATTGCAATTTAGGCGATAGGCTGACAACCTGTCACTATGGCAATATACCTACAAATCTATCATAAATAACCCTCAAAACCTTGCCAGACGTGGCGGAACGACCTTTGTTTAGGTCGTTTACGATCTGCCTACCCCATTTGGGATAAAGGCGTGATTATATATATCATCATCATTCGCTTGCCCTTATCCCATTTACTTGGGGTCGGCGCAGTACGTTTTCTTCTTCCATTCATCCCTGTCAGCCGTCAATTCAACACTCACACCTGTTTTAGACATATCCTCTTTCACGCAGTCCATCCATCTTTTCTTTGGTCGTCCTCTCCCAACATATCCATCCACATTCAACGTCAATGTATACTTTCTACGTCATGCATGACAGTTTATTTTTTAGACTTCTGTAGCGTCTTTGCTTCTCATTTGGCTGTCTCAAAAGCTGATGAAATTCGCTATTGGTAAAACAAATATTAAGACAAGCATTTTATTTTCTACTAAGAGTGAAAATAGGTCTTTGTAGTAATATTGAATGATTTTCAGTGTTGCCACTAAATAACAACTGGCAAAAGTCCAAGCAAAGATTAATAGGTACTTAGACTACCTAGATTTAAAGCCATTGCAGCTTTTATTCTTAAAACAAAAGCATAAATTAATATGTCTAACGATAGGTTTTGAGTAGGTAAGTGTAGGGTAGAGGATTCGCACCCCCTTTTAATTTGTCCTTCGGGAATCCTTAGAAAAATACGTATAAGGTTCCTATCCAATCATGGTTGGTACTTGTCAGTGCCTAAAACCGGGTGTGAGGGACAGCGTCCCGCAAACTGATAGGGGTTGCTCAGTCAACGAAACTGAACAACTGTCACCAGGAAATTCTTTCAGAAGATGAAATAAATATATTACTTTCCCATACAAAATAACCACCACGATCAGACAGTTTGTATGTAAAAGCATATTTATTTTTTTATTTCCTTAAAGAATTACCTGGTGACAGTTGTTCAATTCCGTTGACTGAGCAACCAATATCAGTTTGCGGACGCTGTCCCTTACACCTGGTATTTCGTAGCTATACAAAGTTTAAATAAATTATCTGTAAATAGTTTGGGAAAGACCCAAAGTTGAAGCGTAACTGCCTACTATATTTACTTACTTACCTAATCTAATACCAAAGTTCAAATAATAATCAATTTTCTCCGTTCTGAATTTCTTATCCATGTTGGCATTGTTATACATTTACTGTTTTAAACGAGGTGAGTAAATCTGCTACAACACTACCAAAATGATGGGATTTAGCAGGTTAATACTAGCTGACGTATGTAAATAAGTAAAGTAATTTACTAAGCTAGATATCTATCTACTGACATATAAGAACTAAGTAGTTAGGTAAATTGATCACGTACAGGCGCAGGATAGAATGCAAAAAAACTGCGCATGCGACTTAGTATAAATAAATCCATAAGAATAAAGCCTAACCTATTTTTCTTTCCATATTCGTAATCAAAACACGTTCTTATTTAACTGGACCTATATTAGCACCGTATATGGGTATTGTTAAAAGAAAATTTATTCATGTTACGTTGTGACACTTTGACAAAATCTGGACTCGATTCGTATTTAGATTTCTTGCGTTTAGATTTGCCGTTTATAGAATCTAGTTTCCATTATTATCTAGAGTTTAAAACAAGATAACTTACTTCTCTAAGATTATAAAATTTTTCCGGTTCTAAAATTTTATTCCTAGAAATGCCTTATCGTTAAGGAAAATGATCTACCTATACTTTTATCTAAGACAATTCCAGAATCCAGATAAATTAGTTTAAATTAATGATATACTTAGGCAATAACACTATGAAACTTTCATTATTGTTTAGATTTAGAAAAATAGATAGGTAGGTAAGTAAACGACGATAGCATAGGAAACAGAAGAAAATTGTATGATCAATGCTTATCACAAGAGTAAATGCCTATCTATAGGTAATTTTCAATGCTCATAACATAAATTATTTTACAGATTTATTGATGGTCAACTCTTAAAAACATTTAATCATATACATATAATCACGCCTTTATCCATAACGGGGTACGCAGAGCGTAAACGACCTAACCATAGGTCGTTCTGCCACGTCTGACAAAGTTTTGGGTTGTGTAGTTATATTGCTGTAGTGACAGGTTATCAGCCCTTCGCCTAATTTGCAATATACAGATATCCTCGGATCCCTTAGCTGGTTTTTACAGCATGCCCGGTAGGAAATGCTGTGTTTTTCTCTCGCTCCCAGTCCAGTATGGAAGATCTTAAAGACAAAGAAACTAAAACTGTTAAACAAACACGGAAGAACACTGAATACTCCTTCAAAACATTTGTTAGCCACTATTGTCGTCCTCGTCACGCCCCTCGATGTGATGTCCAGCTAAATTGCGATTACCTTGTACAGAAGATGTTCCATCATTCTTATTGTTCCAGCTAAACAGCCTAATTAGCCATAATAGTGTTGTGCGAGCCTCCTTTGTATGAGGACCCATGGGAAAATTGTGTGGCAAGGTCGTCCATGAAAATATTATGTAGGGACACTAGGTGTAGGTTCTATAGCTTTTCGCCATACCATACTTTTTACCATATTTCTCGCGGGATAAGGTGTTTTCCCATCTTACCAAATTTTATCAAAATCTTACAGCCGTATAAACATGAACATGACATACAGAGAGATACTTTCGCATTTATAATACAAGTATACGGTATATTTAGAGCTAGACTATCTAGTTAACTAGTCTGGGCGGGCCAGAGAATAAAATAAATAAATTCATTTACTCTGTCTACACGCAACTTCTTTACAAATTGTTATTTTTCATGCAATAAGATAGGACATAGAATAGCCAGAATCCACGAATCAAAATATGTGCAATTTTCGTGTAGACTTCAAGCAGTTTATGCAAAATGAAAATTCAATGTCATTGAATTTGAGTGGTACCACGTAGTACGGAATAGATACGAATCTCATCAATGGATTTTCCACTAAAATGAATATAAAGCAGGGAACACAATATCTACTTGAAAATAACTGCAAATTTATGAATGAGCAAATGCACCGAAATAGTTGGATGGCATGCAAATGCAATGCATTACAACCCACCTTTTATGACGATTCGCCAGCAGTTACAACATTTCTTTTTCAATGTAATTACTGTAATATTTAGTCTACCAGATTTTTCTAGTTATTTACCAGTATTTTCTCCTCTTTCCAGTTAACGGTCAGCTGGTGATCTCCAGAGGATGCACGTGGAAGCGAGCTGACGACTACTCCACCCAGTGCCCGAGCACTTCCAACGGTCCCAACGAGCACCTGTCCTTCTGCGAGACCTGCGACTACGACGGCTGCAACAGCGCGTCAGCAGTTGGCAAAACTATAGCGCTACTGCTCGCTCCACTGGCCCTTTTACTCTTTAAGTAAATAGTACGAAACACCAACCATTGGTGCCTCTAATAGTCTAAGAATGACGCAACCACCAAAGCCGGGTTGAACCCGAACGCGTTGATCATTTTGAAAGTAACCGAAATTTGCGTTCCAATTTACGTTTCGCGCGCGCTAATAGTTTTTCTTCTTTGTTGCTGTTAATGGGACCATAGCTTTTAAGTACTTACCGAATAGAGTTCCCACCGCGTCTATTAATAAATCAGTGTATTTAGCAGGACTAAAACGATGGTACAAACTTGGGAGCCATGTCTGGTGTAAATTTTATCACTAAAAGCTCTATGTTCTTTACGAGTATTTTTAATTTACGAAACAATTGTGACTTGCAGTATGAGATGTTGATATTCTGACTTTTTTAAGTTCTGTTATTATTGTACATTCAGTACGTACCTATAGTAAATAGACATTTGCACAAATATCTTTAGTCTGTTGTCTTCTACGTAAAAAAACATTCTTCTAGTAACTAATCAGATTTATTTTCTTTTTCTATTTCAATGTTTCTTACTTATTGTAAATATAATTTAAGTTGGTTCTAATTATTTTAATGGTTTGTTTCTATGTATTAATTTGTTTTGATTATAATAGCATAATTTTGATGGATGGAAACAAATAGAAGCACCATAGTGAAAAATTAACGTTTTGAGTTACTTTCAGCGTCAATTATTGAATCTCATAATAATTTTATGTAGTGTTAGAATATTTGCAAAGGGCTAAAAAAATAATAAAATAAAAAAATACACAAAAACACGCATATGTTTTTTTTCTACCCATAAATTTGTAAGGATTCATTTTAATAAGTTTCAAAATACAATTATTATAAAAAACTTTTATTTCAATGTATAAAAAATGGCGATTTCTTGGACGGATCAAATCATTCAGTCTTATAACTACAGCTTATAATTATCTTTGATACAAAAATGCAGAGCTTACATACAAATATACATAGATATTTTATGTATAACTATTAAAAAAATATGTTATTTGATTAAATACTTGACAATGTAGAAATCAGAATTATGTCAGATGATATATTTATTAAGGCACTTTTAAGGACAGTATCACCCTGATAGTAAATAATTCATATTCATAGTCAAAATATAAAAAGTCAAAATACAAGAATATAAAATATTTTAGTGATGTTTAAATGAGTATTGTGCCAACTTATTAAAATTTATCAAACTTATTGCTAATCTTTTATGTCATGGAATAGATGTTCCATGCTAGACTGGGAGCGCTAGAAAAATAAAGAATGTGCCAGATGAATTTCCTCCCTGGCATGCTGTAAAAAACAGCTAAGGGATCCAAGGGTTTCAGTATATTGCAATTTCGGCGATGGGCTGACAACCTGTCACTACAGCAATATACCTACAAATCTATCTTAAATAACCCTCAAAATTTTGTCAGATGTGGCGGAACAACCTTTTTTAGGTAGTTAACGCTCTGCCTACCCCATTAGGGATAACGGCGTGATTATATATATATATATAATATGTATGGAATTGAGAAAGATACAAATATTTTAGTTGTGGAAGTGAGTGATATTCAGATATTTTTGAACAAAAAATACACTCATAATAGAAATATTGCTTTTAGTTGTCATTTTCATTCAAATGAAAATTCACAAGCACATTATAATTTAGGCACTGTGTACTTCTTTAAAAAATTCATTTTAGATCAGTTTTTGTGATGATATGTTATGTCAAAAAATATTATGACATTATTTTAGGTAGTCAAATGTATTTGACCATACTATTAAAAGAGTTTTGACCTATTTTAACAGGTTGATTAACATTATTTACTACTAGCAAAGCACAGCCGCAGCCAGTTTCTCCAATGTTTCTTTCTATTAGACATAATGTAAAAATTGGATGAGATTTTCATGTAAAACTTATTTCTACTGTTCTACTAGGCTACAAGTTTTAGCAATAGCCAAGGAAACACAACTAAGGCTACCAACAATACAGGTTTTGGAGTGAACAAGTATGAAGAATTACAACCGTCCTTACTGTTACAAGTGCAGTATTCTATGAAGATGTTGTATGTTCCTGTTCTCATTAGGCAGAATCGTTCGTCTCCCTGGATGCCTACCTCTCCTAAGTAAGCGCAGTCTCTGAAGTAACGCCACTCACCATTCACTGGAAAGATTTGCAATGAAAGTAAATAAGTATATAATGAAAGTATTAATAAAATAAACACAAATATCAAAAGATAATTTGAGCTACATTCAAAGTCTTTGACGTTACTGGACATAAAGCAAAGTAATACCATTACTTAAAGTCTATTAGTATTCTACAAGAAAGATGTAAACTATACAGCCACTTAAGTCTTCCATTAACCTCTATGTCCCCTTGTGTTAGTGTATGATGGTGTAATAAAATAAAAATATGTACTTTAGTGCACAAAACTTTTCAGTAAAACTAATGAACTTGGTGAAAATGAAAAAGAGTCTACTGAATTTACCTTTTTGTCGGATTTTACGGCACATGCTTGGCCTTAACCCTGGCAGGTGCGGTAAACCCCTCTCCTGCTTGCAATCGGTAATAGGCACAGTGCTGTTGTCGAAGGGGTCCGCACATTTCGGGTCGTTACTCGATCGGCAGTTCCAACATTTGATGCTATACGCTGAAAACCAAAAAGTAACATAGTAAACACAAAGTTGTTAGGGCGTGACCACTACGCTCAAGTTTTATTGAAGTTTCTTACCACAAGGAACGATGGTGAGTACTACTAGTAAACACACAGCTAGTTTGAAACACTGAGTCATGATTAAAATAGTTTATATCACAATTTAACTCAATATTTTTTATTAAATTACAAATACGTAAAACGGCCGAAATAACACCCAAGAACGCTAATGGTTTTAAAAAACAATTACTGCGCTAGCTCAAATGAATCTGACATTTGAAAAGTTTAACACCACCACCTAAGTGAAATATGCACTGCGGTTGATATTAGCCCAACGCGGTGGTGTAGTAAAAAGTATGATGTCAAAAAGCTTGTAATTTAGGCGCATCAACTGTCAAAAATGACATAACTAGAGATGTATTCCATGTGCGAAATTGTTCGGTTTTGTCGGTTTAATCTTAAAAAACATGGGAGGGTTTGCGCGGGAATCGTAACGAATCGCTGCTACAGAATTTCTGGCTTTCTAAATTAGTTTTATTATTATTATTGTGATAGTGTTGTTGGATTAGCATAAAAATGTGCCGGTAGTGAAAGACAATGTAGTGGAAGTGAGAAATCCTATATGGTTCGACTCGACACTCCCACGTAAATTTGATTCCACTTCATTGCGCATTCGAATGTGGGCACCACACTCGCATTCTAATGAGTTCTAGATGAGGTTGGGGTTTTGCTCTAAGAACATGAAAAATCAGACGGAATTTGTTTATTGCTTTTCTAAATTACTTTCTTGTAGTGTTTGTTGTATTAATGTGGTGGATTTAACATAATGATCTGCTGACGAGGAACAATATGGCAGGAGTAAGAAGCAGAAGAAGGCGCTACCATACGATTTGGATTGTTATCTTCGTGCAATATTCTGTTGAGCATTGGAATGTGTTCGACTGATTTTTAGGCTAGCGTAGGTTAAGACAACTCAAGAATATAAATACTAAACACTAGGCTGCATGTTTTTACGCTCTTTGCCTTCCTAAATTATAAAAATGTAAAAACAACATCAACTTAAAAAACATGTTGCATGATTTTTCACTGCTTAAGTCTATAATAATCGTTGTATTCCATTTGAATCAAAATTTTAACGAAAGGTTATGGAATGGACCACGAATTTCACACACATCACATCAAGGTTTATATGTCGATTTTTAGTACCATTCAATTTGACCACATCGGGTTTTTATCGGTATTCCGTACATGGTATGGTACGCACGGACGCACATCACTATCAAATCCAAACTTTGGGTGTGTTTCGTCGGTGTAACGTGTTTTTGTTTATTTAATTTTCACACAATTCCAACAAAATGACTGTTAAAATCTTAATAATAAGCTTTCTGTGTGTAATTCCAACAGGTAGGACTCAATTCTGATTCACGAATTGGCGTAAATAATGCTTTTTTCGGCCGTGAAGTTACCACTTACTCACTTTGTTGTTTTGTTATTTTTCCAGTTTTCTGTGTGAGGTGCTACCAGTGTGCCTCTTCGCAGAACAAATTAGAGGATACCTGTGGCGCCTACAAGAGATTTGACAAGGACGCTCACATAGCCGTCGATTGTAACAGCGATGAATCTCATATGCCTGGCTCTTTCTGTATGAAACTTACTCAGCAGGGACCTAAGGGTTTCATTTGTAAGTATATAGTTTAATCTACCCTAAAGAATTTTCTTCCATGCTGGCCTGGGAGCATAGAATGTGCCAGCTGCATTTCCTCCTGGGCATGCTGTAAAAACCAGCTAAGGGATCTGAGGGTTTCAGTAAATTGTAATTTAGGCGATAGACTGACAACCTATCACTACACCCATAAACCTACAAATCTATCTTAAATAACCCTCAAAACTTTGTCAGATGTGGTGGAACAACCTTTGTTTAGGTCATTTACACTCTACCTACCACATTAGGAATAAAGGCGTGATTATATGTATGTATGTACCCTAAGGAAGCCCTTTCGTCACATACATAATTTAAATACCTACCTTAAATACATTGCATTGTGTAGGTAAGTAAAATGGCCCAAATCTGGTTTAAATATAAAGAAAAACATATAGGGTCAGAAGGTGATTTTCTGAGTGTAATGTTTAAAAATTAAAGTACTGAACTTATGTCCTGACAATAATTTTCCATACATACATATAGTCACGTCTTTAACCGTAATGGGGTAGGCAGAGTGTAACCGACCCAAACAAAGGTTGTTCCACCATGTCTGACAAAGTTTGGAGGGTAATTTAGGATAAATTTGTGGGTATATTGCTGCAGTGACAGGTTGTCAGCCCATCGCCTACATTGCAATATACTGATACCCTCTGATCCCTTAGCTGGTTTTTACAGCATGCCCGGGAGGAAATGCAGCTGGCACATTCTATGTTTTTCTTTCGCTCCCAGTCCAGCATTTTCCCATCCTCGTTAAAATTATAAACATAGTAATATTTATCTATTTTACTTACCATTCATTGTCTGTCCACTATATGATATTTGCTGTCAGCTCATATTTGCATAAAATTTATATGACCTGTCAGCAATAATAATATTGGACGGACTATTATTTATATTTATACTGTGTGTATTTCATAATGTTGGTTTTTTTTTCAGGGGATGGGCGATGGCGGCAAGTTATCCGTCGATGTGCATCGGTCGCAGACACCGGTGTCACTGGAGTGTGCAACTGGGGTGTCTACGACAACGGGGTGTACTGGGAGGAATGCTACTGCTCGGCTGATGAGTGTAACCATTCTACGTTCCTTCTGCCTTCACTGATGTTGACTGTTAGTACCGTAGTTCTAGGTTTATATGCACATCTTTGGTGATAATTGGTAGTAGTAAGCTTCAGTGCCTTCTTCAAAGACTTCTATAAATATAAGGTATCCATCCAAGTTTCCGTGGTACATGATAATTAAAGGAATATGTTTTTTACCTATTGCTAAATACCAGTAGGTTTATTATGGTACATGAAAAATGATGCAGTGTTAACTAAAAGTCAATTTATTATTTTTGCTGTAAAGTGAAGTATTTTATATATTATCCTTATGGCCGAGGCTAATGACCAGTGTCAATAGGTAAAGTAATGCAATCAATATGTTGGATTTACAAATAAGTCCAGTGGTAATTTAATTTGGAATTGATTTTATTTCAACATACCTGTATTTCTTTACAATTATATAAAAAAATGTATAAGAGTAATTTTATATTTATGTAATGAAATGAATGAAAAATTGTTTATTGCATAAATCTTACATCTACATAGGATAAGGCTCCCCAGTAAGTAGTCGAAGACACTTGTAATGGAGATGCCTTGATCTTCCAGCTAAACTTATTATCGTTTTACAATAATATTTACCATTGATTATTCAAATTATAAAATAGGGACTAAAATTAATGAGTGTTGGTGAGTGTATATGTGTGTATGTATTGTATAATACTAATAAATATCTAATTATTAGTATTTTTTTTATGAAATATGTACAGTAAACGCATGTCAAGGCGGTATATTAAAATTTGATGATGTCATAAGCCAAACTTTCTAGGATCAAATAAAAATTTGTGTCTAGCTTGACTTACTTTGACTGAACATAGAATCATGTTTATAATAAAACACATTATATCGACACATTGCACATAATACTTATAGCAAGAACACCATTATTTTTAGTTCGTACGCAATAAATATGTAGGTATAGTTTAACACATAGCTTGTTAGATGACCACTGTGACTTTAGTAACAAAGCAAAGACTTATTCTTTTAACTTTAAATGAAAATTAGCACCTAACTGCCTGTTATAGACTGTATAATAATTTAATAAGTATTGTTACAAATATTTTTGTATTTTCTGTTCATATCTACCTGGTTTAAGGGACAGCGTCCCGCAAACTGATAGGGGTTGCTCAGTCAACGTAACTGACCAACTATCAGCAGGTGTTTTTTAAGGTAGTGAAAAAAAAAATAGTAGATTTTATGCCGAGTGCATAAAGCAAGTCATTATTATCCGAGATCGTTATATGCCCGAGCCCGCAGGGCGAGGGCAGATGAAGAAGTCGAGGATAAAAATGATTTGTGCACGAGTTATAAACTCTGCTTTTCACTTCGATTGCGAGAAAATAAAACAGTTACATAACATACTAACATTTATTTAATTAAAATTCAAAGTAAAATTAGTACAATTTTGAATGCTGAATGATATGGTTTTTTCCGGCATATTAACGGTATTCTTTTGAATTTGAGATGACATGACAGAAGATGGTATATTAAAAGATGATTGTTCTGGAGATGGTTATTTCTTAGTATAGATACATTTAAAAAGCTACTTTTTTGCCCTTGTGCATAAAGTTCAACTTTATGTCGCCTAGATTCTGCATAAAGTAGTACTTTTTCGAGCATGAGAAGTGAAAAAACCTTTTTTATGCATATTGTCTGATCGAGGTGAACATTTTGTATGTTTTTTTTCACTTCTTGAAAAAACTCCTGCTGATGATGGTTCAGTGTCCTTGACTGAGCATCCCCTATCAGTTTGCGGGACGCTGTCCCTTACACCTGTTATATCATAAGTCACCATCACCATCACAACAACAGTACTTATAATAATATAGACTTTAAAACTATATCACACACACACACACACACACACAGAGAGATAGATAGTCATGCCTGTATAGCAGAGCGTAAAACGCCAAGGTGCCTTCGCCACATCTAACAAATATTAAGGGCAATTTTAGATGGTAACGTGTATTGCTAGAGTGACAGGTTGTCAGCCCATCGCCTAAATTACAATACCGTCGCATCTCTTTTTCTGACTTCTACAGCATGGCCTAGGGAGGAAGGGCGGCTGGAACATTATATGTTTATCTATCGCTCCCAGTCCAACATGGAAGAAACTATAGTATCAATTCAAGATAAGAGCCTTTTACACAAAAAAGAACTATAAAAGACAAAACATAATGACACTTATCTCTCCTTCCATTTATAGGATTTAAACTTTAAGGTATAATAGCTTTTGTCAAAATGTTACAAATTAAAATGAGTCAATTTTGATGTATGTTTGAGATTTAGTTTGGTTACATAATTAAGGAGTATGTATATGTGTAAAGCCTGAAGTGAAGTGACTCCTGCCCTCAAACAAAACACGAAACATTCTTCTTCGAAGGGTTTCTCAAACATTTCCCTTCCCCTCTCATACATACATACATACATACATATAGTCACGCCTTTATCCCTTACGGGGTAAGCAGAGCGTTTAACGCCTCTTAAAAGGCGCTTTCGCCACGTCTGAAAAAAATTGAGGGCAATTTTAGATTGTAATACATACATATGTATTGCTTTAGTGACAGGTTGTCAGCCCATCGCCTAAATTACAATACACTGTAACCCTCGAGTCCCTTTTGCTGACTTCAACAGCATGCCCGGGAGGAAGGGCAGCTGGAACATTCTATGTTTTTCTATCTCTCCCAGTCCAGCATGGAAGATGGTCCCCTCTCATGTTTCCTGTAATCTTTGATAGCAGTCATTGCTTAACTCTATGTAGTATGTTTGACATGTACTTTGGATAAAGTATGTTTTACTTACAACCAGAACTTATAATGACATGCAAGATGTAGCACTTATCTAGAATTTAATTTTATCACGTTATGAATGAATATCACTTTTTACTCCTCAAATGTCCACCAAAAGTGTAGTCATATAAAAATCATAACAATTTAATGAATCTCATCATTACGATTGTTTAAATTTTAAACAATAAGTGTTATATTGTCTGACGCCGTCCATTTGTATTTTTTATACAATTGATTGAAATGCCTTTTTAAAAATAAAATTTTATTGAATTTCTTATGAAGTATCTTTATTACTTATTTTCAAATAGGTTCGCTATTATAGTAGCTTAATTTGAAAACAGGTTATTAATTTCCTAATTTACTTTATTAATTGTTTATTACACATAAGTCAAAGGATAATTACGTATTATTTATTTTATTTGCATTAAATTCAATCGGTTTCTTATAAACTAGAAAAATACACCGTTTTCATCATTCTGCCACACATCATTTTCCTAGCCTTATCCCGTATTTCTCGAGGCCGGCTACCTAATCTAGGTGATTGAACGACTGGTATTGGTACTGGTTTTTTCATCATCATCATCGTTTATTCAAAGCGACAGTTTTTACACAGAGCGATGCCATCTGACTTTCGCAACCCAGAAGAGAAACTAGACCCAATCCTAGACTAGGTCAGAGTTTTCAAGCCGCCAATGCTTAGCACTGGCCTCTGGTATGGCTTAACGACTAATATCTAAGGTGTTAAACGATATTAACCGGGACCAACGGCTTAACGTGCCTTCCAAAGCGCGGATTCTGCCACACATGAAAACAAAATAAAAGTAAAGACGCGTCTTAGTTCTTCAATTCTTTAAAACTCTCTTAAGTTTCCTAACGGCAGAAGAGCAGGTAGATTTCAAGATATGCAACCATCGCCCGTAATGACTTAGAATATCGTTCAAATCAGCGCGCGCTACGGCGTGGAGGTTACGTCCGTGCTCGCGTCAAAAATGTGCGAAAAACACACAATAAAGCTAATTCCATAAAAACTACGAGTCGGATTAAAAAAAGCTATGTTTGTATTATAATACGGATATATTCCCGAAGAAACCGTGAAAGCGCTCCTAATAGTTTAGAAGGAATATCAAATTTACTGATAAGAACAGCTTTACTTCCAATTTTATTTTAGCATACTTATTTATGAACTAGAATATGTTTAAATGTTGCAATTACATACCATCATTCGCTTGCCCTTATCCCATTTACTTGGGGTCGGCGCAGTATGAACTAATTTATTGGATGTATTTTATTAGGATTATCCAATGATTCGTTTAGAAGAAATAAACCCTTAAAAACAACCATTTGCCGCTAGGAATTACCTTAATATTCCTAATATCTCTAAAAGCTTAACGAGCTTACTCAGTAAGATGCAGATCACTAGAATGAGGTCAGTTCAAGTCCAGCCGGCGGCTTGTTTGGCACGTCGCGCGCCCGCATTCTATGAAAACAATTCCAGTAGAGAGTAGACCTTTCATAAATTCAGCCTCTAGGAGAGCTAGGTATCTGGGAAATGTCCTTTTCATGACGCGATGAATTATCGCTGTCCATTGAGCTTTCGCTAGAACTAAACCCTCGGCGGCACTCGACAAGATTCGGCCGAGATCGCGTCTCCAATCTGGAGCTGTGAAGTGTTGTTGCGCTGCTCTGACTCACGCGTGAGTCACGTCTGATGAACGGGTGAGAGCATCCTTGTTGCTTCAGAGTTCAGTTGGTTTGGAGTCGCCGCGCGTCCGACTACTCGACCGGGCTCGACATTTCCCGCAGGTTTCAGGCCCTCAGTCCCCTGAATGCTGTGCCCGAAAGCCGACCGTGTTTGTTCACCGGTATTTTTTGCATGTGGAATGATTAAGTAACAGTTTTCGAGACCCACATTGGAATAATGATCAGCGGTATTTGTGGACCCTGAGTGTTCATTGTGTTGATTTATTTCATAAAGTTTAACTTTGACTGTGTTTTTCCGTGTGGGGATTTTTTAACGGAGCTGCTGGACACGCCGCGAGAAGATTTTCGGTGAGTGTTTTTAAAATATGTGAAATTTATGTAAATTCTGTGTGAGTCGTGCATGTGAAATTTATCGATCGGTATTGATTTGTTTTGTTGACAGCCGAGACCGAGAGGGGGTAAAGGTTACGACCCCAGCTGAGGCAAAGCCTGGGAGAGTCGTTATCTAATACATTTAGTTAACGGTAAAGCACAAACTTTTCAACTCAGATTTAATAAAGCAGATGATTAATTTAATTATTGTGGAAATGTTCTACATACATACATATAATCACGCCTCCATCCCTTATAAATGGGGTAGGCAGAGCGTAAACGACCCAAAGATGCGAAAACTTTAATGAGGAGATCCACATACATACATACAATCACGCCTTTATCCCAATTGGGGTAGGCAGAGCGTAAACGACCTAAACAAAGGTCGCTCCGCCACGTCTGACAAAGTTTTAAGGGTTATTAAAGATAGATTTGTAGGTATATTGTTGTAGTGACAGGTTGTCAGCTCATCGCCTAAATTGCAATATACTAAAACCCTCGGATCCCTTAGCTGGTTCTTACAGCATGCCAGGAAATGCAGCTGGTACATTCTATGTTTTTCTCTCGCTCCCAGGCCAGCATGGAAGTAATGGAAATTTTCTTATGTTGGTTAACTTTAAAGAGAATTGAATGACAAATACTCGTAATAAGGAAACTTAATTATTCCAGCGTATAGAATACCTGTAACTGTTTGAAATACTTATTCATTAGTTCTTGTCATTTAAGTGACACCTGTTTGTCTGTTGATCCATAATCTTAACAACTACCTACCAACCCAACTATAACTACAGAGAGCTTTATGTACAAAGACAACACACAAGTGTAAATATTGTCAATTATATAAGCAAGCATCGATGTAGGTCGGTATATAACGAAGAAATACAATCAATAATGTTATCTAGTGTTCTTCCATGCTGGACTGGGAGAGATAGAAAAACATAGAATGTTCCAGCTGCCCTTCCTCCCGGGAATGCTGTAGAAGTCAGCAAAAGGGACTCGAGGGTTACAATGTATTGTAATTTAGGCGATGGGCTGACAACCTGTCACTACACATTAGCAATACACATTACAATCTAAAATTGCCCTCAATTTTTGTCAGACGTGGCGAAAGCGCCTTTTACGAGGAGTTTGACGCTCTGCCTACCCCGTAAGGGATAAAGGCGTGATTTTATGTATGTATGTATGTATCTAGTGTTAGGAACAACATTATTTCGTAAGCAGTAATGTGTGCCTAGTCTACTTATCTCATATTAGCCCTCTATTTCATTAATCTCTTGTTAGTTTTCTACCCATGGTTATCAACCGCCACCTTCTTCTTCCTAGCCTTATCCCGTATCTCACGGGGTCGGCTACCTAATCTAGGGGATCGAACGACGATACTGGTTTTTACACAGAGCGACTGTCATCTGACCTCCGCAACCAAGAAGGGAAACCAGACCCAATCCTAGATTAGGTCAGAGTTTTCAAGCCGCCAATGCTTAGCACTGGCCTCTGATATGGTTTAAGGGGATCTCAGGTGCACGCCAGCGCCCTCATCAATTAAAAAATCATTACTCACTGAATACTCAATTAATTGAAAATCCGGTAGATCAGATAGACGTATAGGCACTGACATTTATTTTAAGCATTATAAATTAATGATTCAGTGTTCACTGCAATTAAAGATAGCAAAAATGCTAAAAGTGGCCGTTTTTCGCAATTTTTCTATCTGTTACTATAACAAACTATAAGTGGCAACTTTATGAGGTTCTAAATGACCTTCATTGCTTTAACCTCAATCTGATCTACCGGATTTTCGATTGACTGTGCTTTCAGTGAATTATGATTTTTTGACTGATGAGGGCGCCACTTAGTCCAGGGAAGCCCCTTAACGACTAACATCTACGGTATTAAACGATATTAACCGGGACCAACGGCTTAACGTGCCTTCCGAAGGGCGGAAAAAGCGCCGAATAAACGTACATATGAAATTCGAAAACCGAAAAACACATTGTTACGTGGTGGGATTCGAACCACGACCTCCCGCTCAGGAGGCAGCAGCCCTATCCACTACACCATCGGGCTAACCGCCACCAATAGTTTATAATCAGATATATCTGTCCTGTCTCGTAGTTCCGAGGATTAAGTACCCCACAAAACGGCCAGTCTTGTGACTTTCGACCACCTTCCCCACCGGAGTCCATCTCGTGATTGTAAAGTTATAGTACTTACCTGCTTATAGTATTTCAAACTCAGTTTTAAAATGAAGGTAAACAAAGTATCATGTCTTTTTTACTCAAAAACACATTTCAATAATAAAGGATACGTATTGGCAAATTTACTAAAACTACTATTTCATTATGTTGTCATATCTAATAACTAAAATGTATTTAAGATACAAGATTTTCGATTAAAAGACATTTGTTTACTTTATTCTAAAACTGAGTTGGAAATACTATAGGTCATACCAGCTACGCTATGTACCAATTGTAAGTTCAAGTTAAATATTCCCTAGGTTCTTCATCTAAACTTTACAAAACGCGTTGGAGGACTGTTCTTCTTAGCGAGTGGATCCTCGACTTAGCTAGTGGATTCTCGAGTCAAGCGACCCGATGAACCCTGGTGTCAGAGTTTTTAAACCGCCCAGTGGCACAGCTAGTAGGCTTTTGACATGGTTTGAGTAACGACCTCTATCAAAGACAGCGAACGGGACTTACGGCTTAACGTGCACGAATCACGGAATCCTCTTTTATTTTCGGACAATCAGGTGATTCAGCCTGCAAAGTCCTAACAAAACTGGGGAAAACCTTACAAAGTGATAAATTGACAAACATCAACTTTGTACCCCAGGATCGTAAGCCCATGGCTCTGACCACTAGACCACGGAGGCAGTTAGATAGAGGAGAACTGTGTGATTAATGCTTGAGGAACCCTCGGTCTTTACCATTCCCTTGGTTCCCTACATGTTAATTGGGGTCCAGTGCCCCTTCGGCTCGCTGTAGTGTAATACTCGCTAATTTTCAGGGTAACCTCACTGTGGATTTTGCCAAAATTTAGACGCAGAAATAATTATTCATCAGGGGCGGTTTTATGTTTAAAGGTAAGGGATAGAAAAGGTCGACTCGATTTCAATTTGAAATAGGTTCGGCGGCTAGTAGATAATGTTAACATTTATACAGTAATTTATTATTTACATACATACATGGCGTGCTGTAAAACTATCTAAGGGATTCGAGGGCTTCAGTGTATTTCAATTTAGGCGATGGGCTGACAACCTGTCACTATTGCGATACACATTTCAGTCTAAAATAGCAAATAAATGGTCAAATATATGGTAAAATTGCAAACAAATATCGTTCCGCCACGTCTAATTTATTATCTATTTATTATTTATAAAGCCAATAAGGTTAAATATTGGTTCCTTCATATCATCATAATTTCAGCCTACATCTACCCACTGCTGAGTATAGGCCTCTTCTTTTGTTCCCCATATACACCGGTTCTGTGTCTCCTGCATCCACTGTTTCTCCGCTATCATCAGTCCATCTGGCTGGTGGTCTGCCTACTATACGTTACATACATATAATCACGCCTTTATCCCTAATGGGGAAGGCAGAGCGTAAACTATCTAAACAAAGGTTGTTCCGCCACGTCTGACAAAGTTTTGAGGGTTATTTAAGATAGATTTGTAGGCATATTGCTGGACATTCAACATATACATACATACATACATACATATTCTCACGCCTTTATCCCTAATGGGGTAGGCAGAGCGTAAACGACCTAAACAAAGGTCGTTCCGCCACGTCTGACAAAGTTTTGAGGGTTAATCAAGATGGTTTTGTACGTATATTGCTGTAGTGACAGGTTGTCAGCCCATCGCCTAAATTGCAATATACTGAAACCCTCAGATCCCTTAACTGGTTTTTACAGCTTGCCCGGGAGGAAATGCAGCTGGCACATTCTATGTTTTTCTCTCGCTCCCAGTCCAGCGTGGAAGAACAATCTACATATATAATATTCTATCCCTCAATTTTAATTCTTCAAGGTATTTTTTTTTACTATATTCTACGAGTAGGATCTTCGGAACAAAACCTCAGAATAACCGGGTTTTTTCGGATCAAGGATAACCTACCTACTTTTATAATATGAGGAAAATAAACAGTGACAACAATACGTAGGACTTTTTTTAACAAAGCTTAGTTGCCTCACCAATGAACCCGATGGACCCTAGTGTCAGAATTACAAACCATTTAAACCACCTTCTATCGGGTGTAAGGGACAGCGTACCGCAAACTGATAGGGGTTGCTCAGTCAACGAAACTGAACAACTATCACCAGGAATTTCTTTCAGGAGATGAAAAAAAAAAAACTTCCCATACAATATTACCACTTCAGACAATTTGTATGGAAATCCATTTTATTTGCCTGTTGCTAGTTGTTCAGTTCCGTTGACTGGGCAACCCCTATCAGTTTGCGGTCGCTGTGCCTTACACTCCGTATGCCTCTGACATAGTTTGTGTAGTGATCACTATCAGAGTCAGCGACTGGCACTCTCGTATTTAAAAATCAGAATTCAAAAGGTCTTACACCAGTCTATCGCCCCGATTACCCGCAAGACAGATGGAGACAAATATAAGTCCATTACCTTCTAAATTACAGTTTCTGTTTTGGTAGGCTTAGGATGGCAAAATAAAGATTCAATTTCAGGTGATGGTCACAAATAGATCCTTTAGGATAGAAAAGGTCAGATTTTTCTGGAATAGATTTTCAATTTATGTCTGAGCTCCACATAAATGCCAGGCTTGGCTACATTTATCAAGGTAAAATAGAAATTAAAAGCATTGCCAGATATGATTATGAATATAACTCGTATTGTTTACTAAAATAACTTACATAAATGTACCAAACTAAAAAAGTAAGTTATGTTTGTAACTAAAATTTTATCATCATCATATCTAGGGACGAGAGATATTCAATATTCTACGCAAAATTAAAGTTATGCTTAACCCAATTGAATTCGATAGAGCGGTTGCAAGAAAAGCCATATATACTATACAGCGGGATTTTCATATTCGATTCGTGTTTATTTGATTTATATACTTTCCCATAAATCGCATGGCGTACTGGAAGAGTCGGAGTGACGGCAAACATATTTTCTATAGAAATACGTCAGCGCAGCGTATCTTCAAATCTGTACCTAGTTATCGCAGTGACGTTAATTTCCATAGAAAACCTGTCAGCCACCGTCTCGTTCCGACTCTTTCAGGATGCCATGCGTCTAATAAAACACTATGACTTAAAATTCAAACAACTACGGCACAAATATGAGTACAGTAGCAATTTCAATCAGCACTCATTTCAGCTGCATCGGGAGTTCGCTTTGTTGATGTCAAGACCAAACCAATCGAGGGTTCAATGAATGAATCACTCTAGATTGGACAAAGGACTCTATTAATTGAACTTGAGTGTAATTCGACTTCGCTCTTGCTTCGAGCAAGTTCTTGTTTGATGAAGTAGCTGCAAAAATAGGTCATTTCTGGTCTAGGATTAATCATGTTGTATACCCAGAATATGAGTAGTGGGCGGGTTAATATGGTTTGTAATGGATAGAAGAGTGTTTCTTAAAGCTTAAATAAATATAGGAAAATCGCACATTAGAATAGGAGGATATGAAAACCTGTCTACGTAGAAACCAAAACATTCACACAGGTGGGAATTGAACCCACAAATCTAATCTGTGTGAAAATATACACGGAAAGATAGCTTCTTCCATTGAGAAACATGGATAGAATATTTTATTATCAATCGATTTCCCATACACAGTCAACCAGTCTTCTTCTTCTGTCGAGTGGGTATCGAGTCTATCGACCCGATGAACCCTGATGAGTCAACCAGTGAATTAAATGTATTTTTTTATGAGACTGGCAAATTTTGTTCTGTTTATTTTTTATCAGTAGAGAGCCATTCCACTTTTGCTTTATAACGGATCACATTTCACCGCGCTGTACAGGTAGATGCTCCCAAACAAAGGAAATTCAAAAGTGCATCCATCTTCCACCGAAATAACGCAGAAAACCTAATTTCCTGGCGAATATCGAAATACCCCTCGAGCAACACTACACCTATCCGTGATGTTCCATCATCCCACAGCGGGCGAGAGAAGAATTAAAAAGTTCCACTCCTTGGACTAAGGAAAAAGGGAGTTATGAAGTGAAGTGGGAGGCTTCACTTCATAACTCCCTTTTTCCTTAGTCCAAGGAGTGGAACTTTTTAATTCTTCTAATAAAGTATAAATTCTAATATAGTGTAATTTTTTTAATGAAGTGAAGTGGGAGGCTTCACTTCATAACTCCCTTTTTTGGACTACTTTTTTAGGAGACTTCAGGTTTTGACTTCGTCTAAACCAGTGCAGTGGTAATGGAAATTCCCCTCGAGCTGTACTGCACTTGAGCTATATGCACCTATCCGTGACGTTCCATCATCTCAAAGCGGGTGAAAGAACGAATAAATAGTTCCACGCCTTGGACTAAGGAAAAAGGGAGTTATGAAGTGAAGCCTCCGAAGACAATTTTTTTGCAGAGTTCTGGTTTTGACTTCGTCTAAACCATAATGACGGTACACAGCAAGCTATTTGGCGTTGAACTCTGGTAAGAGACTGGTCGCAACTGCAAGCCAAGGTCCATCTTTTCAAGGAGTCGCTACTATCGCTAATGTGTGTTTTGGCTCAGAAAAGGGTGTTTTGGAATAAATAATTCGGGGTTTAGTCACAGAATATATAATTAGTGTAAACTTCTAGTCAGCCTCACACGGTTACGACTTCAACAAGATTACGAATGATTGAATGAATTGTATGTACCTACTGGCAAGAAAAACCCTTGAAACCATTTCTATCAATCCGCACATTTTTCTTCTTAGTTACTTTTCTTTTAGTCTAAACTGAGAAGAGTTTTTCGTATTTTTCGAGCAGGTGTGAAATTTCCGATCGTCCATCCTGTAAGTAAACCAATATCAACTCAACGAGTATGTGTATGTATGAAGATAGAAGCGAAACAAGCAAGTGTTTATTAGGATAGTTCGTTGCACTGAGTGGTTTATCAGACATATAAATGTTAGTTATATTTACTTAGGTTTTTTTTTCTTGGATTTGAAGTGATTGAAATGTTGATAACCTATGGTGAACTTTAGGTATGTTTGGCGAGTTTCAGGATCCTGTAGTCGATTAGTTACTTACTATTTTATAATTTTGTTTAATTGTCTGTACAGAATGTTTGCCGCCTCACAAAACTTAATTTCGTTTCGTAAAAAAATTAATTTCGTAAGCAAAGCACACAGAGATATTGGTGAAGAAGGTTTTGATTTCAAGAATATAATTTTTCTATAAATTTAACCGCAAGATAATTTGTTGCTGGAAATTTTTTATTCGTTCACTTTATGAGCATGGATCCAAAAACGCGGATCGCTTCTAAAGAATCTATATAATTGTTATAAAATCTTACATACATACATATAATCACGCCTTTATTCCTAATGGGGTAGGCAGAGCGTAAACGTCCTAAACAAAAGCCGTTTCGCCACGTCTGACAAAGTTTTGAGAGTAATTTAAGATAGATTTGTAAGTATACTGCTGTAGTGACAGGTTGTCAGCCCATCGCCTAAATTACAATATACTGATACCCTCGAATCCCTTAGCTGGTTTTACAGCATGCCCGGGAGGAAATGCAGCTGGCACATTCTGTGTTTTTCTTTCGCTCCCAGACCAGCATGGAAGAATATAAAATCTTCCTCATATTAAAATTGTAAGCAATTCTTAGTCATACATATGTCGCAGGATTATGATGAAATAAAAAAAAATATAGAATTTTGATCAACACCCAGACTATGATAAAATAAAGATATTTATTATTCTCATAAAAGGCAATATTGCCACTTACACAAGAATTAAACTTAAAGTAAGTATAAACTTTCCATCGTTCACTCACAAGCAAAAAAATAAAATAAAACTAAAACTTAATTTGCTAGGTAATAATGGTAAATACTTATTAGCCATCTCACAACAAAAACCACATACCACGTCATACTTTATTAATTATATGTTGAGCTAGTCTACGCTTAAACACCATTAGTGAATCAGAATGTTTAATATCTGAGGGTAATTTATTAAATACTTGCGCTCCTTCGTAAGTAAACATCTGTTTACCATTTGTTTAAAATACTGGTCATAATCCAGAGAATCGACTAGGATTTTGTCAAAGTCCGTTTCGGTTTTATGATAAGTCAATATCGGTTTCTATTTTATATTTGAATAAAACAATAGAGACATAAGTAAAATTATTTTTTGTTATAATTTTCCATAATATGACCTAACCAAAATTACTTTTCTACTAAATATTGTATCATTTCGTCATTGATCTACATGTACCTAATCTTGATCTACATATACGTCAGTATAGTAATATTTCTATGCATTTAGTCTATTAATTTGACTTATAGAAATATTACTATACTGACGTATATAGAATTGGCGCCGCGAACGCAATATTTGCGGCTGCCGCACTAGCCAATCGGCTTATGTTCATTCAGTCAAATTTTAACGCGTCGGCCGATCTAGGTACATGTAGTTCAATGATTTGACTATTGATCAAAGCCCGGACTTTGACAAAATCCTAGACTTTTCTCTGGATTATGACCAGTATTTTGTAAAAGTCCGGGTTTTGATCAGAACCTTAGTTTTAGATCAAAAAACAGATTTCATCATAATCTTGCGACACATGCCTATATCTGTGATTCATATAAGTATATTCATACACTAGTAAAAGGATACGTACTCGTTGACAGACTATTCATTTACTGGTGCTGATAAAGTCAAAGATAAATGGCATACCTTGTTTATTATGTTCAGTATGTAACGAACAGTATGATAATACGTACGTTTGTTCAGTATGTTTCTTCCATGCTGAACTGGGAGCGAGAGAAAAACTAGTGTGCCAGCTGCATCTCCTCCCGGGCATGCTGTAAAAACAGGTAAGGGATCCGAGGGTTTCAGTATATTGCAATAAAGGCGTGATTATATGTATGCACGTAGAAATATGTATTAAATATGTGGTAGTACAACATTGGACCGTTTCTTGGCCGTTTCTTTTACACAACAATTTAACCTGTGCGTGTCATTATGTTTCATCACTACATAGTATAAAACAAAGTCGCTTTCTCTGTCCCTATATCCCTTTGTATGCTTAGATCTTTAAAACTACGCAAGGTATTTTAATGCGGCCTATATCTGTGATTCATATAAGTATATTCATACACTAGTAAAAGGATACGTACTCGTTGACAGACTATTCATTTACTGGTGCTGATAAAGTCAAAGATAAATGGCATACCTTGTTTATTATGTTCAGTATGTAACGAACAGTATGATAATACGTACGTTTGTTCAGTATGTTTCTTCCATGCTGAACTGGGAGCGAGAGAAAAACTAGTGTGCCAGCTGCATCTCCTCCCGGGCATGCTGTAAAAACAGGTAAGGGATCCGAGGGTTTCAGTATATTGCAATAAAGGCGTGATTATATGTATGCACGTAGAAATATGTATTAAATGAAAAAAAATATGTGGTAGTACAACATTGGACCGTTTCTTGGCCGTTTCTTTTACACAACAATTTAACCTGTGCGTGTCATTATGTTTCATCACTACATAGTATAAAACAAAGTCGCTTTCTCTGTCCCTATATCCCTTTGTATGCTTAGTATCTTGCTTTGTATCTTTAAAACTACGCAACGTATTTTAATGCGGTTTTTTAACGGATAGAGTGATTAAAGAGGAAGGTTTATATGTATAATACATGCATAATATAGTAGAGAAACACTGATAATTTCCGTGCAAACCGGGGCGGGTCGCTAGTTTAGAATAATATAAATACGACACACGTAGTACCTATACCTATGACATGACTAAGTTTACTAGGTTAAAGAGAAGTATCAAACCGAACCTACAAACAAGTACAGAGTAAATATCTAGACACGCGGTAGCGTGTCCAAGCCAAGCTCAAGCCAAACGAAGAGAACTGGCCGGCAACACCGGGTGTATTTTTACAGGAACCATTTGGAGCCACTTTTGACCCCTTCATAACTCGAAAACTACTAAACTTAAATACACCTAATTTGGTTTATATATTTAGATCCTCTAGATAAACAAATACTCCAAATTTTATAAATATAGATCAAAAGGTTATTTCTGAAAAATCGTAGTTTTGATGACTGATTGACTGACTGACTGACATACATATCAAAAATCACTTATTCAAAACCCAATGACCTAGGAAGCTGATATTTAGAATGAAAATTGATTATAAAGACAGAAAGCTAAAAATGTAAAAATTAAATAAATTAAAAAACATATTGGACCCCTATACAAGTGAAAGGGGGATTTTTTATTTTTTTTTATCTACTATATTGAGTGGGGTATCGTTAGACAGGTCTCTTACAATTAGGTGGAGGTTTCTTTGAATATAAGTACATTAAATAGGTCCTTCTCGAGATATTTGCATTTAAGCTCGCCGTTATTAAAAACAAAAAATAATCAAGAACCTAACCCAATTCAAAATAACCTAGGAAGCTGATATTTGGCATGAAGATTTATTATTATGACGCAAGCTTAGAAATGTAAAAAAATAATTAAAAAAAATTGGACCCCTCCCGTACAAGTAAAAGGGGGGCATTTTAATATTTTTTTTATCTACTGTGTGGGGTATCGTTAGACAGGTCTTATAATATTAAGTAGAGGTTTCTCTGAAAGTAAGTGCCTTAAATGGGCCCTTCTCGAGATGTTTACATTTAAAGTGTAGGCGTTCTTAAGAACAAAATAAATATTTAAAACCTAACCCACTATCAGAAGACCTAGAAAAAAAAATATGGTGCGAAGATAGCTTATAATGATACTATAATTGAAACATTAAATTATATTTTATTTTTTGGACGCCTTTCCATACAAGTGTTTTTTTTACCCTACAAAATTTAAGTTGGGATGTCATCATGGGTGTCATAGAAAGTTCAAATGCAATATGAATATAGATTATAATTTTCAATAAAGTTAAGAAGAAGATGTAAGAATCAAATTATTTACTTACCTACAAAAAGTAATGATATCCCACCAAAAACATAAATATGAAAGTGAAAGCTTAGTCCATGGTGCTCTTGGAATTGCACAAAAAGTTGTAAGACCTAGAAAGGGAGCCAAGTCTAGGGTTTATTGTAGTAATTCTTAGCTCTTAAATAAGGTTCGTTTCATGTGACTTGGCTGTTGTTGAGTATATTTCGACCTGTCACCTACAACGCCTCTCTACAACGGCCAAGTTACATGAAATTAACCTTATTGACTTGGCTCCCTTTTTAGATCTCACAACTTTTTGTGCCATTCCAAGAGCACTATGAACTTGGATTTCACTTTTACATTTATGTTTTTGGTGGTATTTTAATAACAGGCACTCACTTTGGATTAAAAGTCGCGTACTTCACGACATGTTCCGGGACATTCGGAGTCCCCTCATCAGTCCCCTTATATTCCAAAGTGAGTGCCCGTTATTAAAATCTTTATTTAAAATGTCTCACTTAAGTTTAAATAGTTTAAGTACAGAGTATATTTGTAGTACCTACCTATAGTATTAAATGAATTTAATAGGTACTCGAAAGTAAATTATTTATGTGCTTAATAAAAAGCCGATAAAAGAGAACAGTTTTTAATTTAACATCCTCAAAGGAAATTGTAACAAAATTGTCCATTGAACGGGCGAAACAAATCCAACAAAAATAAACTACGGAGGCTTTGTTATCCTACTTCTGTTCCCATTCCCTTCATTCTTTTGGACGTGTTCTTGTCTAATATAGAGAAAATGAAAATTCTTTCCTCTCTGTTTATTTTGTAAATCACTCACCTGGCAGGAACGCACAGTAATACTTTTCGTCATTTTTAGAAACACATAGGTACATTTTTTTCTTCAAATTATTTTCTGATGTTTCATGAAAATTTGATTTTGCTTACATTAGAACAAATTTTCTTTTTCAATGAAAATAAAATCATGTCATATACGTTTTACTTACAGTTAGGCTCGTATTTATAAAGCGATATCAAACTTGAGAGCAATATTAAATATGGATTTGACATGCCAGTTTGTACTGAAATTACATTCCTGATACGAACTCAAACTTGCTGTCACTCATGAGAGCTGATTATAAATACGGCCCTTAGAAGAACAGTCGGATTGGTTATACGACATCATTAATTATGCCCTTCTTTATTATTAAGGAAAACACATAAAACAATAAAAAATATGACACAAGTAATTTATGTCTCATACAAAAATGACATCACGAATAATAAGTAACAAATATAACCGTTTCCCGTTTGGCTTCCGTAAAGCATTGTTTCATTGTTCAATGAGTTTTATTATTACTGTTTTATTTTACTTTTACGATATATTTCATTGAAGATCATTAATGATGTTCATTCAAGATCATATAAATAAAGCAAAGCCACAAATGTTTTATTTCATTGGGTTTAAAAAATGCTTATAAATCAATCGTTTGCGTCAATTTAACTTTACTTAGAACCCATGACTGGGCAAATATTTCTCCAAGTTGAGCTAGCGGGCATGGCTGTACCATCCTTTTCTCGAACCACTTCAGAGCACTTTTGACCCTTCGATATTTCAAAACTTATAAAATGAAGAAAACGCAAATTTATAACACGTAGCGAGCTTGTGAATACTAGCTAAACTTCAAAATTTCAAGTATGTATCTCTTCTAGTTCAGAAGTTATATGCCTACAAAGATTCCCGATTTCGTATCTCACTCATGTAGGTAGGTAGGTACTCACACTTCAAAATGTTCTGGCACTTCCAGCTGTTCAAGCATCTTAAAATTCATATCTCATAACATAGGTAGAAATTTTCTTTATTAACTTTTAATTAAGTAATATTTTAAGGGTATTTCCTTTATCATACATACTCTCACGCCTGTATCCCTAATGGGGTAGGCAGAGCGTCAACGTACGAAATAAAGATCGTTCCGCCACGTCTACAAGTTTTGAGGGTTGTTTAAGATAGATCTGTATATTGCTGTAGTGATAGGTTATCAGTCCATCGCCTAACTTACAATATGTTGAAACCCTCGAATCCCTAAGCTGGTTTTTACAGCATGCCCGGGAGGAGATGCAGCTGGCACATTCTATGTTTTTCTATCGCTCATAGACCAGCATGGAAGCTTTATCTAATGTATAATTTACAGCCAAAACTCTAACAACACATTGCCACTAGACCTGGTCCCACATCACGATCGTTACAGCATCTGTCTTCGTATTTCCCAGAAATATTTACATGAAGGGAGTTGGAAACTAACTATTAATATCTTGTTTTCGCTAACAATCTGTAGGGACTGGGCACAAAGGACAACCCAAGTACAAAATAATGGAATTACGGATCGTAGTTTCTGCGAACTTCTTTGTAGAACGGTATATTTTGTGGACACAATACTTTGGTAGCTACATATCGCTGCTGAAAAATGTAATAACAGTTTTGTTATCCAACAAAGCTCAAATTCAAATTTTAAATTTACTACTCTCGGAAATTTGGGACTGAAATAGATTACATAATATAAAATTTAAAAATTGCGGTGCGAGGTCTAACTATAACGAATCAAATATACCAGACCTCGTTCCGTTTTTTTTATTTCTCATAAATATTTACATTAATTGATCTGGAAACTAGCTACATATATCTTGTTTTCGCTAACAATCTGTAGGAACCGGGCACAAAGGACAACCGAATTACAGGATAATGGAATTACGAATCGAAGTTACTGCGAACTTCTTTGTAGAATAGTTTGTTTTGTGGACACAATACTTTGGTAGCTACATATTGCTGCTGTAAAATGTAAGAATAGTTTTATTATACACTAGCGACCCGCCCCGGCTTCGCACGGAAATTATCAGTGTTTCTCTACTATATTATGCATGTATTATACATATAAACCTTCCTCTTGAATCACTCTATCCATTAAAAGAAACTGCATCAAAATCCGTTGCATAGTTTTAAACATTTATGCATACATAGGGAAATAGGGACAGAAAAAGCGACTTTGTTTTATAGTATGTAGTGATACATACATATAATTACGCCTTTATACCTAACGGGGTAGGCAGAGCATAAACAACCTAAATGAAGGTCGTTCCGCCACGTCTGACAAAGAGAGGGTTATTTAAGATAGATTTCTAGGTATATTGCTGTAGTGACAGGTTGTCAGCCTATCGCCTAAATTGCAATATACAAAGCCTCGGATCCCTTAGCTGAATTTTACAGCATGCCCGGGAGGAAATGCAGCTGGCACATACTATGTTTTTCTCTCGCTCCCAGTCCAGCATGGAAGACAAGATACATTTGCATTTAATCCAATCTAAAATGTAATGTCACAGCTTGGCGGCAGGCTTTGAGGCCGCGGAGTAACTAACATAGCCCATGCTAACAGGGTTAGCTTCCTAGGTCAGCTTTGACAAGGCTCCTTTAGGCTACAGTGTTTGTGGGGATACCAGCGCCTCCGTCAATACCAGTCGTCTGTAATCACTACTATCGATTCGTGGAGAGCATGACTTGATTAAATCTTAAGGTGATTCCTACCGGAAAATTATTGTTTTGAAGAGCTTATTTGTCCTACTCGAATCATTGGAGAATTCTACAAAAATATACATCTAAGAAATTAGTTCATGTCCTGCAATTGCAGCATTTAATAATATTAGAATTCTAAAAAAAAACTGGAAGTAAAGCTGTTTTTATCAGTAAATTTTATATTCTTTCTAAAATATTAGGAGCGCTTTCACGGTTCCTTCGGGAAATTATCCGTATTGATTTTGAGTTACCACTGATCTAGATTAGATTCAAAATCTACTCGTGCTTAAGCCTAAAAATACCTTCTATTTAACGTTGGTGACTGTGGCTGTCCTAAATGTACTCGTACCTACCCGTTTCTCTTTCAGACCATGCTGCAAAAGTCAGTGAAGGGATCCGAGAGCTTTGAGGTTTCGGTTGCTATTCATCACGTTACACACACATTTCTATCTGAAGCCAGAAACATTTAAAGCCAGACGTAGCAAAAATAGGTTTTACCTAAAGACGCCTACCTATTTCATGAGTTTGTTTTTCTATTTTTTTAGTTTTTGCTTGTTTCATCGTAAAAACGGCGACAACTCTGAAATCGGTATAGGCAAGGTGCGGCGAATCAAACTGGATAGTCCTTTTACTCTTCAATCACAGAATATATAATAGTACTAAATACCTCAATATGAGCTTCCATGCTTAATGTTCGGCTTTATATCTTCAGTTTCATTTTCTGTTCCAACGGTGGCGTAAAACAAATCTGACATCGCTGTAGGCAAGGTGCGGCGGACCAAAACTGATCGTCGTGTACTCTTCAATCTTACTTATTCAATGTGAGATGGCGGACAAATGATTGCCTATCAAATAAAAAAAAAAATAAAAAAAATGTTCGGTTTTACATCGTCAGTTTCTGTTTCTGTTGTTAAAAAAATGGCAGTGTGATACAACTCTGAAATCGCTGTAGGCAAGGTGTGGCGGACCAAACTTGATCGTCGTATATTCTTCAACATGCGCGTCCATGCAGAATGTTACAAGGTCGGTACAAGACCTAACCGACCTACTAAAAAACCAACCAAGCAAGTCCTACCAACAGATTTTTGATGACTGACGCCTATCTCCTAGAGATCAACCAATTGTGTGTAACTTAGTTTTTAGTGCCCGAGTTTTTACGCAACACACAAGTGCACTCTCTATTCCTTCAATCTCTTATTCTGATGGAAACTACATTAAACAACCTGGATCATTTACTTTTTAGACAATCAAGTGATCAGCCTACAGTGTCCTAACCAACAATACAACTAGAAAGAACAACACAAAGTAGTTATCCCCACGCGGGAATCAAACCCGGGAGCTCCGGATCGACAGCCCTTGGCTCAGACCACTGGACCACGGAACTCCACAACATACGCTTCTATGCACAATGTTACACGGTCGGTACAAGACCTAACCGACCTACTAATTAAATAATGGTCGCTCGAACGAACTTCTGAGCCCAGAGCAAGCGCGGTACCGAAATAACGCCATATCGGTATTCATGCTGAAGTTGACGTAACCGAAGCATTTTCTGAAATATCACCGCCGGTTGCCGATAACCGTGTCATCGCAATTTTATATGAGGGGTTGCGCCTAATCAGCCCAGCAGCCACTGGGACCTGTTAAGATCTAGTGTAGCTACTGAACTAAACATCTAAATAAACCAGCCACGAAAATCTCCTGCTAAACATGGTGCCTCTGGGTTGCAGGAGGGAGATGGCAGTCGTTTTGTGTAAAAACCAGTACCCTTGTTCAATCACCTAGATTAGGTAGCCGACCCCGTAAGATACGGGATAAGGCTAGGGAAATGATGATATTCAGTCCCTCGAGCTTCACTTTTAAGAAGAGACTGAAAGAGCATTTTATGACCTCTCTATGACGTATATAATTATATTTTATTTTATCATTTATATATCATACATACATACATATAATCACGCCTTTATCCCTAATGGGGTAGGCAGAGCGCAAACGACCTAAACAAAGGTCGTTCCGCCACGTCTGACAAAGTTTTGAGGGTTATTTAAGATAGATTTGTAGGTATATTGCTGTAGTGACAGGTTGTCAGCCTATCGCCTAAATTATAATATACTGAAACCCTCGGATCCCTTAGCTGGTTTTTACAGCATGCTTGGGAGGAAATACAGCTGGCACATTCTATGTGTTTCTCTTGCTCCCAGGCCAGCATGGAAGCAATTTATATATCATATAAATATATTTATATATATTAATTTATTATAGTATGTTAATATGTGTATTAGTATTATAATTATATTATAATCATAGCAATTTGTAATTAAATTAAACTAACTTCATCTGTTCCCGTGAATTTCCCATCTTTTATCCCCATTAGGTTGACTGGAAGAGATCTCTTATAGAGATAAGTTCGCCTGTTGTTTATTTTTTTTAAAGTTAAACTGCATTTTTATTTTCTAAAGCAATGAAAAATATAATAATGATATTGGCTTCGTTTGAGGGCTATTTTCCATACCTACAAACCGAGCTAGAACGCGGTTTGGCAAGCGCTGGGCAAGGTATAATTCTCACAGGAACGCTGGGCTGTCGATGACCTTTTGGTATTTTCCCGTTTTGGTCTTCCTCCAAGATTTTTTATTCGATATTAGATAAATCAACAAAGGTTAAGACTATCAGCCGCAGAAAGTCCACTGCTGGACTTATGCCTTGCAGCCCAATAGAGGCGAATAACACGGGCGAAATAATAATTATCATTTTAATTGCAAAATTCTTGGCTAATGCAAAGTAGACAGGTTCGAGTAAACCATGTCTTTCTGTTTATTCACCAAATGGATTTGCAACATTTATCATCATATCAATACTGGAAGATTTGACAGAGCTTCTAACTCGAGATGACAGAGATAAACGACTTGGGAGTTTTCAGTCTAATGTAGGTATTTTGGTACACCAAGAATTCTGGAGATGTGTGGTAACATCATTTCCCATCAAAAGCTTTGTGATGAGAGGAAGTTTTAATAGAGAGTAGGTAATAAAATAAGGTTATGTTGCTTCAATATGATCCGGATATCTGATCTGGACTCGTAGCAATAGTTAAATACCTTATACAGGTGCCAAATTAATTCCTTCCATGCTGGACTAGGAACGAAAGAAAATTCGCAGGCTACATCTCCTCCCGGGTATGCTGTAAAAACCGGCTTTGGGATCCGAGGGTTTCTGTATATTGCAATGTAGGCGATGGGCTAATAACCTGTCACTACAGCAATATACCTCCAAATCTATATTAAATAATCTTTGTCAGACGTGGCGGGACGACCTTAGTTTAGGTCATTTACGATCTGCCTACCCCATGACGGATAAAGGCCTGATTATATGTAGGCATGAAAGAGATACGCCCCACAGTATACATCTTGCTCATGAAGAGGCCTGTTATAACCTTTGAATACCATTTTGCCACCTCATTCAGTTTAGATTCTTCCATGCTGGCCTGGGAGCGAGAGAAAAACATAGAATGTGCCAGCTGCATTTCCTCCCGGGTATGCTGTAAAAACCAGCTAAGGGATCCGAGGGTTTCAGTATATTGTAATTTAGGCGATGGGCTGACAACCTGTCACTACAGCAATATACTTACAAATCTATCTTAAATAACCCTCAAAACTTTGTCAGACGTGGCGGAACGACCTTTGTTTGGGTCGCTTACGCTCTGCCTACCCCATTAGGGATAAAGGCGTGATTATATGTATGTATGTATTCAGTTTAGAGCAACCAAATAAGTAATCATACCATCAGAAACACGGCATAACCCAAAATTTCAGAAAAGACACTGTTCTGTACTAATTCGAATTTTTTACCACACGAATAAATTATACAGGGCTGGTATAATAACATTTCGGTCGTATGAGCGTAAAAACATTAAATTTATTACATGGAATTTTCAGCAGGTCTTTGTAAAATTAACGCGCTGAAAAATTTCGTGATTTTCGAAGATTCTTGTGCACTGATATGATGTAATGTTGTAACGCACATTGACATGACTATGAAGTCTCCTTGACAACCATTTAGTTGCGAATTAATAAGTATCTAAGTACAAGGACAATTCAAATTTTTTGGGTAGGTTGTGTTGTAAGTACTATCTCGCTAGTTCGACTACTTATGACGGCCCGGTTGGCAGTGTATCTGCCTGCTACGGAGTGGGTCCCGGGTTCGATTCCCGGCCGGGGCAGACCTTTGAATAATGAATTTAAATGCATGTTTCGGGTTCCGGGTGTTCTTTGTTGTTGTTTCTCTGTATGTCCATGGTACTCCGATACAGGGAATCCTAGTGGGGCTATGAGTGTGATCGCCTTTCTTTCTTATAATCTTACTTCAGATTGTTCGTCACCTTTTAAAAGAGCAAAATATTCTCTCAGCAGTAATTTTACGCTATTATCATGAATTCAGTGACCTCGCCCTAGTCTCGAAAACGTTCTATAAATTACCTCCTTCCCGTGTGCTGTAAAATGGCAACATTCAGCTCCAACTTCGAAACTTTCCCTGAAACTCGGTGGCAAAATGTAGTGACGTGCAGAACTTATAGAATACATACATACATATAATCACGCCTTTATCCCTAAAGGGGTAGGCAGAGCGTAAACGACCTAAACAAAGGTCGTTCCGCCACGTCTGACAACGTTTTGAGGGTTATTTTAAGATAGATTTGTAGGTATATTGCTGTAGTGACAGGTTGTCAGCCCATCGTCTAAATTACAATATACTGAAACCCTCGGATCCCTTAGCTGGTTTTTACAGCATGCCCGGGAGGATATGCAGCTGGCCCATTCTATGATTTTCTCTCGCTCCCAGGCCAACATGGAAGAACTTATAGAATACGTAGTGATATCCGTGAAACCGAACTACCTAAATCAAAAACTATGATAATTAATTAACCAAGTCTTTCAAATCAAATAGATACATATTACGCCTTTATCACTAATGGGGTAGGCAGAGCGCAAACGACCTAAACAAAGTTCGTTCCGCCACGTTTGACAAAGTTGAGGGTTATTCAAGATAGATTTGTAAGTATATTGCTATCCTACTAAAACAAAGATCGTTCCGCCACGTCTGACAAAGTTTTGAGGGTTATTTTAGGTAGATTTATAGGTATATTGCTGTAGTGACAGGTTGTCAGCCCATCGCGTAAATTACAATATACTAAAACCGTCGGATCCCTTAGCTGGTTTCTACAGCATGACCGGGAGGAAATGCAACAGGCACATTCTATGTGTTTCTCTTACTGGGAGTCCAGCATTGAAGGCTATTATAAAATACTAGGTACACAGTTCCACAGCACATCACTATCCGAATGTGGCTGCGAGTGTCGCTAATATACTGCATTCGTGGGACTTTGTTTATCTCAATTCCACCTAATTTCCTAGTATTTTGGTTAGTGACCGAGTGAAACTTCAGCGTCATTTGTAAATTCTCATTTGCAAGCTGGCTGCAATAATTCCTTGGCGGCTTGGTGGCTAGCTTCATTTCAAGATGGCCGCCGAAACATATTCATCATCATGCTTGTATACTCATTTAAATGTGTTCTTGGTAGTAGTTACTTATTTAGCAAAAGCTTTTGTAGTTTTGAACCTTGGTAGTTCAAAAGTAACGTTTTAGGAATCTGGTTATATTGTTTGAATAAAGTTGAACGAAAATTTCAATTTTAATACATCATTCAGATTCCTATCTTCTTCTTAGCGAGTAGTAGTAGTAGCATAGCTATTAGGCCTCTGACGTGGTTTGAGTCAGCGAAGACAGTGACCGGAACCGACGGTTTAACGTGCCCTCCGAGGCACGGAATCTTTTTTATTCCAGTCAATCACGAGATTCTGCATTCTCCTAACCAAACTGGGGAAAATCTCACAAAGTGATAAATTGACAAATATCAACTTTCTTCCATGCTGGACTGGGAACGAGAGAATAGCATATAATGTGCCAGCTGCATTTCCTTACGGCCATGCTGTAAAAATCAGCTAAGGGATCCGAGAGTTTCTATATATTGCAATTTAGCCGATAGGCTGACAACCTGTCACTAGACCTACAAATCTATCTTAAATAACCCTCAAAACTTCAGACATCAGACGTGACGAAACGATCTTTGTTTGGTTTTTTACGCTCTGCCTACCTCGTTAGGGATGCGTGATTATATGTATGTATGAACTTTGTGCTTATCTTTGTGATGAGATTTATTTATAATTTGACCGCACTTTTACGTGTCGCCTTCTGATGAGAAATCCAAAGACACTCATTGCATTTTCATCGGAGATGTATCATATTTAAGTATTTGATTACCTATAATGTTTTCTTTTTCTCGGTCCGTCCGCAAATTATACGTCAGTCAAGACTCTTTCTGCTTATAAAGATGTATTGGGTAGAACTCCTTGAAATATAGCCGGGCCTATACAATAAATCTCTCCACTTTTTTGCTGTTTACGCTAATAGAAGACGGGCCGTTGGGAGTTCCCAAGACACATAACTTGTTAACACAAAATGGATTTCGCGAAATCTAACTTTCGGAGCAGGCGCAAGGACTTTGCGAAGCGTAAAATATGTAGGTACTAAAAAGGTTGGCAACCATAATGGCGTATATAAACTCGTGATCTTCTTCTGTCGAGTGGGTATCGAGACTATCGACCCGATGAACCTTGGTGTCAGAGTTTTTAAACCGCCTAATAGCACAACTATCAGGCCTCTGACATGGTTTGAGTAACGACCACTATCAAAGACAGCGACTGGGACCGACGGCTTAACGTGCCCTCCGAAGCACGAAATCGAACCCAGGACCTCCGGATCAGGAGTCCATGTCACTAGCCACTAGACCACGGAGGCTGTTAACTAGTTAACTCGTGATTATAATAACATCAATATTTTATGGTCCCAGCTGAAATTAAACCAATATTTTATGGGAAAATATTTTTCTTAATCCCCCCGCAAAGCGTAGGTGGCGTGGTAACTTGGACGAAAAAACCTCTGATTCGTCCAAGCGTGGTAAGTAGGTAAGTATAGCAAATAAAGAGGTAAGATCTTGTATGAAAAATTAGTAAGATAGAGAAAATAATTGGACTAAATTATAATATAATTTATTATTTCCTACACTCTACACAATCGAAAAAGGACAGTTGTGAGTTCGCTAGCGTTTAATTTTAATTACTTATCACTACATAGTATAAAACAAAGTCGCTTTCTCTGTCCCTATATCCCTATGTTACATAAATCTTTAAAACTACGCAACAGATTTTGATGAGGTTTCTTTTAATGGATAAAATGATTCAAGAAGAAGGTTTATGTTGTTGTAAGTTATGTATAATACACTGATAATTTCCGTGCTAAGTCGGGGCGGGTGGCTAGTTGCTTTATATTTCACTAGGTACCTTTCTTATTTTTATTTCATTTCTAATCATTAAAAAATAAAAATCTTGTTACAAGTACATTGCAGAGACTATGCAGTACTAATACCTACGTGATAATTGTATTGTATCTTCAGTAAATAGGTGGGATTAGTGTATACACCTTACTTGCGTGTTACCTATGTATTTCACCTAAATACATACTAAATTAGGTGTATACACTCGTGCAAATGAAAATGGATGCCCAGAGGTAATCAATCAGCTGATCAGTAATTGAGTGTGGGAGTGCTACATAGGTACCTATTTTTAATTCTCCGAACAATATTTCACTCAGAAGACGCCTGTTCACTCTAACTTTGAAATATTGGGGGTTGAATGCATTCGGAAACACAGACGCAGGTAGTGAGTTCCACTCTTTTGCCGTTCGCATTATGAATGAGTTTTGGAAGCGCTTAGTCCGTATTGGTGGAATATCAACCAGGTATAGTTGGTATCCTGCGGTTCGTCTAGATGTCCGATGGTAGAAGGGAGCTGGCGGGATAAGGTCGTGGAGCTCTTGAGCTCTCACCGAAGTGCAGCCTGTAGAAAAACGACAAGCAGGAAACCTAACGACGATGTTTTATAGGCTGCAAAACTTGTTTTTTACCAAAATATTCAAAACTTTGGCTCACAACTTTGACTGTTTCCCTTCCACTCTATCTACCTATACATCATCAGCGTCTATCTATCGAACTCAAACAAGTGGAAAGTAACTCATGCGATGATCTTGCTCAGTCAGTTGCCACTAGCTTTAGAGCTGCAATCCCAACCTGTATTTTATGTATTGTGAAAATCATAATCGTACTGGTTTTTACGCAGGGCGACTGCCATTTAACCCAAAAGGAAAACCAGACCCAAAGCTAGATTACATCAGAGTTTTCAAGCCGCCAATGCTTAGCACTGGCCTCTGACATGGCTTAACGACTAATATCTACGGTGTTAAACGATATTAACCGGTACCAACGGCTTAACGTGCCGTCCGAAGCACGGAAGAAGCGCCGAATAAACGTACATGTGAAATTCTCAAACCGAAAAACACATTGGTACGTGGTGGGATTCGAAACACGACCTCCCGCCCAGGAGGCAGTGGCCCTATCCACTGCACCATTGGAGTATATACATTTTTTATTTCGATAATAACTAGTATTATCTACGATTATTACCTAGTATTAATCTATTTGCTTTTAGAGCCCGGTGGTGTAGTGGACAGTGCCGCTGCTTCCTGAGCCGTGGTTCGAATCGAATCCCAGCACGTACTAATGTGTTTTTCGGTTTTAGATATTAATAATATGTACGTTTCTTCGGCGCATTTTCCGTGCTTCGGAAGGCACGTTACGCCGTTGGTTCCGGTTAATATCGTTTAATACCGTAGATCGTTATTGTTAAGCCATGTCATGATCAGGTAGCCAACCCCGTGAGATATGGGATTAGGATAGGGAGATGATTAATCTGTTTGCTTTTCATATTACTTATGACACAAAGTGATATAAAAAACATAGAATGTGCCAGCTGCATTTCCTCCCGGCATGCTGTAAAAGTCAGCTAAGGGATCCGAGGGTTTCAGTATATTGCAATGTAGGCGATGTTCTGACAACCTGTCACTACAGCAATATACCTACAAATCTATCTTAAATAAACCTCAAAACTTTGACAGACGTGGCGGAACGACCTTTGTTTAGGTCGTTTACGCCCTGCCTTTATTAGGGATAAAGGCGTGATTATGTGTATGTATGATAAGTGTGGCTGCGAGGCTACCCAAACTATGAACCACTTGGTGTCATGTCCCAGCCTCCCCATTTCCGCAGAAGACCTACTCGAGGCAAACCAATGGGCGGTTAGTGTCGCTAATTATTGATAATCGACAGTATGAGTTAATTATCAAATCTCTATTTTTATTTGCATTCATGTTGTACAAAGATGTTATAAATATACTTAGACACAAACATGAACCCTGTAAAGGCTATCGCAATTTAAGTAGACCTATATCACTACATAGTATAAAACAAAGTCGCTTTCTCTGTCCCTATATCCCTATTCTTCTTCTTCTGTCAAGTGGGTATCGAGTCTATCGATCCGATGAACCCTGGTGTCAGAGTTTTTAAACCGCCTATATCCCTATGTAAACATAAATCTTAAAAACTACGCAACGGATTTTGATGCGGTTTCTTTTAATGGATATAGTGACTCAAGAGGAAGGTTTACATGTATAATACATGCATAATATAGTAGAGAAACACTGATAATTTCCGTGCGAAGCCGGGGCGGGTCGCTAGTAACATATAAAACACTGATTATAAGTTCCTACACAATACTTAATCTTTATCACAATAAATTTTATTTCTTGGTATAAAAATTATATAAAAATTTCTTCCATTGTCTAGTAGCATTTTTTAATAAGAGTATTTTTCAGAGCACATTTAAATTTATCGGATATTGATTTGATGTAATTTGGGAGTTTATTATAAGTTTTTACTGTCATTGAAATGCGACCTGAGTGGAACAATTCCACTTATCACCAGTGACACGAAAAGAAGACGAAGTTACAGTAGGACTGTTGTCCATGTAGGATCCTTACCGATGTCAGTTTTACAAACACATCACAAACTTGGTCGGCGTCCCAGAACTCCTAGACCATACTACCAGTAAGAAGGAATTTTAGAAACATACATATAATCACGCTTTTATCCCTAATGGGGTAGGTAGAGCGTAAACGACCTAAACAAAGATCGTTCCGCCACGTCTGACAAAGTTTTGAGGGTTATTTAAGATAGATTTGTAGGTATATTGCTGTATTGACAGGTTGTCAGCCTATCACCTAAATTGCAATATACTTAAACCCTCGAATCCCTTAGCTGTTTTTTACAGCATGGCCGGTGTAACACCCTATCCCTAATTAAATAATAATCTGATAAAATTAATATGGCCAAAGATAAATATGTGATCGTCTAAAAACTGATTTTATGTCAAATTAAAAGACCCATACGTTGTGTATTCAAATAGAAAAATGAAACAAATCTAAGTTAAGTTTGAATAGGGTAGTCGTAATTGAAATTATGATGTAAGTAAATAAATTATTAGTGAAAAAGTTCATAATCAAATTCAGCTGAAAAATAACACAAAATGACAAAAAATTAAATATAAATGAGTAATAGAAAACATGCGACTCACATAAAATATTTTCAGCTGAAATTCAGGAATCAGGAATCTCCATCTTCTTTCTTCTTGCGCATAACTAACCCAAATAAAATAAAACCAAACATACTTAATATTAAATCTCCCGGCTAATGTAGCGTGCTGAAAGGTAAAAAGACTCAATAACCAGGGAAGGGAATTTGAATAAAGATCTTTAAGATCTTGGAATTAGGATACCTAGGCAAATGAAATGGCCCTCCCTTCCAACCTACAGACCATGCCAACGCGCGAAAACCTTGCACAGACTAACACTAAACCCTAGTCTTATCTAACTTGCAAACCTTCCATCAAATATTCCGATCATCTTAATTCATTCACAAACTTCTTTCATACTACCAATCATTCATCAAAGTCATACAAGTTACCTATTAACTGCAGTTTTGGTCACCTGTGACGGTGTACTAATGTTCAAACCTTTTAATAATCAATTTCTCTGTTCAGTTTGCAATATGGTATAATTTTCAAGGACTGCTGTACCAAAATCACATGATATGCGCTAAGAAGTCAGTTCAAATGATAGAGACTGTGTCAAGAAATTATCACCTTTATAGCTCGCTACGTCAGCTGAGAAATAGACCATTAGAGGTTTGTATGAATACCTTTTTCAAATGAATTCTCGAGAGGGATTATGGGCCAGCTACTCTCGGAGCCCATAAGCCTTGTCGATGTGTATTTAATGTATGTAAAGTGTTATCCTGAATATAAAATAAAATAAACAAATAAAAATACAAGTAATTGATTTTTACTACTGATATCTTTAAAACACCGTGTTTTGTTTTAACGTGTAACACTGTATCTTAAAGATATATCAAAATATTCCTATTAGTTTCTATTGCATTTGTTCATTTTCACACTCACGCACACTGATATTTTACACATAACACACACCTCCTATTTCCTATTCTAATAACACATTTCCCTACGATTATCATTGAATGATGTTTGAAAACTCGCAACGCTGCCGGTACAGAAAGCTGAAACTATCACTTTATTACAAAAACGTCTATCTGTAAGGTTAAGAAACACTTACAGTAATAATCACAACGATGGACTTCGAATAAAACACAACGCCGAAAATAAACAACACACGATGCTCGGAATCGCCAATTTCCGTGTTAGGACATCGCCCCGGGCTGTCAGCAACTGCCAGCCCCCACTGCATGCCCGCTGTTCCTCTGTTTTTTTTTTAATCTTCCAAGTTCTATGCTATATTAGGACAAAGTAAAATATCTTTTGTAACATTAAAAATTTAACTCTATTTCCAAGAAACAAGTATGGGTATTTATGCATTTGATACTCTAGTTTAAATGGTGGGTCATGTCAGGTAAAGATGTCTCAATTTTTGAACGAAAAATCTAAATGCTGTTTGTTTAAGTGTTGGGTCGATTTTATAAACTAATTATTCTATATGTAATGATAAACGATCGTTACACCGGGAGGAAATGCTGCTGGCATATTCTATGTTTTTCTTTCGCTCCCAGTCCAGCATGGAAGAAGCAGTAGTACCAGTAGTAGAGCATGTAGGGTCCTTACCGATATCAGTTTTACAAACACATCACGAACTTGGTCGGCGTCCCAGAACTCCCAGACCACACTTCTAGTAAGTCGGAATTCTAGAAACGCTTTGCGTTATTAGACTTGAGCCTTGGGAATAGTTCACAGTACTTCTCGTACAGCTATACAGAGTGTAGCAGAAAGCGTATATGCAAGAATTTTCATCTCCCATTTAAAGTTTTCGCAAGGAACGTCGGTTGAAAATCAATTTTATTTTATTTTTATTTTTTAATATATATAGGCGAGCATTTGTCCGCCATCTCACCTGGTGGAAAGTGACGATGCGGACTATGTTGAAGCATACTCACCTATGTAGTGCCTATTCACTCTCGCCTTGAAAAGGCCCAGGTTATATTGTTCCGGAAACAGATCCGCCGGCAGGGAGTTCCACTCCTTAGCCGTTCTATTATATATATTGGGCTCGATTCTAGATTTGCCGGCAAAAACTAAAATTAAAATCTATTTGTCACTTTCAGACTAAAAACATTGGAAAAGGACAGGAGATCTATTCTCTCTGGTTTTTGATTTATAGACGGTGGTTTTATGCGTTATTTGTATTTTCTTTCCGCCGTTATATGATATGGCGGATAAAATTGACAGATATACTGGAGAAACGTGCAAAAGCGCATCAAAATCTAGCGGACAAAGTGTAAAACCATGAGGTATAAATCGCCTCTCCTTTTTTATTCTTTTTTATTTTGAAAGTAACATGTAGATTTTAATTTTAGTTTCAGCCGGTGGTATCTAGAACCGAGCCCAATAAATTGACCTCCCATAGTCCCATACAAAATGCATCAGCTAATAGCAAATTTAGCTTGATAAGCCATTTTTTTTCCATATTTCTTCCTGTGTTCCTTTGGAAAAACTGTTTTGTTTCAAAGGCAGATTCACACCCTTTATATCCTCTTTCTGTTACACCACACCCTGTATAATTATTGCTAGAAGAGAATCGCACTCCGTTTTACTTCTGGATGAATAAAATTCTGTGTGGTTTGTTTTACCCGCACCTTTAACACTTTTGCTGTCGGGACTGGGAGTGATGAAAAAAGAAACAGTTGGTGGAAAACTGTATTGTCGATAGGTTTTTATTTAATTGTACTCTGAGAGATTAAAAAAACAACGTAGGTAGTATTTATACCTAAAAACGAAAGCATAGATCATAATCTATCTATACTTTCATGCTGGACTGGGAGCGAGAGAAAAACATAGAAAGTGCCAGCTGAATTTCGTCCCAGGCATGCTGTAAAATCAGCTAAGGGATCCGAGGGTTTCAGTATATTGTAATTTAGGCGATGGGCTGACTACCTATCACTACAGCAATATACCTACAAATCTATCTTAAATAAACCTCAAAACTTTGTCAGACCCTGTATTATTATTGCTAGAAGAGAATCGCAATCCGTTTTACTTCTGGATGAATAAAATTCTGTGTGGTTTGTTTTACCAGCACCCTTCACACTTTTGCTGTCGGGATAGGGAGTGATGAAAAAAGAAACAGTTGGTGGAAAACTGTATTGTCGATAGGTTTTTATTTAATTGTACTCTGAGAGATTAAAAAAACAACGTAGGTAGTACCAGGCCACTCAGAAAGTATTGCGATAAATAGTTTTTATATATGGCAGACTGGCCGGTTAGAACCTTTTTTGAAAATATGATTACTTGTAAGTAAAAATATGTGTGTTCCATTTTCAAAATTTCCCTCCACATTTTTTGCGAGCCAATTCAAAGTATCGTGTCTTACTGAAAAATGGATCTGCGCCGGGAACATTTTAAAGCTATGATATTTTACGATTTCAAGTGTCGCCTGAAACCGGATGAATCGTTCGATAGACTTCAAATGGCATTTATGGATGAAAGCCCCTCCAAGGCAACCGTGTATCGTTGGTATAACGAATTTAGGCGCGGTCGACCAACCTTGGGGGATGAAGAAAGAAGCGGTCGCCCTTTGACGGCTATTACAGAAGAAAACGTGCTAGCAGTGAAAAATTTAATCCAAGATAATAGGCGAATTACATATCAGGAGATTCAGCACATACTAAAGATTGGATCGGGAAGCGTTCACGAGATTCTAGACGGGCATCTTCGCGTGAGGAGGATAGTTTCGCGCTGGGTGCCGCACTACCTCACCGACGCTCAGAAGCAGGCCCGGGTGGAATGGTGCCGTGATATGCTGAACAAATTTGAAGCAGGCTCGTCTCGGCGTGTTTACGACATCGTAACAGGTGATGAGTCCTGGATTTATCAATATGATCCAGAAACCAAGCGCCAGTCGACAGTTTGGGTGTTTCAAAATGAACCAACGCCTACCAAAGTGAAGCGATCTCGAAACGGGGGGAAGATTTTGATCGCCAGTTTTTTTAATTTGACTGGCCACTTGGCCTCAATTCCCTTACGAGATCAAAGAAGCATTAACGCCGAATGGTATACTACCAAATGTTTACCAGAAGTTTTTTCTGTTGTGAGCAACAAGCGACCAAACACAGGGCTTCGCGGACTACTGCTCCACCACGACAATGCGCCTGCACACACCGTGCTCAAAACGAGGGACTTCCTGGACAGCACACCAGTCAAACTCCTGGGTCACCCTCCTTACAGCCCTGATCTAGCACCGTGTGACTTCTTTTTATTTCCAAAAATAAAAAATCAGCTCAAGGGGATACAATTTTCGTCGCCGGAAGATGCGCTGGCTGCGTTCGAGCAGGCTGTAAACGAGGTGTCTACGGCGGACTGGAAAAAGTGTTTTGAAAACTGGTTCAGACGCATGAATCTTTGTATAGAGGCTGGTGGAGAGTACTTTGAAAAGATTTAATAAAAATATATGTACCTGTAGAACATTTTTTTGTAGTGTCGCAAATCTTTCTGAGTGTCCCACGTACGTAACGAAATCATAGGTCAACGTAGGTAGTATTTATACCTAAAAATGAAAGCGTAGATCATACCACTATGTAGGTATTTTAATGAAACATACATACATACAAATAATCACGCCTTTATCCCTAATGGGGTAGGCAGAGCGCAAACGACCTAAACAAAGGTCGCACCGCCACGTCGGACACTGTTTTTGAGGGTTATTTAAGATACATTTGTAGGTATATTGCTATAGTGACAGGTTGTCAGCCCATCGCCTAAATTGCAATATACTGAAACCCTCGGATCCCTTAGCTGATTTTTACAGCATGCCCGGGAGGAAATGCACCTGGCACAATCTATGTTTTTCTCTCGCTCCCAGGCCAGCATGGAAGTAGTTTAATGAAACCAATGGGTTAAATTTCTAAAGTAAGAATTTTAGGTTCTTTGACCACTGAAAATATTCTACAATAGCGCGAAATGTCATCTAATGACAAACTCTAATTTTTTAGGGGTTGATTAGTAAATTTCCGTGGTGATTATTTTCATTTAAACTTTGCAAAGTTGTTTAATTTGCTTAACTTATTTTTTTTCTTTTAAACTTCTTTAATAATTTTCTCGTAAAACTTCACAACACCCTACTTATAATTTTTACTTCGTTTTTTACGTACATACATAGATATAATCACGCCTTTATCCCTAATGGGGTAGGTAGAGCGTAAACGACCCAAACAAAGGGCATTCTGCCACGTCTGACAAAATTTTGAGGGTTATTTAAGATAAGATCTTTAGGTATATTGCTGTAGTGACAGGTTGTCAGCCCATCGCCTAAATTGCAATAAACTGAAACCCTCTGATCCCTTAGCTGGTTTTTACAGCATGCCCGGGAGGAAATGCAGCTGGCACATTCTATGATTTGCTTTCGCTCCCAGTCCAGCATGGATGTTCGTTTTTTTATTATTTATTAAACTAAAGGTAAGGTTTAACACATCTTCCCCATTTTTTTAGGGCTCTGTCAAGGTGCAGTGGCTCTTGTGTGCATTATTTCCCCCTAAATTTCTACCTGTTGAGCACCTTTGCGTCTCTGTCTTTTTTTATGCACCTTCCACCTTCGATATTATTTCTGTTAAGTACTTCTAATTTAAACTAGAACATTCTATGTTTTTGTCTCCCACTCCAGCATGGATTATATTATGTACCTAAATCAAACTGATGCGTATAGAACCATGAAAAAGTACCTAAATACAACAAGACTTTGAAGGCTTTTCCCTTGTATTATATTGCGTAGTCGTGGTCTTAGGTCAATGCGAAGGTTATGGAATGCTTACGGTGTGATAATGACGTCTAGAATATTTTACCTTCCGTTATACCGCGTCTGTGGTTCGTAAAGTTAGTAGAAAATAATCTACAAAACCTATTTTTAAAAAAGAACTATGCTACATCAAAGGTGCTACATAATGGAATACAGATACAGATATTTCCATGCAGATTTTTTGACATTCCATTTCGGAGAATGGGATAAAACACAAGCATAACCAGTAACCACAGGGTGGAAACAAGAACAACACGATATGTCGGCATCAGGAATACAAAGGAACTCACACATACATAAAGTGCATGAATATGTGTATCGCTCGCATTTGTGTGCGTGAATGCTTGTTGCATCGACCACTACTCTAGAATAACAAAAAATGCAGTGATGTATTTCTTTTTTTGTATTTATAGAGTACTTATTTTCACTTAGCGTTTTTTTTAAAGACGTACATAAACTACATTCGTAATCACATATAGGTAATATTATTACGAAATTCGTAAAAATCTGTAGCCATAATGCTACGTCAAAGCTACACACTTGCTACGCCGCGCTGCCGTAGCAAACAAAACATTTATTTTTATGCTTATGTTTGTAAAAAATATATGACAAAACAAATATTTCAAATTATAACTTTTTGTTGCTTTCTAGTTACCAGGCGCCCGCCACGCTAATAAATAATCTGTGCCAGAGGCCTTAAGACAAAAAGGAATAAGTACCAAACTTTGTCATATTTATTTTAATAAGATAATCCCTTTGAATTTAATTCCCCATTTCTACTGAAAATAAACGCAGGTGCATAATCTGATACTTTAAATAGACTTATCATTATTATTTGAAATGGCGAATTATTATTAATACGCCGAGGTGCTTACTGAAGCTTCCTCAGCTTAATCCCGGACAATAAATATAGAACGGAAACGAGACAGTTTATGCTTTATAGTTTGTGCTCCGGGACTGAGAGATAACCTCATTTCCTTTACTCCAAGCGCTATTTGTGCTTTGGTGCAGGCATAACTGAGTTTCTACCAAGAAAAAATGCATATTGTTTAAAATCTGAGTTATTAGGGCTTGCATAGTCAAGGGTGTAAGAGACAGCTTTCGGCAAACTAAGGCTCGTATTTATAAAGCTGTCTCAAGATTGAGAGCGATATCAGGTATAGATTTGACAGGCTTTTTTACTAAAATGACATTTCTGATACGAACTCAAACTGACTATCAGTCTCAAGTGCGAATTATAATTACGGCCGCAATAGGGGTTGCTCAGTGCAAAAAACTTAACTTTCACGAAGAATATAAAAAAATAAAAAAGTAGTTTATGTTCCAATAATTATTTAACAATAGATGTGACAAACTGTTATTAGACTATTTAAGAGGAGCCCTGACACCCAAACTAGGATTTAACCTGTATTTTGGGAGACAGTGTTCAAAGAGTAAAGAGGAGACCGACACATAATATTATTACGTTGATTTTATACATTTTAAACTACGTAAAAAAGCAAAAACACTTAATCTAAACTTATATTTGATTTTGATTTTTATATGTTTGTGTGAGTGCGTGTGGGAGTGTAAGTTTGTGTGTGTGTGCGTGTGTTTTTGCATGGGTGTTTAACGTTTCAAGTGAGATTTATTTTACGTTATGAAGGTAAGTAAGTTTTCAGTCTTATCATAGAAAATATTTCAGGTAATCTAAAAAACATATCAATACAAATAGTGTTATCGAAGTGTTCATTTTGTAAGGAAGTTTTTTTTTTTTTTTAATTTATTTGTTTCCCGAAAAAAGATCCTGATGAAAGATCTTCAGTTTTCTTTACTAAGCGTAAGCAACCCCTATTAGTTTGAGGCGGTCTCTTACATCCGGTATAGGATATATAAAAAAATCATTAACATTTTATTTCTTTTCGTAAAAACCACAGGCGTAAATGTAATGCTCCACGATTCAATTTCCTGTCCTAAAATGTTTGTTGTATTCGAAAGCACTTTCCAGAAAGCGTTCCCAATATTTGCAGGACAAAGTGAAAGCGACTTTCACCTTCAAAGCGGATTCAAACAACGAGCGACAAGTTTTTTGTTTCGGTAACTATTGCTGCTTAAGCTTTCACTTGCCGTTGAGGTTTGATGTTAAACGCAAAATGGATAGAAATATGAAGTTCTGCAATGTTTTGTGTTTTTTCTTCACTCTGTCTTGTGCAAAGGGTCTTTGTTTAGTGGGAATTCCGAGTGAACGAGGTTCTAGCGGATCTTCATTTTATGTAAAAGAGACTCATTACAAACCTTCGTCGTGTCAGGTTTTTGTGAAAAGAAAAGTGTTATTTACTGCAGTTTTACTGAAAATTAAGTAGTATAACCCTCCTTTTTGCTTTGCCGTAGTCGGGTATAAAGACGTTGAGACATTTCTTGTTATTATTTAGCATAGGTAGGTAGAGCCCGATGGTGTAGTGGATAGAGCCGCTGCCTTCTGAGCGAGGTCTTGGTTTGAATCCCACCACGTACCAATGTGTTTTTCGGTTTTCGAATTTCATATGTACGTTTAATCGGCGCTTTTTCCGTGCTTCGGAAGGCACGTTAAGCCGTTGGTCCCAGTTAATATCGTTTAATACCGTAGATATTAGTCGTTAAGCCATATCAGAGGCCAGTAATAAGCATTGGCGGATTGAAAACTCTGACCTAATCTAGGATTGGGTCTGGTTTCCCTTCTGGGTTGCGGAGGTCAGATGGCAGACGCTCTGTGTAAAAACAAGTAACCTCGTTCAATCCCCTAGATTAGGTAGCCGACCCCGTGAGCTACGGAATAAGGCTAGGGAGACGATTTAGCATAGGTAGGTATATCCGAAAGACATATCGGACGCTGAATATTTCGTACGACTTTCTGTAGATGATGGTACTTCCACCATTTATAAACATGCAATATCCTACATATCTACACATACGATTATTTACGCTGAAAAACTTTAGAATAACTAATATTCTTTAATTTATTTATTGAAAGCTTTTCGTACGCAATAAAGAATCACTACATAGTATAAAACAAAGTCGCTTTCTCTGTCCATATATCCCTATATATGCTTAGATCTTTAAAACTACGTAACGTATTTTGATGCGGTTTATTTTAATGGATAGAGTGAATCAAGAGGAAGGTTTATATGTATTATACATGCATAATATAGTAGAGAAACACTGATGATTTCCGTGTGAAGCCGGGGCGGGTTGCTAGTGTATAATATGCAGGAAATTCGCAATAAGAGCATTTTTGTCGAGGAATTTTAATTGAAGATATAATTAGTTAGTTCGTACCTATAAGTTTTCTTGCCATATCGTTTATTTTCTCAGAAGCAAATTTAGTAGGTAATTAATCGACTGAATAAAACTTTACTCGAATTGTATAGTAACTTTGAGCGGTTTTAAAACTTTAATTATGTCACGTTTAGTTCCATCTCATTGTACTTAAACCCTGTTTAAACTAAAATCATTATAGAATAAGTACCTATTTCTTTTTGGTTTTGATATCATGATTTTTTTTTTTTCAAAAATCCTCAAACGAAAGCCATTTTTTTTCTTTTTACCAGAAAGAAATCTTAGTGAGTTATTCACTTTTATTGATTTCAGAATTCAGTACACCGTACAGCCTACGGGTGTAAGGTATTTAAATTTTTTTGGGCCTGTTTCTTTTTGTATTTACGGCATTTAAGTTATTAGCTGCTCTTTTTTTCTTTCCATTGTATCACACATCCTATTTAACCCGACTGCAAAGAAGTATGTGTAATATTAGACTGTAAGCAAATGAATTAAAGTCGGTGGTAGGTATTTTATCTTTCGAGCTTTTTATTTGATAATGACCGAGTGTTTATTGCCCATATTTACTAAGCGTTACCTTACCTACCCTACCCATCACTACAAAGTATAAAACAAAGTCGCTTTCTCTGTCCCTATATCCCTATGTATGCATAAATCTTTAAAACTACGCAACGGATTTGAATGCGGTTTCTTTTAATGGATAGAGTGATTCAAGAGGAAGGTTTATATGTATAATACATGCATAATGTAGGAGAGAAACACTAATCATTTCCGTGCGAAGCCGGGGTGGGTCGCTAGTATAGGATAAAAGCGTGAGTATAATGTATGTATGTTAGATATTACCCAGTTGGCCGTGTCTAGGTGGGGATTCCAAGGATGTCCATGCATTCGGCGGCTTCTCTTTGATCACGTTCCAGTCACTGATTCGCTTGATGCGGCAAACTGCTTTATGTGCGTTTGCTGTAATTTGCGGGAATCGGGTCAAGCTCTTGGATATTTCTGGAATTCTCAAATACATCTCAAAACATGTTTTACACTTATCACGGAATATATTGCACTGCACCCCAGTTTCGGTGAACATGCCTATTTATCCAAGCTATTTATCACATAGTATTATCTGAAGCTTCTTTTTTTTCGTCAAAGAGTAGAATTAGGTATTTATCTGCGGTTCTGTTTTCAGAACATTACTTATACCTGGATAATTTTAAGACAAGCGTGCATGAATAGACAAGTAATGTCTAGGCAAGCAGGTGCAATAGAGGGAAAAGGCCTGCCTCCAGGTCAGCTCATGCGTCGGATCATAAGCTATATAAAACAATACATACATATAATCACGCCATTATCCCTTATAGTGTAGGCAGAGCGTAAACGACCTAAGGAAAGTCATTCCGCCACGTCTGACAAAGTTTTGAGGGTTATTTAAGATAGATTTGTAGGTAAATTGCTGTATTGACAGCTCCATCGCCTAAATTACACTAGACTGAAACCCTCGGATCCCCTAAGCTGGTTTTTACTTCATGCCCGGGATGAAATGCCGCTGGCTCATTCTATGTTTTTCTCTCGCTCCCAGGTCAGCATGGAATAAAAATGATCCCTGCGTTAATTTAATGTCTGATGCTAGATAACCTTACCTAACTTTATCATTTATTAGGTACAACGCAACGTTAGAAAATAGTAGATTTTATGCCGAGTGCATAAAGCAAGTCATTATTATCCGAGATCGTTATATGCCTGAGCCCGCAGGGCGAGGGCAGATGAAGAAGTCGAGGATAAAAATGATTGGTGCACGAGTTATAAACTCTGCTTTTCACTTCGATTGCGAGAAAATAAAACAGTAACATAACATACTAACATTTATTTAATTAAAATTCAAAGTAAAATTAGTACAATTTTGAATGCTGAATGATATGGTTTTTCCCGGCATATTAACGGTATTCTTTTGAATTTGAGATGACATGACAGAAGATGGTATATTAAAAGATGATTGTTCTGGAGATGGTTCTTTTTTAGTATAGATACATTTAAAAAGCTACTTTTTTGCCCTTGTGCATAAAGTTCAACTTTATGTCGCCTAGATTCTGCATAAAGTAGTACTTTTTCGAGCATGAGAAGTGAAAAAACTATAATAACACTACAAGTTTCGTTTTCTTTGTCTTCACCAAAGAGCAAACTAGAATAAGCGACATTCATTTACTCGAACACAGCAACACGTAGAGCATTAATCTTCTTTTTTTATCACACAGGTGACAAAAGAATTGTATAGAACTCGGCTGAAACTACTTTGTTTCCATACAATGTGGAACGATCGACACATAGTACATGGAAAACTAACATGTTGAAAACGTATTGCTATCGGTTTAAATAAAATCTCTCGCTCTATAGTGTTGCAAAACTAACATCGAAAATTTCCGAGAGAGAATTTATGGTCGTCCATACTCTATACATATAATAAATCTCTAGAAGGGTCGTGTCTGTACATTTAATATTTTTACAAAAAATAATTGCAGCAGGCATTATTAACGATATAAAGATAAAAACCTTTTTTTTTTGTCTGTCTGTCCGTCTGTCTGTCTGTCTGCCTGTCTGTCTGTCTGTCTGTATGTTACCACATCACGCCAAAACTACTGAACCAATTTCGATGGGACTTTTTTTATTCAACTATGTGTTACCCGGGTTGCAACTTAGGATACGTAAAATCACGGTATCTGACTTAGGGGGTAGGCAGGAAATTGAAATTTGCCTGTTTCTTAACCGATTTTTATGGAACTTTTTTTATTTGACTGAGCATTATTTAAAATCAATGTTACGATACAAATAATCACGCCCAATGACTTAGGAGGTAGGTAGGAAATTGAATTTCGTTCGTTTTCAAACCGATATTGTTGGAACTTTGTTTGTTTTACTGAGCATTACTTAAACTCAAAGTTACGATACAAATAATCACGCCACCTGACTTAGGGGGTAGGCAGGAAATTGATCTCTGATCGTTTTTAACCGATCTTAAAGGGACTTTTTATTTGACTGAGTTTTCTTAATTACCTGGTGTCCAGCCTAGGTTAGAAATAATCACGCAAACTATTCTAATATTGAGTAAGTAACCCTGCGGAAGCGTGTTTCGCATTGTCTGATCTTTGTTTTTGTATAGAAAAAGCTACGGCGCGCGGGCTAGCAGATCCCGCTCCTACGCGCGGAGAAGCGTTTTCAGTATGTTCGACCCTGCGAGTTTTCCATACAAGCCGAGCGTACGAAGTCGCGGGCACAGCTATACATCATACATAAGTTAACTTTTTGTGTATTAAAAAAACGTAAGTTGTAAATAATTTTAAATATTCAAGAGTTTAATGACAAATTCAACAAAAAAGTTGTATCATAATTTGTATATAATTAATTGATCCCAAAACAAAAAGAAATGGAAACAAAGAAACAACCGTTAGGTAACACAACTCCGTTCATATTTAAGTAGACAGGTACATAGAATACCTACTATAATGTACTATCCTCGCATAGGTTTAATGTAAGACTATATTCTATCCCAATTGTGTAAAATATAAACAAAAAAATACATCGCTATTTAAAATGATAACCACCACGCGTACGGAGTCGCGGGCACAGCTAGTTTTATAATAGATTTCTTTTGTACAAAATCAAAGTACTCCAAAGTCAAAAGTAAAACTAGTATGTATAGTAAAAGTGTGTAGGTAGGTATCAAACAAGACCAGCCGTAACTAGCAAAAAAAAATATTGGTAATTTTTCGTAAAGTAAATGAATTCCTGACATATGTAAAAATCATTCAATAAATTCAATTATTATTTTTTAATGAATTTCGTCAAACAGAAATAATTAACCCTAACTCTCCGGCACGCACACTCAGATGCGGCCGCACGAGCCGGGCGAGCGTAAGGCGGCGGCAGTGTACCTACGGCGAACGTCGAAGATTGCGTGCGTGACGCGCCGCCATTTATTTTTATTGTGTTAATGTGTGTATTGCGTTGTATATCACTAATACATTACGTGGTGCAAAGGAACGCAGATAGTTACTCTGTGGCAGTACTTTTTTAACACCCTGTATAATCGGATGGGATCGGGATGTAATAAATAAAAGTTATATTTTTTGTAAAAGATAAGAAAGGATACGATAAATACACACACACACACACACATTCTCTCTCGTACACACTCACACACACACTACGCAACTGCTACACTACCCATAAAATAGCATGCTAAAATAGTTTTAATATTTACTTTTTTTAGTTTATATTTATTTTAGATTGTATTTTAATTGTAACACGTCTTTACGATAACCCCTGGGAGGAGCGGGGCCTTTTAACACACATATTTTTTACTTAAAAGAAGTGTCCCAACCTTTGTTAATTACCTAGAAATAAGAAAATGGAAATAAAGCACTATTTATTATTTATTTTATTATTATTATTTTTACACCGAAACGCACAACTCTACATTGGGTCGCAGGAATATTTTTATTGTTGTAACGTTTCCAACAAACAAAGCAAACATTGCCTCTCATAATATCTCCCTTTGGAACATGTTCCTATATGTTCATGTCGGTACATAAACGGGGTACGAGACGCCGGTTGGGATTCCACCCTTATGTTGTCGACATTCCAAGTTTTCGCACAAAGCGGTACGCTTCTACATTTTTAATGCGAACGGCCAAAGTGTGGAACTCCCTGCCTGCGGATCTATTTCCGGAACGTTATAACCTGGGCCTTTTCAAGGCGAGAGTGAACAGGCATTTTCTAGGCAATCATGCTCCATCATAGTCTACATCATCACTTACCATCACGTGAGATGGCGGACAAATGATTGCCTATCAAATACAAAAAAAAAAAAATAAGCAAACATTGCCACTCATATTATCTCCCTTTGGAACATGTTCCTATATTTTCATGTCGGTACATAAACGAAAAGGAATGTTCTTTTCCGTTTATTGTTAGGTGTAGGTACTGTCGCTATTGTTCATTGTTCTTACTTAACTGCCTCCTTGGTCTAGTGGCTAGGGCCATGGACTCTCGATCCAGAGGTCCTGGGTTCGATTCCCAGGGGGGAAACACAAAATTGATATTTGAGAATTTATTACTTTGTGAATTTTCTCCAGTTTGGTTAGGACATTGCAGGCTGAATCACCTGATTGTCCGAAAAGAAAAAGATTTCGTGCTTCGGAGGGCACGTTACGCCGTCGGTCCCGGTCGCTGTCTTTGATAGTGGTCGTTACTTAAAACCATGTCAGAGACCTGATAGTTGTGCTACTAGGCGGTTTAAAAACTCTGACACCAGGGTTCATCGCGTCGATAGACTCGATACCCACTCGACAGAAGAAGAATTATTCTTACAGTGTAGGTTTTGTTTTAAAATTAATTTTGATACCGCGTAGCGTAAGATATTGCCCTGCACCTCGTAAATTACATACCAGGTGTAAGGGACAGCGTCCCGCAAACTGATAGGGGTTGCTCAGTCTACGACACTGAACAACTATCAGCAGGATTTATTTTCAGGAAATGAAAAACAATTAAGGAAATCGTCTGATTGAGGTGAACATTTTGTATAAAACAGCTATTTTGTCACTTCCTGAAAAAAAATCCTACTGATAGTTGTTCAGTGTTGTTGAATGACCAACCCCTATCAGTTTGCGGGACGCGCTGTCCCTTACACCTGGTATATGCATATATGTATTTTGCATACCTAACCTATGTATCCGAGAACATATTACTCAAGATTAACGTACGGGTGTCGTAGACATATACCTATTATGGGTCCAATGTCTATCTGCCCAATATATCTAGCAAAATCATTCAGAAAATATACAAACTTTGCAGCTCAAAACCTGAAATTGAATGAACATACTTACTTACTTCGCTGGCTCAGCGACTCGAAGTGGATCTTAAATTGTATAACATACATATAATCACGCCCTTATCCCTAATGGGGTATGCAGATCGTCAACGACCCAAACAAAGGTCGTTGCGCCACGTCTGACAAGTATTGAGGGTCAGTTTAGATAGATCTGTGTATTGTTGTAGTGACAGGTTGTCAGCTTATCGCCTAAATAACAATACACTGAAACCCTCGAATCCCTTAGCTGGTTTTTACAGCATTCCTGGGAGGGGATGCAGCTAGCACATTCTATGTTTTTTCTGTCGCTCCCAGTCCATCATGGAAGATAAATTGTATTACCTATCTAATATTACATTTTAAAAAGGTTTATTTCATTTATACTCTAAACATATATCTTACTTCCATGTTGGACAAGGAGCGAGAGAAAAACATAGAATTTTCCAACTGCATTTCTTCCCGAGCATGCTGTAAAAACCAGCCGAGGGATACGAGGGTTTTTGTGTATTGCAATTTAGGCGATGGGCTGACAATCTGTCACTACAGCAATATACCTACAAATCTATCTTAAATATCAATCAAATCTTTGTTAGACAGTGCGAAACGACATTTGTTAAGATCGTTTACGCCCTGCCTACCCCATCAGGGATAAAGGCGCGATTATATGTATGTATGTACGTACCGTACATGTATCTGCGATTCAAATGCATATTCGAGAACACGTTATTCAAGATTGAGTTACGTACGTACGTCGCACGAGTTCCTCAGACGTACGTGCATAAATATGTGCATGCATGCTGGCCTGGGAGCGAGAGAAAAACATAGAATGTGCCAGCTGCATTTCCTCCCGGGCATACTGCAAAAACCAGCTAAGAGATCTGAGGGTTTTGGTATATTACTATTTAAGCGATGGGTCACTTCTTCTAAGCTTCGCTTGTGGAAGGCAAGCGAAAGCGGGGTGGCCAGTTCCTTCGCTACAAAGATGTGCATAAGCGTCACTTGAAGAACTGCAATATCGATGTTGATAAATGGGAGCAACTTTCGGAAAATCGAAACTCGTGGAGAAAATTGGTGCGCGAGAGTACAATGGTCTTTGAGACAAGAACTGTTAATCTCAACAAAAAAAGGGATGAACTTAACACTCGACCTCGTAGAACATATCTCTATAACTATGTTAATAACATCCTGACGTGCGCCACCTGCCACCGAACGTTCACAAGCAAACTGGTCTACACCAGTCATATAAGAATGACTGGTGTAGACCATGAAAGGAGACAAGAATAGATCAGTCGCCAAAGCCGAAAAACGGCTAGGAAGGAATGATGATGATGGGTCACTACAGCCATTAACCTACAAATATATCTTAAATAACCATCAAAACTTTGTCAGACGTGGCGTAATGACCTTTGTTTGGGTCGTTTACGCTCTGCGTACCCTATTAGGGATAAAGGCGTGATTATATGTATGTATATGCATAATATTCCAATATCTGTGCAATACATCTGCGACGGAAGCGTGCGTGGTCATGCAGATCTTCCACCTACCTACGTTTCGGAAATAAGTAGGTCATAATTCAAAATTGAAATCAATAATCATTAACAACAAAGTTTGGATACTTCAAAAACTTAATTTTCACCGGAAAACTTACATAGCGCGGGTGAAACCGTAGCCGAAAACAAATTAAAATTGTAAATCCAAGAATTACATTAACAGTTGATCAACCATTGGATGACTCAATCATCAACAATTTATCAATCAGTGGATGACTCAATCATCAACGATTGATCAATCACTGAATGTACTCAATAATTAATGATTGAACAATACTTTAGAAACCAATAAGGTTCCATTTTAAAAGGACAATAGATGGTATCCTACATAAGGAAATAAGCGGATACTTTTTACCTCTATAGAAATAAATACGTTATTTTCGCTAAAAAAACATATTTAGCGCCGGTTGAAATAGCAGGGCGGAAATAGAGTTCCTAAAAATTCTAATCCAAGATTTTATCAAGCATATTCGAGAACACAATATTGAAGACAGAGCTTCGAACGGTTTCCGCAGACGTGTCGGCACAATATTCCAATATCTGTCCAATAAGTCTGTGACGGATGTACGATGTACGTATGCCCTGAGTTCATAAGCAGATTTTTGGGAAGCTTAGTCTAGAAACATCAATGGTTGATCAACCACTGGATAACTTAATCATCAACGATGGATGAATCAGTGAATGACTCAATCATCAACGATTGTTCAATCACTGAATGTACTCAATAATTAATATTTGAACAATACTTTAGAAACCAATATTCTTATTTTAAGGTTCCATTTTTAAATGGACAATAGATAGTATCATAAAGAAGGAAATACGTAGGATACTTTTTGGTAAAAATAAAATGGTAGAAATAAATACGTCATTTCCACAAAAAAAAAATTGTTTGTGCCGGTTGAATTCGCCGGGCGGAAAGCTAGTTCCTAAAAATTTAAATCCTATATTTTATTAAACATATTCGAGAACACAATAACAATATTGAAGACTGAGCTTCGTACGGTTTCTGCAAACGTATCTGCACAATATTTCAATACCTGTCCAATAAGTCTGTGGCGGATGCACGATGTACCTATGTAACCTCCTGAGTTCATAAGCAGATCATTGGGAAGCTCAGTCTGGATATAGGTCAGTTCAGTCCAATGGTGAGTCCATTTTGGCTTTCACGCTGACCTATTGATTGATGATATTGGAATATTGCGTTCTCCAATATTATGCAGATGTTTGATCCATCACCAGATAAGTTAATCATTAACGACTCTATATGACTGGAATAGGTGTAGAAATCTGGGTTTAATACTTAAACGGTATTACGTACGAGTACTTAGATTGTGACACCGGTCACTCTCGTACTTACGATATTTTTAATATGCTTTTCTTCCCATAATTTAAATATTCGTTCAAAAAAGCTTTAGTCTTGCAAAGTGTGAGAGAGCATCAGCAAAGATTTTTAATGACAATAATCGTTAAATAAGTGAAATTGGAAAAAATATAACGAGTTTCTATATGCCAATATTTAGTCTACGAATTTTGTTTACGCTATTACCTGAATGCATAAATAAATTATATGACAGCGAGAATTAAAAAAGATTTATTTGTTTCAGATTCCAGCCATGATTTGAATAACCTGACGGGTAAGTCAGACTTGATGATAATAAATGTGTCGGTGATTGATCAATTTAAACTGCCTCAGTGGTGTAGTGGTCAGAGCCATGGGCTTAAGATCCGGAGGTCCTGGGTTCGATTCCCAGGGGGGAACACAAAGTTGATATTTGTAAATTTACCAGTTTGTGAGGTTTTACCCAGTTTGGTTAGGACATTGCAGGCTGAATCACCTGATTGTCCAAAAAAGAAAAAAAGGATTCCGTGCTTCGGAGGGCACGTTAAGCCGTCGCGTCGGTCCCAGTCGCTGTCTTTGACAGTGGTCGATACTCAAACCTTGGCAGAGGCCTAATAGCTGTGCTGACACCAGGGTTCATCGGGTCGTTTGACTCGATAATCCACTAGCTAAGAAGAAGATTGATCAACCGTTGATGATTGGCTCGTATGGTCATTGATCAATCGTTGATGAATTTGATGATTGTCTCGTCTGATGATTAATCAATCGTTGATGAATGTCCTATGTGATTTTGGTGATTGTGTTTGGTCAATTTTTCTTCATGGTTACTACAACCCTTGTTGTTTGAGACCTGTTAGGATATATACTACATACCTACATACGGGATGTAAGTAACAGCGTCCCGCAAACTGATAGGGGTTGCTTAGTCAACGAAATGTAATAACTACCACAAGGAATTTTTTTCACGATTTTTTTTCCCTACAAATTGTTTATGGGATCCGAGGGATTCAGTATATTGCAATTTAGGCGATGGGCTGACAACCTGTCACTACAGCAATATACCTACAAATATATCTTAAATAACCCTCAAAACTTTGTCAGACGTGGCGGAACGACCTTTGTTTTGGTCGTTTACGCTCTGCCTACCCCATTAGGGATAAAGGCGTGATTATATGTATATGTATATGCAAATTGTTTAATCGAGGTGGTCATACTGATTTGGAGGGTAATTAATTTATTCATCTCCAATTTTTTTTCCCCTGTGAAATATTTTCCGTTTCCTTGACTGAACAACCCCTATCAGTTTGCGGCACGCTGTCCCTTACATCCGGTAGGAGATTATTATTCCACTCCTTGCTCGCGGGGTATTTGCTCGTGAGAGTTCCCGGCAATCTCATATTCCCCAGAAGCCTTCTCCTGGCAGGAACTCATATAAACACTAAGGCTTCCGTACAGGTTATATTTCATGTAATATCCTTGTTTATTGTAGTAAATAAAATTGTTTTACAAATCAGCCGTCTTTGCGAGCTAGTGTTTTATAATACATCCGTATTCGACTTTTTCTTTTATGCTGGACTGGGAGCGAGAGAATAACATAGTATGTACCAGCTGCATTTCCTCCCGGGCATGCTGTAAAAACCAGCTAAGGGATCAGAGGGTTTCTGAATATTTCAATTTAGGCGATAGGCTGATAACCTATCACTACAGCAATATACCTACAAATCTGTCTGAAACAACCCTCAAAACTTTGTAATACGTGGCGGAACGACCTTAGTTTTGGTCGTTTGCGCTCTGCCTACCCCATTAGGGATAAAGGCGTGAATATATGTATGTATTCGTAATTTTTTTATGTATGAAACCATCTTCCTACTAAAAATAATTGGCAAGATTATTGCTGTTCACTCTCGCCTAGAAAAGGTCCAGGACCTTTCCGGAAAGCGAATTCCACTCATTACCCGTTCGCATTATAAATGTAAGCGCTTTGTAAAAAAATATAGTTTGTCTCTCTCAGCCTAGTATAAAATGATACGCAGCCTAGTATAAATATATACGTAATTACTCCCCCAAATGAAACACAAACTTTCCCTCGTCATTTCATTCACCTTCTCGCAGAAAATATTTTCCTTTTCATAACATTTAATGCGTTCAATTTTAACGTTGCTGTCGACACTGGCGTCGATTTCAACCTCAGTAGATTAAAAAGCTTTTCAAGTGGAATATTCTTTGCGCTACAGAACAGTGGTATATTGAAAATGTATTGAAGCTTTCAATATTACAACTAGAACGAGAAACACAAACTATTAAAATAATCACTTCTATTCTACTACATACATACATACAAATAATCACGCCTTTATCCCTAATGAGGTAGGCAGAGCATAAACAAAGGTTGTTTCGCCACGTCTGACAGTTTTGAGCATTATATAACCCTCAAATCTATGTCAGACGTGGCGGAACGACCTTTGTTTAGGTCGTTTACGCTCTGCCTACCCCATTAGTGATAAAGGCGTGATTATATGTATGTATGTATTGTAGGTATATTGCTGTAGTAACAGGTTGCCTAAATTACAATATACTGAAACCCTCAGATTCCATAGCTGGTTTTTACATAACCGTATTACATGACCGAGAGGAAATGTAGCTGGTACATTCTATGTTTTTCTCTCGCTGCCAGGCGAGCATGCTATTCTACTATGACATTAATATATTCCGGGTTATGTGCCACTTGAAGTATGTTAGACAACCTATCAGAACGATTTTTATTTTGTTCTTCAATCTCTATTCTCTCACTGTAATATTTTGACATCAGTATCAAGCTACTTAGGACTCTTGTCTGTAACGTAAGCAAACTTGTTTATTCTTTTCTTTCTAACCTACCTGCAGAGAATCAAAAATAGGGAAAATCCTTCATGGTCACCTGGGCGTGGAAGGTTCCGGTAGTGCCAGGCTCTTACCGGCTAAAAACCCCCTTTTGCTAAATTTTACAAATACAAATACAAATCACTTTATTTCCACAAAACACATTACAAAAAATAAAAACACACATTCAAGAATAACATCACAAACAGGACAGGTAGACATATAGATATTTAACAGAAGTGGAAAAAGGTGTGGACACAGCTTGGTTGTTTTTAAGTCCACCCTACGTCAGGTGTACAGAAGAGGATAGATATAGCACAGAACAACTTGAACTACAATTTGACAAATCTTTGTAATATATATTTTAATAGTAACAATAGTAGGCACATATAGCGATTATTTATGAGCAATACTAAATATTGAAGTAATTTTAACTGAACAATAAAAAAAATAGTAACAGTAATAGGCACATTTTCCAAAAGTAAAGGGCTTCTGTCGAGTGGGTATCGAGTCTATAGACCCGATGAACCCTGGTGTCAGAGTTTTTAAACCGCCTAGTAGCACAACTATCAGGCCTCTGACATAGTTTTGTGTAACGAACACAATCAAAGACAGAGACCGGGACCGACGGCTTAACGTGCCCTCTGATGCACGAAATCTTTTTCTTTTCGGATAATCAGGTGATTCAGCCTGCAATGTCCTACCCAAACTGGGGAAAAATTCACAAAGTGATAAATTCTCAAATATCAACTTTGTGTTTTCCCGCCTGGGAATCAAACCCAGGACCTCCGGATCGGGAGTGCATGGCACTAGCCACGGAGGCAGTTAAGCAGAAGAAGTGGTTATTTTATCCCAGGTATTAAGCCAAACATTTCTGTAACGAGGAGATTACATCTATTAGTACTTCAGTGAGTGTGCTCAAGAGCTCCACGAGCTTATCCCACCAGCTCCCTTCTACCATCGGACATCTAGACCACAGGATACCATCTATACCTGGTTGATATTCCACCAAAAAGGACTAAGCGCTTTAAAAACTCTTTCATAATGCGCACGGTAAAAGAGTGGAACTCACTACCTGCGTCTGTGTTTCCGAATACATACAACCCCAACACTTCAAAGTTATACAGATTGATGCTACGCCGTAGTAACTGATATACTTGTAAATGCTACACGGTAGCTACGCCGTAGTAATTTGCGTAGATATTTTTTTCTAATAATGATTGGCGACAAGCTGCTCAGGATAGGGACGACAGGATGGAGGCAAAGATTCACTTTGGATCGTTGAGCCAGCGAAGTAAGTACGTAAGTAATAATGGTACTTTTTTATCATACGCCGCGCCGTAACTTCGAAAAATCTGAGATCATCGACGGTAAAAATAAATTAATTCTGATAAGCAGAATATTTACCTATTTTAGCACAATCTTAGTTTACACAACAAAATTAGTAAGGAGCAGTTTTATTCCATTAACCTAATTACTATTCAGGATAAAGTATAAAGTCCCTGTATAATCAAAGCTTTTACAAGATGCATTAATTATTAGTAGTAGTCCATGCTGGACTGGGAGCGAGAGAAAAACATAGAATGTGCTAGCTGCATTTCCTCCTGGGCATGCTGTAAAAGTCAGCTAAGGGATCCGAGGTTTTCAGTATGTTGTAATTTAGGCGATGGGCTGACAACCTGTCACTACAGATATATACCACCAAATCTATCTTAAATAACCCTCAAAACTTTGTCAGACGAGGCAAAACGACCTTTGTTTAGGTTGTTTACGCTCTACCTACCTCATTAGGGATAAAAGCGTGACTATATGTATGTATTAATTAGTAGAAAGCAGTTTCATAGGTCCTTATATAATGTTTTTACAACATCAAGCATCCTTCAAATGCAATTGTATAAAATGAGCAGATAATTAACTGCCTCCGTGGTCTAGTGGCTAGTGCCATGGACTCCCGATTCGGAGGTCCTTTGTTCGATCCCAGGGGGGAAACACAAAGTTGATATTTGAGAATTTGTGAATTTTTCCCCAGTGTGGTTAGGACATTGCAGACTGAATCACCTGATTGTCCGAAAAAGAAAAAGATTTCGTGCTTCGGAGGGCACGTTAAGCCGTCGGTTCTGGTCGCTGTCTTTAATAGTGGTCGTTACTTGAAACCATGTCAGAGGCCTGATAGTTGTGCTACTAGGTGGTTTAAAAAACTCTGACACCAGGGGCCAGACTCGATACCCACTCGACAGAATAAGAAGCAGATAATTCATTTTCTTAGCTAATGGTAAAGTAACCTTAAGTAGGTAGAGCTTTTAGCATATTTCTGCTACCATAAACACTTGTGAATTTTGGTCTTAAGAAAGAAAGCAGTGAAGACCAGAACATAAAAAATCCAATTCACGGGACCCTAGGTAAGCAGCACACTTTTCTGTCATATTCTACATACATATACATACATACATAAAATCACGCCTTTATCCCTTACGGGGTAGGCAGAACGTAAAACGCCTCCTAAAAGGCGCTTTCGCCACGTCTGACATAAATTGAGGGCAATTTTAGATTGTAATGTGTTTTGCTGTAGTGACAGGTTGTCAGCCCATCGATTAAATAACAATACACTGAAACCCTCGAATCCCTTTTGCTGACTTTTACAGCATGCCCGGGAGGAAGGGCAACTAGAACATTCTATGTTTTTCTTTCTCTCCCAGTCCAGTATGGAAGAAATCTGTCGTATTCTACTAGTGCCAAAAGTTGCTGGTATTTTGTAGCCCGATGGTGTAGTGGATAGGGTCGTTGCCTCCTGAGCGGGAGGTCGTGGCTCGAATCCCACCACGTACCAATGTGTTTTTCGAATTTCATATGTACGTTTATTCGGCGCTTTTTCCGTGCTTCGGAAGGCACGTTAAGCCGTTGGTCCCGGTTAATATCGTTTAATACCGTAGATATTAGTCGTTAAGCTATATCAGAGGCCTGTGCTAAGCATTGGCGGCTTGAAAACTGTGACCTAATATAAGATTGGGTCTGGTTTCCCTTATGGGTTGCGGAGGTCAGATGGCAGTAGCTCTGTGTAAAATCCAGTACCCTCGTTCAATCCCCTGGATTAGGTAGCCGACCCCGTAAGATACGGGATAAGGCTAGGGAGGTAATGATGACTTTGCTTAAAAAGTAACACGTTTTTATACCAAAATATTTCATTAGTGCATTACAAATTCTATACTTCATTCCTTTTCCGGTGGAAACGTCAGGCGTTTGGTGCGCTGCAACAAAGGACCTTGTTCCCAAGATAGGGCGGCGTTTGAGAGACTGTGGTGGTCATGATCCTCGTTCCTAGTCCAACAAATAACTCTAACTATTCTGCTATTTCTTCCATCGGAGCGAAAGAAAAACATAGAATGTGCCAGCTGCATTTCCTCCCGGTCATGCTGTAAAAACCAACTAAGGAATCCGAGGGTTTCAGTATATTGCAATTTAGGCGATTGGCTGACACTCCGTCACTCAATAACCCTCAAAACTTTGGCAGGCGTGGAGGAACGACCTATGTTTAGGTCATTTACTCTGCCTACCCCGTTAGGGATAAAGGCGTGATTATATGTATGTATATATGAACATATACAATACAATACAATACAAAATTCTTTATTGCACAAAGAAACACATACAACAGAAATAAAAAGGAACAAACGTGACAGTACAATATAGGCGGCCTTATTGCTAAAGCAGCAATTTCTACCAGGCAACCTTTGCGTATAGAAATTTTACAAGCAGAAAGCGGGATAGTGCATATTACTACATATAATACTTAGACAATATTTCATATACCTGCGATTCAAATGCATATTCGAGAACACATTATTCAAGATCGAGTGACGTACGTACGTCGCATGGGTTCCATAAAGGCGTGATTATATGTATGTATTCGCGGCAATGAAGCCAGCATTATGGGTACGTTAGGGCTTTTTTAATTTTTATGTTATTGATTTCTAATTTTTTTTTGTGTTTAGCAATAAATTGTCTTTGGTTTAATTCTAACACGTTCATCTTAGCCAAACTGTGATGTGAAAGTTATGCGAATACAATAAATAGGAAGTATTTCCACTATGACAGTTCATATAAAATTGACTTGTTTTGCTATTATAACTATATAAGAAGAAGAAAAAGAATAGGTAGAAAAACTAACCCTTGAGTTCTCAAACCACGAAGTAGCAGAAAGGAAAACATATCAGAACGGAAAATAACTCAGTTCCAGTAAAGTAATCAGCGATATGGAGAGTGCATCGAGCCCTTAGACTTGAAGAAAAGTAAAGAGACACCATGACCTATAAAAATTGTTTCCTATGTTCATTACATATATACATATAATCACGCCTATATCCTAATGGGGTAGGAAGAGCGTAAATGACCTAAACAAAGGTCGTACCGCCACGTCTGGCAAAGTTTTGAGGGTAATTTAAGATAGATTTGTAGGTATATTGCTGTAGTGATAGGTTGTCAGCCCATCGCGTAAATTACAATATACTGAAACCCTCGGATCCCTTAGCTGGTTTTTACATCATGCCCGGAAGGAAATGCAGCTGGCACACTGTATGTTTTTCTCTCGCTCCTAGGCCAGCATAGAAGATAGGTAGTGTAAATAGGAGATGATTTATATTTGTCTGTCTAATACAATCTTTGAGTTTTTTTATATAACTTGCAATTTGGCCTCTGGATATTTACCGACAAAGTTGATAATTGCTTATGTCTGACCCACGCTGACGTAATTTTCATGATATTAAATCGTTCTAGTACACAAAGGTAAATAAAGTTCGTAATCTAAAAGAGAAAACCTTTGCATTTTTGCAAAAGTTCAAATGGGCCACGATCCAATTACCACGGTCAAATTATTTTTATTTATTTAATAATTTATTGTACACAATAAAAGGCATAATTTGGACATTGTTAAGTCATACAGATACTTAAATATTAGATGGACCAAGCATAGTATAATGGTTTTATTGCTTCATTTTCTAGCTAAACGTGTTCAGTCTATAGTTTTCTAATCTGATATCTCGGCAAGCTTGTCTAGTAATTGGATTTATAGAGCGTTAGACGTTTTTATTGTTTGCTATGTGCTTAATGGAACTTTACCACGGCGGTAGCAAACCAAGTGAATTAAATTTGATCTTACATACATACATATAGTCACGCCTGTATCCCTGATGGGGTAGGCAGAGCGCAAACGACCCAAACAAAGGTTGCTCCGCCACGTCTGACAAAGTTTTGAGGGTTATTCAAGATAGATTTGTAGGTATATTGCTGTAGTGACAGGTTGTCAGCCCATCGCAATACACTAAATTGCAATACACTGTAACCCTCAGATCCCTTAGCTGGTTTTTACAGCATGCCCGGGAGGAAATGCAGCTGGCACATTCTAAGTTTTTCTCTCGCTCCCAGTCCAGCATGGAAGAAAATTTGATCTTATGATCGTAATATCTAACAAACTATGATATTAATTCTTCCATGCTGGACTAAGAGCGAAAGAAAATCTTAGAATGTACCTGCTGCTTCTCGTCACGGGCATGCTGTGAAATCAAGCAAAGGGATTCGAGTGTATTGTAATTTAAACGATGGCCTCACAGACAACCTATCACTATAGCGATACACAATTTCAATCTAAGTCCGATGTGATGAAAAAACCTTTTACTAGGCGTTTTATGCTCTTTATATACACCGTGAAAGATAAAGACGTGAATTTATGATTTAAAATATCTAAGAAGGATGTATCAATGCTTTTTCTCTCAAGTTATTGTGAAAAAAAAAAACAAAATCATTCCGTTAGTTAGTTTAATGATTACAGGCAAAATACTATCCTTTTATCTTTAATTTAAAATACCAAGAAAACTTTGTTGTAGATTAAAAGAATCCTCCAAATCAAAATTTACTTTTCTTTATAATATAATCAATCACCAAACAATGACAAGATATTGAATTTCAATTACCGCATTTTACGATCGTCGATCTAAAAGTGGGTCGGCGGAGTAGGAATCCATTTGAATAAATAAATTAATATTTCAGTATCGGTTAAACACGGCCATTTGCTCGGTTTAAATTAATAAAATAACATTTGAACCCGGTTGCTTCAGAAGCAGGGTAATGTTTTTCAAATGTGTTTGTTATTTCTTTTACATAGGATATACCTAGTCGAATGTTAGGCTCGTATTTATAAAGCGATGTCAAGATAGAGAGTAATATTAAGTACGGATTTGACAGGTCCTTTTGTACTAAAATGACATTTCTGATACGGTCTCCAACTAGCTATCAGTCTCAAGTGCTGTTTATAATTACGGGCCTTAAATTATAATTAAGTAATTGTAGCTAATGTATAAATCAAAGGTATACAATGTTATGGACAAAATGTAGGAACAGCAAAGAAGTTTGTAATTTTTCCTTTAAATGATTATGTACTTCCATGCTGGACTGGGAGTGAGAGAAAAACATAGAATGTGCCAGCTGCATTTCCACCCGTGCATTTCAGTATATTCCAATTTAGGCGATGGGCTGACAACCTGTCACTACAGCTTATACCTACAAATCTATCTTACATAACCCTCAAAATTTTGTCAGACGTGGTGGAACGACCTTTGTTAAGGTCGTTTACGCCCTGCCTACCTCATTTCATGATTCTTGAGGGCTTCCTTCGGAGTAGGTATTGTAAGTGGGTTTTATTTCCGCTGCAGAATATGATTTTTGTTTGGTATGACATCGGCATTTATCAACCCAGTCGAGATGTTATTGATAGTGGAAAAATATCAATCACTATATATTTTCGACTTTGTATAAAACAAAGTCGCTTTCTCTGTCCCTATATCCTTTTGTATGCTTAGATCTTTAAAACTACGCAACGGATTTTGATGCAGTATTTTTTAATAGATAGAGTGATTCAAGAGGAAGGTTTATATGTATAATGCATGCAGAATATAGTAGAGACACACTGATGATTTCCGTGCGAAGCCGGGGCCTGTCGCTTGTAACGTATACAATATTTTGTAACATTCCTCCTATCCTACGGGTGTATCGCAGATATTTTTCAAGGCACGTTACTCTTTGGTAGACATACATACGTATAATCACGCCTTTATCCCTAATGGGGTAGGCAAAGCGTAAACGACCTAAAGAAAGGTCTGACAAAGTTTGGAGGTAGATTTATAAGTATATCTTATTTAAGATAGATTTGTAAGTATATATTTTCTTCCATGCTGGACTGGGTTCTTCCATGTTGGACTGGGAGTGAAAGAAAAACATAGAATGTGCCAGCTGCATTTCCTCCCGGATATGCTGTAAAAACCAGTTAAGAGATCCAAGGGTTTCAGTATATTAGAATTTAGGCGATGAGCTGTCAACAGCGTTTACCCCATTAGTGAGAAAGGCGTGATTATATGAATGTTGTAGGTATATTGCTGTGTAGCGACAGATTGTCAGCCCATCGCTTAAATTGCAATGTACAGTAACGCTCGGATCCCTTGCTGGTTTTTACAGCATGCCCGGGAGGAAATGCAGCTGGCACATTCTATATTTTTCTCACGCTCCCAGGCCAGCATGGAAGAAATTCTTTGGAAGAATCTCGATATTTTTCTCGTGATACCTACGTAGTGTGATTCGGTGACGTGCCTGGTTGAATGTCGATTTGTTCGGGCGAGCTTTATTTAATTAGCAGGCAGGTTGATTTGGCACTGCTTGAAAAAATTATGTGCACGGAAGCATTTCATACATACATATAATCACGCCTTTCCCTAAGCGTTTCATCGGTATTTTTAAATACCTAACTAGTAGATTGGAAGTAGTGGGCCGAGTTGTTAGGTTATCTAGATAATTTATTTCGACCCAATTTCAATTTTAGGGAGTAAAGACTTCAGAAAGGATTCGAGATTAGATTTCTTTAAAGTGCTTATAACCACTCAGAATGACTTAAAAGTGAACAGTCCCAATTAAATAAATATCTACTTCCCAGTTGAACAAATATCACACTTGCTCAGTTAAATAAATACCCAGGATCAAACTTCCGTCAAAGAAACCACATAACTTAAAAGGTCATAAATACTGCTTATCAGCTTTTTAGAGCGTTATGATGAAATATGTTACGTTACGTTAGGAAACTATAGAATGTGAAAGCTACATTTCCTCCCGGGCATGCTGTAAAAACCAAGCTAAGAGATCCGAGGATTCCAGTATATTGTTATTTAGGCGATGGGCTGACAACCTGTCACTACAGCAATATACCTACAAATATATTTTAAGTAACCCTCAAAACTCTGTCAGACGTGGCGAAAGGACTTTTGTGTAGGTGTATGTATGTATTTAGTCAGTAAATCTAGAATCGAGCCCACTGTATCAAATATACTGTGGGATTAGTCGTTAGAATGTGGTTGTTTCGCATTAAGCCCTTAATGACCATATTAAGGAGTAATCTCTACACTTGATCCGAATAATCTCCATAGCGTTATGGTGTAGTTTGATCGGTGTTAGGAGGCCATTATAATCCTGTTTAAGGACTGTATTTTCGTAATGTTTGTCTTGTATAATGTTAACATGGTTCGGTCTCCTTGACTACAGAGAAACTGTGTATTTACATTGTGTAGGTACGTTGAAAATCAAATTAATTACTTTGAAGAGTAGTAGAAAATTTTGATTGAGTGACAAGTATAGAAACCCATATTGTTTTCCAATATTGGCTCAATTGTATAAACGTAGAGACAAAAAATAAAAAAATATTTCTATCCTCTGTTTTATTCTCAGAAGATAACTCAGAGAAACACGGAAATATTATTATTAGTACCAGTTAGTACCAATTAATTTAAGACAGGAGGATGGCATACACGCGTGTAATACTTATTTCTCTATACGGCGAGTAAAAAAATTGACTGAAAAAAACTGATCATATTTTAGGGTGTGATTCTACCCATGAAACTGAACAACTTTCGAAATACGAAAACTAATTGGCCCTCCCGTGCAAAGGATGTCAGAGACAATTTGTATGGGAGGTCCAAATATTATGATTCAATTTTCGGCCTGTTCCCTGGGGAAAATTTATCAGTTTCATAGGTGAAATCACACTCTAAAATACGGATATAAATTTTTTACTTCCTATATATTGTACCCACTATTTTTTTATAATGATTTATCAAATTTTTTTGAACTGCCACGTTGTTGTAACAGCCTAAACCTAGAAAATTTAAAATCAAACTATTTTTCAAATAAAAGAAACAGCTTCAGTGGAGCTCCGATATCTCAAAGGTACAAAGATATTGAGAAGCCTTTATCAGTTAGATATATTTTTGCTTTGTCATCTTTAAGGATAAAAATATTTGTAAGTTTATGTTTATCCTATCTTTTAGTATTTTTTGTAAGATGGAAACGGAGAAGCAGCATAAACCACGCCTGATTAAATTGTTGATGAGGCTTATCATCACCATTATATGAGATATTTATACCTCATGTTTCATGTAAAATTAACGCACAGAAAACACTACTACATTTTTTAGAGTTTGTACAGAAAAAGAATTAAGATAATTCTATACGTTTAGGAATTCCCAATCTCAAAACCCAATTTGTACATAAATTACCACTGTGCACAAAACATACATATAAACAAAGATCGTACCGCCACGTCTGAAAAAGTTTTGAGGGTTATTTAAGATTGATTTGTAGGTATATTGCTGTAGTGACAGGTTGTGAGCCCGTCGCCTAAATTGGAATATACTGAAACCCTCGGATCCCTTAGCAGATTTTTACAGCATGCCCGGGAAGAAATTCAGCTGGCACATTCTATGTTTTTCTCTGGCTCCCAGTCCAGCATGGAAGATATTTGTATACGTTTAGAAATTCCCAACCACGAAACCTAATACGTACTTAAATTACCATTGTGCAAAACACATAGAGAAATAAATAAAAAAAATCGTAATAGTAAAAATTCGATGCTCAAATAATTTATCAAGAAATGGCGAACATATTCGGAACAATAACACGATTTCATCTTCAATTTAGTTCGCAAACAGTAGTTGATTTGATTTCTGATTGAAATAACATTCCGAAACCTAACAAGTGCTGCCAATTTTACTTCCAGTTTCATTTACCTATTAAATATTAGGTTTGTTTACTGGAAAACAAATATTTAATTTCCATCAATTTATATAAGAACCACATACATACATTGTATATAAACCACATACATTATTTTGGTTTTTAACAACCTAGACAACTACAACATGTTTTGAGCGTTGATATTACGTATATTGTTACAGTGACGGGTTGTCAGTTTATCGCCTAAATCATAATACACTGAAATCCTCGAATCCCTTAGCTGGTTTTTACAACATGCCGATAAAAAACTATTGTACGTATGTAGTATTTAAATAGATCTACACATATTTAGCTACATTCGTCCATACTGATTGGGAGCGATAAAAAATCATAGAATGTGCCAGCTATTTCTCCTCCTGGGTATGCTGAAAAAAAACCTTTTTAATTCGAGGGTTGTAGTGTGTTGTAATTTATGCGATGGGGTGAAAACCTGTCTCTATAGCGATACATTTTAATCTAAATTTTCCCGTAATTTTTGCAAGGCGAAGTGAAAATGCATTTAACTTGGCCTTTTACGCTTTGTATAGTATAGACTTTATACTATAGGTATTGAGTTTATATTCTTCCATGCTAGCCTGGGAGCGAGAGAAAAACATGTGCCAGCTGCATTTCATACCGGGCATGCTGTGAAAACCAGCTAAGGGATCAGGGGGTTTCGGTACATTGTAATTTAGGCGATTGGCTGACAACCTGTCACTACAGCAATATACCTACTAATCAATCTTAAATAACCTTCAAAACTTTGTCAGACGTGGTGGAATGACCTTTATATAGGTAGTTAACGCTGTGCCTACCCCATTAGGGATTAAGGCATGATTAAATGTATGTATATATTAAGTTTAATATTTTCTATTACACGAGGCTAGAGGTTAATATTTCCTTGGCAATATAATATGTGTGTTTACAAGACCCCATTATTTTGTAGGAAAGAGTCAATGTTTTCCTTACACGTGTTAGCAACTGGGAAAATTTCCTTACTTATTTACTTGACAAACTAATTATAAATATAGTATATCTTCCATTATGGACTGGGAGAGATAGAAAAACATAGAATGTTCCTGCTGCTCTTCCTCCCGGGCATGCTTTAGAAGTCAGCAAAAGGGATTCGAGGGTTACAATGTATTGTAATTTAGGCGTTGGGCTGACAACCTGTCACTACAGCAATACACATAATTACAATCAAAAATTTGCCCTAAATTTATGTCAGACGTGGCGAAACCGCCTGGTACGAGGCGTTTTAAGCTCTGCATACCCCGTAAGGGATAAAGGCATGGTTATATGTATATATGTATGTATTATTGTAGACAATAAAATATAAAACATATGCATTCATATTAAACAAAGACACAACAAGCACAGCTTATTCCTAAAACGAAATCTCTTTCTGCAGACATACGCTAGATAAATAGCATTATTAATTGGATAACATAAATACTCTATAAAATACGTTAAATTAGTAAGCATTTTATCCAAATTACAAAAGTATCTGCCAAGTGGTGCCCAGAACTGTTATATATGTTTATTTTTTTACAAAGCAATAAAATGCTATGGAAGCAATGCCTCTACGTTATTGCTACAACCTCGCCCCAAGTCACAAAAACCAATATTGTTGCTACACAGCGCTCCCCCTTTAATCACCCCAGTATACACTGTTCGGGAGTACACTCAGAGGTAAAATTAAATACCAACGAGACGAGACAGAAAGCAATCTATTGACGACAAACAATCTCAACTGTTTTATAGTAGATATAAATAAAATAACATATCTTCTTAGTGAAATTTACGACCCGTTGGACGACTCTGATGTTAGATTTTTTTATCTGCGCCGTTATCCGGTTAACTGCCTCCGTGGTCTAGTGGTCACAGCCATGGGCTTACAATCCGAAGATCCTGGGTTTGATTCCCAGGGGAGAATACAAAATTGCTATTTGTCAATTTATCACTTTGTGAGATTTTCCCCAGTTTGGGTAGGACATAGCAGGCTGAATCATCTGATTGTCCAAAAAAGAAAGAGGATTCCGTGCTTCGGAGGGCACGTTAAGCCGTTGGGCCCGGTCGCTGTCTTAAATAGTAATCGTTACTCAAACCATATCATAGGCCTAAAGCTGTGCTACTAGGCGGTTTGACAACTCTGACACCAGAGTTCATCGGGTCTTTCGACTGGAAAATCCACTCTCTAAGAAGAAGAAGAATTATCCGGTTAGCCTCTGAAATGGTTTACGATGTCAGAGGCTATTAGTTAGTTTTCAAAAGAGCAACTGAGACTGAAAGCTTAATGTGCCTTCTGGAGCACAGAATCATCTAACCTACTTATCGAACAATCAGTTGATGGAGCCCACATTTTACTTCGCCCCGAGTCACAAAAACACTCAGAGGTAAAATTAAATACCAGCGAGACGAGAACAGAAAACAATCTTCTGACGACAAACAATTTCAACTGTTTAGTAAGCAAGAGAGATGAGCCCGATGGTGTAGTGGATAGGGCCGCTGCCTCCTGATCGGGTCGTGGTTCGAATTCCACCACGTACCAATGTGTTTTTCGGTTTTCGAATTTCATATGTACGTTTATTCGGTGCTTTTTCCGTGCTTCTGAAGGCACGTTAAGCCGTTGGTCCCGGTTAATATCGTTTAATACCGTAGATATTAGTCGTTAAGCCATATCAGAGGCCAGTGCTAAGCATTGGCGGCTTGAAAACTCTGACCTAATCTAGGATTGGGTTTGGTTTCCCTTCTGGGTTGCGGAGGTCAGATGGCAGTCGCTCTGTGTAAAAAGCAGTACTCTCGTTCAATCCCCTAGATTAGGAAGCCGACCCCGTGAGATACGGGATAAGGGTAGGGAGATGAGTAAGCAATAGAGCAACGTCTTTATACAGACAACCATATCGGCTTTATATAAATTACATACTCATATTATGATTACGATTGATAGATTTTCACAAATTTAATACAAATAATATAACTACCTACAGTTATTTGAAGACTTGGCGTTGGCAAAGGTTAATTCTTTTAGGCGATCTCTTTCAGGTTGCTAAAAGATTTAATATAAGACAAGATAAGAATACACTTTATTGCACAGAAAAGTGACAAGAGAAAATAAAAGTAAACAAATAGTAGTACAAATATGCGGCCTTATTGCTAAGCAGCAATTTCTTCCAGGCGAACTTAGGGCACAGGGAAATAAAAGTTGAACTGGTGGGCTGGAATACATTTCAGGCAATACATACTACAAATACACAGTAAATAGGTGAAATATTGTCGGCGTTCTATTAGATTTTACCCTAGAATGATATATTTTCCATCATACCTATGTCATTCTACGGCCCTCCAACTCCATTAATCTTGGTACCAAGTATGTTGACGTCAGTCCTTTGCCGTTGTTGCCGAAAAAAGCGAAAATTTACTCATACTGTTGGAATGTTTTACTTGTAGCCACTGGCCTCATAGTAAAACGCTACGCTGTAGAGATAATACAACGTCTAACTATCAACTGCCTCCGTGGTCTAATGGTGAGAGCTATGGACTTACGATCCGCAGGTCCTGGATTCGATTCCTAGGGGTGGAACACAAAGTTGATATTTGTAAATTTTAGCACTTTGTGAGGTTTTCCCCAGTTTGGTTGGGACATTGCAGGCAGAATCACCTGATTGTCCGAAAAGAGAAAGGATTCCGTGCTTCGGAGGGCACGCTAAGCCGTCAGCCCCGGTCGCTGTCTTTGATAGTGGTCGTTTCTCAAAACCATGTCAGAGGCCGAATAGCTGTGCTACTAGGCGGTTTGAAAACTCTGACATCAGGGTTCATTGGGTCGTTGTTCAACTTCAGAATCCATTCGCTAAGAAGAAGTCTATCAGCTGCTACGAATTATATTGTTTACCATATTTGATATGTAATGTCTCAGCATGAATGCTGTACTGGGAGCGAGAGAAAAACATATAATGTGCCAGCTGCATTTCTTCCCGGACATGCTGTAAAAACCAGATAAGGGTCCGAGGGTTACAGTATATTGTAATTTAGGCGATGGGCTGACAACCTGTCACTTCAGCAATATACCTACAAAACTATCTTAAATAACCTTCAAAACTTGTCAGACGTGGCGGAACGACCTTAGTTTAGGTCGTTTACGCTCTGCCTACCCCATTAGGGATAAAGGCGTGATTATATGTATGTATGTACTGGCCTCGTAGTAAAACGCTACGCTGTAGAGATAATACAACGTCTAACTATCAGCTGCTACGAATTATATTGTTTACCATATTTGATATGTAATGTCACAGCATGAATGCTGGACCGGGAGCGAGAGAAAAACATATAATGTGCCAGCTGCATTTTCTCCCAGGCATACTGTAAAAACCAGATAAGGGATTCGAGGGTTTCAGTATATTGCAATTTAGGCGATGGGCTGATAACCTGTCACTACTGCTACACCTACAAATCTATCTTAAATAACCCTCAAAACTTTGTCAGACGTTGCGGAACGACCTTTGTTTAGGTCGTCTACGCTCTGCCTACCCCATCAGGGATAAAGGCGTGAATATATGTATGTAATGACCAGTAGCGATACATTGTAAAACAAATGGTCGAAGAAAATATTTTTTTTGTGTTACGTTAATGTTTATTGTTTTACGGGCAGCTTTAATCAGCAACGAAGCAGAAAGTCAGTCACTGATCTAATCAGTGATAATAAACAAGAATATGTTGAAACATGGATTTGAAAAAAATAACAATCCTTTTTTTATTTATATGAAAACTGTATAGGTATTTTTTTGCGGCTATCTCTCCTGATGATGCAGATTATTATATAGCATGTTTGCCTACATAATGCATGTTCAACTTCGCCTTGAAAAGGCCCAGGTTAATAGCGTTCCGGAAACAGACCCTTAATCAGGGAGTTCCATTTCTTAGCCGTTCGCATAAAAAAAAATATGAGGCGTAACGCTTTATAATGTCCTAAAGTTATTCTTTTTTTCCTGCACAAATAACAACATAAACAAAAAAATAACAACAAGTGTCTCTACAACCTAAAGTGGTGACCTATCACGTCGTCTTATCAAAGTATCGAGCTATACACGAACGCACAGCTGTTTTATGTTATTTCTGCCGGCACGTGACTTGGAGGGCCCCAAGACCCGAAGTCCTATCTGAGGGACATCTATACAGATAAGATGCCCAATAATAAATAAATCGAGACATGTACCTACCTGACAAAGTAACTCAAGATCGGCTAGGTAAACTATACGGGGCGTAAAGGACAGCGTCCAGGAAACTGATAGCGGGCGCTCAGTCAACGAAACTGAACAACTATCGTAAAATATAAATATAGTAAATGATCCAGGTCGTCATTTTGTATGAGAAAGTATTTTTTTTTGTCTCCTGAAAGAGTTTCTAGGTGATTGTTGTTCAATTTCGTTGACTGAGCAACTCCTATCAGTTTGCGGGACGCTGTCCCTTACACCCGGTATTATTATGTATTTATTGTTTTTAATCATTTTGCCGATAACACCCAAAACTTGTAGCTGTCTAAAATTTCTAAGAACATTTAATGGAAATTTATTACAGTTTATTAATACATTTTCGATTACCAAGCATGCTTTGGTTGTTTCCCTGTTGTTTCCTAGTAGGTAAGGTGTTTTTATTGCTGACAGATACGTAGTTTTATATTTACTTCTGGCCACACGTGACTTGAAAAACTCCGAAGGCCCGAAGGCCTATCTTGGGACATCTAAACAGATTGAATAGTGAGATATGACGCCCAATCGAGACAGGTACCTGACAGTAACTAAAGATGGGTAGGTCCATTCAAAGGTCTTTTATGTTATTGTGACTGAGAGGACAGATGCACAGTGTGTATTTACATGGGAGTCTAATGGAATGGAACTTATAAATAGTTTTTAAGGAAAGTATAATAATAAAGTTTGTTTCTAGTTCTAAGTCACTTGGACGTTTAATACATACATACATACATAAAATCACGCCTTTATCCCTTACGGGGTAGGCAGAGCATTAAACGCCTCGTAAAAGGCGCTTTCGCCGCGTCTGACAATAATTGAGGGTAATTATAGATTGTAATGTGTATTGCCATAGTGACAGGTTGTCAGCCCATCGCCTAAATTACAATACACTGTAACCCTCGAGTCCCTTTTGCTGTCTTCTACAGCATGCCCGGGAGGAAGGGCAGCTGGAACATTCTATGTTTTTCTATCTCTCCCAGTCCAGCATGGAAGTATACGTGGACGTTTAATGATTATCAATAATATGTTTGTAAGGATTTGTTTCAAAGATTTCTGGAGCATTTGTTATTTTAGTAACCTAGACCGATGCTTGTGAAATTTAACTTTGCTCTTGTGAGCTTAGCTTATTTGGATCGCAACGGAATCCAACTCTTTTGGAGCAGCCGTGGATTTCCGCAGAGTGGTCCTCTCCAGAAGTCGGCCCTTTCCCACTTGTATCTCTGTCAAGATAATGCATTGTTTAACGTGAAGGGCCGTTCGTGACATTCATCCTTGAAAAGCCATAAGGTCTTTCACACGAAACAATGTAATATCTCGACAGAGATGAGGACCACTCTGCGGAGAACGTGCTTAACGGCTGGTCCAAAAGAGTTGGATTTCGTTATGATCCAAACAAGCCAAGCTCACAAGAGCAAAGCAATTGCAAACCAACTGTTATGCGGTCACTTCCGCATCTGATGAGACGAAATGAAACCTTAACAGTGGTCGACATAACCGATGCGTTTCATGATCATATTCGTGACATTCATCTCAGAAAAACCATAAAGCTTTTCACGGTTTAACTACTTCAATCCTAACGATTAAATTTTTACGTAGATGATGCCATTACAGTTATTTCTCTTAATCATACGTTTGAAGTTATTTTCCCTAGCGTATATTAATATCCATTGTATTTTTTCGGTGGACACCTGCTGCGTTTCCTTACTATCCATTATTTTTCCATTTTGCTCATCTACATATTCTTTTAAAAAAGCAGTGGTGTTGTTTAATCGTAAGTTTGAGCGGAAGCTGTTGTTTACGACGAGAATTTTAGATTGGCTTCAATCTGAAGTTAGGCGACGCGAAGTACGGTAGAGTTGTTATCAATCGGTACTAGTTACAATATTATCAATTGAAACAAAAATTTTGTAATCCAAAATTCAATTTTTACGTCTGTATTCACCTAAAACTATGCTCAAACTCCTTTCTGAAGTGTATCCTACCTATTAAAAAAATGCATAATGAACAATTGAAAATGTATTGACACATATATACATACTACAATAAATTTTAAGGCTATCATCTAAATTACTACTCTATCTTTAAGTTTCAGTGTTTTGCAATTTAGTTTTCTTTTGCTTTTGTAGTAATCTCGGGAAGAGAAGCAAATCCAATCATCACAGAAGAACAACACTTGAAGTGTTTTTTGAAATTAAATATCGATATCTGACAAAGCAAGCCAGCTCTATTATACAAAAGTCAGTCGCCAGTAACGATGTTGCTCGAACGATCGCTCTGCCAAGATATTATTAAAGTTTTTCCGGAGCCGAGTCAGCGGCCAAACCGGCCAAACGGAGAAATGGCCGGCCGACATTATTGAATTAATTATTTCATTGTGTTATTTGAATGGCTTCTCGCCACTTCAAATCAATAAATGGCGAGGTAAAATTTGTGTTTTATTGAGGGTTCACTCTGAAATTAAACTTCATCTATTGAAAATACTTTTTCTCAAATGAATAGCGAAGTTTCCATGGATAAAAAAGAATGTAATTTTGAGTATTTTTCGCACTCACATCAGCGTTTCTCAGTTTAGTAATACTGATGTTTTTTTTTTTTTTTTACGTCCATGCTGGACTGGGAGAGATAGATTACTTCCATGCTGGACTGGGAGAGATAGAAAAACATAGAATGTTCCAGCTGCCCTTCCTCCCGGGCATGCTGTTGAAGTCAGCAAAAGGGACTGGAGGGTTACAGTGTATTGTAATTTAGGCGATGGGCTGACAACCTGTCACTATAGCAATACATATTACAATCTAAAATTGCCCTCAATTTTGTCAGACGTGGCGAAAGCGCTTTTTACGAGGCGTTGAACGCTCTGCCTACCCCGTAACGGATAAAGGCGTGATTTATGTATGTATGTATGTTTTTCAAGGATTTGTTCGGCGACGATAATAGCAAGGATTTTCCGGAGTCGAGTCCGCGGCCAAACCGGCTAAACGAAGAAATGGCCGCTCGACATTATTGAATTAATTATTTCCTTGTGTTATTTGAATGGCTTCTCGCCGCTTCAAATCAATTAATGGTGAGGTAAAATTTGACTTTTATTGAGGGTTCACTCTGAAATGAAACTTCATTTACTGAAAAGGAACATACTTACGTAATGGACTTTATTTATTTTTATGAGTATACGTTGAAAATGGTTTAAACTTCAACTATTTTAATAGTTTCTATGGGTAATAAAGACTGTAATATTGAGTTATTTTCGCACTTACATCAGTGTTTCTTATTTTAGTAATATTGATGTTTTTTAAAGAGTTGTTAGGCCAAAATATTAGCAAAGATTTTCCGGAGCCGAGTCAGCGGCCAAACCGGCCAAACCGGCCAAACGGGAGAAATGTCCGCCCGACATTATTGAAATAATTATTTCATTGTAATATTTTATTGTGTTTTATTGAGGGTTCACTCTGAAATTAAACTTCATTATTGAAAAGGAACATACTTACGTAATGGACTTTATTTATTGGTATGATTATACAATGGTTGAAAATGATTTAAACTTGACCTATTTTACATAAGCGTTTCTTATTTTAGTAATATTGATGTTTTTCAAAAGTTGTTAGGCGAAAATATTAGGAAAGTTTTTCCGGAGCCGAGTCAGCGGCCAAACCGGCCAAACGGTGAAATGGCGGCCCGACATTATTGAATTAATTATTTCATTGTAATATTTGAATGGCTTCTCGCCGCTTCAAAATTAATTAATGGTAAATAAAAATTTTACGTGAGGTTTATAGAGTGCTTTCTCTAAATTTGTTGTTTTGAAATATTTTACGATATAATCACCTTTAGTAACATAATAATATACTGATTACTTTAATTGAAAATGTGGATTTAATTTAAGCTACCTTTTGAGTTAGGTCTATATTAATTTCAAATAAATATTAGGTAAAACTTTAACTGCTCTAATTATTTTATTCCTAGTTACACAATGCATTTGTTTTGTGAAACAGATGTAAAGTGAAAAGATTTTTGTGAGAGAAGAATACAAAGCGTTCTGGTTCCCAAGAATTAAAATTGAGTTTACCACGATGCGAAAAGAAGAGAAAAACATTAATTTACCTAAAATCCGGTACTGAGATAGAAATGTAAAACGAATCCCGTGATTATCTCTCGTTTTCCGATAGAGCGCAAGAGACAGCGATTGGTCGGAGTTAGATTCAATTAAACGTTGCATTTAATCAAGCAGATAGAATCACAACCCAACCCTCTGAAAGCCTTTAACTGTAATATAAACGAAGTGTACGATTGCTAGGAACCACAATGTGATATTATTTTTCCATCAGCCCCTTATTTTTAAACAATTACATTATTATTTAATTTATTCATTATTTTCAATACAGTAGGTTTTTTTTTATACGAGACATTTGTGATTTTTGTAACCATTAATAATAACACTTGAAAACTCTGGCCTAATCTAGGATTGGGTCTGGTTTCCCTTCTGGGTTGCGGAGGTCAGATGGCAGTCGCTCTGTGTAAAAACCAGTACCCTCGTTCAATCCCCTAGATTAGGTAGGCGACCCCGTAAGATACGGGATAAGGCTAGGGAGATGATGATGAATAATAACACTGATACGTGTGTTATGGATGATATTTGGAAAATGGGTTATGCCCCTATTCCAAGTATTAAGCATGCTTGGGCAAACCTTAGATTACGGGTAAATTCCGAATCAAAGTGAATCAATATTCGGAGTTTCGCTAACAAGGTGTTAATCTTAGGTTCACCCACTTTCCTAGCATTAATCGTAACAGTTACATCCCTATTCATTAAATCAAATTGTACAAGACTAAGCATACATACATATAATCACGCCTAATGGGGTAGGCAGAGCATAAACGACCTAAACAAAGGTCGTTCCGCCACGTCTGACAAAGTTCAAAACTTTGGGTTATTCAAGATAGATTTGTAGGTATAATCCTGTAGTGACAGGTTGTCAGCCCATCGCCTAAATTACAATATACTGAAACCCTCGGATCCCTTAGCTGGTTTTTACTGCATGCCCGAGAGGAAATGCAGCTGGCACATTCTATGTTTTTATCTTGCTCCCAGGCCAGCACGGAAGAAGACAAAGCAAAGTTATTTAATTTTCTTTTCTCGTGCCTACCGTTCTAATTTGATGTTATCTGGCTTCTGGCTGCACTGGCATGCATTTTGCTAAATGTCCCCATTCGTCTATAGTTACCATCTGCAACTGTTGGCTCGTTTCAGATTAGCCAAAAGAATACGGTTGTAGTTGTTTAGTTAGGTCAACATCAGCAACAACATTCCACTCCTGCACATGGGCCTTCCTAAAAATTGGGGGTATATGCCATACTCACCACGCTTGGCAGGCGGGTTGGTGAGTGCAGTAGAAGTTTTCCATTCACAGGGAACGCTGCTGCTCATTCCCTGGATTTATCCCATAGTCGCCTTTTACGATACCCATGGGAAGTTATGGGGTGATGCTATTCTAACCCGAAACCACACGGGGAATTAGGTGGGTGAATCTACAGAATTGGTACATTCATTGTCTATAGAAATAGAAAATATTTATTTGTCACCAATTTACAAAAAATAACATTTTTAAAGGTTACAAATGTGTTCTTAAGCGACAAATGTGTCACGCTCAGCATTAATGCTATGGAGGTGTAAAACACCGCCACAGCGCTGATCTTCCGCGTAACCGAGTCTTTCAAGTTGATGAGTAACAATATATAGGTATAAGTTGGGACCAGGACCCGTATTTTTGAATAACTCGAACTCAAATGCGCATGCGAAAGAGTAACTTTTGCATGGTAAATTGTATGAAAATCGCATGCGTAAGTTACTATTGCGTATGCGGATGGAGGGCAGTTCGGGCAGCATAAAGATCCATTTTATTTCCGGTATCACAATCGCATCTGTAGTACGTACATACATACATACAATCACGCCTTTATCCCTAATGGGGTAGGCAGAGCGTGAACGACCCAAATAAATCGTTTTGCCACGTCTAACAAAGTTTTGAGACTTATTTAAGATATTATAGGTATATTGCTATAGTGACAGGTTGTCAGCCTATCGCCTAAATTGCAATATTCAGCCCTCGGATCCCTAACCTGGTTTTTACAGCATGCCCGGGAGGAAATGCAGCCGGCGCACTATGTTTTTCTCTCGCTTCCAGTCCAGCATGCATCTGTAGTCGGACAAGAAAATCCTTTTCACCCTGTTTTTTGCGGAATCACATTTATGTTTTTGTTAATAGAAACACAAGGTACTTATTTCAAGTTGTGCCGAGTAGATTAGGTACAGTTTCTTCTAAAACTTAAAATCTAATAAAATGATAATTCGTGTGCCACCGCTTTTGGCTGCACTAGATGCAATTTGCTAAATATCCACCGGCCATTCGAATATCTACTATCTACCATGTGCATCTGTCGCGGGACCTACTTGGCTTATAGATCTGGCCAAAAGAATTCGGTTGGAAGTTGTTTAGGTGGGAGAGTCTACAGAAATAAGTGGCTTCGTTTTAAAACCGAAGGTAAGGGAGTTCTACTGTTGTGTCTAAAATAAACATTATTCTATTCTAAAGATGAACAACTTTCGCCAAGAACCATAAGACGTAATATGAACACCAGATTAGAGGGTTTCAGTATACAGCAATGTAGGCGATGGGCTGACAACCTGTCACTACAGCAATATACCTAAAAATCTATCTTAAATATCCCAAAAAAGTTTGCCAGACGTGGCGAAACGACCCTTGTTTAGGTCTTTAACGCTCTGCCTACCCCATTAGGGATAAAGGCGTGATTATATGTATGTATGTATGTGAAAAATATGTTTGGTCCTTCCAAACGTAGTTGGTTAATTGAGTCGTTTTTCTTCATGAATGTTTAGATATTTTTACTTTCAGACTAAATTGGAATAAATTTGGGTAAAACTTGGTGTGCGCATTGATTTGAGATAAAACCTAGATAAAAACATAGGTATGTTCCAAAAAGGACAGCGCCGATGATTAGGAAAATGTAGGTTCCTTTTTCTTTTCGGAAAATAGGAACGTCGTAATGGCCTTACCTCCTGACCTTAACATAAGCAAAGAATATATACCTGTATGCCCATAAGACGCGGTCATAAAATATATGTGTCTGCATCAGGTGTCTAAACGAAACGAGACCCTCAGATGCCAAAAACACGATAGTGTTACGTAAACGCTCTCAGTTTCACAGACGGAGGAGGAAAAGCCTACGAGGAGAATCTCGACTGGAGAGTCGTTTCTATGTCGCAGAAAATGAACTAGAAACCTTTTAGATGTAAGTACTTTCATTAACTCCCATGCTGGCCTGGGATCGAGAGAAAAACATAGAATTTTGCAATCTGCATTTCTTCCCGGGCATGCTGTAAAAATCAGCTAAGAGATCCGCGGGTTTCAGCTTATTGTAATTTAGGCGACGGGCTGATAACCTGTCACTACAGCAATAATTTGTAAGTAACAATTATATCTTAAATATTCCTCAAAACTTATCAGACGTTAGGTTAGGTCGTTTACGCTCTGCCTTGCCCATTAGGGATAAAGGCGAGATTGTTTGTATGTATGTTTGTATACTTTAATTAAAATGGTTGTTTTTTTTTCGGGTTCTCACATAATATAAAGAAAGGCGAAGAGCTTGAACCCATGCAGTCTTAAGACTCTGTTTTACCATTGTTCTCTTTTTGAAATACGTCTTCCGCATATTTTTCCTAAAGTCAAATCCAGTTTTAAAGTCTTCAGTTTTAATATTTTCCTTTTCAGTGTAATGTCTACAGTATTTTCCATTTGAGTTGCGTTCAAAATCAACGTGTGTTTTGCCGAAAACATGTAGGTAGAATTTTTTATCAATGAGCCTTCTTTTCTGTCATTTTATTTTGTCGTACTATGTTTGATCAAATTGATCTTATTGATATTCTGATAATAATGATGTAGGTAAACATTTAATTACGGTAGGTATTCTATTTTGATTGTTTATAGGCACAATAAAAAACTTAAAAAAAAGCAAGGTATTGAAACATGATACGTATTTTTATATATATGTTGGTACTTAACATTTTTGTTATAATTGCTTGTTTTTAATAGCTATAAAAACGCTAACAAATTTCTCGAATTTGTTTCACTGTGCACTTTTTAATTCCCTAAACAATACAAGGAAAATAATTAAGTACATTAGTATGCAAGTTTGTATTCACAATTGTTTCCAGTGTACCCCCGTTGTAGTTAAAATAATCAGGCAGGCATGTTCTGAATTTAAACACCCGGAAATGCCAGAGCACTTCCGTAATTATAGCTTTATACCACCTACATGTGCAGAGAAATGTTTTTCTTTAGAAATGTGTAAGTTAATATATTCTACATAACTAAAATATAGGAAATAAAGCTACGAGGGTGGATGAATAAGTTTGGTAAAAAATAAATGAGGTGTGTGTTTTTTTAAACTATTCATATTTATTTTTGAACACCATTTTCTTATAATCTAATGCCCTTTATCCAGCTTCACTAGCTATTCGATAACTTAAATAAAATACTTAAATAATATAATATATAATTTCTCCCAAGCTGGACTGGGAGCGAGAGAAAAACATAGAATGTGCCAGCTGCATTTCCTCCCGGGCATGCTGTAAAAACCAGCTAAGGGATCTGAGGGTTTCAGTGTATTGTAATTTAGGCGATGGGCTGACAACCTGTCACTACAGTGATACACCTACAAATCTATCTCAAATAACCCTCAAAACTTTGTCAGACGTGGCGGAACGAACCTTTGTTTATGTCGTTTACGCTCTGCCTACCCCATTAGGGATAAAGGCGTGATTATATGTATGTATGTATGTATGTAAATAAAATACGACTTAGACTTTAGACGACCCTTTGAATTGGCAAATTTTATAAGGCAGTAGTGTCCGTCGACTATAAAAAAGATTTTTACTGTTTTTTTGTCTTTTACATACATACATATAATCACACCTTTATCCCTAATGGGGTAGGCAGAGCGTAAACGACCTAAACATAGGTCGTTCCGCCACGTCTGACAAAGTTTTGAGGGTTATTTAAGATAGATTTGTAGGTATATTGCTGTAGTGACAGGTTGTCTGCCCATCGCCTAAATTGCTACATACAGAAACCCTTTTTTTTCTTTTACTGGGGCAAAATCCTTATGGTATAAGTTACTGCAAATAGGGTTGTATTCACTTTATGCATCCTCTGTTACCAACTTTTATGTCCACAAAAGCAATTCCAACACTTTTTCTGTAAAGTTTCTTAAATACTACGTGGAGGATGGACATACGAGTATGTATACGGTAAACATAATTAAAATCAAGAGCAGGTTTAGGATCTAATTTATGCATGATATTTTCGTCAGATGGAGAGCCCGATGGTGTAGTGGTTAGGGCTGCTGCCTCCTGAGCGGGAGGTCGTGGTTCGAATCCCACCGCGTACCAATGTGTTTTTCGGATTTCGAATTTCATATGTACGTTTATTCGGCGCTTTTTCCGTGCTTCGGAAGTGCACGTTTAGCCGTTAGTTCGTAAAAACCAGTACCCTCGTTCAATCCCCTGGATTGGGTAGCCAACCCCGTGAGATGCGGAATAACGCTAGGGAGATGATGATTTTCGTCAGATGGTCCTACGCTTATGTCCCCTTTTTGGGTCAAGTCATAATTAACCCAAGAAGAAAGTTTTGCAACTACTTACCCTATGTAGGTTGGTACGTGACGTCACACGTGCAACCCGATACACGGAACGAAATCAGCCCGCTGATCGGCAATCCTATCAACACTGTAAAACACAATTTCAGCCAATCGCAAAGTAGATTTTGCGCGCGAAAAACCGGGCTGGATATTTGCGAGCACGTTATCTGTTTCTTCCACGCTGAACTGGGAGCGAGATAAAACATAGAATGTGCCAGCTGCATTTCCTTCCGGGCATGCTGTAAAAACCAGCTAAAGGATCCGAGGGATTATGTATATTGCAATTTAGGCGATAGGCTGACAACCTGTCACTACATCAATATAACTACAAATCTATCTTAAATAACCCTCAAAACTATGTCAGACGTGGCGGATTGACCTTTGTTTAGGTCGCTTCGCTCTGCCTACCCCATTAGGGATAAAGGCGTGATTATATGTATGTATGTATGTACGTTATCTGATGTTTGCTGCAAACAAATTACAAGAGCGGTCTGCAGTTTTATTTATGCATGCGTGTAATCACGTATGTATCGCTTACGAAGTACACAGAGCGTCAACGACCTCATATAAAAGCATTTTTGTAACACATTTATTTATATTTACTTAAAATATAATAAATAACTTTTAGTTTACACTATTTTGAAGCTTTGGAAACTTTATTAAATGAGACCGAATCAAATTGTGAAACTATTTATATCATTATAATTTGTGTATAATGTAGAACTGAATTAATATATTCTGTTGTATAACAAGGCACCTACCCTACTTACTTCCTAACATTCTTCAAGAGACAAAATCCCTACACGTAAGAATGAGATAAGCAGATAAACATTTAACCCACCAAATTCCCTTTTCGTACGTATTTAACTTGAACATTCTTTGACGAGAACTTGCCCAATTTAATGGGTTGCGAACCTCAAAGGGACTCCGGCTTTTATCAAATGTCTATTCAAACAAATTAAAAGGCTTTTGAAGTTGAAAAAAGTACCTGCAATTTTTTATTTTTCGCGAAGAAATATAGGCATTGAGGTTGGCAAACTCGGTGAGATTCTGTGTGTTTTTTTTTCTTCTAATTAGTGCCAGTGTGATAAAAAAGAAGTTTCCCATTACATGCAAGTCGACTTAGGATTGCATGACCCTGTTTCTTACCGTAGACGATAGAGAAGCTTTACTGAGCAACAACATTGCCTGTGAATCTATCTCTAATTAAAGATTAAATTCCCGAGTGTGATTTCTTCTTGGTTTGTGTATTTTTATGATATGCGCATTAGATACAAGCTGATTTAGGAATACAGGTACCTACTTAACGCTCTAACTGAGCAACAATATTGCCTGTGAATCTATCTCTAATTAAAGGTTGAATTCCCGAGGGTGATTTCTTCTTGGTTTGTTTATTTTCATGATATGGGCTTAAGATACAAGCTGATTTTGGAATACAGGTACCTACTTAACGCTCTACTGAGCACATCGAGAGGAAAGGTCGTTGATTATCTGGCTACCCCGCAAGGTATAAAAGCATCTGTATGTAAGCTTAAACATTACCTGTTTATCTATCCTCAATTAAAGGTTGAATTCCCGGGTGTGATTTCTTCTTGGTTTGTGTATTTTTATGATATGCGCATTAGATACAAGCTGATTTATGAATACAGGTACCTACATAACGCTCTAACTGAGCAACAATATTGCCTGTGAATCTATCTCTAATTAAAGATTAAATTCCCGAGTGTGATTTCTTCTTGGTTTGTGTATTTTTATGATATGCGCATTAGATACAAGCTGATTTAGGAATACAGGTACCTACATAACGCTCTAACTGAGCAACAATATTGCCTGTGAATCTATCTCTAATTAAAGATTAAATTCCCGAGTGTGATTTCTTCTTGGTTTGTGTATTTTTATGATATGCGCATTAGATACAAGCTGATTTAGGAATACAGGTACCTACTTAACGCTCTAAGTGAGCAACAATATTGCCTGTGAATCTATCTCTAATTAAAGGTTGAATTCCCGAGTGTGATTTCTTCTTGGTTTGTTTATTTTCATGATATGGGCAGTAGATAGAAAGCCTTAGTAAAAGCCACTCTAAGCGGAACCCCATGCATAATTCAAGCTATTATTATGTAAATAAAGACACTCCCGGCTTCCATGAACAGACTGGAAAAGGTAATTTTGTTCTGCCTTCCTTTTTTTAACATACAAACTTGTTATAAAGTTGGGTAATAAGTATTTTGTCTTGTTCTGACTCAGGCATTATAATAATTAAATTGCTTACAGTTTATTTTAACTGAATAGAAGCCCATGCATATTTTTTTCTAATATTTTTAGAGTAATTTTTCGATTATATTTCACTTTTTCCTTGAGATATTTGATTTTCAAAGGAATTATGATGGAGAATAATTACGAAAAGGTTCTTTAATTGAATCAGAAATGAAGTCAATATGCCATCCAAATTAGACAAAACCTGACTCCAAAAATCAAGAACAAATTACTATGACAACCCGTGTAACATCCTACAATTTTACAACAAGTTTGAAATTGCCACCCCCATATAAATTGCCTTACACTCTTGTCGAGAAAAACACTTAATTAATATAAATTTTGTAATAAAAATCACAACTTCAAGAAATATGTAACGGTCCATTTGTTGCGCGGGTTGTATTTCAAGTGTTGATTTTCTGTGCGTGTTTTTTGCACGTTTTGACGACACAACTGGCGTCAACCTAATTAAAACGATATTTCAATGGCTATACGTGCAATTCTTCTTCCATGCTGTACTGGAAGCGAGTGAAAAATATAGAATGTGCTAGCTGCATTTCCTCCTGGGCATGCTGTAAAAACCAGGTAAGGTATCCGAGGGTTTCTGTATATTGCAATGTAGGCGATAAGCTGACACCCTGTCACTACAGCAACATACCTACAAATCTACCTTAAATACCCTCAAAACTTTGTCAGACGTGGCGGAACGACCTTCGTGGTAGTTTACGCTCAGCCTACCCCATTAGGGATAAAAGCGTGATTATATGTATGTAAAACGTGCAATCTAGTTGCAAGTTTTTGGGTACAAAGCTCAAGCAAAAAAGTCTAACTATACTTCGTTTTTTAAGGTTGAGTTATCGATACCAACGTGTTTTGCGGCCCATAGACAGCTTTTTGTTCGCAACTTAGCAGAGGTTCAAATTTCGGAACCGCAGACAATAACTTTGTTACAAACATATGTTTTGCTGTTGGCTTTCTTAAAAGTTGTAAGGAAAAGCTTGCTTATGGGCTGCAAAACAAGTTTGTATCGATAACTCAACGCTAAATAAACGAATTTTAGACTGAAGAACTTTGCTTTTGACCCAAGTGGAATGGAACTCCATGTAAGTAATAATTTTAACTTACTTCTACAATCTATTGATAGAAACATATTTCAATAGCATATAATACATGGCTAAGGAGTTTATGATATGGCTTGATCAAGGACCGAAATGTTCAAAGTTATAACAGTAAATTTCCCGAGGGAATTTAGCATAATGGGGCTACGGACACAGTTAAGGATCCCTTTATTTCTTACTTTATGTGTTCCATCGGTAACTTTGGCTTTGTAAAGCCAGTGTAGGAACTTTGTATAGTGCCATTTAAGTTTGAATCGATTACAATTTAAAAGGGACCTGCACAGACAATCGTCCTTTACTCTCCTTATGTTTACTAGGTGTAAGGGACAGCGTCCCGCAAACTGATAGGGGTTGATCAGTTAACGACACTGAATATTACAATAGGTAGAATTATATTTACGCCTTTATGAGCAGTCAGAAAGTGTCATAAGGCCCGTCTGGCTGTGCATAGAGGGGTGTTGGTTCCAACACTGATGTATGGGAGTGAAAGTTGGGTATGGCAGAAGAAGCATGAAAGCAGAATAAATGCAGTAGAAATGAGAGCGTTAAGAAGTATGATTGGAGTCAAACTGAGTGACAGGATACGAAATAGTGTGATTAGGGAACGTTGTGGTGTGAAAGAAGATACAGTGACAGGTATTGACAAGGGAATGCTTAAATGGTTTGGGCATGTTGAGAGAATGAGTGACAGCAGGTTGACCAAACAGATATATATGGCGAGTGTGGATGGAAATTTTGGGAGGGGAAGGTCTCGACGCACGTACTTGGATCAAATCGGGGACGTCCTAAAGAAAGGTCAGGTCAAGAGTACCCTAAACCGACGAGCATGTATGAAAAGATTAATGAATGTGGATGAAGCGAAAGAAGTATGTAAGGATCGTAGCAAGTGGAAAGATGTGGTCTCTGCCTACCCCTCCGGGAAAGAGGCGTGATTATATGTATGTATGTAGAATTATATTGCCATTTCACTTCTCATTTAAAATATACATAGCAGATGTGTGTTATATTCCACTTTATTTCCTCATGACAGGTTTTATTTTTGATTAAATGTTTTTCTACAGTGATTCTTGTATTCTATACAAATTTCCTATGATTGCTGTTGAGTAACACATTGAGTTTTATTTGTTCTTGACTCTAGGGCCCGTATTGTAATCGGCTCTCAAGAGTGGCCGCTAGTTTGAGTTCGTATCGGGAATATCATTTCAGTACAAAACGACCTGTCAAATCGATACTTAATATGGCTCTCAATCTCGATATCGCTTTATAAATACGAGCCTTAGACAGTGGTGATTGAAATAAGAGTTAACTTATGTAAAGGTAATTGTATTGATTTTTCAATACCTAAAGGTTTAAATTTTGTATTATATTCATACTTAGGTTATGATTCACTTTAATGGAAGTTAATATGCTTTGCTGCTTTGAATATCAACTTTGGTAGTAAGGATCGTAATAGGAACATAAAACATTTTGCTGGATTAGTTTTGAACAGTATATCGGTAACTCAGGTAAATTTTTCCATGTTGGCCTGGGAGCGTGAGACAACCTTAGAATGTGCCAGCTGCATTTTTCCCGGGCATGCTGTAAAAACCAGCTAATTGATCCGAGGGTTTCAGTATATTGTAATTTAGGGTATGGTCTGACAACCTGTCACTGCAGCAATATACCTACAAATCTATCTTAAATAACCCTCTTAACTTTGTCACACGTGGCGGAGCGACCTTTGTTAAGGTTGTTTACGCTCTGCGTACCCCATTAGGGATAAAGGCGTGATTGTATATATGTATCAGTAAATCAGGTCGCTTACATGGTTTTGGGTCGTGTAATATATTGCGTTGCCGAAGTACATGTTTGATATTTCATTCAACTATTCCTCATAGCCAATGTATTGTAGTAACAATACCGACCGTTAATATTGCACATACTTCGGTTGAGTTCGGCTCTGTGCAGCGATCACTCCATCACCGTATTTGTATTTTTCCAACTGTCGATGGGCAATATTTATGGCCCTTTAAGGTGCCAAATTGTTCTTGTCAGCAATTTTTCCTTATTTTCGCTTCGTCCAACACATTTCTCGATGACACGGACACTGCTATCAATTTCAAACTCCGAATAAAAACGGTTTCGAAGCGAAACGGTCGAGACGGCGACGGCAGTATTCTATATATTTTATACCTTGATATTGGTTTCGATTCTAGAGCCCGATGGTGTAGTGGATAGGGCCGCTACCTCCTGAGTGGGGAGGTCGTGGTTCGAATCCCACCACGTACCACTATGTTTGTCTGTTTTCGAATTTTATATGTACGTTTATTCGGTGCTTTTTCTGTGCTTCAGAAGGCACGTTAAGCCGTTGGTCCCGGTTAATATCGTTTAACACCTTAGATATTAGTCGTTAAGCCATGTGAATAGCCACTACTAAGCATTGGCGGCTTGGAATCTCTGACCTAATCTAGGATTGGGTCTGGTTTTCCTTCTGGGTTGCGGAGGTCAGATAGCAGTCGCTCTGTGTAAAAACGATTACCCTCATTCAATCCCCTAGATTAGGTAGCCCCGAACCCCGAGAGCCGGGATAAGGCTAGGGAGATGATGATATTGGTTGATTCTAGATTTACCGGCTAAAACAAAAATTTAAATCTATTTGTCACTATCAGACTAAACACATTGGAAAGGGTCAGGAGATCTATTCCCTCCGGTTTTTGATTTATAGTCGGTGGTTTTATGCGTTATCTGTCATTTTTATCCGCCGTGACAGAAATACTGGGGAAACATGCAAAAGCGCATCAAAATCTAGCGGACAAAGTGTAAAACCATAGAGTATAAATCGCCTGTCCTTTTTTAATTTTATTATTTTGAAAGTGACAGATCGATTTTAATTTTAGTTTTAGCCGGCAAATCTAGAATCGAGCCCATTAAAAGCTCGTATTTCTGACTACTAGAACTAAAGTGGTGATATTTCTTCTCTTTTCTGTTATCACATATTTCTTAAATGCTGGACTGGGAGCAAAAGAATAACATAGAATGTGCCAGCTGCATTTCCTCCCGGGCATGCTGTAAAAACCAGCTAAGGGATCCGAGGGTTTCAGTATATTGCAATTAGGAGATGGGCTGACAACCTGTCACTACAGCAATGTATCTACAAATCTATCTTAAATGACCCTCATAACTTTCTCAGACGTGACGGAACGACCTTTGTTTAGGTTGTTTACGATCTGCCTACCCCATTAGGGATAATGGCGTGATTATATGTATGTATGTCTGTTATCACTATGACCGTTCTGACTAACGGCTATGAGTGTCATTTTTATCATAATCGACCAATTGACTTATAATCGATAGTACTTAAGACCGTTGTCAAGAGCTAATTTAGAAAATGCATTTTTTGCACCCGACGAATACTAATTCGTCCATGCTGGACTGGGAGCGAAAAAAAACATAGAATGTGCCAGCTGCATTTCCTCCCGGGCATGCCGTAAAAACCAGCTAAGGGATCCGAAGGTTTCAGTATTTTGCAATTTAGACGATGGGCTGACAACCTGTCACAACAAATCTATCTTAAATAACCTTCAAAACTTCAGATTTGGCGGAACGACCTTCATTTAGGTCGTTTACGCTCTGCCTATCCCATTAGAGATAAATGCTTGATTCTATGTATGTATGTACGAATACTAAGTATAAGAACTCATTCATATTCATATACCTACTTACATACCAGCTCAGAGCAGAGAGCCCGATGGTTTAGTGGATAGGGCCGCTGCCTCCTGAGCGGGAGGTCGTGGTTCGAATCCCACCACGTACCAATGTGTTTTTCGGTTTTCTAATTTCATATGTACGTTTATTCGGCGCTTTTTCCGTGCTTCGGAAGGCACGTTAAGCCGTTGGTCCCGGTTAATATCGTTTAATACCGTAGATATAAGTCGTGAAGCCATATCAGAGGCCGGTGCTAAGCATTGGCGGCTTGAAAACTCTGACCTAATCTAGGATTGGGTCTGGTTTCCCTTATGGGTTGCGGAGGTCAGATGGCAGTCGCTCTGTGTAAACACCAGTACCCTCGTTCAATCACCTAGATTAGGAAGCCAACCCCGTGAGATACGGGATAAGGCTAGGGAGATGATGATACCTACTTACATACCAGCTGCGTTTTCGACATTCCATCGTTTGCCTACCAATCACCTAACCCCGTAGCATTTCACCGCTCTATAAATTAATCGTACTTATATCTCTAACTATCTCCGTGGTCTAGTGGTCAGAGCCTTGGGCTTACGATCCGGAAGTAATAGGTTCGGTTCATTGCAAGCTGATGATTCAGCTTTTCGGACAATCAGGTGATCCTAATTGTCCGAAAAGAAAAAGGATTCTGTGCTGCAGAGGGCACGTTAAGTTTTCGATCCCGATCGATAGGTAGTAGCTGTGCTACTAGGCAGTTTCGAAAGCTCTGACACCAGGTTTCATTGGTTCGTTGTTTGACTCGAAAACCCTACTCGCTAAGAAGAAGATCATATCAGTCAAATATTCATTCAATTAGACAGATTGATATGTGTTAAATACATACATACATACATAAAATCACGCCTATATCTCTTGCGGGGTAGGCAGAGCGTAAAACGCGTCTGAAAGGCGCTTTCGCCACGTCTGACAAAAAATGAGAAAATTTGTAGATTGTAATCTTATTGCTGTAGTGACAGGTTGTCAGTCCATCGCCTAAATTACAATATACTGTTACCCTCGAATCCTTTTTTCTGACTTCTACAGCATGCCCGGGAGGAAGGGCAGCTGGAACATTCTAGGTTTTTCTATCTCTCTGGTATGGAAGAATCTCAACATGGAAACTCTCGATATATGTGTTAAATATCGATGGTTTATCGCGGCTGCATGCTACCTACGGAGGCTGCTTTGTAATTAGGAAAACTACCTCGACTTCTTTAACCTAAAAGACTACTTACATACATACATATAATCACGCCTTTATCCCTAATGGGGTAGGCAGAGCGTACACGACCTAAACAAAGGTCGTTCCGCCACGTCTGACAAAGTTTTGAGGATTGTTTAAGATAGATTTGTAGATATATTGCAGTAGTGACAGGTTGTCAGTCTGTCGCCTAAATTGCAATATACAGAAACCCTCGGATCCCTTAGCTGGTTTTTACAGCATGCCCGGGAGGAAATGCAGCTGGCACATTCTATGTTTTTCTCTCGCTCCCAGTCCAGCATGGAAGTATATATAAAGACTACTTCATAACGGTTTTTTCCAACAAGATAGCGCTTACAATTTACTTAAATGAATCAGAACAGTTTCTGATAAAGAAAAAAGTATTCTACGGGCAAATGGGCAAGATTTTTCTTAAGAGGAAAAAGGAACGCTTTGCGTCTACTTTTTTATTCGCTTAAATTGTTGTAACTTTATTCTTTTATGGTTGACAATAATTTTAAACGAAATTATTCCAATTACCCTTTGTAATCTAAAGGGAAATATAAATCTGAAATATTTCGAGGGTCATTTCAGGACTTTGTATCGTTGTAGCGATTGTAGCACGCCATGGTGACAGTCAGCATATCGCCTTAACCACATGTACCTCTAAATTTTAGGCTCGTATTTATAGTCAGCACTTGAGAGTGAGAGCGAGTTTAAGTTCGTATCAGAAATATCGTTTCAGTATAAAATGGTCTCTCAATCTTGATAATAACTGCCTCCGTGATCTAGTGGATAGAGCCATGGGCTTATGATCCGGAGGTCCTGGATTCGATTCCCAGGGGGGAAATACGAAGTTGATATTTGTCAATTTATCACTTTGAGAGGTTTTTCTCAGTTTGGTTAGGACATTGCAGGCTGAATCACCTAAATGTCCGAAAAGAAAAAGATTCCGTGCTTCGGAGGGCACGTTAAGCCGTCGGTTCCGGTCGCTGTCTTTGATACTCAAACCATGTTAGAGGCCTATTAGCTGTGCTACTAGTAGGTTTGAAAACTGTGACACCAGGGCTCATCGGGTCGATTGACCCGATACCCACGCGATAGAAGAAGAAGAATCTTGAGATCGCTTCATAAATACGAGCCTTAGAGCCCCAAAATATTTAGTATTCCCAAGAAAAAATCTAGTAGATATGTTATTTATACATACATACATACATATAGTCACACCTTTATCCCTAATGGGGTAGGCAGAGCGTAAACGACCTAAACAATGGTCGTCCCGACACGTCTGACAAAGTGTTGAGGGTATTTAAGATAGATTTGTAGGTATATTGCTGTAGTGACAGGTTGTCAGCCCATCGCCTAAATTACAATACACTGAAACCCTCGGATCCCTTAGCTGGTTTCTACAGCATGCCCGGGAGGAAATGCAGCTGGCACATTCTATGTTTTTCTTTCGCTTCCAGGCCAGCATGGAAGTTATTATAGTTTATGTTATTTATCGTTCTTAGTTTCCCAGTCCCGCATGGAAGTAAAAATCTTATCTCTTCTCATAATTCTCAGGTATATGTTTGAGTTTCCCAAGTTTCTAATATATACGGGTTCTTACCAGGGATGCTTTTAGAACAAAGAGATGCAGCCCGAAAGGCATCTTACTTAGCGAAACATGCATAGTTTACCGTGGGTAAATAATTTTGTTAACTAACTTTTCACTCTGCAGGTTAAACCTTAGGTAGATAGATTCTCCTTCTTCTTCTTCTGTCGAGTGGGTATCGAGTCTATCGACCCGATGAACCCTGGTGTCCAAGTTTTTAAACCGCCTAGCAGCACAACTATCAGTCCTCTGACATGGTTTGAGTAACGACCACTATCAAAGACAGCGACCGGGACCGAAGGCTTAACGTGCCCTCCGAAGCACGAAATCTTCTTCCATTCGGACAATCAGGTGATTCAGCCTGCAATGTCCTACTCAAACTGGGGAAAAATTCACAAAGTGATAAATTCTCAAATATCAACTTTGTGTTTCCCCCCTGGTAATCGAACCCAAGACCTCCGGATCGGGAGTCCATGGCACTAGCCACTAGACCACGGAGGCAGTTGGTCCCGGTTAATATAGATTGTAATGTATAGATATAGGATATTTTCCCAGAGTAAAAGTATAAACATTTACCGAAGCTAGTAATAATTATTATTTCTTCCATGCTGGACTGGGAGAGATAAGAAAACATAGAATGTTCCAGCTGCCCTTCCTCCCGGGCATGCTGTAGAAGTCAGCAAAAGGGATTCGAGGGTTACAGTATTGTAATTTAGGCGATGGGCTGACAACCTGTCACTACAGCAATACACATTACAATCTAAAAATTTCCTCAATTTTCGCCTTTCAAGAGGCGTTTTATGCTCTGCCTACCCCGTAAGGGATAAAGGCGTGATTTTATGTATGTATGTATGTAGTAATAATTATGCCTTTCATCAAAGTTAATCAATTTGCCAATTTTATATTTGTTAACAAATAAAACATCTAACTTCTTGTATCAGTATTAGATAGATTTTTAATTTCCTAAAGAAGTGGTATCATTCGCATTATTTTAAAGTTATTCGAGAATAGTAAGTCGGTTCAAAATATTTATTTCATGCATTTATACTTGAAAAACTTTCGTTTTACGTTTTGCATACACGGAATATTCCGTATTTGAAAGATACTGCTGAACTTTTATCCTGTTTTCAAGTGAAACTTTTATGCCGAGAAAAGTAGGGTTCGATAGAATCGAAAGGTGCTACGGCGAAGTTTTTATTTTTGCTTTTATATCAAGTAGGATTATAGGCTTAGGAGGCGGTATAGTCCGATAAAGATTGATAAATAGAACTAAAATGTTGTACTTCCATGCTGGACTGGGAGAGGTAGAAAAACATAGAATGTTCCAGCTGCCCTTCCTCCCGGGCATGCTGTAGAAGTCAGCAAAAGGGACTCGAGGGTTACAGTGTATTGTAATTTAGGCGATGGGCTGACAACCTGTCACTATAGCAATACATATTACAATCTAAAATTGCCCTTCAATTTTTGTCAGACGTGGCGAAAGCGCTTTTTACGAGGCGTTAAACGCTCTGCCTACCCTGTAAGGGATAAAGGCGTGATTTATGTATGTATGTATGTAAAATGTTCACTAACCAGTGGTTAAGTTACCTATTTAACGTCTAGGTAAATGAAATGTGAATGTTTTACCTGTTGCTTCCATGCTGGCCTGGGAGCGAGAGAAAAACATAGAATGTGCCAGCTGCATTTCCTCCCGGGTATGCTGTAAAAACCAGCTAAGGGATCCGAGGGTTTCAGTATATTGTAATTTAGGCGATGGGCTGACAACCTGTCACTACAGCAATATACGTACAAATCCATCTTAAATAACCCTCAAAACTTTGTCAGACGTGGCGGAACGACCTTTGTTTAGGTCGTTTACGCTCTGCCTACCCCATTAGGGATAAAGGCGTGATTATATGTATGTATGTATGTATTAATATTCTTAAATTTTTATCTATAATACTTTTTAATGAAAACCCCTAAGTCAAAGACAGAGCCAACCCTTGACTTAGCTCATTTTGATCCCGGTGAGAGGTTCAAGTGTATTATTCTCAGCTTCGTGTTCGTTCATCTCTCAATCCATTATATCACCATCGAAGAACTACTTCACTCGTATGAAATTCATATATGAAATCTCCAAACGTAGCGAACCGATAATGGCTATGGCTTCGATGATAGCGGGAGCGGGTTTTGACAAACATAAAGCGTTTTTTTCACTACTGGAACTACTACTAGTTGGTTAACCAACTAACTTAAAGCCTTTTTTTACAACTGGAACTACTTGTTACATACATACATACATATAATCACGCCTTTATCCCTAATGGGGTAGGCAGAGCGTAAACGACCTAAGCAAAGGTAAATAGTAACAAGTAGTTTCTAGTTAACCAACTAACCTAGTTAGTTAACCAACCTAGTTAGTTGGTTAACTAGGATTAGGATTGACGAAGATTGCGTCCGAGGCAAGATGTTGAGAACCTGGATAGCACCATGATATCTTATTGTCCTCTACAAAGACAACTGCCTCCGTGGTCTAGTGGCTAGTGCCATGGAATCCTGATCCGGAAGTCCTGGGTTCGATTCCCAGGGGGGAAACACAAAGTTGATAATTGAGAATTTATCACTTTGTGAATTTTTCCCCAGTTTGGTTAGGACATTGCAGTCTGAATGACCTGATTGTCCGAAAAAGAAAAAGATTTCGTGCTTCGGAGGGCCCATTAAGCCGTCGGTCCCGGTCGCTGTCTTTGATAGTGGTCGTTACTCAAACCATGTCAGAGGCCTGTTAGTTGTGCTATTAGGCGGATTTAAAACTCTGACACAAGGGTTCATCTGGTCGACCCACTCGACATAAGAAGAAGAACCTGGGGCGTAATTAAGAAAACAACGGGGTTGCCAAGACCTGAAACATTGGTGATGGTTACCCTCAAGTTTTAAAGCAGCGACTACACTTCCATGCCGATCGTGTTCGATTTTACATACATAGCTTGTGCACAAATATTACTTGAAATTAACTACTTAAGATATGCAGCAATGTATACTAAATCGGGCCCGATGGGCAGGAAAGTCTTCTTCTTCTTAGCGAGTGGATTTTCGAGTCGAACGACCCGATGGATCCAGGTGTCAGAGTTTTCAAACCGCCTACTAGCACACTATTAGGCCTCTGACATGGTTTGAGTAACGACTACTATCAAAGACAGTGAACGGGACCGATGGCTTTACGTGCCCTCCGAAGCACGGAAACATTTTTTTTTTCGGACAATCTATCAGGTGGATTGAGCCTGCAATGTCCTTACCAAACTGGAGAAAACTCATAAAGTGATAAATTGTCAAATATTAACTTTGTGTTCCCCCCTGGGAATCGAACCCAGGCCCTCCGGACCGTAAGCCCTACCGGCAGGAAAGTGTAATGGCTGCTTAAATATGCAGCATTTTATGCCAAATCGAGTAGGTATTTCAGACAAAATCCGCTACCAATACCGCTCCGCTTTCGCTAATATTGTGGCTACGGCTCGAATGCGGGATTTCATAGAGCAAAAGTGTAAAAGGAACCGCAGAGCGAGTTCCATAAATCCATATCGAGCTGCACTAGCTCCATATAAATGCAAAGAATATTATACATGGGGGAGGATTATGACTTGCAAAGGTTTTCAACTCTTGAGAATTAGGAGAGATTCAGATTCCACATGTTATATTGAAGAGCCTTTAATAAATTTTATTTTTGTTTCTTTTCAGGTCCCAGTCATGATTTGATCAGTTAAAGGGTGAGTTACATACATAAATACATACATATAATCACGCCTTTATCCCTAATGGGGTAGGCAGAGCGTAAACGACCTAAACAAAGGTCGTTCCGCCACGTCTGACATAGTTTTGAGGGTTATTTAGGATAGAATTCTAGGTATATTGCTGTAGTGGCAGGTTGTCAGCCTATCGCCTAAATTACAATATACTGAAACCCTCGGATCCCTTAGCTGGATCTTACAGCATGCCCGGGAGGAAATGCAGCTGGCACATTCTATGTTTTTCTCTCGCTCCCAGACCAGCATGGAAGTAAGGGTGAGTTAAATAAAATAAAAATATCACTATACTACCTATGTATTATTTTATAGTCATAATTTAGGCGTTTTTCCATGCTGGACTGGGTTGATTTAGAATAACATAGAATGTTCCACCTGCCTTTCTTCCCGAGCATGCTGTCAGCATAAGGGATTCGAGGGTTACAGACTTACAATGTTATCACTTCAGCGATACACATTTAAAACTAAAATTGCCCTCAATTTTTGTTAGAAGTGGCAACAGTGCTTTTTATGAGGAGTTTTACGCTCTGCATACTCCATAAGGGATAAAGGCGTGACTTTATGTATGCATGTATAATTCAGGCGTTATATTGAAATCTGACTTCTGTATCTTCGTTATGATTGCGATTTATGATAAAAAACATCGTGCTTACCAAATAACTTTTAAAAGTCTTTGAAAGCTCTTATTACTGTAACCAAATTCACCTTCAAATATGAAAGTTTATGTAGTTGTTGCCGTCGAAATTTTCACAGAAAATTATGACGATATTCCTCAGTAATTTAAATCATGGATACGGGTAGTCACTTTTATCTATTGCAGGGAAGGCAGATCATTAAGCTAGAAGTAGCTCATACTATTCAACCAAATCGTGACAAAAATTCATATCAGTGTCAGATAAACAACTCGATTTCGAGCTATTCAAATATCGAATGTTAGAACCGTTGACATATCGTTCAAATGAGCGCGCGCCAGAGCGTGGCGGTTACGATCACGCCAAAAAATCGAAAATAGGACACAAATGCGGTTTTAAATATATACACACATTTTTTAAAGTGATCTAAAACCATGTCCTGGGAGCGAGAAAAAAACGTAGAATGTGCCAGCTGCATGTCGTCCCGGGCATGCTGTAAAAACCAGCTAAGGGATCCGAGGGTTTCAGTACATTGTAATTTAGGCGATGGGATGACAACCTGTCACTACAGCAATATACCTACAAATCTATCTTAAATAACCCTCAAAACTTTGTCAGACGTGGCGGAACGACGGTCGTTTCCGATCTGCCTACCCCATTAGAGATAAAGGCGTGATTATATGTTTGTATATTGTGTAAAAATTACGAAGATCTGAGAATTGTGAAATATTTAAAAAAGCAAAACCATGCTCAAGCATATTTTCTAGTTTCACATTTTTTTTTATGAGTGTGAAATGTTAATATTTACTGAGTTAAGAGTTACTCTAACAACTACTACTACTCAACTTTTGCGATATTTCTGATTTATTCGCCTTAACAACTTGAGGAAGCCTAAAAGAACGTACATGTATTTAAAAATACACCTAAGTAGCTTATTTACTTACCTATACAATATATTGCCTAAAATGTATACCAGCCCACTAGTTCAACTTTTTGTTTTCCCTAAGGTTGCCTGGAAGAAATTGCTGCTTAGCAATAAGACCGCCTATTTGTACTACTATTTGTTTCATTTAATTTTATTTTCTCTTGTGTCTTTTCTGTGCAATAAAGTACATTCTTATCCTATCTTATCTTATCTTATGTATTTTTATACAAAACCTTTTTGTGTCAGTTTTAAATAAGAAGCCTTACGAATCGCAATAAGACCCTTTTATGGCAAACATTTATTCAGGAGGTGTTATTAAGTGAGCGTTTGTCAAACTTTTAAGGGTAACAGCTAGGGAAGCCTCTGAAAAGGTTGTTAAGGTCACGACAAACAATGGGACAAATAAAACAATAAACATGACGCTGCCTCCTCGGGGAATGGCTATAGATTTACTTTCTGACATTGAATCAAATATTTGATGTGCGTAATCATAATGAAAACTAAACATTGACGATTACCTGTTTTTATTAATAAATTACTGCAAAGAGTACAAGTATGTAGCATTATTTGAAACTGTTATAGTTATATTATATAATGGCGAAAAATTAGAAGCCGTTTTCGCTGGATGAAAAATTGTTGAAGGGCAGTCGAGATAGGATTAAGTATATTGCTGTTGTGACGCGTAGTTTGCCCATCGGAATTAGAAGCAAAGACTTCTATATAAACTGATATAGACGCAGCACATCCGCCAGAAGTTGAAGCGCTTTGACGAGGGAAAATTGGCGTGGGATAGGATCTACCTCCTAGTGGTCCACCCCGGGCAACGGCAACACAGGCTTGCCTGTGAATAAGTCCGGCTGAACGGTCCGCATAAAGCGGTGGTAGGCTCCACAAGGGGCCGCCTGGCTCGCTACCACCCTCTCACCGGAGTCCGGCGCCAAACAGCTTGCTGTGGTCCGTCGGTGCGTGAGATTGCCAGTGCCATAACAGGCATATTCTGGGTGAGCACACTCCATCGTCGACTCGGTCATCCGTGACCTAGTATCTAGAGTCAAGACCATACAAATTTCTAATAATAAAAAACCCTTCCCTTCAGTAATTTCTCAGTGTTCAATAGCGCGTGATCAAAGAATGTTGTATTTTTGGGAGCGCTTTTTGAGTGATGATTTGCATAGTAAGCCGCGTCTACCTCAGTCTATATAAAATTAATTAGAAGCAGTAGTGGTACCTATGGCATATTTTTTGTATTGTTTTATTATACACAGCACTAATTTGTTGGTTACAGAGGTTTCAACTTTGACTTTTCAATCCTACACTTACCTACCGGGCAATAGGGGTACCGGGTATTTGATTGACGGAAATGACACGAGCATGTTCCGCAATAAATCATGACATGAAAATAATTTTGCACCTGCAAACTATTAAATTTGAATAATATATAGCTTTTTGGATGTGGGTCACTTATTTATATTTCTTTGTGCAATAAAGTATCTTGTATTGTATTGTGTATTTGTAAAAATAAAACAGTTTTTATATAAAAGTGATAATAAATTCCGTCAAATCATTTCCGTCAAGAAGAACTACCCAGCCATTTCAGAGGCCAGTGCTAACTGCGGCGGCTTAAAAACTCTGACCTAATCTAAGATTGGGTCTGGATTCCCTTCTGGGCTGCGGAAGTCAGATGGCAGTCGCTCTGTGTAAAAACCAGTACCCTCTTTCAATCACCTAGACTAGGTAACCAACTCCGTGAGATAAGGGATAAGGCTAGGGAGATATATATACTTACCTAGAGGCCAAAAATAAAAACAGGTTTCATATGTCGACCCCCAGAGCAGACTCAAATTGCATCACTAGAACCTAGGACACGATCAAAGGAGGAAATGAAATTACCGCACTTCCCTCTTTGCTGGCGTCCACATAGAAAACGTGTGTTAGCTATATGAAACGTTTGCCAAAGGATTCTAAATGTGTTCATGTCCTAAAAGCAAATTAAATGTTGCTATTTCTTTCTTTCTTGATTTTTACTTCCATGCTGGACTGGGAGAGATAGATACTTCCATGCTGGACTGGGAGAGATAGAAAAACATAGAATGTTCCAGCTGCCCTTCCTCCCGGGCATGCTGTTGAAGTCAGCAAAAGGGACTCGAGGGTTACAGTGTATTGTAATCTAGGCGATGGGCTGACAACCTGTCACTATAGCAATACATATTACAATCTAAAATTGCCCTCAATTTTTGTCAGACGTGGCGAAACACTTTTTACGAGGCGTTAAACGCTCTGCCTACCCCGTAAGGGATAAAGGCGTGATTTATGTATGTATGTATGTATGTATTTCTTGATTCTAGTAAAGACTTTAGACGACTGTGATAGATTATATGTATACCGGATGTAAGGGACAACGTCCCGCAAACTGATAGCGGTTGCTCAGTCAACGATACTGAACAACTTCCGCCGAGAAATTCTTTCAGGAAGTGAAAATAAAAATTGGCTTTTCCATACAAAAGGTCCACCTCGATCATAGAATTTGTGTGGAAAAGCCAAATTTATTTTGCACTTCCCGAAAGAATTTGCTGGTGGAAGTTGTTTAGTGTCGTTGACTGAGCAACCCCTATCAGTTTGCGGGACGGTGTCCCTTACACCACGTACAGAGCGAGCTCATCTTTTAGGCACTACTGTACTGTGCTTATTTATCTATTACACCCCATATTTCTTTTTATATTGATATCGTTTTAAAGAGCCCGATGGTGTAGTGGTTAGGGCCGCTGCCTCCTGAGCGGGAGGTCGTGGTTCGAATCCCACCACGTACCAATGTGTTTTTCGGTTTTAGAATTTTATATGTACGTTTATTCGGCGCTTTTTCCGTGCTTCGGAAGGCACGTTAAGCCGTTGGTCCCGGTTAATCTCGTAGATTTTAGTCGTTAAGCCATATCAGAGGCCAGTGCTAAGCATTGGCGGCTTGAAAACTCTGACCTAATCTAGGATTGGGTCTGGTTTCCCTTCTGAGTTGCGGAAGTCAGATGGCAGTCGCTCTGTGTAAAAACCAGTACCCTCGTTCAATCCCCTGGATTAGGTAGGCAACCCGGTAAGATACGGGATAAGGATAACATCACCAAAAACGATCTTTGCCCTGACCTCTTGCTTAATGTTCCTTCTGGAGTACAAAAGATGCCATTAATTTCAGTACTTACTACCTGCAAAATTATTTTTCGTAATGAGAGGTCTATTAGGCGATTTTAATGAACAGGCACTTAACCTACTTAAAGAACAACGATCGCCATTATTTTCTCGAGTTTCAGTTGAATATTGCGATCTTCTTCTGCCGTGTGGGTTTCGAGACGATTGACCCGATGAACCCTGGTGTCAGAGCTTTCAAACCGCCTAATTGCACAACTAATAGGCCTCTGACATGGTTTGTGTACCGAACACTATCAAGACGGTGGTTTTAGAGAATCAGGTGATACAGCCTGCAATATCCTTACCCAACTTAGGGAAAATCTCACAAAGTGATGAATTGACAAAAATCAACTTTATGTTCCCCTGGGAATCGAACCCATGACCTCCGGATCGGGAGCCCATAGCCCACACACTAGACAACGGAGGCAGTTAATATAGGAGTGTATTTCACAAAAACTGCCTTCGGCTGAGTGAACCGCGATTAGGTATTTCGCTTTTAGGAAACATTTCGTAGTACCTACAAGCTCAGCATCCGTGATGAGGGTTCCGCAGTACCTAGATTTTATACACGCATACTTACATATTATAATCACGCCTTTATCCCTAATGGGCAGAGAGTAAACGACCTACACAAAGGTCGTTCCGCCACGTCTGAAAAAGTTTTGAGGGTTATTTAAGATAGATTTGTAAGTATATTGCTGTAGTGACAGGTTCTTAGCAAGTTCTCAGCCCATCGCCTAAATTACAATATCCTGAAACCCTCGCATCCATTAGCTAGTTTTAACAGCATGCAAGGCAGGAAATTCAGCTGGCATATTCTATGTATTTCTCTCGCTCCCACGCCAGTATGGAAGTAATTAAATAATAAATTAAAACCAATATAAAATATTACTCTTTACGGCTAACTCTTGAATTAAATTTGTTGTCAAAGAAATAGAATAAACCAGTTAGCAGTTGCTAATTGCAAAATAGAAATCACGTAGTACCAATAAAAAAAAGCTTAGCCGAAATAATTCTATTAAAATTCCGATTCGGTGAAAAATAAATTAACTTCTGAAACATAAATTACCTCTGCCTACTAATTTATTTGAAGAAAATCGAACTTTAAAGTCAAAGAGCGAGACCGACTTTCGGAAAACACTCAATTCAAGAACGGAATATCGAATAAACTCCGCAAAATGTTTTAATTCAACTCTTTTATAAAAGGAAATTATTGCTTTTAAAACGTTAAAAGTTTGCTTTTGAGAAAAATATTAAGTTAAGTGGTTGCAGACTTCCTACTTGTAAAAGTCAAGTTATACTTTTGTAGTTCATTTATTACAAAGCTACAGAAATGGGTATTAAAGAAAACTTATAAAATTCTGAATAGGAGACAGTTTAGGTATTTCCTATTCAATGCTCCTTCTACTGAAACAAACTTTAGAAAAGGTTGCAAAACTAATGTTCTAACCTAAAAGTGAAAAATAATATTGTATTCTACATACATACATACATAAATCACGCCTTTATCCCTTACGGGGTAGGCAGAGCGTTTAACGCCTCGTAAAAGGCGCTTTCGCCACGTCTGACAAAAATTGAGAGCAATTTTATATTGTAATATGTATTGCTGTAGTGACAGGTTGTCAACCCATCGCCTAAATTACAATACACTGTAACCCTCGAGTCCCTTTTGCTGACTTCAACAGCATGCCCGGGAGGAAGGGCAGCTGGAACATTCTATGTTTTTCTATCTCTCCCAGTCCAGCATGGAAGAATTCTACAAGATATTATTTCTTGGATAAATCATATTTTATTTTATTACAAATACTTGCTTTAAAGGTTTATTATTATTATTATATTAGCCTAAGGTGTCCCACTGCTGGGCGAAGGCCTCCCCTCTCCCTTTCCAGGCAACACGATCCATGACTGTTTCCGACCAGTTGGGTTCAAAGTCGACCAAGTCATCGCATCCTCGGTCTCCCTCTGCGCCGACGTTCTACATACATACATACATATAATCACGCCTTTATCCCTAATGGGGTAGGCAGAGCGTAAACGACCTAAATAAAGGTCGTTCTGCCACGTCTGACAACGTTTTGAGGGTTATTTTAAGATAGATTTGTAGGTATATTGCTGTAGTGACAGATTGTCAGCCAATCGCCTAAATTACAATATACTGAAACCCTCGGATCCCTTAGCTGGTTTTTACAGCATGCCCGGGAGGATATGCAGCTGGCCCATTCTATGATTTTCTCTCGCTCCCAGGCCAGCATGGAAGTGTTGTGACGTTCTTGTGGGACAAATTTAGTGGCTAGTTTGGCCCATTTCTCGGGATACATTCTGCACACATGGCCAGCTCAGTCCCACTTAAGCCTTGCGGCTTTTTTGCCCACGTCAATAATTTGAGTTTTAGAGCGGAGTAAGGTGTTCCTGACGCGATCACTCCTTTTTACACCTAGAATGCTCCGCTCCGTTGCGTTCAATCCCCTAGATTAGGAAGCCGACCCCGTGAGATACGGGATAAGGCTAGGGAGATGATGAATGCTCCGCTCCGTTGCTCTCTGACACGCTCCAAGTTTGAACTTCTGTAAAGGTTACTTTAAAAAATACTTAATTATAGTTTTAGCTGATAGATTTCATACACTTAGTCTTTAATTTTAATAAACGTAGGATAAGGAGAGAGGCCTTTGTTCTGCAGTGGGACTCCACAGACTCATAAATGATATTAATAAATAATAAGCATAAACAATTACCCGAGAAAACTTAATCTGTTTCGAGCGGCCCTGTTACCTTAAAGGTTTTGTTAACTGTACTAAAATGACATTTCTGATCCAAACTCAAACTAGCTGTCAGTCTCAAGTACTGTTTAAAAATACGGGCCTCATACATTTTCACAGTCAGATTTCATCCCCTAAAGATCTAAGGTGAAGAACAAAGGGCGAGCTCTCTTCATCGTCGGAAAAGACAGAGGTTGAGATGAGAGCTGGTAATGATAGTGAGGCTTCTTTACATAAAATGGAGATTCACAAGGATTTCACTTCCTTTACTAAACAAAAGGTATTCTAGGAGAATTGCTAGATTTGCTGCCTTTGCTGACGTCGAATCCGACATGAATAAGAAAATTTATTTTTAGAGTTATATTCATTCCAATTTATTCTATAACTCTACCCATTAATATTTTAGTTCAGAAAAATAATCGGTCATAATATTCAAAATCGATCATATTATTAATATCTTTTGTATCCTGTTTATGTCATGGATTTTAGTTTTTTTTTACAGAATATTTATAGTCTTCTTCTTTCGAGTGGGTATCGAGTCTATCGACCCGATACTTATAGTAGAGCATTTCCAAATATATATATATATATATATTAGGTAAAATACATGAGTTTTAATCAGCAATCTGCCTACCCCATTAGGGATAAAGGCGTGATTATATGTATGTATGTAATCTAGAGCAATCTAGTTGTAGAAATCTGAAAACAACCTCAACACATCTCGAGAATGTCCTCAATTCACCAGATGCCGATGCCGATAATATTAGCACGTAGTATGAAACCTACAGACTTCTTCGCACGCTTTATATATGAATATGTTAATCTACAGCTCCCGATGTCCACTACACGGATAGAGTCGCTGCCTCCTGAACAGGAGGTCTTGGTTCGAATCCCACCACGTACCAATGTGGTTTCGGTTTTCAAATTTCATATGTACGTTTATTCGGCGATTTTTCCGTGCTTCGGAAGTCACGGTAAGCAGTTGCTCCCAGTTAATATTGTTTATTTCCGTAGATTTTAGTCGTTGAGTCATGTTAGAGGCCAGTGCTAAGCATTGGAGGCTTGAAAACTCCGGCCTTATCTAGAATTGGGTCTGGTTTCCCTTCTGGGTTGCGGAGGTCAGATGGCAGTCGCTCTGTGTAAACACCATTACCGTTCAATCCCCTAGATTAACCGAACCCCTGAGATACGGGATAAGGCTAGGGAGATGATGATGTAAATGTACAGCTGTTTTTAATACTACCAACTAGCTGTACATATACGTATAAATGCATAGTATTATCTTTATAGTTCCAGTAAAATATTTCTTCCATGCTGGCCTGGGAGCGAGATAAAAACATAGAATGTGCCAGCTGCAATAATTCCCGGGCATGCTGTAAAAACCAGCTAAGGGATCCGAGGGTTTCAGTATATTGTAATTTAGGCGATGGGTTGACAACCTATCACTACAGCAATATACCCACAAATCTGTATCAAATAACCCTCACAACTTTGTCAGAAGTAGCGGACGAACTTTGTTTAGGTCGTTTACGCTCTGCTTACCCCATTAGGGATAGAGGCGTGATTATATGTATGTATGTATGTATGTAAAATATTTGATTTAGAAAAGTGCCACTTGCTCAGGAGATAAATACAAATATTGAAGAAACATGAATGACATAAAGGCTCACAGATACAGCCTTTTTATATTTTGCAAATCTATGACGAATCAGGTCTTACAAATATACTGACTTTCAACAGCATATTATATTGACCCCTTCAGTATAAAAACTTCCTTTTTATTTGATGAACGTCAATAGCACCGAATGAAAACTATTCCCACCCTTAAATATTTAGGTTTAGAGTTTCTTCTTCTTAGCGTGTCGATGGAACACGGGAAATTACATCATAGGGGCCCAGAATTCAGCGACTTGTATTACGGATAAACTGCCGACCATTAAATCCGCTTCCATGCTGGCCTGGGAGCGAGAGAAAAACATAGAATGTGCCAGCTACATTTCCTGCCGGGTATGCTGTAAAAACCAGCTAAGGTATCCGAGGGATTTAGTATTTTGCAATTTAGGCGATGGGCTGACAACCTGTCACTACAGCAATATATCTCAAATATATCTTGAATAACCCTCAAAACTTTGTCAGACGTGGCGGAACGACCTTTGTTTTGGTCGTTTACGCTCTGCCTACCCCATTAGGGATAAAGGCGTGATTATATGTATGTATGTATTAAATCCGCTGGTGTGCAGGTGTTGGGGCACGCCGGGCACGATGTCATGGTTTGTATTATCCCGCAAAAACAGTCTATATCGGGGCTTGCCGAAAATCCCTACCTTACCATGTTTCCCTTACTTCTGCCAAAGTCTTCCTAGCTTTATCTCAATATCAAGGTAGCTTCTTAACTCATAAAAAACTGTGCTCACTAAGCTTAATCCGGTATAATAAATAAGGCACGGAAGCGAGCAAGTTTCTGCGTTAAAGTCTGTGCTCCAGGACTGGAGATAACCTCATTTCCTTTACCCCAAGCGCTATTTCTGCTTTGGTGCAAACATAAAAAGAGTTACTGCCTTCTAAGAAATACTAAAATCCTTTTAACGAGAAAGAGCGATCATAATAATAATTACCATCATAGTAAAACCTAATAAAAAAATATATATTATCGAACTAAACTAGAGGTAGAAAGAATTGTCGGTCGGTCGGTTGGTAAATAGGTATACTAAAGGAATAGTACTAGATTTATTCACGTCATTATTTTCTTACTTCCATGCTGGACTGGGAGAGTTAGAAAAACATAGAATGTTCCAGCTGCCCTTCCTCCCGGGCTGTAGAAATCAGCCAAAGGGGCTCGAGGGTTACAGTGTTTTGTAATTTAGGCGATGGGCTGACAACCTGTCACTATATAGCAAAACACATTACAATCTAAAACTGCGCTCAATTTATGTCAGACGTGGCGAAAGCGCCTTTTACGAGGCGTTTTACGTTCTGCCTACCCCGTAAGGAATAAAGGCGTGATTTTATGTATGTATGTATGTATTATTTTCTTACCGGCGTAACCTTGAAGGCGAACTATAAATATGTATAGTTTCTTCACTAATCGATGAACATTATTCATATTAATAAAAACATCGGCACCTCACTATGGGTTTGAAGAAGATCCTCGTAGGTATAGAGTCGAAACGTCGAGGTGAATACCTCTATCAAACCCACAAGAGTCGCCGAATATTTAAAAAATATGATTGATGAACGTCAAAGTCATAATGACAAATTGTCTCGAATACATTTCGTCAATCTTGTAAAAGAATACTTACATACATACAAACATATAATCTCGAATTTATTCTTAATGGGGTAGGCAGAGCGTAAACGACCTAAAAGAAGGTCGTTTCGCCACGTCTCACAAAGTTTTGAGGGTTATTTAAGATAGATTTGTAGGTATATTGCTGTAGTGACAGGTTGTCAGCCCATCGCCTAAATTGCAATATACACAAACCCTCGGATCCCTTAGCTGATTTTTACAGCATACCCGGGAGGAAATGCGGCTGGCACATTCTACGTTTTTTTTCTCGCTACCAGTCCAGCATAGAATAAAATAATACTCACGTCTAGATAATCCAGTCATACCAGACTAGCGACCCACCCCGGCTTCGCACGGAAATTATCAGTGTTTCTCTACTATATTATGCATGTATCATACATATAAACCTTCCTCTTGAATCACTCTATCCATGAAAGGAAACTGCATCAAAATCCGTTGTGTAGTTTTAAAGATTTATGCATACATAGGAATATAGGCACAGAGAAAGCTACTTTGTTTTATACTATGTAGTGATGCTTTTAATGTCACCTGCGGTTAACAAACAATGCAGAGAAGTTTTCCGTGCAGTATAAACACCACAGACTAGCTACAAGGATAAATCGTATGGAACAAATAAAGCTCAACCTACGCTTTTTCCCCTACGCATTTTTACTCAAGGACGAAGCCTTGAACTTATCTCCAGGGACAGTAAACAAAACAACATGCAGCGTTGATAGGATGTCTGGAAATCAAACATGTGCGGTGGACTAACAAACTGTGCATTGTAACTTTTGAAGTTACTATCAAAATATACATACGTACATATAATCACGTCTTTATCCTTAATGGGTAGGCAGAGCGTAAACGACCTATAAGGTTGTTCCGCCACGTCTGACAAAGTTTTGAGGGTTATTTAAGATAGATTTGTAGGTATAAGGCTGTAGTGAAAGGTTGTCATCCCATCGCTTAAATTGCAATATACTAAAACCCTCGGATCCCTTAGCTGGTTTTTACAGCATGCCCGGGAGGAAATGCATCTGGCACATTCTATGTTTTTCTCTCGCTTCCTGTCCAGCATGGAAGAAAATATATACTCGTGATATTTCACGCTGCGCTCGCAATACGCCAAAACCTTTCAAAGAAACTCTCTCACTTTTCTCCGAAATAAAACTCAGGTTGCGACTGTACTTATTGGCAATGTTTACAATTTTATTTTCCGTAAAATTGTGCTTTTAGTGTCTTTCATATCATAGTCATAGAGGGCTCCATTATCCCACATTGCCGAGGGCCTCTAACAGGTTAAAGACGGCTCTGAAGGAGTAAAAGATATATTAACGGCTTTTCTTTTCCCTTTAGCCTATTTTAAGCATCTCGGCCGCAGTCGTAAGAAACCTTCACTAGGTTGATTCACACCAAGAAGCGACGCGCAACGTCGCAAACTTTTCGAGAGCAACAATGGGGGCAATCCGTATAGGCACAAAATCACAAAATCTTGACTAAACTCGTTTTCTGTAATTTTCTAGCATAAGAGAGAAACAGAAAGAAGCGACAACAATTTTTGTCAAAATTAAGTTAAGTTGCCCTCAAGGAAAGACCATTATGGAACTTTACTTTACTGCGCAGAAAGATAGACATTTTCGATTTTTATTTCATTATAGACATAACTCGAAAAAAAGGACCTTGCGGCGGCGTCGCCTGCATCAGTGCGATCTGTCACTTTGTGGTACAACGAAAGACCTTGTCCTCAAGGAAAGACCATTATGGAACTTTACTTTACTGCGCAGAAAGATAAACATTTTCGATTTTTATTTTATTATAGACAGAACTCGAAAAAAAAGACCTTGCGGCGGCGTCGCCTGCAAGTGCGATCTGTCACTTTGTGGTACAACGAGATGAACCTTCAAGCAGCTTCCCGCCGCGCCGCTTCCCGGTGTGAACTGATCCTCAACCTTCCGGCGAGGTCTCGTATAATGGATCGATCCTTTCCCCATCAACGTCCTTTTTATACTAGTTGTCGTTTAACTGCACAGATAAAAACTTACTGCGATCATAGAATTAGTTTCGTCCATTTTGACCAATGATATTATATTTAGGATGATATTATATTTAGGTAGATACGTTACTAACGCGCGAAACTCGTGCCGTCAAATGGTCCTAATTGTGACCATTTTAGGCAGTCGAGCTGCGAGCTGCGAAGTGAGAAAAAAAGTTAAATTATATTCAAGGCTGCACTGATTACAAATAGCTATCTGTTTCACTCTTACGCTTTGCTTATTTTGTGTCGCACTCAGCGTTTGTTGAGATATGCAATGTTATAAATATGTATGTATATGTGTCGCGGAACAATTAAAATGTGCGTGCAGTATGAACGTAACGTATCTTTCTTAAAATATCATTGATTTTGACCAAAACATTGTGTTATGTTGCAAACAATGCATATGCCTAGGTCATATTCATCAAACATAGTTTCATAAAATTTGTATAAAGTAAATTTTAGACTACCTGCGCGGGAAAAATAAACGGTCATGCTAGCTTTAATATCATTTTCTATTCTGCTGAACTGCCTCCGTGGTCTAGTGGCTAGTGCTATGGACTTCCAATCCGGAGGGCCTAGGTTCGATTCCCAGGGGGGAAACACAAAGTTGATATTTGAGAATTTATCACTTTGTAAATTTTTCCCCGGTTTGGTTAGGACATTGCAGGCTGAATCACCTGATAGTCCGAAAAGAAAAAGATTTCGTGCTTCGGAGGGCACGTTAAGCCGTCGGTCCCGGTCGCTGTCTTTCATAGTGGTCGTTACTCAAACCATGTCAGAGGCCTGATAGTTGTGCAACTAGGCGGTTTAAAAACTCTGACACCAGGGTTCATCGGGTCGATAGACTCGATACCAACTCGACAGAAGAAGAAGATTTTTGCTCAAATTATCAGTTTCTCCGAAAAAGTAAAATTGTGTACCTTTAAAAGCGAAAATTAATTCCTTAACACAAATACAAGCTGAATTCTGCTGTTTGTCAATCCGAATAGAAATCCAGAGGAAACGAATAAAAGTTTGGAACGACTAAACTTCTGAATTTACAAGCTGAAACAACAAAATAATGAGCATGTTTTCAACTTGTTGCTGAAACTTTTGAGCTCATCCAAATACATACATACATACATACATATAATCACGCCTTTATCCCTAATGGGGTAGGCAGAGCGTAAACGACCCAAACAAAGGTCGTTCCGCCACATCTGACAAAGTTTGAGGATTGTTTAAGATAGATTTGTAAGTATATTGCTGTAGTGATAGGTTGTCAGCCCATCGCCTAAATTACAATATACTAAGACCCTCGGATCCCTTAGCTGGTTTTTACAGCATGCCCGGGAGGAAATACAGCTGGCACATTCTATGTTTTTCTCTCGCTTCCAGGCCAGCATGGAAGAAATTACAACGAATTATAAGCTCATCCAAATAAAGCTTATAATTCGTTGCGGAAAGGATCTACAGCCTGGAGATTCAACCTAGGCAAACTGCCTTATCTTCCTCCGTGGTCTAATGGCTAGTGTCATGGACTCCGATCCGGAGTTGATATTTGTCAATTTATCACTTTGCGATTTTTCCCCAGTTTGGTTAGGACATTGCAGGCTGAACCACCTGATTGTCCGAAAAGAAAAAGATTTCGTGCTTCGGTGGGCACGTTATGCCGTTGGTCCCGGTCGCTGTCTTTGATAGTGGTCGTTACTTAAAACCATGTCAGAGGCCTGATAGTTGTACTACTAGGCGGTTTAAAAACGCTGACACCAGGGCTCATCGGATCGATAGACTCGATACCCACTCGACAGAAGAAGAAACTGCCTTAGAGGCTAGTCTGCTAGTCTGTGTAAACATATGGTTAAAGAGTGGAACTGGTAGTATGCTCTGCAAGATAATTACTATACCGGGTGTAAGGGACAGTGTCCCCCAAACTGATAGGGGTTGCTCAGTCAACGACACTGACTGTCAGCAGTATTTTTTTCGGGTAGTGTTTTTTTTCTTTTCCATACAAATTGTCTCCCGGTAAAAGTTGTACAGTGGCGTTGACTAAGCAACCTCTATCAGTTTGTGTGACGCTGTCCCTTACACTCCGCGTCGCGATTCGTTGCCAAGTAGCTTGCTGTGTTTAGGCAGTTTATAGAAATTCCAATACCTTAGATGATTCTGGTTGAGCTCATTCCATTGGCAACTCTGTTTTCATCATGACCTATACTAGAGTTAAAAGTGAACCCAACGCAGCAAAAATATTTCATATAGAAACTAGTTTAATACAGTCATACTTTTTAACCTACGAGAAAAAATTGGGACGCGTTTTTATTCGAACGAAACGAGTTTTTGACAAAAGCTGCGTGTGTATTCGAACAGAAAAAGCAATTCGCGTGTTTTAGTTAGCATCCGACCAAATTGGTTTCCGGGCAATGTATAAATGAACGTGTATCATCAAATTGACGATTTTCATTTGATTTATTAGAAAAATATATAAAAATTGATGGAGCGGCTTAAGCGTTGGCTTGTCGAACAGGCATTCTATAGTTATAATGTTTTTTTTTAATTTTAATGATAATAAAAGCAATACAATTTAAATTATTATTATTGTGATATACTTAAGTGCTTATGATTTTTTGACTTGTAATTTACAATTATTAATAAATTTATCTCTATCTCTCTCTATATTCTTCTTCTGTCGAGTGGGTATCGAGTCTATGGACCCGATATTTAAAAAAGCTAACGAAACTATGACAAACCGGGTGTAAGGGACAACGTCCCGAAAACTGATAGGGCTTGCTCAGTCAACGATACTGAACAACTTCACAAATAAATTATTACAGGAGATAAAAAAAATGCGCTTCCCATACAAAATGACCGCCTCGATCAGACAATTTTTATAGAAACTCAAAATTAACTATTTCGCTTTCTAAAAAAAAACTAGCTGAGATCGCTGATATTTTGGTGGATAATCATATTGACATAGTAACACATAAAAGTACTCCAGAGAACAGAAAACTTCGTAAGAGTAATCCAACTGTCCACATTAACTTAGACAAACTCGTTAAAAGCTTTTTACGCTTGTTCTTTCCAATAATACTTCCATGCTGAACTGGGAGTGATAGAAAAACATAGAATGTGCCAGCTGCATCTCCTCCCGTGCATGCTGTAAAAACCAGCTAAAGGATTCGAGGGTTTCAGTGTATCGGAATTTAGGCGATGGGCTGACAACCCGTCACTATAGCAATATAATACTTATATCACCTGTAATAACCCTCAAAACGTGTCAGACGTTTCGAAACGACCTTTGTTAAGGTCGTTTATGCTCTTCCTACCCCATTCTTCCAACATCCGCGGCACTATATATGGTGTATCAGAAAGGGTATAAGAACCCGAAACTGTGTGAATCTGACCATGAAACCCAACAACTTTCTCTAAGGAATATAGGTCGAAAAACGAAAAAGGTAAATGGCTTCTCAAATTAAATGTGCTATCAACTGATGCATTTTGTTTGGAAGCTCTTTATTTTGTTTTTTGACGTATGTTCCTTGAGAAAGTTGTTCAGGTTTATGAGCAGATTGCCATCCTTTCGGGCGCATATTCCCCTTTTTGTTCCACCCTGTATAGTCACTATAAGTTTAAAGCCGTGTCAACAGCGCAGTAAAGTTGGCATTAAACTTCTTAGGCTTAAAGGCTCACGGATTAAACTATAAAACTAAGGCGGACGTCTTATTGACCTGTTTATGGCGTTGAATTTCAAAAATACCTAAGCTTGTAGTATGGTATGGGCAGCCACTCAAAACGCTATTTGTGTGGCAACTTTTTTGGCTAAGAAAATTTGATTCGCCGCGACACGCAAAGAAGAAGTATGGTATGGGCTTTACCGGGTAACGCAGCATAAGCTTTCCTGTGGATTAATCCCACTGAAGTGTTACTCGGCACTCAATAAAGTCCGATGCCAAGCAGCATGCTTTCTTGCTGCATATTCTGATGTCGTTGTGTAGAAATTCCAGTACCCTGTTAGCTTCTGGGAGAGTTCGCTTCAGTGTTGACTCTGTCTCCTCTTGTCTAAAGCTGCTCACTGCACGCTCATCTACACTAATATTATAAAGAGGAAAGATTTGTACCTATTTTTGTATGTTTGTAATGAATAGGCTCAAAAAGTACTGGGCCGATTTAAAAAATTCTTTCACCAATAGAATGCTACATTCTTCCAATTTGACATAGGCTACATTTCATTTTGAAAAAAATTAGGGATCCTTGGTAAAATTTGAACAATGTAACCGAAGGTGTAGAAAAATGAGTCTTAATACCCCGTGCGAAGCCGGGACGGGCTGCTAGTGTATAATACATGTATAATACAGTAGAGAAACACTGATGATTTCCGTGCGAAGCCGGGGCTGGTCGCTAGTCGCAAATAAAGACATTCACTATTTCAGTCACAAAAGAGTCAAATCTACAAGTTCTCCACGAAAATCAAGTCTCAAAACACATACATATATATATAATCACGTTTTTATCCCTAATGGACTAGGCAGAGCATAAACGACCTAAACAAAGGTCGTTCCGCCACGTCTGACAAAGTTTTGAGGGTTATTCAAGATGGATTTGTATTTTGTACGTATATTGCTGTAGTGACAGGTTGTCAGCCCATCGCCTAAATTGCAATATACTGAAACCCTCAGATCCCTTAGCTGGTTTTTACAGCATGCCCGGGAGGAAATGCAGCTGGCACATTCTATGTTTTTCTCTTGCTCCCAGTCCAGCATGGAAGTAAAACACATACATATATATATAATCAAGTCTTTATCCCTAATGGACTAGGCAGAGCGTAAACGACTTGACAAACCCACGTCTGACAAAGTTCTGAGGGTAATTTGAGATAAATTTGTTGATATATTGCTGTAGTGACAGGTTGTTAGCCCATCGGCGGAAACCCTCGGATTAATTAGCTGGTTTTTACAGCATGCCCGGGAGGAAATGCAGCTGGCGCATTCTATATCAGCATGGAAGAAAACACAAAACACGCTCAAATAAAATACAGATTATATTTACGGAACACAATGCATTTATTCTTTATTCAAAATGGGTTGAGCATGTTGTGTGATTCTGATTCTGACATTTCAGCTACAACCATTTAACTCACAAGTGAGCAAGCGGAGCGAGCGAGCCGAGCGGGTATTGCCTCGACAACGTATTCCAATTTTATGTTAAAATACCGCATTCTGAGTGCACCACCGCTTTTACATAGTAAGGTAGTAGAGGAAATAATAAATATTAGTCTGGTTACGAGAAGGAAATTTCCTATACTAAATCCTTTTAAATGTGAAATCCACCCACCGATTTTCGGTGATGGCGGTCAAACTCCCGGAGATCAGCCAACTGCGCAGGACTTGTTTTTAGTGCCCAAGTGTTTGCGCTACACACAGTTTTTTTTTTATTTATTCATTAAACTAAAGGTAAGTACATTTTTATAACTAATATCTACTCGCCAAACTTAAAAGTTTGACGCCTTAATGTAATTTCTTACACCTACCTTAAATTAACAGCATGTTTATAAAAAAAATATATGTATATCTCATAAAAAATTAAAATATAACAGTGCTCAATGACTTTCATTTAGAAGTGAGTCCCTTGATTTTGATTTTAATACCCCTATACTACTTAACTTAGGTTCAGTTCGTAATATTTGAAGCTGGTTAAATATTTTTGGTACTAGATATTTTGACACCCTTTCTCCATAATAGTTTACTGATTTTGGTATTACTAGTTTACGTTATCTTACACTTCGAGTATTATATTTATTTTCCCTTCTTTTTGTAAAAAGGTGCACTCTCTATTTCTTCAATCTCTTATTCTGATGGGACAGATTGACTAACACGACCAGAGAGAAATGAGGCGCAGGACCGACTATTTACATGCCCATCCGACAGCATGGATCATCTTACTTTTCGGACAATCCGGTGATCAGCCAGCAATGTCCTAACCAAACTAGAAACAACAACACAAAGTCAGTGTCCCCCGCCGGGAATCGAACCCGGGACCTCCGGGTCGAGAGCCCATCATGCTCAGACCGCTAGACCACGGAGGCAGTTTTACAGTACATCCAACTGTATAATGGGCAAATTAAAATATTTATATGTAACTTTTAAAATAATAAAATTGAAAACGGACAGGAGATTTATACTCAAAGCGGTCTTAAAAAAATCCGCAATATTTTGGCGCTCATTTGCACATTAAGACTGTATTTTACCCCCATCTTGAGACATGGCGGGCAAATTTGACAGATAACGCGTAAAATCAGTGAGAACGTATGCGTTAATATGCTACAGACCCGATTATTTTAATCGACAACTTGAAACTGACAGATAAACTTTAGGTGGCGTGTAGAATTGAGCCTAATATGTTTATAAAAGTTTGTTGAACAACTGGACAGATTCAGATTAATATTTTTACCCCTTCCGATACAATTCATATGGGAAACTTCTCTTTATTTCTGTTTCTGTATGCTTGACTAAAAAACCTTCACCCGCCCAGAATCTCATTTGGAGCTTTTGACAAAACTTCCTTTAATTTACTTTCAGCTGCTTTTTCTGCAGAGTAGAAAGGCAATTAAGAGTTTTTTTTACAAGGAAGGGGCTTAGGTACACTTAGTTTATTTGAATGAAAACCTTATTTTTACACTCTTGTGAGTTTTCTCTTCAGCAGAAGTTAATAAAGTGGAGTGAATTTCTAAGTATCTAAGAAAGACTTTATTGTATAATGGGCTCGATTCTATATGTCCCGGCTAAAACTAAAATTAAAATCTATTTGTCACTTTCAGACTTACTACATTGGAAAAGGACAGGAGATCTATTCTCTCCGGTTTTTGATTTATAGTCGGTGGTTTTATGCGTTATCTGTCATTTTGATCCGCCGTCATATGATATGGCGGATAAAACTGATAGAAATACTGGGGAAACATGCAAAAGCGTGTCAAAATCTAGCGGACAAAGTGTAAAACTATAGAGATTAAATTGCCTGTCCTTTTTCGATTTTATTATTCTGAAAGTAACACATAGATTTTCATTTTAGTTTTAGCTGGTGGAATCTAGATTCGAGCCCAATGTGCCCTTCTTTCTAGATTTTAGGTTCATAAATTTAAATTTATTATTACTACATTTTCTTGTATCTGATTCATTGAATTCAATAGACTAATGTTAATAATTAAGGAAAACTGAGAATCTATGGAAATCTCTCAATATCTTTCCTCTGTCAAATCTGCTTTGAGATAAATTTTGTCAAGTCGAAAAGATTTATGCCCATCACTCGTTCCGTAGCTCGAGCAATGCGAGTTTCTTTGGAAACGTAATCAAAGATTTGGGAGTTATCTCGTTTTAGTAGTATGGCCAAAGTCTTTGGGAAGGATTTTACGATCTGATGTTTTAGTATTATACTAACATACATATTGTTCTAAGGAGAAGAGGTTCTTCTATTGGACTAGATTTTTATAAACTGTTATATTAGTAGTAATATTTTCTATGTCAGCTATTTTCTATGTTATTATGTAACACTAGCGACCCGCCCCGGTTTCGCACGGAAATTATCAGTGTTTCTCTACTATATTATACATGCATATAAACCTTACTCTTGAATCACTCTATCCATTAAAAGAAACCGCATCAAAATCCGTTGCGTAGTTTTAAAGATTTATGTTTACATAGGGATATAGCTATATATAATATCATTGGGATATAGGGACAGAGAAAGCGACTTTGTTTAATACTGTGTAGTGAGTATAGTATGTCTTCCATGCTGGACTGGGAGCGAAAGAAAAACATAGAATGTTCCAGCTGCCCTTCCTCCCGGGCATGCTGTAGAAGTCAGCAAAAGGGACTCGAGGGTTACAGTGTATTGTAATTTAGGCGATGAGCTGACAACCTGTCACTATAGCAATACACATTACAATCTAAAATTGCCCTCAATTTTTGTCAGACGTGGCGAAAGCGCCTTTTACGAGGAGTTTGACGCTCTGCCTACCCCGTAAGGGATAAAGGCGTGATTTTATGTATGTATGTATGTATGTATGTATGTATGTATGTATGTAGTGATTACAGTATTATAATTTATTCAGATAGAGCCGGTATCTCACTTTGACAAATCACTGATTGAACTCTGGTAAATAAACTCGAATGTTTAATTATTATTTTTTGTTGAATGGACGTTAGCTGATATTATGTGCAGTATGATACAGAAAACTTGATCTAGGTAAAAAAAAACACGATCTCACTCATAGCCCCCACAACGATTCCCTGTATCTGGGTGTCATGGACATACACAGAAACAACCACAATGAATACCCAGACCCAGAAACAGACATTAAAATTAATCATTCAAATGTCTGCCCCGGCTGGGAATCGAACCTTGGACCCACGGCGTAGCAGGCAGATACACTAGCAACTAGGCTGTGCAGGCCGTCAAGCAAGCATTAGCAGCTACTCTATTTGCAATATACTTATGTATGTGAGGGTTGTAGACGTTGTAGTGTGAGAAACGAGTTTTTAATTTCATGTTGTTGGCTCACACACGGGTATTTTCGTCTCGGCTGAAAAGGGTAACTTTAGTAGGTAGGTCATACAGTCAGTTCAACAATTTTTAAGTCTAGTTTCTTATTGAAAAATATTAAATATTAGTACGTCTAACTGAGAATACTACTAGAAAGTAATGATGTAACTGTAACAAATTATTATCTTTCGGATACCTTGTACAAGATAATTATTACGTTATACCTCGTAGTCCTTATTCCTCGCTTAACTTCAAGTAGATCGCATGCTCTTAACCGATTGATTACTAGAAAATTACTTAAAATTATTTACTTAACTTTTTATCGTACACAGAGACATACAAAGAACAATTACATAGGGAATCAATACATAACAGGTACTGCTTATTTTTTTAAATGAAATGCCTTACAGCAGATCTAAGAAGTGAGATTGCATAAAACGTTACGCGGATAAGACGTGCACAATCACTACATAGTATAAAACAAAGTCGCTTTCTCTGTCCCTATATCCCTATGTATGCATAAATCTTTAAAACTACGCAACGGATTTTGATGTGGTTTCTTTTAATGGATAGAGTGATTCAAGAGGAAGTTTTTTTATGTATAATACATGCATGATATAGTAGAGAAACACTGATAATTTCCGTGCGAAGCCGGGGCGGGTCGCTAGTAAGAAATAAAACCATCTTGTTATTCCTTCACCTCAAATCACAATAAGTAGGAAGCATGTGGTAACTACTAAAATAGCAAATAGTCCAATTTGTAAACCAAATAAACTGCCTTACTTTCGCAACATTAGAGGCAATTAACAGACAAAGCTATCTCCAGATATACATAAAAGCTCTCCAGATATACATACTGGCAGCCATATTGAAATATCCGAGACTATTTGGGCAGGGTTCCAACAAAGTTCAGAGCGAGCGTTGTCATTTTAAGCCATAGTTAGTGGCGAGGGTTAATTAGGATTGCTTATTTGCTCTTGACTTGACATGGAGCGATAAATAAATAAAAATAGAATATACCAACTGCTTTTTCAATTGCGTTAAAGGGTTTGGTTGCATATTTAGGCGATTGACTGACACCCCATCACTACATATACCTACCATTTTAATTAAAAATCATCTCAATATTTTCTCAGATGTCGCAAATATAAAAATTTTGCAGGCTATTGACGCTCCGCCTACCCTGTAAAAAATAATGGGTATGTATTCGAGCAGGGTTCTAACAAAGTTCACTGCAAGTGTTGTCATTTTAAACCGTAGTTAGTGACGAGGGTTAATTAGGGTTGCTCAGGCAGTGCTCAAGTCGGGGGTAATAGAACACTTGAGACGTCGTCGAGATGTCACAGGGATTTGCTTAACCGCTTGTTATGCTCGCTAACCCTTGGTTATAAATGTTTCTTTTGAGGAATGTGGTAGTTTTGAAGCAGAGGAAGATACTTTGTTTAAAAATTTGGTTTGTTTCACACCAAGTTACTTTATCACATTTGTGAGCTTGTTCCTGTTATGGTTAGGACAATGCGAGTTAATAACCGTGGCTAATCATAATCAAGCAGGATTAACAAAGTTAAAAGCGAGTGTTGTCATTTTATTTGTTGCTCAGGCAGTGCTCAAGTCGGGTTACCCCCGGGAACACTTGAGACGTCGTCGAGATATCACAGGGATTTGTTAAACCGCGTGTTATACTCGCTAAGAGTTATAAATGTAACTTTTGTGAAATGTGGTAGTTTTGAGGGAAGAAAAGAAAAATGTTTCGTTAAATTTCTAGATTATAGTAGATTTTATGGCGTATGTTTGATTCCCAAGGGGAAACGTAGAAAGTTTCTGAGTTTTAATTCTGTAAATGGTAAAAGTATCTACAGAAAAGCAATGTGATTTTTAATGACATTTTATAAAGGAAATGTCGATGTGATTTTCGTTATAAAAACTTGAGTTAAACACAGCCCTTTTTTCCATTAATCTAATAACACATCAAATACGCCGACTCACTCAAACGTGTAACAAGATAACTTACAAGAACAGGTGTCAGCTAAACATAGAACCTTCTGTTTGCTTATTCTATTTGTGATTTTATCCCCGGAGTGATAGAAATTGGATCAGGCAAGTTTCTTCCTTTGCCCGGGAACTGGATCCGGGTTTTGCAACACTGGAAGGTGAATGTTATTGTGACAGTAATAAAAGTAACACCACAAAATAATATATAGTAGGTAAATGTACAAATAAGAAGTTTATTACGAAACTCAAACAAAAAATCAAAAATGACACAGATCGGGACGAAACTCGGCATACATTAGAGGTTAGGTTTTACTTTTTACCACGGGAACACCTTAATTCCCATGGGAAAACTCATTTAAAGCGGGTGAAACCGCGGGCGGAAATATGCGTTAATAAGTGTTAAATTAAATACATACACAAATTTATCACGCCTGTATCCCTAATGGGGTGGGCAGAGCGTGAACGACCCAAAAAAAATGTTCGTTCCGCCACGTCTGATAAGATAAGAGGGTTGTAATGACTGACCTGTATATTGCTGTAGTGAAAGGTTGTCAGCCCATCGCCTAAATTGCAATATACTGAAACCCTCGGATCCCTTAGCTGTTTTTTACAGCATGCCCAGGAGGAAATGCAGCTGTCACATTCTATGTTTTTTTCTTGTTACCAGTCAAGCATGGTGGAAATAAAATATAAACTTCTATATCTACTTTCTATTTCTCATCGGCCCGGGTAAAACCCTTTTCCCTTTGCTTTTCCCTCTGCGGACCAAACACGCAATTTGCAAAAAAAAATGAGTTATGTTATGTCACCCTGTCACGGCCCTTGACAGTAACACAACCTTGTTATTTTTATTTCCATTTGTTTTGCATTTGTTAGTTGGTTGTGGCACGTATACAAGACATGTTGGAATATTTTGAGAGTAAACTGAAAATCGAATCGTAACTGAAATATGAAAAATACATACATACATATAATCACGCCTTCATCCTTAAAAGGGTAGGCAGAGCGTTAACGACCTGAACAAAGGTCGTTCCGTAACGTCTGACAATGTTTTGAGGGTTATTTAAGATATATTTGTAAGTATATATATATATTTCTTCCATGCTGGACTGGGAGCAAGAGAAAAACATAGAATGTGCCAGCTGCATTTCCTCCCGGGCATGCTGTTAAATCCAGACAAGGGATCTGAGGGTTTCCGTATATTGTAATTTAGGCGATGGGCTGACAACCTGTCACTACAGCAATATACCTAGAATTATATCTTAAATAACCCTCAAAACTTTGTCAGAAGTGGCGGGACGACCTTTGTTTAGGTCGTTTACGCTCTGCCTACCCTATTTCCCTTGGTCACGGCATTACGCCTGAACGGCTGGACCGATTTCGCTAATTCTTTTTTTGTTCTGTTCGTTATTATCAGGAGAAGGTTCTTATGAAAGAAAAAAATAAGGAAATTGCGCGGAAAATTAGAAAATTTAAAATAACTTAACCACCATATTAAATTATTAAACTTTTTTAATGTAACCTTAAGACATTTGACATAGAATTGACTGAATGCGTGCTGCAAATATAGTCAAAGAGGATGAAAAAAAAATGACGTTTAAAACGGATTCTTCTGTCAATAAATCTGCTCATTTATGGCGTCTAAGACGGAACAAAGTTCGCCGGGTCAGCTAGTTTAGTGATAAAACAAGAAGTCAGCTAACAAATGGAATGACATTCCAATAGTCACAGGTTCAATCCCTGCCGAAGACGAACTGTTTATTTATATTTTATTTAAATATCACATTTTTAGAAGTAAAATCGCACCGTGAGTGCATAATCACAACTACGTTTACAAGTTTCAGGCTGAATCATGGTTACGATCTGTTTACTTTTAGCACAACTCGGACACTCCTAACTACAATGTAATTTTGGTCATACTTCGACAGACGGCATGTCGCACTAGGCCTGCGTTTGTGTGCGTGTTAGAAGGGTTGACAAATTTGGTTTTACCGGTCATAATTACCACTTGATTAATTTTGTTCTGGTTTAAACCAACGTTTTAAAGTAGGTCACTGTAACTGAATAGTTAGAATAGGTTAGGTTGCATATTTTGTATGAAGTTACTTACCGTCTCTTATCACTTGGGAATTTAAAAAAGTTCCTATTGGAGTCATATCTTGTGGTAGAAAGACATCCGTATACGGAACAGTACATAACCATCTTTGGAACACAAAACTTTATTATTTCCGTTACACTGGGAATCATGCGCGCGCCATGCCCGCTAAGCGTACGCACAATGTGACCCACAATCCGGCACGGAGTGTGACGTCTATCGGACTGGGGAAGGGAGGTGAGTATCCGTTCGGTATGTAGTACTATTATATATTCTGTGCTTTTAGTTTACGTTGCATTATATTTGTCTTTCCTTTAAAATGTTTCTCATGCTCTCAACTGCCAGTGGATTAACTGGAAGAGATATCTTGGTAGAGATAAGTGCGCCATTGCATACCTTTCTGTAAACTTCAGTTTTTGTGTTTTAATGTACTGAACAATATATATACGATGTCAAAGAAAATAGATGCTAGTTTTAACATAAAATCCTACGTCATGCATATTCCCTATAGGAAAAAGGCCACCTAGATAAGAACTAGATCCAATAAACTCGAAACTCCTTTAACCTCTAAAGAGAAGCTTCGCAGCTGAAGTGATTTGAATAATACCCACTCTTCTAATTAATACACGGTTAAATGGTTTTCACTCCAACACACTTCGGTTGTATTCATTCGCTTAATCAAAATGAAGGCTTTGATTGGAACTGGCGTTTATCAAATATTATGAATTACAACTTCTATGCTGGACTGGGAGCGACAGAAGAACCTAGGATGTGCCAGCTGCATCTCCTCCCGGGCAGGCTGTAAAATAAGCTAAGGGATTCGAGGGTATATTGTAATTTAGGCGATGGGCTGACAACCTGTCACTACAGCAATATCCAGTAATATCTGAAACAACCCTCAAAAAATCCTTGTCAGGCGTGGCGGAACGACCTTTGTATGGGTTGTTCACGCTCTGCCTACCCCATTAGGATACAGGCGTGATAGTATGTATGTATGAATTACAAATAAAATAATAGTGTTTTGTGAAGTTTAGGTACGTAAAGTAGCAGTTTATGCCAAGTAACTCTTTAAAATAATGATTTATATTTTACCTGGGAGCTTTGTCAATATTTAAATTGAAATATTAATAACCTTATTGTTATTGTTCAGGTGAACAAAAGCGTTATTAATTTCCTAACGTATTATTTAATTACCAGAAAACTTAATGAATTAGAAAACGAGATACATAATTTTATCTTATTAATTTGATCAATCAATATTTACTGCAATAATCTGCCTGAAGTATACTACGTCTTCCATGCTGGACTGGGAGCGAGAGAAAAACATAGAATGTTCCAGCTGAATATCCTCCCGGGCATGCTGTAAAAACCAGCTTAGGGTACCGATGGTTTCAGTATATTGCAATTTAGGCGATGGGCAATATTCCTACAAATCTGTCTTACAAATCCCTCAAAACTTTGTCAGACGTGGCGGAACGACTTTTATTTAGGTCGTTTACGCTCTGCCTATCCCATTAGGGATAAAGGCGTGACTATATGTATGTTTGTAGTATACTACGTCAAACCACGGTGTAGCAGCGCAGCCTTAGATGTAGACTATCCGTAGACTTGTGCTCTACGCCGCCTCCTATGTGCTACGACACTGCCTACGCCGTAGCGTGCCATAGGTATGTTTAATCTATCTTAATCTCCTTATGCTCTAAAGACCTGTAAGTCAAGATATAATGTCACAGTTTTTATGCATACATATAGTCACGCCTTAAACCCTTGGGGTAGGCAGAGCGTAAACGACCTGAACAAACCTTTGTTCCGCCACGTCTGACAAAGTTTTAAGGATTATTTAAGATAGATTTGTAGGTATATTGCTGTAGTGACAGGTTGTCAGCCAATCGCCTAAATTGCAATGTACTGAAACCCTCGGCTCCCTTAGCTGATTTATACAGCATGCCCGGGAGAAAATGCAGCTCCCACGCGAGCATGGAAGAATAAGTTTTTATAAGTAGTCATTGTTTCCTTACTCATTTACTTTCGTTCACAAAGTCCTTACTTTACTTTCATTTGCACACTGCTAATGGTAAGAGGTAAATTCCACGACTCCAAATACCGTATGAACCGTAACGAATTTGATCCCATACCATTCCAATCCTAATCCCATGTAACCTTAACACCCTTTATCATTAAATTATTCGCTGGGAGTTTCTAAAAGACCCTTTAAAATGCCGTTTAAAATTTATACTCGGATAACATGAGGCTTAAAGGGACACAATTATATGCTTTTAGTTTCAAATTTCTGTTTTGGGTTAAATTAGTGAGAATTCTGTTAAAATTTTTAAAAGAATAATTCTTTTTCTTATTATATGATTAAATATACATATATTAACGCCTTTATCCCTAATAGGGTAGGTAGAACGTAAACGACCTAAACAAAGGTCGTTCCGCCACGTCTGACAAACTTTTAAGGGTTATTTGAGATTATATGATTATCGCTTCTTAAAAATTATTCAACACTTTCGTTTCAACCGATAAATCAGGAAACATTTCAATCATTATCGAGATTGGAAAGCGATGAAAACTCAAAAATCATTCTAGAAGTTTCGCCGCTTTTGAAGTTAAAACTTCAATTTTCCCCAGCTTCCTTACCTGTTCTAATAAGTTATTCCGAACTCAGACTTTTGTTTACCACACTCTAACATTCAAGTAAAAGGTCACAGGTATAAATAAGCCTCAAAAAGGTTACTAATATAAATAAACATGAAACTAAGGAGGAGTTTTTAGAGAACAAGCTTATTTTTTTGAACTATTTAACACTATTCTTAAATAACCCTTTAAACTTTGTCAGACATGGCGGAACGACCTTTGTTTGGGTCGTTAACGCTGTGCCTACCCCATTAGGGATAAAGGCGTGACTGTATGTATCTATGTATCGTGATCTATGTACGTATGTATTTAACATCAATATAGCACGGAGGAAAGAGGGTTCCAGATGATTTCCTTGCATAGTTAGGTATTTTTTCGGGCGAAATACTGTTAAATCCAATAAGACACTCGATGGTATCAGCGAAGGTATTTTAATGGCATACATTTAAATGTTCACCTATTTGTTCCCGTTTTTTTCACCTAAAATACTAGATCGTTCACCTACACCTTGTTTACCTACAAAAATCAATTCTATTTAATTCATTAGTTTAATGAACATTTAATTTTAATAGGTGAACCTGTTTAGATGAACCATTAGGTTAATAGTGCGACAATTAAAGATTTCCCTAATTTAATTAATAAATAGATATGGGATAGACTGATAGCCTGCCAAAACCCCAAAACACTTAGGGCGTTTGTACATGTGAACTGATCCATATTAGATTCGTATCCAATTTATATCCAAAAAAGACATAATTACTGGGAAGGCCAAATCGGATACAAATCTAATATGGATCAGTGCACAAACATACATACATACATACATAAAATCACGCCTTTATCCCTTACGGGGTAGGCAGAGCGATAAACGCCTCGTAAAAGGCGCTTTCGCCACGTCTGACAAAAATTGAGGGCAATTTTTGATTGAAAAGTGTATTGCTATGGTGACAGGTTGTCAGCCAGCCCATCGCCTAAATTACAATACACTGTAACCCTCGAGTCCCTTTTGCTGACTTCTACACCTTGCCCGGGAGGAAGGGCAGCTGGAACATTCTATGTTTTTCTATCTCTCCCAGTTCAGCTTTCCAAGCTGGGAAGGCCAAATCGGATACAAATCTAATATGGATCAGTGCACGAACACCCTAAGACTTTTACGAAGGAATCTTGACTTTAGCCTCTTCTAATCGCTATTCTTCTAGTGATTGAGACAGAGTCGTCGATGTCACTCAAAAGATTTCATCAAAATATGCCCACGCATTTAGTCTACAGCTCTAGGGCAACACAGGAATACCTACAGGCTGATAAACACAATTATCCTTCTTGCCGACGCTTGGTCGGGGCAAAAAAGGTAGCCAGGCAGGTATTCAGGTCGCCCTCGATTACCTGGCCCTGCCTTGGGCGGGACGTGCTTCCTACAACCCGCCAGGGCCGCATTTAGGTCATTGCCGGTTTGGGCGCAAAGATCGGTTAGAATATAGGTCAGTAAAATATGAAGACAAGTTTTAGTTTGATTTTAATCCAATTATGCAATTCGCCCGCACATTCGCGAATTTCCCCTGGAACTGAAATAATAATTTCCTGTGGTAGTCTATGCGTTATAATTTCAGGGCTTCTTCTTAGCGAGTGGATTCTCGAGTCGAACGATCCGATGTACCTAGGTGTCAGAATTTTGAAACCGCCTAGTAGCACAACTATTAAGCCTCTGACGTGGTTTTAGTAACGACCGCTATCAAAGACAGCTATCAGGACCGACGGCTTAACGTGCCCTCCGAAGCGCGGAATCCTTTTTATTTTTGGACAATCAGGTGATTTAGCCTGCAATGTCCTAACCGAACTGGGGAAAACCTCACAAAGTGATAAATTCACAAATATCAACTTTGTGTTCCCCCCCTGCTAATCGAACCCAGGACCTCCGGATCGTAAGTCCATGGCTCTGACCATTAGACCATAGAGGCAGTTAACTTCAGGTTATAACATTCTTTAACTGATTCTATTTTTTTCGAAATTTTTAAGATTCTCAAAGGTGCCAAGCAGAGTGCCTCTCAATAAGGCCACATATTGATAGGGTAGCACTTAACTGATTCTTCAAAGTTTGTTTCTGTTTTACATGTCTTAATAACCAAAAATATTTATTTTCTATTACACAGTGGATAATATTAATAATTCTGTGAGAAAGCCTCAACCATCCCTGTTCTTTCGGAAGCTTTTTATTTCATCTTTGATGGTCTCCCAGGGAGATTTAAAAGGAATCAGTTTTACTTTTGCAATCACTAGTGAACAGAAGTGGATTCGCTCTCGGAATAAACGGTCTATCAACTTTTTATGCGGTTTTCCTTCTTCAATTAGTTAGTTTAATAGTTAGTAGGTTTAAATGTTGGTTATTTTTGTACCGGTGGTCATTTGACCTTCTTTCTAGGGGGCGCTTTTGCACTGGTCTGAATCCATATCCGAATATTTTCTGATCTGAATTGTAAATGTATGACAGCTTGCGCACCCATCTATGTCCGTTTTTTTTATGGAAATTTTACAGACACACTTCGGATATGTACAAACGAATACGGAGCAGTGCAAAACCGCCTTGTTTGTAAGAGCTCCTTAGCTTAGGGCTGGGTGTGGTAACTCTGCATCACTACATATACCCCTATGTATGCATAAATATTTAAAACTACGCAACGGATTTTGATGCGGTTTCTTTTAATAGGTAGGGTGATTCAAGAGGAAGGTTTATATGTATAATACATGCATAATATACTAGAGAAACACTGATGGTTTCCGTACGAAACCGGGGCGGGTCGCTAGTTTGTCTATATGTATAGCCCTAATGTCAGGTTGTACTAAGTATACCACTACTTCGTATATTGTAACAGTCTGTCTGCAGTACATCGTTACTGGTCGGACAGTTGGCAATGCAAGCCGGAGTGGCCTGGCCTGCCCCGGGCGGCGGAGTTTGTATACAGATACAGTCAAAGAAATACAATACAATAGGTATTTAAGATACCTAGAATTATATCTTAAATTACCCCTTAAAACTTTGTCAGACGTGGCGGGACGACCTTTGTTTAGGTCGTTTACGCTCTGCCTACCCCATTAGGGATAACGGCGTGATTATATGTATGTATGTACAGTCAATGTGCCGGCAGAACTACAAACCGATAGTTTGCGTTTGTAACTCCGCGGCCGGGTATACTTGCTCCTCGGCAGAAAAACATAAAAACAATTAATTTAAAAATAAACAAATTTACATTTAAATATACATATATCTTTTTTAAAATCATGCTGGCCTGAGAGTGAGAGAAAAAATAGGATGTGCCAGCTGCTTTTCTCCCGGGCATGCTGTAAAAACCAGCTAAGGAAGTATATTGTATATTGTAATTTAGGCGATGGGCTGACAACCTGTCACTAAGCAATATACCTACAAATCTAACTTAAATAACCCTCAAAACTTTGTCAAACGTGGCGGATCGACCTTTGTTTAGGTCCTTTACGGTCTGCCTACCCCACGTTTGTAACCTTTAAAATGTTTAGTATTTGTTAATTGGTGGCAATTAAATATTTTCCATTCTATTCAATTCAATTAGGGATAAAAGCGTGGTTATATGAATGTATGTATGTAATAATAAAGAAAGCTGAATTGAATGGTACCTAAATAAAAATATTAATAATATTTAATATGTGCTATCATAAAAAATCGACTAGCCCGTTAAATTAAATTGTGGTACATTCTGTAAAAAATCAAAATTATTGACGGACTTTGGATAAACTATTGGTTGAATATTTAGGTATTTGACAAACCTAAGTATTATTAATTAATTTAACTGAAACACACAAGATCACATTTGAGGGTTATTTAAGGTAGATTTGTAGGTATATAGCTGTAGTAACAGGTTGTCAGCCTATTGCCTAAATTACAATATACAGAAACCCTCGGATCCCTCAGCTGGTTTTTACAGCATGCCCGGGAGGAAATACAGCTGGCACATTCTATGTTTTTCTTTCGCTCCCAGGCAAGCGTCAAAGAATTAGAACATTAATTCAAATATTCCAAATTTCATGATTTAATCATTACATTATCGTCACTCTAATTACAGTATTCAATGAATTTTGATGAGATTTGTTCAATTATGAACATAACAATGACTCATTTCGACTGAAACCTAGTTATAGTAAGCTGGACAAAGGGTAGCATAATTAAACTCAATTAATATTGGCTTTTAATCGAAAACATACATCAGTTAGTAATTGTAGGTGCTCGTTACCGAAGCACAGATTAAATTAGTTACTAACCGAACTTACTACTTGATCGTTTTCGAGAAACTATCTTTTTCTTCTGTTGTGTAGGTTTCGAGTCGAGTTTTTGAACCACCTAATAGCACAGCTAATAGGCCTCTGACATGGTTTGTGTAACGACCACTATATCTATGACAGCGACTGGGACCGACGGCTTAACATGCCCTCCGAAGAACGGAATTATTTTTCTTTTCTGACTATCAAGTGATTCAGCATGCATTGTCCTGGAGAGAATATCAGAAAGAGTTAAATTAAAAAATATCAATTTTACGTTCCCTCCCTGAGAATCGAATTTAGAACCTCCTGATCACGGAGGCAGTTACCATGAACACCATGAAAATATCTTTTAAGTTTATTGAAGACATGCTAGATTGATTGATATATCGAACCCACTGTACAGATGGGCAATATAGGCATGGGTCTGCCCCAAATAGGGACAACTTCAATATCTGCAAATCACTCTTTTCAGCAGTTTTTTCGGCCTTACACTTTCGCTACTTATTACATAGCTGCATCCGTGGTCTAGCGTCAGAGCCATGGGCTCTCGACCCGGAGGTCCCGGATTCGATTTCTGGCGGGGGACAATGACTCTGTGTTGTTGGTTCTAGTTTGGTTAGGACATTGCAGGCTGATCACGTGACCGAAAAGTAAGATTATCCATGCTGTTGGATGGGCATGTTAACGGCCGGACCTGCACCTAATTTCTCTTTGGTCGAGTCAATCAATCTGTCCCACCAGAATAAAAGATTGAAAGAATAGAGAGTGCACTTGTGTGGACCACAAACACTTAAGCACTAAAACTAGTCCTGCGCAGTTGGCTGATCTCTGGGAGATTGGCCACCATCACCGGCAATCGGTGTGATGACTATTACTTATTACTCTTTGGCTATACCCCGGTCTACACAAGTTTCAAAGAGATAGCAAAGAGTCACCGAAAAGCCTAAGGGCTTAAGCGTTTTTTTTCTCATGTGGGTCGCGTTTACCCAGCAGCGGCTTCTTTTGAAGTGAGCTCTTTTATAAACTTTCTTTGGCTTCACCTTTTTACGTACTTTTCTCGTTTTATATTCAGAAGTACGCTGTTAATTGCATAGAATGCCCGAAGCATTTCAGCAGTAGCAAATGTTACGATTCAATTGTTATTTACCTGGCTCCCCTGAAACAAGGCTAAGTAATATGTTATGTTTGTGTACCTATTTCTATCGAGAGCGAAGTAATAATAGTCCTCCCACCGATTTTCGAGACCAGCCAACTGCGCAGGACTTGTTTTTAGTGCCCAAGTGTTTGCGCTACACACAGAAGCACTCTCTATTCCTTCAATCTCTTATTCTGATGGGATAGATTGACTGATACGACCAGAGAGAAATCAGACGCAGGACCGACTATTTACATGCCCATCCGACAGCATGGATCATCTTACTTTTCGGACAATGAGGTGATCAGCCTGCAGTGTCCGAACCAAACTAGAAACAACAACACAAAGTCATTGTTCCCTGCCGAGAATCGAACCCGGGATCTCCGGGTCGAGAGCCCATGGCTCAGACCGCTAGACCACAGAGACAGAGAGCGAAGTATAACTAACATATAGCTTTTCTCGATAAGAGCTTAAATTTCGTAATCCGTTAATATCAGAATTCACAAAATGTGCGGACCAAGCACGCAAACTTATTCTGATCAATTAAAGTCACAAATGGTGCAATTTTATATCCATACATCCAATTTATTACGTTAAAGACCATAAGAAACAAACAACCCGCCAGTTTTATAGACCGCGCGGCCATTTTATTTCATCTTCATTTAAAACGATAACGGCAATTTCTAGGAAACATTTTCTATTTCAATTTCCATCCTTCAGAAGTCGGAAATTAATAACACTGGAGCCTCTATTCATTTCACCTTGTAAATACAGAATACGATACAATAAAAAATAAATTATATTACCATTCAAATTAAAAACAGTAAAATATGTACCAACATAAAGTCACGCCTTTATCCCGTACATGGGTAAAAGCTTAGTAGAATTTGCTTATTGGGGGCAATTTTAGATTAAGATGATACAATACTGTCGAATTCCTTAGCTGGTTTTTACACCACGCCCGGGAGGAGGAGCGGCTGGCACATTCTATGTTTCTTTCATAATTTTATTTTACTATTAATATTTAAATGAGCGAAATACCTGTGATAATGGCACCTAGTTTTTCCCGATAAACAAAAGAAAATGGCGGACAAAGGAGAAACAGAATAATTTATTATGGGCAAGCTCCGCGGCTTTGGCATTTATCGCTTTTATTTTGTAGTGGCACTGTGAAAAGGTTGAAGTGGAATAAATGGACGTCATAGAACTAATTGCATTTATTTACCATCATTATCAAGGGTATACTCATAGAGCCTGATGGTGTAGTGGATAGGGCCGCTGCCTCCTGAGCGGGAGGTCGTGGTTCGAGTCCCACCACGTACCAATGTGTTTTTCGGGTTTCGAATTTCATATGTACGTTTATTCGGTGCTTTTTCCGTGCTTCGGAAAGTTATTATTTCCCCCCGGGCATGCTGTAAAAACCAGTTAAGGTATCCGAGTGTTTCAGTATATTGCAATTTAGGTGATGGGCAACCTGTCACTACAGCAATATACCTACAAATCTATCTAAAATAATCCTCAAAATCTTGTCACACACAACTACACTGTTCCATGCTGGCCTGGGAGCAAGAGAAAAACATAGAATGAGCCACCTGCATTTCCTCCGGGCATGCTGTAAAAACAGTAAAGGGATCCGACGGTTTCAGTTTGTTGTAATTTAGGCAATGGGCTGACAACCTATCACTACAGCAATATACCTACAAATCTATCTTAAATAACCCTCAAAACAATGTCAGACGTGGCCGAACGACCTTCGTTTAGGTCGTTTACGCTCCGCCTTAGGGATAAAGGCGTGATTATATGTATGTATGTAAATATCTACCCGTCCGGTAATCGAACCTGGGACTTTCAGCGTAGCAGGGAGTTACACTGCCAACTATGGCTATTCAGGTCGTAAACAACGGAACACGAGGCGAAGTCCCACTGAAAAGTCCCGTAGAGAAACTTTCAGGCTGTCACTGAAAGTGAAATGGGGCGTTCAGATACGTAACCGCCTAGACAAAAGATAAATTATGAAGGACGTTTTGAATTGAGAACTGCTCTGATAAGTTGGCCTACTTAGATAAGTTATTTTAAAGGTAGGTACTTATTTCAAGTTGGAGTAAGGTATGAATATTTCGGGTGGCACTTTGTAAAATTACCTTTGAGTTTGTGTTTAAACATTTCAAATCGTTTCTTCCACACTGACCGGGGAGCGAAAAAGGAATATAGAATGTGCCATCTGCATTTCCTGCCGGGCAGGCTGTAAAAACCAGCTAAGGGATCCGAGGGTATCAGTGTTTTGCAATTTAGGCGATGGGCTGACAACCTTTCACTACAGCAATATACCTACAAATATATCTTAAATAACCCTCAAAACTTTATCAGATGTGGAGAAAATACCTTTGTTTAGGTCGTTTACGCTTGTATACCCATATACATACATAATACATAAAATCACGCCTTTATCCCTTACGGGGTAGGCAGAGCGTCAAACTCCTCGTAAAAGGCGCTTTCGCCACGTCTGACAAAAATTGAGGGCAATTTTAGATTGTAATGTGTATTGCTATAGTGACAGGTTGTCAGCCCATCGCCTAAATTACAATACACTGTAACCCTCGAGTCCCTTTTGCTGACTTCTACAGCATGCCCGGGAGGAAGGGCAGCTGGAACATTCTATGTTTTTCTATCTCTCCCAGTCCAGCATGGAAGAAATTTGTATACCCCACTAGGGATAAAGGCGTGATTATATTTATGTAAATTATTTAAAAATTTAGAAGTCAAACTTTTGTCGTGCTGTTACTTCTACTACTACCTAATTACTTATGTATGTAGTTTGGCTGCCATATTTACATGACACAAAAAATCTGTGACAAATAAAAATAACTCGAATCACGCACTTGCCTGGAGTCGTATTTTCGAACTGGAGTCGTATTTTTGAACTGCTCGTATCCGCATTCGCATACGAAAAAGCAACATTCGCACACGAAATCCCAAAATCACTATTTTTGAATACTCATACGTATGCGACTCTGCAACGAGTGGTCCAAACCACTCGTTTCCATTTCTACTACTCGAAACCTTATAGTCTATGATCATGACAGTGACACAGACACTCATTTAACAAGTGACACTTTAACTTTTTAATTTACTTGAATTTACGTTCCGTTTCTCTGCGATTCATTCCCGGTTTTTCAAATCAACGATTTTTGTTATTGGTAGTGGAAGTTAAACAAGTTAAATAGTATAGTAGGTGTATTTCTGCGTAGAACGAAAACAAATTATGGGATTAGACTTTATTGGCAACACAAATTTTTTAATGCTTCAAAAATACGTAAATCGTTTGTGGTAGAATTTGATTTCGTACACGTACAAGTCTTATACGTATATTCGACCGGATATCCTAAAATAACAAGCATGCAGTCTCAATATAAATAATTTACCTTATCCGGACACCGTCCAATTTTATATGAACGTTTCAATGGGACTTCTTGTTATTTTTGGCTGAACAAGCATTTAAAAACCCCTGTAACTATCTAGCAACTCTACCACACATGACCCAACACAACAACCGTATAACGACCATAAATGTGACAATTACAGACGGGTATAGTGCTTCAAGCGTCGAAGGCCGTCCAACCTTCAACCGCGTGTGTCACACCCTTAACTACATTACAGAACAAATTGTTGTATCCGAAAAAATAATATAACGCCTCTTAATCTACTTAAGAGCTGATGGTATTTCCATGCTGGACTGGGAGCGAGCGAGCGAAAAACATAGAATGTGCCAGCTGCATCTCCTCCCGGGTATGCTGTAAAAACCAGCTAAGGGTTTCGAGGGTTTCATTATATTGCAATTTAGGCGATGGGCTGACAACCTGTTACTATAGCAATATACCTACAAATGTATCTTAAATAACCCTCAAAACTTTGTCAGACGTGGCGGAATGACATTTGTTTAGGTCGTTTACACTCTGCCTACCCCATTAGGGATAAAGGCCTGATTATATGTATGTATGTAAGGGCTGATGGAGTGAATAGCCAGTGTGATAATAGACAAGATAATCAGAGATTACCAGATAGGTAGCAGTATCCGGTCTAAGAATAATTAGGAGATAAACCCCCTCTCAAGCAATCTTTATCTATTCTTGTTAGCCACAGATTAGACATATAAATTAACACAAGAATATACTATCTACGTAATGTCGGTCTAAGCGATTTATTTTCGTTTGAGGAAGGAGCGTAATTATAGAAAGCTGGATGATAGGCTGAAATAGTCAGAGTATCATCCTTGTTGCCCAGATAAAAACTATGGTTTTCAAAAATAGCGATGTAGTGAGCGTAACTTCACAATGAACATGATCGAAGTAGGATTCCTACTTTATAATTGACCGTAGATTAGATCAAGAATTAATATGAAACTAACTGACTACATAATATTGTCCTCAGGGAGGCGCGTTCGCGCGCGAATGGTGCGCGGAGATGGGGGGGCCGCGGCGCGTGTCCAGTGCGCTGCTGCTGCCCATCGCGCTGCTGTCGCTGCCGCACGCAGATGCCGCCAACACTACTGGCTATCGGGTGAGCACCTTTACATTGTGTTGTGTTGTTGCGCGAATGGTGCGCGGAGATGGGGGGGCCGCGGCGCGTGTCCAGTGCGCTGCTGCTGCCCATCGCGCTGCTGTCGCTGCCGCACGCAGATGCCGCCAACACTACTGGCTATCGGGTGAGCACCTTTACATTGTGTTGTGTTGTTGCGCGAATGGTGCGCGGAGATGGGGGGGCCGCGGCGCGTGTCCAGTGCGCTGCTGCTGCCCATCGCGCTGCTGTCGCTGCCGCACGCAGATGCCGCCAACACTACTGGCTATCGGGTGAGCACCTTTACATTGTGTTGTGTTGTTGCGCGAATGGTGCGCGGAGATGGGGGGGCCGCGGCGCGTGTCCAGTGCGCTGCTGCTGCCCATCGCGCTGCTGTCGCTGCCGCACGCAGATGCAGCCAACACTACTGGCTATCGGGTGAGCACCTTTGCATTGTATTGTGATCTTAGTGCATGGTGCGCGGAGATTGGGGGGCGTATGTCTAGTGCGGTGCTGCTGCCCATCGCACTATTGTCGATGCCGCGCGCAGATGCCGCCAACACTACTGGCTATCGGGTGAGCACCTTTGCATTGTATTGTGATCTTAGTGCATGGTGCGCGGAGATTGGGGGGCGTATGTCTAGTGCGCTGCTGCTGCCCATCGCACTATTGTCGATGCCGCGCAGATGCCGCCAACACTACTGGCTATCGGGTGAGCACCTTTTCATTGTATTGTGTTGTTGCGCGAATGGTACGCGGAGATGGGGGGGGGGGGGGCGCGACTTCCATTGTATTTGGCATGCGAATGTTACTCTTTCGTATGCGAATTCGATTCGATCGAATAGGTGATTTGGTCTGTTCGTGTGTTCGTCGGTAATATGGATATAGGATAGGAGATGTACCTCGTGAACCAATAGGTAAATTTTTGTGAAAACTTCTTTGGTTAAAACTTTAGTTATTTTCGGCTCTGCTTTACAGACTAGTTTGGCGTCTCAAAAACTTTAATTTAGGTTTCGTTACTACTTAAGTCTACTTGTAGGCAATATCATAAATCTTTAAGAAGATAGGTCCGAAATTTTTGATATCTAAAAATATGATCTCAGGCCACGGCACCTTATCCTTGCTACTCCTCGCAATGTTTTTATATTTTTGCAGGATTATTTTCCGGGTTATTACACGTCAAAATTTATGGTAACTCTTCCGGCTTCCGTCAGATCAAATAAAAATGTGAGGCTGAGGATTTTGTTTCGTCGAAGTCAGAGTGAAAATAAGATCGGTGCGACGCCTTTTCTATGGAACTTTTCGTTTGTCCTTAATCTCCAGTTACACAGGTACATTTTAAAGAAAATCATGAAAGTAAATTACGTGTTATAAAATATAAATTATTCATTTATCTGTTTTTTAGATTTATTTAATTTATAAGTAGAATAGAAAACACTTTATTCTCCAGTTCACAGTACAAAACACATCATAATCATTCATAATCATTATATTTAATATGTGTAATCATTCATATAATAATAAAACTTCAAATTATTTAACCAAAGAAAATGCACCACTATTACCAAGTATTTCCATATAAAATATCTGAATGTGACGACATTTCCTAGTTTTCTGATGCTGAAAAGTAGCTAGTGAATGAAGATGCTTGTAAAGACCCGACGTTACGTTATAGGAATGCTATGCTGCCACCATTTTCTCCCAGTAAATAGCATTTTCACAGACTCGAGAGACACTTTTACAAGATCTTTGAAATTGAAATTCTAAAAATATTTTCCCTGTTTAGACCCTCTCCGTCCAGTAATTTCATGATAACGAATGGTTTGCTATAAATAAGAGGATGGATTTGAATATGACGCAAGACTTTTTAATATTTACTGTGTTTTAAAATTGATTTGTTTTATGTATATACGAGTATGGTAGTCTCTACATCGAAACAAGCGCTTTTACATAATTTTGTTTTCGAATTATCTCGTTAATTCTTGAACAATACCTACAATTTCCTAGTGTGTGTTGCCACTGAGGAAGCCACCTTCAAAATTACAACATTGCCTTATCTACTAACAAGAAAGCTCATTAGAACTACTCATTGTTTTTGCTAAGCTAAAACTAAAAAAAACTTGCGCGTTTCATCTATGTATTTTCATATCCCTCACGCGTCTAGCTAGACTGTATTTATTTAGAAAAGGTTGTCTAATTTGATACGCTTTTAGAAATAGACTATGCTTCTCGTCGCCTCGTTTAGTATTCCTAGCTGAGCTGTTCCATGAAGTACCTTAGAGGAATATTAAGTGAAAGCAGTTAGTACAAAAGGATAACAAGTATTTTAAAAAAGAATTTAAACAACCCCACTGCAGTACCTATAAAAACATGTTTTCATGCATTAATTGTTGTAAAATTAAGCTTTATCATATAAACAAGATAATTTTAATCGATTTTAAATTATCTTTATTTTGACACCCCACTCGATAGGTTCAGTCGAAATTTTTTTTTTAACACTCATAAGTCATCATTTAGTGCATAAAATCCGCCATTTTAAATTATGAAAAATTACCCTATCTCAGAGTGCTTGAGACCAATGGAATGATATCCTAATTTTCGAATTCTATCCCGCCGTTTCGGAGATATAAGGTAATAAAGAAATATCACTACATACATACATACGTATATACAAATACAACATACGCGCGATAAACATAACCCTTCCTTCAACCCTTTAACCCTGACAGTCGGGTAAAAAAAATTAAAGGGGATAAAAAGAAAGCAGAGGGACTTCTTTGTCATCAATGTCAATGAACACTAGCTTGAAAAAGAAAATTGAAACAAGATTTTAAATTGAAAAACCTTTTGACTATATCGCTTTCGAACTTAGTAAAACTTTTTCCTTCGCGAATGTGAGAGAAAAAACAAGCCTTTGCCAGTATTTCCAATATCTATAAACCCTGGATCTCGCCGGGATAATATTCTGATTGCTTTTCGAACTCTCCTAGCCTTGGATTTGCCGTTATTGCCCATAAACCTATATAGATACGAATGAACGTAATTAAAATATTTTATTAGAAAAATATTATAGGTTATTTATTACTTTATATTATTTTTTATATTATAGGTTATTTTTTCTTCCATGCTGGACTGGGAGAGATAGAAAAACATAGAATGTTCCAGCTGCCCTTCCTCCCGGGCATGCTGTTGAAGTCAGCAAAAGGGACTCGAGGGTTACAGTGTATTGTAATTTAGGCGATGGGTTGACAACCTGTCACTAAAGCAATACATATTACAATCTAAAATTGCTCTCAATTTTTGTCAGACGTGGCGAAAGCGCCTTTTACGAGGCGTTAAACGCTCTGCCTACCCCGTAAGGGATAAAGGCGTGATTTATGTATGTATGTATGTATATAAATTCGATGCATTTTGTAACATTGTTTTCTATGACAGAAATTGGATATAAGATTTTTCTCAAAGTATGTAAATTCGGATCAGGGATAAAGGATCCGAGGGTTTCAGTATATTAGAATTTAGGCGAAGGCTGACAACCTGTTTCTACAGCAATATACATAAAAAATTATCTTAAATCACCCTAAAAAATTTGTCAAACGTCCTTTATTTAGGTTGTTTATGCTCTGCCTACCCCATTAGGGATAAAAGCGTGGCTGTATGTATGTATTAAAGTTCGATGCATTTTGTAAAGCATTCATTCTTTTATGACAGATATGTTTTTTTTCTTTTCATTTTATTAAATCGAAGGTCATTTCCTCCAATAATGCGCAGGGACAGTCGGTAAATAGAGCCTCTGTAAACAGTCTTTCACTTTTTTGACCCAGTTATATAGAAAGCTACATTATAGATGTTTTATGTATTCCTACCTTATTTACAAAGGCGACTTTCTGTAAACACTTAAAGAACTAAATCCACTTTTCCAACTTAGCAAGACATCTATTACATACATACATATAATCACGTCTTTATCCCTAATGGGTTAGGCAGAGCGTAAACGACCTAAACAAAAGTCGTTCCGCCACGTCTGACAAAGTTTTGAGGGTTATTTAAGATAGATTTGTAGTTGTATTGCAATTAACTGAAACCCTCAAATCCCTTAGCAGGTTTTTACAGCATGCCCGGGAGAAAATGCAGCTGGCACATTCTATGATTTTTTCTCGCTCCCAATCCAGCATGGAAACTATTGACTCTAATAGACATCTATTGGCTCTATCAAACCAACATTATAGAGAAAATTATAACAAATCAACTAACACTTTTTTTATATTTGTGTCCTCTGTATGATCATGATTGTGTGCAATAAACTGTTGAATAAATGAAATAAGTAAATAAATAACACATACATCACAGCGTGATCTTAGCTTAGTATTTAATAAATTACACATGGTGTTGATTCGCGCAAACTCATTTCACTATTCATTTAAAACTAGTGTTGTTACTTTATTTATTTTTTAATATGAGAGACAAAATTCTTCCATGCTGGACTGGGAGAGATAGAAAAACATAAAATGTTCCAGCTGCCCTTCCTCCCGGGCATGCTGTAGAAGTCAGCAAAAGGGACTCGAGGGTTACAGTATATTGTAATTTAGGCGATAGGCTGACAACCTGTCACTATAGCAATACACATTACAATATAAAATTGCCCTCAATTTTTGTCAGACGTGGCGAAAGCGCCTTTTACGAGGAGTTTGACGCTCTGCCTACCCCGTAAGGGATAAAGGCGTGATTTTATGTATGTATGTATGTATGTATGAGAGACAAAAAGACGAATCTAATTTTAGAAGAAGGTTTTTTAGAGGATAGTCCAGTATGAAAATCAGTGGTTTTCTTTATGAGCTATAATACACTGAGCTTTGACGCTCTGCATCACTTCAACACACATTCACCAGAATGTAGGCACTAGTTTGTCTTATTTTTGTCATGTCTTTATTTATTTATTTTCATCTCTTCTTTCTTTGTGTTTACCATTTCTTTTATGTGTGATGTTTTTTATGCAATAAACATACATACATATAATCACGCCTTTATCCCTAATGGGGTAGGCAGAGCATAAACGACCTACACAACGGTCGTTCCGCCACGTCTGACAAGGTTTGAGGGTTATTCAAGATGGATTTGTACGTATATTGCTGTAGTGACAGGTTGTCAGCCCATCGCCTACATTGCAATATGCTGAAACCCTCGGATCCCTTAGCTGACTTTTACAACATGCCCGGGAGGAAATGCAGCTGGCACATTCTAAGTTTTTCTCTCGCTCCCAGGCCAGCATGGAAGTTCTATGATGCAATAAACCTATCTATATATCTATCTAATGGATATTTTTTTGCAAGGTTTATAGATCTAAGAGCATGTTCAGTGCAAAATAAAATAAGGAAAGTAACGGGGATACGAAATTGAACAATTATTAGCAGGATATTCCTTCAAGAGATGAAAAAACATTCGTTGACTAAGCAACTCCTCTCAGTTTGCGGGACGCTGTCCCTTACACCCCATATATGAAACATCAGAGTAGACTTTTTATTCCTTCGTATGCACACGTATACGTATAATCGCCCTCTCAGCTTAACCGGCATAGACTAGATGACGTAGATAGGGCAGTCCGTAGCGCTCTCGAAATAGCCCTCCATCCCCTCTGAAGTGGGTAGCATACGCTATTGCCCCGCTCAAGCGGCAATTATCTCGCTCTCTATTATACGTAGATCATAGAAACATACGTACATATAACCACGCCCCCATCCCTAATGGGGTAGGCAGAGCGCAAACGACCCAAACAAAGGTCGCTCCGCCACCTCTGACAAAGCTTTGAGGGCCATTCATGACAGACCTGTAGGTATATTGCTGTAGTGACAGGTTATCAGCCTATCGCCTAAATTGCAACATACTGAAACCCTCGGATCCCTTAGCTGGTTTTTACAGCATGCCCGGGAGGAAATGCAGCTGGCACATTCTATGCTTTTTTTTCGCTTCCAGTCCAGCATGGAAGAAATATAATATACGTAGATCGGTGACACTGAGTCTATTAAACTTCAATGATTCGCCCTTCGAGATTACACCTTTAATACCTTTATACATATTATAGATCTTAAGTGTTGAAGGTTTTTAAGTGTTTAGTTCTTTCTTTGTTGTAACCGCAGCTACAAGCTATGTATAATTTTTCTTTATTAAATGCAGGGTTATCAGGAAGAGATCGCTTGATGCGATGAGGGCGCCTTTGCGCACACTGTTATTGATAAGCTATGCCAAACTATACGATTTATGCGCAACAAAGAGTTTATCTATCTATACATATAAGATGGCAGCTCATGCGCGTGCTACTATATTAAAGTATTAAAAGTGTAATTCTTCCATACTGGACTGGGAGCGAGAGAAAAACATACAATGTGCCAGCTGCATTTCCTCCCGGGCATGCTGTAAAAACCAGCTAAGGGATCTGACGGATTTTGTATATCGTAATTTAGGCGATGGGCTGATAGCCTGTCACTAAAGCAATATACCTACAAATCTATCTTAAATAATCCTCAAAACTTTGTCAGACGTGGCAGAACGACCTTTGTTTAGGTTGATTACGCTCTGCCGACCCTATTAGGGATAAAGGCGTGACTATATGTATGTATGTAAAGGTGTAATCTCTTGGGCGAATTACATCGTTTAATAGTCATCGAACGTTACTAAGGTAAAGGTACGTTCGTTTGATTTAGTATTATAGGCATCTTTTAAATAATATAGGGTGTTAGGGACAGCGTCCCGCAAACTAATAGGCGTTGCTCAGTCAACAATACTGAACAACATTCACGAGGAAATTCTTTCAAGAGATGGAAACAAATTCGTCTTTCCTATATAAAATGACCTCCTCGATCCGACAGTTTGTATTGAAAAGCATTTTTTTTTCCTAACAGAATTTCCTGGTGATAGTTGTTCAGTTTCGTTGACTGAGCAACCTGTATCAGTTTGCGGGACGCTCCCTTACACCGCGTATAGTAGAATCTTATCTGGAGCTAAAGAGAGACAGATGGACCTGCTATGTCTGTCTATGTCACTTTAAAGCAAAAGGTTATCAACGCGTTTGTAATTCAATAAAATTACCAGCACCGTAGAGTTTCTCTCGCCATTATCCCAGAACAACTACATAACAAGGTACTGGATTTTCCAACTGAATCTTCTTTTTAGCGAGTGGATTCTCGAGCCGAACGACCCGATGAACCCTGGTGTCAGAGTTTTCAAACCGCCTAGTAGCACAGCTTTTAGACTTCTAACGTGGTTAAGAGTAACGACCGAAACATGAAATCCTTTTTCTTTTCGGAAAATCAGTCGATTCAGCCTGCAATGTCCTAAGCAAACTGGGGAAAATCTCACAAAGTGATAAATTCACAAATATCGATTTAGTGTTGCCCCCTTGGAATCGAACCCAGGACCTCCGGATCGTAAGCCCATGGCTCAGACCACTAGACCACGGAGGAGTGACCGTCCAAATGAATATTCAATCATGAATGATTCCAATTAACAACAATACAAGAGAATGCGAGTACAATCATTCATTCATCCAGGGTTCACCGTTTAATTAAAACCAAACATGCGTTACATACATCCGTCAACCGCACTGCCACGGTGCCAACCCTTAATTAGGGTTCCGTAAATACAAACATATAATCACGCCCTTATCCCTAATGGGGTAGGCAGAACGTGAACGACCGAAACAAAGGTCGTTCCGCCACGTCCGACAATGTTTTGAGAGTTATTTAAGATAAATTTGTAAAATAACCTTATTTAGCTGTCCGTGCTTCGGAAGGCACGTTAAGCCGTTGGTCCCGGTTAATATCGTTAAATACCGAAGATATTAGTCGTAAAGCCATGTCAGAGGCCAGTGCTTAGCATTTGCGGTTTGAATGCTCTGACCTAATCTAGGATTGGGTCTGGTTTCCCTTCTGGGTTGCGGACGTCAGATGGCAGTAGGTCTGTGTAAAAACCAGTACCCTCATTCAATCACCTAGATTAGGTAGCCGACCGCGAGCGATACGGGATAAGGCTAGGGAGATGTTGGCTATTGGCCTTATCATTTCGTAGGTGCCCCAGGCATCAGTCAGAGCGAAGATTTCAGTATATTCCTCCACCTGTGTCGATAATGATGAAGCAATTATCCTGATCTAATCACGTAATTTAGTTGTTAATTTTAGTATACCTATTATTTTATTTTCTTTTATAAGGGATCCGAGAGTTTCTGTATATTGCAATTTAGGCGATGGGGTGATAACCTGTCACTAAAGCAATATACCTACTAATCTATCTTAAATAACCCTCAAAACTTTGTACGTTTATGCTATGCCTACCCCATTAGGCATAAAGACGTGACTATATCCATGTATGTATTATTTTACGTAGTAACTATAACAAGTTACTTTGTGCTATTATCTTAGACAGCTTGCTAGATTATCTTATAAGGGGAATTCGTGCTTCTAGTTAATTTAGATAGAAGCACTGATTCCTCGTATTAATCTGATACTGATCACTAATGTAATTTTCCTGTTAGTTTAGATTACATATAGTAACTATTAGAAGGACGATATATAGACAGCCTTGGTTGATTTTGGATGGATAATTAAGTTAGTGTTTTCTATTAAGTAACTAGGATTTACTTGATGGAGTTAGATATGGAGATACTTAGTTAGTGGTAAATCACACCTACGGAATGTTCCACTTGGATCTTTTGGAGCAAGTACGCCGTCGGCTATTTTAAATAGGTAGGTCTTCATTTTACTGGCTGGTTTATAAGGTATATGGAAAAAATAAGCAGTTACATTGTATTACATTTATTCCTCCTTCATCATGTTAGTCTACTACGAAAATAATCCAATAAAGTCATTTTCATTTTTCCTCAGGAAGATGTAGAGTCGTCACTCCGGCTGGTGCACGCAGTGGCGTCGGGGGCGACTGGCGCGCTCTGCGTCACGCATCGCTACGGCCGCCTGAAGGCACCGCTCCACGCAGCAAGATGGGATTCAGCCAGAGCCAGGGCGGACTTAGCAGCTAACTTTCTACAGCAGCTGGGCTTGGAAACTGCCGGTTAGTAGTGTCACAGAAGGTGTATGGGGTGACTGGCGCGCTCTGCGTTACGCATCGCTACGGCCGCCTGAAGGCACCGCTCCACGCAGCAAGATGGGATATAGCTAGAGCCAGGGCGGACTTAGCAGCTAACTTTCTACAGCAGCTGGGCTTGGAAACTGCCGGTTAGTAGTGTCACAGAAGGTGTACGGGGTGACTGGCGCGCTCTGCGTTACGCATCACTACGGCCGCCTGAAGGTATTGCTCCACGTTGCAAGATGGGATATAGCTAGAGCTAGGGCGGACTTAACAGCTAACTTTTTACAGCAGCTGGGGCTAGAGACTGCGGGTAAGTAGGTGTAATTAAGAAACAGAAGGTGTAGGGGCGACTGGCGCTCTCTACGTCACGCATCGGTACGGCCGCCTGAAGGCATTGCTCCACGTAGCATGATGGGATATAGCTAGAGCTAGGGCGGACTTAACAGCTAACTTTGTATAGCAGCTGGGGCTAGAAACTGCGGGTAAGTAGGTGTCAGTAGGAAACAGAAGGTGTAGGGGCGACTGGCGCTCTCTACGTCACGCATCCGTACGGCCGCCTGAAGCACCGCTCCACGTAGCAAGATGGGATTCAGCCAGAGACAGGGCGGACTTAGCAGCTAACTTTTTACAGCAGCTGGGTTTGAAAACTGCCGGTTAGTAGTGTCGCAGAAGGTGTTGGGGCGACTGACGCTCTCTGCGTCACGTATCGCTACGGCCGCCTGAAGGCATTGATCCGCGTAGCAAGATGGGATATAGCGAGAGCTAGGCCGGACTTAACAGCTAACTTTCTACAGCAGCTGGGTTTAGAAACTGACGCTTAGTATTGACATAGTTGCTTAAACGGCGACTGTAGCGACGGAAAGCATCAATACTTTTGAACAGCTAAATTCTTGATTTGAAGAACATAAGAAAACTTCCAAGTACAATGAAATATTTATACAAATATAATAAAAATATTTTCAGTATAAATAAAACGCACCAAAATAAAACCTTCCATGTTTGATGTAACATAGCCGAGGAATTATAATGAACGTGAGAAATAAAAGGCAGCGCGTCAAATAATTGCTTTTCTCTTTCTCCCCTCATTTCATGGGTCAGGAATACATGGTGCAACAAAAAAGGGTTAAAAGAACCCTGACAGGCCAACAATGGAATCATAAAACTGTATAAGTATAATCGCAATAAATAAATATGAATATGGATAAGTTTCCGAAAGGAACATGGTATGTGCATTTGCTCTCCATCCATATTAAATGCATCTGATGATTCGTAGTTTTGTATTGGGATATCAAAGTTATTTTCAAAATTTTAAACCAAATCTCCTGAGAATTTCATAATTATATTGAACCACTCAGGTTTGGTATATCATTTTTGTTACACCATGTACATCTTTATTCACTTAAACGTGTCGCTTCACTCCGGGAGAGAAGCATTTTTATCATGCGTATACAAATGGATACATTTACGCTTCTACGCGCTCATGATTACATTCATTCTCCTCCGAAATTCAGCGCATCAATTCACAAACATTTTCCGTATGTTTTCAGAGACCCTTATGGCAGTTTCGCAAGGTTTAGTGATGGGTTTGAGCCCATCAGAACGAGCAGTGGGGGCGAGAGCGGTGGTCTTCAGAGCTGATGGTGTCGTCAACAGTGCAGTATCATGGGAAAGATATGGAACTGCTGATCCACTCCCTGTGAAAGCACCACAAATCGACAAACCGCCTGATACGGAATATCCTTGGTAAGTTAAACAGGCAACCTTATTACCCGACTGCGCAACACAAAGAAGGGTAATGTGTTTATCAGAATATGTAGGTATGTATGTAAGTATATGTATGTATGTGTTTATGTTTGTTCCTTTGTGGCACTCTAGATCTAGAGACTAAGCACGTGCGATGATTTTAATGATTCTTACGTCAATCGATTTGTCTTAACCATGCGAGTGTCACTGAAGAACTGATCTTAATTAAAATTAAATATGGTGACAATCAGACGCCATTTAGTAAAAAAAAAAAAGCGACGAACTATGCAGAGTGGGATACCATTGAATAGGTATTATGAAATCAGTTTTATGTGTCTTACATAATTTTTCCTTTTAAATGATTGTTTAGGATCTATAACGATTTAAAGTTTAGAAGCTCATTTTCTACGCAGTTGGGAAATTGGATCTTTTAAATTACTTGTTTTTTAATCTCGCTTTAGTGAAGTGGATTAATTTAAGACGAGAGCTTAAATATCTGAACGTTTTTAAAATAAATGGCTTTCCCGGTAAGAAGACATTATCTTACTAGAGTGCGGGGAAAATAATAATCGCAAGAGATGATTAATAACCTCCATTACAACGCCCGCTGAGTCACAATGTGGACAATGGATCAAGTTGACTCTTGAAAATAGAGAAGTTTCAACCTCAACCTTTTCGTATGGTTCTGGGTCAGAATAGAATCATCCCATTTTCCTGCTGGTGTCGGAAAGGCAACGAAGGATCCATGGAAAGAGCAGCAGCTTCCTAGTATGTTACATCTTCCATGCTGGACTGGGAGCGAGAGAAAAATATATAATGTGCCAGCTGCATTTCCTCCCGGGCATGCTGGAAAAACCGGCTAAGGAATGCGATGGTTTCTGTATATTGCGATTTAGGCGATAGACTGACAACCTGTCTCTACAGAAATATCCCTACAATTCTATCTTAAATAACCCTCAAACTTTGTCAGACGTGGCGGAGTGACCTTTATTTAGGTCGTTTACACTCCGCCTAACCTACTAGGGATAAAGGCGTGATTATATGTATTTATGTACATCTTGCAACGCGCTTGTCAACCCAGCTGCCAAGCTTGGCAAGCATGGCCATTACCCCCGACAGGTGGAAGCCAATGTCTGCTGTAGAATTTTAGTACTTCCATGCTGGACTGGGAGAGATAGAAAAACATAGAATGTTCCAGCTGCCCTTCCTCCCGGGCTTGATGTAGAAAAGTTAGCAAAAGGGACTCGAGGGTTACAGTGTATTGTAATTTAGGCGATGGGCTGACAACCTGTCACTATGGCAATACACATTACAATCTAAAATTACCCTCAATTTTTGTCAGACGTGGCGAAAGCACGTTTTACGAGGCGTTTAACGCTCTGGCGTTTACCCCGTAAGGGATAAAGGCGTGATTTTATGTATGTATGTATGTATGAATTTTAGTTGGTGTATTATATTTTCGTTTGTGTACTTTCAGGTACGTGTCAGCACATGAAAGCGAGACACTTCGCTCGCCAAAGTTCATGCCATCTCCTCCCGGAGCGACCATGGCTGGATGGTGGACTTATCCATACTACAGTTGTGAAGCAAAACGATGGTTACTGTCCTACACCGTTCCAGTTCCCAGCATTCGTAGGTGAGAACTAGAAACTTTATCTAAGTAGTTTTGGCAGATTTAGATTGAGTAGATCCCGCAACCTTTTCAAACTGTATGAAAGGAAAGCAAGTAGAACGAAAGGAAAATATATCTCCAGTTTGTCATCTACTACCTACTTGCGATACTTTAACAAGTCAGTATTTGCAAAATCAGATTTTTTTTCAACGACCAACGTATTACAAACTTTGTCATACGTGACGGAACGACCTTTGTTTACGTCGTTTACGCTCTGCCTACCCCATTAGGGATACAGGCTTGATTATATGTATGTACCAACGTATTACTGCAGTAATAAACTAAAAGCAGCCTATGCTGTTTCATTCTATCCTCCGAAACTCCGACATTCTGAGATCTACGTACACGCAAAGTAGATCGACAGTCAACTGGTAGAATTTTCTCAAATCTAGGTCTAAGGTACATGTATAAAACCATGTTTCTTCCATGCTGGACTGGGAGAGATAGAAAAACATTGAATGTTCCAGCTGCCCTTCCTCCCGGGCATGCTGTAGAAGTCAGCAAAAGGGACTCGAGGGTTACAGTGTATTGTAATTTAGGCGATGGGCTGACAACCTGTCACTATAGCAATACATATTACAATCTAAAATTGCCCTCAATTTTAGTCAGACGTGGCGAAAGCGCCTTTTACGAGACGTTAAACGCTCTGCCTACCGTAAGGGATAAAGGCGTGATTTATGTATGTATGTATGTATGTATAAAACCCCTCGTAACCACAAACCTTAAGAACTTTGACCTGAGACGAGTTTTACTACAGGATTCAACAGACACCAACACAGTTGTAACAGTTTCATTATACGTTAAAGTTCCACCCATTCATTCGCGCGAATGAGATCGTAAAAGACAACGAACCCAGGCTGAACGAAGTGCTAATGTAGTTGCTGGGTCATTTTACTTACATTGTAAGGTATGAAGCACCATCTAGACCTTCCGATCATTTCTAAATCAAACAATGGTAGCAATTCGTAGATGCGAAAAATCCCGACTTAACTAATATGCTTCCATGCTGGACTGGGAGCGGGAGAAAAACATAGAATGTGCCAGCTGCTTTTCCTCCCGGGCATGCTGTAAAAACCAGCTAAGGGATCCGAGGGTTTCAGTATACTGTAATTTAGGCAAAAAATCCCGACTTAACTAACATGCTTCCATGCTGGACTGGGAGCGGGAGAAAAACAAAGAATGTGCCAGCTGCTTTTCCTCCCGGGCATGCTGTAAAAACCAGCTAAGGGATCCGAGGGTTTCAGTATACTGTAATGTAGGCGATGGGCTGACAACCTGTCACTACAGACTATACCTACTAATCTTATCTTAAATAACCCTCAAAACTTTGCCAGACGTGGCGGATCAATCTTTGTTTAGGTCGTTTATGCTCTGCTTACCCCATAATGGATAAAGGCGTGATTATATGTATGTATGTTAACTTATATAAGTCTATACCTGTCATTTTCTATCATGAAAGAACAGAAACAGACGGCAATCATTTTAGTCAAGATTTAGTTAAGTTGTGCGCTCTACAAATTGATAGCAATGAGTAGCGTAATCGTCCGAGCGTTCCTACTAAATCGGATGTCCGATTTAGGACTTATCGGAAGGTGTGGATGGTGCTTAACTGCACGTGCTTCCATACCGGGAAGGATAAAATACAGAATGCACCAGCTGCTTTTCTTCCCAGGCAGCCAGAAGTTATTAGAGGAATTCGAGGGCAAACTGTATTTAATAAGTTGATGCTGTTCTGCCTACCTCGTAAGAGCGATACAGGCGTGATGTAAAGTTCCACCCACTCATTCCCGTGAATGAGATCGTAAAAGACAACGAACCCAGGCTGAACGAAGTGCTAATGTATTTGCTGGGTCGTTGTACATTGTAATGTAACTCCACGTAAGAAGAGTTCCTTGAAACAGGCCATGAACTCAAATTAAAAAGAATCCAAATAGGAGGCTTGAATATACGAAGACGTGATAAGTATTTAATGGGTTTTGGATGCGACTTTCTTTAGTTACCTAGCTGTAATTATATATCTGCCTACTACCGAAAGGTTAGACCGCACTAGGACGTAGCTGCAGCGACGTGGCGCAGCACGGCGCGGCACTGCGCGACAAATTATTCTTTGTATGAAAATATATGAGATGTACCGCACATAAGCTGCAGCGGAGCGGCGCAACCACTGATTTGAGAAGTCGCTACCGCTTTTACTCTTCTGTGGGCGCGACAATGTCAGTTCATACATTTTATCAGATTTTGTCGCGCAGTGTCGCGCCGCTGCAGTGCCGTGTCGTGACGGCCGCGCCGCGCCGCTGCAGCTACGTCATAGTACGGTCTAATCTTAGCTTTATGAACCCAAACAAGTGCCCAATGTAGGTAAGCTTCTAGATCTAAGCTTTGCGTACCTAGTGTATTTTTTTGTAGGCAGGTATATATTTATGGCGTAAGTGTCCATAAGCAAAAACTGATGCATTCATACATAATTTATTGCTAGATAGCATTGGCGAAGGGTCCATACAAGCCGATTCCCGTCCACCAAAGAATTCCACCTCAACCAAATCCGGAATTACGTTAAAACTATAAAGTACTTAAATGTCTTTTTTTGTTTTCGCTTACCCTCGATAAAATTGCACTCCTCGCCACTGCTAGGTAGTAGGTAAGGTACCTAGGTTTTCAAAAGTTTTTTTTTCTTTTTCAGTCTCAAAGGTGTTGTATCTCTGGACATAGACATATCGAGTTTAGAAATTAATCAGTGCGAGGCGGAGAGCCCAGAAGAAAGCGACAACCAGATATACTCCTTTCACGGAACCCACAAGTGTCCCAATGAGACCACTTACGTAAGTAATCAAGTAATAATAACTTCTTCTTCACAGTTAATAGATTATTATTTTAAACGGGATTATTACCACGATTATATTTATTGTTACCTCGATATTTCAACGCAGTTTCAAGCGTCATGATCACGAGCAGACATCTGCAAAATAATAATCTCCGCGAAAGTCTCAAAACTAAACGTCATCTTCTTCTTGTTGTTGTGTGGGTATCGAGTCTATCGACTTGTTGAACCCTGGTGATGGAGTTTTAAACTGCCTAATAGCACAGCTAATAGGCTCTGACATGGTTTTATATAACGACCACTAGCAAAGACAGCGGCCGGAACCGACGGCCCTCCGACACACGGAAACTTTTTTCTTCCAGACAATCAGGTGATTCAGCCTGCATTGTCCTAACCAAACTGGGGATACACAAAGTGATAAATTGACAAGTATCAACTTTTGTGTGTGTGTGTCCCCTGGGAAACGAACCAAAGACCTCCAGATTGGGAGCCCATGGTTCAGACCACTAAACCCTATTAATAATAAAAGAAATTCCATAAAGTAATTAAGTTTAATATTCCCCTGATGGCTGTAGTGCGCTATAAAGTTAAGAGCGAGCAATTACTGACCTCCCCGCGGTAATTTTGTGACCCGCATTTTAACAAAATTCTGTTCTCTAGAGCGCTGGAATTTTCCCTATACTATTTCCAACTCAGTTTTAAAATAAAGGTAAACAAAAAATCATGTCTTTTTATTTAAAAACACATTTCAATAATACATTATACGTGTTGGCAAATTAATTAAGTTAGTAGTAAAAGTAGTTTAAGTACGTAACTTAATTAATACAATGTTGTATTGAAAGATTTGGAAGATCTGATTCGAGAATTTAAGGTTATCGGTCTAGAACTAAATTTAACGCTGCCAGCGTCCTCGGCACCATGCCCCAAGGGGACGCTCTGGAGGCCATATATTATTTATAGTTATTTTTAAGTTTTATTTTGTATTAAGTAAATAAAAATTATTAATACAATTATGTTGTATTAGATAAAATTAAAATTTATTTTAGAAACAAAATCTTCGATTAAACGACATAAAACTTTGTTAATTACCTTTATTCTAAAACTGAGTTGTAAATATTACGTATACCATTGAGATTTATATCATATGCTCAAACCAACTTTTAAGAAATGAGTTTGCACCGTTTCCAGAAACTATGTTCTGGTGAAAGTTGTTCAGTTTAGTTGACTGAGGAACACTTCGCGGGAAGCTGTTCCGCTCACCCCGTATTCAACCCACAAACATTCAGGTTATTTGTATTTTTCAGTGTGAATATAAACCGAATAGAGAAATGAACATCAGACATGCTGGCTGGGCACGAGGCTCTTATATTTGCCGATGTCGACCTGGTTATTACTCCTTGAACCATCCTGATGGATACAACGGAACTTTAGTTGAAGGTAAGAACATTCATTTCATTTACATTCATGAAATTAACATTTAATTCCTATTCCCTCACTCATTAAAGAGACTCGGAAGGATTATTTTATCATAATGTAAAGTCTAATTTTGTTTCCTAGCTAAATTAATGAAATGTTATTATTATTAGTCTGTAATATACCTACTACACAACGCAATCTGTCTCTCACCCTAATCCGCGTGTTTTGTAGGAATATTTTGAAAATTATTATGGGACAGGTTTCCGCAAACTCATAGATAGGGGTTGCCCGCTCAGTCAATGTAACTGAACAACTTTTATAAAGAAATTCTTTTAGGGAATGATAAAAATATTTTCTTTACAAAATTATCACCTCGATAGGACTATTTGTATGGAAAATGTTTTTTTATTTGTTGAAAGATTTTACTGGTGAAAGTTGTTCAGTTTCGCTGACTGAGCAACCCCTATCAGTTTCTGGTACACTGTCCCTTACACCCAATATTTTGAAAATTATAATTCTGTATACTTCATAATTGTTTTGTAATTTGTCTAGTGGCATACTCAGAATACGAAGAGTATCGTTTAGACAACTGGTACGAACCGTACGAGTGCCTGAAGTGCCAGCCCGGCTGCGAAACCTGCCGCGGCCCGGAGCCCTGCCTCGCCACTTACAACTGGCCATTTCGGTGAGAATATCCATTTTGTTTATTAAATTTTTACTAGCTTACCATAGAATATGAAGAGTATCGTTTAGACAACTGGTACGAACCGTACGAGTTCCTGAAGTGCCAGCCCGGCTGCAAAACCTGCCGCGGCCCTGAGCCCTGCCTCGCCACTTACAACTGGCCCTTTCGGTGAGAATATCCATTTTGTTTATTTATTTTTTACTAGCTTACCATAGAATATGAAGAGTATCGTTTAGACAACTGGTACGAACCGTACGAGTGCCTGAAGTGCCAGCCCGGCTGCGAAACATGCCGCGGCCCTGAGCCCTGCCTCGCCACTTACAACTGGCCCTTTCGGTGAGAATATCCATTTTGTTTATTTATTTTTAATTAGCTTACCATAGAATACGAAGAGTATCCTTTAGATAACTGGTACGAACCGTACGAGTGCCTGAAGTGCCAGCCTGGCTGCGAAACCTGCCGCGGCCCTGAGCCCTGCCTCGCCACTTACAACTGGCCCTTTCGGTGAGAATATCCATTTTGTTTATTTATTTTAACTAGCTTACCATAGAATACGAAGAGTATCGTTTAGACAACTGGTACGAGCCCTAAGAGCGCCTGAAGTGCCAGCCCGGCTGCGAAACCTGCCGCGGCCATTTCGGTAAGCTTTTGTTTTTTTTTCTTCAGTTACATAGATACCCGTCTACCCGTTAAACTTGAACATTTCACATATCCACTTCGAGTTAGTAGGTTTTCAAGTCCACCTGGGGACAATGTTCCTATTTCTACCGCTAAGCAGAAGTTTTTGCTCTTCCGTTCTCCAGCCAATCTGATGGATGTTTGCAGCCAACGAAATTACTAGCACATGACAAGAGTATCTCTGTTCCCCTTTTTTAATTCAGCAACTTTATCAATGATAATTTCTTCCATTCCAGGATATCACTCCTAGTGATATCGCTGAGCTGCGCCGTGATGACGATGGTACTGGTGATCTACACGCGTCACCACAGACGGGTGAAGGTGTTCCGAGTGGCCAGCCCCGTGTTTCTGTCCATCACGCTGCTAGGCTGTGCCATTATGTACATGGAGGTAAGATTTGTCCAGTATCAATAGAGAATATAGGCCCGTTTAAACCATTTGAACTAAGTTTATCATCATCCATCATCAGCAGCTGAAAGACCGCCGCAGAAGCTTTATCATAGCATATTAATGCATTACTTCCATGCTGGTCTGGAAGCGAGAGAAAAACATAGAATGTGCCAGCTGCATTTCCTCCCGGGCATGCTGTAAGATCCAGCTAAGGGATCCGAGGGTTTCAGTATATTGTAATTTAGGCGATGGGCTGACAACCTGTCACTACAGCAATATACCTAGAATTCTATCTTAAATAACCCTCAAAACTATGTCAGACGTGGCGGAACGACCTTTGTTTAGGTCGTTTACGCTCTGCCTACCCCATTAGGGATAAAGGCGTGATTATATGTATGTATGTATGTATCAATGCATTAAATCCAATAACTGTCAACAACATGGTCATTCATCACTTCATCAGGCTGGCCGCCCTATACTGTGCTTTCCTACGTTGCCAATCCAGTAAGAAAATTCCTTAACTTCAGCCGATCAAGGAATCCATTCCTTCCTGGCCTGTTATTACGTCAAACCCACGGAAAATCCAATAAACAAACAACATTCCTTCCAGATGGCAGCCATATTCCCGGTGCTGGACAGATATTCGTGCATCGCGACCAAATGGACGCGACACATGGGATTCTGCATCACATACACTGCTCTACTCATGAAGACATGGAGGTTTGTACTTGTTCATCCAAGATAAATAATGCTTAGGTGCACCAAACACATAAGGACCCATTCTTCTTTTTAGCCGCGTAACTCCTTACCAAGTGGTCGTGTGGTTTTGAACCGTCTTCAAAACCACATGACCACTTCGTAAGGAGTTAGTTAGTTCTTAGGACTTCGACATCTCTTTCTACATTTTCGTAGCGCTGCATGATAATTTAGTAGAGAACACTTTCTAAACAATTTAAAGAACACCTTCATTTTCAAAGTGCAAGAAGTGACTTCCATGCTGGCCTGGGAGCGAGAGAAAAACATAGAATGTGCCAGCTGCATTTCCTCCCGGGCATGCTGTAAAAACCAGTTGGGGTCCGAGGGTTTCAGTATATTGTAATTTAGGCGATGAGCTGACAACCTGTCACTACAGCAATATACTTACAAATCTATCTTATATAACCCTCAAAACTTTGTCAGACGTGGCGGAACAACCTTTGTTTGGGTCGTTTACGCTCTGCCTACCCCGTTAGGGATAAAGGCGTGATTATATGTATGTATGTATGTAAGAAGTGAATATTTAACAGAAAAGTGCTCCTTACCCCTTCTCGTCGAACGCAAACTTACGAAATCTTTTCTACAATTCCAGAGTGTCACTCACGTATCGCGTGAAGTCAGCCCACAAGCTCAAGCTGACAGACAAGCAGCTGCTGCAATGGATGGCACCAATTCTGCTCATCATGCTGGTGTATCTTTGCACCTGGACTCTGTCGGCGCCACCTGATGCTGAAGTGGTGAGAATCCTGTAGAGAAACCAGATAATACCATTCCGTGGTGACTTAACTTGGACTGATGAGGTACATCACAAATGTTATATATTATGGCAATTTAAGTTTTTTATTCTTCTTCTTACAGATCCAAGACAATTTAGGACTGAAATTTAAACAATGTACATACAATTGGTGGGATCACAGTTTAGCCATCGGTAAGCCATATTTTTTTTCGCTAGAGTCACCCCGTTCCTTAATATTTTGTCCTTATTTCCACTAAAAGATAAGGTAGGTATTTTATCCGCCACAAGTAATCCATCGATAAACGTGTGCCCAAATAGTGTCACACTGAGCACGCTTGGTAAGCGGAGTGGCAAGTGCATGTTGTTTTATTGATAAGAAATTCGGTTTCCAGTTTTTTTTTTTTTTTTTATATATATTTGATAGGCAATCATTTGTCCGCCATCTCACGTGATGGTAAGTGATGATGTAGACTATGATTGCCTAGAAGATGCCTGTTCACTCTCGCCTTGAAAAGGCCCAGGTTATAACGTCCCGGAAATAAATCCGCAGGCAGGGAGTTCCACACTTTGGCCGTTCGCATTAAAAATGTAGAAGCGTACCGCTTTGAAGAAAGCTTAGAAGTTGTCCTTGCAATATACTTGTCTTTAATTCCAGGTGAAATTCTCTTTCTTCTATGGGGCGTTCGAGTCTGCTATCGCGTTCGACACGCGGAGAGCTTGTATAACGAGGCGAGGCTCATCTCCATCGCTATATACAATATCTTCACTGTCAACTCGCTTATGATTGCATTCCAGTAAGTATACTACATCAGGCCACTGCTAGATTAAAGCTTCCCACGATCGGGCTCAGTTCCTGTTCACGATTGACAAGCGGATTAGTGCAGGTTACATTCATAGTGTTATTAATAAGAAAATGTACATATATTTAAATGAGATGTAGTTTACCTTGTAATTCGTTTTAGTTCTTAAATTAACATATAAGCGCTTTGGTACTAACTGTAAGCTTATGTTGTGATTGAATAAATAAATAAATAAATAGGGATTACTACCTGAATCCAAAATTTTCATCAATGATATTTAGCATTACTATTCGCCGGCGTTGCATACGATATGATCTGTCTTTCTTTTGGTCCTAGCAACTGCTCCTTGAACATTTATTAAAGAAACAAACCGGTAAGTCAAATTCAACTGTTTACATAGCATATTTCTTTGTTTACAGTTTATTAATTCTACCACAAGCAGGGCCTGACATAAAGTACCTGCTGGGTTTCATCCGAACACAGCTGTCTACGTCAACAACTGTGCTACTTGTCTTCTTACCTAAGGTTCGTTAACACTTCACATTCCAAATAATAGTAATATCTACCCGTTCACTACCAAAGGAACTTCTTTATTTTACCTTTCTTAATTTTTTTACTTGAGTCTTCCTTCGTTATCTAGATCTAGGAATTATGTTAACTTGGTGGATGACCAATTATCAGTCGACATTGTCTCTGTAGAACAGAATAGAAATCCTCTTTCGTCGTGGAGAAAAACTGGACGCGTAAAGCATAAGATGGGCGAGAATGGCGCATAAAAGAAGAGTCTTTTATGCGCCATTCTCGCCCATCTTATGCTTTACTTATATTGGTCCCTACTGAGCATAGGCCTCTGCCTAGGGACTAATATAAGTAGGCTTAATAGACAGTGATTATATAGAGGACGTTATAGTGTGTAGATTTTTACTCCTGAATATAACTCTCATTACAGGTGCTTCGCGTGGTTCGAGGAACCGGCGACACGTGGGACAGCAGAGCTCGAGCCCGAGGGCTACCAGCTTCATCTTCCCTGAACGGCATCGGGCTTGTTCCTGATGAACCTCCAGATCTATACCAGGAGAACGAGGAGCTGAAGGTAACAACTCGACTGCTGAGACTGGCGCCTGATGAACCTCCATATCTGTATATGGAGAACGAGGAACTGAAGGTAACCTTCTCAATTCCTCTGTCATTCCTATGGGATCAGGGTCGAAGGCTCTCCTTCATCCTTACTAAATGGCATTGGGATGGTGCTTGATGGACTTATAAATCTTTAAGAAGATGAAGGTAACTTCTCCATTCCTCTCCTGGCTCGAAGGATAGCGAAATCGAACTGATCTGACAAACATCCAGATCTTTATCAGAATAATGAGAAGCTGAAGGTAACTTCCCAATTTGTGATAAGTTCAAACTCCATTCCTCTGGCATTCCTACTACGTGGGTATTTCTATAGCCCGGTGCGAAGGTTTTACCAAACCACCGCTCCACACAGGTTTTTCAGTGAAAAGTATTTGCCATACCTACATACTCGCCACGCAGTGAAATCTTTTACTTAACTCGGGGACGGGCAGGGCATTTTATTGAGACCATAATAAATCAGCTATGCATCATCTATGCCTATTTTTATGTTATATTACATCCTTGTTTTTAAACCCATTCCAGGAGGAAGTCCAGAAGCTAGCAGCGCAGATAGAGTTCATGAAGATTGTACAGATGGAACTCCACAATAGACACCTGCGGCCGCGACCCGGCGGGTACTTCACCGCCAGCAACGCGCCTACGAGCCCCATGCACCCCAACACTGTCAACATCTCACTAGTATGCGTTTTATATACATACATATAATCACGCCTTTATCCCTAATGGGGTAGGCAGAGCGTAAACGACCTAAAAAATGGTCGTGCCGCCACGTCTGACAAAGTTTTGAGGGTTATTTAAGATAGATTTGTAGGTATATTGCTGTAGTGACAGGTTGTCAGCCCATCGCCTAAATTACAATATACTGAAACCCTCGGATCCCTAAGCTGGTTTTTACAGCATGCCCGGGAGGAAATGCAGCTGGCACGTTCTGTTTTTCTTTTGCTTCCAGGCCAGCATGGAAGAAATAAGTTTTATATACCTATCCCAACTATTAATAGACGACAACCAACGGGCGTGACTTATGCCTAAATTTCGGCACCTGACGTCGCGGCTTTTAAATTCGCCGAATTTTCTTCATATTGAGAAGAGAACGAAAATTAGTATAGCATTCTGTGCAGTTTTGTGCAAGCTTCTCGACCTAGTACGACACAACCTTAGCCTTTTCCTCAGTGTCTTGTTCTTTGACATAAACTAAGGACATAAAGGACTTGTATGTTGTAAGAGCCCGATGGTGTAGTGGTTAGGGCCGCTGCCTCCTGAGCAGGGACGTCGTTGTTCGAATCCCACCACGTACCAATGTGTTTTTCAGTTTTCGAATTTCATATGTACGTTTATTCGGCGCTTTTTCCGTACTTCGGAAGGCACATTAAGCCGTTGGTCCCGGTTAATATCGTTTAATACCGCAGATATTAGTCGTTAAGCTATGTCATAGGCCAGTGCTTAAGCATTGGCGGCTTGAAAAACTCTGACCTAATCGGACTGGGTCTGGTTTCCCTGCTGGCTTGCGGAGGTCAGATGGCAGTCGCTCTGCGTAAAAACCAGTACCCTCGTTCAAGCCCCTAAATTAGGTAGCCAATTCGGGAAAAGGCTAGGGAGACGATGATAAAGGACTTGCACGCTAGCTCTATTTCTTGTTTCAGGACAACTCCGAGTGGCCGGGCCCAGTGTGACTGGTGGCGCAGTCTTCTGAAGGGTGGCGGTGGGGAGAGGCAGGCCGACCGGCCGCCAAGCGGGTCGTCTGCACAGTCGACACGCGACCACCGGCCTTCGTATAGGACTTTTGTTATACATAGTATTATTTACGGGTTGTAATTATCTGGGCCTCAAAAAAATACTAAATCAGCCTCATAAATACTATTTGAGAACCTAACCTATTTCGGCTCAAAATTATTTGAGGCTGATTTCGTAACTTTTCGATGCTAAAAAAAATAATTCCCGTTATTTATTATCTAATTGCCTACTTTCATGTGTTTTCAACGAGGACGGGTATCTACTGAGATCTTCTATAAAGCTACAGGTTTACATTCGTACCGATTCCTTGAGGACACAACTTAACTAAATCTTGACTAAAATTGTTGCAGTTCCTTTCTGTCCTCTCATGATAGAAAATGACAGGTATAGCCTTACATTAGTTAAGTCGTGTTCTTTGCAACTAAGAATTGGTACCAGTGTTGTTATAGGACTCACTGAGATAGTGGTTTCAAAAGCGCCGAAAAATCGGAATTTGAGATAACGATAGGTATATTTTGTTGGGAGAACCAAGAAATCTTTATAAAACGGTACCTTAGTGAAAAATATACTTACGATTGTTAATGTCGTTTAGGCAAAAAAGAACTAATTTAAAATTACCAAGATAAATCAATCAAAAATACCGTCCTAGTTCAATGCAAAACAATGTTTCTTCATAAGTACCTTTGATAATTTAAACTTATTTTGAACCATACTTGGACTGGTATTTTTCTTGATATAATTAGAAAATGTGTGTTCTTAACTTAAGTCATTCCAAAGTAAAATAAATAGGATCATAGATACCAAGATCAAGTAGGTATAATGTAAAAGAATATTTTTGTGTGTATAACTGAATATCACAATTTATAAAATACTTACAGTATCTAATTATTATGAAACACTTCACATAATGTAATGTAACATTGATGAAGCTAGTCAATCTCTGAAATAGCATGTACCTTAACATAGCAATTACTATAAAAAGATGTTATTTTTTGTTAGTATGATATTGAATTTAGCTAAATATTATATATTGAACATTGTTCATAATTAGGCCAGACAATAAAAAGTTGCGGAAATGTTACTTTTATAAGGCATTTAAGATAAATTGAGCAAAATCTTTTATTTAGATAAAACTTTACAAAATATTATTGTTTTGTGGTAATATTAAATTGTAATAAAAGTATTAAATTCTTGTAAATTTTTAATTATTATAGAAATACTATCATAATCCGTGTATAGCTTAGGACTTAGTAACTAAAGAAATTGTACATATGAATCAAAATAAAGCATAAATTCTAAAGAGTTGTACATAAATTCATTGGTAGGAGATTTAGTTATGTTATTATTTTTGTCTGTGATAAATAGTTTTCAGTTAATGTTTACAGTTCATTTCAATGATATTTATCTAGATATAAATGAAAGATGTAATTTTATTTTACATTGATATCAGTAAAATTAAATTTAAAGTGTTAGGTAAATGTTGAAATAGAGAAGCTTCTATCTCTTGTTATCTTCAAGCTAATTTTCATATTTCTAGAACTTTAAGAATTTCTATGTCTTCAAGAATATTTTTCCAATCTAGACCTGTTTTCTTCTTGAATGTTGAAGTAGGCAAAGAATTATTGTTGAGCCAAGCTCGTTAATTAATTATTCATGTGTCAGTAGATGAAGTCATATAAATGTGATACAATAAAAGAAGTAGATAGAATAATTAATATATAAATTAAAATAGTTGAGTTTATTTCTCATAATGCAATGGATCTACATACATTTCCGAAGGGTTATTTGACCCTGAATCTTAAGGATTTTAAGGTTCAACATACTAGTTGATAAATAAGATGTACACAGGTCGACGGTTAAGTGCTAAATGCTGCCATCTACATTTTAGTAGCTGTCGCTGTTATGTTGGTAAAACCTTGTTCTATCAAAATATAGCAGTAATCCAATTGAAATGTACTTTTTACTAATACCTGCAATCTGAAAGATTTCTTTCATGCTAGACTGGGAGCGAGAAAAACATAGAATGTGCCAGCTGCATTTCCTCCCGGGCATGCTGTCAAAACCAGCTAAGGGATTCGAGGATTTCTGTATAAATTGCAATTTATACGATAGGCTGACAACCTGTTGCTATAGCAATATACCTACAAATCTATCTTAAATAACCGACAAAACTTGGCAGATGCGGTGGAGCGACCTTTGCTTAGGTCGTTTACGCTCTGCCTATCCCATTTGGGATAAAGGCGTGATTATATGTATATGAAAGATACTTGTCTATCTAGATTTTATTTTTTTGTCTCTTCTCTGGAACATGGCAGTCTGTTTCTGTAACAATGAGCCATTAATTTGTCTGAAAATTAAAGTCTTGTGTTGTTTTAAATTTGGGCAGATGATCCACTGATTCGTCTCTCTGACGGGTGTCAAATCTTCATGCTAGGTTTGGTATACTGTGTCTATCTAGTGAATCAACCAACAAAGTCAATCAAGTTAACAATAGAAACCATTAAAATGTAGATGACAGCCTTTAGCACTTAACTATCAATGTGTAAGATGGGTCAGGTTACAGCAGCACTATAAATGCAGAACTTTCATAATTAATAAGTTTATTCACTGAAAATCTTATCTTAGGCTACATTTTACACAAATTATGAACAATGTAAACTGAAAAACAGAGAATGCAACCAATTTTTTTCTTTTTTACAATACACCTCGCACTAGGCGGGGCCTGTATTGCGGGTCAAAGATCTTTCTTCAAACATTATCAATACAGGTTGAAATCTTAAAATGCATTTTGTTATTGAGTTGGTTGTGGTATTCAACATACTGCATAGCATATTCTGAGGAACTTCTTTTATCAATTTTTATAACCCAATATGTTACTTTTCTGTATTTTACCCATATTGTGCCAATTTGTAAACTTTACAAAATAATTTTAAACTGTATTCTTTTGTATAAACTTTGGGAACTTAAATTATTCACTAATAATGTAATATTGGATGTTATTATAGGATATTGATGTAATAATTGTTATTCTCTGATACCTAATGATAGGTGAGTACTCTGTAAGAAGTTCTGTTTTTACATTAAAATAAAATATCTGTTTACAATGTTTTATTTCCATGACATATTCTATACAAAAGATAATCAAGCATTATATAAGTGTTAAATTCACTAATGTCTACTAGGTGTAAGGGACAGCATCCCGCAAACTGATAGGGGTTGCTCAGTCAATGATACTAAACAACTTCAACAAGGATTTTTTTTCAGGAAGCAAAAATAAATTTTGCTTTCCATACAAATTGTCTGATCAAGGTGGTCATTTTGTATGAAAAGGTCAATTTTCTTTTTCACTTCCTGAAAAAAAACCCTGCTGTTACTTGTTCAGTGTCAATTCAATTCAATTTTTGTATAATATGGCTTCTGTCGACTGAGGACAATTCCGCCAGTGTCTAAGTTGGAGAATACACGTTACCACCTTTTAAGAACACACGATACTGACTGACAAATGATCAGTTGTGAACCTAAAACAAACAAATATTAAACAATTAGCATGCAACATAAAATAGTAAATAAATAAATAAATATTATAAACGTATATTATAAGTCTCAATATACTTAAATAAAATAAATAAAACAGGGGGATAAACATAGGATAGAATATTATAAAAAGAAGTAGGACGGGGGATACACGCAGGAAGGAGACTTCAGTGTCGTTGACTGAGCAACCCCTATCAGGTTGTGGGACACTGTCCCTTACACCCAGTATATATGCACCAAGTGTGAAATTGCCCTAGTAAATTCTAAAAGACTGCAGCATTGTCCAGCTGGGTTAGCATGCACATAGATAGCACATTATTTACTATGAACAACACAAAATTTTTTTTCTTTATGTGGTTCGCAATGAAATTGATAATGCATTAAGTCTCTCTAGCTCAGAAGATATACATATTAATCTATTATTTCTTATGAGGCCTATAAGAGCAAAATAACTCATCACCAAAACAGACTAGCTTAATGTCTAAGTGTGCCATTGCTAAACAAGACGTCTGAAATGGACACATACATGGGACAACATTTAAATAAATATTTATATTTAACTATGCATGAAGGCAGCCACTTCCATGCTGGACTGGGAGAGATAGAAAAACATAGAATGTTCCAGCTGCCCTTCCTCCCGGGCATGCTGTAGAAGACAGCAAAAGGGACTCGAGGGTTACAGTGTATTGTAATTTAGGCGATGGGCTGACAACCTGTCACTATGGCAATACACATTACAATCTAAATTACCCTCAATTATTGTCAGACGCGGCGAAAGCGCCTTTTACGAGGCGTTTAACGCTCTGCCTACCCCGTAAGGGATAAAGGCGTGATTTTATGTATGTATGTATGAAGGCAGCCTGGCAGTGGAAGGGCGCGTCTAAAACGCCATTATAACATTTAAAATAACTGCTTATTGTCTGATAACCGATCGCATGTTGGACAGTTAACATAAAAAAAATAACTTTTGATAGAACCACACAGTCTAAATCTTACTACACTCGGGATTTCTATAGTATACTGCCGCACGAATTATAGGTTTTTTTGTCGACCTAAAACAAAGAAACATACTTATAAAGCAAAAGTTGTTTCCAGGTGGCAATAAAAAAAATACCTAACACCCCGAAGGCTAAGGCTCCGCTCCGCTACGCTTCGCTTCGCCTTAGCCTTCGGAACCTAACCTATCCGTGTCGGGGTGCCCCGAATTAGTTCTTAATAATTCATATCTAAAAAACTACAAGTTTCCTAACGATAATATTTTGGGATTATAATCTTACATCATCTAGCTAACTACTAATATAATCATTATCAACAAATTCGTGCGGCAGTCTACTATAGCCAACCCCTACACTCTGTCTGACCAACAACTCAGTTTGGAAATGGTATAACACAATCTTTATCACTTTGCTTTATAAACGGAACACTCGCACACAGAAAGTCAGTTTCATTATTTATGTTTTTCAACCCTTCAGTACTCTCAACATTTTTATAAAGTACATCCAGTACCTCCATGTCTTTCTTAGCGGTTTCACACACACGCTCAACCGAAGCTATTTCTTCTTCCTCCGCAGTCAGTAAAGCTTCCATCAAAGCTCCCCGTTCCACTCTTTTCCTAAGATTTGCGACCTCCTCTTTGAGTTTCTCGTATTCTTCATCCGTAACTTGATTCTTCTGCACTTCATCTCCAGGCAAGAGGACGTGAGAAGGCACTTTGATTATCCTTTCAATTTCCTTATCAATAATTTGCAGGCACGGCTCGGCACGCTCGCAATACAATCGAATCAACTTATCACACGAATGCGTCAACGTAGCCTTGTCTGTTTCGTTGGAATTGAGCGTATTGTGTAAATATGTCTCCATATCCTTAACACCAGTGCTTATTTTCTGCTCAACCATCTGTCGCACAGCAATTCGCAGTCGTTGAGCGCCGAAACCGAAGTGTTGAGTTTCGTATTCCTCGTCAGTCCCTCCGGTCCACGGTTTTGTTGCGATCATCTTGTAATTAAGACGACTTTTCACAATAAAAACACTCGGAAAGCACTAATAATCGTATCGTAAATCACAACAACAAAACAATACAAAACGGCAGTTATTCCGTTTTCAAATTTGACAGAAGGAGGCGTTCATAAATTGCAGTTTGGAGTTTGCAGTCAATCAGTAATTTCAGTCGTCACTAGATGGAGCTAGGGCTATAAAGCCTCTCGCACACAAGTGCAGCCTGCGGTTGTGTAGGCAGTGGCAGTTACTTTCATTTCATATAAACTATTTTATATACATATAAACACAAATTTAAGAATCTCAACTGTCCACTTTTCTTTGGCTTCGCCATCGCCACCGCCACCGCAGCCTGCGTGCAAGAGTCTTAAAACCTGTAAAGCAAGTTATTCGTGACAGTTCTTTCTGTATGGTGGTGTCCCCACCTACGCTCGTTTATTTAAAGCGTTGTCGTACAGTATATCTGACTGAAAAACAATTTGATTTGTTATTTTATAAAAATAAGCTGATCATAATCATAACACCATCTGTAGTGAAACTTAGAAGATACACATCTGTAATGAAACTTAAGAGCTAGGTACAATACAATATGTACAACAATAAACCGTCGTCGTAACGACCTTTCTGTAAGGGCCTTTTTTTAAGCAATAATTGCGATAGCAACTGCGGGCTACTATTTGCTCCTCAATCTATTACTTTTCAAAAATCCTTAGGTCTCAATCTAAAGAAGTGATCGAGAAAAGTTTTGAATATCAAATCAAATGAGTCTAGATATTTTTGCGTGTAATGAATTTTTAACGAGTGCGGGAGCCACCGCTCGTTATAACCGCTCTTAAGGGCCGCTAAACTAGTTGGTATCGATAACGCAACGTTAAAAAACCGGAGCGTATTGAAACTGTCACGTTGCGTTAAGTCGAGTCGCACGCGTTGCTTAGTTCTGCTGCTATGTAGTATGGTGTGACCTTTATGGCAACCCTGCGGCATTTTACTCTTTAGATATTATTTCTGAACGCATCTTTTTTTAAAGCTTGATTAGTTGCCAATGAGGAGTACAAATAAAAAAGACTAGATGGCGCTCAACTCCTATTAATTCTTTGTTTATTACACAGATGGCGCATTATTCACGCAGCAATAATAATTTAAAAAGCTAATATTTTATTTTATTTGGTTTGGAATACAGAGAGGTAGGTATGTAGGTTTTTAATTTCCTAAATTCATTAGTACCCACTCTTCGAACAAAATGTTCCTTCTCAATAGGTAAAGAAAATACGGTTACAAGATGACGATCAATTTGCGAGGTTAATCAACCTAGTAGTTAATCGTTACTTAAGGTAATTATTTAAATGAAGGATAACATTGCTGGAGAATTGAACCAACTGGCGCTGTGTCACTACAGAAGTACCTACCCAGGGCCGACAAAGTCAAAATACAGAATCACATTCAGGATTACTTGATTACTACGCGAAGATTGCGATTTTTTTTTCGAAATACCTATTCCAAATTCAAAACATCGCGATTTGTTTTGCGTCGTCGGTCGTACAAACAAAGCAAATCGGCACGCGAGGAACGCGCTTCACTTCAGTCAGTCGGTCGGTTCGGTTCGTTTCGTTTCGTTCAAGCGGTCGCCCAGTACTTACGTAGACTTCGCCTCGTGCCGACGTTCTCGCGTTATCACAACAAAAACATAACCTCGCCGGTATATATCGCGAACTTTCACTCCAACCGTACTTTTACCCGTACAATTTGGACCATAGTTTGTGTTATTGTCCCGGCGAGAGGTCGCCCGGAGCCCCAGTTTCGCGTGTGAAGTGTTGTTAAAAGTTTTGGAACTCGTGATCAGGTGTAGATACAGTTTTGTGCAAGGTTTTGTTTGGCCCTGAACTTGTTGCTCTTCTGCGTCCCTGAGGTAAGAAACAACTGTCTCTCTTTTTGCAATGAAAGGAATTCGCTCTGTTCTACTTTTAAAACCAACTGTAGGTAAGTAGAGTGTGCTATTGCGATTCAAAACTTTGAATCACGCTACATCGCAAGAGATTTTTTTCCGAATATACGATGGTTTGCCACCTGTTGTTGATCAACATTGTACGTATTCATGCTTATGTTAACAATACTCACCAAAGCAATACAATTAGCATACATAAAATTTACGTTACTTACATTAGTAGGTATGCCATACTGTCACGCTTGCACCCAACCAAGAAGGTTAGAATTATTAGCAAGAAAAGAACATAAGCATAGAATCTTCCATGCTGGACAGGGAGCGAATGGAAAACATAGAATGCGCTAACTGCATTTCCTCCAGGGCATGCTGTAAAAACCAGCTAAGGGATTCGAGGGTTTCAATATATTGCAATTTAGGCAATGGGCTGACAACCTGTCACTACACCGATATACCTACAAATCTATCTTAAATAATTCTCAAAACTTTGTCACACGTGGCGGAACGACCTTTGTTAAGGTCGTTTACGCTCTGCCTACCCCATTAGCGATAAATGCGTGATTATATGTATAGGTAATGTAGGTCATTTGTTGTTTACACAGAGCATCTGTTCAGTTAAAATTTTGCTAAAACTTAGTTTAAAACGGATTCTACTACGCAGCTGTAGGTATGAATGATTTCAATTAAGTATGTTACTTTGCTGATAACGCGTGATAAAAAAACATGTTGGTAGGTATAGGTAAGTAAATACATAGTACGTGGTTCGTATAAGTATATAATCGCATAATTTGTCAAATAAGAAATATGCCTCGCGCTAACTAAGCCATCTGATATGATAACAAAACGATTTCGTATCGGAAATACTACTTAAATAGCTACCTATAAGATATCCTACTCGTTTACTAGAGTTGATAATAGTAATATAAACTGCCTCCGTTGTCTAGTGGCTAGTGCCATGGACTCCTGATCCGGAGGTCCTGGGTTCGATTCCCAGGGGGGAAACACAAAGTCGATATTTGAGAATTTATCACTTTGTGAATTTTTCCCCAGTTTGGTTAGGACATTGCAGGCTAAATCACCTGATTGTCCGAAAAAGAAAAAGATTTCGTGCTTCGGAGGGCACGTTAAGCCGTCGGTCCCGGTCGCTGTCTTTGATAGTGGTCGTTACTCAAACCATGTCAGACGCCTGATAGTTGTGCTACTAGGCGGTTTAAAAAAAACTCTGACACCAGGGTTCATCGGGTCGATAGACTCGATACCCACTCGACAGAAGACTGATAAAAAGAAGAGTGATAAAAAGTGACATAAATCTACTAGAGAAATTCTCTGCATCTACTGTTTTTTTTTCTTTATCCTGCCCTTATTCCTAAACGCATCCTTAACATTTTACGACCTTCTGATATAGCTATCGGTTCATAGAGCGCACAATTTAACTAAATCTTGACTAAAATTATTGGCGTCCCTTTCTGATTTGTCATGACAGAAAATGACAGGTATAGACTTAAATTAGTTAAGTCGTGATTTTTACATACATACATAATCACGCCTTTATCTCGAATGGGATAGGCAGAGCGTAAACGAAGGTCGTTCCACCACGACTGACAAAGTTATGAGGGTTATTTAAGATAGATTTGTAGGTACATTAGCATTACTGTAGTGACAGGTTGTCAGCCCATCGCGTAAATTGCAATATACTGGAACCCTCGGATCCCTTAGCTGGTTTTTACAGCATGCCCGGGAGAAAATGCAGCTAGCACATTCTATGTTTTTCTTTCGCTCCCAGTCCAGACTTCAATCTTTCAAGCATCCAAGGTTAAGATTTAGTTAAGTTGCAATTCGGCACACTGCCGAAAGCTTTTCATTCTTTTCCTTTCCTGAAATTATTTCCTGGTGAAGGTTGATCAGCGCCGTTGACTGGGCAACCCCTAGCAGTTGCTGGTACGCTGTCCCTTACATACATACATATAGTCACGCCTTTATCCCTATCGGGGTAGGCAGAGCGTAAACGACCTAAACAAAGGTCGCTTAGCCACGTCTGACAAAGCTTTGAGGGTTATTTAAGATAGATTTGAAGGTATATTGGTAAGTGACAGGTTGTCAGCCCATCGCCTTAATTACAATATGCTGAAACCCTCGAATCCCTTAGCTGGTTTTTACAGCATGCCCGGGAGGAAATGCAGCTGGCCCATTCTATGTTTTTCTCTCGCTCCCAGGCCAGCGTGGAAGAATCCCCTTACACCCCGTATATTAATTGTTTGTGAAACTGACAACTCTATCTCTAAAGCATGTGTTGCTCACAGCCTACTTCCGTTAAGGGGCTTCCCTGGGCTAAGTGGCGCCCTCATCAGTCGAAAAATCATAATTAACTGAAAACACAATCAATCAAAAATCCGGTAGATCAGATTGAGGTTAAAGCAATAAAGGTCATTTGGAACCTCATAAAGTTGCAACTTATAGTTCGTTGTAGTTACAGATAGGAAATTTGCGAAAAACGGCCACTTTTAGCACTTTTACTATCTGTAACTGAAGTAAACACTGAATTATTAATGTTTAATGCTTAAAAAATACTTCAGTACCCATACTTCAATCTGATCTACCGGATTTTCGATTAATTGCGTTTTCGGTGAGCAATGATTTTTTGACTGATGAGGGCGCTGGAGTGCACCGGGGATCCCCTTAAGTCCTGTTACTAAATGAGGCACTAAAACGCAGAAAAATGACCAAGTGCGACCCAAGTAAAGCCGAGAATAGGACCTTTATTAGACATCCGTGGCTGCAATAAAAGACGAACACCGAGCCAAGGGCAGCCAATAATAAAATCGGCAAACCAACCCTCTATTTGTCAAAGCCTGATTTTGACGGCTCTTTCCATTGCTGGGTTTTAGCTGGTCTTTCTGATGCCTCCGTAGTATAATGATCTGAGACATACTCACAGACTTACAAATTGTTAATTTATCACTTCGTAAGATTTTCCCCTGTTTGGTTAGGACAATGCAGGCTGAACCACCTGATTGTCTGTAAGAAACAAGACTCCGTGCTGCTTAGGGACGTTAATCTGTCGGTCCCGGTCGGTGTCTTTGATAGTGGTCGTCATGTCAAAGGCCTATTAGCTTTGCTATAAGACGGTTTAAAAACTAACACCAGGGTATATTAGGTCGATCGAAACAAATCCCACACGACCAAAAGAAGCAGGTTTTCATCAATTACCTAAGCAGAATTCGCTATGGACTATAATGTAACCAAAAATTGTTCGGGCGAGCCCCTTTTCCTACCGGCCTCCTTCCAAATAGTATTTTTATCGTCAACTTTGCATGTGTTCCGTATGCCGGTTTTAGACTATACAATCCAGCGAACATAATGTTATGTTTTGTGTGTGAAAATACTCGTTGATTCGATCATCACTGAAAACGGAGCTTGCGTTGTTGGCGCACTTCTGATTGGTATAGGTCGGAAATGGGAGTTTATTCTGTGTGTTCATTTAGCAATTTCGACATGTAGTTTATGATTATAGATTTTAGCTTAAACTGGTAACGCGAGTCACTTAAACGAGAATAAAGCTGAAAATAACAGCCATGAATTAGGCATTGGGCTTGGTTCTAGATACAACCGGCTAAAACTCAAATTCAAAACACTATCCGTCTCTATCGAAATAATAAAATTGAAAAAGGACAGGCGATTTATTCTCTACGGTCTTACACTTTGTCCGCTAGATTTTGACGCGCTTTTGCACGTTTCTCCAGTATTTCTGTCAATCTTGTCCGCTATATCATATGACGGCTGATAAAAAAAAGATAACGCGTTAAATCACCATAAATCAAAACGACTATAAATCAAAACCGGAGAGAATAGATCTCCTGTCGTTTTCTAATGTTTTTAGTCTGAAAGTTACAAATATATTTTAAATTTAGTTTTAGCCTGTAAATCTAGAATCGAGCCCCTTAGATTATTATAAAATGAGAGCTATTTGGAGCTATTTGTGCTAAACAGATGTCGAAACTGGTATAAAAAAAAAAAAACAAAAAGACGATTACTTTCGCATCCCACCTAAACTTCTCGTGGATTTCATCATCTCACGAATTTGAACAACTTTTCATCTAAGTACGACTTTTAGAGAGGCTAAAAAGTTTGCATTTGTGTAAAATGACAGGTTTAGCAGTATTTCCATATGATCACGCCTTTATCCCTAATGTGGTAGGCAGAGTAAACGACCTAAACAAAGGTCGTTCCGCCACGTCTGACAAAGTTTTGAGGATTATTTAAGATAGATTTGTAGATATATCGCTGAAGTGACAGGTTGTCAGCCCATCGCCTAAATTACAATATACTGAAACCCTTTGGATCCCTTAGCTAGTTTTTACAGCATGCACGGGAGGAAAAGCAGCTGGCATATTCATAAGTTTTTCTCTCGCTCCCAGTCCAGCATAGAAGTAACAGATTGTATAAAAACTGTATAGATTACAATATTTTTATCAAGACTCGTCTTACGACTTGTATTACAGGTTCTAAGGTATGCTAGACTAGATGCCACTAGAAATAACAAGGAAATCTAACTCTGAATGAAACGCAAATATGCATTGTATGTGCGTCGACTCGTATTATTGAAAGGGAAATCGAATAAGGTTTTGGAATGCAGGTGGAATTGTCTTGAATGCTAGATAGAAACTTCTCATTTCATTTAGAACTGCTACACTCTTGATAAAAATATTTTCATATGAATCCAGCTTAAATTTAGAACAGTTAAACTGTTGTTGAAAATCTGAACGCATTTCACCTTTCTGCGATTTATATGGAAGATATCTTTTGGAATGAACAAGAAATGGCTATTGTTTTTTTAACGTGTGCGTGTGTGTGCGTCGACTCGTACATTACGAGAACGCTCTAAATAAACACACATACATACATACAATCACGCCTTTATCTTTAATGAGGTAGGCAACCCTAAACAAAGGTCGTTCCGCTACGCCTGACAAACTTTTGAGCGTTATTTAAGATAGATTTGTAGATATATTGCTGTAGTGACAGTTTGTCAGCCCGTCGCCTAAATTTCAGTAAACTGAAATCGGATCCCTGAGCTGGTTTTACGGCATGCCCGGGAGGAAATGTAGCTGGCATATTCTATGTTTTTCGCTCGCTCCCATTCCAGCATGGAAGATTACATGAACGTGGTAAAATAGGAACTTATGCCACCAATACCATTATTCACAATGCTCTCTGTATACCAGTGCCTCCTCCACCTTCATTTAAAGCTTTGTCGTATTGCATTAAGAGGGAAAGCGAATAAGGTTTTGGAGTGCTTCTAGCTGGATGGAATTGTCTTATTTGGCATAGAAGCTTCTACATTTAGAACAGATACGCAGCTTGCCTTTCGCGATATATGTAGATGATATTCATAGAGAATTTTAAAAATGTTTTTTTTACATATTTGGTCATTGTCATGTGCTCCTGGGTAAAATAACAAAATCAAGTTAGGTTTTACAGTGTTACAGCTTTGATTCGGGTACAGTTGTTTTAATGCTAAGCTTCTGCATTTCGAATGGTTCCTCTGTCTGAATGAAAATCTACTATACAGCTCAGCTTTTGCAATATATATGGATGATATTCTTATGAAATAAACTTTTGAATATGAACATCAAATATTCAGGATTCCATAGCTAATTATAATTACAGATAAATAATAATAAAGTTATTTTCTCTATGTATGTTCATTCATGTGTATTATTATATACACGCGATGAAAGATAGAATATCATTATGGCAGCCTACGATTTTGCTCAAGTATACTTTATAACATAGTAGGTATAATATTATTACAAGGAAATAATAAATGATAGATAACCCACAAGAAAGTAAATAATAATCTGAACAGACGACAAATCCGGTAATCTCTGTACATACATAATCTTTACATACGCACGTGCTAGTCATTAGGTAAACAATAATTTACATACATACATACATAAATCACGCCTTTATCCCTTACGGGGTAGGCAGAGCGTTTAACGCCTCGTAAAAGGCGCTTTCGCCACGTCTGACAAAAATTGAGAGCAATTTTAGATTGTAATATGTATTGCTTTAGTGACAGGTTGTCAGCCCATCGCCTAAATTACAATACTCTGTAACCCTCGAGTCCCTTTTGCTGACTTCAACAGCATGCCCGGGAGGAAGGGCAGCTGGAACATTCTATGTTTTTCTATCTCTCCCAGTCCAGCATGGAAGAATTAAACACAAAAACAATAATTTGGTTTATTATATGACCATATTTAAGGATGTGATTCTACCCATGAAACTGAAGAACTTTCCCTAACGAACATAGGTATTTTTTTTTTATTTTATTTGGTCCTCCCATACAAATTGACTTGAGCCGCTGACACTCTTTGTATGGGAGGGCCGATTTCTATTTTCGTATTTCGACCTATGATCCTTGGGGAAAGTTGTTCAGTTTACTGGGTTGAATCACACCCTACAGTATGGTCAGCTATTTTTAACAACACTCTATAGCATTCGATGTGTACTTCTACATATCTAGACTGGGAGTGATAGGAAAACGTAGAAAGTGCCAGGCTGCCAGCTACTTCTCCCGGGAATGCTGTTCTTTTTCATCTTCTGTCGTGTGGGTTTGGAGACGATTGACGCGATGAACCCTGGGGTCAGAGTTTTTAAACCGCCTAATAACACAGCTAATAGGCCTCTTGGTTTATGAAACGACCACTATCAAAGACAAAAATAGCGCTCGGGACTGACGGCTTAACGTGCCCTCCGAAGCACGGAATCCTTTTTCTTTCGGACAATCAGGTGATTCAGCCCGCAATGTCATAACTAAACTGGAGAAAATTATAAATTAGAAAATAACAACTTTGTTCCCCCCCCCCCTGGGAATCGTACCCAGGACCTCCGGGTCGAAAGCCCATGGCTGACACCAGACCACGGAGGCAGTGCTGTAAAAGGATTTAAGTGTATTGCGATGTTGTTTACGGTCTGACAACCTGTCACTACACCTTTTTCTAGGCGTTTTACGCTCTGCGTACCCCGAAGGGGATAAAGGCGTGACTTTACATATGTATTAATGTATGTAATTTAGCGTTCGATATGTGACTGCCTACGTTAATTCCAATACAGAACTGACATTTCGAAATTCGAATTATCTATCGCAGTATTTTGAAAACGAACGTTATTCCATTCTGAATTACCAAATCATTTCAAATAGAGAACTACCTACACATTGAAAACGTTCCTATTTTAATCTCATTCATGGAACACACATTACACCCATTTTCAGAGGTTAAACCAAAGACTAATTAATTTATAGACTAGGTGTCCTTTGGGGTGGGGTGGGATCTACCTTCTATTGGTCCACCCCGGGCAGCGAAAACAAACACAAATAAGTTCGGCTGAACGATTCCAAAAACGCGGTGGTAGGCTCCGCAAGGGGCCGTCTGGCTTGCGACCATTCTCACCGGAGTCCGGCGCCAAACAGCTTGCTGTATTCCATCGGTGCGTGAGACTGCCAGTGCCATAACAGGCATCTTCTAGGTGAGCTCGCTCCATCATCAACTCTGTCACCGTCATCCCTGACCTTTGTGTCTAGAGCAAACCCATTGCAAGTAAAAAAAAAACGGTTAGACCGCACTAGGACGTAGCTGCAGCGGATCGGCGTAACGCGGCACTACGCGACAAATGATTCTTTGTATGAAAATGTACGATATGTACCGCACTGAAGCGGAGCGGCCGGCGCTTCACGACGCGGCAATGTCAGTTACATACATCTTGACAGATTTTGTCGCGCAGTGTCGCGCCGCTGCAGCTACGTCATTGTGCGGTCTATTATTATATATATACTTACATACATACATAAATCACGCCTTTATCCCTTACGGGGTAGGCAGAGCGTTTAACGCCTCGTAAAAGGCGCTTTCGCCACGTCTGACAATTTTTTTAGATTGTAATATGTATTGCTATAGTGACAGGTTGTCAGCCCATCGCCTAAATTACAATACACTGTAACCCCCGAGTCCCTTTTGCTGACTTCAACAGCATGCCCGGGAGGAAGGGCAGCTGGAACATTCTATGTTTTTCTATCTCTCCCAGTCCAGCATGGTAGTAATTATATATATATGGTACATTTTGTTCTTTTAAAACCTTAAAGAAACAAAATGAACACTTAATATTAAGATCTTCACTAAAGAGTAATGGTAAAGGAACTTTGAATCAGTCTATAGGTTTTCGAGTCTGTATACTAAACTCACTTCTTGAAAAAAAAAGTCCTGTTGGAATTAGTTCAGTGTCGTTGACTGAGCAACCCCTATCAGTTTGCGGGACGCTGTACTTTACACCCGGTGTACCATGAGAAAAGTCTATGAATAAAATAAGCCCAGTCTACAATTGAAGGGTCTCGCTTTCATCCACCCACACATACGCCTGTAATTAATGATGTGTGTCGTTCGTCTGTAATTTGCAGACTCATTTGCAAGATAAACCTTTAAATTGTCGACAATTAGCAGAATTATCTCTGGGTAACTACGTAATATTGACGTAGATAGCTTTAGATAGATTATGTTTCAATGTAAGTAACTAATGTATTTAGTCTATCTAATATCTATGGGATTAGTCTATTTGATTTCATATTAGCTACTTATCAATATTTTTTTACGTAGACGATATTATGTTTTTTTGAGTTAATAAGATTAGCCTGTAATGTGTCCCACTACATTACAAGGCACATGCTAAATACAAAAAAGATAATTATGATACATACATATAATCACGCCTTTATCCCTAATGGGGTAGGAAGAGCGTACACGACCTAAACAAAGGTCGTTCCGCCACATCTGACAAATTTTGCGGGTTGTTTAATATAAATTTGTAGGTTGGTGTAGTGACAGGTTGTTAGCCCATCACCTAAATTGCAATATACTGAAACCGTCGGATTCTTCTGCTGATTTTCCTCAACTGGAGGACGCGAGAGCACGCGTCACGTGACCTCGCGCAAGAAGTTCCGTGCCAGGCGGGGTGAGGTAGCTAGATCGGGTGAGGGGCGGAGAGTAGCCATTCTGTACATCATCTCCCTAGCCTTATCCCGTATCTCACGGGGTCGGCATCCAAATCTAGGGGATTGAACGAGTACTGCTTTTTACACAGAGCGACTGCCATCTGACCTCCGCAACCCAGAAGGGAAATCAGGCTCAATCCTAGATTAGGTCAGAGTTTTCAAGCCGCCAATGCTTAGCACTGGCCTCTTATATGACTTAACGACTAATATCTACGGTATTAAACGATATTAACTGGGACTAACGGCTTAACGTGCCTTCCGAAGCACGGAAAAAGCGCCGAATAAACGTACATTCTGTACGTAGTACTATATTAATTCTGTGACCAGGTATCAATCTTGTAAGTATATTGGTATGGTAAAATTTTTGCTACACATTCCAAAAGAAAAAGGCAAGTAACCTAAAAGACTAAGCACATGCTATCGCCTTGTAAGAAAAGAAAACATTAGCTATTTCCGGCTGAATATTGAGCAGGAGCAAGTGCGCCACATCTGGCACGCTTCCGGCAATTTTAGGTACGATATTACAATTTTCAAGTACGGTATTTTCTTTCTTGCTAGGAAACCCGATTTATATTAGATACGGCCCCTGCCCCCTGAGCTGGTCGTGGTTCGAAACCCACTACGTATGTGTTTTTCGGCTTTCGAATTTCATATGTACGTTTATTTGGCGATTTTTCCGTTCTTCGGAAGGCACGTTAAGCCCTTGGTCCCGGTTAATATCGTTGAATACCGTAGATATTAGGCGTCAAGCCATGTCAGAGGCTAGTGTTAAGTGCAGTGAAAACTCTGATCTAATCTAGGATTGGCTTTGGTTTCCTTTCTGGGTTGCGGAAGTTAGATGGCAGTCGCTCAGTGTACAAACCAGCACCCTCGTTCAAACGCCTGGATTAGGGAGATGATGGTATTTTTTTGCTACGTTATTTCGTACAAGCGAATTTTCACGTGCGACCGGAAGGAGAGAATAGATTTACATTAAAGAGGTGTACAATTTTAGAAGAATCGGGTCATTCGACTCGAGAATCCACTTGCTAGTAGTAGCTAGGAGTAGGCAGAGCGTAAACGGCCTAAACAAAGGTCGCTACGCCACGTCTGACAAATTGTTGAGTCCATCAAGTTCTCAGTCCATAAATTCCTAGTAGTCCTAAATTGCAATATACAGAAACTCTCGCTTGGATCCCTTAGCTGGTTTCTATAGCAGGCCTGGGAGGAAATGCAGTTAGCACATTCTATGTTTTCTCTCGCTCCCAGTCCAGCATGGAAGAACTTATATATTGAAATAAATAAACCTCTGTATTTTAATATCTAGCCAGATTGACTAAACAGATCTCCAACTTTACTAGTGTTCTTCTTCTGTCGAGTGGGTATCGAGTCTATCGATCCGAAGAACTGTGTTCTGAAAGTAACAGATCAAATAACTTGAACACGTGACATTCAAAACTAAACGCACTGTTTTCGTGATCGATCACAAATCACGTGTACATTGTATACATAATTGTATAGAGCCAATATACATAACAAACGATCATCTGTTTTACGTTGGCATTGGCAGTGAACTCACAGGCATAAACACACAGTATTAAAGGTGCGTTCACATTAAACTTACGTGACGTACGTGACGTGTGCTGATGGCCGTAATGGGACTATAGTTTTCTTAGAAAATGTTTGAAAAATCCATGTTAAGATTCACACTTGCCTTACGTGACGTCGCTAATGCAACCAAATCCCAGTGCGTGTTTTCGTGCGTCGTCTTGCGTCAGTTGATGTAATGTACGCTGATGCAATATTGCGTCAGCCTATGTGTGCGGACGTGGGCGATGTGAGAATGACGCCGTCCGTGTGAGATAAATAGTCAGTGTGTGAGCGAGAAAGTATTCGACTCCACGCGCACGAGGTGAGATGGATAGTCAGTGAGCGAGACAGAAAGTATTATAGCGCAGCGACAACACAAGCGAGCACGCGATGTGACGCGTCAACAGACGTCACCGTCATCGTCCGTTGTGTAAGCCTAGTGTGAAGCAGCACAAAACGCCAGCACACATCACATACGTGGCGTAAGTCCAATGTGAACGCACCTTTAAAGTACGACAATGCTCTAAATGAACGCGGCGATACAAGCAACTAACGCCACTTCAATACCAATGAGTGTGCTTAAAAACTCCACGACCTTATCCCCACTGCTACCAGCGCTTTTACCATTGGACATCTAGACGCACCGCAGTATACCATCCATAGCTGGTCAATATTCCACCAATACGGACTAAGCGCTTCCAAAACTCTTTCATAATGCGTACGGCAAAAGAGTGGAACTCTACCTGCGTCAATATACACTTCAAAGTAAGAGTGAACAGGCATCTTCTGGGTGAGCTCGCTCCATCTTCGACTACTTCTCTGTCGCTTCCGACCTAGACTGGAGTCAAGAGCAAACCCATTTCGAATTTAAAAAAATACTGCCAACGGTATTTTTGACAGTTCGCCTTGCATGCAGCGCCTCATCCACGTTCATTTAAACCATTGACGCGCTGTATAGCCGGTAGGTATAGGCACAGTCACGGTCTGTACCTGCAAACTGGTTCTAACGTATAATCGCGCTGTATCTATGAATTTATGTATAGATTTGTTGGATGCCTAGACTCAGGTCTTGTATGTTTTTGTATTCAAAATGACAAACATCAAGACAATGGAGACCAAAAATTCACACGAATGGGATTCGAACCCACGGCAGTCGTGCGTGCCATACCGTATTTTACCGTCTGATTTATCTTTTCCAAAGACTTGGTACTATATTTTCACTTTTTTTTAAATATTTATTACAAGAATTATTACAGGTTTACATATAAATGTACGTCATTACTCCAATTCGATATTAAAACTTTCTCAAATGGATTTACATTTTCTGCCAATGTTTTGTCTGCCACTTAAAAGAGATTTCTACGTTGCCTACGTTACCTTTATTTTATTGAGATTTATTGATGCATTGTTTTTATAACGTGTCTAGTTAAATGAAATACCTATTAGCTGTTCTCATGCTACTATCTAGTATTCTTTAGGGTTCTGTAATGGCGTGTATCATTTTTATAAGCGCAATAAGGCAGTAAATAAAAGTTTGTGTGCCGCTGACGTATACATTGCTACGAAATATTGAACTAAATACAATTTGCGTTTTCTTCCGGCTCGTACCTTGTCCAGGTGGCCATAGCCATACAGCGCGGTAATGGTAGTAGTGTAATGGACACCTTTGAACCGGATGCGACCTAGGGCGGTCTATTTACCTGACATGTAACTTGTCATTTTCCTAGTTTTAAACAAACTGTGATATGTATTGTTATATTGACTTGTTGAAACAATAGTACATTACTCCGAGGTCGAAAAAAAATACAATATAAAGTCGAGTAAATTTGGAAGGCCGAGACGCAATCTTAAATTGCTATTTTTGGCTAAGAAGTATAGTACATTTCCTGATTTTGCGAAGAAACAATAACAAAACACTTAAAAACAAACATGAAACTTGCGATTTCTCCATAATATTTTGACATTTAAGGTTTGCATGGCGCCTTTGACAGGTGCATATTCTATTTATTCATTCATTCCATTTTGTAAATTAAAAAAGTGGAATGCGCATTCAGCCTTAAAATAATCAATAATGTGAACTAAAAAACACCTAAACCATACTAATGTCTCCTTAAAGACTTCGTGAAGCGGTCGTTAATTTCATTGTTGTTGTTCGGAGAAATTGTAGTTTATAATTGCAATTATAGCGCGAATATGAGGACCGAAAAGAGTGCATATAGATATTGTTTTTTTTTTATTATTTTACTAGCCTAAACTGTCCCACTGCTGGGCAATGGCCTCCCCTTTCTTTTTCCAGGTTTCCCGATTCTTGGCTGTTTCTGACCAGTCTGTATCAAACGCTATGAGGTTATCCCGCCATCTCTTTGGTTTCCCTCTAGGCCGACGTTCTTTCGGCACCCAGTCAGTAGCCAGCTTTGCCCACCTCTCTGGATGCATTCGGGTGACATGACCTGCCCAGTCCCACTTCAGCTTTGCAGCCTTCTTGCTCACGTCTGTAATTTGAGTTTTGGAGCGGAGAGTCGGGTTCCTGATCCGATCGATCCTTTTAACACCGAGAATGCTCCGCTCCATCGCTCGTTGACACACCCCGAGTCTGAACTTATGTGAACCGGTCAGGGACCACGTCTGCGCACCGTAGATGAGAATAGGCAGGATACACACGTCGACGAGTCTTCTTTTTAAACATAGTGGTAGGTCTCCCTTCATTAGGTCCTTCAGGGACCAGTAGCTCCTCCAGGCATTTTCGATACGGCGATCGATTCCTTTATCTTGCCGGTTTTGGAAGGAGACTATCTGGCCCAAATAGATGTATTCGTCGACATACTACAATTGCTGCCCTTCCAAGTCTACTTTTACGATGGCCCTATTGGTCATAATTTTCGTTTTGGACCGGTTCATGTGAAGTCCGACTTCGAGGCTTGCGGTGTTAAGGCTTTCCAAAAGGTATGCTAGGCGTTGCGCTGTTGGAGCGGAAAGGACAATGTCATCAGCAAAACGGAGGTTAGTTAACCTCTTCTCACCCACGACAATGCTCTCCTCCTCCCAGCTTGCTGATATTTTTCTAAATATTTCCTCTAGGGTGCTTGTAAAGTGTGCTTGTTTTTTTATTTTATTTTATTTGGGGAGCTTACAGCAACATTTACAAATTATTCAAGTAAACATATTAAATAAATGCGAATTACAAGCTTCCACATATAGAACAAAAATTGCTTAGTCTAACTTAAAAATAATGAATAGGTAAAGTAACACATAAAAATATAAAAACAGTTACACTAAACTAACACTTTAAGATTCTGTGATTTCTGAGAAATAAATCAAATCGGCAATCATCATTGTACTTATTGAACAGCTTTGTGACACGTGTTTTTTATAATGAAGCTTTTTCAAAGCAAATGAGAGAAAATATAATTAATATTTTTTTGTAATTTTATTCTTTGAGATTTTTCGATAGTATTGTAAACGCTTAAAGTTCTTAAAGCGTGTATTACTGAAAGTAAAATAAACTAAAAACTAGGAACCAATCGGAACAAGTCGAATGGGCGCTTGGCCGGTTTTTATTTAGTTTTATTAGATGTGGGCTTCACATTACATCAGAATGGCAAATTTTATTATTAGCTAGTTATGCAAATAAGATTATATTGGTTAGATAAGTTTATTTATGTTCGGAATCAGTATTGTATATTTTTGCAAATTAGGCTTTAATGGTTGGCTTTACTGTTGACCAAAATCCGTTTCTGTCACGTGTTTTTCTCTCCCATAATAGCGTAATTTGATAAGTCGGATCTCAACTCTGATTTGATAATTCGTTCCTCAACTCGTACAAAACGTAAATGTTATTTCCGGTCGAAAAATTTAATGATTTTTGCAATTACATTATAATTTGTGAAATAAGTGAACTGACCTCTCTCTGATGTCTTGTATGGAGACGGTTTTTATTCATTAGAAACATTTTTACTCGACTCCTCTGATTCATACATACATATAGTCACGCCTTTATCCCTATTGGGGTAGGCAGAGCTTAAACAACTTGACAAAGGTCGCTCCGCCTCGTCCGACAACGTTTTAAGGGTTTTTTAAGATATATTTGTAGGTATATAGCAGTGACAGGATGTCAGCCCATCGCCTAAATAACAATATACTGAAACCCTCGGATCCCTTCGCTGATTTTTACAGCATGCCCGGGAGGAAATGCAGCTGGTACATTCTTTGTTTCTCTTACGCTCCCAGTCCACACACATACACATAATCACGCCTTTATCCCTAATGGGGTAGGCAGAGCGTAAACGACCTAAACAAAGGTTGTTCCGCCTCGTCTGACAAAGTTTGAGGGTTATTTAAGATAGATTCGGAGGTATATTGCTGTAGTGACAGGTTGTCAGCCCATCGCCTAAATTGCAATATACAGAACCCCTCGGAACCCTTAGCTGGTTTTTACAGCATGCCCGGGAGGAAATGCAGCTAGCACATTCTATGTTTTTCTCTCACTCCCAGGCCAGCATGGAAGAATTCCTATGATGCATGGCTTAAAGATTCCTAAGTTAGTACGGAAGTTAGTTAGTTAGTCACCAAGACCGAGTCTAACTCACACTTGTCCGGTTTCATTACACATATAGTTTATATTTCAACTACTTTTAAACTAATTTTATTGATTTCCAAAACTTTACGCAATAAACAAGTTTTTTGGCGAACGTAACTTTACAACCAATTTACAAGATCGATAGACTTTTTATGAGCTTTTTTAGCAATGGCCTTAGTTTTTATTTTATAAATACTTTATCGGTTATAACGGCCCTATAATACTTCATATTTCTTTATCTATGTACATAAATGGTTTATTTACCGAGGGATGAATCTAATAGATAAATATTACAGTCTTGTGAATGAAGTAATAATAATAAAATATGTTTACTGCCGTTTTACAGAGGCCAGTGCTAAGCATTGGCGGCTTGAAAACTCTGACCTAATCTAGGATTGGGTCTGGTTTCCCTAATGGGTTGCGGAGGTCAGATGGCAGTCGCTCTGTGTAAAAAAAACCAGTACCCTCGTTCAATCACCTAGATTAGGTAGCCGACCCCGTGAGATACGGGATAAGGCTAGGGAGATGATGACTGCCGTTTACAAGGTAAATTATTATATCAATACATTATAAAGAAAAAAAGAAACAGAAGGAAATGTCTCAGCTTGTGCTGACGACACCTACCCAGGTCACGCCAGCGCTGTTTTACAGACACTTCCTCCTCCCGGAAATCTTATACGCGGTATAAGTATCAAAGGCTAACAAAATACTTATCTAAGTACATTCGTACGTACTAAGTACTTTCACTCCCCTAAATAATCTTTAGGTTACTTCTTTAAATTATTTTTTCACTTGCAATATTTAACCGGTTCCCTTCTACCATTAATACGTACAGTCATGCCTTCACAGAATATATCACATCTCAGTAGTAAGTTCTTACCACCTTCTACAACATATTTTTTCTACACCTTTTCTTTATAGGCTTAGTTTTATTATTCAGTTATCTCAATGATCATGCGCGCGCAGTGTACGCCAACACTCACTATGGTTCTGGCAGAATAACAGCGTCGTGGTTTTTCTGCGACACATGCTGAGTCAGCGCCATTTTCACTAACACGACATAACGCAACAACCACACACATACACCCTCGCACGTACACCCACAGATACAACACTTATAAATGTTAGTTAATAATTAGTTAAGCTCTAGTCTATAGTTTGTTGTAAATTTATCGTATGTTAATTTTTGTTTTTGTCATTTAACTGTATACATTTTCTTTTTTTGCTATGGTATGTCGTGTTGGAAATGAAATAAAGGTTTTATCTATCTAGATACTATTAGAGGTGTTTATTTTTCCTCCTTTACCTATATTCTTTGGAAAACATTTGTCAGTCACAGTTGGTCTTTTGATTCATTTACACTATTTACAGGACCATTAAAAGGAAAATTTATTACTTGATGTTTAGACAGCTCGGATTAGAATCCGTACCTAGGTAGTTTACGTACCTAACGCTGTTTGGAAAGTCTCATCAACTACAATAATGCCTTGGGTTCTAGCCAATAACCGTTGGCGAAGAGGGTCGTAATAGAAATATGGTGGGTCATATTGTATCGTAGTAGCCATATTCCCGAACAATTTGGAAGAAAGAAGAACTCTTCGCTTAGAATATCTTCAGTTTTCAAAACATACATACATATAATCACGCCTTTATCCCTAATGGGGTAGGCAGAGCGTAAACGACCTAAACAAAGGTCGTTCCGCCACGTCTGACAAAGTTTTGAGGGTTATTCAAGATGGATCTGTACGTATATTGCTGTAGTGACAGATTGTCAGTCCATCGCCTAAATTGCAATATACTGAAACCCTCAGATCCCTTAGCTGGGTACAGCATGCTCGGGAGGAAATGCAGCTGGCATATTCTATGTTTTTCTCTCGCTCCCAGTCCAGCATGGAAGAACATGACATGTTTTCAAAACATGTCATAGAAATTTAAAGACTTGTTTAAAAGGTCTGACGCAACTACCGATGGTGTTTATTGAATCAGACGCAATTACGCACACACAATAAAAGCTACGTAAAACAAGAAAGAACAAAAATAAGTAATGAGAGATACTTAGGTGGTAGGTAGGCAAACTGATATGGGTTGCTCAGTCAACGAAACTGAACAAATTTCACCAGGAAAATACTTCTTATCTTCTTATCTTATTTAGCCTGAATCATCCCACTGCTGGCCAAAGGCCTCCCTCTTCTCCCTCCAAATTCCTTCAGGAGATTAAAAATATGATTGACCTTCCCATACAAAATGACAACCTCGACCAGACAATTTGTATGGAAATGCAGTTTTTTTTGAAAAATATCGTGCTGATATTCGTTTAGTTTCGTTGACTGAGCAACCTCTATCAGTTTACGGGACACTGTCCCCTACATCCCGTATAGATTGCTTCCTATTGCCATTGTTTTTACACAAACATTCAGACACCAAGACATGAAGAGCCTAAGACATGAGCCGTTTTTGTCGCCTAAAGTGCCTACTAAGTATTTTAATTATATTCCGTATTGTAGTGTATTTATAGTATGTATTTCAAATTTAAGATTTTGTATTGTATTATTATATTCTGTATTACGGTGCTGACAGAATATCAGTGTTACTGGTTATAGATATAACTTGTAACAAATGCTGAGTCAGCTCCATTTCTTGTGCAATACAGATCAGAGCATACAATATATAACAATTAAGAATATTCTTATATATATTCTTAATTGTTTTCATAGACTTTTTTTTTTTTAATTAATATAGTTTAAGATTTTATGAATTGTATGATGATTTTGAATTTTTTTGATAATAAAGGCATAGTTATTATAAACAAAACAAAAAAAAATGTTTTCATGAATATAACATAAGTCTACTTTATGTATGTTGAGTTTTGTATTGTTTCATGAATAAACATTTTTCTATTCTATTCTATAAGAGTAACGCAAGCAAGATGTTTGTTATAGGTATCCTATCCACAGAAAGTGAGAGCTCATTCTTTAGTAAGTGTCATATTTCAAAACACGTTTTATCACGATGCCGAGTGGCGCCGCTATTTTTTTTTTCAATAGGACAGAGTCTGTACGATTTAAGAAAGTTACGTTGAGAAAAATAATATGGAGTACAGGAGTCTTCTTTCTCCCCTCATATTTAATTAAAAAGAAATTGGGTGTCGTCCATTGGAAACTTCCATGTTGGCCTGGGAGCGAGAGAAAAACATAGAATGTGCCAGCTGCATTTCCTCCCGAGCATGCTGTAAGAGCCAGCTAGGGGATCCAAGGGTTTCTGTATATTGCAATTTAGGCGACAGGCTGACAACCTGTCACTACAGCAATAAACCTACATATCTATCTTAAACAACCCTTTAAAATCTTTGTCAGACGTGGCGTAACAACCTTTGTTTAGGTAGTTTACGCGTACGTATTACAAAGGCGTGATTATATGTATGTATGTAGAAAAATAATATGGAGTACAGGAGTCTTCTTTCTCCCCTCATATTTAATTAAAAAAATGTTGGGTGTCGACCATTAGATGGGACCTTCCGGAAAAAAAAGCAATTTATAGATTCTTTTACATTTATCAGATGCTACTAAATGGGAAAATGTGTTGCCAGGGAATAAGGAAATATATTACAGGAAGGAACTCCTGTTATTAAAAAAGTTTGTTTTTTGTGTTTTAGCTCTTCAATAAGTTAGATATTGAGTATGTTACTTGGGAAGTCAAGTTTACTGGACTTTCTAGAGCCTGAAACTTCTTCAAGTTCTTCACAATCATGTGACTTCACTTAGAACTTGTAATAGTACATACATTGACATTTGTTTCTGAAACAGATTTCAAACTGTCCTGTATATGTACCTATTGTAAAATTTTGAGACTGTTTCTTACAGAAACGATGAAAAAAGAAATGAAAAAGAGATCTTCCATGCTGGACTGGGAGCGAGAGAAAAACTTAGAATGTGCCAGCTGCATTTCATGCTGTAAAAACCAGCTAAGGGACCTGAGGGTTACAGTGTATTGCAATTTAGGCGATGGGCTGACAACCTGTCACTACAGCAATATACCTACAAATCTATCTTGAATAACCCTCAAAATTTTGTCAGACGTGACGGAGCGACCTTTGTTTGGGTCGTTTGCGCTCTGCCTACCCCATCAGGGATACAGGCGTGACTATATGTATGTATGTATGAAAAAGAGTACACTAAAGATAAGGAATGTATTTTTATTGCTGTTTGCAATCGATTCTTACAATCAAACTATTTAAACTTGAGACATTCTAAATAAAGATTTTAGTAACGGGCACTCACTTCGATTTTTACAAGTAATTTAAAAAAAATATATAAATCTGAAAAATGGACGATAAAGCGAACCCCTCTAGCCCACACATTGACCGAACATAGCAAATTGTTTGACTAATTGCTACGTTTTTAAAATCTATGTAGTAAACTGAAAACCGCAATACTCTAAAGCATTTAATTAACGCTTCTATTGCGCCACAACTAACTCCGATAATGCTTAGTGGAATGCACTTCCATCCTGAGATTCGACCAATAGACTACTGCAAACAAAACACTCTTTATGATAATATGATAAAGATGTATATAAGTACATACATAAAATGTACCAGTTGATTCTCTTCCCTACCTACTGGAAAAGTCATCAAGCCTTCGTAGGCCAATAAACAATATGGCCGAAACTAAAATCAGATTACATTCGTCACACCTTTTATAATAATAACCATTTCAATTCAACGTTCTCAGATCTCAAGTGTAAAGGCACTTTGACCTTTGTGATAGAAAACGAAACGCATCGGTTCGTTCGTTCGGTCGTTTGTTGACCACTGTTTCGTCTTCATTTCGACTCATCAGATGCGGAAGTGTCCGCATTACAGTTGGTTTGCAAGTGCTTCGCTCTTGTGATCTTAGCTTGTTTGGATCGGAACGGAATTCAACTCTTTAGGAGCAGCCGTTAAGCATGATCTACGCAGTCCTCCCCGAAAGGGCCCCCTTTCCCACGTGTATCTCTTTCACATACATATATATAATCACGCCTTTATCCCTAATGGGGTAGGCAGAGCGTAAACGACCTAAAGAAAGGCCGTTCCGCCACGTTTGACAAAGCTTTGAGGGTTATTTAAGATAGTTTTGTAGATATATTGCTGTAGTGACAGGTTGTTAGCCCATCGCCTAAATTGCAATATACTGAAACCCTCGGATCCCTTAGCTGGTTTTTACAGCATGCCCGGGAGGAAATGGAACTGGCACATTCTATGTTTTTCTCTCTCTCCCAGTCCAGCGTGGAAGCAGATAATGTAATGTCTAGTTCTCAGATCTCATTAAATGCGGATTAGCTTGACGAAAAATAATGAACATAAAATACTTGAACAAAACATACTTGAAATATGATAAATGTACAATATTGTTTCAAAGTCTACGAGGAAAGAACCTTCTTATCGCGTAGGAAGTCAGATCTATGTCAAATCAGTAGGATCCAAGATCTTACAAGCTGCCCAAATTACCTCTGACTATAAGAACTCCATTCCTAAATGCCAAATTAAGATACATACCTACATACTTATTTTGTCAACCCAACAAGTGTATAGTTTTGCATTACATTCGATTAATTCTACCATGTTATGTGGCCTAGATGCGTAGGCGACGACATTTAGCGCCGATGTGCTAATTGGGCTCAAATTGTAAGTAAATACAATTCGCTAATTGAAATATAGATGCGTGTCCACCACGCCACCACCTAATAAATGCGTGCGAGAACATAATATGCGTGAGAGAAAATTACCTAGATAGTGGTACCTAATGCATATAACACCGTTACATTACGTTCTATTTCCGGAACGTTATAACCTGGGCCTTTTCAAGGCGAGAGTGAACAGGCATTTTCTAGGCAATCATGCTCCATCATAGTCTACATCATCACTTACCATCACGTGAGATGGCGGACAAATGATTGCCTATCAAATATAAAAAAAAAAAAAACATTCATCCAGGCTGCTCAACGTTTGTCATGCAGTTTAACAGGTTATAAAAAAATAGTACCACTCTAAAGATAAAAACATACATACATACATATAATCACGCCTTTATCCCTAATGGGCTAGGCAGAGCGTAAACGACCTAAACAAAGGCCGTTCCGCCACGTCTGACAAAGTTTTGAGGGTTATTCAAGATGGTTTTGTACGTATATTGCTGTAGTGACAGGTTGTCAGCCCATCGCCCAAATTGCTATATACTGAAACCCTCAGATCCCTTAGCTGGTTTTTACAGCATGCCCGGGAGGAAATGCAGCTGGCACATTCTATGTTTTTCTCTCGCTCCCAGTCCAGCGTGGAAGATAAAAAGATAAGAACTAAAGTAAAAAAAAAACTAATGACTATCATCCTTACAAGTGGTAGTGAACTATAACCGTCCTTGTGAGGAGCGTATTGTACGCATTCGCGTGACATTGAACATTCACTACGCGGATAAATATCGCCAGTGAATTGGTAATCGAAAATTTAATCGGGTATTTAATTTGGAGGCCTTGGTCAAGAATGGACAGAATGAAGACGAACGAAGAAGTGTTACAAATAGTAAACAAAATCGTAACATCACTAGTCACTACATAGTACAACAACAAACAGTCGCTTTCTCTGTCCCTATATCCCTATGTATGCATAAATCTTTAAAACTACGCAACGGATTTTGATGCAGTTTCTTTTAATGGATAGAGTGATTCAAGAGAAAGGTTTATATGTATAATACATGCATAATATAGTAGAGAAACACTGATAATTTCCGTGCGAAACCGGGGCGGGTCGCTTGTACTTAATATAATAGAAAATAGAAGAGGAAACATGTTGAGACACCTCATACGACATGTTGAGTCATTAAAGACGACCATTGAAGGAAATAGAAGGAAGGAGAGGAAGGGGAGCGCCAAGAATAAATTCACCGATCAAGTAAAAGAAAAGATTAAGGCTAAGTCGTACCAGGAAGTCAAAGTCTTATAGTCCTGGGTTCGATTCCCAGGGGGTAAAACACAAAGTTGATATTTAGGAATTTATCACTTTGTGAATTTTTCCCCAGTTTGGGTAGGACATTGCAGGCTGAATCACCTGATTGTCCGAAAATAAAAAGATTTCGTGCTTCGGAGGGCACGTTAAGCCGTCGGTCCCGGTCGCTGTCTTTGATAGTGGTCGTTACACAAAACCATGTCAGAGGCCTGATAGTTGTGCTACTAGGCGATTTAAAAACTGTGACACCAGGGTTCATCCGGTCCATAGACTCGATACCGACTCGACAGAAGAAGACCAGGAAGTCAAGGAGAAGACGGAGTGCAGGGAGAGTTGGCGTTCACTTCATGTACTCAACGACTAGAGCTGAACTCTTAAATGAATGATGATGGTTAATGTTGTACACACACATGACGTATGTTTTTTTTGCGTGTTGCGTTAAACCCAATATTTGCACAAAGCGCTTCGCTTCGACATTTTTGACGCGAACGGCTAAGGAGTGGAACTCCCTGCCTGCGGATCTGTTTCCGAAACGTTATAACCTGGGCCTTCTCAAGGCAAAAGTGAATAGACATTATCTAGGCAAACATGCTCCACCATCGTCTGCATCATCACTTTCCATTAGTGAGTTGGCAGACAAATGGTATGCCTATTATTATTTTTTTCAAAGGATAATTTTTGAGTCAATATCAAACGGGCCTTGCCACACTCGCTTCTTCTTTAAAAAAAACCTTCCTCCTCAAAAGAATCACATACAGAGGCTCAACGAGTCTTTGAAACATTTTGGCGGGATTTGTCAGTTTTGAAGATAATTTTGACGGATCAAGCGATCTGTATTTGGTAGGTTTTTCGAGGTTCGTTGGTCATACAGGTGTACACACACGTTCATTGCGCATTTAGTCGTCAAACCTTGAAAATGTTTGATTTGCTACGCTTCGATGGCCACCGAGCAAACGTAAACAAAACTAACGGGGTGTAACTAACTCAAATAAGCAAGTAATTTTGTTGATAAAGGCAAACTTTGTGGTCAGTCTGCATAATTCGATTTTCGGTGCGCGTTACATGCATAATAAGGTTTGTGACTGTTTGTGAATTATCTCGAGACAAGAACATTTAAGACTCGTATTTATGAAGCGATCTCAAACTTGAGACCACTATTATGTATTTGATAGGCCATTTTGTACTGAATTAAGATTTCTGGTAAAAACTCAAACTCGCTGTCACTCACACTGTCACATGAGAGTTGATTATAAATACGGCCCTTAGAGACTTAAGTTCAAGGAAATGGAATTTAGGTTCCATTTTTTAAAGACCTGTCTAACAATACTCCACTCAAATTATTACAAAAAATATTTTTATTCCCCCCTTTTACTCATAAGGAAGGGAGTTCAAATATATTTGAATTATTTTCTTACATTTCCGAATTCGCATCATCATAATCTATCTTCGTACCAAATTTCATGTTAATAGGTAACAGGGGCGCGGCAAACAGACGGACAGACAGACACGGCGAATTAATAAGGGTTCCTTAGTTGACTACAGAACCCTAAAAAGAACGGTCCGTCAGACATTGAGCACTAGTGGAACGGTAAACTTCGTGGCTCACCATACCACGAGACCTAAGCAGCGGGACTGTTTCATGTGACCGACCCAGAACAGAAGTGCAAAAACTACCGTGGCCGATCTGGAAGTCTTTAAACAGGCTTCGGATTCAGGTTGGCAGAAAAGGAAAACATGGTCAGGTGGGGATTTTCGGCTAGCTCCGATGTGGACTGTGTTTGCGGTGCAGTGCAAACCATGGAACACTTAACATCGTGCCAGGTCTGCCCCAACACTTGAACGACAGCGGATTTAATGGACGGCAGTCGATCTGCAATACAAGTGCCTGAATTCTGGTCCGCTACGATGTCATTTCCCTTGTTCCATCAACACCCTAAGAAGAAGAAGTGCAAAAAAACTTGTTTAGCTGGAGAAATTACCGGCAACCAAAGAATAAATAACTAAACAGTCTCATGACTGAGTTTATTAACCGCACAAACGTCTTTTTTTAAATTTATTTTTTACAATATGACGCATTCCAGATACTAATCAATACAATAAAGTTGGGTTTTACACTGAATATTTTTCGTGATATTTCCATTTTAGTTGCTGAGCGAAACCCAATTATCTAGATTACGCTATATTTAATTACTTTCTGATAAAAAATATATAATTGAAAAGTACAAGTAGGTACGTAATTACATGGCAATAATAATTAGGTATGTATGTACTATAGAAAATCAAGGACAAATCTTCACACGATTACACAACGTTTCTGCGCAGCGCGCCTCAATAATTTCCGTTTGTGAATGATAATGCAAAATCAGAATTTAGAAAATATAAGATATCAAAACAGTTTAGACAGATACTTTACGTCATTAGGAAGTAAGGACTACAACCATGTTTAATAAATAGGTTTTTCCTTGCATGTAATAGTTAAGTTAATTAAGAACTCGTCATCACCTATTAACGGCTATTGTAATTTTCTTTAAATGTAACCTTATTTTGGCAAATAAAAAACATTCACCCGATATTTGTGGCCACTCCTTCACATAAACCTTTTTGGATAAGCGATACCATGCGACGTGAAAAGCAAAACATCATGGAATGACATCTGTGAATTTGAACCGCGACTTTCTCTTGACGCAACAACAGATGTCGCTAACTTTTTAGAACGCGGTACGACTTTGTCCACGCCACTTGTATATAAGACCCTAGGTCCCCTTCTGCTTTGTATCGAATCAGTGAAAAGTAAACGAAATGAATAAATGGTCGTAATAGTGAAAGTTATATTTTGATGACCCGTGCAGCCTAGTTGGCAGTGTACCTGCCTGCTACGCAGAGGGTCCCGGGTTCGATTCTCGGCCAGGGCAGACATTTGAATGATGAGTTTAAATGTCTGTTTCTGGGTCTGGGTGTTCTTTGTGGTTGTTTCTGTGTATATAAATGGCACCCCGATACAGGGAATCCTAGTGGGGGCTATGAGTGTGATCGTGTTATATAGTTGTCTCATTTCCTCCGTTGCCACCCTCCAAGAACAAAGTGGGACCCCTACAGTCTGTGGCCTCCCACATATTCATTCCTAACACTTAATTTTAAACTTTCGTGGTTGTTTTCACTATAACTATAAGACATTTTACGGGTTTCTTACCACGATTTAAATTATTTTATGAGTTCCCGACATTTCGGCGCTGTTCCAAACGCCCTGATCACGGGTAAACTGGAGAAAACTGCGGGTGGGTTTAGGGACAGACATATCTGTCTACCCTCACTCTTCTTCGTTTTTGCGGTACACTATTCACAACACTGTTATTGTCACCACTGGAACTCACTCGAAAGTCATCTCGACAACATACACTGACCACATCATCCGTATTTGTTGTAGGTTTGGCCCGGATTTTCTTTTTACACATGTTTACCACTGGATTCCACGTGCTTGACAATTTAAACCCATCTTCTCTATTGAAGTTTTTGTACTTTGTGATTTCAATAGCTTCACTTACCATTTTTGGTATATAGTGGCGTTCTGTCGATAACACTTTTGGGTCATGCAATTCGATCCAGTGGTTTGAACCAGACTCTAACAAGTGCTCGGCTATGGCTGACTTATGAACTTCATTGTTTTTCACTGCCCTTATGTGCTCATTGACACGTGTAGAGATGGTACGCTTGGTTTGACCAATATAAGAACTTCCACAACTACAATCTATCTTATACACACCTGGACACTCTAATGGAAACTTATCTTTGGGAGAACGCAAGAACTGTGATATTTTCTTGACTGGAGTGAACACCGTTTTACGGAATACTTATCCAAAATTCGTCCACTTTAAAAAGTAAAAAGTAACACCAGTAAATCAGTGTCCAAGGTGGAACGTCGAGCTGCATTTCTACCGTACCTGAAAGGAGTCACTGATAAGATTGGACGAATTTTGGATAAGTATTCCGTAAAAACGGTGTTCACTCCAGTCAAGAAAATATCACAGTTCTTGCGTTCTCCCAAAGATAAGTTTCCATTAGAGTGTCCAGGTGTGTATAAGATAGATTGTAGTTGTGGAAGTTCTTATATTGGTCAAACCAAGCGTACCATCTCTACACGTGTCAAAGAGCACATAAGGGCAGTGAAAAACAATGAAGTTCATAAGTCAGCCATAGCCGAGCACTTGTTAGAGTCTGGTTCAAACCACTGGATCGAATTGTATGACCCAAAAGTGTTATCGACAGAACGCCACTATATACCAAGAATGGTAAGTGAAGCTATTGAAATCACAAAGTACAAAAACTTCAATAGAGAAGATGGGTTTAAATTGTCAAGCACGTGGAATCCAGTGGTAAACATGTGTAAAAAGAAAATCCGGGCCAAACCTACAACAAATACGGATGATGTGGTCAGTGTATGTTGTCGAGATGACTTTCGAGTGAGTTCCAGTGGTGACAATAACAGTGTTGTGAATAGTGTACCGCAAAAACGAAGAAGAGTGAGGGTAGACAGATATGTCTGTCCCTAAACCCACCCGCAGTTTTCTCCAGTTTACCCGTGATCAGGGCGTTTGGAACAGCGCCGAAATGTCGGGAACTCATAAAATAATTTAAATCGTGGTAAGAAACCCGTAAAATGTCTTATAGTTATTCATTCCTTCTTGGCGCACATGTTATCCCAACAGGAAATCATCATGCTCCAGCCCTTATCCTATTTATTTGGGGTCGGCACAGTATGCCTTCTTCCATTCATCCCTGTCAACCGTAAACTCAACACTCCCACCAGCTCTATACAATACATATCATCTTTCACACAGTTCATCCATCTCTTCTTTGGTCGTCCTCTGCCAACATATCCATCCAAATTTATAACCCTTAGCCCAACAGTACTTCTATGCTGACACTAACATAGAATATGCAAGCTGCATTTCCTCCTGGGCATGCTGTAAAAACCAAGGGATCCGAGGGTTTTTGTATATTGGAATTTAGGCGATAGGCTGACAACCTGTCACTATAGCAATAAACGTGATACATACTTACATAAAATCACGCCTTTATCCCTTACGGGGTAGGCAGAACGCAGAACGCCTCATAAAAGGCGTTTTCGCCCCGTCTGACAAAAATTAAGGGCATGTTTAGATTGTAATGTGTACTGCTGTAGTGACAGGTTGTAAGCCCATCGGCTAAATTACAATACACTGTAACCCTCAAATTCCTTTCGCTGACTTCTACAACATGCTCGGGAGGAAGGGCAGTTGGAACATTCTATATTTTTCTATCTCTCTCAGTCCAGCATGGAAGAATAACGAAAAAAGATATACGTGATATGGTATCTGAAATAACCCTCAAAACGTGTCAGACGTGGCGGAACGACCTATGTTTAGGTCGATTACGCTCTGCCTACCCCATTAGGGAAAAAGGCGTGATTTTATGTATGAATGTATGTAATAATTATGTACTATAGAAAATCAAGTATAAATCTGCGCCGCACGATAATATTCATTCGTTCTTGGGCTTCTTGGCGCACATGTTGGCCCAACAGGAAATAACAGTGATATTGTTAACAAAACAAACTCAAACAAACGGTGCTATCACTTCACTATCTAAGTATCAACTGTTATTCGATAACAGCTGCTGCGTATTACCTTATCTCGTGCCACGTGAGTATACAATAACAAATCGGTAATAGCTTGTCTGGTGGTCTAGTGGTATCTAGACAGGCTATTCGAAGGTCTTAGGTTTGATTCTTACGAGGAATATAAACTTGACAATGACTTTGTGATAATGTTCTTAGTTTGATGAGGACAATACATGCACGTTACATATGGCTTAACCGATGAAAAAGATGATTCTTTCGTGGTATTTTTTTTTGTTACCAATTATGTCACAGATTTATAAAAATTTTGAAACCAGGGTTCATTGGATAGATCAGCAATTTAAAAAAAAAACATAATAATAAGTTCCACCAGTTTGAACCTTTGTTTTACTTGAGTCGTTGACGCTCTGCCAACCCCACTAGGGATACAGGCGTGATAGTATGTATGAATGTTCACCAGAATCATGAACCAAAAGGCTTTATGTGTTTCGTCAGTTCCGAGAGCTACGTTTCGAGTGACCAGACATAGGTCATCATCATCATTCGCTTGCCCTTATCCCATTTACTTGGGGTCGGCGCAGTACGTTTTCTTCTTCCATTCATCCCTGTCAGCCGTCAATTCAACACTCACACCTGTTTTAGACATATCAGCTTTCACGCAGTCCATCCATCTTTTCTTTGGTCGTCCTCTCGCAACATATCCATCCACATTCAAATTCATTACCCTTTTGCCTATATGACTTTCATCCCTCCGCATAACATAGGTATAGTAGTTTTTGTCACAACAGATCAAGAGCTAATAAAAACAAAGTTTTTCCTATGATTCACCAACATTATACTTTGTTTAGCCTGATGATGTAAGCGGGAGGTCGTGCTTCGAATCCCATAACGTACCAATGTGTTTTTCGAATTTCAAATGTACGTTTATTCGGCACTTTTTCCGTGCTTCGGAAGTCACAGTAAGCCGTTGCTCCCAGTTAATATCGTTTAATTCCGTAGATATTAGTCGTTAAGCCATGTCAGAGGCCAGTGCTAAGCATTGACAGCTTGCAAACTCTGACCTAATCTAGGATTGGGTCTGGTTTCCCTTCTGGGTTGCGGAGGTCAGATGGCAGTCGCACTGTGTAAAAACCAGTACCCTCGTCCAATCCCCTAGATTAGGTTAGCCAACCCCGTGAGATACGGGATAATGCTAGGGAGATGATACTTTGTTTAGAGTACCAGCCACTAGTAAAAAGTCGCTCTGTAGTTACTCGTGGAGTTGTAAAAATATAGAGCACCTAATAAAAGTTATTGCACTCTAAAAATGTCAATATGTTTTTAGACGCCATTTTCATAGCCCAGGCGGTAATAAAATAGTACTTCGTTCGTAATTATGTTCTCGCGATTAGTTTATCGAAAATCGATATTCTTTAGCACTCCAATATTCCTACAATAACAATTTACAGAAATTGCTTTTAGGTTAAATTAATTTTTAACTTAATTAAACTGAACTTAATTGAACTGACAGGTCTAATTACTTAAAAGCTGAAAGTGGCAAGCAAAATTGAGTCCAAAATACATAATACAAAATATTTCAAATAAACGATTTTAAAGGTTAATTATACCAGGTTTAAGGGATAGCGTCCCGCAAACTGATAGGGGTTGCTTAGTTAACGTCACGGAACAACTAACTAACAGCAGGACTTTATTTCAGGAAGTGAAAAAAAGAAGGTTTTTCCATACAAATTGTCTGATCGAGTTGAACATTTTGTACGGAAAAGCCGTTTTTCTTTTCTCTTTCTGATAGAATTTCCTGGTGGAAGTTGTTCAGTGTCGTTGACTGAGCAACTCCTATCAGTTTGCGGGGCGCAGTCCCTTACACCTGGTATTATTATTATAGACTTCTACTATGACTCTACCAGAACGCGAAACTCTTACTTCATAAAATCTTATATGCAAATAGCCACACTCATATACATACATATAACCACGCCTTTATCCCTAATGGGGTAGGCAGAGCATAAACGACCTAAACAAAGGTCGTTCCGCAACGTCTGACTTAAGTTTTGAATGCTGTAGTGACAGGTTGTCAGCTCTTTGCCTAAATTACAATATACTGGAACCCTCGGATCCCTTAGCTGGTTTTTACAGCATGCCTGGGAGGAAATACAGCGTGCACATTCTATTTTTTTCTCTCGTCCGGCCAGCATGGAAGGAATACTTTCAATAAAATTAAATTTACATAATACAATGAGTATGTTCTGTACCTATTTGCACTTGCACACGTTTGCACATGTATGTGTATATGCTGTACCTATACATATCTATATTTAATTCAATACTTTATTTATAAAATTATAATTTTCTTCCATGATGGCCTGGGAGCGAGAGAAAAACATAGAATGTGCCAGCTGCATTTCCTCCCGGACATGCTGTAAAAACCAGCTAAGGGATCCGAGGGTTTCAGTATATTGTAATTTAGGCGATGGGCTGACAACCTGTCACTACAGCAATATACTTACAAATCTATCTTAAATAACCCTGAAAACTTTGTCAGACGTGGTGGAACGACCTTTGTTTGGGTCGTTTGCGCTCTGCCTACCCCATTAGGGATAAAGGCGTGATTGTATGTATAATTTTACATGTCACATAATGCATTATACTTATAACATATTTACAAAATTAGTTTTAGAATTAGTCATGTCATGTCATTTTAAAATACAAGATGGTTAATTTAATTTAATTAATATAATTTCATCTATAATGTCAGGCCTGTCCAAAACAAAGTTAAGTTAAATTATACTAATATTGTAAAGAAGAAATATTTGTATTTTTGTGTGTGTATGATGTTTGTAACGAATAAACTCAAAAACTACTTGCCCGACTTGCCCTAGTGCCATGGACTCCCGATCCGGAGGTCCTGGGTTCGATTCCCAGGGGGGAAACACACAGTTGATATTTGAGAATTTATCACTTTGTGAATTTTCCCCATTTCGGTTAGGACATTGCAGGCTGAATCACCTGATTGTCCGAAAAGAAAAAGATTTCGTGCTTCGGAGGGCACGTTAAGCCATCGGTCCCGGTTGCTGTCTTTGATAGTGGTCGTTACTCAAACCATGTCAGAGGCCTGATAGTTGTGCTACTAGGCGGTTTAAAAACTCTGACACCAGGGTTCATCGGGTCATTCGGGTCCATAGACTCCACTCGACAGAAGAAGAAGAACAACTAAATCGGCCTTGACAAATTATCTTTGAATAGGAATTATGACGACACAATCCGTATTTACTATTTCATAATAAAGACTTCTATTGACACACTGAATGTCCTTTGAACTATTAACGCCAACCTTTATCCATAGCGACGGAATATTTCCAAGATTCAATAGCCCCTCTATATTAATAAAGCCCATTAATTCTATGATGCTTCTATTTGATGTGAATTCCTTGACTTTTCTTCAACAAACGCGTTGTGCAAAATAGAATTTCTGTATTTGCAGAAATATTCAAGATATGTATGGATTCTGCCTATCTGTAGTTTTCTAAGCAATACATTAATAAAATCATGTACACATTTTTTTGAACATTTTGGGACACCCAGCAATAAGACATTCATTTAAAAAAATGCGAATTAATACCGTGATGGACATAATATGTCTTTTCCGCCGCGGAAAAATATGTTATACCCGTGGTAAAATTAATTAAACCGTAGCATTGCGGGTAACTACGTAAGGGTCTTCGCACATTATTTCCTATCCACACCCACACCCATCCAATACAGTTCCAACTTCAACTTCAACTTTCATAGTCATATTAGGAACTAGCGACCCGCCCCGTTTCGCACGGAAATTATCAGTGTTTCTCTACTATATTATGCATGTATTATACATATAAACCTTCCTCTTGAATCACTCTATCCATTTAAAACCGCATCAAAATCCGTTGCGTAGTTTTAAAGATTTATGCATACATAGGAATATAGGGACACAGAAAGCGAGTTTATTTGTACGTAGTGATACTGAAAAATCCACTCTTATTACTTTACAAGATATGAGGTTACGGATCGATGTACGATGGCCAATAAAAAGAGGTTTTGTAAATACTCAAAAAAAACAATTCATCATATTATATTCGGTTAGATTTTCGTCAGAATGTAAAATCGCCACGACGGCCGCAAATGAGCTGTGAAACTCATTGTCTGTATGGATTTATGGAAATATAACTCCTTCGGATTGCATTCATACGTTCCAATTTACCATAAAAAAAACTCATGTTTTGAAAATACAATGAAGAATACAGTATCTCTGAGTAGTTTATGTTGAATAGAATGTATCATTGATTCGTTATGAATGAATGCCTGTTCGTCCATGAATAATGTTGTTAGTATTTAGATAATACACATGATTAGATCTGGTATAATGAGTTGGATAGGATGTTTTGAGAAATATGGCAAAATAATAATGGCGTCTGTAACTCGTGACTTCTGAGATGTTTCCATTTTCAATATTCAAAAGAAATATGACATAGGACTTGTTTTGAAATAACATACATAAAAAATCACGCCTTCATCCCTTACGGGGTAGGCAGAGCGTTAAACGCCTCGTAAAAGGCGCTTTCGCCGCGTCTGACAAAAATTGAGGGCAATTTTAGATTGTAATGTGTATTGCTAATGTGTAGTGACAGGTTGTCAGCCCGTCGCCTAAATTACAATACCCCCGAGTCCCTTTTGCTGTCTTCTTCAGCTGCTGGAACATTCTATGTTTTTCTATCTCTCCCAGTCCAGCATGGAAGAAATAACATGGAGCAAAAATATTTCTTTTTCTAAATTGTTTTTAGTTTACATGGATAATATGAGTTATGTAATAAATATTTCTTCCATGCTGGCCTGGGAGCGAGAGAAAAACATAGAATTTTCAAGCTGCATTTCCTCCCGGGCATGCTGTAAGAACAGCAATGTACGTCCAAATCTATTTTAAATAACCCTCAAAACTTTGTCAGACGTGACTGAACAACCTTTATTTAGGTCGTTTACGCTCTGCCTACCTCATTAAGGATAAAGACGTGATTATATGTATGTTATGAATATAATATAAAAGAATGAAATCTGAAAAAGCACTGTGACTGCAAAGAAATCCTTATAAATATGTATAGAATGTAGTTGGCGTGATAGACGTAATACATATTATGTAGTAACTTTAAAAAAATACATACATACATACATAAAATCACGCCTTTATCCCTTACGGGGTAGGCAGAGCGTTAAACGCCTCGTATAAGGCGCTTTCGCCGCGTCTGACAAAAATTGAGGGCAATTTTAGATTGTAATGTGTATTGCTAATGTGTAGTGATAGGTTGTCAGCCCATCGCCTTAATTACAATACACTGTAACCCTCGAGTCCCTTTTGCTGTCTTCTACAGCATGCCCGGGAGGAAGGGCAGCTGGAACATTCTATGTTTTTCTATCTCTCCCAGTCCAGCATGGAAGAAAGAAAGAAAAAAATAGAGTTAGCATACCTACTGTTATTATTAGTATTAGTCATGCACATATGTTATTTTAATTGTAATAAAGAACTAATGATGGCAACACAGTATCGTTCTAATTACTGTTTAACAAGGTTATTAATAATATTAAATTGCTGGCGCATGTGTATTTCTTTGTATGTCGTATGTATATACGTACATCATCTCCCTAGCCTTATCCCGTATCTCACGGGGTCGACTTCCTAATCTAGGGGATTGAACGAGGGTACTGGTTTTTACACAGACCGACTGCCATCTGACCTCCGCAACCCAGAAGGGAAACCAGACCCAATCCTAGATTAGGTCAGAGTTTTCAAGCCGCCAATGCTTAGCACTGGCCTCTGATAGGGCTTAACGACTAATATCTACGGTATTAAACGATATTGACCAACGGCTTAACGTGCCTTCCGAAGCACGGAAAAAGCACCAAATAAACGTACATATGAAATTCGAAAACCGAAAAACACATTGGTAAGTGGTGGGATTCGAACCATGACCTCCCGCTCAGGAGGCAGCGGCCCTATCCACTACACCATCGGGCTCACTATATACGTACATACATATATATAATCACGCCTTTATCCCTAATGGGGTAAGCAGAGCGTTAACGACCTTTAAAAAAAAAGATCGTTTGTGACAGGTTGTCAGCCTACCGCATAAATTGCTATATACGAGTACAGAAACCCTCGGATCCCTTAGCTGGTTTTTACAGCATGCCCGGGAGGAAATGTATTTTTAAGGATTTCTTTGCAATCACACTGCTATTTTAGATTTCATTCTTTTATTTTATATTCATTACATACATACATATAATCACGTCTTTATTCATAATGGGGTAGGAGACCGTAAACGACCTAAACAAAGGTTGTTCCGCAACGTCTGACAAAGTTTTGAGGGTTATTTAAGATAGATTTAGACGTATATTGCTATAGTGACAGGTTGTCAGCCCATCGCCTAAGTTGCAATACACAGAAACGCTCAGATCCCTTAGCTGGTTTTTACAGCATGCCCGGGAGGAAATATACCTGGCACATTCTATGTTTTTCTTTTTATGTAGGTTGTTATACATAGTTACACACAGTCACGCTTTTATCCGTAATGGGGTAGACGGAGTGTAAACGACCCAAAGCAAAGGTCGCTCCGCCACGTCTGACAAAGATTTGAGGGTTATTTAATATAGATTTGTAGGTATATTGCTGTAGTGACAGGTCAGCCCATCGCCTAAATTGCAATATACTGAAACCCTGAGATCACTTAGTTGGTTTTTACAGCATGCCCGGGAGGAAATGCAATGTAGGTTATATCTATATGCCTCCTATGATCCTACTTATTATGATATTATTTTTTAGTCAGTACACAAACTGACTGATAGTCAGACAAAGAAATAGATCAACTTTCACAAAACAATATTATACGAAAAAAAATCTATCTCTCCATACAAATACTGGTATGATGAAATTGGTCATTTTGTATGGGAAGTAAATTTTATTTTTGCGTATTTTTTTTATTGTGAATAGTTGTTCAATTTCGTAGTTTGAACAACCCCTATCAGTTTCCGCATGACTTACAATGTATGTATGTGTGTGTACCTGTATGTGGGTTTATTTAAGTAGTTAGAAATACGTATGTCTTCTTTTACTAAAATACCTTATTTATCTTTTCAGGTACTTCCTGTCCTACTTGCTCTTCTATACCCTGGTAATAGCGATATAATAAATCACCCGTCAACCAACTTTTATCTCTAGGTTTTATTGCTTAGAGTTGATATTTAGGCTATCCTTTGTTCAGCTATAATGTACTATTATACTTCGGTACTTATTGTTTATGGTATTTGTAACGTCTGCCGGCACTTCGCTATTGCTGTTTTGTATATATTAAGTATAACCTAGAATCTAGATTAATGTTTATCTTGCCGTAATGTAATTAAAACCGCGAAAATTAAAGCAGTTTTAGCCTAGGTTCACTTATTCAATACATTTTGATGTATTTTTTGTTTTGGTTAGAAAAATGCAGGTTAAATGACTTGATTCTCTGACTAGTAATATATTTAGTTCGTTACGTTGTGTCTGTCAAAGAACGCGTTGCATAAACCATGTCAGAGCCAGGATTAAGATGTTTGTGGAAGACGGATTACTCTAGGTTTAACGGGTATTTCAACGGCAGATGAGCAGGTAGATTTCAAGATTTGCAACAATCGTCCGTAATGCCTTAGAATATCGTTCAAATAAGCGCGCGCTACGGTGTGGTGTTTACGTCCGTGACCACGCCGAAATGTGTGAAAAACGCCCAAAAAAGCTAATTTCATAAACACTACGAGTCGGATTTAATAAAGCTATCTTGCGATTTTAGGTAATCATAATACGGATATTTTCCCGAAGGAACCATGAAACCGCGCCTATAAATATAGAAGGAATAACAAATTTACTGATATAAACAGTTTTACTTCCAGATTTATTCAGCATACTTATATATGAACTAGAATATTTTTAAATGTTGCCATTGCAGGCAATGATTCGTTAAGGAGAAATAAGCTCTTAAAACATCTATTTGCCGTTAGGAATCACCTTAAACAATGATAGAGAAGATTTTTCTGACATCTTGCGTATTAAAAAAAAACATTTGCCTTAAAAACAACCATTTAACGTTAGGAATCACCTTAAGGTGTCAGTTACACTGCCACGCCTTCAGCTCAATTTGCACAGAGCTTATCGTTTGAGGACAAAGTAGGATGCATATTCATTTTCTAATCCTGGATTAATCAATAGTAGATTTGCGATTGATGCAGTTGCACGCGTTGGATTTCAATGGAAATGGCTGGTATATATGTTAGAACCACCTCAATGTATGTTTTCATATCACCTCGATGTATGTTTTGGAGTCACCTCAATGTATGTTTTGGTATCACCTCGATGTATGTTTTGGTATCACCTCGATGTTTGCTTTGGTATCACCTCGATGTATGTTTTGGTATCACCTCGATGTTTGTTTTGGAGTCACCTCAATGTATGTTTTGGTATCACCTCGATGTATGTTTTGGTATCACCTCGATGTTTGCTTTGGTATCACCTCGATGTATGTTTTGGTATCACCTCGATGTATGTTTTGGTATCACCTCGATGTATGTTTTGGTATCACCTCGAAGTATGTTTTGGTATCACCTCGATGTATGTTTTGGTATCACCTCGAAGTATGTTTTGGTATCACCTCGATGTATGTTTTGGTATCACCTCGATGTATGTTTTGGTATCACCTCGAAGTATGTTTTGGTATCACCTCGATGTATGTTTTGGTATCACCTCAATGTATGTTTTCATATCACCTCGATGTATGTTTTGGTATCACCTCGATGTATGTTTTGGTATCACCTCGATGTATGTTTTGGTATCACCTCGAAGTATGTTTTGATATCACCTCGATGTATGTTTTGGTATCACCTCAATGTATGTTTTCATATCACCTCGATGTATGTTTTGGTATCACCTCGAAGTATGTTTTGGTATCACCTCGAAGTATGTTTTTGTATCACCTCGATGTATGTTTTGGTATCACCTCAATGTATGTTTTCATATCACCTCGATGTATGTTTTGGTATCACCTCAATGTATGTTTTGGTATCACCTCAATGTATGTTTTCATATCACCTTGATGTATGTTTTGGTATCACGTCGATGTATGTTTTGGTATCACCTCAATGTATGTTTTGATATCACCTCGATGTATGTTTTGGTATCACCTCGATGTATGTTTTGGTATCACCTCAATGTATGTTTTCATATCACCTCGATGTATGTTTTGGTATCACCTCAATGTATGTTTTCATATCACTTCGATGTATGTTTTGGTATCACGTCGATGTATGTTTTGGTATCACCTCAATGTATGTTTTCATATCACCTCGATGTATGTTTTGGTATCACCTCGATGTATGTTTTGGTATCACCTCAATGTATGTTTTCATATCACCTCGATGTATGTTTTCATATCACCTCGATGTATGTTTTGGTATCACCTCGATGTATGTTTTGGTATCACCTCGATATATGTTTGATATCACCTCGATGTATGTTTTGGTATCACCTCGATGTATGTTTTGATATCACCTCAATGTATGTTTTCATATCACCTCGATGTATGTTTTGGTATCACCTCAATGTATGTTTTCATATCACCTCGATGTATGTTTTGGTATCACGTCGATGTATGTTTTGGTATCACCTCAATGTATGTTTTGATATCACCTCGATGTATGTTTTGGTATCACCTCGATGTATGTTTTGGTATCACCTCGATGTATGTTTTGATATTAACTCAATGTATGGTTTAGAATCATATCGTGTATGGATACCTTCTGTACACAAAATTTGTACAATATGATCTCATCGTCAATATAAGCACATAAACAGCTCTGTCTTAAACCAACATTATTTTGACCTTATGCTTTTTTATTTTAATTGATTGGGTAGCCGACCCCGTGACATATGGGATAATGATGATGGGGGCTAGGGACATGATGATAAGGTACTTTTAATGGTCTTGCAATCAGTTTTCAGTTTGCAGTAGATTTTGGCACTGTTTGCTTTTTGCAAGTATACCGAAAACTTTCTTTTCAAGTTTAACCTAACTTGTAGTCAGAAACTTACCATCAAATAGTATATTTTGTATGAAATTCCCGTTACCGATTCAGCTTTGACACTCTATTTTCCATGTGAGAAAAACAGCTGTGATTTTGACGTAGGTGTGTAGGTATATCTTCAGACCCAAGCTTCAGGCCGACCTAAATCCACGCGCCATTGATTGAAGGAAATGACGTCAGCAACGCTCCTGTAACTTTACATTTCCGAGATAGACGATCTGTAAGACAGAGTAGTTTGTAAAGTAGGTTGTAGCTGAACTGAACCAAAGTTTCCGGTTGCGTTCCCTGTTAGGTCAAACAGATGTCCATTCTAATATTGAATGTGAAAGTATGTTTGTTTTTAATTATAGTGATAGGTAGATGGTTGGAGATGAAGAGTCTTTTGAATGTGCAAGTCCTGCGGTAAGGGCAAAAAACTGCTCAAATTTTATTCAGCCTACCTACAATCAAGATTTTGATAGCAGGCACTCACTTTTTAATATAAGTCGCGTACTCCACGACATGTTTTGGAACATTTGAAGTCCCCTCATCAGGTTGAGTGTGTAGATTGCGGAAGACGAGGTTGTCTGAGCACATCCGTAGTATGCAGAAGATGGACACCAACTTATCAGCAGTGACGGAACACGTTCTCAGTCTCGGCTCGACACACTTCATCCGTTTCGATAAAGTTGAAGTTTTGGCTCGCGGGAAGAATTTTGTATCGCGCAAAATTATGGAAACGATTGAAATTGACCGCCGCCCTAACTTCAATCGGGATAAAGGCTGGATGTTGCCACCCGCGTGGAAACCCGCACTGAATTCTTTCGTACCTAGTGTAAATGTTCAGACTACCGTTGCAGAGGATAGTGCCAGTGCGTTCTGTGTTTCGTTGTGGGTTTCAAACATTGCTGCCGCGTTACCGCCGGCGCGGCGCAGTCCGTGCCCCCCGTCGCCGTCGCGGCCCCCTCCACCCGCGCTGTGAGCTCAAACCCGCAGTCTGAGGCGGGCGCCGTCGGGTGCACAACTCCGCAATCTACACACTCAACCTGATGAGTGGACTCCGCATGTCCCAAAACATATCGTGAAGTACGCGACTTATTAAATTAAAATCTTTATTTAGAATGTCTCACTTAAGTTTAAATAGTTTGACTACCTACAATTGTTATGTAATGTGTGGTTCTGTTCTATGCTTTTATTTGCCTTGATGTCTATTGAAAGCCTTGATGTCTAACACTTAAAAAATAGAAGGAAAATAGAAGGCTTCCAGCAGGGAGATAGTGCAAGCCAGATAAGATACAGAGACATTTTATTGTACTGAATTTGCACAAATCAATTCACATTAAAACAAACTTACGCGTAATATTAATCATTTTACGAAAATCTGATTAATATGCTGATATAAAATACTTAGATAATAAATGGGTGTGAGTAGGGAAAATATTATGTTACCTTTGATAGATATGATGAGTATTTTTAATGAAAGAAACTAAAACCTATCCGATCCTAAGTTTAAGTAAACCATTTAAATTTTGTTCCTCTGCGGTTGTCAGTCGTCGGTCTGTACCCGTACAGTTTTCATACAAATTGTCAGCAAAAGAAGTGGTCATCATTGGTGGTCATTCAGAGCTTTCTTTCTGTTTTTGAATTGGAAATGGGTTTGCTCTTGACTCTAGACACTTGGCCAGGAATAACCGTGACAGAGTCGACGGTGGACCCAACTCATCTAGAAGATGCCTGTTATGACACTGGCAATCTCACGCACCGACGGAACACAGCACGCTGTTTGGAGCCGGACTCCGGTGAGAGTTCGTATCAAACATCAAAAAATAATCAAAGGTATATTATGTACTAGCGACCCGCCCCGGCTTCGAACGAAAATTATCAGTGTTTCTCTACTATATTATGCATGTATTATACATATAAACCTTCCTCTTGAATCACTATCCATTCAAAGAAACCGCATCAAAGTCCGTTGCGTAGTTTTAAAGATTTATGCGTACATAGGGATATAGGGACAGAGAAAGCGACTTTGTTTTATATTATGTAGTGAAGATACAAGTACAAAACGATAAATATGACTCAGTCTATGTAAGTTCTCAAACTTACTACAATTAGCACCCAAGCAAGCATGTTAGTGTTTTGACACTCAACCTTGAAGAGTGTATGAGTGAGTAACTGCCTTCGTCATCTGAACCTTAAGTTCCCGATCCGTAGGACATGGGTTCGATTTAAAATTTATCACTTTGTGAGATTTTTCCCTAGTTCTGTTCGGAAGCAAGCTAAATTACCTACCTGATTTTCTGTAAGAGAAATATTCCGTGTTTCGAAAGTAGCCGTTCTAGTCGCGGTCTTTGGGGTCTTTATGCTTAATAGCATATACATAGGTATATAGGTCAGTTCTAAAGGCGGTTTAAAAACTATGACACCGGAGGTCGTACGTCGACACGATAACTGACTCGATAAGAATAAGAAGACGGTTTACTACAAATTAGCAGCCAAGCCGCAGTGTTTTTACAATCAACCTTGAAGAGTTCTCGTTATCTGACTGTTTCGTCATCGTCCGTTACATCGTGTGTCGAACCCTGGTATACCAGTTCGCGATTTGTATACGACTTTTTTTTTAACTAGGTCACCGGAACGAAGAGTGTCGATGTTGTTGGAAGATCGAAAAATCGGACAGATAGTGATGTGCCTGCAGTTTTTGCAATGACTGCTATTTTTTCATTTGCTGAGTCACTTCAACATGTAAATAGTTTAGAAAAAATGCAGTAACAGTTTGCCGTCATTTAATGTAACATGTTCACAATTTGTAGGTTATATTAAAGGAGCAGTCACGAAAACTGAAAAGCTGAAACTGAACTTTCACAGACATATTCTTCTAGGAAAGGAAAAGAAAAAAATCCAACCCGCACAAAATTATTTCACGATATGACACTTCGATTAGGTAGACGATATGTGGACACATTTTTTTATGTTCCAGTCTCATCATAATATGCCCGATTTTACAAACTGTCTGTGACATCGTATCAGCACATGATGTCTGTCGGTACTCTCTGTATTTAACACGGTTATTTTACACAGTAAGTTTTTGTGTGTCAGTCTTAAATCTTTTATAATATGATGCCAAAAATATTAAGAAATAAGTCATGATTGACCATATTTCACAAAAATTAGGAAATATAAGTTTAATTTGAATGGCACGAGTGACATAAATACAATACAATATACTTTATTGCATAAAAACACAGAAATTACAAATTGCTAAGAAGAAAAGTAGAATAGAATAGAAAACTTTTATTATTCATGACGTCACAAACACAACACAGTAACAACACAGTAAATATTTTTTTTAAACAAAAACAGAAGAAACAAAAGTGAAACAAATAATGAAATGAAAGAAAGTGTGTGTTACTTGTCTCATTTATGTTACAAAATTAACGGGAATAAAATATTTTCTGTGGATTTTTGATGCATTATGTATTCGTAATGCATTAAAAGAAGAAGAAGAAATTAGCAAAAGAAAATATTTTGTTTATCAATAGATAATAACCAGCTAACGGAACCGAGTGTTTCAGTATATTGTAATTTTGGCGATGGGCAGACAACCTGTCACTAAAGAAATAGTCATCGAAATCTATCCTTAATAACTCTCAAAACTTTGTCAGACGTGGCGAAACGACCTTTGTTTAGGTCGCGCTGCCTACCCCGTTAGGGATATAGGCGTGATTGTATGTATGTATGTATCAATAGATAATCTGCTCTTGAGACCGACAATGAGTTTAATATCAGAAATGTCGTTTAAGTACAAAGTGGCCTGTCAAATCCATACTGAATATAGCTCTCAATTTTGAGATTGCTTCATAAATACGAGCCTTAGTGTGCTTAGCCAATTTTGTGAGTACGGAAGTCCGTCCTTTTCAAATTTTAAAATGGTTCCCTGTGCAGTGATTGCCTTATTTAAAACTAGCGACCCGCCCCGGCTTCGCACGGAAATTATCAGTGTTTCTCTATTATATTATGCATGTTTTACACATATAAACCTTCCTCTTGAATCACTCTATCCAGTAAAAGAAACCGCATCAAAATCCGTTGCTTAGTTTTAAAGATTTATGTATACATAGGGACAGAGAAAGCGACTTTGTTTTATGTAGTGATGCAGTAAGCGTACTTCGTTCCTTTCATCACTTATACTCAAAATAAAGACAAGAAGAAACTTTTTACCTCAATTCCAGAGGAAACTTATTTTTCCGAGTAAAATCAAGAAAGAAAAAAAAATACAATATGTATTTGACTAAATTACTTAATGATTAAATCATAAGAACCTAGAATAGAATATTCTCTTTTGATGCTTCTGCTTACTCCTTATGAATGCGGAAGTCCGTATTTAAAAAACAGCTCTATAACTGTGCAGTGATTTTCCTTATTTAAAATGCATTGCGCGTTCTTCGTCCATTACTTATACTCGAAATGAAATCGTAATTCCATAGCGGCAGGAAGCAGGAAACCTTGCGATGGCCACTTTTGAGAATTACGTGTGTTTCCTAATTATACATACATACATACATATAATCACGCCTTTATCCCTAATGGGGTAGGCAGAGCGTAAACGACCTAAACAAAGGTCGTTCCGCCACGTCTGACAAAGTTTTGAGGGTTATATAAGATAGAATTCTAGGTATATTGCTGTAGTGATAGGTTGTCAGCCCATCGCCTAAATTACAATATACTGAAACCCTCGGATCCCTTAGCTGGATCTTACAGCATGCCCGGGAGGAAATGCAGCTGGCACATTCTATGTTTTTCTTTCGCTCCCAGACCAGCATGATTTCCTAATTATTAGCTATTAATATTGTTTAGTCGGTTGACGTTGCTTTTGTATGACTGGAACATAATTTTAAATCAGAGTACCTAATTCTGTATTCATTCGAAATGTTCGCTTCTACGGTTAGACCGCACTATGATATGACGTAGCTGCAGCGGAGCCGCGCGACACTAAGGGTCATATTCATAATCAGCGCTCATGAGTGACAGCGAGTATGAATTCGTATCAGAAATGTCATTTCAGTACAAACTGGCCTGTCAAATCCATGATTAATATTGCTCTCAAGTTTGAGATCGCCTTATAATTACGAGCCTGAGCGAACAAAACTGTCAAAATGTATGAACTGACATTGTGGCGCCGTGCCGCCCGCGCCGCACCGCTGCAGCTCCAGTGTCGCTTCAGTGCGGTACCTCTAATACATTTTCATACAAAGAATCATTTGTCGCGCAGTGTCGCGCCGCGCAGCTACGTCCTCGTGCCTTTAATGTTATCCTATATCTTCATTATGTCACTTCATAAAACTTTTACGAACTTGATATTCCAATATGTTGTCTGTCAAAATGAGAACACAAATAACAAATTTGGTGCAAATTAATAGGATGCAAGAAAATATATCATAATATCTTGTCTAGTTATTTGGATCTTATTTTTCTTCGCTTACAAAGTTGGTGTTTAGTTCAAGTACAATTAAATTAGTATATTTTAAATTAGTATATGATTAGTAAATAAATAATATTATAAGTATGCTTCCATGATTGGGAGCGAGAGAAAAACATAGAATGTGCTAGCTGCATATCCTCCCGGGCATGCTGTAAAAACCAGCTAAGGGATTTGAAGGTTTCAGTATATCGCAATTTAGGCGATGGGTTGACAACCTGTCACTACAGTAATATACCTACAAATCGATCGTAAATAACCTTCAAAACTTTGTCAGACGTGGCGGAACGCCCTTTGTTTAGGTCGTTTACGCTCTGCCTACCCCGTCAGTGATAAAGGCGTAAATATATGTAATGTATTTCCAATCGTTACATAATATAAGCTTTGCATAAACAAAACAGTAGGTACGTTATGCATTCCATACACCCAAATTATTTTGCGGTGCAATGAATATTCCTTTCAATTGATTGTATTCAATTGCAGCAACGACACGCCATCTGATGTGACGTGAATTCAAATCGTTAGCATGTTCGGAATTTGAATCCGCGATAAAAAAAAATTGTATATTGGTTTGCTGGACTGGGAGCGAGAGAAAAACAAAAGAATGTGCCAGCTGCATTTCCTCCCGGGAATTCTGTAAAAACCAGCTAAGGAATTCGAGGGCTTCAGTATATTGCAATTTAGGCGTTGGGCTGACAACCTATCACTACAGCAATCAATATACCTACAAATCTATCTAAAATAACCCTCAAAACATTGCCAGACGTGGCGGAACAGTTACAGCGGATAGTGACGTCACTGCGGATACGAGCTTTTAAAACAAAACCTGGTAAAACGAGCGAATTGTCGAGGAATTCGGTGCATTTGCCAAACACACGCTAAATAATATTACACAGGAAAATATAAAGTCTCACTCACGCCTTTCTTCTTTACGAGGAAGACAGTGCATAAAATCCTAGTAAATAGCGTTTTAACTACGTCTGACAAATATTGACGGCAATTTTAGATTGAAATGCGTGTCGCTATAGTGACGGGATGTCAGCCCATCGCCTAAATTACAATACACTGTCTGTAATCCTCGAATCCCTCTCCTGACCTCTACAGCACGCCCGGGAGGAGAAGCAGTTGGCCCTATGTTTTCTATCGCTCTTAATCCCACATGGGAAAATGAATGAATAAGAGTTCGTAGAGTAAAATTCCATATTTCTATTATGCAGTTTTCATTCTTAGCCGCCTTCAGGTGCCGATACTAGCCAAGTGGCGCCCCCATTAGCAAAAAAACATAATTCACTAAAAATGCAGTGAATCGAAAAACCGGTGTAACAGAACCAAGTTATTGTAATTAAGATAATTTAGAACATTATAAATTAGCGATTCATAGTTCGTTGTAGTAACAAAAAGAAAAATTGCGAATAACGGCCACCAATGGTAATTTTTCTTTCTGTTACTACAACGAGCTGTGAATCGCTATTTTTTAAAGTTCTAAATTTATCTTAACTATTATAACTGGATTATAGAGAGCCCGATGGTGTAGTGGATAGGGCCGCTGCCTCCTGAGCGGGAGGTCGTGGTTCGAATCCCACCACGTACCAATGTGTTTTTCGGTTTTCGAATTTTATATGTACGTTTATTCGGTGCTTTTTTCCGTGCTCCGGAAGGCACGTTAAGCCGTTGGTCCCGGTTAATATCGTTTAATACCGTAGATATTAGTCGTTAAGCCATATCAGAGGCCAGTGCTAAGCATTGGCAAATTGAAAACTCTGACCTAATCTAGGATTAGGTCTGGTTTCCCTTCTAGGTTGCAGAGGTCAGATGGCAGTCGCTCTGTGTAAAAACCAGTACCCTCGTTCAATCCCCTAGATTAGGAAGCCAACCCCGTGAGATACGGGATAAGGCTAGGGAGATGATGATATTATAACTGGAGTCTGTTAGACCGGTTTTTCGATTCACTGCGTTTTTAGTTATTTATGATTTTTTACTAATGGGGGCGCCACTTGGCTAGTATCTTCACCTTCATACTCGACATCCTACTACGAACAGGTATGCAATTTAGTACTTTAGCTCGACAAGCACTTTCTCTCTCAATGTTAGTATGAGCTGGGAAAGTTCTTGGTATAACGAATCGTCATCATCTACCTAGCCTTATCCGGTATATCACGGGGCCGGCTACCTAATCTAGGGGATTTAACGAAGGAACTAGTTTTTACACAGAGCGACTGCCATCTGACCTCCGCAACCCAGAAGGGAAACCAGACCCAATCCTAGATTAGGTCAGAGTTTCTAAGCCGCCAATGCTTAGCACTGACCTCTTAAATGAAAAACACATTGGTACGTGGTGGGATTCGAACCACGACCTCTCGCTCAGGAGGCAGCGGCCCTATCCACTACACCATCGCTCTCAATGGTATAACAAAGCGTTCAGTGTTGTTTTCTTTTACCTGGCGTTGATTCAAATTTTCCGATTTGCAAAATTTTTAAAAATTACATACATACATATAATCACGCCTTTATTCCTAATGGGATAGGCAGAGCGTCAACGACTCAAACAAAGGTCGTTCCGTCACATCTGACAAAGTTTCGAAGGTCATTTAAGATATATTTGTACGTATATTGCTGTAGTGACAGGTTGTCAGCCCATCGCCTAAATTACAATATACTGATACCCTCAGATCCCATAGCTGGTTTTTACAGCATGCTCGGGAGGAAATGCAGCTGGCACATTCTATTTTTTTCTCTCACTTCCAGTCCAGCATGCAAGAAAAAAGAATTTAAAAATTGCGCTTTATAAATGGTACAAACTTTGTAAACCACACTGTGTTTGTTCATTTCTTTTATTTTAAATAATACGATTCCAGTTTACGAAAAACTTTTCACCTTTTCCCTACTCTTTGAAAGACTTCAGAAATGGACGTTATCTGTAAAGTTCTCAAAAGAGAATTGATTATAACGCAAACTTTGTAGAATAAACTTTCAGAAGCTACTCCATAAATAGATAGAATGAAGTAAGTTTCATTCAAGTTTGCATGTTGAAGAAAGAGCAGTGTTATTTTTGGTGAAACAAAAGAAAATACTCTCTTATTCTGCGTTTGAATTTAGAACAATCCAAGTTCTGCAGAATCTGATGGAACTCCCACATCTACGTGAAACCCGATAACATGAAGTTTCCGAACTTTCCTTAGGTACCATGTAATGTAAGTTTCGGTACTTACTAAAGTCCTTTACCTACTAAAGTTAGTCTTTATACATACATACATTTAGCCATGCCTTTATCCCTAATGGAGTAGGCAGAGCGTAAACAACATAAACAAAGGTCGTTACGCCACGTCTGACAAAGTTTTGAGGGTTATTTAAAATATATTTGTAGTTCTATTGCTGTAGTGACCTGTTGTCAGCCCATCGCCTAAATTGCAATATACTGAAAACTCTCGGATCCCTTAGCTGATTTTTACAGCGTGCCCCGGAGGAAATGCAGCTGGCAAATTCTATGTTATTCTCTCGCTCCCAGGCCAGCATGGAAGATACACCCTCGGTCCTTTACCTACTAAAGTTTGGCTTTCTCGTCCTTTGACCATAGAACACGTGTTCCATATTTATACATCCTGTATGAATATACTTCCATGCTGGCCTGGGAGCGAGAGAAAAACATAGAATGTGCCAGCTGCATTTCCTCCCGGGCTTTAAAAACCAGCTAAGGGATCCGATGGTTTTTGTGTATTGCAATTTAGGCGATGGGCTGACAGCCTGTCACTACAGCAATATACCTACAAATCTATCTTAAGTAACCCCTAAAAGCCTTACCCCTTGGGTAGTTTACGCTCTGCCTACCCCATTAGGGATAAAGGCTGGATTATATGTATGTATGAATATCTCGGTGAGAAGGAAAAGCTTCAGACTGGTGTAACTTTATTACCGAAGTTCGATACATCTGGCTCCAGTATGGACAGGAAAGCGCCAGCTCTTGACAGCTCCTGGTTGGAGCCACTGGGTTAGCAGGCTTTATTCAAATACTTGAAATCATACCTTTTTTCCATGCTGGCCTGGGAGCGAAAGAAAATCATTTAATGTGCCAGCTGCATTTCCTCCCGGGCATGCTGTAAAAACCAGCTAAGGGATCCGATGGTTTCAGTATATTATAATGTAGGCGATAGGCTGACAACCTTTCACTGCAGCAATATACCTACAAATCTAATTTTATGTTCCGAATATGGTTGGGTGCTGTTCCGTGTACGGATGTCTTTCTATCAAAAGATATAACTCTAATAAATACTTTTTTAGATTGCCAAGTGATGAGAGACGGTAAGTAACTTCATACAATATATGCAACCTAACCTATTCTTACTATTCAGTTACAGTGAACTACTTTAAAACGTTGGTTTAATCAAGAACCAGATTAATCAAGTGTTGATTATGGCCGGTATAACAAAATTTGTCAACCCTTATAACACGCACACAAACGCATATCAAGTGCAACATACCGTCTGTCGATGTATGACCAAAATGACATTGTAGTTAGGAGTGTCCGAGCTGTGCCAATAAACAAGCCTATCTGAAATGCCTCTAGAATTTTATATAGCTGTATATACATTTAAATAATTTATCATTTTGTTTATCATATCAATGCATTCGCAGTAGCAGTCAGATTACATCAGATAATAATTCAGAGTTAAGTCATTTTATGTATGACCTTACAGATAACATATTCCTATCTTGCAAAAATGATTATATATCTGTTAAAACAGTCACACTTCTATAAAAAAATATCTGTAAACGTGTCTCCCGCTAACAATTTGCAGTAATTTGCCATCTTTAAAAATGGAGGAGGGTTCGGCTGCAATTTTATGTACCTTGGTTGAATAGAAAAAAAATAATGGAAGAGATTGCCACTTAGCAATAACGCCTTTGTTTATTTAGTGTGCAATGAAGTATATTCAGTTATATTTTTTCTATTTCATAATTTTCATGCTGGACTGGGAGCGAGAGAAAAACATAGAATGTATCGGCTTAATTTTCTCCCGGGTATGCTGTAAAAACCAGCTAATGGATCTAAGGGTTTCTGTATATTGCAATTTAGGCGACGGGCTGACAACCTGTCACTACAGCAATAGAACTACAAATATATCTTAAATAACCCTCAAAACTTGGTCAGACGTAGCGGAACGACGTTTGTTCAGGTGAGTTACGCTGTGCCTACCCTATTAGGGATGTAGGCGTGATTATATGTATGTATTTTTATATGATGCTTCAATTTTCTCTGCTATTGTTATTTGATTTGGTAGTTATTTGGATTGGCAGATCTCTTCGGTAGCTATCCTTGTGCTATGTTCTAGGACACAATTTTCTCGAACTGGGCGTTTCGTCTGCATAGTTATAGATCGCTGTTTTTATAGCCAATCCCTATGAAGCCTGCTTTTGTTTGGAGATAATTTGTTGGGTTTCTTTCTTTACACTTACTTACCGTCTGGTTTGGAACCTTATTTTCAATTATGTGCTTACTTGTTGCTCAGTTATCTTTAGCATTAAAAATATATTTACTTATGTACTAATATATTCCATAGTCTCCATAAAACATAAATCTTCTATTCATTTTCAACAGCATTGTGTGTCGTTTTCCTCAGAAGTCATACATAATATGACATGTATTTGCATGTTTATGGATTATTTCCATAGCTAATACGTGGTAAACATTCGAGATGTTTGCAAATATTTACAATTTACATAGGCCAAGGTGAAATCTGAATTGAGCAGCATTATATTCTGTGATCCCTGGATCATCAGTCATCACATCACCAAATTCACATGGTAAAGATTCATAAATATTCTAGTTTTATTTTTTGCATTCTCTAACCAAACTGAGAAAAATCGAAAAACCTTCGTGTTGTTTTTATGGGAATCGAACCCACGAACGAAACCGATGGCTCAAACGACTAAACCACAGGGGCAGTGGCCTGATGACGCGCGTCGATGCTTTAGCCTGACAATCTCCATTAGTGCAAAAAGTACTTCAAAGATAATGCAATTTCTTTTATCTTTGACTTTACGTGGATGAAGATAAGATAATTGTGTTATGCCTATTAATCTTAATTGACATTGACACACGTCTAAAAGCTTTTCATCCCTTATTTAAGTATGACAGTTGGCCATCATAAAATGTTTTAAAACTTTTTAAAGCTAGAGTTCATTTTCCCTTGCCGACCTTTATATAGAAACTAGCGAGCCGTTGTGTGCGTTGTGTTTTGTTTCATACTAGCGAACCGCCCCGGCTTCGTACGGAAATTATCAGTGTTTATCCACAATATTAAGCAAGTATTATATATATAAACCTTCCTCTTGAAACACTCTATCCATTAAAAGAAACCGCATCAAGATCCTTTGCGTAGTTTTAAAGATTTATGCATACATTGGGATATAGGGACATAGAAAGCGACTTTGTTTTATACTATGTAGTGATTATGCTGTTTGTCAGATATGTACAGTAAACCAGGGCAAAAAAAAGCATCTCTGTATTTATTATGATTCTAAGAGGTGCATCTGACTATCTAAAGAAAGGTCGTTCCGCCACGTCTGACAAAGTTTTGAGAGTTATTTAAGATTGATTTTTAGGTATATTGCTGTAGTGATAGGTTGACAGCTCATCGCCTAAATTGCAATATACTGAAACCCTCGAATCCCTTAGCTAGTTTTTACAGCATGCCTGGGAGGAAATGCAGCTGGCACATTCTATGTTTTTCTCTCTCTCCCAGTCCAGCATGGAAGAAAATTAAAACCCTGTATAAATTGTGTTCTATTTCACTCGCAATACTTGGCAATAGGTTAGTGTTAGTATTTCAAATCGTACTTAATTATTATTTGTGTGACATTTGACTGCAATGCACTTGCACACACTATAAATTCTATTTTCGGTTTGTTAGTCAATCTGGGAACCTAGGTACATACTTAGATTTTATACCTGCTATTCTTCCATGCTGGACAGGGAACAAGAAAAAATCATAGTATGTGCCAGCCTCATTTCCTCCCGGGCATGCTGTAAAAACCAGCTAAGGGATTTTAGGGTTTCAGTATATTGCAATTTTGCCATATAAGTACAAATCTAACTTAAATAACCGTCAAAACTTTGTCAGACGTGGCGAAACGACTTTTGTTTAGGTCGTTGACGCTCTGCCTACCCCATTAGGGATAATGGCGTGATCACATGTATGTATGTATGTATTTTTGTTGGAAAGTTGTGTAGCTCTATGATAGGATTAGCTTTTCCGACCCGTGGTTTTATTTGCGACCGGCACGTTAAGCTGTCGGTCCCGGTCGCTGTCTTTGATAGTGGTCGTTACTCAAACCACGTCAGAGGCCTAATATTACATACATACATACATAAAATCACGCTTTTATCCCTTACGGGGTAGGCAGAGCGTCAAACTCCTCGTAAAAGGCGCTTTCGCCACGTCTGACAAAAATTGAGTGCAATTTTAGATTGTAATGTGTATTGCTATAGTGACAGGTTGTCAGCCCATCGCCTAAATTACAATACACTGTAACCCTCGAGTCCCTTTTGCTGACTTCTACAGCATGCCCGGGAGGAAGGGCAGCTGGAACATTCTATGTTTTTCTATCTCTCCCAGTCCAGCATGGAAGAAATAATATTAGGCGGTTTGAAAACTCTGACACCAGGATTCATCGGGTCGTTCGACTTGAGAATCCACCCGCTAAGAAGAAGACTTACGAAGTTATTGAGTTTTCGAGTAGGATAGTGTTTATCATTACGAGATACATACATACATAAATCACGCCTTTATCCCTTACGGGGTAGGCAGAGCGTTTAACGCCTCGAAAAGGCGCTTTCGCCACGTCTGACAAAAATTAAGGGAACTATTTTAGATTGTAATATGTATTGCTTTAGTGACAGGTTGTCAGCCCATCGCCTAAATTACAATACAATGTAACCCTCGAGTCCCTTTTGGTGACTTTAACAGCATGCCCGGGAGGAAGGGCAGCTGGAACATTCTATGTTTTTCTATCTCTCCCAGTCCAGCATGGAAGAAATACATCATTACGAGATAGGTGTAAAAATCTAAAAGTAAAAAAATTGTACGCCATTGTTAATAATGTTTCGAGTTTAAAAATCATGCAGCATTCATACTTCCATGCTGGCCTGGGAGCGAGGGAAAAATATAGAATGTGCCGGCTGCATTTCCTCCCGAGCATGCTGTAAAAACCAGCTAAGGGTACCGAGGATTCCAGTATATTTCTATACCCAAAGGTTGCCTGTTAGAAATTGCTGCTTTAGCAATAAGGCCGCCTATATTGTACTGTCACGTTTGTTTCTTTTTATTTCTGTTGTATGTGTTTCTTTGTGCAATAAAGAACTTTGTATTCTATTACATACATACATACATATAATTACGCCATTATCCCTAATGGGGTAGGCAGAGCGTAAACGACATGACAAAGGTCGTTCCGCTACGTCTGACAAATTTGGAGGGTTATTTAAGATAGATTTGTAGGTATATTTGTATTCTATTACATATTGTAATTTAGGCGATGGGCTGACAACCTGTCACTATAGCAATAAACGTAGAAATCTGTCTTAAATAACCCTCAACACTTTGTCAGATGTGGCGGAACGTCTTTGAATTAAGCCGTTTACGCTCTGGAGGCGTGATTATATGTCTGTATGTTAAAAATCATAGCGTGTTTTGAAAATGTGAAGGTCAGTCTTCGCACATAAAGTCGATCGATCGATAGACTTCTAATACTCTTATTTTTTTAAACCGGTTGTCAGAGTTTAAATATAAATTGCTACTTTAAACTGATCTAATCATCTCCATAAAGCATTAAAAAAAAAATATCAGATCAGTAATATTCAAGATATAGATAGACCTTCTCCATCAGCATTCATCGGTTGTAGGGCGATTAAACACTTAGTAATAAAAACATAGAATGTGCCAGATGCATTTCTTTCCGGGCATGCTGTAAAAACCAGCTAAGGAATTCGAGGGTTTCAGTATATTGTAATTTAGGCGATGGGCTGACAACATGTCACTACAGCAATTTACCTACAAATCTATCTTAAATAACCCCAAAACTTAGTCAGACATGGCGGAACGACCTTTGTTTAGTTCGTTTACGTTCGTTCGTGATTATATATATGTATTTAATAAGTATTGAGCTTTCTATTTGTTATGGTTACTGTACCTAGTAAACTAAACACCCACTAAACCCATGAGGGATTCGAGGGTTATAGTGTATTGCAATTTTAGGCGATGGGCTGACAACCTGTCACTGACTGTGTATAGCAATATACATCATAATCAACTGTAATTACCCTCAAAACTTGTCAGACGTGGCGGAACGGCCTTTGTTAAGGTCGTTTTCGCTCTGCCTACCCCATTAGGGATAAAGGCGTGAATATATGTATGTATGTAAACCCATGACCCAATTTTCTCACTGCCAACGTGAAAAGCCATGCGCCAGGTTTCTAATCCGTTCAAATGAATAACATACTCCATTGAGGGTAGACAGACAGTTGTATTACACTGTGACATATAAATTGCAGGTTAGGTGCACCTAGAGAGATGTAGAGTCAGATAAGACCTACAAATGTCTGTTTCCTGTGTAACGAGAGATAAGACATGTCAGTCTAAGGCTTGTATTTATAAAGCGATCTCAAGGTTGAGAGCAATATTAAGTAAAGATTTTTCTTCTTCTGTCGAGTGGGTATCGAGTCTATCGACCCGATGAACCCTGGTGTCAGAGTTTTTAAACCGCCTAGTAGCACAAATATCAGGCCTCTGACAAGGTTTTAAGTAACGACCACTATCAAAGACAGCGACCGGGACCGACGGCTTAACGTGCCCTCCGAAGCACGAAATCTTTTTCTTTTTCGGACAATCAGGAGATTCAGCCTGCAATGTCCTAACCAAACTGGGGAAACATTCACAAAGTGATAAATTCTCAAATATCAACTTTGTGTTTCCTCCCTGGGAATCGAACCCAGGACCTCCGGATCGCGAGTCCATGGCACTAGCCACTAGACCACGGAGGCAGTTAAGCAGTATGGATTTGACAGGCCACATTGTACTGAAATGACATTTCTGATACAAACTCAAACTAGCTGTCAATCTCAAGTGCTGTTTACCAATACGGTCCTTAAATAAGCTAATTACGGTCCTTAAATAATAATTATGATTCGCTTACGTAGGTAGATGTTAGTAGTACAATATATTTGTAGGAAACCGACTATTTACTTTAAAATCCGACTTGAGATCGTCTAATTATCCGCTTCTCATCATCAAATCTTACTTCTGTAGGTCTGCTGTAAGAAATCTCTTCATAGAAATAAGCAGTGTCTGTTTCGTCTTTTTTCTTTGTGTTTGTGTTTTTTAATGGCTTTTATTATGGACATTCAATTGTTAAATAAATAAATTTATCGGACAATCACCTAATCAAGAGATCAGTCTCTATCGTCCTAACCAAACCAGAAATATAAACGTTTAAAGAATTGAACCCACAGGCTCCAGATCGAGATATGAAGGTTTAGACGACTTTACACGGAGACTATGAAAATACTGATTTAATGGCCGTGTTAGTATTGCAATAAATATTTTATTACTCGCTCTTCAAACGGGAAATTGTGACGTAACAAATAGAATTGAAGTACAGATTTACCACCCTGGACTGGGAGCGAGAGAAAAACATAGGATGTGCCACTTGCATTTCCTCCCAAGCATGCTATTAAAACCAGCTAAGGGATCCGAGGAATCCGAATTTAATAAATTGCAATTTAGGCGATGAGCTGACAAACCTGTCACTTCAGATCTATCTTAAATAATCCTCAAAACTTTGTCAGACGTGGCGGAACGACCTTTGTTAAGGTCTTTAACGCTCAGCCTAGCCTATTAGGGATAATGGCGTGATTATACGTATGTATTTAGGTACATATATTTCATCTCACGACTGCAGGCTAACCATTCTTGTGTGTGTGAACGTACATACACGCACATTGGTTTAGTGTGCGTGAGCTCGCCTTGGGGCAGTGAGACACAGGCGTTACTTACTGCGCGCAAGGTTGCCTTTAACACGCTGTCAATGCTTTTGCACCTTGCGCCAACGTAAAGTTCATCGCTACGCGCGCGTAGAGCGTAAAGTGACGCATAGGTATGTGTTGTAGCCAATGCAAAAAGCATTGACAGCGTGTTGAGCGCAACCTTGCGCGCAGTAAGTGACGCCTGTGTGTTGATGCACTTAGTAAACATGTCGTTACGAACACAAGGGCGAGTTTCTGTACTTACTCAGTCAAATTCTTTCAGAAAGTGAAAATAATGGCTTTTCCATACAAAATGTCCACCTCGATCAGAAAATTTGTATGGAAAAGCCTAAAAAAAAATTGGCATCCACATGTACGTTATATGCAGTCGTGAGTCAACTGTACCTATACTTCGTATTTTTAAGTCAAGTCTACCAAACCAAGTGTAAGTATGTTGTACCTGACATAATATGTAACTATAGTTCGTTTATTTAACGTTGAGTTATGTATACCATCGTGTTTTACGTGTTGAACCGCAGACGATAAGCTTGTTACAAACGTGTTCTGCGGTTACCTTTCTTTAAAGTTAAGAGCAAAAACAGGTTATGGGCCGAAAAAAAAGTTGGTATCGATAACGCAACGTTAAAAACAACGGAGTATAGCTACTGGTTTGAACACGTTTTACTATTGACATAACGTCATCATGATGCGTAATGAAAGCAAACGACCGGAAAGTCAGTACCACTCAATACAGTCGATAGAGTCGAATGAAGGCTCGGCTCTGATTCTACAATTTGAGCCTTTCTTATGTAAAGCAGAATGTACGCTTTGAGGCAAAACTAATTGACGCCCTTTTCCTTATTTACCATTATTTATCACTAATTAACATAATTATTCAAACTAATTAGATATAATTTTAATTATGTATGTTCACATTATACATCTGACGCTAGTTTTGTTTAATTAGATGTAATAAAATGGAGAAGCCGTCATTCAGTGTCTTTGTTTTTTCATGATTATAATCATGGTCCTCCCACCGAGTTTTGGTGATGGCGGCCAATCTCCCTGAGATTGGCCAACTGAGCAGGACTAGTTTTTAGTGCCCAAGTGTTTGCGTTAGACAGGTACACTCTCCATTCCATCAATCTCTTATTCTGATGGGACAGATTGACTGACACGACCAGAGAGAAATCAGGCGAAGGATGGACTGTTTACATGCCTATCCAACAGCATCGATCATCTTACTTTTCGTAGAATCAGGTGATCAGCCTGCAATGTCCTAACCAAACTAAAAAACAACACAAAGTCATGGTCCCCTTCGGGAATCGAACCCGGCACCCCCGAGTGGAGAGCCCATGGCTCAGACTGCTAGACCACGGAGGCAATTAAGTTAGTCAAGAATATACACAGGATCCGGGGTGGCATAATCGTAGGCTGAGATGATTCCCATGGATGATGCTGAGGGTTTAATGCTTCTTAGTATCGAGTGGGTGGTTTTATTTGAGTAGTTGTAAACCCCGAATAATCCTGAAACGTTTAAATAAAACCTCAAAATCCATGACTGTTTGACCAGTATTCTCTCTCATCATCATCATCTCCCTAGCCTTATCCCGTATCTTACGGGGTCGGCTACCTAATCTAGGGGATTAAACGAGGGTACTGGTTTTCACACAGAGCGACTGCCATCTGACCTCCGCAACCCAGAAGGGACACCAGACCCAATCCTAGATTAGGTCAGAGTTTTCAAGCCGCCAATGCTTACCACTGGCCTCTGATATGGCTTAACGGCATTAAACGATATAAAAATAGATATATATATTTTTTTAATATATTTTTTCAGACAACTTAGTCCATAGATGTTAGTAAACTTAATATTATGTTAGTCTGACAATCAATCAATTGTATTCAATCAAATTATAAAAACTGTGAATTTAAAAAGATAAAAGATAAATATTAACCGGGACCAACGGCTTAACGTGTCTTCCGAAGCACGGAAAAAGCGCCCAATAAACGTACATATGAAATTCTTCCATACTGGACTGGGAGAGAAAGAAAAGCATAGAATGTTCCAGTTGCCCTTCCTCCCGGGCATGCTGTAAAAGACAGCAAAAGGGATTCGAGGGTTACAGTGTATTTTAATTTAGGCGATGGGCTGACAACCTGTCACTACAGCAATACACATTACAATCTAAAATTGCCCTCAATTTATGTCAGACGTGGCGAAAGCGCCTTTTAGGAGGCGTTTTACGCTCTGCCTACCCCGTAAGGGATAAAGGCGTGATTTTATGTATGTATGTATGTATGAAAATCGAAAACCGAAAAATACATTGGTACGTGGTGGGATTCGAACCACGACCTCCCGCTCAGGAGGCAGCGGCCCTATCCACTACACGGTCTTACCAGTTGACCAGTAATATCTCTCTAGCTGAACAAATGGTTCACAGCGCTCTTTGAGAACAATTTCACAGTCAACGTGATGTCACAGCAAAGTGCGAGCTCTCGCAAAACGCCGCATGGAATAATGAAAGCAAATGGCCGGAACACGAGCACCTCACTCAGTCAAATTGTCAAGAGCTACTACGAAGGGTGACGAAGGCTCGCGTCGACACTTCGTCATCTCAAAATAGTGAACAGATGTGACAATATAGAAAGAGCTAACTGAGTAACTGCCTCCGTGGTCTAGTCATGGGCTTACGATCCGGAGGTCCTGGGTTCGATAATTGTCAATTTATCACTTTATGAGGTTCTTACCCAGTTTGGGTAGGACATTGCAGGCTGATTCACCTGATCGTCCGAAAACTAAAAAGATTCCGTGCTAAGGAGGGCGGGTGTCTTTGATAGTGGTCGTTACTCAAATCATTTCACAGGTCTAATAGCTGTGCTACTAGGCGGTTTAAAAACTCTGACACTACAGTTAGTTCATTTAGCGTTGACTTATCGATACCAACTTGTTTTGCAGCCCATAAACTGCTTTTTCTTTACCGCTTTAAAGATAATCGACCGCAAAATATATGTTTGCAACAAGGTTACAGTTTGTGGTTCCGAAAATTGAACCTCTACTAAACTGCAAAGAAAATGCTGTTTACAGGCCGCAAAACACGTTGGTATGGATAACTCAATGTTAAAAAAACAAACTATAGAATCTACTCGCTAAGAAGGAGATAGAGAAAGAAATATTAGGCATCACATCTTCGCTAAGGCAGTTTCATGACAAAGGCAACACAATTGTTTTATATATCAAAGTTAAGAAAGTAACAGCGCTATTTAAAAAAAAAATATTCGTTCGCCGGAATCGACAGTGTCAACAGATCAAGAGTCGTATTTTTGAATCACTCGTTGTAACAACCCCCCCCCCTACCCCCCCTAACAACCCTAATATAAATGATATGTGAAAGGAAGTGTGAGAGAGGTGTGGAGGAAAGGTAGGAATGTGGAGAGGATTAGAGGAGAGGAAGGGAATAGGAAAGAGGAATAGTGGATGGGAAGAGTGGCTGAATGTCTAGCAATAAGGTTACAAATATGGCTCGTGATCGTGATCGTCTAGTATTATAGTTAGGACCGTATGTTGTGTGATAAAATTTGTATAAAGTAACCCAAATCCTTTAAAGTGGTAGTGGGATGTTATAACTTAGCTCTCTTTAGGTTCTTGGGACAACATGGGGACAGTGCGCAGCGGGATAACAGAACCTCCGATTCCAGCTCCAACCATTCGCTGGTAGAGGATTTATGTGCTCGCCAACCATCAACGAATGAGATTTACTTCAATTACCAATTCCCAGACACTAATAAAGACAGTAAATAGCCTAGGAACTTGTCCTTGATGCAAAACCCATCATGCGAGCCCCAGAAAAGGAAAGAGGAGGCACTTCTGTGCCCTCCAATTGGTTTTTGTTTTGGCCAAGCCTCAGGCCAGAGATAAGTGACAGCGCACTTAGGAGTTTTGGAACGAGTCCAGATTGATGAACAGCATCATGTAAAATATAATTAATTTGAGCTGATTTATTGGTCAGCCAACCAAGACAGAGCAAGTCATGTCTGATGTAATTTGTAGTAAGTTGTGATGTCCAATTGAGAAACATTGCCTCAACAAAGGTTTTATAAATTGTTGTCCAGCTATGCTGGAAGCACCGACTATGAAACTGCACCAGTCATCGATCTCCACTTATGATATGCACATCCAGGAGTCAGTAGAATAGATAGGGATGCCGAAGCTAGTCCCAGATAATATAACAATCATTCACACCGCAAGCCATAGATTCGTTGTAGATATAGGAGTGATAGGCAAGAGCAAGTAGTGACTGATTGTAAGAAAGACTTCTTTAGTGCAAAATAAGCTTCTGTGATCTAAATGCTGTTACAGACATATCGAATGCTAAGATGTAGTATGTGATGGAGGTTTGACCATGGCTGATACCATGTCGCTCAATTGACATCAAGTCAAGTAGTATTTCAGTAGTATAATGGCTTGTCAAAGCCAACCGACCATAAATCAGTCATATAAAATCCACATAAAGTGAATGAATATATAATTTTAATTCCAGACCCGTTCCTGGGTAATTTGAGGTTGTAGGTAGGATACAGATAACATCATCCCACATGCCATGCTGTATTGGTTTGGTAAGTATAATAAAATACTCCCATTAGGTAGTTGGACCATAGTCCCAATCAGTTGTAAGTATAAAACCCACACATCAGTAGGTATATTATCAAAGATAAACTTTGTCAGTCTGTAGAACAGGATCATCAATTGTATAAAACCTACATAGTAGGTATCAGAGGTGAACGTTCCCACCAAGTTTGTAGCTGGTGTTCTAGAGTCTAGAACATACATACATATAGGATCATGAATCCAATAAATGTTTCAAAACATTGTCCGTTGAATATATTTCACAATAAAGTGAATATAAAATCAATTCAGTATCCACTGCCAGGATAAGCATGTAGGTATGAATAACTCATACATAGGTATTAAATCCACAGTTAAGTGAATATAAATCAGTTCAGTAGTTTATTTGAGAAGAATAGGTAAGTATTTTGTCTCCTCTGCCAGGATAGGTAGGTATGATCAATTCATACATAGATATAGTTATAAAACATAGAATGTATTAAAATAATTTATACATTCCACTGCTGGGCACATCATGAAACATTAGGATGATGCTTCTCTGCATAAAGGGAAGGTAAGGCAGGAATTTCAGTAAAGGGAAGGGTGAGAGCTACCTATCTAAACACAAACTAGAATCCCAAATAACTACCCCCACCTACTTTCCTAGATATTGTCCTAATTCTTATTACTTAGAATACCTATCCATCTAAACCTACCCCTACCTAACCTACTCCTACAATGTACCTAAACTGCCTATTTACCTAACCGCATAGCTGTGTATGAATTATGTAATTGCATGCTAAACCGACCTACAATCCTACATATATCTCATTAACCGTACCTATCATATAAGAAATATTGGAAATTATATATATATATATATATATAAATGAATAGAACGGCCTTTGGCAAGTATGAAATATCATAAAAAAGGATTGTTAATTGAACAGGGAAAAACCTTGTCAATAAACAAAGTCTGAAGTGGACAAGATAATTAAATAAATGTAGAAATGGTAAAGTAAATAAAACACGATGTAAATTCCTTTAGAATCCTTGTAGGTGGCACTCCACCAGCTCTGCAAGACTCCACTGTCAGCATCCTCCACTCCACCATGTAAAGAACAGCTGATCGTCAGGTCACCGCCCTCCGTCCACAACAGGAACAACTGATGGCACCAACATCCCACCAAAGTGGGTCGCTTGGTTGCCTCCCGGCTGCATACTCTCCTCTCCTCTTTGATGTGTACACTTTCACTGGTAAAAGTCAACTAAACTTCAAGTAAAACTAAACTTCCACTCGAACTAAAACTCCAGGTCAACTAAACTTCTCCCTGCTCGGTCCCCGACGCTATTTTCTTCCCCCGGCGTCCTTCTCCATCTCTCGTCGCCCCCGTCTCTCCCTTTCCGGCCGAATCCCCCCTTCTCGAGCCCCTCGACTGTTTTATCTTCCCTCTCATATCCCATTTTCTTGATAGTTCTCCCATTCTCCTCCAGATGGCACCGCGTGTCCTTCTGGTTCTGTGTTGTCGAAACCTATCTTCACAATATCTGCACACAATCCAAATACTCGGCATTTTATTATTATTAAGTAATTATAAAATGCTTATCGTATATAGTATGTGTAGATAAACCAATACCACACAATAAAAACAATTAACTTACCTCATAAATATAATCTTTATATTTTTCAATCTGGCATAACACCTATAATTTACTTCAAATTGAAGTAATTTCAGTTCGATCTGGCTACAAGTAGTAGTTCTCTACTCAATCAACATTAGATTGGCATTAGTTTCTCGTTTATAGTGATTCTCCTACCAATCTGATAGATGGCGTTACTTGTATTTTAAAACAGTGATTTAGTCCCGAATAGCAGAAGCTAAGTCTATTACAATCGCCCCGATTTTTGTGAGAAAAATCGTGTTTTAGATCGAATGGAGTAAAATTTTACAGATATGTTTTAAATACAATAAGATTTCAAACAGATGTCGCCCCCAAAATTCTATGAAATTCGATCAAAACCGATTTTTCGAAGAAAAATCCACTAATAAAATAGAAAATCAGACGTTCCTATGATAATTAAATATGAAAGCTATTGCCCCGCCCCCATAGTAAATGAATCTTATTACCTAAAATAATAGAAAACATAAAATATGAAACCTATCCCCATAAATAACTAGGTGTATATACAAAAAAAACACAAATCCTGAAACTAGATCGCCCCCTTGATGAACGAATTGTATTATCTTAAGGATACTAAACACTTCTGATTCCAACCATATCTAAGTTGAAAATTAAGACCCGCCCCCAAAATCTATAAGTTTGTAAAACTTTAATTCAAGAATTGTCAAAAAATGTTTTCGTAAATGTCCGGATAAATAGTCTTAAAATTTTAGAGTGAATTGAAATTAAAATTTACATTGGGCATTGTTGATAAACTGTTCATTTGAATTACCTATCAACTCTAGGTAAACAAAAATTATGATAAGATTAATTTTAGATTAGAAATTACTTTGCTAATATCCCTCTCAGTGATCCGAAGTACCAGCCTGCTTTCATAAAACACCCAAATAGGTTAAACATATCTGGCTAAAGCTAAACAATGCAGATATTTAATTGAGAAAATTTAATCAAGCATTTAAGTCAAATTATCATCCCTACTTTACCTATTCCATCCATAGCAAGATACGAGTAGTAAAATTATAATATTACTGATTCTACCAGTTCGTATCAAATCCATGCCATTTGTTGTGTGTAAATAATTTGTAAAGTCTGTAAAGGTACTTTGTCAGAGTAGATGCTTGCAGAGATACCTCGAATAACGATTCTACAAAGATCCATAACTAACCATTGTGCTTAATTAGTCATTTTTCCGCAAAATCGCTACAGAAGTAAACTCAGAGTGTAATGAGGTGATTTGATCCCCAACTATGCCCAACACAATAGTTGAGTCTAAGCAAATAACAACCAAAATGTATAAGATTCCAAAATCTATTTACTACTCATCAAGTGTGGATGGAGTTAAAACATATTTTTGTTTGTATTAATATGTTGTGAAATAGATGAAAACAAGCCAGGCCCCCAAACCATCTTAAAGGCATTGTAGCAAGTTAATAGAGAATGTTTAAAACCTTCTAAAATTTAATATCTAGTTCTCCTCTTTACTTTAACTATTTATTTACGCCAATATGCTAAAACAGCTATTTCGCTAAACTTTACGCCAAAATGCCAAAAGAGTCTTTACGCCAAAATGCTTAGAGACATAACGCCAAAATTCCAAACACAACAAACTTAATGGATTTTATTTATTCTGATATTACGCCAAATGCATAAAAATAATTAAGTCTCTTTTGAATACGCTATCTGCTTGCCCTAAAAATAAAACTATGCCAAAGCAAAACTATCTAGAAATGCTATGCAAAATCTGCTAACCTAATAACTGTTACACACTAAACTTGAGATACGCCAATGCACAAAAATACCTATATCTTCATAAACAATCTATCAACCAACATGCCTCCATGAATATCCAATACTATTATTTTTCATCAATATCTTTCCTATTACTATTAACATAATTTATTTATATCCAGACTTTTACAAAAACATATCTAATAAATATTTAATTATTACTTTAAATATTGAACATTAGAACAAACTAAAAAAACCTGAAAGTTTTAATTGCCTTTTTTTTATAATATTGGACAATAACCTGATAAAAAGCTTTGAATTTATTTACTTTATTACAAGTGTTAATTTATTTAGTAAACTCAATCACTATTAAGATATCTCAATACTCAACCAAAAGGAAAAGACTAAATGAATTTAAAGGAAAAGACTAAATGAAAATAAAACTAATATTCAAATTAAAACATAAGGTAAATAAGCTGTTTATACTATCCATAGCAGCCATTAAGTATACCATAACACCCCCATTAGAAATACCCCATAACTATATAAGTTGACCATCAAATAGAATGTTCAAAATTATTATGATAAAACTCATTCCGATGATTTAAAACTCTGATACCAATGAAATTTAAAAGGTAAATACTATAGGATAATTACAACCCATACCAATGATACTTCTGCAAACAATCTAAGTAGTAATAAATAAAATCAGTTTGAATTTAAGATGAAGCTTTCTTATTTGTTCCGGAATATGATATTACCCAAAGGCCGTTCCCAAATGAAACACAAAATCATATAAAGGCTGTTGAAATCAAAATAAAATATTGCCGCCATTTGCACAGATATATTACCAAAGCCGTTCTATTATTCAAACAAATAAATTAAATTAATTAAACAAGTATTATGTTAGCCAAAGTGAAATATGCATTATCCAACAAATTGAGGACGTAATTTAAAAGAAATGTTCTATCTTTTTGTTCTAGAATGAAGATACTGTACTATTAAATAGAACTGCATAAATAGAAAACCTATTCCTAATTGTCTTTGAATAAAAACATAGTAGGAACTTGTTGGGAAATGACTGTCCTAAAGTACCTGAAAATATCTCAAAACACAGGTAAAGTATTTAAATACTTTCCTCCTAGCTATAGGCGACTTACGTGAAAGATTTCCTGCGGGGACTTGGCACTATCACTATTTAAACACCGCACATAAACACACAAACACACGTAAACTTTTTCCACTTGATATTTCACTTGTTATCCCGACAAACACTAGGAACACTTGGTGTTTAACTCGGAATGAACGTTCACGTATTCTAGCGTACAAAATGTACTACAAATATAACGAAAACTAGAATAAACTATTGAAAACAACGAAATTAAACTAGCCGAGTAAAATTATTTTCAAAAGAACTGTCAAAAACTTTACTCAGTTTACCTGAACCTCACGTAATTAATTATATGAAAGACAAGGATAAAGCAATCAAATCTACTAGGAACACGGTATTTCTATCTCTCTCTGACGTTTTTAGTGTTTGACGTTTCGGAAACGATCTGCCAATCGATTGAAGATCGATTGACGTCCAGCAAAGCTATGTTCAAATTACAACATTTAATTCGCAAGATTTACATGTTTATATTATATTTACCCGTAAAATAGATTAGAAAATGAAACAAACTAAATGATTTATATCAAATATTTAAGTATTGTATAGAAAACAAATATACTAAGTCAAAACTATTTAAAATGTCAAAATTTTACGTTAATGAAATAAATATCTGGTAGTAGAGCATAGGTTTTGAACGCACCCCAGGTGTCAACATTAGTGTTGGCATAATAAGCGGATTTTCCCTAATTGTGTGGAATTCATGCTGGCCTGGGAACGAGAGAAAAACATAGAATGTGCCAGCCGCACTTCCTCCCGGGCACGCTGCAAAAACCAGCTAAGGGATCCGAGGGTTTCAGTATATTGTAATTTAGGCGATGGGCCGACAACCTGTCACTAAACCTTCAAATCTATCTCAAATAACCCTCAAAGCCCTATCAGAGCCGGCAAAACGACCCCTGCTCAGGCCGTCCACGCTCCGCCTACCCCACCAGGGACAAAGGCGCGACCACATGCATGTATGTATGTATGTGTGGAATTCATAAAGTGTAAGCTAAACAAAGATATCGAATTGTGATATTTTTTTAAAATATTAAAAAAAAAACTTAATAAAGAAATTAATCATGCCATTACCAAGTTACTTAAAAAAAGTGAGAAGTTGACTGTGATAGAATGTTAAACTATATGAAACCTAGCGAAAATTAAAATGGAAGCTATGTACTTATATTTATTTATGTGCAAAAATGCTATGTAACTTGTTATTTGAGATGAATTACCGAATTATCAAAGCATTGTTCTTAAAGTGATAAAATAGATATTGTCTTTTCTCAAGGAATAATAAAAGTTATACTTCCCAATTCTATTTAAAACTAACATAAATAATACCTAGATATTAAGATAACAATTTCCTGTCTTTGTTCTTAGTTACCAATTTAAACTAACTTGTAACTTTTCAAAATAATTTATAAAGGTAATTCTACATTGAAAACTGGCAACACCGATTTTCTAATGTCATATCATATGTTGAATGTTGATAACCCAATCTATTTTCTTTTCAGAGCAAATCCAACCCATTCTAATCCCCAAACCGAAGTCTTAGTGTCCCTATCCTACAGGTTCCTAGCCAGCAAATGGCTGACGCACACACCTCCCGCCGTCACACGACCCAAGAAGTCCCAAGAAGAGAACATCTGAGAGACAACCCACTTTGCAAACCACTCTCCGTTTCAATGAGCAATAGACCAAATTATGATCCTGCGCTCACGGCACCAATTGTAACAACCCCCCCCCCCCTACCCCCCCTAATAACCCTAATATAAATGATATGTGAAAGGAAGTGTGAGAGAGGTGTGGAGGAAAGGTAGGAATGTGGAGAGGATTAGAGGAGAGGAAGGGAATAGGAAAGAGGAATAGTGGATGGGAAGAGTGGCTGAATGTCTAGCAATAAGGTTACAAATATGGCTCGTGATCGTGATCGTCTAGTATTATAGTTAGGACCGTATGTTGTGTGATAAAATTTGTATAAAGTAACCCAAATCCTTTAAAGTGGTAGTGGGATGTTATAACTTAGCTCTCTTTAGGTTCTTGGGACAACATGGGGACAGTGCGCAGCGGGATAACAGAACCTCCGATTCCAGCTCCAACCATTCGCTGGTAGAGGATTTATGTGCTCGCCAACCATCAACGAATGAGATTTACTTCAATTACCAATTCCCAGACACTAATAAAGACAGTAAATAGCCTAGGAACTTGTCCTTGATGCAAAACCCATCATGCGAGCCCCAGAAAAGGAAAGAGGAGGCACTTCTGTGCCCTCCAATTGGTTTTTGTTTTGGCCAAGCCTCAGGCCAGAGATAAGTGACAGCGCACTTAGGAGTTTTGGAACGAGTCCAGATTGATGAACAGCATCATGTAAAATATAATTAATTTGAGCTGATTTATTGGTCAGCCAACCAAGACAGAGCAAGTCATGTCTGATGTAATTTGTAGTAAGTTGTGATGTCCAATTGAGAAACATTGCCTCAACAAAGGTTTTATAAATTGTTGTCCAGCTATGCTGGAAGCACCGACTATGAAACTGCACCAGTCATCGATCTCCACTTATGATATGCACATCCAGGAGTCAGTAGAATAGATAGGGATGCCGAAGCTAGTCCCAGATAATATAACAATCATTCACACCGCAAGCCATAGATTCGTTGTAGATATAGGAGTGATAGGCAAGAGCAAGTAGTGACTGATTGTAAGAAAGACTTCTTTAGTGCAAAATAAGCTTCTGTGATCTAAATGCTGTTACAGACATATCGAATGCTAAGATGTAGTATGTGATGGAGGTTTGACCATGGCTGATACCATGTCGCTCAATTGACATCAAGTCAAGTAGTATTTCAGTAGTATAATGGCTTGTCAAAGCCAACCGACCATAAATCAGTCATATAAAATCCACATAAAGTGAATGAATATATAATTTTAATTCCAGACCCGTTCCTGGGTAATTTGAGGTTGTAGGTAGGATACAGATAACATCATCCCACATGCCATGCTGTATTGGTTTGGTAAGTATAATAAAATACTCCCATTAGGTAGTTGGACCATAGTCCCAATCAGTTGTAAGTATAAAACCCACACATCAGTAGGTATATTATCAAAGATAAACTTTGTCAGTCTGTAGAACAGGATCATCAATTGTATAAAACCTACATAGTAGGTATCAGAGGTGAACGTTCCCACCAAGTTTGTAGCTGGTGTTCTAGAGTCTAGAACATACATACATATAGGATCATGAATCCAATAAATGTTTCAAAACATTGTCCGTTGAATATATTTCACAATAAAGTGAATATAAAATCAATTCAGTATCCACTGCCAGGATAAGCATGTAGGTATGAATAACTCATACATAGGTATTAAATCCACAGTTAAGTGAATATAAATCAGTTCAGTAGTTTATTTGAGAAGAATAGGTAAGTATTTTGTCTCCTCTGCCAGGATAGGTAGGTATGATCAATTCATACATAGATATAGTTATAAAACATAGAATGTATTAAAATAATTTATACATTCCACTGCTGGGCACATCATGAAACATTAGGATGATGCTTCTCTGCATAAAGGGAAGGTAAGGCAGGAATTTCTGTAAAGGGAAGGGTGAGAGCTACCTATCTAAACACAAACTAGAATCCCAAATAACTACCCCCACCTACTTTCCTAGATATCGTCCTAATTCTTATTACTTAGAATACCTATCCATCTAAACCTACCCCTACCTAACCTACTCCTACAATGTACCTAAACTGCCTATTTACCTAACCGCATAGCTGTGTATGAATTATGTAATTGCATGCTAAACCGACCTACAATCCTACATATATCTCATTAACCGTACCTATCATATAAGAAATATTGGAAATTATATATATATATATATATAAATGAATAGAACGGCCTTTGGCAAGTATGAAATATCATAAAAAAGGATTGTTAATTGAACAGGGAAAAACCTTGTCAATAAACAAAGTCTGAAGTGGACAAGATAATTAAATAAATGTAGAAATGGTAAAGTAAATAAAACACGATGTAAATTCCTTTAGAATCCTTGTAGGTGGCACTCCACCAGCTCTGCAAGACTCCACTGTCAGCATCCTCCACTCCACCATGTAAAGAACAGCTGATCGTCAGGTCACCGCCCTACGTCCACAACAGGAACAACTGATGGCACCAATATCCCACCAAAGTGGGTCGCTTGGTTGCCTCCCGGCTGCATACTCTCCTCTCCTCTTTGATGTGTACACTTTCACTGGTAAAAGTCAACTAAACTTCAAGTAAAACTAAACTTCCACTCGAACTAAAACTCCAGGTCAACTAAACTTCTACCTGCTCGGTCCCCGACGCTATTTTCTTCCCCCGGCGTCCTTCTCCATCTCTCGTCGCCCCCGTCTCTCCCTTTCCGGCCGAATCCCCCCTTCTCGAGCCCCTCGACTGTTTTATCTTCCCTCTCATATCCCATTTTCTTGATAGTTCTCCCATTCTCCTCCAGATGGCACCGCGTGTCCTTCTGGTTCTGTGTTGTCGAAACCTATCTTCACAATATCTGCACACAATCCAAATACTCGGCATTTTATTATTATTAAGTAATTATAAAATGCTTATCGTATATAGTATGTGTAGATAAACCAATACCACACAATAAAAACAATTAACTTACCTCATAAAATATAATCTTTATATTTTTCAATCTGGCATAACACCTATAATTTACTTCAAATTGAAGTAATTTCAGTTCGATCTGGCTACAAGTAGTAGTTCTCTACTCAATCAACATTAGATTGGCATTAGTTTCTCGTTTATAGTGATTCTCCTACCAATCTGATAGATGGCGTTACTTGTATTTTAAAACAGTGATTTAGTCCCGAATAGCAGAAGCTAAGTCTATTACATCGTATCGGTGTCGCATACGAAAGACTAACATTCGCATGGTAAATTGTATGAAAATCGCGTGAATATCTTTCGTGTGCGCATTGGAGTTCGAGTGATTCAAAAATACTACTCTTGATCTGTTGACACTGTCGATTCCGGCGACACCGAATACTATTTTTTTTAAATAGCGCTGTTACTTTATCAACTTTGATATATAAAACAATAGTGTTGCCTTTGTCATATTAAAACTGCCTTAGCCTTTTTTTTAAGGGAATAAAAAAATAATTTAATTCATGTTCTTATGTCTTTGTTGCCTGGGTAAACAGAGTCGCCGCTTTCGACTTTCAAACGAATGGAAGTTTACACAATATAACTGTAAAACGAGCCAAGTACAACATTTACTGTTATAGCCACATAACACTTTATAACAAGAACGTTACTTATACTGGCCTGGGAGCGAGAGAAAAACATAGAATGCGCCAGCTGCTTTTCCTCCCGAGCATGCTGTAAAAACCAGCTAAGGGATCTGAGGGTTTCAGTATATTGAAATTTAGGCGATGGGCTGACAATCTGTCACTACAGCAATATACCTACAAATATATCTTAAATAACCCTCAAAACTTTGTTAGACGTGGCGGAATGACCTTTTTTAGGTCGTTTACGCTCTGCCTACCCCATTAGGGATAAAGGCGTGACTAAATGTATGTATGTAAGTCTGTCTTGTTTATATTGTTATGGACAAGGCTACAAGGCTAGGTATACCTACTACCTACACTGAAGCTTTTTTGTATCCGAATATTTCTGTTTGGATGAAGCAATACTTTAATAAACTTATTCGAAAAATACATAATATTTTAAATTTATCTTTCTTTTTACATACATAAAGTCACGCCTTTATCCCTTACGGGGTAGGCAGAGCATATAATGTCTAGGAATAGGCGCCTTCGCCACGTCTAAGGACTATTTTGGATTGTAATGTGTATCGCTATAGTGACAGTAGGTTGTCAGCCAATCGCCTAAGTTATAATACACTGTAACCCTTGAATTCCTTTTGATTTCTGGTACATGCCCAGGTGGAAGGGCAAAACCCGAACGACTAACATTCGCATTGCAAATTGTCGCATGCCAAAGCAGCTCTTCCGTATGCACATTGGAATTCGAGTGATTCAAAAATACCTCCTGACCTTGCTACATGGTTAATTGGGGTTTTCGTCAAACCGGAAACCTATAAACGATAAAAGAAAAGTAGATACTCTTAATAATTATAAATAGATATTGTTTTCCTTAGTCAAGATTGGTTAGCAGAGCTGTTACGATATAAAGCTTTTAAGTCAGAAGATAGAAGCCATCTTTGTTGTTCTTTAGCTTAATGTGACAAATAGGCGCTAAAGATAGAAATCTTAATTAATTCTTGAATCTCTAAGTCTCGTATTTATAAAGCAATCTCAAGATTAAGAGCAATATTAAGTACGGATTTGACAGATCGTATTGTACTGAAATGACATTTCTGATGCGAACTTAAACCGGCTGTCAATCTCGAGTGCTGTTTGTAAATACGGGCCTAGGTAGTAAGTGCTAAATGGCTTTTTAGTGTTATTTAATAAGCTAAAAATTTTAATTTTTTCTATGTATCGTTGCACTAAAATAAATCATTTCTTACTTACTAAATAATAACGTGAAACAATATTAATATACGTTATTTATTTCATCAACTGTTCACGTTCCTTTATCAAAACGTGTCCCTGTATTTTTTATGATCCACGTTTAAACAGTAAATACTCAAATATGTTTACAATTCGATTTGTATTTTAATAAAAAAGTAAGTTAGTAAACACCCATGTTAAAATCTCTGTAGTAATTTTATTTTTAGTAACAATATTGTGTTTTATTAAATTTCTATTTTTGTTTTATTTCCAGGTACCTACTGACGAATGGCAGATAAATTACTTTAGTGACTCGGGTCATTCGACTCGAGAATCCACTCGCTAAGGAGAAGAAGTGACTATGTATTTCAGTAGGCGTAAGTCTGTTTCTTCCATGCTGGACTGAGAGCGAGAGAAAAACAGAATGTGCCAGCTGCATTTCCTCCCGGGCATGCTGTAAAAACCAGCTAAGGGATCCGAGGGTTTCAGTATATTGCAATGTAGGCGATGGGCTGACAATCTGTCACTATAGCAATATACCTACAAAACTATCTTAAATAACCCTTAAAACTTTGTCAGACGTGGCGTAACGACCTTTGTTTAGGTAGGCATTAGGGATAAAGGCGTGATTATATGTATGTATGTATGTAATAATATCAAAACATTCCCTAATCAGTATTCTCAGCCAAATACAAGTGCATTTTATAAAGTTACAAATACATATTATAAATAACCCTCAAAACTTTGTTAGACGTGGCGGAATGACCTTTTTTAGGTCGTTTACGCTCTGCCTACCCCATTAGGGATAAAGGCGTGACTAAATGTATGTATGTAAGTCTGTCTTGTTTATATTGTTATGGACAAGGCTACAAGGCTAGGTATACCTACTACCTACACTGAAGCTTTTTTGTATCCGAATATTTCTGTTTGGATGAAGCAATACTTTAATAAACTTATTCGAAAAATATATAAATTTTAAATTTATCTTTATTTTTACATATATAAAGTCACGCTTTATCCCTTACGGGGTAAGCAGAGCGTAAAACGTCTAGGAATAGGCGCCTTCGTCACGTCTGTCTAAATTTAAGGACTATTTTGGATTGTAATGTGTATCGCTAAAGTGACAGTAGGTTGTCAGCCAATCGCCTAAGTTATAATACACTGTAACCCTTGAATTACTTTTGATTATTGCTACAGCATGCCCAGGAGGAAGGGCAGCTGGAACATTCTATGTTTTTCTATAGTCCCCAGTCCAGCTTGGATATTCTTACAGAACCATTTAAACTGCTGTAAAATATCTTGGTCCTATTTTTATTTTATGTAATTTCTATTCTATTCTATATCTTGTCTCCAACATTGTCACATGTTGAGTAAAACCGCTAGAATTGTACAAATGTTAGCACGTGCTCAATTTTGCTTACATTGTTCACGTCGATGAAATCACATGAGTTTTCATTTCATAGTTAAACTATTAGCCGCTTACACGTGTACGAATTCACATGACAAACTGTTTACAAAATTATGCAACGCGATCAACTCGTCAAAATACTTGTTATGAGAGAATGCTGATATTTTTTTTGTGTTTTGTCAGTTTAAAATAAAAGCGGTATGGTTTATTTCCTGTTGCAATTTAACTACTTTTCCCAGGGAGGAATGGGAATATGAAAGGAAACTTACATACATTCAAAAAAATTACGCCTTTATACCTTACGGGGTAGGCAGAGCGTAAAACGCCTCGTATAAGGCGCTTTCGCCACGTCTGACAAACTTGAGGACAATTTTAGATTGTAATGTGTATTGCTGTAATCGTAGGGTGTTTGAGTGTCCTAGATCTAACACTTATTTTTATTTTTAGTCTTTCTCCGTCCGTGCTATCCAACTATGGAACAAGCTTCCTCGAAACATTCAAGATAGTCCCTCTTTCTTAACTTTCAAAAAAAGACTGAAAGAGCATTTTATTTCCTAACCATAATGTAAATAGAATATTATGTATTAGTACATGTTATGAAGTATATATGTATTCGGATAAATTTTATTTATTTTACTTATTGTACCTATATCCCGTGAAGTCCCATCTTTCATCCCCACTAGGTAGGCTGGAAGATATCTCTTATAGAGATAAGCTCGCCTTTGCTTTAATTTGAAAATTTATCCTATGTATTGAAATTTATGCAATAAAGAACATAATAAATAGTAATGTAGTTGTCTAAAATAAAAGTTGCCATGATAATAAAACTGAATACCATGACTATGTACGAATTATTTGTCATAATAGTCTGTCTCATTTTTCTTGGACTAACAATGAGCATTATAGTTCAGTAGACCTTCTCTTTTCGTTTTATCCGTGAACTAGTGACCCGCCCCGGCTTCGCACGGATATTATCAGTCAAAGTCAAATCATTTATTTCCAAATAGATTCCTAAGAACACTTTTAGAAAGTCACAAGCGAGTCTATTACAAATAAAATTAAATCTATGTCACAAAATAAAATAAAACTATATCACAATGAAGAAGAAGCATTAGAAACTCGCACTTTGCGCCCCTCCCTTCGTTTTATCTTATTCTTACTTTTGTCCTTTTTGTTCAAAATAGGGTTTGTGACCGCAATGTGTGCCAATTTCTTATGCTTCACTGAAATATCAGAGCTCCAGACATCTTTGTCATTAGTATAGTCATCTAACTTATAATAGGCTTTCCGATATAATGTGTTTTTAGTAGTATCTTTAAATTGATTTTCTGACAAATGTAATATATGGTCAGGTATTTTGTTATAGTATTGTATACTTAGACCTAAAAATGTTTTTTTTTACTTTAACTAACCTAAACGGGGGCTGGTCAATTTTATTTTTGCTTCTAAGGTTCCGGTTATGCCTGTCACCATTTTTGGTAAAACTATGAATAATTTTCCTTGCATACATGATATTTTCATATATAAATTGACATGGTACAGTTAAAATATTTATCACTTTGAACAATTCTCTTAGGGATTCACGACATCTGAGTTTGTAAATTGCTCTAATAGCCCGTTTTTACAAAACAAAAATTGAATCAATGTCAGCAGCGTGGCCCCACAGCAAAATTCCATAGGACATTGCTGTAGCAACATCCGTGAGCTCTCGGATTCTTCGCACAGCAAATGCGGCTGAACTTAGTCTTCCCGATAAAGATGTAATATGAGGGAGCCATTGAAGTTTCGAGTCAAGTGTAATCCCTAAGAAAACTGTGCTTTCGGTGAACTCTAATTTTTCATTATTAAGTACAACATCATTATTGGAAGAATGTACATTAGGCAAAGTAAATTTTATACATTTGGTTTTCTTCGCATTCAACACTAAATTATTAACAGTGAACCAATTATGAATTTGTCATTATTTTGGATATGTCTATCAACTTTAAATATAAGAGATGTATCATCTGCAAATAATACAATCTTTGACAAATTCTCTATCATGTAGGGCAAATCATTAATATACACTAGAAATAGAAATGGACCTAATATCGAACCTTGAGGTACACCTATTTTAACACGAGACCCTGATGACTTAGCTCCGTTTACATTTACCTTCTGGATCCTATCGTCCAAATAAGTAAATTCTCAAGGCTTGATTTTTGATTCCATAGTGTTTCAATTTTGACAATAAAGTTTCATGATCTACGCAATCAAATGCTTTAGAGAGATCACAAAATACGCCAATGGCATCTTTTGATTCCTCCCAAGCACTAAATATATGTTTCAAAAGGGCAACACCAGCATCTGTAGTGCAACGTCCCTTTGTAAACCCAAATTGCTGGTTATGTAATAATTTATTGTGATTAAAATGAGAAAGCATTTGATTGAGCATGATCTTTTCAAACACTTTGCTCAATACTAGTAAAACAGATACAGGCCTATAGTTGCTTTTATCTGCCTTGTCACCAGCCTTGAACAAAGAAACTACTTTACTGCTTTTCATCAAATCAGGAAATATACCGTGATCAATACAATCATTAAAAATATCTGACAAGTATGGTGCTAATACATTGATAATTGAGGTACACACTTTGACTGACATCCCCCATAAGTCTTCAGTTGCCTTAACCTTTATATCTTTAAACAATTTAACAATTTGCTGGGGGCTAACATGACTAAATTTAAATTCAGAATTGCAGGCTCCCACGTTTTCTTTAAGTAATGCTAATGAAAGCAAAGGTGAAGAGTTAAGAGATTCAGTGGTTATCAGGGGTATATTTGTAAAAAAATGTTTCAAATTCCTGGGCAACTTCGCAATCATTACTAATTATTCCACGGTCAGTTTTAATTGAAAAGTTATTTTCACGTTTCTTTGTTTTACCTGTTTCGCTGTTGATAACTTTCCATACAGTTTTAATTTTATTATCAGCAGTTTTAATTTTGTTACTAATAAAATTTGCTTTATCCATTAGGCATGCTAACTTAAATGTTTTCGAATAGTTTTTAACAAATTGTTTGAGGCTATCACTATTTGTCATGTTTCTCGGCTCATAGAGATCAAAAAGCCTATCTCTACTGATTCGTAGACCTGTGGTCGCCCAATCACTGAATTAAAATTTCGTATTAATTTCTTTTGAATTTATTTTGAAAATAATTTCAAATTTTTCACTAATTGTAGAAAAAAAATCTTTATATACGTTATTGGGATTACTATTAAAATTAAGATTAGGCAATTTATTGATGAGAACATTTTGGTATTTTTCAAACCTACTAGTAGTAATACGTCTTGACTCAATTTTAAACCTTTGATTTTTATCAGGATTGTTAAATGTAAATGTTACACTTTGACCTCTATGATCTGATCCAAGAGAGTCAATTATGTTTTTTTCTGCAGGGTCAATAACAGAAAACATTATCAATACAAGTAGCAGAAGTTGACGTCACACGTGTAGGTTCAAAAAACACATAATTTAAATTAAATGATTTGAAAAGATTTAAAAATCTATTTTATAAATGTGGTACCCTCGTGGTTTCTAAAATATGTTATTTTATTAATTACACTTCACTCTACTAGTATAACACAGAATTAAGTCTTTTAAACTAATTTAAATAAAATTAAACAAAATAAAGCAACAAAAATATGCAACAGCTGTGTTACGACAACCAGTGTTGCCAGTACTCTCCAAACAGTGTGTCTCTACTATATTATGCATGTATTACACATATAAACCTTCCTCTTGAATCACTCTATCCATTAAAAGATACCGCATCAAAATCCGTTGCGTAGTTTTAAAGGTCTAAGCATACATAGGGATATAGTGTCAGAGAAAGCGACTTTGTTTTATACTATGTAGTGAATACAAACAAAACTATTCGAAGTTTCCAAATAAGATCTGCCTACTCTAGCTAATCTGTAGGCATTGGTTCTTGACCGGTGGTCCGCGGACCACTGGTGATCCCTGGCAACATCCCACGGAGCTAACAAGGAAATCTATTGTTTGACCATTTCTGTGAGTCCCAGCTTCAAAATAATACGCTTTGCTTACCTGGTACATACATACATATAATCACGCCTTTATCCATAATAGGGTAGGCAGAGCATCAACAAGCCAAACAAAGGTCATTGCGCCACGTCTGACAAGTATTGAGGGTCATTTCAGATAGATCTGAGTATTGCTGTAGGTGACAGGTTGTCAGCCCATCGCCTAAATTACAATACACTAAAACCCTCGAATCGCTTAGCTGGTTTTTACAGCATGCCTAGGAGGAGATGCAGCTGGCACATTCTATGTTTTCCCAGTCCAGCGTTTTGCTTATCTAGGGGATGTTCAAAAAGATCTTTCACTTTCGCTTTGCTCGCGATACTTTTATGTATTCGTATTTATTTTCGTGAAAAGTCGTGCTCGCTTCGCTCGCTTTATGTATCCGCATTTACTTCCATGCTGGCCAAAGTACATAGAATTTGCCCGCTGCTTTTCCTCTCGGGCATGCTGTATAAACCAGCTAAGAGATCCGAGGGTTTCAGTATACTTTAATTTAGGCGATGGACTGACAACCTGTCACTACAGCAATGAACCTACAAGTTATCTTAAATAACCCTCAAAACTTTGTCAGACGTGGCGGAACGGCCTTTGTTTAGGTCGTTTACGCTCTGCCTACCCCATTAGGGATAAAGGCGTGATTATATGTATGTATGTATTATTGCGTATTTAGTTTCGTGTAGAGCTTCCCTCGGGTTTAACAGTGTATTTATCTACCTATATAGTTTAATTAAGTCTATTGGTGGTCCATGCCACGATAGACATTTTGTTAAATAGTCCCTCATTCCTAAAAGTTTAAGAACTTCTACTGTAGAGAATGTTATTCATCATCATCATCATTTCAGCCTACATCTACCCAGAATGTAATTATGATTGACTAATACCCAATCATCCGTTTCAGCCTCAATGGGACGTAAATAGCCCTCTAACTCTACGTATACTCGTATTTATCCGTATTGTTAAACCGACTTCTCATACGCCACACGTGCAACACATTAGATTATTCCAGTATTTCGGTACAACGTCCCAGAGTGGGTACCTACTGTTATACCGGGTGTCCTGTGTGTGGTAGAATCTGCTGCTCTCGTATTGGCTTATACAGCCATCAGAAAAGAAGCATCCTAGTCACTGTTTAAATCGTCTGATAAAGACGTAAACGCCTATTATGATTATGAAAGGACAACTTTCCACAAACGGATTGCTCAGTCAACTAACAGTCAGCAATAAGGCCGCCTATGTTGTACTTGTCTTTGTGTTATCTGTTGTTGTATAAATATTTTTAATGTGTAATAAAGTATTTTTATCTTATCTTATCTAAAGTTCAACTTCCACAAAGAAAATCATTCTAGACCAGGAAATATTTTTTTTTATGGCTTCCCTAAACAATTTTACTGTCTTGATTGTGGTGGATTTTTATGAAGAAGTCAATTTTATTAGAATGTCCTGATAATATTTCCATTTGGAAGTTGTTCAGTATCTGTGATTGAGCAACCTCTATCAGTTTGCAGGAAGCTTTCCCTTACACCCGGTATATTTTCTAGTACCGGTGTAATCGCATACGGTACGGGACGAAATCCCGGCAAATTTACCGACTCGTGCTGGCGTTTCTGGGTCAAAACGGGATTTGGTCGAGAGAATACAAATACGAAGCATCAGATACAAGTTTGACTGTAGCGTTACCGTTATGTTTGTTTCTGGCTGCCGATGTGTTAAAGATCACCGGATTTAGTTAAATCATATATTTATTTTATTTATTTAACAGTTTATTGCACACATGATAATACAGAAGACACAGACATAAAAAAACAACAGCACAGCAGGTACAGCTCATCTTTAAAAATAAATCTCTTCCAGCTGACCTACGGTAGTGCATAAGTGAGGCAGATAAAGCGTGTACAATTATAATATAGGTAAAATTACATTAAATAAGATTCAAATCCTAATATCATAATAAAATACAATAAATGTACGTCATAATAAACTGTAATTACCCTTAAAACTTGTCAGACGTGGTTGAACGACCTTGTTTAGGTCGTTTTCGCTCTGCCTACCCCATGTAAATATAGATAATAATACGATTTGAAATAACGGAGATTTTCCCTTTATCTTTATAAAGGTTTTTAATTTTTATGATAGGACTACCCGGCTTGTTGTACGATCAGAGTTCCTACCTTTCAAGTTTGACTGTTTTTTATGATGGTTAAGCTCAGATCAAACACCTACTTACAGTTTTGCTCCTTTTACACCAATATTTTCCTTCGACGGTAAAAGATTAACTTTCCACACTTTCTCCAAATAAAAAACTTATTGATGTAATTTCAGGAATCAAAACTATAAATAACAAACGCACTTTAATATAAATCACTACATAGTATAAAACAAAGTCGCTTTCTCTGTCCCTATATCCCTTTGTATGCATAAATCTTTAAAACTACGCAACGGATTTTGATGCGGTTTCTTTTAATAGATAGAGTGATTCAAGAGGAAGGTTTATGTGTATAATACATGCATAATACAGTAGAGAAACACTGATAATTTCCGTGCGAAGCCGGAGCGGGTCGCTAGTTGTAATATAAAAATATTGTATTATGGATAGGTCGTAGGGACGGATTATTTAAAACAATACCGAACCGGGACAAAGAGAAAGCTGTAGGTACACTACATTTCCTTGAACATGGAGGCCAAGGTCTAGAATAATTAAAGGCCAAGACGCTGGTTTTCAGCAAATACTACAATAGCACTGTAAACCTGAGACTACAGTTTATATTATTATGAAATTTTATTTTTTACTTTAATAATCAAGTTTCCAAATTCCTCTCAATTCCTCTTTGAATTCAGAGTGTAAACAACCTAAAACAAAGGTCGTTCCGCCACGTCTGACAAAGTTTTGAGGGTTATTTAAGATAGATTTGTAGGTATATTCCTGTAATGACAGGTTGACAGCCCATCGCCTAAATTGCAATATACCGAAACCCTCGGATCCCTTAGCTGGTTTTTACAGCATGCTAAGGAGGAAATGCAGCTGGCACATTCTATGTTTTTTGTTAGCTTCCAGTCCAGCATGAAAGACGCTATTAAAGCCCCTTAAATTTACTGTTAATGCTAGTACTACTATCATACCTAGATAGCTATTCTGAACTGTTATATCGTACCAAAGCATTATTAATTTCAGACAAAGCAAGTGCTTTGTCAATAGCGATCCCTTTGTTGCCAATATTCTGAATTAGTAGTGATGACATTGGCTGCCAGTTTCAAGTTTAATGTTTCTGTAATATCACTACATTGTATAAAACAAAGTCGCTTTCTATATCCCTATGTATGCTTATATCTTTAAAACTACGCAACGTATTTTGATGCGGTTTCTTTTAATGGATAGAGTAATTCAAGAGGAAGGTTTATATGTATAATACATGCATAATATAGTAGAGAAACACTGATGATTTGGGGTCGCTAGTTCCTAATAAATTAAATCTATCAATTAAAATAAAAATATTAAAATTAATTATTATCATAACTTACTTCCACACTGGCCAAACTGGGGAGCAAGCGAAAACCATAGAATGTGGCATCTGCATTTTCTCCCGGGCATGCTGTAAGTTTCAGTATATTGTAATTTAGGCGATGGGCTGACAACCTGTCACTACAGCGGTATACCTGCAAATCTATTAAATAAACCGTATATTAATTAAACCGCAATACTTTGTCAGACATGGCGGAACGACATTTGTTTAGGTCGTTTACGCTCTGCATACCCCATCAGGGATAAAGGCGTGATTATATTTATGTTTGTAATATCATAAAGATTGTATAATTGACCTGTGTAATGCAAGGTACAGGTTTATATATTTGTATATGTTTCTAACGAATAAACTATGGATTGCTGGATGGAGCGGGATGACATTTGGCATACACAGGAAAACTTATTTATCAGCGGGATAGCCGGAGCAAATTTCATATCTGTCAATCTGAGTATGTATTTTAAAAATGAGCGAGTACCTAATAATATGACTTTCAATAACAGCCTTTATATCGTTGAAGCGCTACTGTCGATAAAGCGATGTCGTATAAAAGATTGTCAGAGATAAACTCCAAGTTATAACGCAATATACAAGGCGGGACTGAAAGGGGCTCTCTGTACACACTGCTACAGGAAAATATCTATATTTAATACTAGCCTTTTATTTCGCAGTTTTACCCACGGCTTACTTAATGAGTTTTCCCGTTGGAATCAGATATTTCCTCGCGGTAAAAAGTGGTACTCAAGTCAGGGTGAACCTATCCTTATTTGTAGGGGTGAACGTAGCTTTCTGACGGTGAAAGATCTGTCTAAATCGGTCCAGTAGTTTTTGAGTTTATTACATACATACATACATATAGTCACGCCTCCATCCTTAATGGGGTAGGCAAAACGCAAACGACCCAAACAAAGGTCGTGTCGCCACGTATGACAAAGTTCTGAGGGTTATTTAAGATATATTTGTACGTATATTGCTGTAATGACAGGTTGTCAGCCCATTGCCTAAATTGCAATATACTGAAACCCTCGGATCCCTTAGCTGATTTTTACAGCATTCCCGGGAGGAAATGCAGCTGGCACATTCTATGTTTTTCTTTCGCTCCCAAGCCAGCATGGGAGAATTTGAGTTTATTCCTTACAAATATACACACAAAAAAAGAAAACTTTCCTCTTTATAATATGATTGCTTGCATGTGATACATCTAAACTAGCTTTATATGACGTTGAAAGATCCTAGTAGTTTGATAAAGGTAGTTCTATGAATGCGCAATAGCTCAGCTGCTGTTTATTACCCGACTGTCAGGAAGGGTAATGTTTTTCGTGCGTATCTTGTTCATTACAGCCCGATAGTGTAGGGGATAGGGCTACTGCCACCTCAGCGGGAGGTCGTGGTTCGAATCCCACCACGTACCAATGTGTTTTTGGTTTCCGACTGTCATATGTGCGTTTATAATTATAGTATTAAAAACGCCGAGTTTTTTTCGTACTTCGGAAGCCACGTTAAACCGTTGGTCCCCGGTTAATATCGATTAATACCGTAGATGTTAGTTGCTAAGCCATGTCAGAGGCCAGTGCTAGGCATTGGCGGCTTGAAAGCTCTGACCTAATCTAAGATTGGGTCTGGCTTCTCTTCTGGGTTGCGGAGGTCAGATGGCATGATCAGATCGCTCTGTATAAATCCAGAACAATCGTACAATCACCTAGATTAGGTAGTCAACCCCGAGAGATAAGGGATAAGGCGGTTGTTAGTTCAGTGGTAGGATCGCTAAAGACGCACGATCTAGTCTTGCTTGTTTTTTAATATATATTTTTTTTATTTAACGCACTTGTTTCCTATGTTTCGAACTAGCTATCCATATCAGACTCCCCTTACAAATCATTTAATGATTTTCGGTGGTGGTGGCCAATTTCCCAGAGATCGGCCAACTGCGCAGGACTAGTTTTTAGTGCCCATGTTTTTGCGCTACACAGGTGCTGTCTCTATTCCTTTAATCTCTTATTATGATGGGTCAGGTTGACTGACACGACCAGAGAAAAATCAGGTGCAAGACGGACTATTTACATGCCCATCCGACAGCATGGATCATCTTACTTTTCGGACAGTCAGGTGATCAGCTCAGTCAGACCTGTCCCAGGTTGGCTGACACGAACAGAGAGGAATCGAACCCGGGGAACTCCGGGTCCAAAGCCCATGGCTCAGACCGCTAGACCACGGAGGCAATTACGCCGTACAATATAGTACGGGCAACTTCGTCGTAAATTCTGACTCATCCTACACAGGAGATGCAGCGATAAAATATGACAGCCTCGCAATACTTCCCGACGTGGATTGATGGTGATAGCATGACCATGTATTGGGGTTCGGTGTGTGGCTGCAAAGATATCAGATTTCATTTCGATCACGTCTGGTGCCTTCCGCAATATACGCTGCACTTTTATCATACATGCATGGGTATACGTCATCAACGGCTAACTAGGCGTGCCATAGACGATGCGAGCTGGATTGTACTTTATTTCCTTGCGGCAAGATTTGTTTTTGTTTGAATATACATAATATATACGTAGAGTGTTTCTTCTGTGCCTTTGTGCAGTTATATATTCTGTGTTACGCGTGGCTTGGCTTATCAGTGGATAACCGTATGTTTATGCAGTGCAATTTGTCTATGCCTTATCTTTTTATTTCGTCTGTCAAAGATACACCTGTTTTCGGATTGCACGTACTGAGTTAATGAAACTGATCTACTTTTCCTAATGAAGAATGTAAACAGACAAATATAGACTGTCCATAAATGCTGTGCCGTTACATCTTATCTTACTTAGCCTAAATCATCCCACTGCTGGGCAAAGGACTTCTTCTCCTTCCACTTTACATACGGCTCTTCAAATATTTTTGACAACTAAGACCGGTTTGACAGCACCATGTGATGCCGGGTTACATTACCATATCCCTTTATTTCCCGCGGTATCATAAAAGTCACGTTATGGACGTTCTGCAGAGAGTGGACACTGGACAGTAGCATTCCCTGAGAAAGTGACCTTGCATTGCGCTCAGTAATCCGCCTGCCAAATCGTTTAGTGCAGGAGGTCCAAAAATTACGTTACTTCGCAGAACATCCCTTCTGCAAAATTCCGCTTTTTTTTTGATACAGTTAGTTCAAATAGTGGGCAGCTACTGAAAAGACATAAAAAAAAACAAAGGTACATTTTGCGTAAAGGACATTATGAGAAAGGGAAATTTTGCCAATGACCATCAGAAAAGCTTCCATGCTTTCTGCCATGCTGGACTGAAAAAAAGTAAAAAGTAAGAGAAAAACATAGAATGTGCCAGCTGCATTTCCTCCCGAGCATGCTGTACAAACCAGCTATGGGATCTGAGGGTTTCAATATATTGTAATTTAGGCGATGGGCTGACAACCTGTCACTACAGCAATATACGTACACGTATATCTTAAATGACCTTCGAAACTTTGTCAGACGTGGCGGAACGATCTTTGTTTGAGTCATTGACGCTCTGCCTACCCCATTAGGGATAAAGGCGTGATTATATGTATGTATGTATGAACCATCAGAAAAGACAAGTGTCGGGTCGTCAGTCGATGCGAAAAACTCATTTGTCAAGACGTAGAGGAAATTGATATTTATTAGTTGAAAGTATTGAATGAGAATCAAACTCGCTCGTATTAGCTCTTTCTCTCGAGCAAAGCGACTGCGGGAAATTCCTAATTCAAATTAGTTGTTGTTTAAATTCAAGGCTTTGAGGTCCCGTGGGTTTTGTTCAATCACAGCTTTTGTTTTCTTCGTAAGACTGTTTGAATAAGAAGTAATTGAATTGTACATACAATTGCTCTTTTTTTAAGCCTACAGAGAAATAAAAAGGAAAGTTAATACTATTTTCTTTTTTCATATTGTTATGGTTAATTTAATGTAGAGTTTATTTATTGAGTCATAATTTATTTAAGAGCTCTTGTCGGTTGAGTACAATGAAGTGAACGCCAACTCTTCCAGTATTTATGGTGTACTAGTGACCCGCCCCGGCTTCGCACTGAAATTATCAGTGTTTCTCTACCATATTATGCATTTATTATTCATATAAACCTTCCTCTAGAATCACTCTATCCATTAAAAGAAACCGCATCAAAATCCATTGCGTAGTTTTAAAGATTTATGCATACATAGGGATATAGGGACAGAGAAAGCGACTTTATTTTATACTATGTAGTGATGATGTTGTTAATTACACACTGAAACCTGTACTTTTATAAACCTTTCGGAACCGGGGTTTAACCTTATTATTAAATGGAACCATTGAATTGATATTATAAATGAGAGAAGTATACAAAAAGATCGCAGTAGCTTATCCTATTTGAATCCAAATAGACCAAATCTCTGGAATATTCCATACAAAATGAATGTTTATTTCCCGTCTCCTTGAGAATTTTTCCTTTATAAACAAGAAAAAAGTACTTTGAAGTATGAAATGAGTTTTCTTTGTCGCGTTTCGGGAAAGTAATTAATCTGTGAAGTTAATTGTTGTTAATGTTTTTAGTTCAAAAACATTTTTGTCATTACGTTACATTAGGCACAAAAGGCTTTTATGAAGAAAATTTCAAAATTTGTCTAACATAAAAAATAATTTGCTTCTCTGAGCGATATATTATAAGCTATACCGATTTCTCCCATGCTGAACTGGGAGCGTGAGAAAAACATAGAATGTGCCAGCTGCAATTTTTCCAGGCATGCTGTAAAAACCAACTAAGGGATCTGAAGGTTTAAGTATGTTGCAATTTAGTTCCTGAACATAATTGGAAAAGTTGTCACTAAATTTAAATATCTAGGACATATCCTAAGCGAAAATTTGAAAGATGACGAGGATCTTGAAAGACAACGGCGATCATTAGCTGCGAAGAGCAATATGTTAGCTAGGCGCTTCACACACTGCTCAAGACAAGTTATGTTAACCCTATTCAAAGCATACTGCCAGGCGCTTTACACTGCACATCTATGGTATGATTACACCAAGTCTACATTTAACACACTTAGAGTTCAGTATAACAACGCCTTTAGATCAATGCTTGGTCTGCCATGGAGGTGCAGTGCCTCTGGTATGTTTGCGGAGAGTGGGGTGGATGACTTCTATGCGGTGATGCGGAAGTCCAGGGCTGGGTTTTTAAATAGACTACAAAATAGTCAAAATAGTATTCTTTGTATAATGCAAAAGTATCATGACAATATACCAAAAAAAATATTAAAATATAGAATAATCTAAAATGACTGTTTGAACTTGTCAATTTTATAATTCTCTCCTCTATTATTATAATACTTCTTATAAATATATAAAATAGGTATCAATGTGTACCAGGCCACTCAGAAAGTATTGCGATAAATAGTTTTTATATATGGCAGACTGGCCGGTTAGAATCTTTTTTGAAAATATGATTACTTGTAAGTAAAAATATGTGTGTTCCATTTTCAAAATTTCCCTCCTCATTTTTTGCGAGCCAATTCAAAGTATCGTGTCTTACTGAAAAATGTATCTGCGCCGGGAACATTTTAGAGCTATGATTTTTTACGAATTCAAGTGTCGCCTGAAACCGGATGAATCGTTCGATAGACTTCAAATGGCATTTATGGATGAAAGCCACTCCAAGGCAACCGTGTATCGTTGGTATAACGAATTTAGGCGCGGTCGACCAACCTTGGGGGATGAAGAAAGAAGCGGTCGCCCTTTGACGGCTATTACGGAAGAAAACGTGCTAGCAGTGAAAAATTTAATCCAAGATAACAGGCGAATTACATATCAGGAGATTCAGCACATATTAAAGATTGGATCGGGAAGCGTTCACGAGATTCTACAAGGGCATCTTCGCGTGAGGAGGATAGTATCGCGCTGGGTGCCGCACTACCTCACCGACGCTCAGAAGCAGGCCCGGGTGGAATGGTGCCGTGATATGCTGAACAAATTTGAAGCAGGCTCGTCTCGGCGTGTTTACGACATCGTAACAGGTGATGAGTCCTGGATTTATCAATACGATCCAGAAACCAAGCGCCAGTCGACAGTTTGGGTGTTTCAAAATGAACAAACGCCTACCAAAGTGAAGCGATCTCGAAGCGGGGGGAAGATTTTGATCGCCAGCTTTTTTAATTTGACTGGCCACTTGGCCTCAATTCCCTTACGAGATCAAAGAAGCATTAACGCCGAATGGTATACTACCAAATGTTTACCAGAAGTTTTTTTTTGTTGTGAGCAACAAGCGACCAAACACAGGGCTCCGCGGACTACTGCTCCACCACGACAAACACACCGCGCTCAAAACGAGGGACTTCCTTAACAGCACACCAGTCAAACTCCTGGGTCACCCTCCTTACAGCCCTGATCTAGCACCGTGTGACTTCTTTTTATTTCCAAAAATAAAAAATCAGCGCAAGGGGATACAATTTTCGTCGCCGGAAGATGCGCTGGCTGCGTTCGAGCAGGCTGTAAACGAGGTGTCTACGGCGGACTGGAAAAAGTGTTTTGAAAACTGGTTCAGACGCATGAATCTTTGTATAGAGGCTGGTGGAGAGTACTTTGAAAAGATTTAATAAAAATATATGTACCTGTAGAACAATTTTTTTTAGTGTCGCAAATCTTTCTGAGTGTCCCACGTATAATATTGTATCTTATAATTAAATTGTGATGTGTGTTTACTTTGAATATCAAAGTCAAAGTAAATGTTTATAATATTTGGATCTGTTCTTCTTTTTTGACAACAATGTAATGCATAAGTAGGTACATCATAACATAAGTATTATTTCATTAATTGATCAATTTAATTTAATTTAATGTAATATAAAATTTAAACTTAATCTCATTATATATGGACTAATAATTGCTAACATGACTGTAATGTAATTTGGTCTGAAATAAAACAATTTTATTTTATTTATTTATTTTATTTTATTGGACTTAAAATTTATAATAAAATCCCGAAGGATATACTGGACACTCCTACGTTTGGGTCATTTGTTAAAAAGTTAAAACAAAAACTAATTTCTGATGCATTTTTTACAGTAAATGAATTTTTGATATAACTTTGTTTTGGCCAGGCCTGACATTATAGATGAAATTATATAAATTAGATTAATTATCTTGTATTTTAAAATGACATGACATGACTAATTCTAAAACAAATTTTGTAATTATGTTATAAGTACAATGCATTATGTGACGTGTAAAATTATTATTTTATAAATAAATTATTGAATTGAATTGAAATTGATGGGGTCAGCCCAACCTGTCACTACGGCAATATACCTACAAATCCATCTTAAATAACCCTCAAAACTTTGTCAGACGTGGCGCAACGACTTTTGTTTAGGTCGTTTAGGCTCTGCCTACCCCATTAGGGATAAAGTCGTGATTATATGTATGTATACCGATTTTAAAAGTACTATTCAAAGTAAGTATTCAGGATAGCCTGAATGGTATAAATAAATGGAAAACTTGTTTTCAACCCTACTCAAATACTCAACATACGTTTTGATCGTTTTATTTGGTCAAAACAAGGTTAGTCCGAGTTTTAGTTCTGCATGTAACATAACCTGTCACTACAGCAATATGCCTACAAATCTATCTTAAATAACTATCAAATCTTTGTCAGACGTGGTGGGACGACCTTTGTTTAGGTTGTTTGCGCTCTGCCTACCCCATTTGGGATAAAGACGTGATTATATGTATGTAACATAGCTAGTTATTTGAAAAAGTCCTTCGCGTCTGTCAACAAAAACCCACGTAGATAATACGGTACCAGTTTTTATGGACATTTTCCATCCTTTGATATTGCATACACTGAGAACCTTTCAGCATTATCTCCAATTATTTTTTGAAGTTCTTTTCCGGGAAAAGCAGGTAATGTTAACTATTCTACTATTTTCAAAATCATGCTACTAGAAACAGGTCACATCACAATGAAGTATCTCTAAACCAAACGCAAAATAAGTATACATACATACATATAATCACGCCTTTATCCCTAATGGGGTGGGCAGAGCGTAAACGACCTTACCTAAGGTCGTTCCGCCACGACTGACAAAGTTTTGAGGGTTATTCAAGATGGATTTGTACGTATATTGCTGTAGTGACAGGCTGTCAGCCCATCGCCTAAATTGCAATATACTGAAACCCTCAGATCCCTTAGCTGGTTTTTACAGCATGCCCGGCAGGAAATGCAGCTAGCACATTCTATGTTTTTCTCTCGCTCCCAGTCCAGCATGGAAGACAAAATAAGTATGCTTTTTTATAATATTGGCTTATGACGTCAGGCGATAAAAACCAGTAGGTAGGTAAATAAAAGAGTATATTTAATTATTTTTGATATTTTTAATGGATAAATTCAAACATTAATACTTGTACACCTAACAATCTAAAATTATCCTCAATTTTTGTCAGACGTGGCGAAAGCGCCTTTCACGAGGCGTTTTACGCTCTGCCTACCCCGTAGGGATAAAGGCGTGATTTTGTGTGTGTGTATTAATACTTGTCAAACATGAAACTAAAAAAAATAACAAAGAAATCACACTCGCAGCGTTTCCGCGTTGAATGACTATGGACAGCCTTTGCACCAAGAATGACCCGGAGCGGGGGTCACATCCTCTCAATAAATCCTCATCTCATAAATCTTCTCTCAAATAAAACAGATAAACTCAAACATTGGTGGGAGGCAGTTAGTACCTATAGTATATTAGTTAAGGAGCCCATGACTTGCGTCTGAAAACTAAATTAAATTAAGGTAGAGTTGTACTTGGAGGTAAGTTTTGTATACAGCTTTATTAAAACAGTTTCTAGCCTTACGATTCAGCCGAAAATCTCAGAAAATCTAGCGGGCAGTAAACAAAGGCTTCCAGTAATTCAAGGTAAACAGTCCAATTAAGGGTAAGCAGACCGTTTAACCAGCGTGCAGTGAATCCCTCACCCTGGTTCATTAAGGGGCCGGTTACTGGGCAGTTAGTCCTGCCCTTGCGGTGTCGTCCTTGTGACGTCACTGCTATCGCTGACCTTACGACAACGTCTCCTGTGCAACACAGATCAAAATAAGATAGACCACGCAACCGTTTCAAACTGTATGAAAGCCAGACAAGGTGTGCACGTGTTTTTCGTACCTAATTGAAAAAAAGGTTCGTTTAAGGGGGCACGTGCATCACCCAGGTTTATTAAGGGGCTATTTACTGGGCAGTGGGCAGTTAGTCCTGCCATTGCGTTGACGTCCTTGTCACTGCTTGTGACGTCACTACTATCTTTGACCTTTGTACGCCAACGTTTCCTTTGTTACCTTAGTTCTATAACAAAAGCAAGTAGACAGCGTTAGTAAACGTAACAGCAGGCAAAATTACTTGTTATTTTTTAATTGCATCTCTTGCTATATTTGCTAAGAAAATGCAGTCTAGAGAAGATTCTTCGCTCTACTTGCATCCCGTATAGATAGATACCTAACTATTTATAAATCTGCAGGTCGAAATCACATATAAAATAAAAAATATTTTATGAAAGCTCTACCAATTTTTGATTCGAATTACGCGTAAAGTAAACCAAATTATTATAATGGACGACCTATTTTGGTAATTATATAAATTTACGGGCCCGTGACAATAAATTAAAATTCGCGTAAGCTTTTAAGTGCTTAGCGCCGAAAATTAAATAAGTCTTCATTTTCCCCATCTAGACGACACGAAATTAACATCTTACTTAGCAAGTCTCTCACAAAAAAACAGGCATAATTTCAAACGTACGTAGTACGAACAGTACTGAATTTATATTCTCGAGGGATCAAGCATACTTTATTCTTTTCTAATGGAGTTTATACCTACCTTACCTACGAAAATGTTTCAAATAAGAAAAAATACACGGGTTGACCGTGTTTTTTATCTGACGGTGGCCATTTTTCTCTATTCCCGGAGAAAAGCACCTTTTGTGTAATAGTTTTGAACATTTTTCCTCATTTTAGTCTTCGTCACCTAATTCCTCCCGTGCTTTGCTCTAAACGTTCAAGTTTAAAAGCTAGCAGGTTTTTTTATAATAAATTAGCGACCCGCCCCGGCTACGCACGGAAATTATCAGTGTTTATCCACAATATTAAGCACGTATTTTATATATAAACCTTCCTCTTGAATCACTCTATCCATTAAAAGAAACCGCATCAAAATCCGTTGCGTAATTTTAAAGATTTATGCATACATATGGATATAGGGACAGAGAAAGCGACTTTGTTTTATACTATGTAGTGAAGAGGATTATTTAGCCATTCAGCCCACCTTTTGGAATACCACTCCTTGGCTATTCGCATGATTAATGAATGATGAAGCGAATAATTTTGTATTAAGATGAGTTAGGCAAATCAAAAGGATGGAATCATCTTATCGAGTGAGGTTTCCAGTCGAATGACGTATTTAGACCGCACAGCTAATAGGCCAGTATACTAAAACCTTCTTGTTCTTAGAATAGGCCTCTATCTATCAATGACAGCGACCGGGATCGAAGACGACTTCACGTGCTTTCCGAAACATGGACACCTTTTTCTAACAGACAATCAGTCTGCATTGTCCTTACCAAACTGAGGAAGATCTCACAACATGATAAATTAACTAATATCAACTTTGTGTTCCTTTCGTTGGAATCGAACCCACAGGACTCAGCTCATGGCTCAGACCACTAGACGAAGAGGCAAGCACCGATAGACGATTATTTCCAGATGATTTTATATCATCCTTTATCTTTCAGTATATCTTCAAAACCAGATGAGACCCATAAAAGTCTCTCCCTCGATTAAATACAGGGTGTTTGTTCGTGAGTCCAGTGCGGTCTAACTGGGAATTAATGGGATTCCCGTGATTGGTACTCGTGGCAAATTGATTTCCCCGCTGTGCTGTAAGGGAGATGGGAATTGAGGGCAAGTTTGTTGCTATCTATACAGGATGTTAGGAACAGACTCCCACAGACTGATAGGGCTCAGTCAATGAAACTGAACAAAAGGAAGTACTTTCGGGAAATGAAATATATTTTTGACTTCCCAATACAAAATGGCCGTCTAAGTAATTCAAACAATTTTCATATGAAAGCAAAAAAGAATTTCTTCTTGAAAGTTGTTCAGTTTCGTTGGCTGAGAAACTACATACAGTTTGCGGAAAGCTGTCCCTTACAACCCTACCCTTAATACAGAATGTATAAAAATCTCATGTATCGGTAATGGACAGGCAGTTTGTTTATTACTGATTAAGTTGTGAACGACTAAACCGATTATGATAATTCTTGAAAAGGCTACATTGAACTAGATTCCTGATTTGCCGGCTAAAACTAAAATTAAAATCTACTTGTCACTTCGAGACAAAAAACATTGGAAACAAAGGATAGGAGATCTATTATAGTCGGTGGGTTTATGCGTTATCTGTCATTTTATCCGCCGTCATATGATATGGTCGATAAAAAATACAGAAATACCGGGAAAACGTCCAAAAGCGCGTCAAAATCTAGCGGACCATAGAGATTATTTTGAAGTGACAGATAGATTTTAATTTTAGCCGGTGCAATCTAGAATCGAGCCCGATATCCAGAAAGTTCGTTGAGTAAGCTACCTCTGTTGTGTTTTGGATTAAGCTTTGTTGATCCACAGGAAGCGGTTACTATATCCGGATTAACTTCAGATACAACAGGTAATTTTTTTTATAGTTTGCTTAATATTTCGAGGCTACCCAGTGATTTTCCACTAGTATACGGGGTGTAAGGGACAGTGTCCCGCAAACTGATGGGGGTTGCTCAGTCAACGAAACTGAACAACTACCATCCTAGATATAGGAAGTATTCCACTTTCATCTTTCTAGAAAGTTATCTTATGGTTATGATTTGTTTTATTTATTTAAAGGTCTGCCGGAGTAGTGAAATCCTATACAATCGTAGTTATTCCTAAACAGTAAAACCAAACTTAACCAAACTTCGAACACTTGACAAAATACATCATATCTATGCTTCTAATTAGGTTGAAAATATTATACCACTAAAGTGTACGAAGTTTGATTACGTTCGGTTTTACTGTTTAGGAATAACTACGATTGTATGGGATTTCACTACTCCGGTAGACCTTTAAATAAATATATATGTTCAGGAATAAAAGCGAAACTACGTTGGTATGGGATTTCACTACTCCGGCAGACCTTTAAATAAATATATATGTTCAGGATTAAAAGCGAAACTACGTTTGTATGGGATTTCACTACTCCGGCAGACCTTTAAATAAATATATATGTTCAGGAATAAAAGCGAAACTACGTTTGTATGGGATTTCACTACTCCGGCAGACCTTTAAATAAATATATATGTTCAGGAATAAAAGCGAAACTACGTTTGTATGGGATTTCACTACTCCGGCAGACCCTTATCCCTTCTATTTTGTACACCCTTTATATCTTGATCTCTATAGGGATGGATGGTCGGGGTAAGTTCTATTTATAGTAAAATCTGATATTGCAACTCTCGAGAGAACTTGGTTCTATTTATAGCAAGTTATGTATTATACGTTTATTCCCAAGCAGCAACGAGGTAAAAATAGCACCTCCATATATCTTCCCACGAAAGAGTTTTTATAAATAAGTAAGTAATAAATTATTATTATAGCTAGCCTATTAGATCCCACTGCTGGGCAAAGGCATCCCCGCGGTCTTCCACTCAATACGGTCCAATACTGGGTGTTGATAGGGATTGCTCAGTCAACGAAACTGAACAATTATCAGCAGATTTCTTTTTCCAGAAAGTAAAAATAAGATTTGACCTTCCACACAAAATTACCACCTCAATCAAATCAAAATAATTTGTATTGAAAATCATAATTTCTTTTTCACTTCCTGAAAATAATCCTGGTGATAGTTGTTCAGTTTCGTTGATTGAGCAATCCATATCAGTTTGCGGGACGTGCCGTGGTCTAGTGGCTAGTGCCATGGACTCCCGATCCGGAGGTCCTGGGTTCAATTCTCAGGGAAACACAATGTTGATATTTCAGAATTCATCAATTTGTGATTTTTTCCCCAGTTTGGTTAGGACATTGCAGGCTGAATCACCTGATTATCCGATAAAAAAAAGATTTCGTGCTTCGGACGGCACGTTAAGCCGTCGGTCCCGGTCGCTGTCTTTGATAGTGGTCGTTACTCAAACCATGTCAGAGGTCTGATAGTTGTGCTACTAGGCGGTTTTAAAACTCTGACACCAGGGTTCATCGGGTCGATAGACTCGATACCCACTCGTCAGAAGAAGTCCAGTCTTTCGAATGGGCGTCGAGATCGTCACGCCATCTTTTACGGGGTCTACTTCTTTGTGGAAATCCGCCTTGAGGTACCCAATTTTCTGTGACGATCTTAGCCCATCAGTAGGGCTACATACATATACATACATAAAATCACGCCTTTATCCCTTACGGGGTAGGCAGAGCGTAAAACGCCTCCTAAAAGGCGTTTTCGCCACGTCTGACATAAATTGAGGGCTATTTTAGATTGTAATGTGTATTGCTGTAGTGACAGGTTGTCAGCCCATCGCCTAAATTACAATACACTGTAACCCTCGAATCCCTTTTGCTGATTTCTACAGCATGCCCGGGAGGAAGGGCAACTGGAACATTCTATGTTTTTCTTTCTCTCCCAGTCCAGTATGGAAGAAAAATCGTAGGGCTAAGATGGGCTAAGTAATAAATTTTAAAAAAATATCAATCAATCAATCAATCAATAATTCTTTATTTGCATAAACATGGTATATAAAGATGTACATTTTTGAGTAGTGCTTACATGTTTAGCTAACTTATAATTAGCATGCAAATTTCTTGTGAAAATATTAAAGAGTTAACAAAATTACAAATATAATAATCATTCTTTTATGTCACGTCATATCTATCATAAGCTAATATACCTGAGTCACTAAATTAATTATTTATCAATTCATTTATGTCATAGTAGCATTTTTCACTAAGCCATTCATATAATTTAATTCTAAATAATCTACTATTTAAACATTTGAAAGTGTTCGGTATTTTATTGAAAGTGTTCGGTATTAAATATAATCTATTCGAGACAAAAATACCTTCAAGCAACTAAACTCACGTCTCATATTTTATTAGAAGTTCAGTAAATTTTGTTAGACGTGAAGTTCACCTTATACATTTAAGTAGCATACCATTACAAATCATTATTTTTCTAGCCTTATTTACTAGATTAGCTATTTACTATTTAAGCCCGTTCGGGGAATTGTAGGCAAGTATTATAATGGTATGGTAGAGAGCCCGATGGTGTAGTGGATAGGGCCGATGCCTCCTGAGCGGGGAGGTCGTGGTTCAAATCCCACCAGGCACCACTGTGTTTTTCGGTTTTCGAATTTCATAAGTACGTTTATTCGGCGCTTTTTCCATGCTACAGAAGGCACGTTAAGCCGTTGGTCCCGGTTAATATCGTTTAATACCGTAGATATTAGTCGTTACGCCATGTCAGAGATCAGTGTTAAGCATTGAAAACTCTGACCTAATCTAGGATTATGTATTGTTCTGGGTTGCGGGGGTCAGATGGCAGTCGCTCTGTATAAAAACCAGTACCCTCGTTGAATCCTCTAGATTAGGCAGCCAACCCCGTGAGACGCATCGGCTCTATCCACTACACCATCGGGCTCTCTGCCATACCATTACAAATACTTGCCTACAATTCCCCGAATGGCCTTAAATAGTAAATAGATAATCTGTAAAGTAGGTAAGCTCAATCACGAAGGCATGGGGCGTAGCTTTGTTTGATTATTGCTACGGCGTAGAGGTGGTTCTCTACGATACACAAGCCGCACTTAAGGTCCCGACATAGCTTTAGCGCCCCTATCAGTAAAAAAAAACATAACTCACTAAAAACACAGTGAATCGAAAATCTGGTCTAACAGACTCAATGAATAGTAATTAAGATAATTTAGATCATTATATATATATACCTTCCATGCTGGACTGGGAGTGAGAGAAAAACATAGAATGTGCCAGCTGCATTTCCTCCCGGGCATGCTGTAAAAATCAGCTAAGGGATCCGATGGTTTCAGTATATTGCAATGCGCCTACATTGGGCTGACAACCTGACACTACAGAAATATAGCTACAAATCTATCTTAAATAACCCTCAAAACTTTGTTAGACGTGGCGTAACGACCTTTTATTAGGTCGCTTACGCTCTGTCTACCCCATTAGGGATAAAGGCGTGATTATATGTATGTATGTATATATTTTAATTAGCTATTCATAGTTTGTTGTAGTAACAGGTAGGAAAATTGTAATAAAGGGCCACAAACGGCTACTTGTTATTACAACGAATTATGAATCGCTAATTTATAAGTTTCTAAATTATCTTAATTACCTACTATAACGTGAGTCTGCTGAACTGGATTTTCGATACACTAATACATTTAGTGTAAGTTATGTTTTTTTTACTGATGTGGGGCGCCACTTAGGCTATGTCGGGACCTTAAGCACAGCTCGGACACTCCTAACTATCATGTCATTTTGGTCACACATCGACAGACGGCATGTTGCACTTGGCGTGCGTTTGTGTGCGTGTTATAAGGGTTGACAAAATTTGTTATACCGGTCATAATCAACACTTGATTAGTCTGGTTCTTGATTAAACCAACGTTTTAAAGTATTTTACTGTAACTGAATAGTTAAAATAGATTAGGTTGCATATTTTGTATGAATTTACTTACCGTCTCTCATCACTGTGGAATCCAAAAAAGTTCCTATTGGAGTCATATCTTGTGGTAGAAAGACATACGTACACGGAACAGTACCGAACCATCTTTGGAACACAAAACTTTATTATTTCCGTTACACTGGGAAACATGCGCGCGCCATTCCCGCTAAGCGTACGCTCACTGTGGCTCACAATCCGGCGCGGAGTGTGACGTATGTCGGACTGGGGAAGGGAGGTGAATGTCCATTCTGTATGTAGTACTATTATATATTCTGTGCCTTAAGGTACCTAGGTACTAGTTAGTTATCAGTTTGCGGTGTCACCCGCAATATAATGGTTTTCCCGTGGGAATATGATATTTTATTTTCCTGCTATAAGAGTAGATTTTAAGTTTTTGGCAAACGAAGATATTTTAAGTGAAAGATTGTTAGTTATTACATACATACATACATGTAATCACGCCTTTATCCCTAATGGGGTAGGCAGAGCATAAATGACCTAAACAAAGGTCGTTTCGCCACGGCTGACAAAGTTTGGAGAGTTATTTACATATAGATTTGTAGGTATATTGCTGTAGTGACAGGTTCTCAGCCCATCGCCTAAATTACGATGTACTGAAACCCTCGGATTCCTTAGCTGGTTAGTTATTACCCTTTTAATATTAGTGTAGTGCCTACCCCACCAGGGAAAAAGGCGTGATTATATGCATGCATGCATATTAGTGTACGTAGGTAGAGTGTAGAATATTCCTTGGTGTTTTATAGCTTTACTTTGAAATGGCGGTCACGCCGGCATTGGCATTCGACATTGAAGAAGTCGGCACTATAAATATTGGACTTGTACAAGTAATAAAGGTTAGACCGCACTAGCTGCAGGGGCGCGGCGCGACACGGCACTGCAGCAGCGCGACACTGCGCGACAAAATCTGTCAAAATGTATGAACTGACATTGCCGCGCCACTCCGCTGCAGCTTCAGAGACGCTTCAGTACGGTACCCCTCATACATTTCCATACAAAGAATCATTAGTCGCGCAGTGCCGCGCCGCGCCGCTCCGCTGCAGCTGCAGCTGCGTCCTAGTGCGGTCTAACCTTAAGTCTACTTGTGACGTCATTGTACATATAACATACATACATATAGTCACGGTGGGGTAGGCAGAGCGTAAACGACTTAAACAAAGGTTGTTCCGCCACGTTTGACAAAGTTTTGAGGGTTATTTAAGAAAGATTTGTATGTATATTGCTGTAGTGACAGGTTGTCAGCCCATCGCCTTAATTGCAATATACTGTAATCCTCGGATCCCTTACCTGGTTTTTACAGCATGCCCGGGAGGAAATGCAGCTGGCACATGCTATGTTTTTCTCTCGCTCCCAGTCCAGGATGGAAGAAACATATTGATTGTACATATTATACACACGATATCAGTTGGCAGAGCGATAGAACGGCATTCCGAAGATCGTAGCTTCAAGTCCTGTCTGAGGCGAATTTATTCTTTCTTTCATATTTTCCACTACAGTCTTTAACTCTAAACATCACACTAACGTTTACACTAACGCCTACACATAACGTTTACCCAAGGTATTATTAATCTCATTGCATTACGTTTATTTGTAAAAAGTTTGTTATACCTACTTGCTCATAGATAATTAATAAAAATAAGTAGACTCCTCTTTTTAGTAGACAGAATAAAATTACCCATACATCTACATCAAGATTTCTTCCATGCTGGACTGGGAGCGAGAGAAAAGCAAAGAGTGTGCCAGCTGCATTTCCTCTCGGGCATGCTGTAGAAGCCAGCTATCCGAGGGTTTCAGTATATTGCAATTTAAGCAATGGGCTGACAACCTGTCACTACAGCAATATTCCTACAAATCTTTCTTAAATAACACTCAAAACTTTGTCAAACGTGGCGGAACGACATTTGTTTAGGTCGTTTACGCTCTGCCTACCCCATTACGGATAAAGGCGTGACTATATGTATGTATGTAAAACAACATCAGATTTGCTGATAGGGAAGAACATTTTTTAAAATAGATCAATTACGAGATTTAAATCCAAATCAAATATCTGGCCCCTTTAGAACAGAACATTACAAAATCCACAAATTGCTGGAAGAATTTATCTTCAGATTTGAACAGGAATTTCCCGCTCGTAATTACAGGTATCGGAAAAGATTAGGTTTCCGTACGGAGTAGGGTTTCCAGAGCTTCGCTTTAATTTTTTTTTATACTCTTAATAAATTGTTATATGAAACGGGATTTTTCTGGATTCTTCTGTAATTTCTTTAATACTTTCGATAAATATCCCAAAAAACTATACTATGTACTTTTCGTAAATATAATATAGCGTTTTCACGTTTCGGTTGATCAATCGTACAGCGAGCTGCGGACTTAACTTAACATAGGTATTTATTGTAATTCTTAAATGGTTAAAAAAATACGTTAAGGATAACTGATTTTTAAAACTATCGTAAATTTCTTTTTCCAACACTAATGATGCTCCTAATATTCTGTCAATTACCAACTTTGTCCATATATTTAGATCTGGCAACCCTACACGAACCGGTGGCACGTAGTCGCTTTGTCGACTACAAAGAATTGTAACAAAGGAAAGGAAAAGCAAAGAGAAAAACGGGGTTGCCGATACACTCAATACTTGTTTATTGTATTTCTTTTCTTGCAGATGGCGGAGTTACTTTCCTGACATTGTTCTTTTGTTCAACGTAGTCGTTACGTTTCTGTAGTTTCTTTGGCGAATGAGATATGAAAGGTATTTTTTATACAGGGCGTTCGAAAAACATACACAAATGGCAGATAGGTGGGGTTGTCTGCTATCTTCCATGCTGGACTAGGAGCGAAAGAAAAACATAGAATATGCCAGCTGCATTTCCTGCGGCATGCTGTAAAAACCAGTTAAGGGCTCCGTAAGTTTCTGTGTATTGCAATTTAGGCAATGGGCTGACAACCTGTCACTATAGCTCAACACTTTGTCAGACGTGGCGGAACGTGATTATATGTATGTATGTATGTCTGTTAGATAGATTTTTTGGGGCTGAGTAGATCCCATGGGGCCTAGGTAAAATCATTTGGGCTGGGAAGATAGCAGACGACTTCACCTATCTGCCATTTTCTTATGTTCAACGTTCTGCGCGAACAACCTGTATGTTACTCAATCTTAACCTCTCTCGCCATCTTCTACTCCATCTAAAACTCAAAACTAAAATATCATTGCAAAGATAGTGCTATAATTATTCGTTTTTATTTGAAAACCAGTAAAAACAAAATTATGCGAATTCTGAACTTAACTAATATTTAAGGCGCAAAAAAATTCCTTAAACGTCCAGTTAAATTGGTGAATTTGGTAAATCGACGGGGTTTACGACCCTCTGTCAAGTAACGGAGTGGAAACAACGAAGATTGATGGACGGCATGATGGATCACGTCATGATATTCATGGTCCAGGGTTAAATTCCCAATATCTAGTAAATATACATACATATAATCACGCCTTTATCCCTAATTGGGTAGGCAGAGAGTAAACGACCTAAACAAAAGTTCTTTCCGCCACATCTGACAAAGTTTTGAGGGTTATATAAGATAGATTTGTAGGTATATCGCTATAGTGACAGGTTTTAAGCCCATCGCCTTAATTACCATATACTCCCTTAGCTGGTTTTTACAGCATGCTCGGTAGGAAATGCTGCTGGCACATGCTATGTTTTTCTCTCACTCCCAGTCCAGCATGGAAGAAAATAAGTACGGTGTCATCCGAATTGAATTGGAAAGGGGAACAGAAAAAAACTGACTTAAATTATTAGAAAAGTTCAGAAAGAACGCTTCAATATTGGTCGAAATGCGTTTTGATTGTTCTTTTGGTACCCTGATGATGCCTGATTTCCATCACAAAATAAAAATAATAACAACATGTTAAATTAATTTCCATATTCTTACATGAGCGCGTTACAAAATGGTTTTTCATAATTTTTTCCCTTTTGTTTTTTTACGATCTTCTTTTAGCTTGTCTTTCCTCTCTCTTATTGAAAAGTATAACGGAATATTTCTAGCAGGGTTGCCATAAAACAAATTGTGTAAAAATATAGTAAAAAACTACAAAAATTTCTGCCTATCCACACCTAAAGTTTATTGAAGACTATAAACGGAATAGATGTTAGTATTGAAAACAGAAAAATATTTTGGGTTCTTTTCAATATTTTCGTTGTCAAATATCTGTGATACCATATATGACTGCTTTTGACTGCAGTCTGCAAAACATTGAACCGAAGTTCTTTAAATGTCAGCCGGAGTAGTGAAATCCCATACAAATGTGGTTTCGCCTTTCAAAATATCAAGCATTAACAAAACAAGACCAAAAATACGATTTTATGTGAAAATAGTCTAAAGTTTAGGAATTAAAGCGAAACTACGTTCGTATGGGATTTCACTACTCCGGTAGACCCTTCAGACGACGATAATACTTTCTTCAATAAGTTTTTCGGATATTTTCCTGGTGTAAAGGAATTATTATTATTATTTATTATCTTCCACGCTGGCCTAGGAGCATAAAACATAGAATGTGCCAACGGGCATGATGTAAAACCCAGCTAAGGGATCCGAGGGTTTCAGTATATTGTAATTTAGGCGATGGGCTGATAACCTGTCATTACAGCAATATACCTACAAATCTATCTTAAATAACCCTCAAAACTTTGTCTGATGTGGCGGAACGACCTTTGTTTTGGTCGTTTACGCTCTGCCTACTCCATTAGGGATAAAAGCGTGATTATATGTATGTATGTAACGTGTAAAGGAATTATGTATACCAGATGTAAGGGACAGCGTCCCGCAAAGGCTTAGTCAATGATACTGAACAACTTCCACCGGGAACTTTTTTCAGGAAGTGAACAAAAATATTGACTTTTCCAATAAAAATGTTCACCTCGATCGGACAATTTGTATGAAAAAGCCATTTTCTTTTCACTTCCTGAAAAAAAGTTCGTGGTGGAAGTTGTTCCGTGTCATTGACTGAGCAACCCCTATCAGTTTGCGGGACGCTGTCCCTTACACCCGGTATATGGAACGGTATCTAAATGTCAATAGTTCGTTAGTAGTTACTCTTACTTTGTGGGTGGCAGAGTATGGAAAGACTTTGGCGTCACAACTCCAAGTATCCTCTTCCAATTTGTATTCCGAGCAGTTTTGTGAAGTTCTGGAGTCTATCTCCTACACTCACTAACTTACTAATGAGAGTGAAATGTTAATACTAACAGTCAGGCTTTGTTATACGTTAGCTATAATGAGTTTACAATAAGGGTGTCTCTCATAATTCTTGTCGAGTGGGTGTCGAATTAATCGACCCGATGAATCCTGGTGTCAGAGTTTTACAAACGCCTAATAAACATATAACTATGAGACATTTTACGGATTTCTTAAGCTACTTTTCCACCAGAGCTGTGCGAGGATAGGTAGCGAGGGATGTGTTTTAACAGCCAATAGGATCGCTCCATTTACCTCGCCTCGCTACCTGGTGGAAACGGCTTTAGCGGAGCGATGTTTTGTCCGTACAAAACAAGCGAGAGATGTGTGCTAGGAATGTGTGCGAGGATTATTCCTCGCACAGCTTATGCCGGCGACACATTTCACAGCTTAGCAACGCATCCTCGCTCATCAGCACCTCGCACCGCATATTAATACGCATTTTGACACATTAATGCGAATTTTAACAGCTCCGCTACACATCCTCTTACGACACATTTTCCTCGCACAGGTTTGATGGAAACACCCACACATTTTCACAACACAGCTAGACATCATCGCACGACACATTTCCCTCGCCTATCTCTGGTGGAAAGGCAGTCTAACCGCGATTTAAATTATTTGATAAGTTCCCGATATTTCGATGCTGTTTTGTTTGATACCAGCAGTGTCAATAATGTACCGGAAAAACGAAGACGATTGAGGGTACAAGGATATGTCTGTCCCTACATCTACCCGCAGTTCTCTCCAGTCTACCATGATAGTGATCATGATGATTGTAACAGCATCGAAATATCGGGAACTTATCAAACAATTTAAATCGCGGTAAGAAACTCGTAAAATGTGTCACAGTTATAACCGCGAAAGTTTAAAATTAAGCCTGATAACATAGCTCGTACGCCTCTGACATGGTTTTGTGTACCGACCGCTATCAAAGACAGAGTCTGTGGTCCGATAACGTGCCGTTTTCAGAAAATCAGGTGATTCAGCTTGCAAGGTTCTAACTGAACAGGAAAATCTCACAAAGTGATGAAAAGACAAATATCAACTTTGCCCCCTGGGAATCAAACCCACGACCTCCGGATCGTGAGCCCATGGCTCAGACCACTAGACTACGGAGGCAATACTAACACTCAAACTCTGTGATACGTTGCCTTATTTAATGAGTTTGCAAAAAGGGTTGGATGGAGCCTCTCATTAAAATTTGGGAATGTTTGTGTCTATTTAAATGTTACGTAGGCATGACTGACCACGTCACATAGACAGACACGACACGTGTAAATACATAATATATTTACAATATGCCAACTGTTATTAGTTAACTTTCTCTATTTACAAATGGCGAGGAGTAAATTAACATACAGGAATCCCGGAGGAAACTAAACAAATAAAACTATTGCAATGTTTCTCTGGAAATAAGCGTGGAAATGAAGCTTTCTTCTGATGAAAGGATTTTCGAAATCGGTTCAGTAGTTTAAGAGTTTGGTAACGAAACTTTCCTTGTGGACAGTACAGTAAATACATACATACATACATAAATCACGCCTTTATCCCTTACGGGGTAGGCAGAGCGTTTAACCACGTCTGACAAAAATTGAGATTGTAATATGTATTACAGTAAATAGTAAAACGAAATAAATCAATTGAATAGTAGAACTCACTCTAAACTTTTAACTACATCCATGCTGGACTGGGAACGAGAGAAAAACGTAGAACGTGCCAGCTGCTTTCCTTACGTTAGAGCCCGATGGTGTAGTGGATAGGGCCGCTGCCTCCTGAGCGGGAGGTCGTGGTTCGAATCCCACCACGTACCAATGTGTTTTTCGGTTTTCGAATTTCATATGTACGTTTATTCGGCGCCTTTTCCGTGCTTCGGAAGGCACGTTAAGCCGTTGGTCCCGGTTAATATCGTTTAATACCGTAGATTCTAGTCGTTAAGCCATATCAGAGGCCAGTGCTAAGCATTGGCGGCTTGAAAACTCTGACCTAATCTAGGATTGGGTCTGGTTTCCCTTCTGGGTTGCGGAGGTCAGATGGCAGTCGCTCTGTGTAAAAATCAGTACCCTCGTTCAATCCCCTAGATTAGGAAGCCGACCCCGTGAGATACGGGATAAGGCTAAGGAGATGATGCTGTAAAAACCAGCTAAGGTAACCAAGGGTTTCAGTATATTGCAATTTAGGCGATGGGCTGACAACCTGTCACTACAGCAATATACTATAAATCAATATAATATAATATTTAAACTTTGTCAGACGTGGCGGAACGACCTTTTGTTTAGGTTGTTTACGCTCTACCTACCCCAATAAGGATAAAGGCGTGATTATATGTATGTATGTAACTCACCTTAAATAACCCTCTAACTAAACTATAGACGGAAAATATGAAAATGCGCCTAGGGATAAATTTGCAGACACGTGTAAAGTCCTGTGACGTCATCCCAATTATACCTGTCACTCCGTGGCCACGGCACGTCGAGGAAATTGCATTTCATATAGCAAATTCGTATGTGATGTGTGTGGTGCCGGTTCTGAATAATTCCACCCCATCACCACGTCTCATTCCTGATAAGGGAACAGACAGCAATCTCATCAATATGCTGGCAAATCCAGGTCCGTATCTTCAAGCGGATGTCTAACAAGTTATAATGTAGTCCTCCCACCGATTTTCGGTGATGGCGGCCAATCTCCCTGAGATCGGCCAACTGCGCAGGACTAGTTTTAGTGTTCAAGTGTTTGTGCTACACACAGGTGCACTCTATATTCCTTCAATCTCTTATTCTGATAGAACAAATTGAATGACCCGAGCAGAGAGAAATCAGGCGCAGGACCGACAATTTACATGCCCACCCGACAGTATGGACCATCGTATCTTTCGGTCAATCAGGTGATCAGCCTGATGTCCTAACCAAACTAGAAACGACAACACAAAGTCATTGTTCCCCTTTGGGATACACACCCGGGACCTCCGAGTCGAGAGCCCATGGCTCAGACCGCTAGACCACGGAGACAGTTACAAGTTATATTGTTTTATTTAATGCATCCTTTTCACTTTCCTCTCACTTTATATACGAATACGTATTTAACGTACATACATACATATAGTCACGCCTTTATCTCTAATGGGGTAGGCAGAGCGTAAACGACCTGAACAAGAGTCGTTTCGCCACGTCTGACTAAGTTTTCAGGGTAATATAAGATAGATTTGTAGGTATATTGCTGTAGTGACAGGTTGTCAGCCCATCGCCTGAATTACAATATACTGAAACCCTCGGATCCCTTAGCTGACTTTTACAGCAGGCCCTGGAGAAAATACAGCTGGAGTATTTAACGTGATCTCATTTATTACAATCCATCAAGCTAAGGACATAAAATGAACCCCTTTCCTGTCCCAGTTGAAAAATGGTATGTAGCTAAGACATAGTTCTTGCAAAAACCCGTCTAGCAAAAAACGGAACTCTCACAAAAGAAAAACATTTAGTTTAAAAACCAAAATAGAACGAGAAAAAGCTGCCACTTTCCATAAAAGGAGTAGCTAGTATGCAAAAGGAATTTAATTTAAAACCTCCCTGTGTTTTATTTTTAGACGCGGTTTTACAAAGAATCACTACATAATATAAAACAAAGTCGCTTTCTCTGTCCCTATATCCCTATGTATGCTTAGATCTTGAAAACTACGCAACGGAGTTTGATGCTGTTTATTTTAATGGATAGAGTGATTCAAGAGGAAGGTTTATATGTATAATACATGCAAAATATAGTAGAAAAACACTGACGATTTCCGTGCGAAGCCGGGGCGGGTCGCTAGAGTGAAATAAAACACAACGCAATAGAATACTTGTGGTGTTATAATATAAACTTTGACCACAAACCGCAATTATACGAGAACTACTGCAATATAATAATTCTGTAATTCTTCCATGCTGGACTGGGAGCGAGAGAAAAACATAGAATGTGCCAGCTGCATTTCCTCCCGGGCATGCTGTAAAAACCAGCTTAGGTATTCGACGGTTTCAATATATTGCAATTTAGGCAATGGGCTGACAACCTGTCACTACAGCAATATACATAGATACAAATCTATCTTAAATAACCCTAAAAATTATGTCAGACTTGACGGAACGACCTTTATAACGGTCGTTTACGCTTTGCCTAATAGGGATGAAGGCGTGATTTTATGTATGTATGTACTTGTACTACCTACTGAAATAATTCAACGAGTAAAACAATAGAATAGAGACACGAGAAACACTAGAATGTTCTGATTTCATTACGAATGTTTAGAATCCCAGCAAACGTAGGAGTTTCTGATTTGAATACTATTTTGTTCCCGAAATTAATCGCTAGATTCTTCGAAAAGTTTTATACCATTTTAGGTTTCACTATATTGTTGATCTGTTTCTGAAAGCCGATGGTAAAACGTAGAAATAAGTTGTTATAGTTTTTGAGTTTACATACATAAATATAATTACGCCTTTATCCCTAATGGGGTAGGCAGAGCGTAAACGACCTAAACAAAGGTCGGTCCGCCACGTCTGACAAAGTTTTGATGGTTATTTAAGATAGATTTGTAGTTGTAGTACTGTAGTGACAGGTTGTCAGCCCATCGCCTAAATTACAATATACTGAAACCCTCTGATCCTTTAGCTGGTTTTTACAGCATGTCCGGGAGAAAATACACCTGGCACATTCTATGTTTTTCTCTCGCTTCCTGACCAGCATGGAATTAACCTTATTTGAGTTTAATGATTACAAATAATTATGATAGTAGTAAGTCTAAATTAAAATTCAGTTACGTACTTGCTTTATGCTTGCTTGCAAAGCTGTTTTTACTTAACTCAATGAACAAAGGAGACTAGAATCTCTCATTCTTAAACTAATAAGAAAAGTTGCGGTCGTACTTTCTACTTACCGATGGACAAGATAAATTACTTTCTGAACCCTTTTCAAAGGAAAGTCTAACAAAAGCGAATTCCGCATAAAATTGGTAAACAAAGTCACTTACACGCTGGGCTGACAACCTGTCACTACAGTAATAAACGTACAAAACCATCTTGAATAACCCTCAAAACTTTGTCAGACGTGGCGGAACAACCTTTGTTTAGGTCGTTTACGCTCTGTCTACCCCATTAGGGATAAAGGCGTGATTATATGTATGTATGTAAGTCACTTACGCATGCCAAGTGGTAGGATTTTATGCAAAGTTTGTTACCTACACTACACGTGCCAAACCACTAATCCACCTAAATATGTATACATTCATACATATAATCACGCCTTTATCCCTAATGGGGTAGTCAGCGCGTAAACGACCCAAACAAAGGTCGTTCCGCCACGTCTGACAAAGTTTTGAGGGTTATTTAAGATATATTTGTACGCATATTGCTGTAGTGACAGGTTGTCAGCCCATCGCCTAAATTACAATATACTGAAACCCTCAGATCCCATAGCTGGTTTTTACAGCATGCTCGGGAGGAAATGCAGCTGGCACATTCTATGTTTTTCTCTCACTCCCAGTCCAGCATGGAAGACTAAATATGTATACAGGGTGTAAAAGACAGCGTACCGCAAACTGATTGGGGTTGCTCAGTCAACGCAACTGAACAACTACCACCAGGAAATTCTTTCAGGAAAATGTATGGGAAAGTAAAAAAAATCATCTCCTGAAATAATGTTCTTGTGAAACATTTTAACGATAGAGCAACCCCTATCAGTTTGTGGGATGTCCGTTACACCTGGTATGTGAATTGCTTTGCTCTTCCTAGAATCAATGTCTTAATATAATATTGAGTAATTGGCATATGTTTAAAAATACTTCTGCCATGCCCATTTCAGCCGTCAATCAGAAGTGCTTATGTTTTCGATCCAGATGCCAAGAATCTGTAAATTTACGAAAAGGGTAATTTCACAGAATTACAACCATCATTTTCCGATCAAAATTTTCAGTGATTTTTCACGATGATTTCAGATGTTTAACTACCATCAAATAAACTGGATGTTTGAGCTAATAATTTGTCGTATAAAATAACCTCATATTAAATAGACAATAGTCATTGTCACAGTCGTGTTTAAGCATATTGGACAGGTTTACTTCGATTATTATTCTTTCATGCTGAACGGGAGGCGAGAGAAAAACATAGAACAAACCTACAAATTTATTTTAAATAACCATCAAAACTTTGCCAGGTGTGGCGAAACGACCTTTGTTTAGATCGTTTACGCTCTGCCTTACCCATTAGGGATAAAGGCGTGATTATATGTATGTATGTAATTATATTAGACAGACAAACAACGTAGTTAGTCTAGTGTATTTGTTGTTGAAATTGCAGTGGTGCTGCGGTCAGAATATTTATATTTGTCTTCTCTACATACCTAGCATTTCTCGTGTTACTTTAAAAGCCCGAAGCGCGGTAAATCGTAGGGTAAACCGGTAAAAACTAAGATTTCCAACCTTTGTTGGTAAAAACCCAAAAAAAAATATGATCAATGTTCATTTCGGACTTACCACATCATCATCATCATCTCCCTAGCCTTATCCCATATCTTACGGGGTCGACTACCTAAGGCTTCGGACTTACCACAATTCACTTGCTAAATCCTGAAAAGACAGTAAAACTTGGAATAAACATTTTACAACGTCTCACAGTCTTTATTCCACTGCTACACTTTATATAGTTGTGGCAGTTGCGTATTTAATATCAGAATCTTTAAAAAACTTCACGTCTTTTGCAACTTTACCGCCTTCATGTTAAAACCTTTTATAACGATATAAAGTGTAGCAAGATGCTCCAGCCTGTCTATGACTACGATATGGCTTTCCGAACACGTTATAACATGTTTATTTCAACATTTCCGGTGTTCTGAGGTAATTTTCAGTGTTTTAGGATTTACCAAGTAAATTGTGGTAAAAGTCCGAAATTCGAGGTTACACCAACAGGGGTTGTAAAATCTTAAGTTTTACCGGGAAATCTAGGATTTATCGCACTTTGGGCTTTTACAGTAACATCTACGTACACTGAATTTAAAATTTAAGTAGAGTTTAGTTATATAACTTGAATAAAATGAGAGAAACTGTAGGTTTGTTATTTCTATAGCAGCTCATTTACTTCTCCGGTTTTGTTGTGACTGACGCAGCTTTTACCAACTGTGCTATCCAACTGTGCAATATTTTTGGTCACTTTCAACGTCAGTCAATTTTGATAATAGCGCCAACTGTCTTATCCTGTAATTTGATTACTATAACTGTGGTCATTATCATATCTTGTCTACAAGTTATCACATACATACATGATAATCACACCTGTATGGCTAACGGAGTAGGCAGAACGTAAGCGACCTAAACAAAGGTCGTTTCGCCACGTCTGACAAAGTTTTGAGGGTTATTTAAGATAGATTGGTAGATATATTGCTGTAGTGACAGGTTGTCAGCCCATCGCCTAAATTACAATACCTATATACTGAAACCCTCGGATCCCTTAGCTGGTTTTAACAGCATACTCGGGAACAAATGCAGCTGGCACATTCTATGTTTTCATCTCGCTCCCAGTCCAGCATGGAAGCACGTTATCACGGTTTCACTAAAACTCCACAGCAATTCTCGGATTGTTAAACCGAGCTTAACTTAAGTGTACTTAACATAGTTTCGAAGTTACTTGTGGCAACTTGCCCTAAGTCCACTAACTTAGAACACTTTGAGTTACCATACTTTACACGTGATTTATGGGTTAAATTTTCAAGTATTTGCGTTTGGAAAACAAAGAGGTTGCTAGGTTGCTACATTTTATGGTCTGGTCTAATTGAATAAATTGTTGTAAGTAACTTAAGAATGCACTTTACTTAGATAATAATTATTAACTTACATGCTGGACTGGGAGCGAAAGAAAAACATAATGTATTATGTATGTATGTATTATGTATGTATGTACTTCTAATATAAATATCTCTTTTACAGGTAAGTGGCCACGTTATTGGCATCAAGAATTAGAATACTTGCCTTTGCCTTTGACTCGAGATGTATAAAGATAAGTGGTTATTTTTGTGGTCTTCTACAATGCGTGGATAGTTTTTTTTTTCTTGAAATGGGTTTGCTCTTGACTCAACACACAAAGGTCAGGGATGACCGCGACAGAATCGACGATGGAGCGAGCAAACCCAGAAGATGCTTGAATGGCTCTGGTCTCACGCACCGACGGAACACAGCCAGGTATTTGGCGCCGGACTCCGGTGAGATGGTGGTCGCGAGCCAAGCGGAGCCTACCACCACCGCTTAGTTGGGATCGTTCAGCCGGACTTATTCATAGGCAAGCCTGTGTTGCCGTTGCCCGGGGTGGACCACTAGGAGGTAGATCCCATCCGACCTCAAATATTGTCAAGTCTTCCAAACCAAGTGTAACTATGTTGTACCTGACATAATATGTAACTATACTATTCTTCATTAAACTAAGTAAAAATTATAAGCGTAACTGACTAGTTTACGTACCTAATGTAAAGGCACTTTGGCCTTGTAATAAATGTTTTTAATGACAACTATTTTGTCTTCATTTCGACTTATCAGATGCGGAAGCGAGTGAGACCTAAGGTGTTACTTTCTACACTTTAGTAGTTATTATTTATGACCATTATCATCATTATCTCCCTAGCCTTATTCCGTATCTCACGGGGTCGGCTTTCTAATCTAGGGGATTGAACGAGGGTACTGGTTTTTACACAGAGCGACTGCCATCTGACCTCCGCAACCCAGAAGGGAAACCAGATCCAATCCTAGATTAGGCCATGACCTATGACCATAATATTATATTTAACCAATTATCTATTTTATTCAGCATAAATTCCAACTATTAACTGGAAACAACGAGATTAAATTTTTCCTTTGGTTAGTGGTTTTCCATTTCAGTGGTAGTTTTATATTATCTTTTATGAGTGCCTGTCGTCTGTGTAGTTTCTCTAGCGGAAGGCGGGCTATCTAGAATTTCCGTGCAAATGCACCCATTCTAAGACAGGGCCAGATTTAGACTTTACGAAATTTTGTTCTAAATAAAAGAACAGATTTATAAAACAACAACTGTAGCAAACAGATAATCTAAAAAACTATTTTCATCTTCTTCTTGTTCATAAATTATCATTCATCACCAATTATTTTAAGTATTGGTTGCAAATTTATAAAGAAGATTGTAAAAAGAACCTTGATAGTATTTCTTTAAATGTGGATGGGAAATGAAATAAAGAAGAATTTATAGATAAAGACTTGCTCAAAAGGACCAAGTTATTAAAACTGAACTGGTGTGAGGTCGCGATAGAGCACAGTGATCACCCAAAATATCTTGGTGTCACGTTGGATCGGTCACTGACCTTTTAACGCACCTGTGAAAATATGAAGAAAAAGGTCAGCACAAGAAACAACCTACTCACGCGACTCACCACCTCAAAATGGGTAGCGTCACCCCAAGTGTTACGGACAACTGGTCTCGCTCTTTCTTTTTCCGCCGGCGAATACGCAAGCCACGTTTGGAGCCGCTCTGCCCACGCAAGGCAAGTGAATATAGCACTAAACGAGACGTGCCGGATCATTACTGGTTACTTAAAACCGACTCCAGTACTTAAGCTGTACCCATTAAAACATCTAGTTAGCCGTAAAACCAAAAATAACTGCAAAGGAGATTATGATCAATTGTATCCCATAACCAAAATTGTACCGGTAAAAACTAAAGTACATTATTTATTGGTTATAGAAAATTACTATAAAGAAGATCATAAAGTTATTGTTTATAATAGATATAATACAAGAAGAATGAGAGAAAAGAAGTATATTTGTACAAAAGCTAAAAATTATTACGGCCAAAGAACAAATAAATTCATAATACCAAAAATATTTAATAAAATAGACTTTTTAAGACACAATAAAATAAAGTCGAAGATAACCCTAAAGAAAACACTTAAAACTGTTCTTCAAAATAATATTATGTAAATGTGTGACATCAATGATTCTCCATATTTCATAGTTTTAAACTCTTTTTATAATGTTTTTTTTTGTTTTTTATATAAGATACTAGAATATAAGATAGGTATTTGTTAGCCATTAAGTAACGAGTGCTACCTTGCCAACAAACTGCTTTCGCAGTTTGGCGAGAATGTAACATGTAATTCTGTAAATACCTTTTTTTGTGAAATAAAATAAATAAATAAATAAATTAGCCGGGATTGCGCCCCCAGTACGGCGGGATATAGCTGGCTTAGTTGAAAGAGCTTAACTTGAGGATGACGTTCGCCATCCGATGTACCAGCATCTTACAGTGCCTCAGAGGCTGAAAAGCCGCCATAACTTCTTGAAATCAGTTCCGCCCCTACAGGGTAGTGTGCCAGACGCCCGCTGTGACCTTTGGCGTGAAAAGTACACTTTGCCGTTATTTATCCCGCCATCGGAGACTCTACCCCCTGGGCATGATTTGCTATGGGCGACCTGGAAGTCCTTAAACTGGCTCCGAGCTCAGGTCGGCCGCAGCAAAGATAATCTGTGCAGGTGGGGTTTCTCCGGCGGCGGTGTGGGTGACGAATGCGAAAGCGGACAGTCGCCACAGACTAAGGCGCACCTGTTGAACTGCCCTGCATGTCCCGACAGTTGCAATGTGGAGGACCTCTATAACGCCACAGCCAACGCCGTCAGAGTGGCGGAGTTCTGGTCCTCAAGAATTTAAATTGAATTTGCCTCGAATTGAAAAGAAGAAGAAGGACCAAGCCGTAAAACAAGATATAAAAAGAAAACTTATCCGCTGTTAAACTGCGTGTCAAAAACAAATAAAAGATAGCATGATTTCTGTAGGTTTCAATAATGATGCAATGGTAAGGTTCTACCTTCTACTTACGTCTTCTTTATCTATGACCAAAACATTGCGTTAATAGAGAATTAGATTTTTCGCAAAGATTATATGAAAGATATTCAAGAAGGAAACACAAAGCCGAAGAACAATATAAGTGAAACAATAGCTTTGATTAAGACAAATGATGTATTTGCATTATCGTTGATAATCTTTATATTTAGGTCAATGCCCAAAATGTTTTACTTTTCTGTTACTCTGTCTAAAAGTACTGCCTTATAATGGTAGCATTCTATGTATGTTTACATAGACATACTGTTTGCTCTACTGTCAAATTAAAAAACAAAGTTTACAACTAATTGAGAACCTCCTCCTTTTTTATTTGAAAGTCGGTTAAATATTAAACTTCTGGGCGATGTGCCAGATCCTTCGCCTAGGAAATCTTAGGATCGTTTTAACAACTTCTTCTTAGCGAGTGGATTCTCGAGTCAAACGACCCGATGAACCCTAACAACCAATGCGTCCCTTATGCCGTCCCTGTGTTTCACGGCTCATCCGGCGACCGGCGGCTCGTGTCCACTCCACCCTGCCAACATACCTGCACTTTACTGACCATCGTATAACTGTAATTACTGTGCCTTTATACTAGCCATGTTAGGATATAACTCCATTTGCTATAGCTCTTTATTACTCTAGACCAGGGGTGCGCAACCTTTTAAATGTTGCGGGCCATATTTGCTGATGCATTATACGGGGTGTAAGGGACAGCGTCCCGCACACTGATAGGGGTTGCTCAGTCAACGGCACTGAACAACTTCTACAGGAAATTCTTTCAGTAAGTGAAATAAAAATTTGGCTTTTCCATACAAATTGTCTACCTCAATCAGACAACGTCCTGAAAGAATTTCTTGGTGGAAGTTGTTCAGTGTCGTTGACTGAGCAACCCCTATCAGATTGCGGGATGCTGACCGCAATTAGAACTATGCAAAACATTCTGTGCCGGCGGTTGGCACCCGGGCATATTCAACGCGTTTTAATGTAGTACGTGTAAGAAATGGGGGCGATCCTGTGCAATGACGCTAGGCATGTTAACGGCCAAAGTATTGCGAGCGAAGCAAGCGCGAATTTTTTGTTACAAATAGGCCTAGAACAGAACTGAAAGTCCTTGTCAAAGATGGCAATTACGTTTCTGTGATGACAAGATAACTTTACTGGCATCGCACGCTTTTTTAAATTCCTTCCGCGGGCCGGAGGTTGCTCATATATGCTCTAGACTAGACCTGGTTGTTGAGATTGGTAGTAGCGGCCATCTTGAATAAAATTATTCCGGTGATCTTCTCCTTTTCATCAGGTTCTTTACAGCAATTTTGACTATGCTATTCATCTGTCTATCTGCTAGTTTCTTCGTGACCATCACGGCACAATTCTGCAGCCACTACTTACATAACCTACACTAGTCTTCCATGCTGGACTGGGAGCGAGGAAAAAAACATAGAATGTGCCAGTTGCATATCCTCCCGGGCATGCTGTGAAAATCAGCTATTTAATCCGAGGGTTTCAGTTTATTGCAATTTCGGCGATGGGCTGACAACCTGTCACTACAGCAATATGCCTACTAATCTATCTTAAATAATCTTAAATATCCCTCAAAACTGTCAGACGTGGCGGAACGACCTTTGTGTAGGTCGTTTACGCTCTACCTAGCCCATTAGGGATAAAGGCGTGGCTATATGTATGTATGTACGTATATATTCTGCAACCCAATCTAATCCAAATTTTCTTTCAAACTCGAATAACTCGGCGTTTGTAAAGTACGTTCCTGGAATTTAAATTAAAGCCAAACAAAACCATAAACCTTAAAACTTTTAGGCTTTTATGAGCTTTCATCATAACCTCATAACTGTCGAGAAATTTCTGTATTAACTACGTGCCAGACGAGACATGTCTCATTTCAGCTGAGTTCAATACCCTTTTGAAGAGACAGTCTAGAGGAGGTATGTTTTATTCTTTCTCCTATACCTGTCTCACAGTAGTATTATTTTGAATTAGGAATTCCAGTCAGGCTGCCCAAAGGCTACTAGCCAAACTTGGGATTTTATTGTGACGTCACTGTTCTCATTAATACTCAGCGCGTCAGCCAGACTGTAGAAAGTTTTGGCTACCTGTGGTCTACGTACGGAATGTCTGATGAATGAACAGAGAGGTAGAGTGTCAGTATTAGCCGTCTGACTTTAGGTGGGCTTAAAATCAGCAATGCGCTGTGCCCACTGCCCACGCCATTTATCCACTTTATTTTATGTTTTATAATAAAAGGTATTGCTTATGTGTAATCTGTTTGGAAGTGTATTGATTTTGTTTGTTTTTTTTTTTTTTGTGAATGTGTGTAACTAGTTTCTGTTTGTAAATGTGGATAGTAAATGTATTTGTATTTTTTTGTATTTGTAAGATACTTGAAAAAATATGATGCAGACAAAATCTAAATATACATAAGTACTATTTGCTTTTGATTGTACATATCTTGGATTCTCGTGAGAATATCGTCTAGGGTGTGTCATAGTCGTAGTTTAGTCCGGTGACGCATTATGTACACTTTGTAGTATACATACATACATACATAAATCACGCCTTTATCCCTTACGGGGTTAACGCCTCGTAAAAGGCGCTTTCGCCACGTCTGACAAAAATTGAGGGCAATTTTAGATTGTAATATGTATTGCTTTAGTGACAGGTTGTCAGCCCATCGATTAAATTACAATACACTGTAACCCTCGATTCCCTTTTGCTGACTTCTACAGCATGTCCGGGAGGAAGGGCAGCTGGAACATTCTATGTTTTTCTATCTCTCCCAGTCCAGCATGGAAGTGGAACTTTGTAGTATAGTGCAAATAGGTCCATTAAAAAAAAGTCATAGTCGTAGTAATAGATCGTCTACCTACACGTTGCTACGATCGCTACGCCGTAGTCAAATAGAAACGTTTTTTACATTATCATTGCCTCTTTTTTAACTTTTATACCTACTCATCATCATCTCCCTGAACCCTCGTGCCAGAGTTTTTAAACCGCCTAGTAGCACAACTATCAGGCCTCTAACATGGTTTGAGTAACGACCACTATCAAAGACAGCGACCGGGACCGACGGCTTAACGTGCCCTCCGAAGCACGAAATCTTTTTTTTCTTTTTCGGACAATCAGGTGATTCAGCCTGCAATGTCCTAACCAAACTGGGGAAAAATTCACAAAGTGATAAATTCTCAAATATCAACTTTGTGTTTCCCCCCTGGGAATCGAACTCAGGACCTCCGGATCGGGACTCAATGGCACTAGCCACTAGACCACGGAGGCAGTTAATAAAAGATATAGATAAAAGATAGATAGATATAAATAAAAGTTCATCGGGTCGATAGACTCGATACCCACTCGAAAGAAGATCATCTCCCTAGCCTTATCCCGTATCTCTCGGGGCCGGCTACTTAATATAGGTGATTGAACGAGAGTACTGGTTTTTACACGGAGCGACTGCCATGTGACCTCCGGAACCCAGTAGACCAGACATAAACCTACTTTTTCTCTTGTCTGTACCATTTCCTGTATCTGTTTTGTGTCAGTCAATAAAAGTTTTAATCAATCAATCAATCAATCCTAGATTAGGTCAGAGTTTTCAAGCCGCCAATGCTTAGCACTGGCCTCTGACATAGCTTAACGACTAATATCTACGATATTAACCGGGACCAACTGCTTAACGTGCCTTCCGCAGCACGGAAAATTCACCGAATAAACGTACGTGCATATAAAATTCGAAACCTTTTATACCTACTTTTGCCTATTAAATATCGGCATTTAAAAAAATAACGGACCATATTTTAAGGTGTGATTCTACCTATGAAACTGAACAAGTTTCCCAATTAAAAATAAGGTATTTTATGCATAATAGAAAAACAACATTGAATTTCTTGGAACTTATTCTATCTGTTATTTCTAGAGCGCTGCTTCAAAGGAACGTCTGAATATGTCCAAACTTTGATAAGTTTGATAGGGGCGTTTAATCCTTTACTCTTGATCCTTTGTATTAACAGGTATCTCTTTACGGACATATTTTTTAACTTCATTATTTTCAAGCAACGTTCAATCATACTAGATTGGGAGCGAATAATATAGAATGTTCCAGCTTCTTTTCCTGCTTGGCATATTCTAGTATTAAGTAGAGGCAAACGAGAGAATCGGTGTATTGCAACTGTAGCAATGCTAAGTTCTTTCTAAACTGACCACAGATCGTGGACATTCGTTGCTCTACCTACCCTGTATAGGCGTGACTAAGTCTAGAAGTCCTTTAAGTTTATTATATTTTGTTTCCAAGGAACGTTCAATAGTCATCATTCACCAAATGTTTTAGCTTCCGGAAGAAAGAAAATGGATCGTTCCTGTTTGACCTACATCATTCGGGTTTGCACTGTCAACGAGTGCTTTTTACCCGACTGTCAACGAAGGGTTATGTTTTTCGCGCGTATCTTGTATATTTTTATGTATGTACTAATATTTCTTTATTGCTTCGTATCTCCAAAACGGCTGGAAGGAATTTGACAAATGGGTTATCGTTCGATTTGTATCAAGCACCCGAGTGTTCTTAGGTGTTATTTTTAAACATTCAAAATGGCGGATTTACATATGACATCAAATTTTTTTTGCTCTACCTATCGTTTGGGGTATCAAAAACAAAAACTCGATTTTGGATATCCGCATGTAACCAATGCGGATGCGGATATCTAGTTTGTGAACGTGAGAGTTAAGAAATGCCAGAAAATCGTAGCAATGACAGAATTTCGCAATATGAAAAGGTTTTAAGGACCCATAGGCCCTTAAAAAACTGCAAAAATAAATAAGAAATAAAATAACCAATTTCTTTTCCTTTACTTACAAATAAAAACGTTTAATGCTGGACTGGAAGTGACAGAAAGACGTAAAATGTGCCAGCTACATCTCCTTCCGTGCATGCTGTAAAAATTTGGTAAGGGATTCAAGAGATTCAGTACATTATAATTTAGGCTATGGGCTAACAACCTGTCACTACAGCAATAGGTATACAAATTGATCTGAGACAAAGACAACTATCAAAACTTGACAGACGTGGCGGTCATTCACCTTTTTTTGGGTTGTTGGTGCTCTGCCTACCCGATTAGGGATACAGGCGTGATAGTATGTATGTAATTATTTATTTTAATATACACCATAAAAAAAACATTGTCTCATCGTGCTATTCCGGCACCAATACAAAATTAATTTAGAAAAATAATAACATCCGCATGTGAGAACTTAAAAATCCGCATTCGCATCATCCCTGATCAAAATAAAGGTAATTAAAATTAATAATCGGAGTATATATATTTAATTTATTAACATGTTTGTTGCACTGACCCGCGTCACTTTATTTTATTCCTCTGTTTCCTATATTGCCTGGTGGCCTAGAAGATATTGCTACATTAGCAATAAGGCCGCCAATCGTACTTCTTTTCTTTTAAGCAATTTCTAATTTCTGTATTTTTGTGCAATAAAGTATATTGTATTGTATTAAAATAAGATAACAAAAGTACACATGATTCATTAAGTTAAAGCTCAATTTTAGAACAAATAATGCATTAAAAGATGTTTTTATAGGTACGCAGTCGGGTTGATTTTTTTTAAATACTTGTTTAGGTTAGAATTTCGGTCACAAAAAAACTATGTGTGAAGTGAAAGAATTTCAACACTTACGCCTTTATCCCTAATGGGGTATGGTAATTTATATAATGGGGTGGAGTAATTTATAAAACTTAATATATTTTACATGTCAAATGTGCTTATACTCTAATGCTATACATACATACATACTATCACGCCTGTATCCCTAATGGGTTAGGCAGAGCGTGAACAACCCAAACAAAGGTCGTTCCGCCACGTCTGACAAGTTTTGAGGGTTGTTTAAGATTGAACTGGATATTGCTGTAGTGACAGGTTGTCAGCCCATCGCCTAAATTACAATATACCCTCGAATCCCTAAGCTGGTTTTTACAGCATTCTAAGAATAAGAATAAGAATAAAAATAAAATTATAGTTATTATAATTAATAATGTATAAGTTATTATTAAGTTAGTCTACCTACTAACTTTGGGGCAGTTTAAAAACTCTGACACCAGGGTTCATTCACTCGATACCCACACGACAGAAGAAGAAGAGAAGGTATGCGAAATACGATTATTTCTTCTTATATTTCTTAGAAGAAATATTACACAAATAGATTTGATATCCTCCTAAAAATAAACTTTCACACTATTACAATCTTTCTAAATTGCGGTGTCAATCTTAGAAACGCTATTCCAATTTTGAACATTGGATCCTATTTTCATCATAACCTTAATTGAGGTAGTAACTGGTTTCGTAACCCTGGTTTCGTAGGCGGCCGAAGAGGTCTACCTACGTCTAAATCAACAATGTGCCAGTTTGCACGAACTCTAGTGGTTGAAAATTCGGTCTCTTAATAAGGCGTTGGTTACTCAATTAATGTCGTTACCACTAATTGAATTGTGTTTATGGTAAAAGCAATTAAGTGGGCTCTTTCTGAAAATACTACATAAAGCCCAGCCTTTATCTAAACGACAAGTATAAGGCGCTATCGCCACTTCTGACAAGGTTAAGGGGGTCAATTCAGAAAGTACGAACTGTGTACTGCTACAGTGATAGGTTGTCAGACTTTCGTCTAAATTACAATACATTGACACCTTCGAATACCTTAGCTGATTTTTCAGCTTGCTCGGAAGGAAAAGCAGCTGGCACCTTCATGTTTTCTATATCGCATCAGTACGTATTTTCGGGAATTGCTTTTCTCCTTTCCTTTCAAGTGTAACAAATGTTTGTCTAAAGCCTAAAATGAAAGAGAGATAAAACGAAACCCTTCCGAAAACATTTGGTAGAATTCCAAACAAAAGAAAGCGAATGAAATATTGGATCTGAGAAAAATGGTTTCTACTCACATTTTCACTTACGCGTGATCGAGAAAAAGGCTAAGGCAGTAGATTTGAGAAAAATAGAAACAAGTTGACACTAGCACAGTGAAAGTAAGAAGTCGTAAAATTCCTTCAACAATAATCGCCAACTTTGGTATTCATAATTTCTTCAGACCCATCGATGTGATATCTTTTCCTACGCCTGCAGCTAAAAGGGTCTTCAGATACTTTTTTGGAATAGCTTTTTCAACATTACCAAGCTCAAATCCGATGGAATATTCAGTCTTATAGAAACGTGGAAGCTCATAAGCGTTACAACGCTGATTGAGCAAAGCGAAGTAGAAACTGAGCTTGCTTTACGGCAACTCTGTTTTAGTCGCCACTGTCTGACCCAGACTTTAAGAAGCAATGCAAAAGGTACACACATGAATGATTAAAAAAAAACAGGAGGATTTTTTTCTCGCTCCCAGTTCAGCATGGAAGAATTATAATAATGATAGCATAAAATCCTTTATCTTTCTCTGTCTGAAGATGTGCATTTGATTCCCTTCTCAATATATAAAATACTATTCTTAAAAATACTCTTTCCTTTTCTCACGCTCATGCATGGTCGGTCTTTTCAAACATTTGCCCGCCTTAATTTGCAGCGACGCGTAATGTCAGAGCGAGTTACCAGTGTTGCCAGCTGTACGTGATCGGATTTGCATTAATGTAGAGGTACATGTGGTAACTATGTACTGACACTGTTAAAGGCAGGAAAGGTAATTTCATTTATGCATCCACGTGTAAATGTCTTGCTTCGTAAGGGTATTCCCTTACACATTATATATTTATTATATAACTAGCGACCCGCTCCGGCTTCGCACGGAAATCATCAGTATTTATCTACTATATTATGCATGTATTATACATGTAAACCTTCCTCATCATGAATCACTTTATTCATTAAAAGAAACCGCATCAAAATCCGTAGCGTAGTTTTAAAGATTTATGCATACATTGGGATAAAGGGACAGAGAAAGCGACTTTGTTTTATACTATGTAGTGATATGTAAGGGAATATATTTTTACCTACCTATTTATAATTTTTTTACCTATATTTTTACGCATTTTGAATACTTTTGGGAATTATTGGGGAAAATACCGGGTGTAAGGGACAGCGTCCCGCAAACTAATATGGGTTGTTCAGTTGACGAACCTGAACATTTTCACCGGGAAATTCTTGAAGGAGATGACAATGTATATGGAAAAGCAAAATATTTTTTTTTTACTTCGTGAAAATAGTTCCGGTGACAGTTGTTCAGTTTTGTCAACTGAGCAACCCCTATCAGTTTGCGGAACGCTGTTCCTTACGCCCCGTATAATATTATAAAACCAGTCAGTTTTACTTAGTTTTAATCCATAAACAGTTATAAATATCGCTTTTCGGGTAGTATTTATGCTATTAGTTAGATTTGAATAATTTTCCTCAGTGCCAGACAGAAATAGTTATATTTTTTTTACTTCTATACCTAGATAAGAGAAAATACTATACCTACTCGTGTCTACAATTTAATTACAATAAGTTTGTATTCACATTCAATTTACGAGGCTTCTGCATCATTGCACATTAGGTGATGAAAGGAAATGAGCAAAATACGAGTATATCTTTTCGAATTAGTCTTACGTGAAATAATGTACAAAAGATTTCTTGTTTACCGATATATTTTCTTTCGCGCCATAATTCGACTCAAATTGACATTTTAATATCCCATTTTCGTAAATAGGTATTTCGCCCAACTGTTTGATATAAAACGAAATTGGTTTTCGTACTTCGGCAATATAATCAAATGCTCGTCTATATAAGATCGTTTCTATTAAATGTTCATAAATTGAACAGCGATTTTGAGTAAATAATCAAATCAATCTTTGACTTTCCTTTGATTACATTCCTGAAATCTTAAACGAAGACTTTAGATATAGAATGAGCTTCGAAGGGTGCAATGCCAATGCATCGACACTTTTATTCGATGATCTTTATTAGAAAACCACAAAAATATGTGAAAGCAAACTTTTGTTTCATTGAACCAATCTGTACGTAGGTCAAAGTTCATTTTATACATACATTCGTACACATAATCACGCATTTAGTAATGGATAGGGCCGCTGCCTCCTGAGCGGGGAGGTCGTGGTTCGAATCCCACCACGTACTAATGTGTTTTTCGGTTTTAGAATTTCATATATACGTTTATTCGGCGCTTTTTCCGTGCTTCGGAAGGCACGCTTAGCCGTTAGTCCCGGTTAATATCGTTTACTACCGTAGATATTAGTCGTTAAGCCATGTCAGAGGCCAGTGCTAAGCATTGGCGGCTTAAAAACTCTGACCTAATCTAGGATTGGGTCTGGTTTCCCTTCTGGGTTGCGGAGGTTAGATCGCGTTAGATTAGTACCCTCGTTAAATCCCCTAGATTAGGTAGCCAACCCCGTGAGATACGGGATAAGGCTAGGGAAATGATGATCCCTAATGTGGTAGGCAGAGCGTCAACGATCCAAACAATGGAATGAACAAAGTCATTTTTACTACATGAAAGGATAAACGTTATTTTACAAACATACCGTTCATAGTAGTTCATACATACAATCGCACCTTTGTCTTTTACGGATAACAAATAAATATCTACAAGTACGCAATGTATTTTGTATTTCGGTAGAGTTGAGTTGTCAGCCCTTCGCCTTAGTACACTCATACATTAGTTATATCTATCTATCACTATCGCATCGCAGACACCATGTAAATTAGAAAACTGAAAATTAAATATTATTTCTAAGAGTTTTTGACACTTACATAATCCCAACCCAACAAATCCCAACCCAACAAAAAGTGTATTGAAAATTCCTCTCACGTAGATAGTGAGTCCGATTCTAGATTTCACCGGCTTAAACTAAAATTAAAATCTATCTGTCTCTTTCAAAACAATAAAATTGAAAAAGGACAGGCGATTTATACTCTATGGTTTAACACTTTGCCCGCTAGATTTTGACGCGTTTTTACACGTTTCCCTAGTATTTCTGTCAATTTTATCCGCCATATTATATGACGCCGGGTAAAAATGACAGATAATGCATAAAACCAATAAATCGGAAACCGGAGAGAATAGATTTCCTGTCCTTTTCCAATGTTTCAAGTCTGAAAGTGACAAATAGATTTTAATTTTAGTTTTGGGCGGCAAATCTAGAATCGAGCCCAGTATTCTTACATAAAGCCTATTCTGTATGGAAACTTCGAATAGAATTTCTGAACGGTGACCTAGAATAGGCGAATATTATTCAAATTTCAGGCTTTAAAGATGAAGTCTATCGGAACGAGATTTTTCGTGAAATATGACTCAAACGTGCAAGGCATTTAATACCCTATTATTATTATACTTTTTTTTAAATCTTAGTTATATAAGGTCATTTTAAATCAAGTGCAAATATTGAAACGTGTGAATCTATCCATTAAACTATACAACTTTCCCAAAGGAACATAGGTTGAAATATGAAAAACAACCAACTTTTTTATTATTTTTTCGACTTATGTTCCTTAGGGAAAGTTGTTCAGTTTCATGGTTAGATTTACACGTTTTAATATTTGAACTTGATTTAAAATGACCTTATATAAGGTTCTTTAGTTCTAAATTATTAGATAAAGTAATTTAATCATTTCCAAGATAAAGATCTGAAAGTTGTTGCGCTGGTCAGACATTTAATTTAAATTTAAAATATGCGTAGGAGTAGAAAAGGTCCACATATTTTTCATACCGGGTGTCTCGGGTAAGAAGCAATTTAAATTCATGACGTATCAACGGGATGACGTAAAGGTCGACCCTTTATTGGAAGCATAAAACCACAACCTGTGTACATTTAAAAAAAGAACAATCTTACGTTGATTCCTAACGGCAAATGGTTGTTTCTAAGAGCTTATTTCTCCTATACGAATCATTGGATAATTCTTAAAAAAAATTCATCTAAGTAATTAGTTCATGGCCTGCAATTGCAACATTTAAAAACATTCTAGTTTATAAATAAGTATGCTTAAAAAGCGATGGGCTGACAACCTGTCACTACAGCAATATACCTTCAAATCTATTTTAAATAACCCTCAAAACTTTGTCAAACGTGGCGGAACGACCTTTGTTTAGGTAGTTTTGTTACCCTGCCTACCCCATTAGGGATAAAGGCGTGATTATATGTATGTATGCTTAAGAATCTGGAAGTAAAGCTATTTTTATCAATAAATTCCATATTCCTTTGAAACTATTAGGAGCGCTTTGACGGTTCCTTCGGGAAAATATTCGTATTATGTTTATAGATTTTATAATCCGACTCGTAGTTCTTATGGATTAGCTTTATTGAGCGTTTTTCGCACATTTTAGATGCGTCCACGGACGTAACAACAACTACAGATTTGAACGATATTCTAAGGCATTACGGGGGATGGTTGCATATCTTGAAATCAACCTGCTCATCTGCCATTCTTAGCACAAATTTAAGTATTTATAAGTTATGACTGAATACGGTCTACGTCTCTATCTAACTGCCTCTGTGGTCTAGTGGTTAGAGCCTTGGGCAAACGATCCGGAGGTCCTGGGTTCGTTTACCGGGGGGAAACACAAAGTTGATATTTGTCAATTTATCATTTTGTAAGGTTTTCCCAATTTGGTTAGGACATTGCAGGCTGAATCACCTGATTGTCCGAAAAGAAAAAATATTCCGTGTTTCGGAGGGCACGTTAAGCCGTCGGTTCTGGTCGCTGTCGTCGTTACTCAAACCATGTCAGAGGCCTATTAGTTGTGCTACTAGGCGGTTTAAAAACTCTGACACCAGAGCTCATCGGGTCATTCGACTCGAGAATCCACTCGCTAAGAAGAAGATCCTATGTAGGTAAGTTGCACGAAGTAGAAATGTTACAAAACAAACTTGGTCCTAACGTTTTTACCTTTATTCCTTGGGGAAATCTCCGGGAAAATCTTTATAGACGACGAAGTGTTGTAACAAGTTTTGTCACAACAGTACAGAGGTAATCTAGAAGTTTTACCACGAAAATTCTACCAGATTGACTGAGTGCTTGGGTTTTACCTGACTGATCTTTTACGACTCCCTTGGGAGTTGAGAATGATGTTTTGTGTTAAGGTAGGTCGTATGATTTATCTTCCATGCTGGCCTGGGAGCGAGAGAAAAACATAGAATGTGCCAGCTGCATTTCCTCCCGAGCATGCTGTAAAAACCAGCTAAGGGATCCGAGGGTTTCAGTATATTGTAATTTAGGCGATAGGCTGACAACCTGTCACTACAGCAATATACTTACAAATCTATCTTAAATAACCCTCAAAACTTTGTCAGACGTGGCGGAACGACCTTTGTTTAGCTCGTTTACGCTCTGCCTACCCCATTAGGGATAAAGGCGTGATTATATGTATGTATGTATGATTTATCTTGGCACAAGTGCGATGCTTAAAAAAATGCAAATCACGATCAATCATGATTCCCTCTATCAAGATGCCCTGATGGGTATTCACAGAAACAACACCCACACAATGAACACCCAGACACATTTTATTTTTTACCTTTTTTCAATCAGTTCTGTGAAAGCTCTTCCAAAAATCGCCACTTATGTCATCAGAAGTACTACAAACTCCTAAAGATTATTTGTCAACAGCTGTAATTCTCGACTGGAAGCGAGAGAAAAACATAGAATGTGCCAGTTGTATTTCCTCCCGGGCATGCTGTAAAAACCAGCTAAGGTTTCAATATATTGCAATTTAGGCGATGTGCTGACAACCTGTTACTACAGCAATATACCTACAAACCTTTCTTAAATAACCCTCAAAAGTTTGTCAGACCTGGCGAAATGGCCTATGTTTAGGTCGTTTACGCTCTGCCAACCCCATTAGGGATAAAGGCGTGATTATATTTATGTATGAAGTTCTGTGGAAACTGGAAATCTCTTCCAAAGAGCGCCACTTTCGTCATCAGAAGTGTTACAAACATCTAAAGATTATTTGTCAACAGCTGTAATCCTCAATCACTTACTTTTAATCCCGTGGGAGGCAAGATTGCTACGTGAGTTGCCTAGACGAGTGATTGGGGATGGCAAGGGAAATTGGTAATACTTCGCGCTTTGCCATAAATTCTGTAGAAAGGCGATATTTTTGTCATCCGAAGTACTTTCGAGACCCTAAGATTATTTGTCAACAATTGTAATCCTCAGGCACTTACTTTTAATCCCGTAGGAGGCAAGATTGCTACGTCTTTTGCCTAGACGAGTGATTGGGGATGGCAAGGGAAATTGGTAAACCTTCGCGATTAGCCATAAATTCTGTCAAAAGCAGCTCTTCCAAAAGGCGATATTTTTGTCATTGCAAGTACTTTCGAGACGCTAAGATTATTTGTCAACAACTGTAATCCTCAGGCACTTACTTTTACTAAGGGTTGGATTCCGTGGGAGGCTGGATTGCTACGTGTTTTGCCTAGACGAGTGATTGGGGGTGGCAAGGCAAATTGGTAAACCTTCGCGCTATGCCATAAAATCAGTCGAAAGCTCTTCCAAAGGGCGATATTTTTGTCATTGCAAGTACTTTCGAGACCCTAAGATTATTTGTCAACAACTGTAATCGTCAGGCACTTACTTTTACTTTGGGTTGGATTCTGTGGGAGGCCGGATTGCTACGTGTTTTGCCTAGACGAGTGATTGGGGGTCGCGTGGGAAATTGGTAAACCTCGTAAACGCTTAACCTTAGTCACGTAGAACACTAAACCGCAGTAAAGGCTTTAGAGGTATTGTAACTCGTTGTATTGGCTTCCATGCTGGACTGGGAGCGAAAGAAAAACATAGAATGTGCCAGCTGCATTTCCTCCCGGGCATGCTGTAAAAACAGCTTAGGGCTCCAAGGGTTTTAGTATATTGTAATTTGGGTGGTGGGCTGACAACCTTCCACTCCAGCAATAAACCCTACAAATCTATCTTAAATTAAGTCTAAATAAATTTTTTCAGTCGTGGCGGATCGACCTTTGATTAGGTCGTTTACGCTCTGCCCATTAGGGATGAAGGCATGTTTATACGAGTATGTATGTATGTATGTATTGGTAGCCAGTTTTGTACAACGTGTTCGTGCACTGTTGCGTTAGAATAGCATGACCATCAATAATTGAAATACTACGGTTGACTTTAAAGATATCTTAGTAATAAATTATATCTAGGGAATGGACAGCACTCGGTTTCGGCTTTCGCAATTCCGGGGTCTACCAAGCGCAGCGACTAGCGAGTCAAAACATTATGTGGGTAGGGTAACTAATCAACATTTTAATGTAGACATGGCTGATGCAAAAGCTAATCTAGTGGTAAAGATTGTTTGTTTTATTGTTTGTTAAAAAATCCTAATCCACTATCGTAAATTATCAAAAGATAAAAATATTTTATCCCGGTATTCCCCCCTATTAGGAATCTTGTGATAACCCAATGACCTAATAAATACTAATCCCTTTTCTAAAGGATAGCATGTTCATGATAAAACTGACAAAATTATGTGACAACGAAACTAAGGGTCTGATCACGGTTTCAGCGGCAGCAAAGAATATTTTTATAACTTCTTTTAAAATATATTTTATTAATGCAAACGGTCATACTTCAAGAGTATGCATAAAGCTTTTAGGGTCTATAAACTGGGTAATATAAACCGTAATCATTTTTTAATAAACCGTTATGTATTTTTACTCATTTATTAGTGTCATGTTGTCGCAAAATTTTGCTGTAATCCTGACCAAAGCTAAAGCTGTAAGGGATATGTTGACAGACTGATTAATTTATACCACAGCAGAAAGTAAGAACAGTAAATTGTCTTCATACAAGCTACTTAAACTGGAATAAATAAATTATTTCAAGACGGGTACCATGCATGCGCACATGGTCTGCACAAGACCGAATTCGTTTGCTTTTAAAAACACTTTTTACTTTTTATTACTTTTACTGTGTCTCCGTTATTGTCGGTATTAGATCGTTCCGTAGTCATAAAGTGTGAGTGATATCATATCCGATTTTAAATTTAAAATAAAACCCGCAAGAATACCTGCCTGGATAACTCCGTCCCAAAGTTCAGTGGTTCTTGTTCTTCTTATCGATGTATTTTATACCACAGCAATCGAACCCACGATCTCCAGCTAGGGAGCCATGAATTATCCAAGACGTAACGCACAGACAGACGAGCTTACTATCGCGTTCGCGTTCGTCATGTAGGTAGAATAGACGAGTAGACAGACAAAGCTTTCAATTCTGTACTTGTAAGTAAAAGCACCACTTAAATGTTTTATTCCAAGTTAATAAAAGTAATGTTTCACATTATTCTCTAGCTGCCAGTCCGGAAACCGGAAGAGCTTCAAATGAGTAGCTGTATAAATAAATAAAGGACGAGATGCGACGGAAAGACAAATGTACCTAATAAATTGTATTGTATACAGGTTGTAGGTACATTTAATTTTGCAAGAAACAAGTTTAATTTAAAAGGACCGCGCTCCAGAAATGCCGTACTGAGAGTAAATTAAAAAACTAGCAGCTTCTTTTACCAGTCGTACTGTGAAAGCTTTTGGCTGTTGTTGAAAACTTTTTAATGAAGAAAGCTTTGATTAAGTCGTAGCAGGATAAAAGAAGAAAATTTTTGTTGTAGTTGTCTGTCGTAGTTCTTTTTCCATATCTGAAATTTCTGTTGTGAGACCTTTTGAATCAGAAAGGCTTTCAAACTCGTTGGCTGCAATTAAATAGTTTTTCTCAGGAAATTCTTTGCACAAATAATACCCAGAAAGAATAAAACAGTGGAATGTTTACAACAAAATAAGTAATTATTTTTGGAATGACTTTATGTCCCAGGAATTGTCGCATTTTTTAAATATTTATGTTTACGGTATGTTCTGTATGTTCTGCTGCTTTACTCCCTTCTTATCGTATCGATCGTAATGGCTTAGATTAATTTCGACCAGTACACTGCCAAACGCACTGCGACATCAGTGGCGTTGTAAAGGTCTTCTTGGGTGCAAGATGAAGGGCACGCGGGGCAAGACAATAAATGTGCCATTGTTTGAGGGGAGGCACCACATTCGCACTGGTTGTTTGTGATGTATCCCCATCGGCACAAATTGTAAGTCATGGATCTCCCAGCTTTGGCCTGTTTTCGAAATACCACGGTTAGTAGGCGAACGCAGTATAAAAAGTCTTTTATTCTTAGAAATCACTGTTACCCTTTCTGTGGCTTAAAATTTTTTTTCACGGGAAAAGTTGGGGTATTCTTCCATGCTGGACGGGGAGCAAGAGAATAACGTAGAATGTGCCAGCTGCGTTTCCTCCCAGGCATGCTGTAAAAACCAGCTAAGGGATCCGAGGGTTTCTCTGTATATTGCAATTTAGGCTATGGGCTGACGACCTCCTGTCACTACAGCAATATACCTACAAATCTATCTTATACAGCCCTCAAAACTTTGTCAGACGTGGCGGAGCGACCTTTGTTTAGGTTGTTTACGCTCAGCCTACCCTCTGGGATAAAAATGAAAATAAAAGTATTATGTATGTAAAAGTTGGGGTATTATTACGCATCTAAACATGTACGTGATCATTATCATTCTGGTTCTGTTATCTCTGTTTAACCAATGGAATAATTATCCATCATATTTGATTCTAATGTTGATCTCTGTAAACTGCGTGGGTGTATTTATTTTTAGGTTTTCCTGAAACTATGTAAACAAGTACTGAAACGCCAGTTCAACGACTTTGGCTGTCTGAGAAATATTTCCTTTGTTTACGACTAGTCAACTTCAAGGCATAAATAAGGTGTAGATTATATTTATTTTACTCAAGTCAAAAATATTTTATTGGTTAATTTTATTAAAGAAGAAAAGCAGCTGGATTTTTATGTAAGTAAGTAAGAATAACATACAGACATACATATAATCACGCCTTTATCTCTAATTGGGTAGGCAGAGCGTAAACGACGTAAACAAAGGTCGTTTCGCCACGTCCGACAAAGTTCGGAGATTTAAAATAGATTTGTTGGTATACTGTTGTAGTGACAGGTTGTTAGCCCATCGCCTAAATTATAATATACTGAAACCCTCGGTTCCGTTAGCTGGTTTTTATAGGATGCCCGGGAGGAAATGCAGCTGGCACATTCAATGTTTTTCTTTCGCTCCCAGGCCAGCATGGAATTCTAGTCTTTTCTAACTACTAAAATGTTCTATTTAGTAAGAATCTTGTGATCAACCTGCAACTTGGAAATCAAATCCACGATCGGATGTGAGCTTGAGCTTAGATTAGACCATTTGACTACAGAGCACGAGTTTCAATGATGAATAATATATTAAACAAATTTTACATAGAATTCATGGAAAAGGAAAACTTACACATATTACAACATGTAACAGAAAGGGTATATGCACCCGAAAGGATATGAACTAGTATATGAAACTGAACAACTTTTCCAACATAAGTCGAAAAATGAAAATAAAAAGTTTAACTTCCCATACTACACACGCTTATCAGATGATGCATTTTGTATAGGAGGTCAAACATTTTTTTTTTCTTATTTTGTCCTATGTTCCGATGTGAATGTTGTTCAGTTTCATGGGCTGGTTTATATCCTACCCGGTGCATATACCCGTTCTGTTACACGTTGTATATTAGATATGTTAATGGGTATTGAATTTCTAGATTAGCAGTAATCAGAACATACCCTCTCAAATCCTAGAAATGGTACTTAATTTGATGGATGGCATTGACGTAATGTCAATGAATCTGGTGGGATTCTGATTGCTCTGCAGCTATTCGCAGAAGAGTAAACGCTGAACTCACTTATAATGCAGATATGTCAACAATAAACTTTGTGGAATGTCAACATGTTAATGCCCAATGTAAACGACTTCTGTCTGAAAAAAAGTTTCTTGGCTGGAGAAGCTTCTGTGAGTCTCTTTCCCCACGGGTTTCTATGTCTGTGGTTTGGAAACAGATTCAAAGATACCGTGGTTCCTTAAATATTAGTAATTTGTCTTCTAATGATCCCTCTCCTTGGATGAATGCTTTTATTGACAAACTGGCCCCTTCTTTTGTGCCAGGACATGATTATTTTCCTTCTTCATCATCCTTCATTATTTCCAATGATTCTTTTGATGCTCCTTTCACTTTTGTTGAGCTAAAATGTGCTCTAAATGGTTTGTCAGATTCATCTCCGGGTGTTGATGGCATTCCCTACTCATTCTTGGTGAGATCTAGTGATCAGGTGAAGGAGTATTATTTAAATGTTATAAATATTTTTTTCTTATCAGGTACAGTTCCAGAATCATGGAAAACTCAAATTATTATTCCGATTCTCAAACCCGGAAAAGACCCTGCTGACCCTTGCTCTTACCGTCCCATTGCACTTTCTTCTGTCCTCGCTAAGGTGATGGAGATCATGATAAAGAACCGTTTGGAGTGGCTTATGGAGAGTAAACATCTACTGGGTGAATCACAATTTGGTTTTCGAAAGGGTTTCAGCACGCTTGATAGTTTGAGTGTCCTTTCAACTGACATTCACATTGCCTTCTTAAAAAAACAATATTTGGTTGGTGTTTTCCTTGATATAGCATCGGCATATGATAATGTATTGCTTCCAGTGCTCAGGCACAAGTTGCTTCAGCTGAGTGTTCCAGTGAGGTTAACAAGGTTCATTTGCAACATGCTTATGTCAAGAACAATTCTAGTTAGAGTAGGGGGTGTTGAGACACCTCCTCGTTTAGTTTGGCGCGGACTTCCGCAGGGGTCTGTTTTGAGTCCCCTTCTGTACAGCATCTATACATATGATTTGGAGCGATCTGTCAATTCCTTTTGCAACGTTCTGCAGTATGCTGACGATTTGGCTCTTTACCTTTCATCTGATTCCTTTGATGATATAACGTCTAGGCTCAATTCTGCATTAGAATACTTAGGTCAGTGGCTAATTTCCCATGGTTTGTCATTGTCTGTCGCTAAGAGCACTTCAGTAATTTTCACAAGAAAAAGAATTATTCCACCTTTAAATTTACGCTATAATGATGAGCTTATTCCTGTTACAGATAGTGTCAAGTTTTTGGGGTTATTTTTGGATTCCAGAATGACAGGTGAAGTTCATTGTTCATATATTTCTAGTAAATGTGAGAAAGGCATAAATGTCATGAGGGCTGTTGCTGGTATTAAATGGGGTGCTCATCCATATACCCTGAAATTACTTTATAATGCTGTAGTCCGTAGTCACTTAGATTATGGATCTTTTGCTCTTGAACCCTGTAACAAAACTAATATAGATAAGTGGAACAAAATCCAGTCAAGGTGCCTACGGATTATAGCTGGTGCTATGAAGTCTTCACCTGTTAATGCTTTACAGGTTGAATGCGCAGAACCTCCTCTTGACCTACGCCGACAAATGCTTTCTGACAGATTCTTTTTCAAATGTCTTCAAATTTCAGATCATCCCTTGCTTTCAAAACTAGACATTCTTCGTGGCCTTGTTCAGAATAATAATAATAAATATATTTTATTAAATTCCTTCTCTCATTATTTAAGTCTTCCGTCCCCAGTAGCTCAGTTGAATTCTGTTCCTTTGTTTTCTATTCCATACGAAGCTATTACTTTCCAACCTTCCTTCTGTGATTTTGGAATTCAAAAGAATAGTCCTGGGGCTAACAAAGTATTTAAAGAAAGAATGGTTAAAGACTTTCAGGGTTGGCGCACTATTTTTACTGATGCATCAAAGGTTTCAGATCAAGACTGTGTAGGTGCTGCTGTTTGGATACCACACGGTAATTATATGTTAAGTTTTAAATGTTCTCCTCTAACTTCTATTTTTACAGGAGAAGCCATTGCTATTTTTGAGGCTGTTTCGTTTGTTTTTTCCCATAATTTAAATAAAACTATCATCTTTTCAGATTCTCTCAGTTGTCTCCAATCAATCACTTGTAACTTATTTCGTTCTAAATCAAATTGTATTCTTGTCCATAGGATCAGGGAATTATTGTATAAGTGTTCGCAATCAGGCATTCAAGTTGTCTTGGCTTGGATTCCTAGTCACTCCGGTATTACGGGCAACGAAGCAGCTGACTGGTGTGCTAAAACTGCTATTCACACTGGCGAGGAATCACATTCTGAAGTTTACTCTCAGGATTTGTGCAACACGGCTTCTCCTCGTATGTTCTGTCATTGGAATAATCGGTGGGTAGAATCGAAACTTGTAAAAGGTAAATTTTATGGGGATATTCAGCCTCTTATTTTGCAGAAGCCTTGGTTTTACCGTCATCGTCTACTTTCTCGTGGTGTTATTTCAACTCTCTGCCGGATTCGTTTGGGCCACTCTTGTACTCCAGTTCATCTTGCTAAAATTAGGGTGCGAGATAATTCGCTCTGTGAGTGTGGGATTGACATAGGTGACCTTGATCATTTATTTTTTAGTTGCCCTCGTCTTTTATGTTCTCTGTACGATGTGTTGCCATCTGACTTCCCGCGCCCTACTCATATGAAGTGTATTTTATCTCTTTTTGACTCTCCCTCTTTTGTTGAATTATTAGCCAAATTTATTTTATATAATAAGATTAAACTGTAATATATTATATTTCTAACTTTATAAATATATACTTTTATTTATTGCTATGTAAATTTTGCTTATATTCTATCTTAATGTTGAATATATTTCTTCTTATATATTTATTAGTAAGTATATTGTTTGTGTTGTTTTATGTTTGTATTGTTTTGTTCTAGGTGTGGTGTGTTCAACTACTGTTGATTTTGTCATCGTGTCGTCAATATTAGTTTTTTTTTTTTTTTTTTTTCTCTCCTACCCCATCGTGTAATATCTTCATTTACGTGATGTTGGCGGAATTGTGACAACACAAAAGCCATATAACCTAAGAATTGAATTGAATTGAACCTATTGTCAAATGTTCCTTCATGATTCGATTTGATGTCATTATTTATATTCTAGATAAATTAATGGATACAAAAAATACGTCTCATATTAACAGTTAACTTTTAAAGAAACTACAGTTACAATAAAAAATCATCTAGACAAAACTTTGTATGTGTGTCTATTTGTAACGAAAAAACTTAAAAACTAGTAGACATACATACATATAATTACGCGTTTATCCCTAATGGGGTAGGCAGAGCGTAAACTACCTAAACAAGGTAGGTATATTGCTGGTGTGACAAGTTGCCAGCCCGTCGCCGAAATTACAATATACTGAAACTCTCGGATCCCATAGCTGATTTTTCAGCATGCCCGGGAGAAAATGCATCTGGCACGATCTATGTTTTTCTCTCGCTCCCAGTCTAGCATGGAAAAAAAACTACTAGACTAAATTCAAATTCTTCTTCTGTCGAGTGGGTATCGAGTCTATTCAATTTAAATTAAAAACAAGGATCACTTATTACTGCGCGAAAATCTCTCATATTATTTCGTGACGAATAAACACCAGTCTAGTAACCTAGTCTACTCTATTAAGATTGAAACTATTAATTGAAAAAGTACAACACTATTATGATAAAGCTCCTCTCTATTAAAACACAAAGGAAAATGAACTTTGAAGTCTAAAGTGGAGGGTTTACTTTAAACCTCCTTATTAAACTTTCTTTGGAGATTATAACCTAGACTAAGTGCATTTATCTGAGAACTTGATAGCAAGCGTTATTAAAATTAGTCCCGACACTTTCTGTGTTATAACATCTTCAAAATAAAGAACAATCTACTTATAATTTTAAACATAACCATGGACGAAATACAAGATATAACATATTTATTGCACGTAAGAAAACAAATCATACAACCCAACAGATAACAACAAAAGGCATACATACATACATATAATCACGCCTTTATCCCTAGCGGGGTAGGCAGAGCGTAAACGACCTAAGCAAAGGTCGCGCCGCCACGTTTGACAAAGTTTTGAGGGTTATTTAAGTTAGATTTGTAGGTATATTGCTATAGTGACAGGTTGTCAGCCCATCGCCTAAATTACAATATACTGAAACCCTCAGATCCCTTAGCTGGTTTTTACAGCATGCCCGGGATGATATGCAGCTGGCACATTCTATGTTTTTCTTTATCTCCCAGGCCAGCATGGAAGAGACAACAAAAGACAATTACAACATATGCGGCCTTTTTGATAAGGTAGCAATTTCTTCCAGGTAACCTACATATGATCACGCCTTTATCCCAAATAGGGTAGGCAGAGCGTAAACGACCTACAAAGGTGTTAATTAAAAATAGATTGGTAGGTATATTAATGTAGTGACAGGTTGTCTATCGCCTAAATTGCAAGATACGTAAACAAATATTAGCTATGGGTTCTATAGTATCCCCGCAAAGATAAACAATTTGGACATGCTATGTTTTTAATCTCTCATCGTCCAGCAATGCCCAGGCTGAAAACACATGGGAAATTTCATGTTTTTTATTACTCCTTCCAACACGGAAGTTCTATTTCCAAATTTCAACAAATATTCCATCGTCAGTAATTGGCAGATAACCTGTCTCGTTAATTGGACCCATCCTGAATAGGGGGGAAAGGGGGGACGTCAATTTATGGACTATTTCTTTACCCATTTCCTTTATTGAAAAGGCCACGTGCAAAAGGAATTGCTTCAATAAACTTCATGAAACATGGATTAGGTTACAGGATGTTATGAAAAGCGGTCATCGGTTATTTTTGCGTTTTACTCTATACTTAAAAGAATCTAGGATGTTTAGTATAAAGGCACTGAACTTCGTCATGATGTGAGAGAAAACGAAACGCATTGGTTCGTCGATTGTTGACCACTGTTTCGTCTTCATTTCGACTCTTCAGATACGGAAGTATCCCTCTTGTAGGGAGGACCACTCCAAGGAGATCATGCCTAACGGCTGATCGTAAAAAGTTGGATTTCGTTCCGATCCAAACAAGCTAAGCTCACAAAAATTAAGCATTTTCGAATCTAGGATGCTTGCTGCGACATCCCGAAAGAAAATAAACGAAACTGTATCTAAAATCTATAGGAATTTTATCTGTCCCAGCTATCAATTTTTTTTTGTATGATCAAGTTGTATTTAATACATACATAAATATAATCACGCCTTTATCAATAATAGGGTAGGACGAACGTAAACGACCTAAACAAAGGTCGTTCCGCCTCGTCTGACAAAGTTTAAAGGGTTATTTAAGATAGTTTTGTAGGTATTTTGCTGTAGTGACAGGGTGTCAGTCATCGACTAAATTGCAATATACTGATACCCTCGGATCCCTTAGCTGGATTTTACAGCATGCCCGGCTGGATATGCAGCTGGCACATTCTATGTTTTTCTTTCGCTCCCAGGCCAGCATGGAAGAGTCCTACCGGTTCTCTTCTACCTTTTGATATCTAGACGCACCACAAGATGCCCTCTTTACCTAAATGCTTACAATCACGTTCATAGGCGACAAAACACTAGTAACTGTAAACAATGTGCTTTTTGTAACACCCTATATTCATTATCAGTTTAATGATTACGTCTGCGTGTTTATAGGTGTAATGAAAACAGGAATATTTTGTAAATGGCTTTGTTTTTATTTGTTTTAGGCTTCTCCACAGAAAGATACACATTTACTCTTACCTCTCAATACTTTTAAATTGATTTTAGTTTTCAGTTTACAACTTTGAAATTGCAAGCAAGTATGTTTCTTCAGAAACCTAGTAGCCTGAGGAACATTTCAATTCGTTGCACTATTCAAATGGAATGAATAGACCTGCCTCCATATTTCCGCTTAGAAAATTGGAGTCAGGGTGGAAGGAAAACGTCTGCCGAAGATAGATGGGCAGATGTTCAAAGGGTGAATTTGAATAACCCATCTGTATATTATTGCTTTTTGAATAGATAACATACATACATAAAATGACGCCTTTATCCCTAATAGGGTAGGCACAGCAAACACGACCTACACAATAGTCGTGCCGCCACTTCTGACAAGTTGAGGGTTATTTATTACAGATGATATAAGTATTATACTGCTATAGTGACGCGTTGTCAGCAGATCGCCTAAATTGCAATACGCACTGAAACCCTCGAAACCCTTATCAGATTTTTACCGCATGTCCGGGAGGAGATAACCTGGCGCATTCTATGTATTTCTATCACTCCCTGTCCAGCATGGATATATGGCGGTATCATATTTTTTTATTTTTTTAGGCACACAAAACGGGTTAGAATTCTTACAAAACAAAGGTACATAGAATTACAATTTTGATTAAAATCATCATCTCCCTAGCCTTATCCCGTATCTTACGTGGTCGGCTTCGCAATCAAGGTGATTGAACGAGGGTACTGGTTTTTACACAGAGCGACTGCCATCTGACCTCCGCAACCAAGAAGGGAAACCAGACCCAATCCTAGATTAGGTCAGAGTTTTCAAGCCGCCAATGCTTAGCACTGGCCTCTGATATGGCTAAACGACTAATATCTACGGTATTGAACGATATTAACCGGGACCAACGGCTTAACGTGCCTTCCGAAGCACGGAAAAAGCACCGACTAAACGTACATATGAAATCTTGCCATCAAACTTTTAAGTTTGGCGAGTAGATATTAGTTATAAAAATGTACTTACCTTTAGTTAAAAAATTAAAAAAAAAAAACGAAAACCGAATTTTGATGTAAAGTCCAACCCAAAAACATGTGCGCACGCAATCCATTTCACGTTTATTCTAACCTCAAGTAAATTTAAGTTTTATTTCGTGTAAAATATGTGATTGGATTTCTGTTAATTGCGTCTGTTGGCAATTAATATTTCCAAATCAGAATTGCCTTTCTAAGAATACAAATATGATTAGGATTATTTTTAACAACAATTCGTAGATCGAAAAAAAAATGCATAATTTTATTTATTTACAGTTATAAATACACATGTAACATAACAATTACATAACCCAAAAAAAGTAACACCAAAGGGAACAGGTTATCTTGAAAAACAACCTAACTAACTATTTATTTGCATCCATTTCAAAATTCCATCAATTAAAACTACACATTTTTTTCATCTGGGAATACAAATAATAATTCAATTAACAATTTACATAAAAGGAAGTATTTGGTCATCGGGGAGCCATAAACTACACGCAAGTTAGATAACTAGCAGATTGTTATCTAACTAATAACAGATCTGTTTCTAACACATACGTATAGTAACACGGATATGTATTGTTTTGTTTACGTTTACTGATTCATCCATTAAAAACATCATCTGCCTAGCTTTATCACGTATTTCACGGGGTTGGCTACATAATATAGCGGATTGAACGAGGGTACTGGATTTTACACAAAAGAACTTCATCCATTAAAAATATTTTACTTTATTGCTCTATCCTATTGAAATTGTCATGTTTAGGATAAAGGTTTTTTTTTGTGTTGGTGCAAAATATTATTTTTGCATTATTTGCAAAAAATCTACGACTATATTTTATTCCGTCCGTATTTGACATTAGCATAAAGTTATTTGAATGAAAGAAAAGTCCCCAGCTCGGAACTCGGGTCATATTATAATATTACTTGCTAAGAAACAGTGATTTGGATCACATACATACATACATATAGTCACGCCTTTATCCCTAATGGGGTAGGCAGAGCTGAAACGACCTAAACAAAGGTCGTTCCGCCACATCGGACAAAGTTTTGAGGGATATTTAAATTTGTAGGCATATTGCTGTAGTGACAGGTAGTCAGCCCATCGCCTAAATCGCAATACACTGAATCTCTCGGATCCCTTAGCTGGTTTTTACAGCATGCTCGGGAGGAAATGCAGTTGGCACATTCTATGTGTTTCTCTCGCTCCCAGTCCAGCATGGAAGAGATTGATGATTTAGATTATTCACTAACTTGGTACATACATTTCAATCTAAACCTAAGTAGTTACCGTGTAAGCTAAGCCTTTACAGATAGCTCGACATGGAACTATATGAACTCAACTAAGAAGTTCTTAATAGATGCTACCTAAAAGATAAGGTACGTTAGACGATTGGAAAATATACCTATGGTAAAGTTTGCCAAATAGTCAAATCACTGTACTGCAGGTTTTATAGAAAAACTTTCAAGATACTATTATCAGCATTGAAAACTGCCTTGCAGCGCCACCTAACGGAAAACTTGGTTTCCACCGTGAGCCAGGTGGGAGCGAACTCACGCAACACCTCGCTAGCAGAGTTGTGGATGCTGGACGTAGTATTCGCTGCGTCCGCTAGATGGCGCTGTTACGAAAATTACTCTTTATTTTCCGGGAAATCGAAATGTTGGAAAATTTATGAAAATCCTAACGTTTTTTTATTGTTTTGTTTCAGGTGACGGCTTCAAGCTGGCTTCGTCGGGCTCAGGCAGCCCGGCGCCGCCGCCGGTGCAGTGGCGCGTGCGGAGAAAGCCAGGTAAAAATCTAGTCTATTTGTTCTTTCTTGTTCTCAATGTTAGATACCTAACCTAATACTTTTTACTTTAAAATTCTATAAGTCCTAAACATCGTTTTTCGGTTGTACTTTTCCATCAATAATTATTTAGAATACCTACCTAATACTGAGTATAATATAAAGCGCTTTTGTTTAGTTCTCTTCATATCATCGCCCAAGAATATCTAAATAAACTACCGAGAACAGAAGCTTCTACCATTCATATTGATCACGCGATATTAAACAAATATGATCATTTATATGCGTGCCAACGATCATGTTGTTTAGGTCTACATAAAACCTGAATATAGAATGTAATATCTATGTAACGCTAAGCTTGAGATATTGTCCTAGTTCTATGAAACGTATATATCTGAACTGCTTCCGTGGTCTAGCGGTCTGACTGAGCCATGGGCTCTTTACCCGGAGATCCCGGGCTCGATTCCCGGCGGGGGACAATGACTTTGTGTTGTTGTTTCTAGTTTGGTTCGGACATTGCAGGATGATCACCTGATTGTCCGAAAAGTAAGATGATCCATGCTATCGGATGGGCATGTAAATAGTCGGTCCTGCGCCTGATTTCTCTCTGGTCCTGTTAGTCAATCTGTCCCATCAAAATAAGAGATTGAAGGAATAGAGAGTGCACCTGTGTGTAGCGCAAACACTTGGGCACTAAAAACTAGTCCTGCGCAGTTGGTCGATCTCTGGGAGATTGGCCGCCATCATCGAAAATCAGTAGGGGGACTATTAATATTATTATAATATCTGATGGCACGTGGATTCATGATGTGTAAATATGTTGTAAGGTCCACGTCCTTACACAGGGAACCTATCTTATCTATACCGGGTGTAAGTGTAAGGGACAGTTTTCTCAAACTGATAAAGGTTGCTGCTATTTCAACTTTCACGAACATTTTCTTCCAGTCTATGAAAAATAAATGACTTTCCCATACAATCTAACTGATCGAAGGATCAAGACGGAATCGAAAATTACCGATGATAAATTAGACTAAAACTTTGGTTTACACAACCCTTTACACTCATATTAACATCACAAAAGCTCACGGTCAAAATGTATAAAATTATTTTCATATTTTTTACTGACGTACTCTACACAATAACTCACTAGATTCTCTCTGACAGCCTACATCCGGCCCACGGTGGGGTTTCGACCCCCCCTTACGAACCTGAGGGGCTTCGACACACCACAACGCGCCAACACGGGTTCGTACCCATTCATACTACTTTTTTTTTCGGTTCTGGATACCCGTCCTTTTAGACTACTAAAACCTTGTATAATTGCTTGCCCCTGTAGCCCCTTTGACCACACTCTACAACGCTCCAACACAACAACCTCTTGTACCTAATCTTCCAACTTATTTTTCGGTTCTGGACTGTGTGGTTCTGGCTACTCGTCCTTTTAGCCTGCTAAATCGTGCATCGTTCGCTTGCCATTATCCCATTTACTTGGGGTCGGCGCAATACGTTTTCTTCCATTCATCCCTGTCAGCCGTCAGTTCAACACTCACCTAACCTGCTAAAAAATCCTGCTATATCGTGCGCTGTAGATATTTTGCTTCTGTCGGCTTTTATTGCACTTTTAAATATGCTGTTCTTTCACGTAGCTGCTTACCTCCTCTCTTTTAAAGTCTTTCTTTATCTCCTCCCTCCCTTTTATTTCTAAATCAAAGTCAAGTAGCGATGCTATTTTTTTATGCGTACTATCCATAAGTTCCGTCCCGTATTTACTTTGTTAGTTTCGTTTCTCTCTATTTGTTACCTGGAAATATACTCAGTACTCCAGTTTACACAACTTGATGAAATAAATACGGCGTTTAAGGGACAGCAAACTGATATGGGTTGCTCAGTCAACGACACTGAACAACTTCCACCAGGAAAGTCTTTTAGGAAGTGAAAAAACAAAATGGATTTTCCATATAAATTGTCTGATCGAGGTGGACATTTTGTATGCAAAAAGTCTTTTTTTTTGACTAAGCAACCCCTATCAGTTTGCGAGACGCTGTCCCTTACACCCGGTATACATAGAAAGAATTATCTTTCTCGTAAGTGGTCAGCTGCAATGTGAAAAAGCGATCCGTTCTTTCGAAACAGTGAAAATTGGAGTAGTAACCAATACCCTTTGTGCAAGAAACTCGTTTGTTTTGGTCCGTGCAAGTTGGAGTTAGAGTTCAGAAGTTCTAATGAGCGCAAGGTTGTTGTGCAGATTCTATAAGGTCCAAGTTCCTGTACTTACTCAAAACTTGCCTGGAGTTTACAACTACCGTCGAGATTCGAGAATAAGAACTAGTTTCGAGGAGTCGCATGTGTAGGTTCACACAGGTTTCGTCTTCACGTATCTTTCAAGATTCGTTTTTTAAAGTAGGTACTTTTTTCCAATTCCTAGGTAGGAATTGGAAATCTCATACAAAATTATCCTATTAGTCATCATTTTTAATACGATCTAGGGCGATTTGTTTTTCCGTACGTGGAACTTGTTTAAAAAAGCAAAATTGCTTAGTTTTCTGAAAGTAGATGAAGAAATAATTTAGGTATTGATCCGCAGATGAAAATAAGAAATAGGACATCCCTTATAAATTATCCTATTCGCGATCACTTTCTCTACGACAGGGAATTGTTTTCCCAGATGTTTGTTCCTGAAAAATGAGCCCGGTGGTGTAGTAGATAGGGCCGCTGCCTCCTGAGCGGGAGGTCGTCTTTCGAGTCCCACCACGTACCAATGTGGTTTTCGGTTATCGAATTTCATATGTACGTTTAGTCGGCGCTTTTTCCGTACTTCGGAAGACACGTTAAGCCGTTGGTCCCGGTTAATATCGTTTAATACCGTAGATATCAGTCGTTAAGCCATATCAGAGGCCAGTGCTAAGCATTGGCGGCTTGAAAACTCTGACCTAATCTAGGATTGGGTCTGGTTTCCCTTCTAGGTTGCGGAGGTCAGATGGCAGTCGCTCTGTGTAAAAACCAGTACCCTCGTTCAATCCCCTGGATTAGGTAGCCGACCCCGTGAGATATGGGATAAGGCTAGGGAGATGATGATGTTTGTTCCTAAAGCAAAATTGTTCAGTATTATGGTAGATTTACCTTTTCCTTGAAATACTTGAGTCACAAGAAACCCTATATAAGTAATTAATATGCTACGCAAAACCCAGTCATATACTAATTGATATAGTATTTGTCTGATAACGTCAGCTCAATTAAAACGAATCAGCCATATAGCTCAAGTTTCCGTAATTTCCCTGTGGGTTTTATGGTGATGTTATGGGAAAATTGCCTTCCTACAGTTTATATGTGTATAACCTCCGGTATATCAAAAATTGAGGTGTACAAATTTAAATAAGTTTATATTGTCGTAAACTGCCTCCGTGGTCTAGTGGTCGGAGCCATGGGCTTACGATCAGGAGGTCCTGGGTTCGATTCCCAGGGGGGGAAAATGCCTTTATGTTGTTGTTTCTAGTAGACATTGCAACCCGATCACCTGATTGTCCGAAAAGTAAGGTGATCCATGCTGTCGGATGGTCATGTAAATAGTCGGTCCTGCGCCTGATTTCTCCCTGATCGTGTCAGTCAATCTTCCCCATCAGAGTGAGAGATTGAAGGAATTGAGAGTGCACCTGTGCACAGTCCCGCAAACACTTGGGCACTAAAAACTAGTCCTGCGCAATTGGCAGATCTCTAGAAAATTATATATAATATATAATTATCTATATACGTTAAAAGCTGGACCTCATTTTTAGACCTAGCGTAAAATCAAGGCCTTGAAACCTCTGACACCAGAGTTCATCGGGTCGTTTGACTCGAGAATCCGCTCGCTAAGAAGAAGAAAAAGAAGGGATGAGGATTTACAGACGTGACGGAAGCGGCTTTTATTTTAACTCGTTGAAGCTTTTCCTACCTCGTTAAATGAGGTTGAATAATATTGGCATATGTAGAGCAGGTATACATACAGCAAATATTTGAGACTACTTTTTCTTTGAAAAATGTGGGTTATTTCAAGTATACAACCACCCACCACCTTAAATTCTACCCTTTTCAGATTTAACATAAGTACATACATATAGTTACGCTTTTATTCCTAATGGGGTAGGTAGAGCGTAAACGCCACGTCTAACAAAGGTTTGAGGGTTATTTAAGATAGATTTGTAGGTGTGGTGCTGTAGTGACAGGCTATCAGCCCATCGCCTAAATTGCAATATACTGCAACTCTCGGATCCCTTAGCTGGTTTTTACAGCATGCCCGGGAGGAAATACAGCTGGCACATTCTATGTTTTTCTCTCGTTCCCAGTCCAGCATGGCAGAAAAGATAAGATAAGATTGAACAGACGCTATAAATAACAAAGTTGCAAAGCAATTTATAAGTTGTGCTATTATTACATTTTGAGGTAATTTCTCAACCCTGTAACTGCCTCAGTGGTCTAGTGGCTTCCGATTCGGAGGTCCTGGGTTCGATTCCCAATGGGGACACAAAGTTGATATTTGTCATTTTTATCACTTTGTAAGGTTTTTCCAGTTTGGTTAGGATATTGCAGGCAGAAAAAGGATTCCGTGCTTCGGAGGGCACGTTAAGCCGTCGGTCCCGGTCGCTGTCTTTGATAGTGGTCGTTACTCAAAACCATGTCTGAGGCCTAATAGCTGTGCTACTAGGCGGTTTGTAAACTCTGACACCAGGTTCATCGGGTCGTTGTTCGACTCGAGAATCCACTCGCTAAGAAGATTCTCGTAAACCTGATGAAAGTGTCTTCTTCTGTCATGTGAGTTGTAGGGTCGACAACCCGATAAAAGTTGTCAGAATTTTTAAAGGATGTAAAAAAAATTGTTGAACAGAGTTGAACATATTTGAGGATGTGGTTCTAACGTTTTAATGTGTATTCTGACGTGAAACTAAACATCTTTCCCCAAGGAACATAGGTCGAAATACGAAAAATATTGGCCCTTCCATACGAAGGGTGTCAACTGTCAGTGGGTCGAGTCAAATTGTATGGGAGGTCCAAATTTATTTTTCCATTTTTCGACCTATGTTCCTTAGGGAAAGTTGTTCAGTATCATGGGTAGAATCACACCCAAAAAATGGTCAGCAATTTTTTTTACTCCCTATACATTAGGTGTCTTGGATGTAGTTCTTGTAATGAACAATATCTAAATCAAAGACAGCGACTGAGACCTGCGATCCCTCCAAAGCTCTTAATTTTATTTTACTTATCAAACCGACTCAGCTATTCAGTCCGCATTGTCTCAACCAATCTAAGTACAATGGGTCAAGAGCCCAAACCTCAGACGGCTTAACCTCAGCGGCACTTTATTTTAGGGTGGTCGGTTTACCCCAGGCTTGATGGCATCAACTGGACTGTACACTTTTTTTTTTTGCTACTTGGATGTAGATACTCATATAATACATACATGTAATCACGCCTTTATCCCTAATGGGTAGGCAGAGCGTAAACGACATAAACAAAGGTCGTTCCGCCACGTCTAACATAGACGGTAGATTCATAGTTACATTGCTGTAGTGACAGGTTGTCAGCCCATCGCCTAAATTGCAATATACAGAAACCCTCAGATCCCTTAGCTGGTTAAGATACTCGTAGGTAGTATATACATACATTGTACCTAGGTAGGCATGCTATAATGACGTAGAGACGTGCTTGTGCCGGCGTCACAAATTTCCACGAAATTTTCGTGTAAGTAAACTGTATTTACTGAGTTGCTGGACTGCCATAGAGGAATATGTTATGATATGCTCGACGCTATAGTTCGAAGAAAGGGGGTAGGTATATGGTTATGTAAATATTTGTATAAGGAATGGCCTCGTCCGATAAATTCGGGGAATCGGTCTTTTTTTTGGAAATGCATTTACTACATTTACCTCCATGCTGGACTGGGTGGGAGCGAGAGAAAATCATAGAATATGCCAGCGGCATTTCCTCCAGGGCATGCTGTTAAAACCAGCTAAGAGATCCGAGGGTTTCAGTATATTGCAATATATTCGATGGGCTGAATACCTGTCACTACAGCAATAAACCTACAATTCTATCTTAAATAACCGTCAAAATTTTGTCAGTCGTGGAACGAACTTTTTTTAGGTCGTTTACGCTCTCCCTACCCCATTAGGGATAAAGGCGTGATTATATGTATGTATGTTAAATGTTAAAAGAGTTGAATTGAGGGTGGTTGTATACTTAAGTATACAGTCAGTTTAAACTGACTAACATTTTCAAAGAAAAAAATGTCTCAGATGCTTGCCGAAACGGTGAATCAAGAAGAGGATAGCCATTTCAAGTTTGTTTATAATCTTGAGCACCATAATATAATATTTGATTCATATACCTATCTGTATAACTTAGTACCTTTACCTTTAAAGAAAATTCTATCGTATGGTGACATATCACATAAATATATCTTGAATAACCCTCAAAACTTTGTCAGATATGGCGGAACGACCTATGTTTAGGTCGTTTACGCTCTGCCTACCCCATTAGGGATAAAGGCGTGATTATATGCAATACATATTACAATCTAAAATTGCTCTCAATTATTGTCAGACGTGGCGAAAGCGCCTTTTACGAGGCGTTAAACGCTCTGCCTACCCCGTTAGGGATAAAGGCGTGATTATATGTATGTATGTATGTACATATCACATAACCATCGAATACGAAACCCTTTTTGTTACGTCATCGTCCAGAACCTGTGCTGTAATGTAATTCACAGATTACAGAGCAGTGTGTTCTTAATTAGATCATTTTCTTACGTGTTAAATACTCTGTACGTTGTAACAGGGTTCTTCTGTCGTGTAGGTTAGGTACCGAGTCGATCGAGTCGATGTACCCTGGTGTCAGAGATTTTTTAAACCGCCTAATGGCACAGCTTATAGGCCTCTGACGTGGTTTGAGTAACGAAAACTATCAAAGACAGCGACCGGGACTGACGGCTTAACGTGCCCTCTGATGCCTGGAATCCTCTTACTTTTCGGTGAATCGGGTGATTCAGCCTACCATGTCCTGACCAAACTGGGCAAAACCTCACACAGTGAAAAAAATGACAAATATCAACTTTGTGTCCCCATTGGGAATCGAACCCAGGACCTCCGAATCGGAAGCCACTAGACCACTGAGGCAGTTACAGGGTTGAGAAGTTACCTCAAAATGTAATAATAGCACAACTTATAAATTGCTTTGCAACTTTGTTATTTATAGCGTCTGTTAAATCTTATCTTGTCTTTTCTGCCATGCTGGACTGGGAACGAGAGAAAAACATAGAATGTGCCAGCTGTATTTCCTCCCGGGCATGCTGTAAAAACCAGCTAAGGGATCCGAGAGTTGCAGTATATTGCAATTTAGGCGATGGGCTGACAACCTGTTACTACAGCAATATACCTACAAACCTTTCTTAAATAACCCTCAAAAGTTTGTCAGTCGTTTACGCTCTGCCTACCCCATTAGGGATAAAGGCGTGATTATATTTATGTATGAAGTTCTGTGGAAACAGACACCCTGTCACTACAGCACCACACCTACAAATCTATCTTAAATAACCCTCAAACCTTTGTTAGACGTGGCGTTTACGCTCTACCTACCCCATTAGGGATAAAAGCGTAACTATATGTATGTACTTATGTTAAATCTAAAAAAGGGTTGATTTGAAGGTGGTGGGTGGTTGTATACTTGAAATAACCAACATTTTTCAAAGAAAAAGTAGTCTCAAATATTTGCTGTATGTATAAAAAGTAGTCTCAAATATTTGCTCTACATATGCCAATATTATTCAACCTCATTTAACGAGGTAGGAAAAGCTTCAACGAGTTAAAATAAAAGCCGCTTCCGTCACGTCTGTAAATCCTCATCCCTTCTTTTTCTTCTTCTTAGCGAGCGGATTCTCGAGTCAAACGACCCGATGAACTCTGGTGTCAGAGGTTTCAAGGCCTTGATTTTACGCTGGGTCTAGGAATGAGGTCCAGCTTTTTTAATTCTCTTTCTTGCCCTTAAATAGCACTTGTAGATATAAGTAGGTACTTGAAGATACATTTAATTATGCCTTTATAATGATAAAGACATGATTACATGCAATGGCAATATACAGAAATCCTCGGATCCCTTAGCTCGTTTTTACAGCATACCCGGGAGGAAATGCAGCTGGCACATTCTATGTTTTTCTCTCGCTCCCAGTCCAGCACAGAAGAAAACTTGGAGATACCCAAACTACGTTTCATTATAGTACCAAGGACAAACACACGACCACTAACAGTTAGTCAAGATATATCTAACCACGAACAACAATAGTAATTTCTCTCAAGGCCGGAGACCTGCAGTTCTATACGTAAAGTAAATTTAGTGGCTATACTACGCTAAATTGCGCCAGCAAATTAAAAAAAAATCTTTATATTTTTCTAATAAATTTTTGCACTCACAGTGCTACTTTATTTCTAAAAATATTAGAAATAATAAATCAAAAATTCGACCGCTGACGGGATTGAGACAGTTTTCTAAAGACGCGGGTTCATATCCCGTAAGCGGTCGAATTTTTGATTTGTTATTATTCAGCCACCGACTGACAAAAGGCGACGATAATGGCGAGACGAGCTGGACGCCTTCAGCAAGTCATGGCCGGAAGAGGCGCAAAATAGGGAGTCATGGAGGGAGAGGAGAGAGGCTTGCCCAGCAGTGGGACACGTAACGGCTACATGAGATAAGATAGGAAGATTATTCAGCCGTTCAAGATTCTGGGCAAAGGCACGCCGCGCTCTTAAGTAATGTGTAGCAAAGGTATCTCTATGTATATCTGCTCCCTCTCTATAGAGCAACGAGTTTCAAATAATTTGGCAGCAAACATAAATAGTGAGGATGTTGCGTCCAAAAGAATTCAATGGCAATCAGACCGCATGGCTTTCCTATCATGGCTATTATTGCCGTTCAGGCTCGAACTTCTTGCTTTTTAACAATATTTTAGCACTAATTTTAAAATTGAGAAAAATACGATGTTTTTAATAGGCTTTTATTTCGACAACCTAATCTTGACGTGTTATCAAGAAAGAATAAAATCATGAGCAAATAGACTACCCAAACAAGATTTGCAACAGCTATCTGCCTCTTCCTGCCATGACTTGCTGAAGGCGTCCAACTCGTCTCATCATCGTTGTCTGAGTCTGTCATGTCGTTTTCTTTCAGTCTGTGGCATTCACTTCACTTTGGTGGCTGTGTGTGTCACATCAGGAAGTTAACAGAAATATGAGCCATTGAAACTTAAGGTGGGTGTCCTTCCCATCCAGGATCAGCTATGATTCTCTTCTTGTTGTTGGCTATACCACCTACCTTAGGCTCGTATTTATAAAGACATCTCAAGATTGAGAGCAACATTAAGTATGGATTTGAAATGATATTTCTGATACAAACTTAAAATCGCTGCCAATCTGAAGAGCTGATTAGAAATAGGACCTTAGAGTCCTCTAAATGCAATAGTTAACTTCAGCACTGAAATTTCAAACTTAATCTACGGCTTACATATTATTTTTTTTAGAAACGTCGATTTTTCAAAAGATGGTGGCGCTAGTTTCCATCAGGTAGTTCCTTAAGCCTGCCTAACCGGTAGCTGGCATGACACTTTAATTTAGCACGGCATCTCTTTAATTGTTCTCGCTCCTGAAATATAGTCTACCTCTTCGTAAATCCTGTAATCCTTGTCTGGCCTAGGTGCCAAAAGGGGCTGGCTATAGCTACAACTTGGATGTACATTGCCTTTTAACTCTGATTTAAAGCTATCTTACATAAAGCCACACCTTTATCCCTTACGGGGAAGGCAGAGAGTAAAAAGCCTAATCCAAGGCGTCTTCGCCATTTTTAGAAAATGTGTATCATGTGTATGTACCGACACGAGCAGAGCTCTTAAATTAATGTTGATGACTATCACGATATCCATACTACATATAATCACGCCTTTATCCCTAATGGGGTAGGCAGAGCGTAAACGAGCTAAACAAAGGTCGTTCCGCCACGTCTGACAAAGTTTTGAGGGTTATTCAAGATGGTTTTGAACGTATATTGCTGTAGTGACAGGTTGTCAGCCCATCGCCCAAATTGCTATATACTGAAACCCTCAGATCCCTTAGCTGGTTTCTACAGCATGCCCGGGAGGAAATGCAGCTGGCACATTCTATGTTTTTCTCTCGCTCCCAGTCCAGTGTGGAGGAATTGCTATAATATGACTTTGTAAAGCTGAAAATGTAGTTAAAAAAAATTTAGCGCACAAGTTAGTTAAAATAATAACTCAAATGTGGCAAGACTTAAATAGTCGTCTAGGATTTAGCAGACGAAATATTTAGGCAATGGGTGCGTAGGTTTTTATAAGTCTTCGCCATTTACTAATGAAGAACGGTGAAGGACATAGCCTTGGACACTTTCACAATTCTACATAATTTACTAAAACCTCCACAGTCTAATGAAAATTCCTTCAAGTACATACATACATACATATATTCACGCCTTTATCCCTAATGGGGCAGGCAGAGCGTAAACGACCTAATCGAAGGTCATTCCGCCACGTCTGACAAAGTGTTGAGGGTTATTTAAGATAGATTTGTAGGTATATTGCTGTAGTGACAGGTTATCAGCCCATCGCCTAAATTGCAATATACTAAAACCCTCGGATCCCTTAGCTGGTTTTTACAGCATGCCTGGGAGGAAATGCAGCTGGCACATTCTATGTTTTTCTCTCACTCCTAGTCCAGCATGGAAGTAACCTTTAAATATACTGACGAAAAATTGAGTAGGTTAAGTCGTTACCTAGGACGCCGGTTCATAAAAGATGTTCATGAAAAACATAGAATGTGCTAGCTGCATTTCCTCCCGGGTATGTTGTAAAAATCAGCTAAGGGATCTAAGGGTGTCAGTTTATTGTATTTAATGCGATAGGCTGACAACCTGTCACTACAGGAATATACCTACAAATCTGTCTTAAATAACCCTCAAAACTTTGTCAGACGTGGCGGAACGACCTTTGTTTAGGTCGGTTACGCTCTGCTTACCCCATTAGGCATAAAGTCGTGATTATATGTGTGTATGTATGTTTCCATTCAGAATTTACGTACTCTTACGATGACTCGTTCGCTGAATAAAATATCAGGATACTTTAATGATAGAATTAAACTTTTTCTTACAATCATGCATGATCATAATAAGGAAAACACTGATAAACCTTGCAAAACCGGGGTGGGTCGCTAGTATTTTATATGTCGACCCACCCCGGCTTCGCACGGTTTATCAGTGTTTTGCTGCTATTATTTATACATGTATTATAGATATAAACCTTCCTCTTGAATCACTATCTATTGAAAAAAAAACCGCATCGAAATCCGTTGCGTAGTTCTAAAGATCTAAGCATACATAGGGACAGACAGATATCCAGACACAGGAAGAAACTTTGTTTTATACTATGTAGTGAAGTGAATGAAGTTGTATGTGTCACATGAAAGATTTTACTTGCGTCACGTATCGTTGATTCGATTTTAGACTTCTACGCTTACTCGGTATTCAATTTAAGCACTCTTGCTAAAAGTACATTTTCCCCTCTCGTGGAATAATTAACTTTGAATTTATTATATGCCTGCCAAAAATAGTCAAACCTACGAAAGTTTAATTGAAAATATATTCTAATATTATTCGGATTTACTCGTAATTTATCAATTATTTTCCCCCAGAACTTATATTATAAATATTATAATTCTTAGACTATCTTTGATCCAACTAATATGACATAAAATTACATGCAAATATTAAGAGAATTATTACTAAAGGACAAACAAACATACTTTAATTATAATAATACTAGCAGCCCGTCCCGGCTTCGCACGGGGTAGACAATTTTTTTTTAAAGTTATTAGTATAAAAGCAGAGTCGAATAAAATATATACAGTCTAAATTAAACGTTGACAACTTTCAACTAAAAATGTATCTACCTATACTCCACCCCGCCCGCCACGATGCCCGGCGCGCTTTTCAGACTGCATCGCTAACAACGGCCACGGCGCTATGGCGGTTTTGTTTACTGGTTGATTTTTTAATTCGTAATATCTTTTGAATGGAAAGTCCAATTTCAATAATTTAAAAACTATTTTATAGGTAGTTAAATGGTCTTGACCATAAAATAATTTACTTGGATAAGGATTAATATAAACACATTAATAGCATGGTTTGAATTTGGTTAGAATTTTCATTAATGTCTAAAATGAAAAAAGTTGTTGTAGTGACATAACTACAATAGTTGGACATATGCTACCGCGGAGTTTTTTGTAGACATTATGATGTTCTTCAATATTGTTATACATTATTTTTTTCTATCGCTAATAGTTTCGGCAGCGCATTCGACGAAAGACATTTTAAGACTCATTTTTCTACACCTTCGGTTACATTGTTCAAATTTTACCAAGGATCCCTAATTTTTTTCAAAATGAAATGTAGCCTATGTCAAATTGGAAGAATGTAGCATTCTATTGGTGAAAGATTTTTTAAAATCGGCCCAGTACTTTTTGAGCCTATTCATTACAAACATACAAACATACAAAAATAGGTACAAATCTTTTCTCTTTATAATATTAGTGTAGATATATGACAAGCTGTTTTCAATTAGCACGCGAAGTCTGCGTTACCAGGCGCACATAAGTAGACGGAGGTTGATTGATTTCCATTATTTTTGGTTGATTAATTTTGCCCTCGTGATTAATAACGTACTCGTGACTGGGAGAAATTTGGCCATTATTAAATTAGAGCTTTCTCGTGCTTAAGCTGAGGGTAAATAATAAATGAAAAAGGTTATTTGCGTATGTGTCATGCACAAATCGGATTTCACCTCGTGAAAACGTCTGAAACCACCAAAACAATTTTTATTATACATTTTTTTTGTCTCCTAATGTATTAAATATGAAACTATCATAGGCACAAACAAACTGTGCAACAATGGAGCAGTGGGTAGTAAGACTAGTAATTGTAACCAGTAATTATTATTATCAGGAGATTCACCTGATTGTCCGAAAAGAAAGAATATTCCGTGCTTCGGAGGTCCCGGTCGCTGTCTTTGATAGTGGTCGTTATTCAAACCATGTCAGAGGCCCAAATAGCTGTGCTACTAGGCGGTTTGAGAACTCTGACATCAGGGCGCAACTGGAGAATCCACTCGCTAAGAAGAAGATTATCAGGAGAGTGCATCCGCCAAGTCGAGCTACCAGGCATTATTATTTTACTATAGCTAGCCTATAGAATGAAATAAAACTAGGCAAAATAAATTGTTGGCTACAAGGATAAATAGAACAGCAGGAAATATAACGCTACTTCACAGTGACTAATAGAATGCAATAAGACTTTTGAGCCTTCCCGAAGTCTAAGATAAAACTAGATTTTACCAGATTCCACAAAACAAAAAAGTTGCACCTTATACAGCAGCACCACTACTGGTAAAATTCTCGAACCAGTGCTAACCAGTTTGTACTGATCAAGTACCTATCTAATGAAAATATAACCAACAGTAAGCCAATACGTACCGTCACAAGTCTATAAGGTCAAAATAGTATTAGGCTTAGTGTTTTTTTATACCGGGTGTAGGGACAGCGTCCTGCAAACTAATAGGGATTGCTCAGTCAAAGACTCTGAACAACTTCAACCAGGACATTCTTTCAGGAGATGAAAAAAAAAAATACAGCCCCATACAAAAAGACCACCTCGAACAGACAAACAGACATACTGACAGTATAATGTATTAACGTACTAAATATTAACTAATTCTTAGCTAGCACTGTCACTTTCTTAACTTTGACATAAGAACAGGATAGCAAATAAACTTATGACTTTGACATTCCTAATCTGACGTAACACGCTTTAAATAAGAACTGAGCATAGAGCATGGTCCCTTATTTTACGTCACATAAGCAGTCTTATGTCAGATAAGGAATTTCAAATCCATGTGTTTATTTGCTATCCTGTTCTTATGTCAAAGTTAAGAAAGTGGCAGCATTGGCTAAGAATTAGAATTAGGATTAATTCGCGAGAATCGACGCCATTATCACTTATAGTTAGTTACACAATATGAGTGAGGTAAACCATGTTTTTTTTGTTTTTTTTTTTGCCGATATTGTCATAGCATTTTCAAAAATTTAAACCTAAAATCTTTATCTGTAGTACATACATACATATAATCACGCCTTTATCCCTAATGGGGTAGGCAGAGCGTAAAAGACCTAAACAAAGGTCTTTCTGCCACGTCTGACAAAGTTTTGAGGGTTGTTTAAGATACATTTGTAGGTATATTGCTGTAGTGATAGGTTGTCAGCCTATCGCCTAAATTGCAATATACAGAAACCCTTGGATCCCTTAGCTGGTTTTTACAGCATTCCCGGGAGGAAATGTGCTGACACATTCTATGTTTTTCTCTCGCTCCCAGTCCAGCATGGAAGTACTGTAGTACTTAGTTCTAATAAATAATAGTACCAATAACTTCGATTATAAATATAGGTACGCATCGGTATATTGGACTACCAGTAATTTAACGTTGCAATCCTTAAAATTGAATTTATTTCTTATTCTTAGTCTTCGCAAGTAAATTAGATCGTGTAATAAAACAACAAGATAGATCGCCCTACTAACATCATTAAACTAAGTTTCCAGACATTTTTTTTATCCCTTTCTAACACTGTATAATCGAATTTAAAAGTCTTAACCTTGAAAACACTAAGATTGATTACATTTATCTAGTTTTTCCAGTCCATAAAATAGGAGAGCGATTTTTAACACCCACATTTCTTTCGTTCTATTCTAGTTTAAAAACAAACCTACTGCTATCATAAATAAAAGAGCATAGTTATCTATTAGTTTTATGATTTCGAAGCATTTGACGTGCCAGAGGAGCGCTACGACGTCGTAGATCCTTTAGCTTCTGATAAATAAAAAAAAAAGAATTCTCTTCCTTCCTTTCTCGAAGAAAATTCCAAAAGAACTCATCATCTACCTAGCCTTATCCCGTATCTCACGGGGTCGGCTACCTAATCTAGGGGATTGAACGAGGGTACTGGTTTTTACACAGAGCGACTGCCATCTGACCTCCGCAACCCAGAAGGGAAACCAAACCCAATCCTAGATTAGGTCAGAGTTTTCAAGCCGCCAATGCTTAGTACTGGCCTCTGATATAGCTTAACGATTAAAATCTACGGTATTAAACGATATTAACTGGGACCAACGGCTTACCGTGCCTTCCGAAGCTGGGAAAAAGCGCCGAATAAACGTACATATGAAATTCGAAAACTGAAAAACACATTGGTACGTGGTGGGATTCGAACCACGACCTCCCCGCTCAGGAGGCAGCGGCCCTATCCACTACACCATCGAGCTCTACTACACCATCGGGCTCTAAATTCCAAAAGAACTAAACCTAGGTATCTAGAATTACTGTCATTGTTGGTGAAATCACAATACTGAAGCGTACTGAACGTTTTCTGTGAACTATATTATCGTACATTGCCACTGCAGTTAAGTATTGCAGCTTAAAAATTGCCGCTCATGTTTTTGCCGGCGGTACAATAACAAAGGCCGCGATAGTGTTTTGTTCCGGCGGAAACGCGAGCGCCTCCAGGGGACCGTTTCATAAAACTACCATTTACAAATCATAAGATCACTTTCAAGTACATTGCGTTGCTTTTAAGCCTTGCTAACCGATACTTAGAAAATGCAGGCGTTTTACACATTGTATTGCGCTACGCGGCGCAGAGCAGTTCTACTGCTATCCTACTTGCGGTGAGGAACTGTAAAGGTCTGTGTTTGTACAGAAAACAAGCTTCAACACGCGAACTAAGTAAGTCCCGCTCCTACCCGCGGAGAAACGTTTTCGGGGTCGTATTTATAAAGTGATCTCAAGATTGAGAGCAATATTAAGTATGGTTTTGACAGATAATTTTGTATTTAAACAACATTTCTGATTCGATCTCAAACTAGCTGTCATTCTCGAGTGCTGATTATAAATACGGGCTTCAGCGAGTTTGATGCTTCGTGTTTTACAAACAAATCGAGGTACCTACAAAAATACAGATACTTACAAAAAGCACGTTACTAACTCCGCGCGTAGAAGCAAATACTGCTCTGTGGCCCGTAGCGTAGGACAGTCTGAGGACCGTCTAACTAAAAAATAGTTCTCCCACCGATTTTCGGTGATGGCGGCCAATCTCCCACTTACACCCGGTATAGATAAAATAGGTTATCTTTTTGTGTAAGGACGTGAACCTTACAACATAATTACACATCATGAATCTACGTGCCATCAGATATTATAATAATAATAATAGTTCCCCCACTGATTTTCGGTGATGGCGGTTAATCTCCCAGAGATCGACCAACGGCGCAGGACTTGTTTTTAGTGCCCAAGTGTTTCCGCTACGCACAGATGCACTCTCTATTCCTTCAATCTCTTATTCTGATGGGACAGATTGACTGACACGACCAGAGAGAACCGACAGTATGGATCTACTTACTTTTCGGACAATCAGGTGATCAAACTAGAAACAACAACACAAAGTCATTGTCCCCTGCCGGGAATCGAAGCCGGGACCTCCGGGTCGAGAGCCCATGGCTCAGACCGCTAGACCACGAATGCAGTTAAACTGACTAACTAAAATACAGTTGCAACGCAATGTACATCGAATTTTGTTAGTCCTAAATGCAGTTTTCATAGTGAAGGCCCCGGTAATATTTCTTAATTCATCATTCTCCAGTTGCCCCAATTTCTCACAAGATATATTTTCTGGAGAGTTTCCTTCAAGGTCCTCGTTATTATTAGCGATAATCGCGATGCCTCCTTCGCCATTAGTTGTGAAAACAAACGATTTGTAATCTGGCAACGAGGTTATACTCAATTACATGTTTGAATACGGTTTTGAGAATTATGAAAAGCACGGGAAAAATTAACACGCCTAACCGCAATTTTGAACTTAGAGCAATATATCTCTTTAAATAACATTCTATCGGTTTCAATGAACAGGCGACCAGACGGCCAAAAGTACCTACAATACAGCTGTACTTGAAATATAAATCATTCGCTAAATTCGCTCTGTAGTCGTTTAATCCCTTACACTAGATAGCCGACCCCGTTAAATACGAGAAAAGGCTATCAGAAAGTACTTACGAATTAGAAAGCATGATTTGTCCAGATTCTATTTTAATTTATTCTATTTTCTTCTATGCTGGCCTGGGATCGAGAGAAAAACTTAGAATGTGCCAACTGCATTTCCTCCCGGGCATGCTGTAAAAACCAGCTAAGGGATCCACGGGGTTCAGTATATTGTAATTTAGTCGATGGGCTGACAACCTGTCACTACAGCAATATACCTACAAGTCTATCTTAAATAACCCTCAAAACTTTGTCAGACGTGGCGGAAAGACTTTTGTTTAGGTCGTTTACACTCTGCCTACCCCATTAGGGATAAAGGCGTAATTATATGTATGTATTCTTCCTCAACACCTACATGTTCCGAAATTCCCTAAATATTACGGGGCTTGTAATAAACTTTGGGGTATTAATTAATAAATGCAGGGTGAATAAAATAAACAAAATCCCATTTAACGAACAAACGCGGGAAGCCGCAGGTTATTTGCGCAATTTACGACATTGCTGGAATAAATCACGGGGAAATTAATGTTTCCTTCACTGGGTGAGGCTGCTGAATTTTCCATAAGGGTCAACCTTGGAGAGCCTACACAGGAGAAGAAGCCTTGTCACCTGAATCTTTTCCCTTTTAAATTAAAGAGGTTCAGCGTTATCATATTGCCTCAATCCTCCGTGGTCTAGTGGAGCCATGGGCTGACGATCCGGAGGTTCTGGGATCGCTTCCCAGGAGGGGAACTCAAAGTTGATATTTGTCAATTTATCACTTTGTGAGGTTTTTCCCGGTTTGTTTGGACATACTAGGCTGAATTACTTGATTGTCCGGAAAGTAAAAAGGATTCCGTGCTTCGTAGGGCACGTTAAGTCGTCGGTCCCGGTAGCTGTGTTTGGTAGTGGTCGTTACTCAAACCATGTCAGAGGCCTAATATCTATGCTACTAGGAAAAAACTCAGGGTTCTTCGGGTTGTTGTTCGACTCGAGAATCCACTCGTCAAGAAGAAGGAGATCATATCGATGATCAAAGTCCATCATAAATAATGAAGACCATAGAGTTTGAAGGGTTAATAGAAGAATATAAATAGAAGTGAAACTTGACAGCCAACGCAGACGAAGGGAATCATCTGTATCTCGAAACGCTTAATCCTATGCAAGGTGTAAAATTAAGGCCTTATTTTGGGGCATAACCATGAAACTGAACAACTTTCCTCAAGGAATGTAGGACGAAATATGAAAAACTTGCCTTCCAATACAAAATTGGTGACAGCTACTGCTTGAGCCATTCTGTAACTAAAACTTAAATTAATTATCTTTAGCTTAAAGTGTTTCTCTCGAGAATTCCTCTTTAAATAATAATTTGCTAAGAGACAAAGCCACGAAACTTGAGCATTTGTTATTAAAAAGCTTTGGTGCCGCAAGATTTTCGTCGCCTTGAAAGCAGTAGAACTTTCGAGAAAACAATGACTACAGAACAATGTACACTGCAGATAAAGCTTTAAGTTCACAGGCCAGATGATGGGAAGTAGGCGTGAGGTCCAAACTTATCCAATAACAATATCGCGGAGTTGGCAACTGTTTTTAAGGTGGCGATATAGCCTATGTGGCGCCCATCAGTAAAAAAAAATCATAACTCATTAAAAACGCAGTGATTTGAAAAGCAGGTCCAACAGACTCAAGTAATTAAGTAATTATAAATTACCGATTCATAGTTCGTTGTAGTAATAGATAGAAAAAATGCGAATAACGGCCACCAACGGCAATTTTTGTTCCTGTTACTACGAACTAGGAATCGCTAATTTATAAGGTTCTAAATTATCTTTACAACTATTACTTGAGTTCGATTAATCGTGTTTTTAGTGAGTTATGTCTTTTTTTTTACTGATGGGGATGACACTTAGCTTTTATAGTCACCTTAAATGTGATTCTGTGAGTGGTACAAATTGAATCTAAGAGCTGCTCACTCTAGTGAATTGAAATCTGATCTTAACTGGTAACCGACACAAGGTTGACTCCAGAGGAAATCCTGGCCGTGTGAAGGGGATATTGCTTTTGTTTCCTTTTGGCTTGATCTCCACCTTCTGTGTACATCCGAGTCTATAGATGTCAAGTCTTTGGCGGTAAATTATTTTCCTTTAGACGATTCGCGCAGTTGGTTAAGCTTATAATTACTTGTTGGAGATAAATTGTAACGCTGACTAGATTGAGGGCCTTGAGAGATTGCCTGTCTCATAAAATTGTTTGAAACTTGTGAAACCAAAATAGATTCGTTTGTTAGTTGATTACCCCAACACTCATCCCGCCAGTCAGCTGCCATTCAATACCATTATGAGCAAGGTGTACTCACGTGCCCTAAGTGTGCACGGAAGTTTAAGGCGAAAATCGGGTACGTGAGTCACTTTCGGACGCACGAGCGCCGCACCGACTAGGAGTCGAAGAAGTCGCCATGGCCGAAATCGGTCGGAAGGAAGGACCCCAACACTATATTTGAATATTTTTAAATCTTCTTCTTAAATTTAAGTGCATTAGTCGGTGGAGTAATCGCCAACCTTTTCTGTCTTCTCCCAACGATTTTATTTCTTGATACGACTTGACATCCACCATCTCTTTGATTTTGTCAAAGCAACTACGTGTCGGTTTTCCTTTTCCTCTCTTCCGTTCTATTTGCCTCTCTTTGATTTTCTTTAAGAATTTCTCGTGTCGTATCACGTGGCCTCCCACCTTCCCTCGTCTGTTCTCTATGAACGTCATTATGTTTCTCTTCTCCTTTCCCATTTTCAATACCTCTTCATTTGTTTTGCTTTTCGTCCAGCTAATTCTTTCCATGCGCCTCCAACACCATATTTCAAATGCCTCCAACCTTTCTCTATCTCTTTAAGTCATAGTCCAAGTCTCTACCATAGAATTTTCTTCTTGATGGTGCTTTTGAATAGCTGTTTCTTGTTACTAAAGGAGTAGCGTTTTTAAATAAGTAAATAAACTACTAAATATTTTTAATAAATATAATTTGGAAGTAGATAGAGCACCAGAAGCGTAGAAAAAGAGTCTTCACAACTTATTATAGGTGACTTTAGAGGAAGATGGAAATGAATACCGCTATCTAGGTAGGTTGACGTCGTCAGCCTATCGCCTAGATAATTACAATACACTGCCTTAGATCAAATATAAAAGTACAATACACCACAATTCTCTCCCAAATTCCTCACTGGTGCTGCTAATTAATACGGTATGCCCGGGTTGATAAACAGCTGAATCATTCTAAGGGCGTTTGTACCTATCCATTTTAGATTTGTATCCAATTCGTTACCGATCTGGCCTTCCTGGTGATTGTATGACAGCTTGTGCACATGTGCACCCATCTATATACATATTATATATATTTTTATACGAGTCTAATATGTATGAGTGCACAAACGCCCTAAGTCTTTTACGTTGCTTCCAGTCCAGTATAAAAGCATATTCATTCATAAAATACATACAATCACGCCTTTATCACTAATGGGGTAAACGACCTAAACAAAGGTCTGACAAAGCTTTGAGGGTTACTTAAGATAGACTTTTAGGTCTTTTGCTGTACTGACAGGTTGTCAGTCCATCACCTAAATTACAATGTACTGAAACCCTCGGATCCCATAGCTGGTTTTTACAGCATGCCCAGGAGGAAATGCAGCTGGCAGATTCTATGTTTTTCTCTCACTCCCAAGCCAGCATGGTAGAATTCAATCATTCATAAAATAGTGTGCAAAAATGAACTCGAGTGAGTCATTACTGAAACACACTGCACAATACCAAAGTAATTAATAGTTGAAAAGCTAAAGTATGTTCAGTAAACCCGCAACCTTGATTAATCGTCGAATTTAAACCAGTTAAAGCTATTAGACCGAATTTAACTGAAATTGGTTGGGAATTGTTCAGTACAAGTTTGGTTTATAGTGATTTAAGATGAATATTAATGTAAAATATGTTAAGACGTGCATTGATAGTTATGGTATGTAAAATTATTTTTTTAATTTAATCTTAAGCCCAAGTATTCATTCGTTTCAAGTACCTATCTTAGTTTACCTGCAAGCATAATTGTCTCCTCTGGGTTTATCAAAGGTTGACTGGAAGAGATACATTAACGGGATAAGTCCGCCTTGGTGCCACTATTGTTTTATTCTACTAGTATTTAAGTTTTAAGATTATTAAGGTACAATAAAGAGCTTACACACATACTATCAAAATTAAATTCTGTCGAGTGGTTTTTCTAGCGCACACAAGTAAACATCCAGACGGCATTTTCCGACATCTTGGACAATCTTCATCATCATCATCATTTAGTCAATCAACACAATCAGACTCAATCTTTTCTCATGAATGAATCATTCCGTCCATTGGGGAAACCTCATGAAAATCTGTTTTATGTTCAGACAAACGTAAAGACGGGAATTGAATTATAGATGGGGTGTAAGAGATAGATTGTTTCCATGCTGGACTGGGAGCGATAAAAATCATAGAATGCGCCAGCGGCATCTCCTCCCGGGCATGCTGTAAAAACCAACGAAGGGATCCGAGGGTTTCTGTATATTCGAATTTAGGCGATGGGCTGACAACCTGTCACTACAGCAATATACCTACAAATGTATCTTAAATAACCCTCGACATTTTGTCAAATGTGGCGGAACGACCTTGGTATAGGTCGTATACGCTCTGCCTATTGCCCATTAGGGATAGAGGCGTGATTATATGTATGCATGTATATATGTAAGAGATAGCGTACAAGAAACAGATTGTCGTTGCTCAGTCATCGAAACTAAACAACTTTCACCAGAAAAATCTTTCTAGAATATATATTTTTTTCTATTTTGATAGATTTGTAAGAAAAAACTTTTTTTTATATTTTTTTCTAAAGAATCACCTACTGAAAGGTGAATAGTTTCGCAGACTAAACAACCTGTATCAGTGTGCACTAAGCTGTCCCTTACACTCGGTATAATATTAAATGAATAAATATAACACTACATTGCAGACTAATAAAGACAAGCTGTATGGATGGACATTAGAGTAAATACACATTGCTTGTCAAAGCACGTAAAAGTAATATAAGTTTGTTCATATCATACTTTATGGGAAATGTTCCCATTTATTTTATTACACGTGTCGCGTATTTTCTTCGATTAAATGGCCCAATAATGTCACTAATAATAGTAGCTTCCATGCTGGACTGGGAGTGAGAGAAAAACATAGAACGTACCAACTCCATTCCCTCCCGGGCATGCTGTAAAAACCAGCTAAGGGATCCGAGGGTTTCAGTATATTGCAATTTAGGCGATGGGCTGTCAACCTGTCACTACAGCAATATACCTATGTTAAATAACCCTCAAAACTATGTCAGACGTGGCGGAACGACCATTGTTTAGGTCGTTCACGCTCTGCCTACCCCATTAGGGATAAAGGCGTGATTATATGTATGTATGTATGTATAATAGTAGCTACCACTTTGTGACAAAATTGTAAACATATTTACCGATATTTACCCTTGATTTGTAGAATGTGCCTCCATGATGGGCTGGGAGCGAGAGAAAGACATAGAATGAGCCAGCTGCATTTCCTCCCGGGCATGCTATAAAAACCAGCTGAAGGAGATGGGTTGTAATCCCATCACTACAGAAATATTCCTACAAATCTATCTTAAATAACCCTCTTTGTCAGATGTGGCGGACGCTCTGCCTACCCCATTAGGGATAAAGACGTGATTATATGTATGTATGTATGATTTGTAAAATGAATCACTACGAATCTTTGCGTCACGGCTCCCATTGTTCTTTTCGTAAAATGTACATACATACATACATATAATCACGCCTTTATCCCTAATGGGGTAGGCAGAGCGTAAACGACCTAGACAAAGGTCGTTCCGCCACGTCTGACAAAGTTTGAGGGTAATTTAAGATAGATTTATAGGTATTGCTGTAGTTACAGGTTGTCAGCCCATCGCCTAAATTGCCGTATACTAAAACCCTCGGATCCCTTAGCTGGTTTTTACAGCATACCCGGGAGGAAATGCAGTTGGCTCATTCTATGTTTTTCTCTAGCTCCTAGGCCAACATTGGAGCAGGGAGAGGTAAAATGTTCTTTTCGAAAAATTACCTATTTTCCCATATTGTCCTTCTCACTTTTATATTTCTTACTATTTTATCCTCTGGAAATGTTTTTACTGATTCAAAATTACTTTACAAGGACAAAACTATCATATCCAGTGAACTATTCTAGACAGTAAAAATCCATGTTTGATATTGAATATCTAATAATCTTAAACCAAACTTCCTATCTTAAATTTCTTATACCATCAGTATTGCATTTAGTTTTGAATATATTCGTGAAACTATTAGGCATAGTTCTTAGAGTAAACAGCTTTGAAAATGATGTAACTATCTGTATAATAGTAAGACTATATTTCTTGATCTTGAGTCACCCGGGGCCACAGCTCTTCTATTTCCTAAAGCCAGCTTACTTCCAATTCCTGGATAAGACACGTAACCAGCTTTGTGCCAAGAACGTGAGGTGAACGTATCCGATTGGATTAGGTGTTGCTGCATCTTCGACTTTAAAACTGTAAAAATAGATATTTGCTTTGTATCGGGGAAATCGGGACCTTTCAAAGGATAAAGCTCTTAAAACTGCTTTTGCACTTAGGCGAGAATATAACATATATGTTTTGTAAATACCTTTTTGTGAAATAAATAATAAATAAACAATGTCTCGTTTTACAGCGTAAAAAGGAATGAAGTACGAGTAGTAAGTCAAGTGTGAATATTGTAGGAACAGTTTTTAAACTTAGTTTCGTCAGGAATTTGTTACGATGTTATAAAAAGTATATGCGTCTGTGTTTCCGAACGCCTTCAACCCCCAACATTTCAAAGTTACAGTGAACAGGCATGTTCTGGGTGAGCTCGCACCATCGTCGACTCCGTCTCAGTCGTTTCCGACCTAGACTGGAGTCAAACCCATTTTTAATATAAAAAAATATATATATCAAATATTGATTAAAATATTTTTTTTTGGAATTTGTATTTCTGAATCAAATATGTAATTGAATGCTTTTCAACTTTGGATATGAATCAGAGATCAAAATTATGTCAGCAGACCGTTCAAAGCTACATTTCCTACCTAAACAAGTGAAGTTTTTATGACCACTCCAGTCAAAAACAAATTCAATAAAAAAAGGGTATATTTTCGTGATTGAATCGAGGTGCGAACTCAGAATTTGCCCTGACGCGTCGGTGCCACGCGTCGAATGAGTGGGTCCCGTGTTTGTTCCGGTATAATTCCAGTGACGTACTCACTCCGAGTGTCGAGCAAGCTGGACGCATCCAAGCTAAACAGTGCGGAGCAGGGACGGACTCAGTGATGAATAAACCCCCCTCTCAACAAACGACAACCTCTCACCTCCGTCATTACGTACTCAGGGGAGCAGGAACGGACTCAGGGAAGAATAACAATCCCCCTCTCTTAACAATTTTCTACGCTCTGTCGCTGCTTCCGTAGTGACGTAGGTTCTCACTCCGAGTGTCGAGCAAGCTGGACGCATCCAAGCTAAACAGTGCGGAGCAGGGACGGACTCAGTGATGAGTAAACCCCCCTCTCAACAAATGACAACCTCTCACCTCTGCAGCTACGCACTCACGCCGAGTGTCGAGCAAGCTGGACGCATCCAAGCTAAACAGTGCGGGGCAGGGACGGACTCAGTGATGAGTAAACCCCCCTCTCAACAAAGGACAACCTCTCACCTCTGTAGCTACGCACTCACTCCGAGTGTCGAGCAAGCTGGACGCGTTCAAGCTAAACACTGCGGACCAGTGACGCACTCAGTGATGAGTAAACCCCCCGTGCACAGAGCAAGTTAATAAAGAACAATCTTTAAGCTCTCTCTATGGTTGAATCTAGTGACGTGCTGATGCTGACTGTCGAAAGTTGAGCAAGCTAAACAGTATCTAAGCCAAACATTGTGATACTGGGCCGGACAAAACAATAAATAAACCTCGCGCCTTGTCTTAACACTTATGATGCTGAATGCTGACAGATATAATCAACTGTTGTTGAAGATACAAAAATAAATGCAGCCGTACGTAAGTACGTAAGTGCAGCAACACACAGGCGCGTAGTGCGTAAGGTGACGTATGTGTGTTGTAATGCAATGCAAAAAGCATCGACAGCATGTTGAGCGCAACCTTGCGCGCAGAAATTGACGCCTGTGTGTTGCTGCACTAATGCCTCCACAATATGCTTTATTATTTATCTGTCGATTGTGTCGTTTTATGTCAGGAAAGGTGGCATTTAGCCGGACTTAGACAGATAAAGTGCTGATGGACTTTCAACTTTATAACTAAACTGTAACTGAAACTGCATGAATTTCTGATACTGAAAAACTAGAAAACTTTTTGACATTTCAAACTCTGTGGGTGTAAAAAAAGAAACATTCGAATAACATCCTAACTATGGCAGCTCGAAATATTGTTACGAAACTAACTAGTGCGAGTGGGTGTCTGGTTTCTAGGTTTTTAATTCGGGCAAAAGCTAGATGTTTCACCAGAACTTTGAACTTTTCTCGGAAACAGTACGTCATAAACATTTCATATACCAGTTTTTTACCACCTACTAACTGTGTGATGACCTATGTCTACGGCAATATACCTACAAATTTATCTTAAATAACCCTGAAAACTTTGACAGACGTGGCGGAATGAACTTTTTTTTAGGTCGTTTACGCTTGGCCTACTCCATTAGGGATAAAGGCGTGATTATTTGTATGTATGTACTAACTGTGGGGCCCACCTAAACTTTTCCGATCTTTAATTTTTCCCGAATGCCTCTCTGCATTTCTAAATTAACCTATAACTCTCGATTCGGGTTCTGTATCAAATATTTTAATTACAATACAATACAATACAAAATTCTTTATTGCACAAAGAAACACATACAACAGAAATAAAAAGGAACAAACGTGACAGTACAATATAGGCGGCCTTATTGCTAAAGCAGCAATTTCTACCAGGCAACCTTTGGGTATAGAAATTGTACAAGCAGAAAGCGGGATAGTGCATATTACTACATAATATAATACTTAGACAATATTTACACTCTATTAAATAAATATTTTAATAAAAACAAATATACTGATACATATCTTATGATAAACTAATACATAATATATGCTACATAAGATAGGATACTCTACGTTATATATCAGAGAAATTGGTAGATAGAATATCACTACATATACTTACTTAAATGATACTTATAAATGATACTTATTAATTACACTCAGGAGTTGATAATATTTACGTTGGTATCTTTGGATTCATTCACTATCTTCCTTCCTTCTTTTCATTATTCTTCATTTTTACTTTCCTTGCCCAATACTAGGGGAAGCTTTAAATATACCGATTTTAAAGCCTGAATCAACTTTTCACTACTTTTGCAAAAACTACACAGTGAACAAACTTTCAAACGACATTATAATTAATCATTCATGTACTACTAGCTAATATACGCAATTTCTTTTTGGCCGGATTTCGCATATTCTTTTTAAACAAAATGTTAACAAAACAATACGTAAAGGTTACATACATATAATCACGCCTTTATTCCTAATGGGGTAGGCAGAGCGTAAACGACCTGCACAAAAGTCGTTCCGCCACGTCTGACAAAGTTTTGAGGGTTATTTATGATACCTTTGTAGATATATTGCTGTAGTGACAGGTTGTCAGCCCATCGCCTAAATTACAAAATACTGAAACCCTCGGATCCCTCAGCTGGTTTTTACAGCACGCCCAGGAGGAAATGCAGCTGGCACATTTTACTTTTTTTTTCGCTCCCAGTCCAGTATGTAAAGGTTATTTAATACAAAAAACAACTAAAACTCACGTAAAGGTTACTTAATACAAAAAGTAAACCTTTATGATATTTCAAGGTTCAGGTGAAAATACACATTAAAATTTGCTTGGTACACAATGAAAACCCATTTGTACCTGGCATTGTGAATATAAAATACGATCTGTTATTCCAACGAGTCGTCTACATAAGAGTATAATTTATTACTGACTTGATCTTCACTCGCTTTGCTCCAAGTAGCATTAGTATTGAGTAAGTCTGCTTTTGAGGATGAGGTTACAACAATATCTCCAGTATTTGCTACCCGTAGCTATATATGGAAACACGTACATACATACATAGGTACATAGAGTCACGCTTTTAACCTTTACGAGGTAGGCAGAGCATGAAATGCCAAGTAAAAGGCGCCTTCGCGACATCTGACAAAATTAAAGGCAATTTTAGATGGTAATGTAAATTCTTCCATGCTGGAGTGGGAGCAAGATAAAAACTTAGAATGTGCCAGCTGCATTTCCTCCCGGGCATGCTGTAAAAACCTAAGGGATCCGAGGGTTTCGGTATATTGCAATTTAAGCGATGGGCTGACAACCTGTCACTACAGCAATATACCTACAAAACTATCTTAAATAACCCTTAAAACTTTGTCAGACGTGGCGTAACGACCTTTGTTTAGTTCGGTAACGCTCTGCCTACCCCATTAGGGATAAAGGTGTGATTATATGTATGTATGTTATAATATCAAAACATTCCCTAATCAGTATTCTCAGCCAAATACAAGTGCATTTTATAAAGTTACAAAGGAGTAACTAAGTTCAAAGTTCTCTTTAAAGTTTTTTATTTTCTCCAGAACATATTTTTCTGCAGCATTGAATGAGTTTGTAGATCTAAACTGTAAATAACGTCAACTAGAGAAAACATCAAAAAATGCTGTTCTTGCAATGCTTTACACATTTTGATTGTAGATACTTTCAATGAAACTCCGATACGTTGCATTCAAAAACATTCATTGCTTCGTTGAAAATAGTGACTGTTGGAATTTCTGAATTTTCTTCGGTGAACAAGATATATCTTTAAAAAGTGTCTCACGTTTTAGACAGATCCAATCTCTGAAGATCAAATGCTTGTTATTTGTTGAAAAATGAGCTTGCATTCTTCTCTGTTTATCGTTTTATTTATTTGTGAACAAAACGTAGATAAAACGCAACGTCAGCAAATTTGAAATGAATTATTGTATCGATTCTGGCCAAAACATTTCAAAACTAAATCTTGTCTTCGTAAATTAATTAAATAGAATAACAACTAATAATAGTCCTTGAGATCGGCCAACGGCGCAGGATCAGTTTTTAGTGCCCAAGTGTTTGCGCTACACACAGGTGCACTCTCTATTCCTTCAATCTTTTATTCTGCTGGGACAGATTGTCTGACACGATCAGACAGAAATCAAGCGCAGTACCGATTATTTACATGCCCATCCGACACCATGGATCATCTTACTTTTCGGACAATCAGGCAATCAGCCTTCAATGTCCTAACCAAACTAGAAACAACAACACAAAGTCATTGTCCCCCGCCGGGAATCAAATTCGGGACCTACGAGTCGAGAGCTCATGACTCAGACCACTAGACCATGGAGATACTAAACTTATGGTATATATGGATAACTACTATCTTTATGGATGTGAAAATGACGTTTGCTGGTCAAAATTCCCTTCAAAGAAATTTCTCGAGTAAGAAAATTATGTCGTATATAAATGTGATGACGAAATAGCGAGTTCCAACGGTGTGAATCATCTCTAGTACATAGTAAACATAAATATTACATTAACATTTCGAATACAGTACAGCATAAATGTATGTATACCTAGATATAGTGGATCAGCTGTTTGTTTGCATTGAGCGAGGGGTCGCCAACCCATAGCCCACATGTGTGATGACACCGTTCCCAAAAATACGCGCGATAGAGTCGGGAACGTACTTTCTTAAAGACACTACTAAATTTTGATACTAGTACCAAATTAATACTAAAAATAAACCCGTTAATAATAGGTTAGGTACTGCGTGTGGGTTCTGTTCTGGCTTTGACATCTGATGCGATGAACCTTACCAGTTCTTCTAATTCTTGTCCTGTCGATCGTTTTATAGTATTTTCCTGACCACTCGATAAAAATATGTGTCCAAGAAAATATGGCAAAAAACTATATTTGGCGTAAAATAAATTGTATAAATAAAAATAATAAATTCTACTGCAAATTCATTCCTTAACGAAACAGGTCGCTGTCTTTGATAGTAGATTTGTTTTAATACTGGCAATTTAAGGGCCGTAATTGTAATCAGCTCTCATAAGTGACAGCGAGCTTGAGTTCGTATCAGAAATGTCATTTCAGTACAAACTGGCATGTCAAATCCATACTTAATATCACTCTCAAGTTTGATATCGCTTCTTAAATACGAGCCTTAAACTGACCACCGTGGTGCAACGTATCGTTTCTCCGATCATCCTATTCCAGAAAAAAACATCTTATATCACATCACAGCTTCCATACCCGATGAACTGTTACTAATACGTCCATCCCGCCTCTACACTTGAATGAAGCAACCCAAACCCGCTCACAATCTTGCAGTGGAAAATTTCACATCCGGAATGGAAACCTTATATCCGTTACGTCATAGCAAACTAAACTCTATAAATATGAACCAAAAATACAAAGTCGCATAACCGAAATTTAATCTACGGAAAGTTTTTTTTAACAGAATCACAGAGAAGCAATATGCGATAAAATTGCATTTATTGTTTTCGGCCAGTGTTCTCGCGCCATAAATTTTAATTTAAAAAAGTAATTCCATTACTGCAATATGGAAGCATTTGTTTTACTGAATAAATGATTTATGTTTGAATCCATTGTGTTTTTAATTTTATTTTGTATTACTATCTGACTAACTGAAAATTTCAAATATAGTACAATTCTGTAAAGATATGAGTTATAAATAATTTATAATTCTAGGCATTTTTTCAAATAGGACTTATAAGTCTTGTAGGTAAACCTACGCGTAAAGTCGGCCTGTATCTGTTTTTAGTGAGCTAAAAATTCGAGCTTCCCATTCTCTTTGCGAAATTAAATTGATTCGAGTCCAGACAGATTTGAAGCAGCGCACTCCACAGAACGATATAAAATATTATAAGTTGAAATCGATATGGAAATATAGTCTGGTTTTGAGAGAAGTAGTTCCAACTTGGCAGACAAAAGCAATATACCTCCGTTCAGTCTGAATTCAACGAGATATTTCCGTTCGAAAGTGTAGAAATATTTCATTTTTAGATTCTGTGCAGTATGGAGTAGGGACAAGAAATATGAATTCTGTAAGAATTCTGAACAAAAAATCTAAGTATCCCACGATGAAATTTAAGCATTCGTTTGGTTATATGGTTTTAGGGCAATACAGGGTTCTGCTTAGCTTGGCGAGTATATTTGAAGAAATATTATTTTTGCCTGGGTTATGTGTCGTATATGTCAAATCGGATAAAATTATATTGCGTCAAATTGCTTATACGTCAAATATATACTAACTAAGTGGGAAAGACCCGAGTTCTGCAGTGGTCTTTTGTTGGTTGTTAAAATACGTATCCCAAAGGACATTGTATATGATATCACGGTAATATGTAATAATATGTAAATGTTCTTCCATGTTGGACTAGGAGCGAAAGAAAAAAAAAGTGCCAGCTGCATTTCCTCCCAGGCATGCTGTAAAAACTAGTTAAGGGATCCGAGGGTTTCAGTATATTGCAATTTAGGCGATGGGCTGACAACCTGTCACTACAGCAATATACCTACAAATCTATCTTAAATAACCCTCAAAACTTTGTCAGACGTGGCGGAACTTAATTTAGGTTGTTTACCTTGTGCCTACCCCATTATAAATAATAAAATATTATAAAGGATAAAGGTGTGGTTATATATATGTAATATGTAATTTCAGAGTAATATTATGTTATGTCAGTGTAATTCAGGCGCCATGGTGTGCTAATGTATGTAATTTGCAGGGACCGTTAGCCGACCGACAACCATTTAATCTTAGGGAAATCTACATGTATATTTTTATAATCACGCCTTCATCCCTAATGGTGTAGGCAGGGCGTAATCGACCTAAACAAAGGTCGTTCCGCCACGTCCGACAAAGTTTTGAGGGTTATTTAAGATAGATTTGTACGTATATTGTGTAGTGACAGGTTGTCAGCCCATCTCCTAAATTACAATGTACTGAAACCCTCAGATCCCTTAGCTGTCTTTTACAGCATGCTCGGGAGGAAATCTTATCTTATCTTATTTAGCCGTTAGTGTCCCACTGCTGGGCAAAGGCCTCCCTCCGGTCTCTACACGACTCCTCATCCCGGGAGGACAAGCAGCTGTTATATTCCATGTTTTTCTGTCACTCCCAGACCAGCTTTTTAAATACTTTTCGATAAAGAAAATCGTAGAAGAACGTGTCACAATCACAAAGGATTTACTAAAATATTTTGATTGGCAACAATAATTTACAATGCAGTTTAATTTGTCATTATCTCCTTAGCCTTATCCCGTATCTCACGGGGTTGGCTACCTTATCTAGCGGATTGATCGAGGGTACTGGTTTTTTACACAGAGCGACTGCCATCTGACCTCCACAACACAGAATGAAAACTAGACTCAATCCTAGATTACGGCAGAGCTTTCAAGTCGCCAATGCTTAGCACTGCCCTCTGACATGACTTAACGACTAATGCCTACGGTATAAAACGATATTAACAGGGACCAACGGCTTAATTTGCCTTTTGAAGCACGGAAAAAGCGCCTTATAAACGTACATATAAAATTCAAACACATTGGTATCAGTAATTTAGATACGAATATCTCGGTTTTATGGGCAGTAGAATTGTGGTGGTAAAGTTTTGGAACTGTAATTTCTCAATACCTAAACGGGCATTCCGTATTCCTGTTACAGCCATCCTTGTTCCCAGTAACGCTTAGAACTTTCGAACAAAATCGTTTAACGTTAGAACAACAGGCATTAAACAACATAAATCAAAAGAAAGGAAGCTTTGTTCAAACTTGAACGGCGGCCATAAAGGCCAAATGTTCCTTGAATCTTACCGATTCGTGCAAAACTGCACTTTAAATAAAATTTAAATCTCTAGACAAACAGACTGCATTTCAACTGCAATTCGACTGCCAAATTATTGATATATATCACTGATTATATTATTGACTAGCTTTCCGCGGTTCCAGGTAACCATCTATTGTCCTGCCAAATTTCATCAAAATCGGTTCAGGCGTCAAAGAGCAACAAACAGACAGACAGAGTTACTTTCGCATTTATAATATTAGTATTGAAGTATGGATAAATATGAATTCAGTTAGCACGACTGCAATGAAACTGCACGACAACTAGCCCTCAACGTAAGTTAGTAAGCGTTGTAAATTTTAAGTTAAAATGACACTAACGTAACTGCACACCGACTACAATTAAATACTCGTTGACCGGCAGTTCTTCTTCTTGTCGTGTCGATCGTTTGGGTACAGTTTCATTGTAGTCGTGCCAACTTCGTTCATATTTGAACTGCATCTGGAATGCGATTTGACTGTCCAATTGCAGCTTCTTGTTCTATCGTGTCGATGTTGTCAACACTTTATTTTTTTAATTATTTTTTATTTCCCTAGCCCAGTACTCAGTAACCCTAAATGCGTTATCGGTTGCCTGCATTAACTGCTCTCACGAACAAGTGATGGGTCATGTGGAGCAAGCTATCAAATGGGACATAGTCTGTGGGTCTACCCCGCATTTGCGTCGAAGGTAGGAATTTTAAATCAGTTGAAATTGCAGTCGGTCTATTTAGATACTAAGTTGACTTATACCGCTATAACTCAAACACCGAAGATTCTCCGCGGCTTGGAGAAATGACAATAATTTATTTAAAGGATATCCGCCTCGATTCTGGCAAACGCATTTCTTATCTAACTTTATTTTAGGAAGTCACTTTCTCAACTTGAATTTTTGTGAAATAGATAAAAAGTATGAACATGTGACTGTGAAATTTCTAAACTGACGACCATGCGCTATGCATATGGGTCTTTAAAAAAACCTTATTTTAAGCGTAGTACGCCAGCTGATTGCTCCTTAAAAAAAACGTATTTTAAGGGTCGTACGCCAGTTTAGGAATGTCAAAGGTACTGGTTTAGTTGTTATGTCAAATAAAAGTTGAGAAAGTGACAGACCTAAATTAAATTGGGTAAGAATGCGTTTGCTAGAATCGGGTCCATTATTTGTAAGGGTGTCTTTTTTTATCATTATACTAGCGACCGCCCCGGCTTCGCACGGAAATTATCAGTATTCCTCTACTATATTATGCATGTATTATACATATAAACCTTCCTCTTGAATCATTTTATCCATTAAAAGAAACCGCATCGAAATCCGTTGCGTAGTTTTAAATATTTATGCATACATAGGGATATAGGGACAGAGAAAGCGACTTTGTTTTATACTATGTAGTGAAGATGAGTCTTGACAGTCATTATTTACATCGGACCCTTATTAAATCAGCCTCGAGACAGATGTCAGAGCAGAGCAGAATCTATTTTCAACGGAGCCTGGAAGTATTTCAGTGCTAAAATTAAAAGACTTGAAGAAATTGGGTGCATTTTTGAGACCAAACACGTACTCCAGCAAATATTTCACAATATAAAGGTGTCTCAATAAGAGCGGAACTTTTGATTTTGAGAAAAAAATATATGTTTTTGTGATATTTGTGATTTTTTAAATTACATTATAAAGAACAAATATTGCCATTTTGTATGGAATTAAATATCCGGGATATAATCCCCCACGCTTTTGAGATCAACCTATTCACGAGTCCTACCGATGATGCGATGGATCTCGATTTTGAGGTCAGGATTTTTGATGATCTAGCCATTGGTGTTAAGCGAATAAACCAGTTTTTTTTACTTCAGAAATGGTGTCTGGGTTATTCCCGTAAATGAGAAACAGATTTTGACCTAAAATCCAAAAACCTTTTCATTGCAGTTTGGGTTCCAGTATTTTTTTGGAATAGGTCTATGTCTACGAAAACTCCGTATACAATTTCAGAGCACGGAAATAAATCGTATTTGAAATATATTTTTTTGAAAATTTTAAAAATGTGTATAGGTAATGAGTCATAGCGGCCATGCGGCATGTTTGACTCTAATCTACGATTTTTGGGCGATATTTGATGGATATTTTATTCCATGCAAAATGGGAATGTTTGTTCTTTATAATCTGATAAAAAATCACAAATATCTCTTTTTTTATTTAAAATTAAAAATTCCGGGTACACCACATTTTAAGGCTTCTGGGTGTAAATTAAAAAAAAAAATTATAGAGCGCTAGTTTTGAGTCAGAAATTTTATAAGTAAATCAATAATTATGAAAGAAGGGAAAAGTTCAGTCTTCGAGTACATTCAGCTTAAACAAAATGAAAGCATTTATTTTTGATTCTCCCTGAAGATGAAGGATCCATCACGCACAAATTCTACCTCTGCGAAATTATCTGACCTTGTCCTTCTTCTAGTGTTCTCAACTTGTTTATCTTTTGTCCTCTTTCACTTTCAAGGCAATATTCCATAATTTACGTAACATCGCGCTTATGTATAATTTCAGCATCTGTAATATTTATTATCGCAGACAACCATAATATCTGTACAGTGGAGCCGTTAAGATCGGAATCGGTAGCAGACTTGGCTTTGCCTCTAGGGTGAGCAAGCATGACATACGGTGCCGCCTTTGCCAACATTGTAACTAAGACCTGGGTTTGTTTCATCCCGTTTCTTGGCAAAACCGACGCCACTGCAAAGAAATAATAAAAAGAAAAGAATCTAACCCAGTAGTTCTCAAAGTTGGACCGCGTACCATCAATAAAAATCATGACATCACAAATGAATAAATAATTTAGAGCTATTGCATGCTGGACTAGCAGCGATACAAAGAAAACAGCTGTTTCTCTTCCTGGGTAAACTGTAAAAACCAGAAGAGGCCGAAGTTATTCTTTTTACTGATATTCTTGTCGTCCTGCCAAACTTAACCTTTTCGCCGCCAAGCAGTACAGGTTAAAAATTGCAACCAGCGCCACACCAATTTCTAGGTAAAGAAATACTCAATAAAACGGAGATGTCCAACAGTTCATATCGATAGTAAATCTTTACTTTCTAAACCAAGTTTTAATTAATCTAAAACCATTATTTTACTTCCTAATTTTGGCGGTGAAAAGGTTAAAGGTTCCTGATTTCCCGAAAGCTACCAGCGACTCACAACATAACTCACACTTTGAAAAAGGCTTGTCTAACCTATTTTCTTTTTAAGATTTCCTGCCAGCACTCTGCAGACCGACCCAGATCTTAAACACTGATTTCCCATGTCAGCCTCGACAGCATGGAATAAATCCAATTTGTTTTTACACAGTATGGAATTTTGTATAATCAATTTATCTTTCCTCCGTTTTCGGGACCTTGCATATCTCCAAATTCACTGTAATTTTTTTGTAAAAGACAATTTAATTTCGAGTTCTTTTTGTCGAGTAGAAGGAACATTGTGTAGGTGGTGCCGAGTGCCTTATAATAGGCAAAGTTTTTTATCAAATGTTGGTAACTGTACACGCCTTATCTGCCTCACTTAGGCACTCTCACTACCGTAGATCAGCTGGAAGAGATTTATTTTTAGAGATAAGCTGTACCTGTTGTGCTATTGTTTTTTTTTATGTTTGTGTCCTCTGTATGATCATGTATACAATAAACTGTTAAATAAATAAATAATAATAAAATACTTAATGCAATAAGTTAAAATTCTTAACACCATTTTATGACATAGTACGCAAGAGAAGAGGGAAACGAAGAACAAAAAGAGATGAAACTGTTCATTAGATGCAAAGAAAATATAAGAAGTCTAGAAGGAGAAACAGTTGAATGCTATGCCCGGCTGTTGGACAATCGAGCTTAAAAAACCCTAAGAAGTCTAGAAGGAGAAGGAAGGCTGTCCTGTGGCCAACAATGGGACACTCAATGTTACATACATACATATAATCACGCCTGTATCCCTAATGGGGTAGGCAGAGCGTAAACGACCTAAGCAAAGGTCGTTCCGCCACGTCTGCGAAAGTTTTGAGGGTTATTACAGATGATCATGACGTATATTGCTATAGTGACAGGTTGTCATAGGCCTGATAGTTGTGCTACTAGGCGGTTTAAAACTCTGACACCAGGGTTCATCGGGTCGATAGACTCGATACCCACTCGACAGAAGAAGAAGCCCATCGCCTAAAATTGTAATATACTATAACCCTCGAATCCATTAGCTGGTTTTTACAGCATGCTCTGGAGGTGATGCAGCTGGCACATTCTATGTTTTTCTTTCACTCCCAGTCCAGCATGGAAGAAAATCAAACTCAATGTTAGCATAATAAAATAAAATATATCGGAAGTAAGTGCCATCTACCTGCACACTTATCGAAGTTACTCAGTCAACGAAACTTTCTTCTTCTTCTTCTTTCGAGTGGGTATCGAGTCTATCGACCTGATGAACACTGGTGTCAGAGTTTTTAAACCGCCTAGTAGCACAACTATCAGTCCTCTGACATGGTTTGAGTAACGACCACTATCAAAGACAGCGACCGGGACCGACGGCTTAACGTGCCCTCCGAAGCACGAAATCTTTTTTTCTTTTCGGACAATCAGGTGATTCAGCCTGCAATGTCCTAACCAATCTGGGGAAAAATCACAAAGTGATAAATTCTCAAATATCAACTTTGTGTTTCCCCCCTGGGAATCGAACCCAGGACCTCCGGATCGGGAGTCCATGGCACTAGCCACAAGACCACGGAGGCAGTTAAAACGAAACTTTCACGAGGATATTCTTTCAGGATTGTTTTACGTTTCCATACGAAATGACCACCTCGATTAGACAATTTGTGTGGGGAAGCCAATATATTACATTAAGAGGAGCAACCACTTTAAGTGTACGGGAAGCTGTCCTTTACACCTCGCATAAAGTAAATTAATAACAGAGATAGTATTCTGAATTAAGCCATGATGGACTGCAAGCGAGAGAAAAACATAGAGTGTGCCAGCTGCATCTCCTCCCGGGCATGCTGTAAAAACCAGCTAAGTTATCCGAGGGTTTCAGTATATTGCAATTTAGGCGATGGGCTGACTGACAACCTGTCTGTCACTACAGCAATATACCTACAAATCTATCTTAAATAAGCCCCAAAACTTTGTCAGATGTGGCGGAGCGACCTTTTTTTAGGTCGTTTACGATCTGCCTACCCCATTAGGGATAAAGGCGTGATTATATGTATGTATTCTTAATAGCGTAAACGTGTGTAGAAACCATCAAATGAACGCTCGAGTCGTAAGAAATAATGAATTCAATGAAACGATTGTATTCTTCCAATGACTTAAATAGACAGCATTTAATAGTCAGTTTCACTTTTCATTTGAATTTCTCGGAATTCCTTTAATAGAAGTGAATATATAATTTCTTTCGCGAAAAGTGTGATGGCAGTCTTAACTTGACAAAAGGCAATGATAAAGATCATGTGACGTGTTTCAAAGTTGGGTATTGTTGCAGGTTTTATATAAGCTAACAATACCAATGATAAAACAACAGTATTTATTTTTTTCAGTGTCAGTTTTATCTTTATATAAAAAAAAACAGTTTTACGTTTTTTTATCTAACTGGTCGACCATGAATAGCTAGATATTAGTAATTTTCTAATCACGGATCACTCAGTACAAAGTAAAAGTAAACAAGACACGCACAGTCTGAGATTCAGATAGGATAGTCCTAACCGCACTGAAAACAATCACACACAATGTTAAATTTGATTTTAAAAACTGAAGTCTCCAACTAAAACGGTAAGAGGGTTATTCCATTTGCAGCGACCATGTGGTTTAACTTCAACTTTGTTCCGAGCGGTTCGAGGTTACGATACAAACTAGCTTTCCATCCTTTAATGGGCTAAGGGCTAAGTTAAGTCAACCGATGTTAAGGTGTTTTTTTTTTATAACGTACGTTTAAAGTTAAACTTAAAACGTAAAGTTTCACTTTAAACGATGTTGAGCTGATTTTATCATAAAGCACCTTAACATCGGTTGACTTAACTTAGCCCTTAGCCCATTAAAGGATGGAAAGCTAGTTTGTATCGTAACCTCGAACCGCTCGGAACAAAGTTGAAGTTAAACCACGTGGTCGCTGCAAATAGAATAACCCTCTTACCGTATTAGTTGGAGACTTCAGTTGCAAACTCGGTTAGCGCAACAAAGTTTACCTATGCGACAGGACAAAAAGGAGAAACTGAACAAGCTTTCGCAAAAAAGGTTTTTTTTTTTAAATCATAACATTTGTAGTACATTTTGCTTACACTTTTGAGAATTTTGAAACGAAAAGATCGACTCTATTTGGTAACACTCGGAACATAGTTGAAGTTAAACCACGTGGCCGCTACAAATGGAATAACTCTCTTACCGTATTAGTTGGAGACTTCAGTTGTAAACTCTGTTAGCGCATCAAAGTTTACTCATGAGACAGTTACAACGTATTTGGTTAAAGTCAGAGACGATTTAGTCGCACTTTTCCAACAAATCGCCAATAAAATACTCATGAAACTAAACAAGTTTTCGCAAGGAACAATAAAAAAAGATGATTTCAAAATTAGACAAAAATATATCTGTAGTAAGATTTTGCTTACACTTTTGAGAATTTTTAAACAAAAAGGTCGACTAGCCCATTAAAACACGGAAAAGCTATTTAGTAACATTCGGAACAAAGTTTCACTAAACCACGTGGCCGCTGCAAATAGAATAACTCTCTTACCGTATTACTTGGAGAATCCAGTTGTAAAGTCGGTTAGGGCAACAAAGTTTACTCGCGACAGGACTAAAGTTACTACGTATTTGGTTAAAGTCAGAGACGATTTTGTCGCATTTTTCCAACAAATCGCCAATAAAATACTCCTGAAACTAAACAAGTTTTCGCAAGCAACAATTAAAAAATAATGATTTTAAAAATTAGACAATAATACTCGTATATTTGTAGTAAGATCTTTTTACACTATTGAGAATTTTGAAACGAAAAGATTGACTAGCCCATTAAGACACGGAAAAGCTATTTAAACCACGTGGCCGCTGCAAATGGAATAACTCTCTTACCGTATTAGTTGGAGACTTTGACTTGAGTTGCAAACTCGGTTAGCGCAACAAAGTTTACCCATACGACAGGACAAAAGTTACTAAGTATTCAGTTAAAGTCCGAGATGATTTTGTCGCACTTTTCCAACAAATCACCAATAAAGAACTTCTGAAACTGAACAAATTTTCGCACAAAGTGTGATTTTAAAATGTTACATAACATTTCTAGTAGATTTTGCTTACACTTTTGAGAATTTTAAAACGAAAAGTTCGACTCTATTTAGGAACACTCGGAACAAAGTTGAAGTTAAACCACGTGGCTGCTGCTAATGGAATAACTCTCTTACCGTATTAGTTGGAGACTCCAGTTGCAAACTCGGTTAGCGCAACAAAGTTTACCTACCTACTACATGCGACAGGACAAAAGTTACCTAATACTTTTCGTTCGAATTCAGAGGCGATCCTGCCGACAATATCTACAAAATCTGGAAACGTCAGAGATTCATAAAGTGTAATGGTGTACTCCTCAAACTGAATCCTACTAGTACCTATTATAAATGCGATAGTTTGGAAGTTTGTTGCCCAGGCTTCAACAACAGAATGATTGGCACACATAGGCCCGTATTTATGAAGCGATCTTATGTTGTCGACATTCCAAGTTTTCGCACAAAGCGGTACGCTTCTACATTTTTAATGCGAACGGCCAAAGTGTGGAACTCCCTGCCTGCGGATCTATTTCCGGAACGTTATAACCTGGGCCTTTTCAAGGCGCGAGTGAACATGCATTTTCTAGGCAATCATGCTCCATCATAGTCTACATCATCACTTACCATCACGTGAGATGGCGGACAAATGATTGCCTATCAAATATTAAAAAAAAAAAATTGATCTCAAGATTGAGAGCAATATTAAGTATGGATTTGACAGACAGTTTTGTACTGCAATGACATTTCTGACACGAACTTAACCTCGCTGTCACTCCTGACTGCTGATTATATACGGACAATAATGGAGTAGGTTCTGGAATAGAACAGGCTTATTTTCACCGCGAGAAAGCCTTCATTTCCATGGGATAATTCATTTGACGCTGGTGAAACCGCGGGTGGAAAGCTAGTATCTTCTAACAAGGAAGAGAAGTAAAAAAAAATAATGAATTTATCACAAGATGGTTTGTTTTATAACATTTATATTTTTGGTGTACACGAAATAATAAAATTCATGTGTCTTCCACGCTGGCCTAGGAGTGAGAGAAAAGCATAGAATATGCCAGCTGCATTTCCTCCCGGGCATGCTTTAAAAACCAGCTAAGGGATCAGAGGGATTCAGTATATTGTAGTTTAGGCGATGGACTAACGACCTGTCACTACAGCAATATTTACGTACTTATCTTAAATAACCCTCAATACTTTGTCAGACGTGGCGGAATGACCTTTGTTTAGATTGTTTACGATCTACCTACCCCATTAGGGATAAAGGCGTGACTATATGTATGTTACATTTAAGCTCTCTGTTCATAATTTTGTTACATCAACGCAGACGATTATGCAATAGAACAAAAGGCCCCCTAAAAACGGCCATTGATACTGACGCATTTAAGTCCCCTGTAAATGGATCTTCGTCGGCATTTTCTTGCAAGGCACGTGTCGGCAGAACATAAATAGATTTCGAGAAAGCTCAAATTCAATTTGTGTTAGAGACATCGCAATGAAAACATTTGAAAGATCTTTAGACACTGTTTCTTATACCTACAGGATGAGACAAACTGTTGGGTTCCTTCAAACAGCTTATTTTTTAAATAAAGGTGCATACTTACTGCAAGCATTCGCTGTAACTAATGAAATATGATCTTGTTGTCTATCAATTTTTTTATCTTTTTTGTAGTAGTTTTAAGTGTTTTGATGCGCGGTTGGTGCCGAGACAAGCTTTGTTAAGTTTAGCGGCCCATTTATATGTTAACCTAACATACAAATGGGCCGCTTTAACTCATAATTGTTATAATAAATATTTAGTACTTATATATTTATATTATTTATTTATATTAATATTTACCATGCTGGACTGGGAGAGATAGAAAAATATAGAATGTTCCAGCTGCCCTTCCTCCCGGGCATGCTATAGAAGACAGCAAAAGGGACTCAAGGGTTACAGTGTATTGTAATTTAGGCGATGGGCTGACAACCTGTCACTATGGCAATACACATTACAATCTAAAATTACCCTCAATTATTGTCAGACGCGGCGAAAGCGCCTTTTACGAGGCGATTAACGCTCTGCCTACCCCGTAAGGGATAAAGGCGTAATTTCATGTATGTATGTATAAATATTTAGAAATATAAAAATAATAAATACAAAAAATGCGAGCACCAGGCGACCAAACTAAAGTCATGCGCTCTCATGCTCATTACAAGCGAATGCTTGCAGTGAAAACGCACCAAAATGATTACAAACTACTTTCCCAGAGCATAAAATTTTTAAAGCTTTCATGCTGGACTGGGAGCGATAGAATAACGTAGAATGTGCCAGCTGCATCTCCTCCCGGGTATGCTGTAAAATCCAGCCAAGGGATTCGAGGGTATATTGCAATTTAGGCGATGGGCTGACAACCTGTCACTACAGCAGTATACAGTTCTATCTTAACCCTCAAAACTTGTCAGACGTGCACGTAGCGGAACAAGCTTGATTGAGTCATTGACGCTCTGTCTACCCCATTAGGGATACAGGCGTGATAGTATGTATGTATGTATGTAAAACTTTTAGCTCGTTTAAAATAATGCCATCCCATACAAAATTGTAGACGAAGTGAGCATTTAGTGCAGAGCGCACATTTTTCTTCTTTGGAAAAGTAGTTTGTTATTCATTAGGAAAGAAGTAAGACATTTCATTTTTGAAATTAGCAAGTACCTGTTGTGTCTTGATTCCTATCTAATTGTTCTGTGTATGTTTCTGTGTACAATAAACTGTTAACTGTTTTTTTTTCTTGCCCTCGCTTAAGTACATTGTTTTTTTTTAGTAATGAAAGAAAAGGGTAAGGGCTGAAAATCAGTGTCATCAGTGCTGTCCCCGGCAGCATGTTGACAACAACTGAGTCCCTGCCTTTTGCCATAATTTATGTTTTGTTTTGTCTTTCTTTTTAATGTTGTATGTACTTTATGTTATGGCAATAAACGAATTCTTATTCTTATTTTTAAATAAATAAAAAAAAATACACCCTGTATATTCTGTGATGTGACTGTGTGCGAAATTCCAGGAGATTACGTAGTGTTATTTGCAGGACTAGCTGGACTTGAACGAGTCATCAATAAAAATTAAATGTATTGTAATTTCGTTGGTAGTGTTCATAGAAAGATTTTTATTTAAAATATTCTGCAAAAGTAGTCATGGACTGCTTGCCTGTAAAATTTAAAAAGAGATAAAAATTGGCATAATGTAGGTAAACCTTTTATCTTATCAGGTAAACAATCTTCTATAGCAACGCCATCTCATTCTTCCATGCTGGACTGGGAGCGAGAGAGAAAGATAGAATGTGCCAGCTGTATTTCCTCCCGGGCATGCTGTAAAAACCAGCTAAGGGATCCGAGGGTTTCTGTATATTGCAATTTAGGCGATAGGCTGACAACTTTTCACTATAGTTATACCTACAAATGTATCTTAAATAAGTAACCTTTGAAACATTGTCAGACGTGGCGGAACGACCTTTGATACGTAGTTTACGCTCTGCCTACCCCATTTGAGATAATATGTATCTCATTCATAATTCGTCAAATGTTTTTATGTTGTGTGATAACTGCCTCCGTGGTCTAGTGGCTAGTGCCATGGACTCCTGATCCGGAGGTCCTGGGTTCGATTCCCAGGGGGGAATCACAAAGTTGATATTTGAGAATTTATCACTTTGTGAATTTTTCCCCAGTTTGGTTAGGACATTGCAGGTTGAATCACCTGATTGTCCGAAAAAGAAAAAGATTTCGTGCTTCGGAGGTCACGTTAAGCCGTCGGTCCCGGTCGCTGTCTTTGATAGAGGTCGTTACTCAAACCATGTCAGAGGCCTAATCGTTGTGCTACTAGGCGGTTTAAAAAAAACTCTGACACCAGGGTTCATCGGGTCGATAGACTCGATACCCACTCGACAGAAGAAGATGTTGTGTGATGTGATGCATATTTGATGTATCAGCTGTTTCACTTCCCGGGTATGCTGTTAATTGCTAGTAGAAAGAAACAAGTCTTTTTTTGCAATTTAGGCAATGCCTTGTTGACTAACCGTTACTACAGCAAGACACAATCAACTAGAAAAGATCAGATAAAATGAATTCCAATAAACGTTCTCATTCAAATTTTCCAAATTTATTCGCCAATTGAGATAATAATTATTTTCTCTTGTTCAAGCAAATTTATGTTTGATAAATGTATTATAATGTGAGTCAAAATACTTCAATATTTTATCTGTATTATTTATCTTTACTGTCTTTGTGTTTTGATTTGATTATTTTATTGCTTATCGTATTATTTATTTGGATTATAACATTATTATGATTTATGATTATTTCTATTACTTTATTGTATGTCGTATTTATGGCTACAGTAATCGTATAGTCTGTGTAAAATAGTACATACATACATACAATCACGCCTTTATCCCTTAAGGGGTAGGCAGAGCGTAAACGACCTAAACAAAGGTCGATCCGCCACGTCTGACAAAGTTTTGAGGGTTATTTAAGATAAAAATGTAGGTATATTGCTGTAGTGACAGGTTGTCAGCCCATCGCCTAAATTACAATACACTGTAACCCTCGAGTCCCTTTTGCTGTCTTCTACAGCATGCAGGAAGGGCAGCTGGAACATTCTATGTTTTTCTATCTCTCCCTGTCCAGCATGGAAGAAAAAAAAAAGTTAAATAGTGTAGGTAATAAATTAAACCTACTTCAATATTCATATTTTTTTATATATTTTGAAGCATGGGCAATGGCATTAATTACAGCTGATGAAAGTGACTCAATTCCTTAAACTGATCCATTTTACTGAGGTATAAAGATCGAAATGTGTAAAAAACTTTGACTTGCATTCGCTATTCTACTGATTTAATTGTATTCCCAATTCCCATACAAAGGGTATTGTTTAGCTCACAATGAAAAACGCACATTATAAAACATTTTTTGGCCTACAATTTGATAGAGCACTCCCAAAACTCTATTTCTTCTGGACTTCCAGGGAATAAAAGATAATATAAGATAAATCGTAATTATTATTATTATGCCACATGCCTACAAAATGTAGACAGCGAACCTTTATTGTACAATATTTGCCTTTTCCCATGAACTCTGTAAAGAGCTTCGTTCTTATCTTACAACGTTTGTTTATCTTTCTGTTCTTTATCTTAATTATATATTTTATCAATGTCTTTACAGGTAATTTCCATGCCATTGGAAATATCAATCGGTTCCATTCATGTGAGTATACATTATCTTTATTACTGTAGAATTAATATACTTTATTCTTGTCACGTGAAACAGCTAATGAACGATTACATTTAATTCCTTGTTCAAACTGTTATGGTATATAAATGTATGTATATACGTATATAATATTTAATAGAGTCTGATATGCAAAACTAGATTTGTGATGATAGGTAATTACTAATAACCTGATCAAATTAACAAAAATAATATAAAGAAAATATAAACAATTTTCCTAAAAATTTACGATCAGCAGTTTGATTCAATATGATCAATGTTTTTTCAGATCCTAGATGACTCCTATTCATCATCATTTCTTTTAACACTCATCTGTAATTTTAGACCTCTAGAATTCTTAGAAAATTGTTTGTTCATTAGTTTATGTATCGGTCACTAGTAAAAAGTCACCTTTTATGTACTAGCTAGGGTCACATAAGACTTATGTATGTCATTAGTCTTGACTCATCGCAGTAATAAATCTCAAGATATATGACTGAACCTTAGTCATATGATATTATGTAGGTAGTACTTGCGGTTGCGCTACAATCTTGATGTTATCTTCAAGTTTGTCATAATCATAATTGTTTTTGAGAACATTATCGATTTCATAAGCATGAAACACAATCTTTTTTTTATGAGTAAAAATTGGTGTGGTAAGTAATAAGTTGTCGTAAGAAGTTGTGTCTACATATTGAGCTGGGTATCCTGATGCGTGATTTGTCATATCATAAGCAATACGTAAGTATCTAATTGTTTTGTTTATCTACAGTTGCAACAGCATCACGGCCAATTGTTTATACCATTGTTGTTTCTCGTTATTGAGGATAACAGATTGTTTCGTTTCCTGCAGCGTCTTCAAAAAGTTCATTCATTACTCGTGGCGGATCGTCTCCTATCGGGTCTGCAGTTGATAACAACGTCTCGTATGTGTGACCAGTGTGTACATGTGTGACTGACCACATGTCGTGCGTAGTGCGTCTTGCTTCAACACAACTATGTCTATTGACTATTGTCCCTGTTGTTTCACGGCCACAGACTTGAATATCCGCATCCGCAAGATTAGGTCTCCTTGCAATCGATTGCTCTACTCTTGCTATCTGAGCTCAAGTTTATCCTCCGCAGTGCATTTCTCTGTTTATAAGTATAGTGCAGACACTTCTCTGGCATAAAATATTTCCGCCACAACGGTATCAGTTTCCACAAAACATCGCGTGCCTTCAGAAAAACACAGTGTGTTTATAAGTGCAGTTGCAGCGTGGTGTGGTGTTGTGTTTTTATACTGTTTATCAGTTTCGGTGTCGGCTGTGTGTGACACGGCGTGTGTGCATACGTGTCGGCATGTGCGTGTGTGCGTGTATCAGGGCTGTGTGTGGGTGTTCCTGTGTCGGCGGCGCGAGGCGCGAGGCGCGGCGGCCGCCGGATCGCGGTCGGCGGAGGCGCCAGTCGAGTTCTGAGCGCCGCTGGGCTGCCGCGCTCGCGTCGCGTAGAGCCCTAACTCGCGATCCCAGTAACTTTGTACACTGGAAACTTTTCAACGCAATTTTCGGCCGGATTCGCGGTTCGCGCATCGCTATTGTTTCTGAATTCGATTCGCTGCGTGGAGTACGTCTGTCGAGCGGCTATGTATGCACTGTTGCGCGTTTATACGAGTCGGTCGGTCTATTTTTGAATATTCTCTAAACGCTTCGCGGCGAAGTTTTCGAAACGCACCGCTGTGCCGGGTTAACGTCCGCTGTGTGCAGCGCGACTGCATCACATCTCTTGTGTTTTTGTTGACGGATAACATAAGTGTTGCTAACCTCCCGTTGAATCCGAGGAACGTTATCTGTAAGTATGACCCCGGTTGATTTACGATACTAGCTGTTTGTTTATCCACATGTTCCCTTGTACTACTTCCACAAGTTTTGAGTCTGTTGATTATCCAAAACTGCATATATCGATTATAGTTGAGAGTTGTAAGTAGATTATGGCGAAACTACGGACAGACTTGGCCGTCGTCGTGTCGTATGAACGCGTGCATGTGTTGTGTTCAGTGCGACCACATCATATACATACGAACGTAAACATATATATATACGTGTCCACTTGTGTTGTGTATCGATATGTACACAACATACTACACCAGCGCTTTATTACTTATGAGAATCTTACTTATGCCTATTGTATGGGCGACCATTGTGAGGAAACTCATTTCTTTAAACGCTCCACTCGGTATTTTACTTGAGAAACAAAAGCGAAACGTGGTGAGGAAAAATGTATTTACATAACAAAAAGTGTTATCGCAGTTTATATTGCACAATGAATGAGATTTTGCGTCAGTTTTTACACTTTAAACGGTAAACGTGCCGTTTAAGTGTAAAAATTTACGAAAAATCAGAAACTGCCTATAAATATATATCATAATTTATTTAAGAGCTAGCTCTTGTCGGTTGAGTACAATAAATATATAGATACATGTACATAGTTGCCAATGTATAGCATTTAACTCTTTTTTTATAAGCGTCAAAACAGCTGGACCAAATATGATGAGTTATTGTATCTAAAAATTGCAGAGTTAACAAATACAGTATGTAAAAAAAATTGCTGACCATATTTGAGGGTGTGATTCTAAACATGAATCTCAACAACATTCCCCTAGGAATATAGGTCGAAATACGAAAATAAAATCGGCTGTCCCATACAAAGGGTGTCAGCGGTTCGAGTCCATTTTTTGTTTGTTTTTCGCCCTATGTTCCTTGGGGAAATTTGTTCAGTATCATCAGTAGAATCACACCCTAAAATATGGTCAGCTATTTTTTTACTCCCAAAATAATCCACTATAAACTAAATAACAGCAACAGCTGCACTTCCGTCCCTTTCTACCAGTCACATAAAAAAAGACGCAGAGTAAGTACATCTTGAATATATTTGTCAAGGGAATCCAAATAGTAACAACCTCAGTATAAATAATACATGAAGCCTCATTTAAATGGTTTCTATATGCGATCGAAATAAGCTCTCGGATTCGTGGTTTAGAATAATGAATACCGAAAGGTCCACTTATTATTACAAAAAAACTTTAGAAAACAAATGTGACGCTACATTTACTATTGATTTTATATATATACTCCCTAGCCTTTATCCCGTATCACACGGGGTCGGCTACCTAATCTAGGGGATTGAACGAGGGTACTGGTTTTTACACAGAGCGACTGCCATCTGACCTCCGCAACCCAGAAGAGAAACCAGACCCAATCCTAGATTAGGTCAGAGTTTTCAAGCCGCCAATGCTTAGCACTGGCCACTGACACGGCTTTACGACTAATATCTAAAGTGTTAAACGATATTAACCGAGACCAACGGCTTAACGTGCCTTCCGAAGCACGGAAAAAGCGCCGAATAAACGTACATGTTACGACGATTTTATATTACGTAACAATACCTAAGTTGTTCCATGCTGGACTGGGAGCAGGAGATTCCCATAGAATGTGCCAGCTGCATTTCCTCCCGGGCATGCTGTAAAAAAATAGCGAATTGATCGGAGGGTTTTAGTATATTGCAATTTAGGCGGTGGGCTGACAACCTGTCACTACAGCAATATAAATCTATCTGAAATAATTCTCAAGGCTTTGTCAAACGTGGCGGAACGAACTTTGCTTAGGTCGTTTGCGCTTTACCTATCCCACTAGGGAAAAACGGGATTATATGTATGTATGTACAATACCTAAGTCTAATATCTTAGTCTAAATATGTAACAAAGTTACCTAAGGGAAAAAAGCATACAAAAATGAAAATCAAAGTGATAAATTTTATTGGGAGTTTTACATTACTATATTTTTCATATTTTGCTATGATATTAGATCCTAAATATATGATTATTTTCCTACCATAACATAATAATAAATTAAAATTTATATCAATATCATTAAAGTTTTGTATTTGCATTATAGCCTTAAACCTTTAACGTTTTATTTAGCTTCTAAAGCGTTAATGTTCCAAAATTTACATAATTCGAAATATTATGTCGAAATTGTAATAATTAGTTTAGGTCGTCATAATTATTTACAATAACAACGTTCTAACGTTTACAACACTAATAACATTATCTTAATGTGGTGTTTATATAAATTGAACTAACAATTTAATTCTAACGCGTAGTGTTTTGCATTTTAATCAATAGCTTGATTTTGCCTTCAACTTGCTTAAAAAGTTAAGAGAATCAAGCTTCTAATACAAAATAAATAAAATACTGACGAGAGACTTAGCTTTTCTATACTGGTGTTTCTATACGTATTATACATACATACTATCACGCCTTTATCCCTAATGGGGTAGGCAGAGCATGAACAACCCAAACAAAGGTCGTTCCGCCACGTCTGACAAGTTTTGAGGATTGTTTAAGATAGAACTGGATATTGCTGTAGCGACAGGTTGTCAGCCCATCGCCTAAATTACAATATACCCTCGAATCCCTTAGCTGGATTTTACAGCATGCCCGGGAGGAGATGTAGCTGGCACATTTTACGTTATTCTGTCGCTCCCAGTCCAGCATGGAAGCTATACGTATTATATATATTATATATATATACACCTATTATACCTATATTACTTATATGCATAATATAGGACCCTAAATGCCACTATTGATATTATATTTCTTATTAGATATTTTAGCTGCGGTTTAACTTAGTGTTTCAATAATCATTAAACTCATGCTAATAGTATATGGGATTTAGATACTTTTCCCGCGGTGAGAGTAACTTGTTCTATACCTACCTACCTACTCATTAAGATAAGGTAGTTTTCTATTGGCGAAATATTTTCGTTTTTGAGTTTGTTCATTACACAAATCTACATATTATCTGCTTAATATATTAGTATAGATAAAAATGTACTTCCATCTATCTGTATCTATCTGTATCTGTGTTACTTCCATGCTGGACTGGGAGAGATAGAAAAGCATAGAATGTTCAAGCTGCCCTTCCTCCCGGGCATGCTGTAGAAGACAGCAAAAGGGACTCGAGGGTTACAGTGTATTGTAATTTAGGCGATGGGCTGACAACCTGTCACTATGGCAATACACATTACAATCTAAAATTACCCTCAATTATTGCCAGACGCGGCGAAAACGCCTTTTACGAGGCGTTTAACGCTCTGCCTACCCCGTAAGGGATAAAGGCGTGATTTTATGTATGTATGTATGTAGTTTTCTATTGGCGAAATATTTTCGTTGTTGAGTTTGTTTATTACACAAATCTATATAGATAAAAATGTTAATTATGCCCATAGTTACTGTGACTCTTATCTAGAAAAAAACTTGAATTCCTTTTGTCCGGTTAATCCCACTGCTGGGCAAAGGTCACCCCAAATAAACAAATGAACTACTAAAAACTACATATATTAAGTAGGCGTGTATACGTACAGTCGCGACAAAAAGTACATACCTACTGACTCACATTACATAGTTAGTTATCAGTAACTTCAGTGCTCGTATTTATCAGTGATATATTGCCCAACAGTAGAGCACACTTTATACACGACTAGCTTATAAACGCGGTTTTACCCGGGACTAAATGGATTTTCTTACGAATTTGTAGCATTTTTAAAAATCTAAGTAAAGTATCTTAAGTTATTTCTGGTAAATTTAGCTTTCTAATGATATAACATATATACATATTATCACGTTTTTATCCCTAATAGGGCCTACCCGTAAAAAGCGTAAACGACCTAAACAAAGGTCGTTTCGCCACGTCTGACAATGTTTTGGGGGTTATTTAGATAGATTTGTAGGTATATTGTTGTAGTGACTGGTTGTCAGCCCATCGCCTAAATTGCAATATACAGAAACCCTCGGATCGCATAGCTGGTTTTTACAGCATGCCCGGGAGGAAATGCAGCTGGCACATTCGATGTTTTTCCTCCGCTCCCAGTCCAGCATGGAAGTAATAATATAAGATTTTCGAAAAACAGTCTATTATTTTTCGAGTTATTCTACACAAATAAATTACATATATTTCCTCTTTATAATATTGGTATGTCGAGATTACGATGCGCGTGCGCCTGTTTACCCAGGGCGCCTAAACATGGCGCCGCATCTTAGATAATACCTTAGTAAATACAATACTATTTTGTTACATATCAAATTTCTTGTATCAAATATCTACGTATGTATACTTTTGCCGCCTTTTATAAATATAATAACTTTGATATGCATTTGTTTGTTTGCTGTTAGTTTGGCACTTTTGTAATAGATATTGGATAAAACATTTTTTGCTTTATTTAGTACAAACGGCATGCATGCATATAATCACGCCTTTGTCACTAATGAGGTAGGCAGAGCTTAAACGATCTAAACAAAGGACTTTGCGCCACGTCTGACAAAGTTTTAAGAGTTATTTAAGATAGATTTTTATGTATATTGCTGTAGGTTGTCCGCCCATCGCCTAAATCACAATATACTGAAACCCTCGGATCCCTTAACTTTTTTTAATATCATACCCGGGAGGAAATGCAGCTGACACATTCTGTTTTTCTCTTGCTCCCAGGCCAGCATGGTAGAATTAATAGAAAAGGCTTGACTTTATTGAGTAGATACTGCCACGTGCTAAGAAATGTTCACTCTGCGTTGTGGACAAGACACAATTAAAAAGTTTTTACTTGAATTAGTACAGCAAAGATAACCAAGATGAATCATAAATTTTGAGATATGGGTATCCAGGATTTTTTTGGCTAGAGCAATAATAAAATATTCTGGCCTTCCCAATCGAACGTTGGAGATAACTCTGACAATTTGTAATTACCTATGGGAATTCCATGTGGGAATATCATTCGGATGACAAACGCAGGATACGGTCAGAAGTATTTAGGGTCTATGTAAGGTTTTTTTTTAATTTTATTTTATTTGGGGAGCTTACAGCAACATTTAAAAATTATTCAAGTATACATCACTACATAGTATAAAACAAAGTCGCTTTCTCTGTCCCCATATCCCTATGTATGCATAAATCTTTAAAACTACGAAACGGATTTTGATGCGTTTCTTTTAATGAAGAGAGTGATTTAAGAGGAAGGTTTATATGTATAATACATGCATAATATAGTAGAGAAACACTGATAATATCCGTGCGAAGCCGGGGCGGGTGGCTAGTATTAAATAAATGCCAATTACAAGCTTCCACATATAGAAAGAAAATTGCTTAGTCTAACTTAAAAATAATGAATAGGAAAAGTAACACATACAACTATAAAAACAGTTACACTAAACTAACACTTTATGATTCTGTGAAGTAATCCTTAACGAGCGCATTTTTCATTGATCTGATACTACCACTAAATAAATCAAATCGGCAATCATCATTGTACTTATTGAACAGCTTTGTGACACGTGGTATGTAACTATCTTATTTTATTTCCTAGACTAGCGACCCGCCCCGGCTTCGCACGGAAATTATCAGTGTTTTTCTTCTATGTTATGCATGTATTATTCATATAAACCTTCCTCTTGAATTACTCTATCCATTAAAAGAAACCGCATCAAAATCTGTTGCGTAGTTTTATGCATACATAGGGATATGGGGACAGAGAAAGCGACTTTTTTATACTATGTATTGATAACGCTGTGTTTCCTGAAACAGATATTAAGTTTACAAAAGTGCTAAAATGAAACTGAAAATGATTCTTTTTTTCTCGTAATGGTCGTAGGTAATAACTATAGCAAAATAAAAACTAACATAGGCTATCGTATAAGTAAATAAAAGCGTTGTAGGTTTGATAAGACCTCTGTTAGTGACTTACCTGTTATTTTCAATATTCTTTATTGCACAGTCAGAAAAGCTTTGCTGGGCAGAGCCACTCGAAACAAATGAGATTATTTCAAGAAATAATAATATAAATATTTTGCTATCATACAATTGTGCAAGTTAACGAAACTTTATGAAAATCCATAAATAATTTTCTGAAAGAAAGATGTCTAATTTGCTGGCCGTACCTATAAGCCTGTGGCATGGAAGTGTTAACTTTTTATATATCAGCAGCTCTCTTCTTAACACGTTGATGCACAGCTAATCCATTAAAAAAAACTAATTATAACGTTTGTAAGAACAAGATTAGGTATGGTAATGTTGTAGGTAAAGTTTAAATTTTTGACTTATTCTTTATAGGATAAAAATGTTTGAGAATTGTTTTCAAGAAGTTTCTTTTATAATACCTACATACATAATAAGGTATCTCAGAAGATTACATAAATGATAATATAATAAATTGCATATTGACGTAGTGGTTAGTTTTATGTGGATTTTATTTTCTAAAAGATTGTTAATCGGGAACGTCAATATTAAAAGATTAGTAACAAAACCTTTCAGCAAATCCTGTTTTTTTTTATACACCCAGTTCAAAAGCTCCAATGAATCCTCGACAAAATAAATCCTGAATCGGGTTCATTACGCAAAATACGTGGGATTCAAATATTCAATAAGACAAATTATGTCGGTGACTATGAATAATTTATTTGACAACATAATTTTATAGAACATGCCTCGGAACGATCAGTAGGAATGAGATTCATAGATAATCTTGAGAAGATATATGTACTTCGATGCATGTTTAAGATAAGTTGATAGTTTCACGCCGATAAAAATCAGGGGCTTCTCTTTATTGCCATGTAAAATTTATATGAATGCACTGTCATAGAATTTAATTCAGTCATCTTTATTGTCTGATTTAATAACATTCCTAATTCAAATAAAAATAATCCCTGAAATAGGTACAGTTCTTCCATGCTGGCCTGGGAGCGAGAGAAAAACATAGAATGTGCCAGCTGCATTTCCACCCGGGCATGCTGTAAAAACCAGCTAAGGGATCGCATGGTTTCAGAATATTGCAACTTAGGCGATGGGCTGACAACCTGTCACTACAGCAATACACCTAAAAATCTATCTTAAATGACCCCAAGACTTTGTCAGACGTGGCGGAACGACCTTTATTTAGGTCGTTTACGCTCTGCCTACCCCATTAGGGATAAAGGCGTGATTATATGTATGTATGTATGTAATAGATACAGTGAATTTTTTGACATTGCGTTAAAAAAGTATCTAAAGGCCGTCCCCAATATCGATAGACTTTGACAAGGCATTACGTAGGTAAACACTCAACGTTTTCATTACAAATTTTCTAATTTTCTCCCATTATCTGAGATAGCAGTTATGAGCACATGTCACGATACTTTATCTTAAAAGCCTTCGCTGAAATGCATTCAATGCTCTAATTGGAATGTTGCTGATAATGTCAATCAGAATGTTTACTGAACGTTTAACCTTTTATTATCTATCGATATTTTCATAGAGAATTTGGACGCATTACTAAAATTCGGTCCATTATTTGCGACATTATGATATTGTTCAAACGATTAAGATCTTTAATAGTAGGTAGAAAACGAAGAAGAAAATGACACATTGTTTTCCACTAAATTATACAACGGACTAGTTCTTTACATATCTTAGAATTTCTATTACAAAGAAACATATGATCATACATACATATATAAATTTGACGTAACATAAAAAATAAACAAAATGGCTGAAATTTTCATAAGTCGAGATATTAGAAATACTGTGACGTAAACTTTACATGTCAGTTCCAATTCCATACGGCTTTAGCCTTGCCAAATGCAAAATTAGGGGAAAATGAAAAGGGCCCCAAATCAAATATAACTGGAATTGACAGACACGCGCCTAAGTATGAATATTAAGGAGGACATTTTGGGGAACCTATTATGAACAGACGACGGACGGGTCCCATTCTGAAACTATTGGAGCAACGTAGCTAGGACCATAATTGTCAATTTGGTACAGACCGTCATTAATTGAGTTGGCGATTAAGTTTCATTGTCCAACATCAAGCAAATATTGATACAAATATCATTACCATGTTTCCAACCGTCTACATTGATCATTCCATAATCCCTAAGCGATTTTTGATGGTTTCTGTAGCTGGGATGATGTTCCGCCTTTCGTAAACATTTGCGAAGACATAGTTGATTTTCTTTGACGTTTCGTGTCCCCAGACAAAATGAAAACGAACACGAAACGTCGTCTATAAACTTTGCAAGGGTTTCGCTGCCATAAGGTTGAACTATGATACTTTGAAGTATTAGACTTTGAATGGTTTTAATGGTCAACTTTCGAAAAACAAATTCGGCAATTATACCAAGATGTGATTCCGCAGATTTTCTCAAACTTCGCCCATTAAACACAAAGGGTTTCAGATTACAAACGCTTGTTTAAAACTCGATTTTCCGGCGTCTTTAAAACAGGTGGGGTGACATTATTTAAACTTTGATAATGGAATGTTGTACCACGATGTTTGACTTATATTCGTAAACTTTCCTCAGTCGATATGTAAATACGAGTGTCTGACGCATGTTTTCTATTTAATAACGTAGTAGCTACTAGTAGATTGATTACAGAGATAACGTGCGACATCGGCTAGGTATGCGCTGTCACGCGACCAGCAAATTATAACAATTAATATCATATACAGATGCACCTTATATCGGGTATATGGTGTGCTATCATTATCCCGTATCTATCGGGGTCGGCTACCTAATATTGGTGATTGAACGAGGATACTGTTTTTACACGAAGCGAATGCCATCTGACCTCCGCACCCCCAAAGGGAAACCAACCGAAAAGCTACCGGACTGTCAAAGCAGCTGTGACAAGGGGTCTTTCAACAGGCATATATCAATTTTAGCAAAGCTTGAGAATGCTTATGCTATCATGTGCAAAAAAAATTGTATTATACATCTAAATTATATTTATTACATTTGCGATTCTTCCATGCTGGACTGGGAGAGATAGAAAAACATAGAATGTTCCAGCTGCCCTTCCTCCCGGGCATGCTGTTGAAGTCAGCAAAAGGGACTCGAGGGTTACAGTGTATTGTAATTTAGGCGATGGGCTGACAACCTGTCACTATAGCAATACATATTACAATCTAAAATTGCCCTCAATTTTTGTCAGACGTGGCGAAAGCGCCTTTTACGAGGCGTTAAACGCTCTGCCTACCTCGTAAGGGATAAAGGCGTGATTTATGTATGTTTGTGATGGGTTTCTTTTGATCTCGACTCCAGTCCAGGCCTAAGGTGATGGATGATTGACATTGAGCTCACTCATACAGAAATATTAAAGTCACTGGTTTTCCCACACACCGATGACTAAGTAATAATCAACTCTCCAGACAATTTTGAGCTCATACATACCAAAGTTTCACGACTAAGCTTCTTGTCAAAGGAATAAGTTTTGAGAGAGAATTATTAAATACCTGCTTCTCAAATATTGCATTTCTACGAAATAATCTCCTTGCAGTCTTTGCCTAACTGGGATCGTATGTTTACAAATATATATCACCTATTTTGTTAAGATAAATGTACAAACTTCACAATGAAACAATTATTCGTAGTAAATTTTCCACAACTAGAAAATTGTTTGCTTATTCATGAATTGGTCGTTATCTTTCATAGCACTAAGAGTAATGAATCTAAACAAAGCGGCACTTTTGCAATTTAAGTAATATTGTATTATATTTTCCTCGTACAAAATGTATAATGTTATAAGCGTTTCACTTTATCCAATGAATTCTGACTCGGTTTTTGCGGTGCAATGTAATTTTCACCCGTAATTTTCTACTGTAAAACAACTTTGGCAATTTTCTTTATGTCATAAAAGTTCACACGATGTGTTTAATATTATATTTTCATTCTATCAAGATGGCTGATATTATCGTTTTTATTACAAGTATTATTTATAGAATTTGACGTAAGTCTCACGACCCAATACGTCGAAAGAGATATTTACCGAAAAATCATTGCTAACCCAAATTTCCCGAACAAGCAATGAGCTCAGCAAGTAACAAAAAAAATCGCGAATTATTTTGGCAAACACAATAAGCGTGTTCAAGGAATGAATGAAAACGCATGCGTAAAAAGAACGATACACGCGAAATCCCACGTAGTATTAATTTTAGCTGCGGAGTAGGATACTGTCAGATGTTGTGTGGAAATGGGGCTACATCGACTACATAAAAAGTATTACGCCACTGCGGCTCTCCGGGTTGGGCGATTTGTGCCGAACGGTCAGCCGCCTCTGTTCCGTCATAGATCTATGACGGTGATGCCAGATTCATGCAACAAAGGATAGAAATAGTATAGTATCTGTTGATACTATACTATTTCTATCCTTTCTACTACTGTTGTAGTAGAAATAAAAGCAAGTATGTAGTTTGATCTTCCATGCTGTGCTCCCAGCGAGAGAAAAACATAGAATGTACCTGCTGCATTTCCTCCCGGACATGCTGTAAAAACCAGCTAACGGATCCGAGGGTTTCTGTGTATTGTAATTTAAGCGATGGGCTGACAACCTATCACTACAGCAGTATACGTACAAATCCATCTTAAATAACCCTCAAAACTTTGTCAGACGTGGCAGATCGACCTTCGATTACGCTCTGCCTACCCCATTAGGGATAAAGGCGATTATATGTATGAATATAGTTTGATATGAGCTTAGAGCAACATGGTCTTTCGGTCGTTTCTTTGCAACTCATGTTTGAGTTTAAAAAAGATAACCTTTTAATTTAATCAATTTGTGGTACGGTAATTTAAAAATACTTACCTCAATGCTGTTTAATATAATCTATAAATAAACATTGAAACTCGTATCGCACCGAATACTGCGAAAATAATGTTTACACTTATGAAATCTGACATGGAGCCAAATTTTGCTTTGGCAGCTCTGGCGCTTATCTGGCGCCTAGTGATTGCTGCAGAGTTCAGGGTACCAAGTAATTGCTAGGAGGGTACTTAGGATACCTAATAATTACTACCGGTTTGCGTGTTAGGTCCTGCCTCATGATTAGTTGTAGACTCTAGACAGGGTTGATTGCCTAGGTACTAGGATACAGTCAAGTCATGTAGATTATAAGGGTACATAATATAGGATACAATGGGGTTTAATTCTAGATTCAACCGCCTAAAATTAAAATCTATTTGTCACTTTCAGACTAAAAACATTGGATCTAATCTCGGGTCAGGACACGAGATCTATTCTCTCTGGTTTTTGATTTATAGTCGGTTGTTTTATGCGTTATCTGTATTTTTTTTTAAATACTGGAGAAACGTGCAAATGCGCGTCAATAACTAGTGGACGAAGTGTAAAACCACAAGTGGACGAAGTATAAATCGCCTGTCCTTTTTGAATTTTATTATTTCGAAAGTGACATATAAATTTTAATTTTAGCCTATGGATCTAGAATCCAACCCTATGTGTTAAGCTGTCTCTCGAAATTGAATGGATACGTGCTGCTGATGACAAAAAATCTTAACCAGGGAATATGCACCGAAATAATTATGAACGAAAATTAATGTTGCTTTCTTATTATATAGAATTGCTGATCGATTGAACTATCACCTAGGAGTCTTGATCACTAATCAAATTTTAGTGTATATAAGTTTGAAGCGGTATAATTTTAAATCGATCATTAAAATTGAAATACAGAAGACCTTTTTCTATATCTTACCCTTTTTTTTTTTCTTGGAGTATAGTATTTTTAAAATACTTCGTGGTTACTTAAAATAATATCAGTTAATCCATTTTGTCAGTCTGTCACACGAGCGGAAACCAGCACGTGCCTCTGATATTATGATCGTCTTCTTAAACATAAAATACACAGATAAAGTTCAAGGCGACAATTTTACGGTTGCCAACTTATTAATAGGTCTTACTTTGTATCTGGATGAAAGTGCCAAATATTACTATATTACATAATAGGTGCCTATTCGTCACGCTGTCATCTAAAAACTTTGCTAAAGGCAACGTAACAAATTTTGAGTAGGTACAAATATCTCACGTGTGTTTAACTTCCATGCTGGACTGGGAGTTATAGAAAAACTTTGAATGTGCCAGCTGCATTTCCTCCCGGGCATGCTGTAAAAATCAGCTAAAGAATTCGAGGGTTTCAGTATTAAACCTGAACCAAGCGACTGATAACGGAATAGCCGTCGCCAAATACTGGCAAGGGAAGATTTAACTTAATCTAATCATAATAATAATAATTGGATTTAGGACCTTTGATTCGAGGAAGAAGTATACTAATTTGGGCGATAGGCTGACAACCTGTCACAATAGCAATATACAAACCGATCTGGAATAACCCTCAAAACTTGTCAGACGTGGTGGAACGACCTTTGAATATCGCCGCTTCTTACACAAAGAAGATTGTTACCCATATGATGAAAAAAGCAGAATGCTTCCTGAATCATAATAATGCACGGACTATAAAACACTAGGTTCACAGTTCACACTAGGTTCACAGTTCACACAGGGGCTCTACCCACGCAATCCATAAACTCACACACACACACAAAGGAAGCACGTGCTCCGTATGCCCTCACTCCTCGAGCTGGTCAATCACGTGGAGATAAAGTTACGCTCTGAAGATGTTTGTTGATCTCTCCTCCAGCTGCCAAGACTGCACTGTTTCAAAGAGGGCTTTGTGGAAGGCCTTTTTACTTGAAACTGTTTATTGGATGACTTTAGAGTTTAGAGTTCATTCCGGTCTGACTGGTCAACATCCTAATACTTAATAGCCGTATTGGTCGCGTCAGACAAAATGAAGAAGGATATTTGGATTCGTCTGTGTATTGCTATTACACTAATATCGATCAACCTACCGTCTAAATTACAGTACCTACCTACCAACGCCCGGGAAGAGATGTTGATACATTCTGTTTTTGTTATTATTACTGCCATTCACATTTTCTGTCATGTGTACTAAAAGTAAACATGACAGTAAATTTGATTAAACTATCGAAAATCGCGCTACAAAATAATCGCCAATGTTTTATGGCATGTTTTTGTATAAAGAACAAATGTGTTCCACGTGTAACGTATGTAATAGGTAGGTAATGATTTTGGTGTAACGTCGTACGAAATATGAGATACATAAATTATCCATTTGGGTGTAAAAAACATCCACGTTAATGTGATGTAAAGAGAAAAAATGGGGAAATACAAATCTTGCGATAGTTTTAATCCAGGGGCCAGTTTCATTTTACTACAATAAGCGAATCCCAACTACAATTTGATGTACATAGCTCGGCTGGTAAATGATCCCTATTTTCGGTGACGTCGGCAAATCACACAGCGATCAACCATCTTTGCAGGACTTAGTTTCTAGTGCCCAAGTGAATGCGCAACACACAAGTGGACACTCTATTCCTTCAATCTCTTATTCTGATGGGATAGACTGGCTGACACGATCAGAGAAAAATCAGGCGCTGGAACCGATAATTTTCATAACCATTCTTCTTTTTGGACAATTAGGTGATCAGCATGCAGTGTCCTAACCAACAAGAAACAATAACTTAATGTTGTTGTCCTCCGCCGGGTCGAGAACCCACTCCTCAGACTGCTGGACCAAAGTTACTAGGTTGACTAATTCTCTAACAAACCAATGTACATCAAATAATACTTGTAATTTGAAACTGCCTCCGTAGTCTAGAGGCCATGGGCTTACGATCCGGAGATCCTAGGTTCGATTCCCAGAGGGGAAACACAAAGTTGATATTTGTCAATTTATCACTTTGTGAGATTTTCCCCAGATTGGTTAGGACATTGTAGGCCAAATCACCTGATTGTCCGAAAAGAAAAAGGATTCCGTGCTTCAGAGGGTCCCGATCGCTGTCTTTAATAGTGGTCGTTACTGAAATATATAGCTGTGCTAGGTGGTTTGAAAACTCTGACATCAGGGTTCATCAGTTCGTTGTTCGAACTGAGAACTCGCAATGTGTAGATATCTCTACATAGTATAAAACAAAGTCCCTTTCTCTGTCCCTATATCCCTATGTATGCATAAATCTTTAAAACTACGTAACGGATTTTGATGCGGTTTCTTTTAATGGATAGAGTGATTCAAGAGGAAGGTTTAAATGTATAATACATGCATAATACAGTAGAGAAACACTGATAATTTCCGTGCGAAGCCGGGGCGGGTCGCTAGTAGTTTTATAAAACGAGCCTTGGCTAATAAACAAGGTACTCGTATTGCAATCACGTGCTTCTCGAGTAGATTACAATTAAAACGAGGGCTGGGTTTTTCATTAACTCTCATTGAGCTGGTATTCCCATACTTGGTACTTGTAACAGCTCCTGTGATAACATCATCAGCGATATTAATATAGCAATTTATTCATATATTCGTTGTCTAGTCTAAATATTATTTTGCTTTAAGAATATAGAGTGCTTTGCTTATCTATCTATACTTCTATAATATTATTTGAAAAAGGAATTATTAGTATTTTTGTGTGTTTGTAATGTATGTTTGGAACGAATAAACTCAGAAACTACTGGATCATTTTCAAAAGTTCTTTAACTATTAGAAAGCTACGTTCACCCTAAGTAGCTTAGGCTACTGCGGGAAAATATCTGATTCCCACGGGAAAAGTCGTTAAGTAAGCCGCGGGTGAAACTGCGGTGTAAAAGGCTAGTACGTACATATATAGAAAATTCAAAAATTTGCTATTTGTAGTATTACTAGCAACCCGCCCTGGCTTCGCTCGGAAATCATCAGTGTTTCTCTACTAAATTCTGCATGTATTATACACATAAACCTTCCTCTTGAATCACTCTATCCATTAAAAGAAACCGCATCAAAATCCGTTGCGTAGTTTTAAAGATCTACGTATACATAGGGATATAGGGACAGAGAAAGCGACTTTGTTTTATACTAAGTAGTGATAAGTTGTTTCGGACACAATGTCAAACTAATTAATCTTCTTCTTTTTAACGAGTGGATTCTCGAGTCGAACAACGACCCGATGAACCCTGGTGCCAGAGTTTAATAAAAAAAAACTTAATTGAAAATAAAGCAGCTAGTACACTCTTTGTGTTATCGCCCCCCTTCCAACATTTAAGATCTATTATCTAGCTAGATATGAAAATCGTTGGTAATTATCCTATTGTTATTGGTTGATAAACTTGATAACACGCGATAAGGCAGACACACTCATACCTTTGAAAACAAAAACATGTTGTGTTATGATTTATTATGTCTATACTGGATTTGACATGAAAAAAGACCTGAATGTATCTGATGCTTCTCATAAAGTTGTCATAGCTTGAGTAGACGGACCCAAATTGGAGGTTCCTACAGTTAAATAAAGTTGCATAGGTAAGTAATTCTAGCACATATGTGTTAAGATGGTGATAGGGGGGCCTAAGTGGAGCCCTCATCAGTAAAAAAAAAACAACAGTTCGTTGTAGTAGTTGTTGTAGGAAGAAAAATTGCGAATAACAGCCACCAACGCCAATTTTTCTTCCTGTTACTACAACGAACTAAAAATCTCTAATTTATAAGGTTCTAAATTATCTTTATAACTAATACTTGAATGTGTTGGACCGCAATCGAAAGATTCATTGTGTTTTAGTGAGTTAAGATTTTTTACTGATTGGGACGCCACTACGCTTTTATCGTCACCTTAACAATAATACAATTTTTTTTGGTAATTAGCACAATCATTTTGTGTTTTGATGTCACATCTGTGAGATCCTATTTGACACTTTGACGTTGAAGGGTACGCGAGGCGTTGAACGGACAAATCTTATACACTAATAAAATAACTAAACCATTAAAAGTTTGAATTAGCTACAGATAGGTAGATAAAGGCGTGATTATATGTATATATGCAGGTAGATAGGTGGTTCTAGGTCATGGGTCCTTGAAAGACATTAAGTCAAGTTTGTGCTCAGTAAATAAATATCAACATCAATGTTACAGCCCTTTAGTAAACTTCGATACACAAAACCAAGTCAAAGGCCTAGTAGTTGTGTTTAAAAACTCTGACACCAGGGTTCATCAGGTCGATCAAACCGAAACCCACATGACAAGAGATGTAAACCTTACTATTCCCAAACTTTATACCACATCGGTATTCCATATAAATGAAAGAAAGAAAATAATAAATTCGTTTCGGGCAGAATACCAATCTTAATTTGGACGGGTCAAACCCTGCGTAGTTCCTAAAACATGGCTAGATCTCGCTAACGTCACTATGACGTGTACATATGAAAGACTATGATAAATTCGTCACTCCAAATACCGTTTCGGTAGCTCAGTTGGTAGAGTAATGGACCGGCATTCCAGAGACGCAGTTTCGAGCCCTACCCCAAACGAAATTATTATTTTCTTTCTTTCATTTATAGGAATAGCCCGTCCCGGCTTCGCACGGAAATTATCAGTGTTTCTCTACTATATTTTGCATGTATTATACATATAAACCTTCCTCTTGAATCACTCTATCCATTTAAAGAAACCGCATCAAAATCCGTTGTGTAGTTTTAAAGATTTATGCATACAAAGGGATATAGGGACGCAGAAAGCGACTTTGTTTTATACTATGTAGTGAAAATAGCATTGTGAGTGCTAAACATCTTCAAAACCACATCCGTATTCATAAAACTTACTCGTAGATCTATGCGTGACGCAAGCCATCGCTAAAGAGATTCCGTCTGCAAGTAGAAGAAATGGGATTTAGTCGCATTATAATATTGTTTACGCGAAACCCTTGGAAGGCATTAGTAAGCTGTACCTCCTGCGAGGTGAATGGCCTGAACAGCCAGCCATGCTGATAAATTGTTTTTAAACATGACTTTTTTTTTTCCTTTTTCTTTTTGAACGGCAGGTGACTACTCGAAGGTAAATGTTGCACATGTTTAGCAGTTGTACCTACAAGTGCAAATAGCAAGTCATCATCTCCCTAGCTTTATTCCGTATCTCACGGGGTCAACTACCTAATCTACGGGTTTGAACGAGGGAAATGGTTTTTATACAGAGCGACTGCCATCTGACCTCCGCAACCCACAAGGGAAACCAGACACAATCCTAGATTAGGTCAGAGTTATCAGGCCGCCAATGCTTAGCACTGGCCTCTGATATGGCTTAACGACTAATTTTAAACGATACAAACAGCAAGCCGAAATTATTTGACTGTCTCTTTCCAAAGTTCGATTTGACATATTTACCGCCAAGTGCTAGTAATGTGCCAGCTGCATTTCCTCCTGGCCATGCTGTAAAAACCAGCTAAGGGATCCGAGGGTTTCTGTATATTGCAAATTAGGCAATATTCTGACAACAAATCTATCTTAATTAACCCTCAAAACTTTGTCAGTCGTGGCGGAACGACCTTTTTTTAAGTCGTTTACGCTGTTCCTACCCCATTAGGGATAATGGCGTGACTATATGTATGTTTTAGATTAATATTTTTAGCAATTGTTTACTAGCCGATTTGCCTGTCATTTGCAAACAATTTGATACTAAAGGCCTAACTATCGTGAGAATGTTTGTCTTAAAATTGACAACATAAAACCTGGCTTTACTCGTACTCCCATCTTATCATAAAAGAATCATAAACTACTTAAGAACCGTGTAACAAAACCCCTCGTGTAGTTTACTTCACATGTCACGTCTTAGTTTCCAAAGTATAGTTTATCGGCTTTACTTGAGAAGCACTAAAAATGCTCCAGTTTGAATAAGATTATCATAAAGGGTGATAGGCACTCGTGTCATGGCGTTTACAATACCATACAGGCTCGATTCTAGATTTTCTGGCTAAAACTAAAAATAAGACTAAAAACATTGGAAAAGGACAGAAGATCTCTCTCTCTCTCTCTAGGTTTTTGATTTATAGTCTGTGGTTTAACGCGTTATCTGTAATGTTTATCCGCCGTCATATGATATGGCGTATGAAATTGACAGTTATACTGGGGAAACTTGCAAAAGCGCGTCAAAATCTAGCGAACAAAGTGTAAAACCGTAGAGTAAAAATCGCCTGTCCTTTTTCAATTTTATTATTTTGAAAGTGACAGATAGTTTTTAATTTAAGTTTCAGCCGGTGGGATCTAGAATCGAGCCCTATACCTGTCTTTTTTCTGAACGACCCATAGGCTTAGGTAGAGTCAAGCAAAATCGACTAAAGTTAAGATTTGTTCAGTCCTTAGAGAACAGTTTCATATTGCCAATTTATTACATGTATTCAGTTCACAAATCCCCGAAAAAGGATTACAAGAGGCCCGGGATTTACAGAACTATCGTCCGGCAGACGGTCCTCGAAAAGTCGCATGTATATATGCCATCAGCATTGTCTGTTTTTCCACTACACGGTACGGCAACGGCACGATGGCGATATCGTCACGATGCCGTGGCTTTGTTTTTCCACTGGATGGTATTATCGTTGACAGTATCGTCCATCTAGTTCCTCTCTGAGCACATACGTGCATGCTTCGTACGTATACAAAACACATGCAGTTTGGCAGGCCGGCGACGATTACCGCTATAAATCAAAACCTGTCGTTGCAGTTACGTTGCCGTGCCGGAAAATGGAAAAGTGTGTATTCTATATATTCTACGATACCGCGTCGTTGCCGTTGCCGGGGACGTGCCGTATAGAGGCAAAACACCCATTAAATCTCCCAAGGGATTAAGAGGGCAAGGTCCCTCTCAACACTTCGAGAAAGCTCCAAGGACTTAAACACGTCGACTTTCAATTGATGGTCGATTTGTTTTTGTTAAGGCTTCCTCAAAAGATCCTCACGAACGTGTCTAGTATCGAATTGGGAACAACTACGCACGTACTTACGAAAATAAAGATTTGTGGAGAGCGAGTGATAGAGAAGACGAACGTGACAATCTTCTACCTACATCAAGAAAAACAAATCGACGCTCAAGTGTGTGACTTATAAGTTCAAGGTGCTGAGGAACATTTCAAACACGTACGCGCCATGTGACAGCCAAAGTGCGCATTATTCTAAATCGGCGGCCAAAAAACTTCTCTAAAGGGGTTACAAAAGATCGCCCCCTATTGTTCCTAAATCATAAAGCGGCCATAACACGTTCTGAGAACGATAGCGCGGCTGTTTGCGATCGCATACACGATTCCACACACGGACCACACGTGCGCCCACATCTCATTAATTCAATCGATACGCCCTCACTAAAACATAATGTTACCAACACTATCACACTACTTTATTGCCTGCTAACCGGTCGGATTGAAGACTCTTATCATTCGTACCAGTTGGTGTCGAAAAAGGACCTTTTGAAAGGACCGGGTTGCTTTATTTCGCAATGTACCGAGATCGCTGATATACTGAGAGAGCAGGTGTGGTTGCGAATCGTGAAATAAATCGATGTCTGGGGATGGGGAGCCAAGACGGTACTTCACTTCAGATGAGTGTCGAGTCGATATTTTCGAGTACTGATATACTTACAGATAACGACCACCAAGACGATAATGCTGAATTTAACGATCTGAAGAAAGCAGAATAAGATACTTGTCAAGTTGAAGTACCGTCCTCAAAACCTGACTCACTTCTATTCATTAAACTGAAGAAATAAATCGCTGCAATTTGGCACTGTCACTCGCTGACTGTACCTCCCCGGGAAAATGCATTCAAGGGACATTATAAATGCATTAAGGAAGATAAGTTTTTAGTCGTCATCCTAGGAAACTGCTTTTCTTGCAATCATTACTAGGGCCAATATTTATAATTAGCTCTCAAGAGTGACAGCGAGTTTGAGTTCAAAAATGTTGTTTCAGTACAAAACGACCTGTAAAATCCATACTTAATCTTGATATCGCTTTATTAATACGAGACTAGGGGGTTTCTTATTCATAACCTATTAGAGCTCTGATACATAAGAAAGTGAAACGAAACTCCGAACAATCGCCCGATTGAATAGTTAAGACATTAAAGTATAATAAAGTGATAATAAATTCGGCCGAGTTCCATCCTAATGGCATAAGAAAGGGCCTTACAGGACCAAGTGTCGAATTGTTTATCACAGAAAGTGGTATTAAAGTGTCGTTCCCTATAGACGACCGTGTCGATAACCAGACAGTTTTTGTCGATTATACTTCGCCACTGCGAGGGCACGACCTCGCGCGTGACGTCACGATTCAGATGAATGAACATGACCCCCCATACACCCCCCACCACCCCTATGCCACCCAACGGTCAGCTTCGGATGAGCTTTAATATTGCAGCCACATCTGTTCCTCGTCCATTGTTTCTCTATAATAGGAAATACTTTTTCGCCGCAAATATTCGCGGTAAAGTTTCTCGAACAGATTGGAGGAACATTCGTTTGCTTTTGCCACATCATAGTCGAGACAATAAAGTAGGTTATTTTATTACAGGTTTTGCCTTTGCCCTGTAGTGGGACACCTCAAGCTGTTAATAATGATAATAATTTAGTGTCGATTTTGGCTGTAGTATATCCAATTTGGTTTTAGAAAAAAGATCAACAAAGTTTCATGTCTTTTAATCGAAGATCTTGTTTCTAAAATAAGTTTAAGCTATTAGATATAGCAACATAATGAAATAGTAGTTTTAGTAACTTAACTAATTTGCTAACACATATCATTTATTTTAGAAATGTATTTTTGAACTTTGTTTACCTTTATTCTAAAACTGAATCGGAAATTATTACAGACTAGCGACCCGCCCCAGCTTCGCACGGAAATTATTAGTGTTTCTCTATTATATTATGCATGTATTATACATATAAACCTTCCTCTTGAATCACTCTATCCATTAAAAGAAACCGCATCAAAATCCGTTGCGTAGTTTTAAAGATTTATGCATACATAGGGATATAGGGACAGAGAAAGCGACTTTGTTTTATACTATGTAGTGATATTGATATTGCTCCTGTCTGTATCTTTAATTGAAGATAGAAATAAAAAAGTATTTTTTACGAAATTACGAAAGTTATCTACCATGATGACCTGAGTAAACCAGAATTGACACCATTCCTAAATCACAAAATCAATTTCGATTGCTTCTCCGAATGCTTCATTGCAAGATCCTTATCATCTACCAATCAGTGTCAAGCTGTTATGGTGTCGTTTATCAGATGTGTCGCTAAATTCGGCTTCATTTCTCAATGCAGTTATCCACGCCCAAGGGTCTGGGCAAGTCCCATATTTGATTTGCAGTGAGTCATTCAATGCACACACACATAGGCAGGTATAAGAAGTGGATCCTACTCAATGCCCATATCGAGGCCTTCTTAAGGTGGCAACTGAGCAGAGAGGGCGCCACTTTTATAAACGTAACAAATGTATCAAATACAAACATCTTTTCATCAATACTCTACTAAAGTAGCCAGAGCCATTCATGGAACTTTTGCGTAAGACTTAGATGTTTAGTTAGAGACTTGATGTATTACAAAGAAAAAAATAACATGATTCACTTATGAAAATGTTTGTATTTGAGATACCAACAATAAAATAACGAAAAGTGGCGCCACCGCTGCTGTGTTTCCACCTTAAGGACAAACCGATTCGATAAACACTCCAGTGTTTCACAGACCGTGTGTGATAGATGGTTTTTGGACCCTCCTATGTCGGCATAAAATGGTATATGATTTATGGACCTCAGAAGATGAATGTATCGTTTTAGAACCTTTGTTACAAACATCATAAAGGTTTCAGCCCTGAGCTTGTTTAGAAAGACAGGAGCTATATTTTATCTAAATAAGGCAAACGCTTATAAAATATTTTGATATCTGAACTGATTTCCTAAATCAAAGTCGCTTTCTCTGTCCCTATATCCCTATGTATGCTTAGATCTTTAAAACTACGCAACAACTTTTGATGCGGTTTCTTTTAATGGACAGAGTGATTCAAGAGGAAGGTTTATATGTATAATACATGCATAATATAGTAGAGAAACACTAATAAATTCCGTACGAAGCCGAGGCGGGTCGCTAGTACATTATATAGCTAGTCTATCTATCTCTCTCTTCGAAACGACATTTTATATGGAACTACGAGTAGTATGGCGCTCCTGACGTGTGACGTCAGATGATAGCTCGGATCTCTCTTTTTAACCAACGACTTCAAAGCATCATAACTCGTAAACTAACGAGTATTTTTTTTTTTTTTTTAAAATTTGATTTTTGTATGGTGTCTATCTTCTACTTCTTAGCGAGTGGATTCTTAAGTCAAACGACCCGATGAACCCTCAATAATTCTAACTGATAATAAAAATAAGTCATGAATATACCCTATTCAGCAACAAAATTACAACTTATTAACTATATGAGCTCCACCAGTGTGGTAGAAAATTTATTAATTACTAACATCGTTTCTGGCAAAGGGCGGTAAAAACTTTATCTTTCTAATAAACAAACTTTCTTAACGAGCTATTGCCATGTTCCAAGTTTAAATAATACGTCTTAAACACAAAGTTTCGCAGCGAACTCCATCTTAACTAATATAAAAACTTGGCGAGCAATAAGACGAGGTCTGTGACGTGTCCGGCTAAAATGGAAGCAGTCCTGGCTATTCTAATATTTCATCTACATTATAGATTGCTAGCTTTTTGCCCCGCAGTTTTACCCGCGGTTTTACCATCGGCTTAATCAGTTAGCCTGTTATTCCCAGCCATACTCTATCTGATCAAATGCTGATCTTATCGAAATATCGTGTGATTCCCATGGATATTGTATGTAATACTTTTTCGCGATAAATAGTAGCCTATTCCCAGGTAATCTAACGTCTTGCCGAATTTCGTGAAAATCAGTTCAACAAACAAACAAACAGACAGACAGAGATACCATTGCATTTATAATATTATAGTATGGATTCTAAGTACTTCCTTGTAAGGAACTCTCAATTCAAGTATTTCAAAGAACAAGTAGATAATCAGGATTCTGTTATCTCTTGTTTACCTCATGCATATTAAATTCTCGTAATCGCGAAGAGATAGCGATTGGACATTACCAGAAAATAACTCTAACAAAGACTTATTCAGCTAGACAGTGGTCCTTTCATTGGAAATATTTGCACTTATCTTAGGAATGTTTATCGAGAAGAAACACAAATCATTGTACAATAAGATCTGCGTAGTAACTGTTCTTTAACGCTTTAATTGGAAACCTTGTGCTGAATCTTTCTCTTTTCCTGCTCGCGAAAACATCGTCTGCATAGTTTAATGTTTATACGACCCGGTGTAAAACACTTGCTTTCTTGTTAACGGAAATGATAAGGTCGTCCTTGTCTGAATATGACATGTGTTCATATTAGTGTGCATGTGTGCGGATAGCTATGTAAATACGCATACGTTGCGCGTGTGTGCGTTGCCTTGACCTTCCGTCCATACCCGGTCTGTGACCGCTTACGACAATATACGGCTAGCTTTGCTAAATAGTACCCTGAGGTCAATATTCGACACCATCATGATAAACTTCCATGCTGACCTGGGAGCGAGAGAAAAACATAGAATGTGCCAGCTGCATTTCCTCCCGGGCATGCTGTATAAAACAGCTAAGGGATCTGAGGGTTTCAGTATATTGTAATTTAGGCGATGGGCTGACAACCTGTCACTACAGCAATATACCTACAAATCGATCTTAAAATAACCCTCAAAACTTTGTCAGACGTGGCGGAACGACCTTTGTTTAGGTCGTTTACGCTCTGCCTACCCCATTAGGGATAAAGGCGTGATTATATGTATGTATGTATGATAAACTAGAAAATTTGCGTGATCAGTATTTAGAATTTATGATTCATAAATAACAGTTGTTTTTGGGTTTCTAAGGGAAACACGCAGTGTTTCGTATAAATCAAAACACGGTCACGTGTGTGCGAAAAACACATTTACATTTGACACGATATTTACAAAATGTAAACAGTATTAGCTTTCTGCTACGTGAGACTACCTATTACAGTAGCATTTAAAAAAACATTGTTCTAGCCTTACATATAAAGTGGATTTAAACCTAGGTTATATTTGTCAAAATCTACGACTATTGATCTTTATTTTATCATTTTCACGGTTGACGTACCAGGTAAAAAATGGTCACGTTTAGAACGGTTGGACAAATATCACGTTCTCGATTTCGTTTCGCCGTCTCTACCTGTCAGTATTTTAATTGCGTCGCGACTGTACATTTCATTGATGCTAATTTCAACGCATGATTGACTCAGTCTCAGTGTACACTTCCACTTTCATCTCAAAACTGTGTCGCGAAAAAAACTCACCGAGTTTCGTTTCGAATCGGCTTTTTGTTTGAGACAGTGGAAACTGCCGTAGATTATGGAGCTCTCAGAAACTGTTCAAATGTGTCTTAGGTCTTTATTTTACGTCTTAATTGGCGGTGATTCTGAACGCACTATTCCTAAACTAATTCTTAGCTAGTTACTTTCTTAACTTTCACGTATACTGCGAAAGCAAATGAACGCACTTTGAAATTCCTAATTTGACGTAAGGCGCTTTAAATAAGAACCGAGCAAGGGTGCTCTATCCCTTATTTTACGCCGAATCAGCAGTCTAATGTCGGATTAGGAATGTAAAATGCGTGTGTTTATTTGCTATCCTGTTCTTATGTCAAGGTCAAAAAAGTGACAGCGCTAGCTAAGAATTAGGATTATGTCGCCAGAATCGCCGCCATTGTTTTTGTTTTTTTTCGGGGCGGGGTTTAACTTTTGTTTTTTTTTCTTTTCAGTTGCGTTTTTGCTGCGCGTAGTTATCGCTGGTGATGGATACGGATGACCTTGTTTCTGTGGTTTCTCTTTGTGGTTAGTGAGTGATAGTGAGTGGAGTGTGTTGCTAGTGTCTTTGTGACTGGTGTCATGTGACAGTCTATGGAAGTGTCAGGGTGTGCTCGGAATGTTTACGAAACACGACAAGGCCCCGGAGCGGTGCCACCATCCCTCGCATAGGAGCTGCAAGAAGAAAAAAGCGCCACCGCACACGCCCTGGAAGTACTTGATGAATTGCCCACTCGTTAGGAAATGTTTTGGTACAGTATTCTTTTATTTTTATTATTTTTAATTTTCATTTTTTTTTTTATTTCAATGCACATATCTAGAAGCATTTGATTTGACAGTTCTCCTTCGTTTTTATAATTTTTAATTCCATTTGTGTTTTTCTCATTTCAAATTGTAAATAACACTATTAAAATTAATGTTCAGACCTAGTCATATCATAACACGAGAATGACCTTGAGAATTATGAGACGCTGATTAGCATAAAAGGCCTGATGATCTATTTATGAGTTTGATAAGTTTTTGTTCCTTTAAACTGGTTTGAATCATATAATCTCACGTTTAACGAATGAGTTTTTTTTACAATTTATTTATTTCAAACTAATATAAACGACATTGGGAAAATTCCTATTTAACATTAAACATTATTATGTATAGTGCCACAGACCTTGAGTACTGGAAAATCTTATACATGACCTCGACAAGGAAAACATGACTGAAGAATTGAAGACTAATGTGTATGTGTGTGTGAATATATTGTACTTGTGTGTTGCATTTCTGGTTTTATTAAATGCAAGATGAAATACGACGCTATTAAATAACGATTGCTCTTTGTTCTGCCATATTTTTTATATAAAATATAACCTTTGGTAAATAAGACATACGGGGTAAATTTCAAGCTGATTAAATATGCAATACAAGTGAATTAATTCCTACATATAATATTTGTTTAATGTAAAACAGTCGTGTTCTGAGAACAGATGGAATTTGTCACATTTTGTGTAAATCGAATATTCTTTACGGTGCGCGATGGTTCTTTATTACTACGTGTTTTGGAAACAAGGATTTTAAACTGCCTTTTTATGTTGAATAACGTTATCCTGGACATCTGCCATCTGTATCCTTTTTGGTCCGTTTCTTAAAACTGGTATGGTAATTGACACCAAAGTTATTAAGCGAGTTCATTGGCATACTAATCATACTTTTCAGACGTCATTGTGTAGGTATTTACTTAAAACCCGTTATCGTTTAAAAATTGGTTTATTTCACATTTAAGTAGGTAATTTGTAAAATAATTCATTTTAGCTTTTATGACGTGCTCATTTTAAAAAAAAACTATCAGACTTGTCGTGGTCTCAGAATAACGGAACCATTTGCCCTGGTTGGCGATTCAACCTTTAAGATACTAACCAAACTAAAAAAAACTCGCAAACTTTAGTACTAAGACCTAAATAGGCTGCCCGGGGTACTAGGCTACCCGGAGCGCATAATCTGTAGAAGATACCTTACTGCAATCGCGGCCAATGAACGATCGCGTCCTTGGAAAAATGCTTGGAAACAAGGCCTAACGTGTCTTTCAAAGAACGAAACCATTTTCCTTTAGATACAACTCATTCTGCCTGCATCGTTTTAGCCAAAGACTAAGAAGAGACCTGAATCGAGTACTAGGCAACCCGGAGCGCATGAACTGGCGAAGATGCAATATATCATAGAATCTCGCGCGGCCGATGAACGATCGCGACCTTGCTACATTCTTGTCTCCGCGTCTCGACCAAACCTCCGATTGGTGGAAGACTTAACGTGCTCTCCGAAGAACTCAGAACCATTTTTTGTTAAACAATCTTATCAGACAAGTTGGCTAACATAGTCCTAACCAAACTAAAAAAAAACTGACTAATTTAAGACCTAATAACCTCGCCTAGCGGAGTACTAGGTTACCCGGAGCGCATAGACTCGCGAAGATATCCTTACTGCAATGTATCATAGAATCTCGCGCGGCCGATGAACGATCACGACCTTGCCACATTCTTGGTCGTCTCCGCGCCTCGCCGACCGGACCTACGATTGGTCGGCAGATTCGCGAACATAGTGGCATCGCCATTGTTGTCTTACAATCTTGAACTTTGATTATCATTATCAGCCACTTGGTTAAACTGCTTTGGAGGGTCACCGTTTCGCTTGTTCTTTTTTTTACTTAGAATATCGAGCGCAAAGTTGAGGAAAAACTATTATCAGAAGTAACTTATTCTTATATTTTGACCTGTTCTGAACTTTCTCTGATGAATCAGTGAACAGATAAATATTTAAGTCGGTATTCCATTCATATTCATTCTCCTATTTAAAGTTAGTTACGTTATTGTATACCTTTAGGCTTTAGTTGAATCAGCCAAAGTTTCGAGAATGTTCCAAGAAGTCCACAGAATCTTAATAACCTAAAAATGGTAATCATTGTTCATTGTTTTAACGAATGGCCCGTCCAATGGCGCCTAGTGACAAATAAGAGCACTCAAGTACATTCGGGAGCCATCAACTTTTAACTGTCAAGGATAATTGTTATTTTGATCCGGTGAGTGTTTCCGTGTTGTGTAAATTGTATTGGTATCATCTGGCACCAACAGCACTAAGAAAAAAAAGTATATGGGAAAAATGCCTAAGAACCCGTTCGCGGTTAGATGGAGTGAGTCACCATGCGATCTTTAGAGATCCTTAGATAAAGAAAAAAAATATTAAGTCGAAACAGCTTGCCGAGAATAGGTCTAAGGTAGAGAATACGCTATACGTATACTAAAAGACTATCAAAGCAAGCCTATGAAAGACTACAAATTGAACACATTTTTCATAACTGTCTGCAGTTAAAGTCTGCATATTGCAGCGCCAAAGCCTACTCTACCAGACAGTTACAAACAAACTAAAAACTTTGTTATAAAACACAGCCACTGAATGCTAATCCCCAGCGGGTTGAGTATCCCACTTTGCCATGTTTACCATAAAAGTGGATCGCATAACTAGTCGGCCGATCAGTTGAGTGGATTCACTTGTTGCGCTTCGGCAAGCTAAACCGCATATCAAGGAAAAGGACTGCAAATTTTTGATACATTTTAAAATCAAATTTCACCTTTTTGACGTTCACGTGAATTCGTGGACGATTTAGTTCTGTTATGGGATCACCATGATGTTGCTCTATAGGTAATGTTTAATTTTTGTGTAGGTACCTTGAATTCAAATCTTGAATCTTTTATCTTGTAAAATTTGGTAATTTGAACCAGCCACATCGTCAACTTAATCATTATTATATTTCATTGTAGATTGAATTTCATATTGAAGCCAAAGCATTATACTCTTTCTGTTTTAGTGCTCCTATCATTTACGGTGCCTTCCCTTTTCCTTGTAGTTTAATTACAGTCTTACAATGAGTTCTTTATAGAAGGTTTCCTCCAGTAAATAGCTGAGTTGAAGCATCTACTACTAGCCAGTTGTTTGTCGGTCGTTACATTACGAGACATTAACCACAGCCTTGGATGAGGCGAGTTCTTGAATGGTTCTTGAGCCAAATAAGTCCAGCTACCATGCCCAGTAGTCATTATGGGAAATCTTGGATATATATGGACAGGTACTTCTGTTTAGGAGTGACATTGTTTAAATTATTATTGCGTGGTGTATATGTTGATGATATGCTTGATTGACATGTGTGTTTGTTGTTTGAGGAAAATTGGTAACATTTTTGTCCGTACAGACAGTAATAACAAAACAAAATTCAGTTGCAGTTTTTAAAGAGTTTTGAATTCAATTTGTTTGTTCGTAAATTCATTTCAATTTTTCTCTTTAACTCTGTTTTTTTATCTTTCTCTATTCATTTGTTTTTGTCGTTGCTCCGAGGTTTTTGCAATAACACTGGCACAAAAAGTAAAAACAAATTTGAAAAAGGAACCAAACACACGCTCAGACAGCGCCATTTCCGATACAACCGCGAGCTATTTAACGAGTTTTTAATGTTTTCTCTCTGAAAATTTATTACGTAGTGGCGCCAACAGGAATTCTCCGGAATACTATACGACGCTGATCTCAATGAACGCGGGCGGGGGCGCTGCAGTACAAGGAGAACTGTCAAATCAATGTCAAATCTCAAGATGGCGGCGTTAGTTCCTTTTTTCGCCACCTTCATTTCAAGCGTGGTCATACTATACTCGGGAACAGACTAGTAACTATTTTATAATTGGCACTTGCCGGGAGCTAATTTCATACTAATCAACAGCCATATCTGCTAGTAAACGGTGTTCATTGGCTCTTTTTACGAGTACGTCTTTAAATTGAATTACTCCGTGGGTACTTTTTTTTATATCATACAGTAGTGGATTATAGTTGTATGATAAATGTTTGAATGTCTTCCGATCTGTTAGTAATTCAGTTACTTACAGTGTGAACTTTTTCTATAATATGTAATTTAGATACCAGGCCACTCAGAAAGTATTGCGATAAATAGTTTTTATATATGGCAGACTGGCCGGTTAGAATCTTTTTTGAAAATATGATTACTTGTAAGTAAAAATATGTGTGTTCCATTTTCAAAATTTCCCTCCACATTTTTTGCGAGCCAATTCAAAGTATCGTGTCTTACTGAAAAATGGATCTGCGCCGGGAACATTTTAGAGCTATGATTTTTTACGATTTCAAGTGTCGCCTGAAACCGGATGAATCGTTCGATAGACTTCAAATGGCATTTATGGATGAAAGCCCCTCCAAGGCAACCGTGTATCGTTGGTATAACGAATTTAGGCGCGGTCGACCAACCTTGGGGGATGAAGAAAGAAGCGGTCGCCCTTTGACGGCTATTACGGAAGAAAACGTGCTAGCAGTGAAAAATTTAATCCAAGATAATAGGCGAATTACATATCAGGAGATTCAGCACATATTAAAGATTGGATCGGGAAGCGTTCACGAGATTCTACATGGGCATCTTCGCGTGAGGAGGATAGTATCGCGCTGGGTGCCGCACTACCTCACCGACGCTCAGAAGCAGGCCCGGGTGGAATGGTGCCGTGATATGCTGAACAAATTTGAAGCAGGCTCGTCTCGGCGTGTTTACGACATCGTAACAGGTGATGAGTCCTGGATTTATCAATACGATCCAGAAACCAAGCGCCAGTCGACAGTTTGGGTGTTTCAAAATGAACCAACGCCTACCAAAGTGAAGCAATTTCGAAGCGGGGGGAAGTTTTTGATCGCCAGCTTTTTTAATTTGACTGGCCACTTGGCCTCAATTCCCTTACGAGATCAAAGAAGCATTAACGCCGAATGGTATACTACCAAATGTTTACCAGAAGTTTTTTCTGTTGTGAGCAACAAGCGACCAAACACAGGGCTCCGCGGACTACTGCTCCACCACGACAATGCGCCTGCACACACCGCGCTCAAAACGAGGGACTTCCTGGACAGCACACCAGTCAAACTCCTGGGTCACCCTCCTTACAGCCCTGATCTAGCACCGTGTGACTTCTTTTTATTTCCAAAAATAAAAAATCAGCTCAAGGGGATACAATTTTCGTCGCCGGAAGATGCGCTGGCTGCGTTCGAGCAGGCTGTAAACGAGGTGTCTACGGCGGACTGGAAAAAGTGTTTTGAAAACTGGTTCAGACGCATGAATCTTTGTATAGAGGCTGGTGGAGAGTACTTTGAAAAGATTTAATAAAAATATATGTACCTGTAGAACAATTTTTTTTAGTGTCGCAAAACTTTCTGAGTGTCCCACGTATATTGATGATGGTTTTGCGCGTTGTGATTTAACTAATTGAAATAAACATTAAATTTAGGCCACAAGAATATAAAAAAATAAACATTGCAATTTATCGAAAAATTTTAAATTGACATACATACATACATATAATTACGCCTTTATCCCTAATGGGGTAGGCAGAGCGTAAACGAACTAAGCTAAAGGTCGTTCCGCCACGTCTGACAAAGTTTTGAGGGTTATTTAAGATAGATTTGTAGGTATACTGTTGTAGTGACAGGTTGTCAGCTCATCGCATAAATTACAATATACTGAAACCCTCGGTTCCCTTAGCTGGTTTTTACAGCATGCCCGGGTGGAAATGCAGGTGGGCCATTCTATGTTTTTCTCTCGTTCCCAGTCCAGTTTGGAAGAAATTGATAGTTTAAATTTTTGCTCCATAACGGACCTACGGTTCCAATGACGTGATTCCTGTCCTGTGACTGGTCGAGGGTTGCCAAAAGTGGGGAATTACCCAAAATGTAGGGAAATTCAAACGGAATGGGGGAAGTTTTAGGGAGAGCATCAACGCAGGGGAAATGCGGAGAATCCAGGAATTTCGATTCGAAAGACACGGGGCGAAAGTGGTCCTTGAACTAATAGCAATACTGTTGGTGTATTTATGTATGGGATGCCTCTGCTACACCTTCGTGCAAAGTGGCATCAAAATACTTTGAATCGAAATCCCTGACCACATATGTACATTCACTTATACCTAAATTCTTTACAAAACCCATACTTTAACAATTTTAGACTCGCACCTTATCATCCAAACGTAAAGTTACACGTGTAATTTCAACTCACTTGGTCCTTAGTCAAATATAAGCGTATCTAAAGCAGTTTTTAATTAATTACCATAAATATAAAACTCCGTTAAATCATTGTCTGGTTTCAAGTGGCCGTAGTACATAACCACTTAAAATAATGGGCCGAACTAAATGTAATGGGAACAGAATGGTTTTCCACAGGTGTCCTCTTTGGGGTGCCAATTTCATTGCCATAAAACTGGGAATGGGCCGAAGATATTGTCAGAATGTGTTTTTTTGTCTTACTTTACAACAATCGTATTATATTTTATATTGGAGTTGTTTTTTTTTATTGTATATAGCATGGCCCATGTTTTCTAAGTTCGCAAAGCACAGAACTGACGAGGAGGTATATTCTTTAAGATTTTTAAGTCTCGACGATTTTTTGGCTATTAAAGATTGCTGGCACAAAATATTTACGGCAATAAAAATGCTTAGGGCCACAGTAATTACAACTTTAATTACTGTGAAATGTTATATTTGCTGAGAAATTGAATGTTCAAGCGTGCCGATATCAGTCGAAAAAATCCTTATTTAATTATTCATAGCAGCTAATATCCTGAAGAGACTCAAATTATTGGAAAAATCAGACTGATAAATTCTTGCCAGAGAAATATGGTTGAATATCGTTAGTTCTCGCATTCCCCCCTCGTCCGGCTTACCTGAGCCGAACCACGATTTTTCCCAGATGAATAAATTAAAGCGTTTAGTATGCTGGTCTTGCCCCACAGATTGCGTTACCTTGTCGCCTTGAGGGGTTCCTTGCATATTGCAGGAGTAGCGACGAGATAAAGCTGCATTTTCGTGAAAGACAGCACATTTTGGCCACTCTACACAATAAAAAATAAAGAAATCTGAGGTTATTTTCCACGACAAAATTGCTTTCGTTAGCAGACTTGCTCTTGTATACTAATGTCAATTAATTTTAATTGTTAAAAACTGTTGTTACGTGCATAAAAACAATGTTGTTCACAATGGCTCATGGAAAGATACAGTTTTTCTTCAGCCGTTCGTTTTTAATATTCCATTTGGTTTGTGACTGAGGGTTTACCATTTACATGTTTGAAATGAGTTTTTTTTAAATGAAGCCTGAATTTTGTACCCTTTATATCAAAAATAATTAAATACCCAAAAACCCACTTTGAATTCAAAGGCAGGTTTCGCGGAATCTATTCGTTTCCCAGCTGAATTTCTCAAACCAGACGTTTTCCGACAAAATTCTTTCTTGATTAGCTTTGCCAGCGGTTGCCCCCTCAGGATGCAACTTCTGAGGATGCAATCAGCTCATGCATTCAAAACTCGCTTCGTTCCTATTCTGAATTATGTATGATCCTAACTTTTTCGCGCTCCCCTTGAGGTTTTGAGGACTCTCCAATATCACCCTTGTGACTTTTATTACTTTTCCGATGGACGGTCTGGTTATTGTATCCAGCTCCAGACTTCTATTGCAGACGATTTATCGTTTTATTGAGAAAGTTAATAAAGTTAATATGATGAACAGTATAGGTACCTATACATACATACATATAATCACGCCTCTATCCCTATAACTGGAGAAATTAAACTTTATTATCGATAATGATTACAAATGGCCAATACAATTCACATTTTACAAATAGAAAATTTCATCCAAGACGTCACATCGAGGCAAGCTTCCCAGAAGGCTGGAATGGCTAGGCTTATTCTTTGGGCAAAGAAACTGCCAGCCCTTGGGTCACCGGATGCATCGATGAGACGTGTGGATAAATCGTGTAGAAAACTTTTAGCAGCTGGACCTCATGGGTACCGCTACGCATTTTTCTTTCACCCAAAGGTTGCCTGGAAGAAATTGCTACGTTAGTAATAAGGCCATATGTTGTACTTGTCTTTTGTTGTTATCTGTTGTGTTGTATGATTTGTATTTTTACGTGAAATAAAGTATTTTTATGTTATGTTATGGGTCCATAATCTGTACCGCAACAGAAACAAAAGTGTATATATCCTCTAGGCACGAGTATTTTCTGGTTTAATTATCTGGCTTAGACAAAACTGTAAAAAACAACAATTCGTTTACCTCTGACACGGTGCTGTCCGATAAGGCTATTTAACTTCTTGACAGCATGGCGGTCGCGGTCGCGTTGAGAAATTGATGGTCCTTCGTCCGGACCACGACTGTGACTGATGCTGCGGATAGGGATCGCTGACAGCGTACCGGTGGCCATTTGTACACCATCTGCTTGTTGTGGGTTTAAAAGGGGGCTGTGTAATTTGAGCCTGATAAAACAGACTTCATCTTCCCAGAATTAGTTTGAACAACTGGTGTTTTATGGACCATTTTACATTTTATCGAAGTTGTGTTAAAATCGTCATCAGGATACAGAAAGAACGAAACGACGCAATGATGCATTTTACTGTAGTATATGTACCCGCTTCATTAGATTTATTTTTGTATTCTCTTCGACATCACTCGTGGTTTTTCGTGTCGTATGCCTTTAATGCTTCGGAGGGCACGTTAAGCCGTCAGTCTCGGTCGCTGTCTTTGATAGAGGTCGTTACTTATACCACGCCAGAGGCCTAATAGTTGTGAAATCTCTGACACCAGGGTTCACCGTGTCGTTGTTCGACTCGAGAATCCACTCGCTAAGAAGAATATTCAAATGTCTCTGTCTTTAGCAATCTGTTATAAGCTTCACTAACTGAGAATAAAGAGCATAATTTCATAACTAAGCCTATGTTCTTCGCTAAATAGGCTTAAGTTAGTTTAGACGCGTTGACAATATAATATAACCTTGGAATGATTTTCGGGCGTTCACGTCCTCTCCTACAATGTATATTGTTAAATGCTTTGATTCTTCAAGCAAATACCTATTTGAAGTGTGAATTATTACTAGACTTTGACACGGGTACGGTCGTGTACCCATGTACCTTTAGGGAGAATATATGAAAATATCGATGCAAAAATAGATTTTATCGTGATGAAAAACTGCAAGAATAAGATATTTTTCTTTGTATAGCAAAGCCAGTATTACATCTAAATTATATATCTACCTACTTAGCTTATACAAAAACTTGTTGTAATGTAAAGAAACCATTATGTCAATTTAAGTTATTTATTAGATCATAAATTTGAATTTAGCTTTATTAGAGAATCGAAATAGAATTATTATATTAGCATTGTTGATTTACAACTATATTAAAGTTTATTATAGTTAGTTACCTTTAAAAGAATCAAGTTCCAAGTTAGTTAAATTTACATACATACATACATATAATCACGCCTTTTTGATGCCTGATGGGGTAGGCAGAGCGTAAACTACCTGAACAAAGGTCTTACCGCCACGTTTGATAAAATTTTGAGGGTTATTTATGATAGATTTTTAGGTATAACACTGTAGTGACAGGCTGTCAGCCCAAATTACAATATACTGAAACCCTCGGATCACTTAGCCGTTTTTACAGCTTGCCCGGGACAAAATGCAGCTGGCACATTCTATGTTTTTCTTTCGTTTCTAGACCAGCATGGAAGAACACAGTTACATTTACATTTCGTTTAATAATATTTTAGAGTGAGCTTTTTGATAGTACGCTATTAAGTGGCTTTCTACTGCAGATGTGTCTGTAGGAGACGGGACGGTAGTTGGAAGGTAGTAACTAATTTAATTTGCTCAGTATTAAAACTTTTATATTCTTTTTACAATTATTTCTTCTTTTCTTCTGTCTTCCATTTTCCCGATCTAATACTGGGGTAGGCAACGTACAACGCAGTCAGGGTTGCGGACTACTGGGCTAGGGAAATAAAAAAAAAAAACAAGGTGTTGTCTTGTCATCGACACGATAGAAGAAGAAGAATGCTGGGGTCCGCTTTTTTATTATTTTTCTTCTCTTTTGCTATCTAGCATTTTCCCGGCCCAATGTGAAGGTCCGCTTTTTAATGTTATTTGATACAAAAAAAACTTTGAAAATAGAGTCTAGATAAGATATGTCTTTGCCGTTGTTTTGTAGATGATTCTGCTAATTTTTATTATTTATTATTGAATATTTTAAGTAATTGTTTTAACCATGACTTGTAGAATCTACAAAAAAATAAACATTTTGATCTGAACAACGATGACTTTGAATTTTATATGTAAATTTCGTTTTCGCAGATCATCATCACAAAATGATGGTGATCATGACAAAATATACAAATCGAATCTTAACTTAACTGCCTCCGTGGTCTAGTGGCTAGTGCCATGGACTCCTGATCTGGAGGTCCTGGGTTCGATTCCCAGGGGGGAAACAGAAAGTTGATATTTGAGAATTTATCACTTTGTGAATTTTTCCCCAGTTTGGGTAGGAAATTGCAGGCTGAATCACCTGATTGTCCGAAAAGAAAAAGATTTTCGTGCTTCGGAGGGCACGTTAAGCCGTCGGTCCCGGTCGCTGTCTTTGATAGTGGTCGTTACTCAAACCATGTCAGAGGCCTGATAGTTGTGCTACTAGGCGGTTTAAAAACTCTGACACCAGGGTTCATCGAGTCCATAGTCTCGGTACCCACTCGACAGAAGAATCGAATCTTTAAACAAAAATAAATGCTTTTATATTTTATAAATAGGTGTAAAGGGTGGTATTACTTTCAAACTAGTTTCAACTGGAACGTTTATATACGTATTGAGATTTTGCTTGCTTATGTTTGCTGCCCGATTAGCACGACTGCATTTCGATGACAGAGAAAGATAATATAGTATAAAACAAAGTCGCTTTCTCTGTCCCTATATCCCTATGTATGCATAAATCTTTAAAACTACGCAACGGATTTTGATGCGGTTTCTGTTAATGTATAGAGTGATTCAAGAGGAAGGTTTATATGTATAATACGTGCATAATATAGTAGAGAGACACTGATAATTTCCATGCGAAGCCGGGGCGGGTCGCTAGTTGTTATTAATTTAAAGCCCTAGGAATGAAAAATACCTGTCTTAGAGAAAAATAGAGACAGAATAAGAGAGGGACTTATGCAGTTCCTATAAGCCCTTCTCTATGGTACCTCTATGAAAGGTATTTTTAATTCCTGGCAGGGCTTTATATTTTTGTAGCCATTGACTCTATGATTGTAGAAGTGAAATAAAAATGACAGGATTGACAGGTATTTTAATATGTATATTTAACTTGTAAACTGTTTTTTCTTTTTTGTAAAATGATGTATGTTGATTTACTCAGTAGGAAAAGATATTTAAAGAAGTCGTGTTACTTAGGCCCGTATTTTTAATCTTCACTTGAGATTGACAGCCAGTTTGAGTTCGTATCAGAAATGTAATTTCAGTACCAAACGACCTGTTAAATCCATACTTAATATTGCTCTCAATCTTGAGACAGTTTTACAAATACGAGCTATGAAAAAAAAGAAAATATGCCAAGAAGAAATATGACACAACGTCACGGATCCTTTCAGAATCTAACAGAACATCTAAAAGCACCATACTCTTACGTGTATGTATATCTATAGTGTATTTGTTCAGTACAAGTTCACTGACTGACTAGCTGGCGAGGGGAAGGGGGGAGGGTCGATCTATGATGGATGATTTACAACTTGCTCCACTACCTCCATTCATGCCTGTATTACTATTAATCAATGATATATTCCATAGGCTGAGACTATTGTACACGGGTCGTATTTATAAAGCGATTTCTAGATTTATAGCAATTGATACGAACTCAAACTTGCTCTCAGTCTCAAGAGCTAATTATAATTACGGGCCTTATTGGTTTCTTTGTTTTAGCCTAGTATTTTTTTTTTCTCATTGTTTTTTGTTAATCCTGTCTCAATTTTATCAACCGTAATAAATATCAATAATGAAAACACAAGGAAAGAAATGAAATATTATAGTGAATTCTTATTCACTGACATAGTAACATACATACATATAATCACGCCTTTATCCCTAATGGGGTAGGCAGAGCATAAACTACCTAAACAAAGGTCATTTCGCCAGGTCTGACAACGTTTTGAGGGTTATTTAAGATAGATTTGTAGGTATATTGCTGTAGTGACAGGTTGTCAGCCCATCGCCGAAATTGAAATATACTGAAACCCTCAGATCCCTTAGCTGATTTTTACAGTATGCCCGGGAGGAAATGCAGCTGGCACATTCTATGTTTTTCTCTCGCTCCCAGTCCAGCATGGAAGAAACGAAGGTAAAATAAGATTTTAGTCTCTTTCTTACCAATGAATGAAACATGTTCTTAATCATCTTTTTACCATGAGTCAAGGACAGGATAACTATTATTCAAATCAGCAACTGGTAATGAAACGTCATAATCAATGTTCTCAAAGCTGGTTTGCTAAAGTGTAATGAAATTAAAATGACTATTTTTGAATGAAAACTGATCGGCATACTTTTTTTGTATTGAGTTAGCCCTCGACGTTTCGATCCTATACGAGGATCATCATCAGGAGAGAAGAAAGTGACACTTCACCGCCCGCCAAGTTTTCATTATGAATAACACTTGTTTATCGTTTAGTGTTAAAATATGAGTATTTTAGTTTTCTGAAACCTTCCATGCTGGACAGAGAGCTAGAGAAAAACATAGAATGTGCCAGCTGCATTTCCTTCCGGGCATGCTGTAATAATGGGGGTTTCAGTGTATTGCAATTTAGGCGATGGGCTGACAACCTGTCACCACAGCAATATACCTAAATATCTTAAATAACCCTCAAAACTTTGTCAGACGTGGCGGAGCGACCTTTGTTTAGGTCGTTTACGCTCTGCTTACCCCATAGGGATAAAGGCGTGATTATATGTATGTATGTAGTTTTCTGAAACTATAATTTTCTTGATCCAATACTATTTTTATTTATTTAAATCTTCTTTGTTCTCCGTGCAGAAATAAGACGAAATTAGCTAATAACCAGAAATGACTTCAATTATAAACAGAATTAATTTGTTCCCTTATCTTTACACCTTCTGTCGTTAAAGTTATAGCTTTTACGAATATTATACTCATAACGAGGTTGGTTATTGTTATGATACCTTGTAGAGAAAACATAAAGCTTTTACCACCGGTGAGACATCGAGGGGTAGTAACTTTAAATAATCTTATGATGCTTAGGTACTTAGGCAGAGAGAGCCCGATGCCTCCTAAGCGGGAGGTCGTGGTTCGAATCCCACCACGTACCAATGTGATTTTCGGTTTTCGAATTTTATATGTACGTTTATTCGGCGCTTTTTCCGTGCTTCGGAAGGCACGGTAAGCCGTTGGTCCCGGTTAATATCGTTTAATACCGTAGATATTAGTCGTTAAGCCATATCAGAGGCCAGTTCTAAGCATTGGCGGCTTGAAAACTCTGACCTAATCTAGGATTGGGTCTGGTTTCCCTTCTGGGTTACGGAGGTCAGATGGCAGTCGCTCTGTGTAAAAACCAGTACCCTCGTTCAATCACCTAGATTAGGTAGCCGACCCCGTGAGATACGGGATAAGGCTAGGGAGATGATGAGATGATGCTTAGGTACTTAGGCCCGAATTAGTAAACAGCACTTGAGGTTGACTGCTAGTTTGAGTTCGTACCAGAATGTCATTTCAGTACAATGTGGCCTGTCAAATCCATACTTAATATTGCTCTCAATCTTGATATCGCTTTAAAAATACGAGCTTTAGAGCTTACCTTTGATTATTTTCTTAAATAAAATTAGCGTAAAACGTTTTTATAGGCTGATACGTGAGTGAATTCCCGCACAACGCAAACATTTATGTCTCCGTAATTCTTTGTACTAGTTTTTATATCTAATGCGGTTTAGTTTGAATAAATCTAAAAAAAATATTTACCTATTTATTATTTCACTCAACATAATTGCATTAGATACAATCCTTCAAGGCCTGTTCTCCAGCGTCCTTGCAGGAGCCACTGATCCCAGCGTCCTAACTAAAAGACAATGCGTACAAACGCGCCGAGCTGCTTTTAAGAAGATTAAAATCTGCATAACTGATGCCCTGTTTTTCCGGAGGACTAACTTTGCCAAATAAATCTTGCGGACCCACTCACGGTCTGACTTGTTTTGTGCTGTATAGAGGACATTGGGTCCTTAGAGAAAGTTGTTAATTTTTATGTTTGTGTGACATTACTCATCGGTAATGTACTTTTTAGAATGACTAATGGAATCGTGAGTTGCTTTTTATTCTTCTTCTTCTTCTTTCGAGTGGGTATCGAGTCTACCGACCCGATGAGCCCTGGTGTCAGAGTTTTTAAACCGCCTAGTAGCACAACTATCAGGCCTCTGACATGGTTTGAGTAACGACCACTATCAGAGACAGCGACCGGGACCGACGGCTTAACGTGCCATCCGAAGCACGAAATCTTTTCTTTTTCGGACAATCAGGTGATTCAGCCTGCAATGTCCTAACCAAACTGGGGAAAAATTCTCAAAGTGATAAATTCTCAAATATCAACTTTGTGTTTCCCCCCTGGGAATCGAACCCAGAACCTCCGGATCGGGAGTCCATGGCACTAGCCACTAGACTACGGAGGCAGTTATTATGTTTATTTAACGTTAATATACTTTTTTCGTTGTAAGAGTATATTGGATTCAGACTTTTCCGACCGTTATCTTTGAAGAAATTCGTGCAAATAGCCCTTTGGAACCCTTTTACGACTTACCTTAAAAGTTCTTGCATTGATAAAACCGGTGGAATTGTTCTTTAACTTCAAAATGATTGCTTCGTTCTTTGTTTTAGGTGGAAAGGTGCGATTATTTATAATTTCTAAGGGGTGGTAAATATTTCAGAACTCCTGTATTTTATTTATATAAACAAGAAAAGAGTTTAAATAGGTAAGCTACAGGTAACGGCTTAAAATGACCTCAGATATATTTTTTGTGTGTGACAAAATTTGATAGATGCTTTCATGCTAGACTGGTAGAGATAGAAAAACATAGAATGTTCCAGCTGCCCTTCTTCCCGGGCGTGCTTTATAGTCAGCAAAAGGGGTTCGAGGGTTACAGTGTATTTTAATTTAGGCGATGGGCTGACAACTTGTCTTTACAGCGATACACATTACTATCTAAAATTGCCCTAATTTTTTGACAGACGTGGCGAAAGCGCTTTTACGAGCCGTTCTACACTCTGCCTACCCGGTAAGGGATAAAGGTGTGATTTTATGTATGTATGTATTGTCAAAATTTTATAACTTAACGGGTTTACTTCCTATATGTGCGGTTTTTTTAAAGTAGAAACAGTCCTCATTTCGCTAAAACTACATTTGTTATCATGGTGGAATCAGGTCCATCAGATTGCGTACCTCTTGGGCAACGTTAGATAAGAAACTGCTTAGAGCAATATAATTCAAGGTGATTGATAACATCGTTTAATGAATTCATTATTATTTATTATCTCATTGTCTTAATAATTACGTTCAAGATGGACTGCGAGTAACAAAAACAAATAAAATTTTATGGCTGCTTTAATTCCGGTCAGACCTAGTAGTGTCAAAATAAGTAAACGAACCCGAAAGTTTAAGGCCCGTATTTATAAAGCGATCTGAATATTAAGAGCATGTTGAGTATGGATTTGACAGATCATAATGTACTGAAATGACATTTCTGATACGAACTCAAACTCGGTGTCAGTCTGAAGTGCTGATTAGAAATACGGGCCTATGTTTGTTGAAATTTAGGCGATGGACTGACAACACGTATCGAATCTACGGACGTAAAAAATCCTATATATAAAATGCGTCTTGTCTTGTTAGAAGTGATGAAAATTTGACCCTGTTAAGAAATTAAGGCGTGAGTTTATGTAGGTAGGTACACAACGTATTATGAATGATGTAAGAGTTCAATGATTCTTTATTATGTTAGCTACGATTGATATTCTATTGTTCTTCGGTAACTATTAAATGGCTTTTAAACAATGGGGCAGTACTTAATATTTTATTTAAAAATTATAATTGTTATTTTGTCATCTCATTTGTTTGGATAATCAACAGCATCTCTCTTAAGAAATCTATAGGCCCGTATTGATAACTGCACTTGAGACTGACAGCTAATTTGAGTTTGTATCAGAAATGTCATTTCAGTACAATATGACATGTCAAAACCAAACTTAACGTGGCTCTCAATCTTGAGAGACCTTTATAAATTTAGTGCCCTTCTTCCCGGGCGTGCTTTATAGTCAGCAAAAGGGGTTCGAGGGTTACAGTGTATTTTAATTTAGGCGATGGGCTGACAACTTGTCTTTACAGCGATACACATTACTATCTAAAATTGCCCTAATTTTTTGACAGACGTGGCGAAAGCGCTTTTTCGAGCCGTTTTACACTCTGCCTACCCGGTAAGGGATAAAGGTGTGATTTTATGTATGTATGTATTGTCAAAATTTTATAACTTAACGGGTTTACTTCCTATATGTGCGGTTTTTTTAAAGTAGAAACAGTCCTCATTTCGCTAAAACTACATTTGTTATCATGGTGGAATCAGGTCCATCAGATTGCGTACCTCTTGGGCAACGTTAGATAAGAAACTGCTTAGAGCAATATAATTCAAGGTGATTACATCGTTTAATGAATTCATTATTATTTATTATCTCATTGTCTTAATAATTACGTTCAAGATGGACTGCGAGTAACAAAAACAAATAAAATTTTATAGCTGCTTTAATTCCGGTCAGACCTAGTAGTGTCAAAATAAGTAAAAGAACCCGAAAGTTTAAGGCCCGTATTTATAAAGCGATCTGAATATTAAGAGCATGTTGAGTATGGATTTGACAGATCATAATGTACTGAAATGACATTTCTGATACGAACTCAAACTCGGTGTCAGTCTGAAGTGCTGATTAGAAATACGGGCCTAAGTTTGTTGAAATTTAGGCGATGGACTGACAACACGTATCGAATCTACGGACGTAAAAAATCCTATATATAAAATGCGTCTTGTCTTGTTAGAAGTGATGAAAATTTGACCCCGTTAAGAAATTAAGGCGTGAGTTTATGTAGGTAGGTACACAACGTATTATGAATGATGTAAGAGTTCAATGATTCTTTATTATGTTAGCTACGACTGATATTCTATTGTTCTTCGGTAACTATTAAATGGCTTTTAAACAATGGGGCAGTAATATTTTATTTAAAAATTATAATTGTTATTTTGTCATCTCATTTGTTGGGATAATCAACAGCATCTCTCTTAAGAAATCTATAGGCCCGTATTGATAACTGCACTTGAGACTGACAGCTAATTTGAGTTTGTATCAGAAATGTCATTTCAGTACAATATGACATGTCAAAACCAAACTTAACATGGCTCTCAATCTTGAGAGACCTTTATAAATTTAGTGCCCTTCTTCCCGGGCGTGCTTTATAGTCAGCAAAAGGGGTTCGAGGGTTACAGTGTATTTTAATTTAGGCGATGGGCTGACAACTTGTCTTTACAGCGATACACATTACTATCTAAAATTGCCCTAATTTTTTGACAGACTTGGCGAAAGCGCTTTTACGAGCCGTTTTACACTCTGCCTACCCGGTAAGGGATAAAGGTGTGATTTTATGTATGTATGTATTGTCAAAATTTTATAACTTAACGGGTTTACTTCCTATATGTGCGGTTTTTTAAAAGTAGAAACAGTCCTCATTTCGCTAAAACTACATTTGTTATCATGGTGGAATCAGGTCCATCAGATTGCGTACCTCTTGGGCAACGTTAGATAAGAAACTGCTTAGAGCAATATAATTCAAGGTGATTACATCGTTTAATGAATTCATTATTATTTATTATCTCATTGTCTTAATAATTACGTTCAAGATGGACTGCGAGTAACAAAAACAAATAAAATTTTATGGCTGCTTTAATTACGGTCAGACCTAGTAGTGTCAAAATAAGTAAAAGAACCCGAAAGTTTAAGGCCCGTATTTATAAAGCGATCTGAATATTAAGAGCATGTTGAGTATGGATTTGACAGATCATAATGTACTGAAATGACATTTCTGATACGAACTCAAACTCGGTGTCAGTCTGAAGTGCTGATTAGAAATACGGGCCTATGTTTGTTGAAATTTAGGCGATGGACTGACAACACGTATCGAATCTACGGACGTAAAAAATCCTATATATAAAATGCGTCTTGTCTTGTTAGAAGTGATGAAAATTTGACCCCGTTAAGAAATTAAGGCGTGAGTTTATGTAGGTAGGTACACAACGTATTATGAATGATGTAAGAGTTCAATGATTCTTTATTATGTTAGCTACGATTGATATTCTATTGTTCTTCGGTAACTATTAAATGGCTTTTAAACAATGGGGCAGTAATATTTTATTTAAAAATTATAATTGTTATTTTGTCATCTCATTTGTTTGGATAATCAACAGCATCTCACTTAAGAAATCTATAGGCCCGTATTGATAACTGCACTTGAGACTGACAGCTAATTTGAGTTTGTATCAGAAATGTCATTTCAGTACAATATGACATGTCAAAACCAAACTTAACATGGCTCTCAATCTTGAGAGACCTTTATAAATTTAGTGCCTTAGTGCAGGTTTTATGGCAATGACTTGACTCTCAAGTTATTTCTATGCAACCAACCTTTATTTCCATCCTTAACCCATTACAGATAACCTATAAGCTCACATCTAGTATCTCAACCCGTTCCAAAAACAGTGCCAAAGTGTCTAAAAGATGTAAAGAGTTCAAACGCACGAAACGGAATAGTGTTGTACCAGTGAAGTGCAAATGTGTTGTCGATGTCAACGGGCGCGATGTAGATGGTAGCTGGTGGCGCCGCCTGGTGGCGCGCGGATGGCGGCTAGAGCGCGGTAGCACCCGCATGGGGCAGACGGCGAGCATGTGCCGCCTCCACGGATCATGTCTCCACCACAAGAAGAGTACGTATACTAGCATTGTATTGGATCTTGTTGTAATGTAGTTGGATTACGTATAATAGTTGCATACAGAGCAATTTTCAATCAGCGGTCTTTATGCGTAGGTTGTAACGTTTGGATAGCAAAGCCAACCAGATCCTTCCAGTCCAGAAGTTTCCTGCGGCGTATATACCGTGTGCAAGAGACAGCGTCCCGCAAACTCATACGGGTTGCTCAGTCAACGAAACTGAACAACGTTCACCTGGAAATTATTTCAGGAGATGAAAAAAAAATACCCTTCCATACAAAATGTCCACCTCGAACAGACAATTTGTATGGAAAACCAAATATTTTTTCTCACTTCCTGAAAAAAAATCCTGGTGGAGGTTGTTCAGTTTCGTTGGCTGAGCAACCCCTATCAGTTTGCGGGACGCTGTCTCTAACACCCCGTAGAGCTCGAGCAGTAATTACTCATAAAAGAGTCGTAAAAATTAAAGGCTTAATGTATTTTTTTTAAACCAGTGTTACAATAGTTCATTTATCGATATTATTCTATAAGTAACATTCCTACTATTTGTCGTATTAATTGTTTAGTAAACATAACAGTTCGTTACACTTGTGCATTTCTGGAATGCAAATATTATCATAGTTCATAATATGTTATGTTGATATTATCGTGCTAGATGAATGTGTTTTTGTTGACATGTCTTTATGCGTTTCGGTCATCGTGCCAATACATTCTACATTGTTGATCGATGAAAATGTGCACTTAGTTAAATATTTGATCTGATTGATGTTTATTTGACATTATAGTCGTCGGTCCATTAAATAATACTCTCTTGTACTTCAAATCATTTTATAATCATTTACTGACACCATATAGGCACAGAGCCTGCCGCGCTCATAAGTAATCTGTGATAGGTAGGTAGGCACTTATTATTATATACGAATAGTATTTCCAACTCAGTTTGAGAATAAAGGTAAACATAGATTCATGTTTTTTAATCGAAGATCTTGTTTCTAAAATAAGTTTTAGCTATTAGATATGACATCATAATGAAAATAACTGCCTCCGTGGTCTAGTGGCTAGTGCCATGGACTCCTGATCCGGAGGTCCTGGGTTCGATTCCCAGGGGGGAAACACAAAGTTGATATTTGAGAATTTATCACTTTGTGAATTTTTCCCAGTTTGGTTAGGACATTGCAGGCTGAATCACCTGATTGTCCGAAAAAGAAAAAGATTTCGTGCTTCGGAGGGCACGTTAAACCGTCGGTCCCGGTCGCTGCCTTTGATAGTGGTCGTTACTCAAACCATGTCAGAGGCCTGATAGTTGTGCTACTAGGTGGTTTAAAAACTCTGACACCAGGGTTCATCGGGTCGATAGACTCGATACCCACTCGACAGAAGAAGAATGAAAATAGTAGTTTTAGTAATTTAAAATTTAAATAATTTCCCTACACGTATCATTATCATTTTTGAAATGTGTTTTTGAATAAAAAGACATGAAACTTTGTTTACTTTTAATCTAAAACTGAGTTGGAAATACTATAGCTGCTTTTATAAACTACCGCCCTCCCTATAGTCTGTCAACGTCGTGCTTACCGCGCCCTAGGGGTACAGACGTTGGCGGGAACGCGGTAGCACGCGGCGATAGCACCGGCAACTGGCGGATGTGCGCACGCGTCGTGCTCGCTCACCCTCCTGCTTCACCGCCCGCACCCCCGTTACCGCGTCCCCGCGCACATCTGGTACCCCTAAGGCGCGGTAAGCACGACGTTGACAGACTATAGCCACATAATGCTCATGCGTCAAATCGATATCAGGCCAGGCGTTATCGAATACCCCAACACTAATTATAATATACTATATATAGCATTTGCAACCCCAGTAAAATGGGAGATCTGTTCCAACGAACTTTTTTTTGAAATCTGTAACTTTTACGGTTACTGTCCCAATATTTATCTTTTTAAAGTAATTGTTTTCATTTTTATACAGTCTACAAAGATGGTCTATCTTTATCTGTATATATTTATTTACTTTTATTCTAAGGCTAATACGGTAGCCGTAAGCCGATGTTATGATTATAATTTTCTCTTTGAAATAGAAATTTATCTAATCAATTATTAATTATTGCGCATACGCAACTGCTCAATTTAAATAATATCCTCACTGAAGTCTGAATTGAAATTGCCTACGTGCTATATAATTTATTCAGTTTCCAAACTCGTAAATTCGTTTTGCGATAAGGCTGACTAAAAATCGAGACCTAAAGGAAAAAAATGGTAGGTATTTCAGCAAAGTGTTTAAATGTTTGTATACTTACAAGCATTAGGATTACCTTCATTCTGACTTACCTAGTATATGTACTGCTAGTACAATGAATTAGTTTATTTACGTACTAACTATTTGGCCTTGAATTTAGTTTCTTTAAATATTATGGAACTAGCAACCCTATAATATTGCATGAACGAGCATTATCTGTTGCCACCGCGTGGTCGGCGTCTATTAAATAATTCATACTCCGTAGTTATCAAAAGGAATCTTCCATTCAGGCAATATCATAGTGAGTATTTGAATTGTCATAGTCACGCATAGAAATGAGACACCGAGGCTCAGACATTGTTTAGACTTGGTCTTAGAGATATGTATATTGTAATAGCAACTTCTTCTTCTTCTGTCGAGTGGGTATCGAGTCTATCGACCCGATTACCCTGGTGTCAGAGTTTTTAAACCGCCTAGTAGCACAACTATCAGGCCTCTGACATGGTTTTAAGTAACGACCACTATCAAAGACAGCGACCGGGACCGACGGCTTAACGTGCCCTCCGAAGCACGAAATCTTTTTCTTTTCGGACAATCAGGTGATTTAGCCTGCAATGTCCTAACCAAACTGGGGAAATTTCACAAAGTGATAAATTCTCAAATATCAACTTTGTGTTTCCCCCCTGGGAATCGAACCCAGGACCTCCGTATCGGGAGTCCATGGCATTAGCCACTAGACCACGGAGGCAGTTAGGCATTAATAGCAACTGTAATGCTACTAATGGTCTTCTTCTTAAATTTAAGTGCCAGGCACTTGTAGGTGGAGTAATCACCAGCTTTCTCTGTCTTCTGCCAAAGATTTCACTTCCTGATACGACTAGACATTCACCTTCTCTTTAATTTGGTCAAAGTAACTGCGCCTGGTCTTCGCATTCCTCTCTTACCTTCTGATTTCCCTTCTATGATGTTTTTCAAAAAATTGTCACGTGGCCTATCATCTTTCCTCTTCTGTTCTGTATAGTCGTCATTATATTTCTCTTTTCCTTCACCATTTCTACATCATCTTCATACATCTTCATTTCTTTCCGTCCAGCTAATTCTTTTTATTCGCCTCCAACACCACATTTCAAATGCCTTCAACCATCTCTTTGTGTCATCGTCCAAGTTTCACAGCCATATAATGCAATGCTCCACACATACATATAGTCACGCCTTTATCCCTAAAGGGGTAGGCAGAGCGTAAACGTCCTAAACGAAGGTCATTTCGCCACATCTGTCAATTTTTTGAGGGTTACATAAGATAGATTTGTAGGTAAATTTTGTGCAATGCTCCATATGTAACTAATGGTAAAATAAATACAATTGTCAACTTAACACTAAAACTAATTAATACTCATTATAAAATTAGGCGTCAAAAACAATTACAAAATGTCCAATAAATTAATCACAAAGTCAAACTTAAAAACTAACACCTAATCAATCGAAAAGACCGCCCCGAATCGTACCTGGTAATATGTAATGGTAAATACTAATGGTAAATAATGGTACATTCAGTTCATCGAATGCTTTTGTATTCACTGAAGGACATCCTTGTTATTTATTTTGGTTGGACAGGAGTGACTGTAATAGGCCAATAGGGATGTCTAAAATGAGCAAACCAATTGGACTTAAAATATTTTGGAGAAGCGCTACTGGAAATGTCATTAGCATTATACAAATTGTAGATAACACATTTTTTTATATCATTGCCTAATAGATTAAGCTCATCTGGATAGAGATAGTCTTGGAGAGTTCGGGTGGACATACAGTAGGGTACTTACGACTAGACAAGACAAAATACTTTAAAAAAATATACAATTTCTACCATCCAATGTAATTTTGACAAATTATGATTTTTAACCAATCATTAGAAAAAATATTTCCATACTAGACTGAGACGAGAGAAAAACATAGAATGTGCGAGCTGCATTTCCTCCCGGGCATGCTGTAAAAACCAGCTAAGGGATCCGAGGGTTTCAGTACACTGCAATTTAGGCGACGGTCTGACAACATGTCACTACAGCAATTAACCTACAAATCTATCTTATAAACCCTTAAAACTTTGTCAGACGCTCTGCCTTCCCAATTGTATGTATGTATGTATTAGAAAATTCGACTTTGCATGCGGGGAAGTCGTATATACGAGTAATGGGTGACGAATATGCATTTGGATTTCATAGCAACCGAACAGCCTTTATTCAAATAATCCTCTTATTTTAATCTTACACGTGCTGCGTCTGCCGCATTGAGATTGCACAAAACCGGTAAAAGTGACGTGTTCTTGTAAGACTACGCTTATAATGAACGTGGGCGGAGGCACTGCATGTTAGGAGTAGTGTTGCCTATCGATAGTGCCTTATCGATTGATAGCTATCGATTTTTTTCATACCGCTATATATTATCGATATTTACGAGTTTTGGGATTCGGTGTTATGGGAAACGGGTGTCCTGTGCCGAAAGGGATTGTGTCCTATACTATCGTTAAGTTCGATTAAAACGAACAATCGATACTATCGAAAAAATCGATAGCATTGCTTTTCGTTATTCGATAGTATCAATACTATCGATTATTTTGTACAATCGAACTTGACTTGTGCAATTAGAAGAGCAATACTATCGAAAATACTAAAGTTGTACTATCGATAGTATCGACACTACCGATTGGCCTATCGATTGTGTAAAATGATTTCGAAGTCGTACTATCGATTGTTTGGTAACACTAGTTGGGAGAACTGTCAAAAATGACGTTAGCGGTCAAGATGGCGGTGTTAGTTTCTTTTTTTGGCCAAATTCATTATAAACTTAGTCGTATACTGCTACGCTTGTAAGTAAAAGAATTATGGCCGTAGGAAATGGATAACGAAAAACGTGTCGGTGAGTGATGTAGTTTTATTATTTGCTGTAACTTGCATTTGTGTTGTAATTTATGATTGAAATGACGTTTTTTCTTTGGTTTTACATACATACATATAATCACGCCTTTATCCCTAATGGGGGCAGAGCGTAAACGACCTAAACAACTCGTTTCGCCACGTCTGACAAAGTTTTGAGGGTAATTCAAGATGGATTTGTACGTATATTGCCGTAGTGACAGGTTGTCAGCCCATCGCTTAAATTGCAATATACTGAAACCCTCAGATCCCTTAGCTGGTTTTTACAGCATGCCCGGGAAGAAATTCTTCGATTTTGATAGTGTTTTATCATGATTAATGGCGTAGATAGTGTAGAACATTTATGATTGTAATGAACCTAGTTACCTATATATTGTTCCACAATAAAACTGAAATCATAAACCTGTCGCTATTCTTATAGATATTTTTTTTTATTTCTTACTTTCCTTAAATTAGGTTAATATTTTATAATTCAAATTGCACTGTGAGTGAAAATTCTCAAATATATACGACATATTTTAACAAGTATTTTAAATAGTTCAAAAAATCCAACTGCGTAGAATACAAAGTGAGCTTTTAAACTTTAAATCGTCATATATCTTCAACGATTGTTCAAACCGTAAAACGATGTGAAAAAAAATAACTGATTTTTAAATACCTATTCACTGATACCTATGTTTTTTTCATTCATTTTTACAAAATGCCGTAATATTTTCGCCATATTGTTTTTCTTTTTAAATCATGTTTTTAGTAACACTCGCATGGTTAAGACGAATCGATTAACGTAAGAATAATTAAATTCGGTCCACGCGATTGGTGTCTAGAGCGCCACAGAGGATCAAACATACATACATGCATTGGCTGATAAAACACTTTATCCTCCTTTGCGTTGCGCAGTCGGGTAAAAATAGACGTTTAGTTTCTCTTTGCTATTTCATATCTTTTACTCGAGCTATATTTGTGTTGCCGCGGCTGCACGGTCGTATGCACCCCAAGAATCTATAAATAGACCGGGAGGGTTCTCTCCCTCTCACAATTCTAATAACACAAGGGGTTAGTCTTCTCATTTTCAAGGCTAGCTACCATTATGCAGATATGGAATATTTTGGTGAAATAAATGCATGCAACATGAAAGAAAGAAAATAATAAATTCGTTTCTGCCGGGACCCGAACCTGCGTCTCTTCCAGATTCAGATGGCATTTCATAGACGCAGGCAAAAAACGAATTTATTACTTTCATATAATATGAAATAAAAAATAGTATAGATAGTAGAGTGTTTCTTCCATGCTGGACTGGGAGAGATAGAAAAACATAGAATTTTCCAGCTGCCCTTCCTCCCGGGCATGCTGTTGAAGTCAGCAAAAGGGACTCGAGGGTTACAGTGTATTGTAATTTAGGCGATGGGCTGACAATCTGTCACTAAAGCAATACATATTACAATATAAAATTGCTCTCAATTTTTGTCAGACGTGGCGAAAGCGCCTTTTACGAGGCGTTAAACGCTCTGCCTACCCCGTAAGGGATAAAGGCGTGATTTATGTATGTATGTATGTAGTGCTAAAAATCCTCAAAAATAAATGCTTGCAATTTAGTACCTATCTAAAAGTATGCTTCTAATCATCATCTCCCTACCCTTATCCCGTATCTCACGGGGTCTGCTACCTAATCCAGGGGATTGAACGAGGGTACTGGTTTTTATTTTAACACAGAGCGACTGCCATCTCACCTCCGCAACCCAGAAGGGAAACCAGACCCAATCCTAGATTAGGTCAGAGTTTTCAAGCCGCCACTGCTTAGCACTGGCCTCTGACATGGCTTAACGACTAATATCTACGGTATTAAACGATATTAACCGAGACCAACGGCTTAACGTGCTTTCCGAAGCATGGCAAAAGTGCCGAATAAACGTATCCACATATGAAATTCGAAAACCGAACAATACGTGTTGGGATTCGAACCACGACCTCCTGCTCAGGAGGCAGCGCCCCAGTCCACTACACCATCGGGTTCATCATGTCCAATTCCTCTATAACTTTTATAACCCAAAGTAAGAGTGAACAGTCTCTTGGTAGATGAATTCCTTTCATCATTGGCTCTGTTTCTGTCACCTCTTTCGGACCTAAATTCAAACCCTATTTAAACTAGCGAAACTATTTAATGTGGTAGTTTCTCTTTTACTTGTTACCTAAGGGTAAATGCGTTCTATCATTAACTACTGTCGACTGTTTATGTTTTGTTAGGACTTGTTTTCGTAGCTGTGAATGAGGGATTAGCGATTCTAGGGATGTTTGGCTTGACCCAAAAAATCTTTAACTTTGTGCATGTAAATATGCGACAAAGCTTTAATTTCGTTACACAAGTGTGGAAAGAGAACTGACTTTGTTCTCAGAAACCAAAAATTTCGGCTAAGGGCCTCCTGTACGAAATTTTTGGTTTCTATATTTGAACCCAGGATCTTCGGTGAACCGTACAGTTGCTCTGACCGCTGAGCTACCGTGCATAATTAGTCGTATAAAAATAAGGGTAAAGATTGTCCTCTCATTTATCAGTATCATAAAATTGAGACAGGACTCTTAATATTGATCCAAATTATTCCGCCAGACTAAGATTATTTACATTTAAACATGAAACCCGCAAGATGGCGGATAAAACATTTAGCTATAAAGTAAGCAAGACAATACTGCACTATGGAGAATAATGGAGATTTACATAAATATCCTTGAAGCCGTGACTACAGTGAGAACGGGAGCGTAAATGTATTTAGATTCATAACTAACACTGCTACCTTAAATAACTTTGGTACTATTTCTTTCTTTATGTACAGTGCCATTTACTTGTTTCTATGGCCATGCTCCATAAATCCGTGAAAAATGATTATGGCCTTTTTTGTATGTTTTATTATATCGTTTATTTATAATTAAATCCATCATACCAAACGCATAGCTGTGCATGAAAGAAGCCTCCCCGCGGCGCAACCTAGAAGCAGCTAGTAATCATAACGGAGTGGCTAGGCTGACTGATTCTCTCACTACAATGGCAAATCTTCAAAAATCGATACGCATACCGAAATGAAAATGATGACAGTCGTACAATAGAGGACTTGTCGCCATGCAAAAATCGCGCTCGCTTCCTCTTCTGCTGACATCTTAACCGCGACCAGAGGATTCCTCTTTGGAGAAATTGTATCTAAATTCCACTTGCTATTGTGTTGACAACAATGAAACTTAATAAGCCACAAAGACTGGGTTTTGGATGATTGTTTTGTTCTGCTGACTGGCTCACGCTCACAGATAGCTCTGAAAAAGTATTACCTCCCCTTTATACAACATTGCTGCCCCATTTAGGATTTTTGGCAGGTCTTTTTCTTCTTATCGAGTGAATTTGCAAGTTGACGTATGACCCGATGAACCCTGGTGTCAGTTTCGAAACAGCCTAGTAGTACAGCTAATAGTCCTTTGACTTGATTAAGATAAGACGCATCAAAATTTATAAAATATGTCAAGTTATGCAAATATTTTCCACGTGTTTGCTTTTTATTCAAGTTTTATGGCTTTGTATTTGGCCTGGCTTTTAATTTGCAATTACAATTCAATATACAGATAATAAAATTGACATTTAATTCAGTTTCTGGCTAGCCTCGCCGTGTCCAATTTATATGATTCTAAGCAAATGCTAAGTTAAATGTTTCCTGGGTACCAAGAAACTTCCATTTTCCCTGTATTAGCCTGTGACATCAAAAGACAGACGGGTGATTGCTTTTTAGGTATTAAGAGTGTTAAGAGTACTGATAAATAAAATACGGTTAACTGTCCCTATATTTAAATCAAATATCTTTTGCTATCCTATGTGTCAGCATTGTTGTTTTCTCTGTAAAATCAGCTTGCTAATATGAAGTTTACTATTCGGACTAATATAATAAATGCAACAAAAATTCTGACTACTATATGTGGACCTTTTGTCCAAGAAATATGACATGTGTCCTGTAGATATAATTTTTACCATACATGAGATCATAGATATGAGCATATTTTACTCTCCCAATTCCTTCTGTGGATAAATCAAAAATCTATTGAAAAAGTAATAGGCATTATCCATCTTGTTTAGTTCAGCTGCTGGACAAAATCGGTCTTTGTAAATCGGCGTCGTTGTTCAAGAGTGGACTTAACTCGTCCCATTTATTCATTCCCGACAAAAAGTAAACCCGGGAAAAAAGTTCTAATGGCTGTTTCAAGGCGACGTCCGGGGATCACGAGCACAAACTTCCTAGATTAGCTGCGAGTAGAGAGTGGAAACCGGTTATACAGTAATTTTTGCCTTGGTTATTAACCGGTTTTCGTATAAGTGAACACGGGACAAATTACTAATGGGTGTGTTTTAACGCGACATCTGGGGATCTCGAGCACAAACTTCCTAGATTAGCTGTGAGTAGAGAGTGGGAAACCGGGTATACGGTATTTTTGTCTTTAAAAACTGGTATCTCAAAAAGTAAACTGAAATTAAAAATAGTAATGGCTGCGATGTTTCAAGGCGACATCCGGGGGGATCAAGCTTCCTAGATTAGCTGCGACTAGAGACGGGAAACCGGTAAAACGGTAATTTTGCCTTACTTTTTTAAACCGGTTCTTGGAAAATAAAACCTAAAGCTAACAACTGTCTTACTGCAAAATTAATGGAACATAAAAATAGGTCTTAAAATGTTTCTACTTTAAGTTATTTTACAGATAACAATAAACAGCTAAACACAATTGAATCAAATCAGTAGTGGTAAGATCACAAATCGCAATCTTCAAATTCCAGCATTATTACGTAAAATTACCCACTGTTTCTTCCGAGCTTACTTGCTCCCTTCAGATAACCTTTCCACTTTCACCCGAAACAAAACCGTCTTAACTGCAAATAAAAACGGTAATAAATAACCGTTTTAGCGTTCCCTAACAGTGACATCTGAAGACAGATGGCTAGTTGTATTGTCCCGGCCATTGTGAACTAATCCTTTTCAAATTCTTGCTATCAGATCAGACGTTTAATAAAGGCCATAAACGATTTATAGTTATAAATGTTCTTTGATGGTTGTTCAATCGAACCTATTGTTGATCTGGATTCGAAGAATTATTTCTGAATGATGAGCTTAGTGTGGACATCTTTTTGATAAAAGTGTATTTAAAAAAATACAGATACCAACTTCCATCTGTTTAGACTTTGGCTTCGCCGAAATTGTTAATTCTTAATCTTTTTGCCGAAATCGCAAGTTGTTTACAGACTTTCTGTCGTTCTCTGATGAACTCCGTTTGTCATTTTCGAACATCTTAGATTTTTTAGGATTTAGAGATCAGCCTGTATGGAATGTATAATTATGTATATGAGTGTGTGTGTATCCATTTCCATAAATATTATATATTCGTTCAGCCATAACTATATTTAAAAATGAGTTCAATCAGTCTTAAAATATGCCGGCCGGTGATAAGCTTTTCCCTTCCTACATAACATGGGATTGTTTTAATCAGTCAATTATACGTAGAACCTCTACGTGTAAAGTCGGTTAAAAAATAAACTATGGTGCTGATGAACGATATCTGTCTTCACCTTGAATGGTGTCATTTGTTACTATCACAATGGCTTAGCTTGCGTGTTTATTAATCATAATAAAGTTGATCATTCTACCAAGTGGCTTGATGAATATGTTTAGGAATATAACCCCCAGTAGTAGCATGGCAACTGCTATTATTATTACACTCGTAAAACTTATATTGTTTAGGTTTAATGCAATGTAAATTATATACATTGTTTTGCATCCAATTATTTTTTTCTAACAATTCATAGTCAAGCAGGTACCAAACTACTTTAGTTTACTAAACGGCCCTTGTTAAAATATTTTGGTATGTCAGGATTTGTTGCCCAAAGAAAGAAGATCCTAGTTATTTCATATCCCTTTGCCAGGTTAAAAACTGTCGTACTACCATCGTAGAATGGTGACAGCATATTTTTGGAAGCATATTCCTCTTAATACTGCGATTCCTCTCCACATTTCCTCTCTCTCTGTTGTTTGTCATAGTCTGTGGAAATAAAGCCCCCAGTAAAATATATCGTCACATCAGAACATATATTTCACGAGAACAAACGGCAACACGTGGACGGATCTACTTTATAGATGTTCAATAATCTAGCTGTTATACAGTCTTCCATGGTGGCCTGAAAGCAAAAGAAAAACAAAGAATGTGCCAGCTGCATTTCCTCCCGGGAATGCTGTTAAAACCAGCTCAGGGATCCGAGGGTTTCAATATATTGTAATTTAGGCGATGAGCTGATGACAACCTGTCACTACAGCAATATACCTACAAATCTATCTTAAATAACCCTCCAAACTTTGTCAGACGTGGCGGAACGACCTTTATTTAGGTCGTTTACGCTCTGCCTACCCCATTAGGGATAAAGGCGTGATTATATGTATGTATGTATACAGCACTTCTATGCTGGTCTGGGAGCGAGAGAAAAACATAGAATGTGCCAGCTGCATTTCCTCCCGGGCATGCTGTAAAATCCAGCTAAGGGATCCGAGGGTTTCAGTATATTGTAATTTAGGCGATGGGCTGACAACCTGTCACTACAGCAATATACCTAGAATTCTATCTTAAATTACCCTCAAAACTTTGTCAGACGTGGCGGGACACCTTTGTTTAGGTCGTTTACGCTCTGCCTACCCCATTAGGGATACAGGCGTGAATATATGTATGTATACAGCAGGGAAATAAAGCAATACCACTTACGAAACATGACTTGAGTTATGAAGCTCTACTTCATTATTATTAAAAATACAGACTGTAGTTAAATACGATTGTAATAAAAATCTTAAAATAAATAGTGTTATCTGTTTTATTTTTATTAATTTAATAAATAAGAATAAAGAATGAACATTTTCATTTACTCCGATAGATTTTCGATTAAACAATTTGATTTTCAGTTTTATCTAGGACTAGATTAAAATTCAAGTCAGGGGATACACAACCAAGCTGCCTGTCCGGTAGTTTGGTGTTGTATACGGGTATGCGACCCCGGCTTCCCGAGCTACTACAGCCACAAACCCAGTTTTCCGAGGCAGTAGTAACCTTACACCTAGTTTCCTACCACAAACCTTAACTGTCCCCTCCTACACACCTTTTCCTTCCACCCTCCTTTATCCTTCCCTCTCCGCCAATCTAAGGTCTGCCGCGCCGATGGATGCATGGCTAGGGGCGAGCCTAGTTTTGAGCGTGCCGATTGCCCTGGGACCCGGTGACCCCAGATCATGGCTAACCTTATCCTGGTAAGCGGGGCTCTGCCAGGAGGGACATATATTGACCCTTGCTACTCGTGGGAACGCAATGATTTTTAAAAACAATGCAAATCAATATGGCGGCGATGTGGATCGCGACACATCACGTCTCGTTCCTGGCGGGAGCGGAACGCGGGCTTCGGAAAGCCGCTTTGCTGCGATGAATGTTAGAGGAGGAATGGTAGATAAAATTGATGAAGTATGCCAGATGATGGATGACAGGCATATAGATGTATTGTGTGTGAATGAAACAAAGCGGAAAGGATGCGACACGACCAAACATGGACCCTATGTTGCTTATTGGTCTGGGGTACCCAGTACTGATCGAGCAAGCAAGGGAGTCGGTGTTTTCCTTTCGGCGCGAATGGCTGAATGTGTGACTGAGTTTGAGTGTGTAAGCCCACGACTTCTTTGGATTAGGCTGAAGGTCGGAATTACTCGAATCTTTGTCCTAGGTGTCTACGCACCGACAGATGGAGGTTCGGGTGGTTCCACAAAAGCTAAAAGGGAAAATGAGGAGTTCTGGGATAGTATGAGAGATGTACTGAAAATCTGTAAGGCGAATGAAAAGATTATCATGCTTGGAGATTTTAATGGATGGGTTGGGGTGAAGCGAGATGGGTATGATAAGGTTTTAGGTGCATTTGGTGATGAAAGAATAAATGAGAATGGAAAGAGTCTGTTAGAGATTTGTTCGGAGTGGGGTCTTTTTGTGTCGAATACAATGTTTCGACATAAAAAGATTCACACATATACAAGAGAAGAAGGTTCTAGTAGAACTATGATAGATTTTGTGATTGTGGATGGAAAATTGAAGACAAAAGTCATGGACACTCGCGCTTATCGTGGTGCCGGAATCCATTCAGACCACTTCCTGGTGATGTCCCGAATAAGTGGTCTGTTCAGTCGGTGGCGCCATAGGAAAACCGAGCCTACCAGTGTCATGGAAAGAGTGAAAGTAGAAAATTTGCAAGACCAGGATGTAAGAAAAGAATATGTTAAAAGACTGAAGGATGATTTTTGTGGCTTAGATGAGATGGCTGATATTGAAGAAGGTTGGAAGGGATTTAAGGAAGGAATTTTGAAAGTTGCTACAGAAGTGTGTGGAATTTCTAGACGCACGAAAGGGAATAAACAAAAGAGTGTATGGATGAGTAAAGATGTACAAGAAGTTGTTGAGAAAAAGAAGAAAGCATGGTTGGATTGGTTGGCTACTAAAGCTAACCAAAGAAATCAAAAAGCGACAGATGAGGATGTAGAGAGAGCACGAAAGGAGTATAAAAGTTTGAAGGATGAAGTGAAGAAAACTGTGTCTCGAAAGAAAGATGAAAATAAGGATGAGTTTGACAAGAGGCTAACAGACAACTTTCGTTCGAACTTGAAAGTTTTCTGGAAATCCATAAGGACAGCTCGAGGTAAAACCGCATCATCCGAGTTGATTAGGATTCAAAGCCAGGATGGTAGTATCGTAAAAGGTGAGGAATGCGTGTTGAAAAGATGGAAGGAATATTTTGAAAGTTTGTTTGAAAAAGAAGAATCAGCGCAAGAGGTTAATATTCCAGAAGTGGATGTAAGTGTGATAGACAGTGAGATTGAAATGGATGAGATTTTGAAAGCGTTGAATAGTATGAAGTCGGGTAAGGCTGCAGGGTATGATAGGGTATCAGTCGAGATGCTGAAGGCTGGCGAAGGCGTAGTGGCTAGTCGGCTGTACTGCCTTTTCAACTTGTGTTGGAGAAGCGGCCGAGTACCAAGTGATTGGTGCAAGGCTGTTATAGTTCCGCTGTATAAGGGAAAAGGGTCACAGCTAGACTGCAAAAATTACCGCGGTATAAGCCTACTCAGCGTTGTCGGCAAACTGTATGCAAAGATATTGATTGAAAGAGTGACGAAAGAAACTGATGAGAAGGTATGGGATGCTCAGGCAGGATTTCGAAAGGGAATGGGATGTACGGATCAGGTATTTTCCTTGCGGTGCATAGCTGAAAAATCTTTGGCTAAAAACCAAAAAGTCTATTGCGCATTCGTGGATTTGGAAAAGGCCTATGATAGAGTGGTGAGGAATGAATTGTGGTCAGCACTATCCATGCATGGGGTAAGCAGTATTTTGATACAAGCACTAAAATCCTTATACAGGGATTCTAGTGCTTGTGTCAGGATCAACGGGGCGTATACTGAATTGTTTAGCATCGAAAAAGGTGTTAGACAGGGATGTGTAGCGTCGCCATGGCTTTTTAACCTATTCATGGATAGTTGCTTGGAAGATTTAAAAGAAAGTGAACGGGGATTACGAATGAATGATTTACTCGTCAAATGTCTGCTCTATGCTGACGATCAAGTCTTACTTGCATCATCGGCAGAAGAGTTGCAGGAGATGGTAAATATTATGAATGAAGCTTTGAACAAGAAAGGAATGAAAGTAAATGTTAGTAAGACGAAAGCAATGGTTTTTGAAAAGGAGAATATGACAGAGTGTAATATCTTGATAGGGAATGAAAAAGTGGAGCAAGTGAAAGAGTTTGTGTATTTAGGATCAATGTTTACAGCAGATGGAAAGAATGATAGTGATATTGAAAGAAGAGTGAATGCCGGTAACATGGTGAATGGAGCGTTGCACGCCTTTATGAGCAGTCTGAAGGTGTCCGATAAGGCCCGTCTGGCTGTGCATAGAGGGGTGTTGGTTCCAACACTGATGTATGGGAGTGAAAGTTGGGTATGGCAGAAGAAGCATGAAAGCAGAATAAATGCAGTAGAAATGAGAGCGTTAAGAAGTATGATTGGAGTCAAACTGAGTGACAGGATACGAAATAGTGTGATTAGGGAACGTTGTGGTGTGAAAGAAGATATAGTGACAGGTATTGACAAGGGAATGCTTAAATGGTTTGGACATGTTGAGAGAATGAGTGAAAGCAGGTTGACCAAACAGATATATATGGCGAGTGTGGATGGAAATGTTGGGAGGGGAAGGCCTCGACGCACGTACTTGGATCAAATCGGGGACGTCCTAAAGAAAGGTCAGGTCAAGAGTACCCTAAACCGACGAGCATGTATGAAAAGATTAATGAATGTGGATGAAGCGAAAGAAGTATGTAAGGATCGTAGCAAGTGGAAGGATGTGGTCTCTGCCTATCCCTCCGGGAAAGAGGCGTGATTATATGTATGTATGTATGTATAGATTAAAATTCTCCAGCCAAATTATGTAAGACTTTTCCAAAACTCCTTTCTCCTGGAAAGGCTAAACTGTTTTAGAACACCTTCAAAAGTTATTCATCGAATTAAAAGACTTCCACGTGTATTCTTATCAAATGAAACGATGAACGAATTACTACGGTATGGAAATTAGATTCAGTTCAATTGATCGAGACAAAATTGATCATTTTGTTACGTAGCTTTAGGTACGCCTTTATCCCTAATCGGGTAGGCAGAGCGTAAACGACCTAAACAAAGGTCGTAACGCCACGTCTGACAAAGTTTTGAGGGTCATTTAAGATGTATTTGTACGTATATTTCTGTAGTGACAGGTTGTCAGCCCATCGCCTAAATTGCAATATACTAATACCCTCTGAACCCTTAGCTGGTTTTTACAGCATGCTCGGGAGGAAATGCAGCTGGCACATTCTATGTTTTTCTCTCACTCCCAGTCCAGCATGGAAGTAAATAATAATATTGTTGATCTTAAAATATTCTCTACTTAATAACTATGAAAAAGTTGTAGCTTAACAATATTTTAATGCCATACCAAAATCTCGGTTAGGTTCAGTTCGACTACTCGCCAATTCTATTCGACAGTAATTTCCTATTTCCCAGGTGATCTGTAACACATATATTAAGGAAGTTTTTTGAAATAAACTAAAAAAATGATGAATGATTGAGATGAATTTGTTTTATAGATTCACAGTAGCTTAAATTAATGCATTTAGCTGTCTAATCCCTCATTATTGTTAAACGCGATATATATTAAACCCTGCAGGGTTTTAGTGTCTTACTTTAAAATTCATGTATAAAAAAAATCTATTTCGTTTAGACCAGCAACTGCGAACATTGTTCCTGATATGTGCATGTAAATATTTAAAAGCAAACTATGCACCTTTCAATTCAATTGCATAATTGATAACGACTAATGAATGCTGGTCTGGGAGCGAGAGAAAAACATAGAATGTGCCGGCTGCATTTCTTCCTGGGCATGCTGTAAAATCCAGCTGAGGGATCCGAGGGTTTCAGTATATTGTAATTTAGGCGATGGGCTGACAACCTGTTACTACACCAATATACCTAGAATTCTATCTTAAATAACCCTCAAAACTTTGTCAGACGTGGCGGGACGACCTTTGTTTAGGTCGTTTACGCTCTGCCTACTCCAAAAGGGATAAAGGCGTGATTATATGTATGTATGTATGTACTAATGAATCGTGTTTACATTAGAATGATGCATGATTAATGATGAGCTTGTCTAATTAATATACTCCACTGTATTCCTATGTACATACATTAGAAACGCACTATCGGATATTAGGTACCAAAATAGTGTGTTGTTTATTTTTATAGAATAATATAACCCTACTTTTATTCCATGATGGACTGGGAGCAAGAGAAAAACATAGAATGTGCCAGCTGCATTTCCTCCCGGACACGCTGTAAAAACCAGCTAAGGGATCCGAGGGTTTCAGTATATTGCAATTCAGGCGATGGGCTTACAACCTGTCACTACAGCAATATACATACACATCTATCTAAAATAACTCTCAAAACTTTGTCAGACGTGGCGGAACGACCTTTGTTTAGGTCATTCACGCTCTGCCTACCCCATTAGGGATCAAGGTGTGATCTTCTTCTTAGCGAGTGCATTCTCGAGTCGAATGACCCGATGAACCCTGGTGTCAGAGTTTTTAAACCGCATAGTAGCACATCTAATAGGCCTCTGACATGGTTAGAGTAACGACCACTATCAAAGACAGCGACCGAGACCGACGGCTTAACGTGCCCTCCGAAACACGGAATCTTTTTTCTTTTCGGACAATCAGGTGACTCAGCCTGCAATGTCCTAACCAAACTGGGAAAAACCTCAAAAAGTGATAAATTTACAAATATCAACTTTGTGTTTCCCCCCTGGGAATCGAACCCAGGACCTCCGGACCGTAAGCCCATGGCTCTAACCACTAGACCACGGAGGCAGTTAGGTGTGATTATATGTATGTATGTATGTAACCCTGCTTTGTAGCTTACTTCTTCTTCTTCTTCTGCCTAGCGTTTTCCCGGCCTCGTGCTGGGGTCGGCTTTCCGTCTTTTTCTACTCCACTTTGCCCGATCTTGTTTGCTTTGTAGCTTACTCCAAGCAATATTTGATTCATCATTTTCTTGCCCTTCTCCCATTTGTTTGGGGTCGACGCAGTATGTATGTTTCCATCTTCCATTGATTCCTGTCAGCCAAGTCCAACGAATACTTTGACTGTCATCCAAAAACTTATCTGACTGGCTGGGTAGTTACATACGAAGTCCAATTTCATTAATAACACAATCTATCCATTTTTTGTAATTTGTAGATTGAGAACGCGATATATTCTTAGACGTTTTTCTCTATTAAAATAGCTTGATGAAATTGACTCATCCATCAAGTGGTAACTATGTACACATTAACCGCTACAAAAAGATTGAAAGAGGCGTATTATGGTTATTACATACATACGTATAATCACGCCTTCATCCCTAATGGGGTAGGCAGAACGTCAACGGCCCAAACAAAGGTACCGCCACATCTGACAAGTATTGAGGGTAATTTAAGATAGATCTGTACGTATATATTGCTGTAGTGATAGGTTGTCAGCCCATCGCCTAAATGACAATTTTCTGAAACCATCGAATCCCTTAGCTGGTTTTAACAGCATGCCCAGGAGGAGATGCAGCTGGCACATTCTATGTCTTTTATCGCTCCCAGCTCAGCTTGGAAGATAGCTGGTACCTGTTTCTCCTAGACACGGATCCTAGAAGATTCCAAACGCACCTTTGCAGTTGTCTACTTCCTCATAAACAAAGGAAATTGGAATTAAATAACAAACACCAGCGTCGTAGATTGGAAACCAACAAACAAAATCTATTGTTTATCTATCTAACAGTACCAAGATGTCGACAGAATAACCACCGTAATAATATTCCAAAGAACAACCCGATTGCTACGGTAAACAAACAAATTGCACCTAAAACTAAAACCATGTACACTCCACGTCCCTTTTATTTCAACAATATTCAGCCTCAGCTGTGAAGTAAATTGAAAACCTGTGGACGGAAGGTGCACGATTAGCCAGCTGCACTAGCTATTAACGAGCTTATGATACGTCAGCGCTGATCCGTCGGTCCTCAACTCCTCAGTGGCAATTCGTTCACAAGTTTAAATTGCTTTGTGGCCGGGAGAACTTGCTGTTATATAACTCTAAAATGACCCGGAGTGGGTAGTTAGGTGCCCGCGCCTGCGCTTGGAACAATGCGAAATTGTTCGCCGTACATCTAAAAATTGAAAATTGAAATGTGCAGGCTTTCGCGGACTGTGCTCTTTAGTTTGCTAGTGACGTCTCTTTTGGTAAAAAGGGATGGGAAAGATAAATTGATTGCGTTTTTGCAGATAAGGACGCTTCATCTGCTTTGGTTTTATTGCGTCTCCTAAGTCTCACTATATGGAGTTGGTAGGTGTTCTAGTGGACAAAATAACACAATTAACTCTAATTTGTAGAAAGAGGATTGAAGATTGATTGATCTAAATAATGAAAAGTAGAGTAACTTCTCTGTAACGATTGATCGACTATACTGCATCTTCTGTGCATCTGCAATATGTTTACTTAGAGGCCAAATTATTGTATTTAATACTTTACCCATAAAAGGTTTATCTGTTGTATTCCAGCTATAAAGCAGTACTTATCTAAGTAAATATTCCATTCATTGAAATGCTGTTATTGACATAATTCGTGACTTCATCAACTAAGATAAGAGAACATGTTTCAATAGAGATCCTTGTTTGTGGAATTGAAGGAATACATTTTAATACTGTTAACTTAAGGTGACGATACTAGACAAGTGGCGCCCCCATTGGTGAAAACATAATAATTCACTTAAACACAGTCAATCGAAAAACCGGTGCTATCAGAATCAAGTTATAGTAATTAAGATAACTTAGAACCGTATAAATTAGCGATTTATAGTTCGTTGTATTAACAGTTCCTGTTACGAATTCGATTCGCTGCGTTTTTAGTGAATTATGTTTTTTTTTACAAAATGGGTGCCACTTGGCTTGACTGCGAATATACGTAGGTAATATGTGAAAATATTAGTTGGTTGTACATTTAGAAATAACTTTAATTGTTTGTAAAACTTATGCTGTAAAACTGTTTCTTTTCCCAAATAAACTGAAATAAGTAGGTATAGTTGTATCATCTCATCTCTCAGTTGAATAACTTCCAGACATTTGTACCTAAATTTTGGTGTAAGAATGCGCTAGTTCCTACTAGTCAAATCAGCAACTTTTGAAATGTCAAAAACTTTTTTGTATGAAAATACCGAGTCATGACGTTACTCCTTGGTAAAGACTAGACTACTCAAATTAATAACTACTATATTTTTAACTCAATTTTTAAATCCAAAGTAGCTTTATTTTTAATGATGAATGAGATCCGCAATATTTTAGCTATCAGTTTTAAGTCTAAACGTTTTTAGTTTTTTTAGCCACCCAGTCAACACGCCTATTATCTTTAATTCCAGAAATGTTAATGGTATTAATCTAAGTACTATATTTGTTTGAGGGCAACTGATGATGAAGGTCAGTAATTTCAAATCCATTTTACTGAGTCCATGGTATAGCTCAGTAAAATATTAAAACATTCAGCATTTGTTCAGTTAATCAAAAATTCATGGCCACGGAGAAATATCGTCCAACTTCGGCAATAAATTCTTGTAGTCCCTAAACGGCGTTGACCGAATGTTAGTAGTAGCCTTTGTTACGAGAAATGGTCGCAAATGAAACGAAAAAAGTCTGTTTTCCAGGTCAAAACACTAACAAATACCAGGGGACACAAAGTTGATACTGTCAGTTTGTGGTATTGTTTTCAGTTTGGTTATTATAATGCATACTGTTCGTTCGTATAACATGGTTTGTCATGTGCAACAGTGATAATTATAGAAACTAAGTCAAATATTTTAATTGATTTGTTACTCTGGAACCTTGGTTCACAGGGTTGAACGTGAATTTGGAAAAACACAACCACGATACAAAAAAACTTTTTTAATAATACATTACAAAGCTGCCATCGGAAGTAAAACATGTAGGTACTTGGGATCCAATTTCGCGGGATGTTTTCCAAACACTAGCACGAAATTAAATTACTTCTGTTATTTGAACTGGCGACCGGGATTGTGTACCGAATAAATAAAAATAGTTTTCAGGAGAATTCGCTTTACTTTGTTAGACGAGAGTCTTGTAAATAACTTTGTCGCTCTGTCCAATGCATATTGTGTTTTCAAAGTAAGTCTGGTTTTACACTTGACTGCGACGTTGGCGTCATTTGTACATTCGATACCGACTGCTTCTGTAGTCTGCTTTGATTGGTCAGTGGCTATTTCAATGGTGTAAGCCATTTTGACTGAAAACTCGTGTTTAAACAAGTGTTATTCGCACTTGTTCCGTGCTCTAGCAATCGAAGGTTTCAAGTGAATCAATCTAGAAAGGAAAGAGTTCAGATGGAAACAAAGTTCTTTCTTGTAAGATAAGATCACTTTCCTGATCACTGAACTAATCATATCTAGGCGACGAAAAAGACAATTTCAGGTAAAAAAGACATATTTCCAACAGTTTGCCTACCAACACTTCAATTAACTTTCTTAACTGAAGATATAGTAGCCTTCTAATTATGTTTTCCTATCCGTTGCATTTGGGAATTATGTCCAGGTCTAAGACGACTAGGTATTTATGTACATTTCAGTACATTTGCTTTGACAGAGAAACCTGTATTGTTTTGTTTGCGGAATGAAGGTAGTGCAGTCTCTTACTTAGATTAGAGTAAATGACACGAGGTAGAAAACCAGCTGATTAACCTGTTGTCAAAAATATAATGATTTTTGAGACTGTAGAAATGTAATGTTCGAAATCGACACCATAATTTACTATCTCCTTCTAGTAATACCTGCTACAAGAGGCCAGTGAAAGAAATCCCCATTCCGCTGTTAGGGACTTTACGGTCCTCTTAATTCCGCTTTAATATTGAACAGCGTTTTATTGCGAATAAAAACAAGCTTTTTACGATGCCATATATTTACCCATGGAGTTATCAGACCGATACTCCTATGTAGTAAATCGATAAGCTATCACGCTTTACGTTTCTCGTGGTAACTGCTTTATGGCTGCACTAGGGCTTAGCCCTGTGGCGTTGCTTGCAAAATAAATGTTAGCCTGTGGATTTTTAAATTCAAATTCAAAATTCAATTCAAACATTCGGCAATACACCAAACGCGATGAGACATTCTGCTGATGTGTCATAGGTCAGTTAAAAACACTGAGACCGTAGTCACGTTGAAATTTTCGCAAAATTTTCCTTCTGGTGTGTTCTCGTGCTAATAGATTCCGATATCATGATATCATCAGCCCTTTCCATGTTCATCTTTAGTTCAGTCAATTTTGCTCGTGTCTTTTTAGGTTACCAGCAGTAAAAAGTCTAGACCTTTGTGATTATCTTATAGCCTAGTATGTAGCTTTACGTCTTCCCAACTGCCTATGAATCATGTCTGACCTGATAACATCTATTCTTTTCTATTCTGTTCTTCAATCGACAAACTTTCGCTATAATATAAGACCTAGTTATTTAGACGTGGTTCGAATCGCACCACGTACTATAAGTATTGGCAGCTTGAAAACTCTGACCATTGGTCTGGTGTCACCTCTGAGTTGCGGAGGTTAGATGGCAGTCGCTCTGTGTAAAAACCAGAACCCTCGTTCAATCACCTAGATTAGGTAGCCGACCCTGTGAGACACGTAATAAAGATAGGGAGATGGTGGTAAGACCTAGTTATTCTCCCGCAGATTCGCCCACATTTGACAATCAAAAAGGATTCAAGCTATCTGAACAGACAGACAAATTGTGTAGCCATTTATTATATTAGTTGGGATTAGAAGATTTACAATGCTAGTGAGATTTTATATGAATGGATAAGTTTCTAGTCGAAGCAAGAGTAATATCTTTACAGTGGTAATAAACTGAGTGTAATATATTACCTGAGTGCAGACAGTTTCATTCCACAGGTGGGATTGTGTTTTCACCAGACACGAGGTTGAGTAGAGAGCTATAAACCTATTCACGTAAATAATAAGCTAAATAAAAAGGTGGTACTATTACTGAACCTTAATTAAGTAGGTCAAGAAAAATGTGTTCATTCACGATGCACATACCCGGTCCCGGTTTCTGCCACTTGATATTTTAGTTAATTTGTTAAAACTTTAACTATTCAAGTAGATTTTTTATAGAATTTGTACATTTGTACGAATTGAAATTATAAAGTCTTGCGTTTAAAGAAATATTTATACAATAATTTGAAAACAAAGTGGCCAAAAAAGGTACACTGCCCACAACCGGGACACCTGCCCTACCTGTATCTGGACCTACTTAGAATCTTTCAGAGTTTGTAGGTAGTCTTTAATAGAAACGCAATCATTTTGATCCCTCAGTGTATATTTCCCCTTATTTAACTTTTTTGTGAATTTTTACCCAGTTTGGTTAGGAGATTGCAGGCTGAATCAAATGATTGTCCGAAAAGAAAAAGATTTCGTGCTTCGGAGGTTAAGCCGTCGGTCCCGGTCGCTGTCTTTGATAGTGGTCGTTACCCAAACCATGTCAGAGGCCTGATAGCTGTGCTACTAGGCGGTTTAATAACTCTGACACCAGGGTTCATCAGGTCGATAGACTCGATACCCACTCGACAGAAGAAGAAGAAGAAGTGTATCTTCTACTAATGGCTTAATGTTTCTTTGTCTTCATAAAATTGATACTTGCCGAGTGTTGTGTGTAATCTTTAGTAAAGATGTTCACTGGAATTATTCCTACATGTTCTAAGAAGACTATGCTACTGCTCATTACATGGATTCCAGGATGCTGCTGTTTAGTAGAAACCATTATTGTCCGGTTGAACGATCCTCCTTCTACAGCGTTAGTAGGCTCTGTCTCTATAAACCTTGATGTCAGAATTTGTGAAGGACTATTACTACAAAGGTTAGACCACGGTGGCTGCAGCGGAGCGACACGGCGCGGCACGGCACTGCAGCAGTGCAACACTGCGCGACAAAATCTGTCGAAATGTATGAACTGACATTGCCGCGCTGTGAAGCACCGCGCCACTCCGCTGCTGCAGCTTCAGTGCGGGACATCTCATACGTTATCATACAAAAAATCATTTGTCGCGCAGTGCCGCGCCGCTCCGCTGAGCTACGTCCTAGTGTGGTCTCTAACGTTTATTTCCGCACAGTGACATGACACGTAACTAGAGCTCTCATCGTAGTAGGATAACTACCAGGCAGGCATAAAAGTAAACGAGTAAATTCAGAATTCAGACGCTCTTACGTAACGTAACAATAACTAGCGCTGTCCAGTTGTGATTACCATGTTCATTGTTCACAGCATGCAGTAGCGGGCATTCTGTACAATACAAAATTCTTTATTGCACAAAGAAACACATACAACAGAAATAAAAAGGAACAAACGTAACAGTTCAATATAGGCGGGCTTATTTCTAAAGCAGCAATATGTACCAGGCAACCTTTGGGTATATAAATGCGTACCTCTCTCTCTCAACACCAACTGAAAATAATAATTGAAGTCTAAAATTAAAGGTATCTTAAAATGCAAGAAACAGAGATAAATCTGGTCTTCTTATTTTTCTTATCGAGTATTCGAAATGACGTACGACCCTATGAACTCCGGTGCCAGAAATTTTGAAGTATGAACCTACTTTACCATGAAGTGACACTACAACCAAGTAGGCATAAAAGTCAACGACAAAATCCAAAATTCACAAGCTCTAGAACTCTCGTTGTCCAGCCGTAATTACCAGGCTCACAGCATGCAGTAGCAGTAGCGCGCATACCGACTACCGACCCCTCTCAGCACCAGCGTGTTATGCAAACAGCTTGGAACTTCCAGCAACTATAATTACTCGCATGCAAACATAGGATAAAGGGCTTTGTTTCCATCCCATGAATTTTAATACCTGACACATTTACGATCCGCACCTAATGCCAAGATTATGCCCAGCACAGTTATTTATGGAAAGTTTTCCGTTGGATACTACTCGGTCTATTTGCGAAATCATATAATCGTACCATTTTTGCTTACACTGACTATTACCACGTCAAAGATAATTTCATAGGAACGTCTTTAGAAAGCAAACATTTAGTCTGAATATAGAGTTGTGTTGCGTAAGGATTAAAAATAGAGTCTTATTAGCATTCTGGTGATAGGTTCTTGAATGCAATGCGTTCACTCAGGTTTATCTCTTACTCATTCAACATTTTACCGTCCATTCTTTCGTCCGTACTTTCATTTCTCATCTTTCTAAGGCAATCAATTGACAGAAAACAAAATTATGTCTCAAAAGAAGAAGTAGATAATTTGCTTCATGGGCGGTTAACAGCTTGGAGCTAAAATACTGTATTAGAATAAAGTATTTTTAAACAATGCTTCATAAATTATTGTAAACAAAACTACAACTACTACTTTTCCATGCTGGACTGGGAGCGGGAGAATAACATAACAAAAACCAGCTAAGGGATCTGAGGGTTACTATATATTGTAATGTAGGCGATAGGCCGACAACCATACCTATAACTTTCAATACAGCAATATACCTACAAATCTATCTTAAATAACCCTCCTTTTTAAGGTTGTTTACGCTCTGCCTACCCCATTAGGGTTAAATGCGTGATGATATGTATGTGTATAAACTACTATGGGTAAAGAACCACAAAAAACTGCAATATAATAGGGCACTGAACAATAGCCTCGACAAAAGGAGCACAATCCAATCTTGTTTTACAAGAAATTCGTCCAATAATTTAAAAAGTTCAAAAAACCCAACTGCGTAGGAAATGAGCTTCAATATTTTAGGTCGTTATAAATGCTAATTTAAATCCAAAAATGATGTAAGAAACCTGAAACTGTTTTGCTAATACCTATCCAAGGGTATCCTACTTGGAGTAGTGATTATTTGTTTTTATTTTTCTCAAAATGTCGTCTGATTGTTGCCCTATTAATTTTAAATCAAAATCATGTCTTTGGTGATACTCGCATGGTTGAGACGAATCAATTGACGTATAAACCATTAAGAAAGATACACGGCGCCACACAGGTTTAAACATAGGCTGATAAATACATAACCCTCCTTTGCGTTGCGCAGTCGGGTAAAAATGCAGAGCTCTTTACCAAATTGCACTTATTCCAAACGTTGAAGTTTAGCCGCAAAGTTGAAGAGGTTAACCTCGGGATTATTTCAGACTGCAGTCTTGGAATTTGCATTCTAGATTATTTTGTATGAGACCGTGTACCGAGTTTTGTTGAAAGGAAATTAAACTTGTTAATGCTGTTTGTTTAGCCTTCTTTGTTCCGTGCTATGCAGATCTGTAAATTAGCAAATAAAATATTCTTAATATTCGTTACTACATTCATTAGAATAACTGAAGGTCGTGTTGTGTCTTCATGGATAGTTAAAATTTTTATTACTGACAATTCTAACAATATAATACTATTTTTATAAAACCCATTCACAGTACACTACTCCCATAATTCGCCAATAAAGTGTAAATGCTGCCTTCAGTGCGGAAATGTATGCAACAACTAAATTTATCTTTAACTCATATAGTATTCATTGGGGATTTCACGAGTTTCCCCAGAACTGCTACTATAAAATTCTCGTATGGTACAATCCTACGCAGATCTGTGGTTCTTGTATCATATTGCGAAATTCTCTGTTATGTCTACAGAAGAAGAGAGATCTTTCACGCAAAAAAATATTTACAAAATGAACTTAAATCTAATCAAAGGTAATAAATGGCCTCCAGAGCGTCCTACTGTGGCATGGTGCCCAGCACATTGGCAGCATTACCCCTTTGGATAGCGGTGCTAATCCGCTGCGCAAGGAAGCTGCCAACCCTGCGGTCACTAGTGACCTCAGCAAGACGCCCTGACAGGTCCTTCATGTTTTTTTTGTATCCGGGCTCCAAGGACCCATAGTTTCAAAGCCCATGATTTTAAAACAGTTTAAGTTTACAATTCTAGCTCGTGGTGAAATGCCATCACATCAATCACAATCATACAAAAAATAATAATCATGTTTTAGAAATCTTTCCGCAAGTCTCGTTGCTTTGATTTAAAGGAGAGATTTTTAACTTAATATAATTTTACTCTATACATACTTACATATAAATAATCACGCCTTTATCCCTAATGGGGTAGGCAGAGCGTAAACGACCTAAACAAAGGTCGATCCGCCACGTCTGACAAAGTTTTGAGGGTTATTTAAAATAGCTTTGTAGGTATATTGCTGTAGTGACCGGTTGTCAGCCCATTTCTTCAATTACAATATACTGAAACCCTCGAATCCCTTAGCTGATTTTTACAACATGCCCGGGAGGAAATCAGCTGGCACATTCTATGTTTTTCTCTCACTCCCAGGCCAGCATAGAAGAAATGCAGCATGGATTTTACTGTATTCCTGCAGATATGTCACTTAAACGTTATATGGGACAAATTATTGGCTGCAGTTTTCGTGGAATGCATCTGCTGACCCAGATTAACTTCTTCCACATCGTTGGTAATATGTGACTGTTATTTTCCTTATTTCTACCATGTTGGTCTGGGAGCAAGAGAAAAACATAGAATGTGTCAGCTGCATTTCCTCCCGAGCATGCTGTAAAAACCAGCTAAGGGATCCGAGGGTTTCAGAATATTGTAATTTAGGCGATGGGCTGACAACCTGTCACTACAGCAATATACCTACAATTCTATCTTTAATAACCTTCAAAACTTTGTCATACGTGGCGGGACGACCGTTGCTTAGGTCGTTTACGCTCTGCCTACCCCATTAGGGATAAAGGCGTGATTATATTTATGTATTTTCCTTATCGATTATGGTTTTCCTCCTGGACCACATAGTTCTGAGAAGCCCAGATGTAGATTTAAATGTGAAGAGGAACTTTAAATCGATTCGTTGAAGTTTAATTAGAATAATATGCTTATTTGCAAGTTATCAGATAATTTTGTTATGGCTTTTCTGAGAAATGAGAATCTATTTAAATTGTAGGTAGGGCTAGATTTCTTAAGCGAACGCTTTAGCCCTATTTTTGTGCTTATAATACAAAAGATATAACAAAGAATAAATTGTAAACGTAACAATGAAGATAATATGTTTATACCAGCCAAGGTAATCACTACATAGTATAAAACAAAGTCGCTTTCTCTGTCCCTATATGTATGCTTAGATCTTTAAAACTATGCAACTGATTTTGATGCGGTTTCTTTTAACGTATAGAGGTGATCCAAGAGGAAGGTTTATATGTTTAATACATGCATAACATAATAGAGAAACACTGATGATTTCCGTGCGAAGCCGGGGTGGGTCGCTAGTTAGGTAATAAGTTCTTTATTTAATAGTGCTTTATTTGGTTACCTTACAAAAGCATCTGGAATTGTAATTTATGACCGGATTATATAATCTGTATTCATAATGGGATTTCAGATTAATCTTGCATATTGATGGTTTTCACGCAGTTTCTGTTTAATCTAAAATTCGGTATTCATGAAAAATTCAGGCTTTTCGTGAAAATATGAATTTGTGAATTTAATGCCGTTCCTGCCTCTGCGGTCCGCTTTTAGAAATACAATAAAAAAATGTTAATTGTTTACTAGCGACCCGCCCCGGCTTCGCACGAAAATTATCAATGTTTCTCTACTATATTATGCATGAATTATACACATAAACCTTCCTCGTGAATCACTCTATCCATTAAAAGAAACCGCATCAAAATCCGTTGCGTAGTTTTAAAGATTTATGCATACATAGGGATATAGGGACAGAGAAAGCGACTTTGTTTTATACTATGTAGTGATATTTATTTGTATGCATGGACTACGCAAACGGTATTGAATAAAAATCGATGCCTTTGTTAACCGCTGTTGACGAATTTTTTCACGTGAAATAGTGTGCGTATTGCAAAACAATTGATTACTTATAGGTATACAATACAGGGAATCTATTTTCAATTGAATTTAGCAATTATATAATTAAGGGGATCCCCGGTACACGCCAGCGACCTCATCAGTTAAAAACAACATTACTCATTGAAAACGCAATTAATCGGAAATCCGGTAAATCAAATTGAAGTATAAGTACTGAAGTTTATTTTAAGCATTATAAATTAATAATTCAGTGTTCATTACAGTTACAGATAACAAAAGTGCTAAAAGTGGCCTTCTCGCAAATTTTCTATCTGTACCTACAACGAACTATAATTTGCAACTTTATGAAGTTCTAAACGACCTTCATTGCTTTAACCTCAATCTAATCAACCGGTTTTTCGATTGATTGTGTTTGTACGTAGTATTATAGTTACTCTGTGATTGTGTTTTCGGTGAATTATGATTTTTTGACTTACGCCACTTAGACCGAAGATATCTTTCGGTCTCATCATAACTCAAAACAATAGATTTAGATTTTTTAAACATAGTAACATTGCATTGTAGATGAAGACGATGTAGCAAGCGTAGCTACACTCTACGGGTTTGCGTTATGCGTAGTCAGTTTTTTTAGACGTATTCATTCTACGAACTCAATTATTTTTGCGGTATTTAAAATATCTCGCGCCGAAACTGGTACCGGCAGATAATTAACTCTGATATTGGTGTTTAATACACGTGGAATTTATTGTTCGGTAATGTGTGCTTTCACATTTATTATGCTTATTTTGGCTGATGCTAGCTATTAATAGCTGATTAATTTCTGCATAATTTAAAATAGCCACTAGAATTTTTAATAGGGCTGTTACCGGGGTGTGACCGTGGTACGCAAATTGATACCTACATATATTACATTGTAACGTGCTAAATCGTCTGTCAAAGACGTATGAGGCCAATGATGACGATGATGATGAACGTGCCTTGAGTTTTTTTTTTTTATTTCAAGTGCACAAAACTGGACTGGCTGATTCTTGATTACTATAAAGTAAGCATATTATGAACACACTGCAGAAAACAGTGTGATCATAATATTATGTCTAACTAAGAAGAAATTAAGAAATTTTCTTCCATGCTGGACTAGGAGCGAGAGAAAGACATAGAATGTGCCAGCTGCATTTCCTCCTGGGCATGCTGTAAAAGTCAGCTAAGGGATCCGAGGGTTTCAGTTTATTGTAATTTAGGCGATGGGCTGACAACCTGTCACCACAGCAATATAACTACAAATCTATCTTATATAATCCTCAAAACTTTGTCAGACGTGGCGAAACGACCTTTGTTTAGGTCGTTCACGCTCTGCCTACCCCATTAGGGATAAAGGCGTGACTATATGTATGTATGTAAGAATAAATGAATTTTGACCCTTACAACAATGAAGTCCCTTCATTGGTCTGCATAGTCACCTCTTTATTCTACATATAGTTCCCTCATTGGTCTACAATGTAAGTGATTCAGAATTCAATCGACGCCGCCCGTTCAATGAATAAATGAGGAGGCTGCAGAAGGGTAAAATGCGAGTAAACAAGCAACAGGTGTTCGGAAAGGTCACGCACCTAAGCACGTATACACGCTATAAAGGATGTCAAAAAATTAACGGCGGCTTTGGAGACTTCCTTCTTTTCAATGCAATCAGAAAGGCAATGTTTACATTTAAATTTCGCCGATAAAACGATCTTGAATACCTTAGTGCAAAAAAAACTCTACCTTGCAGTGGAGTGATTTTCTACCAGAGTAACCTAATCTTTGTCAGATTATAGATTATGTTCTACTCGTAAATGAGAAAGAACTACATGAAAAATAATTTCTCTACAAAATTTTGTAGTGTAATAGTGTAAGTAAACTGTAGTCGTGTTATTCCTAATTAAATTGTATAGAGACAGAAAGGTAAAAAGTTTTCGTGTAGGTATTTTTTTTATTGTCGATTTTTATCACGTTGATGTATTCCTATTTTCTACACCCTGTATACCTAGTATGTACGTTTGTAAAACGTCTTACCTTTGATGAAGCGGGAAGGAAACGCGCGGAATGCGTCCTCAATTTGGGCACATTTGGGTAACAAATGGGTTTCGATACGAATTCGGTTGTGACCTCCTCTGTTAGATTAGTCTTTGTCTTCCACAAGCGTGTTCGAAGGTTCGGTGAAAACTGGTACGAGAAAAAAAACAAATTTGCAGGTGGATAGAAATTATTTTGCATAGGATCTACGCCTCTGTCTATACCAAACTCATGAACAAGGAAACTTTTTCGCATATGAAGGGAAAAAGATAAATAAAAAATGTTATTTTCTGCTTTGATTTTCTGTCAAATACGTAAACAAACGGGACATTTACGATAAACTTGAAATAAAGTCAGATAAATATACCCACACAAAACACTGTGAAATGTCTTTTTGCGGATGCTTGGAAACTTGTTTTTCCAAGGACTTTGAAATCCCAAGTGAGAAAATATATTATATCATCCATATCATATGCTTTTCCTTTTTTTTTGTACGTTAACGTATGTTATTTACACAGTTATGTATGTATTTCTACCGCAGAACATGACTCTGCGGTAGAAATACCTGAAGTTTCGACGAATCTACAAATTGATTCTAGAATTCTCACTCGTTTTAATACCGAACAATTGCCGAATATGAAACGATTCAAGGATTTGATTATTTAGAACACAAATTCCTGCTATCGTGTTAGTTTATTTATCTTTGTACTTGTATTTTCCAATGAATCTATTCGCTAGTTCGCTACCGATGACAGTGGCAATTTCTACCAATCGAAATAGTCCCACACTGTTCGCTCATTTTCTCTGGTTGTGTTTTTAATTATTTTCATCAGGTCTTTCTTTCTTGTATCAAAAACTCTTCTAAGCATTATATCACTTCTTTGTCCTGCTAGTTTCTGAAGGAGAGATATTTTCAACTTTTGTGTAGATTCTTCACCGTTATTTATTTGTTACACATTACAATCTAAAATTGCCCTCAATTTTTGTCAGACGTGGCAAAAGCACCTATTACGAGGAGTTTGACGCTCTGCCTACCCCGTAAGGGATAAAGGCGTGATTTTATGTATGTATGTATGTATGTATGTTCTTCACCGTCTGTATACCAAAAATCTAAACATGTGTCTCTCTTGTTGCAGGCCTACAGTTGCGGAGCATAGAAGAGCCCGCGAGTGGCGCGGGTGGCGCGGGCGGTGGCATGCCCGCGCCGACCGGGACCTGTTACGACGCGGAGTGCGCGCGCACCGAGGCCTGGCTCGACGAGAACCAGGACTTCGTGCACGACTACTTCCTCCGGTGAGTGCTCCATCATCAGGCCATCAAAGGATAGTCTTTAAGGACGGTTTGGCGCTGGACTTCGATGGTCTAGAGGGGCGGAAAATCAGGCTACCACCGCTCATGTGAGAGTGTTCGGCTGATCTGTCCATAGACAATCGTGTGATGCTGTTGTTGTAGTGTAGTGTAGGCCTAGGGTGTATCGCTAGGTAGATCCTAATGATCCCATACCACTCCATGATAGTGATTGGGTTATTTTATTTCGGTTTAAGCTAGAATCGATCGCAGTAGGTATCTTTCTACTACTAAGTTTACATAGACTCTGCTGCACTTTGCTACAATAGCAAAACTCTCATAGATATCGCTTCAGAGATTTACCTCGCAGTGATTTTAAAAGATTTCATTTAGCACCTAGGTCAACGATAGCTATCTTAAAACACTCCAAAGCCAGAACATTTTATCAAAAGATAAAATACGAGCTTTCTTCGCTGACTTAAGGGTTATTCCGTTTGAAATGCTTACGCTGTTGAAAATCCGCGGGAATCCCTCGACGTTGGAGGAATCCTCGAAATGTATTTCTTCTGGCGCGCTGCGACGTCCATTGATGTTTTCGTTTGAAATGAGTATCCCAAGCTTAGATTCCTAGCAGTAATGGATGTCAAAGCGCAAGTTGAAACGCACAGTGAAAATAACCGCAAAGTATTTATACCGCCCCTTCTCGCCAGCAAAGCGCTCCTCAATGATAGTTCGTTTCCTGCCGCCTTTTAAATGTTTGTTTTTTCTTTTACTTTTCGCCGGAGCTGCAGTATTTTTAGAAGCTTTGAGAATACAACCTGAATGTCGTGAGTTCAACCGAGCTTTTAAAAGAGATGCAATAGTCTTTTGGTACATTTAAATGGGCAATTTTGTTAATTTCGTCCAAATATAATCTAAGCATACATACATACATATAATCACGCCTTTATCCCTAATGGGGTAAGCAGAGCGTAAACGACCCAAACAAAGGTCGTTCAGCCACGTCTGACAAAGTTTTGAGGGTTATTTAAGATAGATTTGTAAGTATATTGCTGTAGTGACAGGTTGTCAGTCCATCGCCTAAATTATCAATATACTGAAACCCTCGGATCCCTTAGCTGGTTTTTACAGCATGCCCGGTAGGAAATGCAGCTGGCACATTCTATGTTTTTCTCTCGCTCCCAGGCCAGCAATCTAAGGATTGATGTCGATTATCTCTTTTGTTTATAAAATTTGATGTCAATAGACAGGGTTGAATAAATTAAATAAACAAGTATATTAAATTAATCAATTTAGTTCCATGCTGGACTGGGAGAGATAGAAAAACATAGAATGTTCCAGCTGCCCTTCCTCCCGGGCATGCTGTAGAAGTCAGCAAAAGGGACTCGAGGGTTACAGTGTATTGTAATTTAGGCGATGGGCTGACAACCTGTCACTATAGCAATACATATTACAATCTAAAATTGCCCAAAATTTTTGTCAGACGTGGCGAAAGCGCCTTTTACGAGGCGTTAAACGCTCTGCCTACCCCGTAAGGGATAAAGACGTGATTTATGTATGTATGTATGTAATTAATTTAGATATCTACTATGTTAACTAAAATAGAAATTCTTCATAGTCTCGACTTGGTATTACTATATTACTAACACAAATTAATATATTGCTAACATACCAGAATTTATATTACCTCTAAACTGCAGCGAATATGAAACTGAATCTAAATACTAGAGATACTTGTCGTAACTTCGCGTTGCTACCATTCTGATATCTTCACTTAAAAGTTTAAATTCACCGTTGATTGAAATTTCGGCTCAAATTGAACAATTCCACACGTTTCCGAAATGAATGGCCATTCTTAATTAAATTCGTTATAGTAAATACTTTCCCGAAATCGCTTAAATGATTTAGCTTGAACGGTTGGCTGGTTTTCGACACACAGAGGAAATTCGGCGAAACGATTCAAGATAGGTAGATGTATGTTCAGGTGTTTATAATTTTCAATCAAAGAATTTGATTTAAAGCGATTTAATTAAACACTGAAAATATACTTGATTTACATTTTAAAAAGGTCAGGTTGAACAAAAAGTGAGGGCTACCGACTTCTGGTTTATTTTAATAAATATCATTTTAGTAGCTTGTACTTAGTTATGTATACATACATACATACATAAATCACGCCTTTATCCCTTAGTTATGTATTATGAGTATATAGTGATGTAATGTATTTAGGATGTTTGTTTGACTAGGTTTGCACTATCCTGCTTACCGCTACGCATTTTTGTTTCACCCAAATGTTACATACATACATATAATCACGTCTTTTTCCCTAATGGGGTAGGCAGAGCGTAATCGACCTAAACAAAAGTCGTTCCACCACGTCGGATAAAGTTTTTAGGGTTATTTAAGATAGATTTGTAGGTATATTACTATAGTAACAGGTTGTCAGCCTATCGCCAAATTGCAATATACAGAGACCCGCCTTTCGCTAATTGCTACAGCATGCCTAGGAGGAAATGCAGCTGGCACATTCTATGTTTTTCTCTCGCTTCCAGTCCAGCACGGGAAACAAAGGTCAGGTGGAACAAAAAGTAACATGGGCCAGAGAAGTTTGAGATAGGGTTTAGATAAGATAATCATTTATTTGCTCTTAAACAAGGTACACATATACAGGTGTTACAAATTATGTATTTAGAATCACTTGTTTAACTGTTTACAATAGCATGCAAAAAATAATACATTTCTTAATAATAACAAAATATAATGTTTGTTAACAAAGGCACTATAATGATGACACACCTTGCCAGTCAATAGGCAAAGGAAGAAAAAAGACGAGATGGCTGATGACTAGATGAGTTAGACTTGATGTGGGCTCGATAGAAGAGGAAGAAAGATTAAAACACCCTTTAGATACAATATTGATCAAATAGCAATTAAGGGATATATTCACGCTATTCCAACCCACATTTGGTGACAGGTTTAATCTATCACTAAGAGCTGGTGATCATCGGGATTAAGGGGATTCAGGTGAGCTAAGTAACGCCACACGGAAACACAGTATCACAAGGAGTCTTAACTATTTAAAATGTAGAAGGGCATTTATACCGGGTGTAAGGGACAGCGTCTCGAAAACTAATAGAGGTTGCTTAGTCAACGAAACTGAACTATTATCACCAGGAAATGAAAAAAATAAATTGAACTTACCATACAAAATGACCACCTCAGTCAGACAATTTGCATGGAAGAACAAATATATGTTTTTTACTTCCTGAAAAACCGTTGATAGTTGTTCAGTTCCGTTGACTGAGTAACTCCTATGAGTTTGCGGGACGCTGGCCCATACCTTATCGTAGACTAAAAACAGACTCCTAGTGAGCCGATTGGCAGTTGAAAATAATTTTTAATACAGCTCTCGTGCCTTTGCAAAATATTTTTATACATATATACATAAAATCACACCCTAATGGAGTAAACAGAGCGTAAACGAATAAAACAAAGGTCGTTCCGTCACATTCTATGTTTTTGTTTCGCTCCCAGTCCAGCATAGAAAAATATTTTTATTTAGGTACATGAAAACCATTACCTCTTTCGAGCGTGTAATGCCCTTTCTGATACAGCTTGTACAATGAATTGCGACGCTTTCCACTTTCCTTTCAGTGGTGGCGCTAGTAAGCTCACTGTACCCTATAAGGGTTTATTCCGATCATTACTCCGCTCGTTTCACCAATACGTGTCCCCATTTGCTCTAAGCCCTCGCAAACTGACGATTTTATATTAGAATTTGTATGAAAATCTGACGGTTTTCATGAAAAGCTATCGTAGTTTGAGGATTTTATGATATTGTAATTTAAATGATTCATCATCTCCCTAGCCTTATCCCGTATCAAACGGGGTCGGCTACCTAATCTACTGGTTTTAACACAGAGCGACTGCCGTCTGACCTCCGCAATCCAGAAGGGAAACCAGACCCAATACCAGGTTAGGTCAGTTTTCAAGCCGCCAGTGCTTAGCACTGGCCTCTGACAGGGCTTAACGTGCCTTCCGAAGCACGGAAAAAGCGTCGAATATACACCTCCAGAAAAGTTCAAATAGGTTATAGGCTGGTACTGTCCCGTAGTGCTGACGGTTTAAATCACATGGCAAAACCTTTAACGCCTACCTGAAAGTGGTATATTCGTGGGTTTATATGTACATCTATGAGATTACCACCAATATTTAAAGGTAGTGGCGTCGAAACTCGCGACAAATTTTGTAATTCTAATTCTGAGCTAATACTGTCACATTTTTAACTTTGACATTAGAACAGGATAACAAATAAACACCTGTGACATTCCTAATCTGACAAAGTCATGTGTTTATTTGCTATCCTGTTCTTATGTCCAAGTTAAGAAAGTGATATCGAGAGCTATGAATTAGTTCAAGTATAGTGCGTCCAGAATTGACACCAGTACTTTATTAGCACATTTGTTTATTGAACACAAAATCTCAGAATCAGTTCTATCTGACCTGACTTTCAGCCTTCAGCAGTGAAAACAAAATTGTTTACTGGCTAATTGAACCTGAAGCTCTGTAATGGACTCACGAAAACTGGAACACTGTAAATAAGGTCGAAAAAATATGTTTTGAAGTGAAATTTTTCAGGTAACTTGTTAAAGAGGAAATTAAAACCATTGGAGGAGGGTTTGACGGTGGAGATTGCTAATTGAGAATTGAGAATCCTGATGACCCGAATACGATGCTTGAACATAAAGAAAGTAGTACTTTACTTCACTACATAGTATAAAACAAAGTCGTTTTCTCTGTCCCTATATCCCTATGTATGCATAAATCTTTAAAACTACGCAATGGATTTTGATGCGGTTTCTTTTAATGGATAGAGCGATTCAAGAGGAAGGTTTATATGCATAATATATTAGAGAAACACTGATAATGTTCGTGCGAAGCCGGGGCGGGTCGCTAGTCTACTACATAATTTAAATTAAGTAAATTTTAACTAATCTTAAAATACGCTCGTGAATGTGTTCAATTAGAGGATGAGGATTTCTTGCGACTTATATGTAGGTAGTTTTAAATTGTTGTCTTTTGTTGGATATGGACCTCCCATAACTAGGTAGTATTTTTGTTAATACTTTCGCTACACTTCACATTACGGCTCGCAACCACGATTGATGCAGCTCGATCGAAACGTCGGGCAAAGGTCGCTCAGATCCGATACAATATAATAACAGTGAGCATTTGCCATACTCACCACGCTTGGTTGGCAAGCCAGCGCACTGAAAATTTATATTCACTCTGCTGCCCATACCCTAAGTAACCCCTAGACAGTCTAAAAATAAACTAATTCGTTTGGAAAATCCGAGAATCAAACGAAAACTTTCAGTATTGTCGTACTAAGTTAGAGCCCGAGTTACCTTTCAACTCAGACAACTTGGTTGGTCGGTTGTTTAACTTCTCCAATGTTGTCTACTCTTTAATCTTTGTTCTATTCCTGTTTTGTACCCTAGTGGATAAGGGCTACTTTTAGACACGAACGTGATAGAACACCTAATTTTTTGTTACCCTTTACTACTGTATTTAAAAGAAATAGCTGAAATAGGCTGCTCCATGAAACTGAACAAATTTCCCCAAGGAACATACGAAAAAAATTGCACTTACTGTCTGGTCAAGTTGTGTGGAAGGTCAATTTTTTTTTTTTTTTTTTTTATATGTATAGGCGAGCATTTGTCCGCCATCTCACCTGGTGGAAAGTGACGATGCGGACTATGTTGAAGCATACTCACCTATGTAGTGCCTATTCACTCTCGCCTTGAAAAGGCCCAGGTTATATTGTTCCGGAAACAGATCCGCCGGCAGGGAGTTCCACTCCTTAGCCGTTCGCATTAAGAATGTGGAAGCGAACCGCTTCGTGCGAATTTGTGGTATATCCACGACATAAGGGTGGAACCCCTGTCCACGCCTCGTGCTCCGGAGATGGAAAGGGGAGGGGGGTATAAGGTCATGAAGTGCTAACGCGCACTCCCCGAAATGTATCCTGTAAAATACCGACATGTACGCCACTCTGCGACGGTGCTCAAGGTTCTGTAGTTTTGCCTCAACCAGTGCTGAGTCTCCAATGAGCTTCTTAGCACGTTTCTCGATTGAGTCTAAGGCAGCCAGCTGGTATTTAGCTGAACCGTCCCAAAGGTGGCAGCAGTACTCCATACACGATCGGACTTGAGCTGTGTACAACTGCAATAGCTGTCCCGGTGTGAAGTATCGCCTCACCTTCGAGAGGATACCAAGTTTTTTGGCAGCTGTTGTGGCCAGAGACTCAATGTAACGTCCAAAGTTCAAGTCGGACGAAAGGCTTTTTTTTTTATTAAATTTTTTTTCGACCTATGTACCTTGGTTAAAGTTCTTCAGTTTCATGGATAGAATCACATCCATAAATAAGGTCAGCAATTTTTTTCTGGACTGAGAAAGGAAGTTATGACCTTACCTTTTATTTCTTTTAGGTTTAAGATAGAGAAGAGAATTATAGGTATGTTCTGGATATCATGAAAATACTTAAGACTTTCGACCTTAAAGTAAAAATATTTTTATTTGGTGAAAAATTATACCTATCTAAGATGGCAGTTTTACAATTTACAGCAAGCGGAATTCTCCACTCAGTCAAATAATGCTGATAGGTAACCATTTTCTTCTCTATTAGTAACTACCTATGCGTCACCTTACCGCACTTTGAACACAATAGAAGTAATTTTAAAATAAGGAGCAGATGCTTAGCTTACTTCTATCTACTCCGTCATGACTTCATGACTCAGTAAACCTTGTCAACAATAGTCATGGCGGCCAATTTTCTAGAGATCTGCCAATTGCGCAGGACTAGTTTTTAGTGCCCAAGTGTTTGCGCTATACACAGGTGCACTCTCAATTCCTTCAATCTCTCATTCTCAAGGGGCAGATTGACTGACACGACCAGAGAGAAATCAGGCGCAGGACCAACTATTCACATGACCATCCGACAGCATGGATCACCTTACTTTTCGGACAATCAGGTGATCAGCTTGCGATGTCTACTAGAAACAACAACACAAAGGCATTTCCCCTGCCGGGAATCGAACCCGGGACCTCTGGGTCGAGAGTCCATAGTTCAGACCGCTAGACCACGGAAGCCGTGTCAACAATAGGTACTGATGAAATGACGCGATGACAAACTGACCGATTATGCACTGACTGATATTCCGATTAATCCATTACCATTAATTATCATAACTGTGGAATATTAATCATGCTTCGGAGAGCATAAGCCTTAGTAAATATGACGTTTAATTCTATGACAGGAGCAGTGCACAGCACATTAGAACTCGAAACTTATTACCTCCATGACTCTTAAGGTGTTATATAAGTTACCGCCCCGGCTTCGCACGGAATTTATCAGTGTTTCTCTACTATATTATGCATGTATTATACATTTAAACCTCTTGAATCACTCTATCCATTACAAGAAACCGCATGAAAATCCGTTGCGTAGTTTTAAAGATTTATGCATACATAGGGATATGGGGACAGAGAAAGCGACTTTGTTTTATACTATGTAGTGAAGTAACGCCCCCATCAGTAAAAAAATCAGAACTCACTAAAAACACAATTAATCGAAAATCCAGTCCAAAAAGCTCAGTTAGTAGTTATATAGATAATTTAGAACTTTACAAAGCGATTCTTAGTTCGTTGTAGTAACAGGAAGACAAGTTGACGTTGGTGGCCGTTATTCGCATTTTTTCTTCTTGTTACTACAACGAACTACGAATAGTTAATTAACATACATACATACATAAATCACGCCTTTATCCCTTACGGGGTAGGCAGATGGTTTAACGCCTCGTAAAAGGCGCTTTCGCCACGTCTGACAAAAATTGAGGGCAATTTTAGATTGTAATATGTAATGCTATAGTGACAGGTTGTCAGCCTATCGCCTAAATTACAATACACTGTAACCCTCGAGTCCCTTTTGCTGACTTCAACAGCATGCCCGGGAGGAAGGGCAGCTAATTAATAAGGTTCTAAATTATCTTAATTAGTATTACTTGAGTCTGTTGGGCCGGTTTTTCGATTCACTGCGTTTATAGTGAATTATGTTTTTTTTACTGATGGGGGTGCCACTTAACTCAATCGCACTCAACTTAATTCATAATTCTACTGCTAAATGCCGAGTAAAGCTGCCATTCCACCAATATGCGGACTATAAGGGCTTATATACATCATTCGTGATGTGCACACTAGTAAGGCTTGGAATTTTCTCTCCGTTTCCGTCCCTTCAATATATACAAATAATCATTCCATCCTTATATGGGGTCATAGGTATTTTTGGGGAAAGCTTACATTTAATTTAATCTGCGTACCATTTTTCCTATAAATTACACCCTTTCAACTAAGTGAGATCAATCATGCATAAGTGAGAAGTTTATTATTGACGTTATAATCGTTAAAATTTCAAAGTTCACAGTAGAGTTTTTACCGCAAGTCATCTCCCTAGCCTTATCCCGTATCTCACGGGGTCGGCTACCTTATCTAGGTGATTGAACGACGGTACTGGTTTTTACACAGAGCAACTGCCCTCTGACCTCCGCAACTCAGAAGGGAAACCAGACCCAATCTTAGATTAGCACTTTCAGGGTTTTCAAGCTGCAAATGCTTAGCACTGGCCTCTGACATGCCTTAACGACTAATATCTACAGTATTAAACGATATTAACCGGGACCAATTTGTTACCGCAAGTGTATTTATGAAAACAAAAATAAAACCAGCTGACGTAAAACAAAAGCAGAACTTTAGTTAATTTAAGGCGGAGCTGTTAATTAGGCAAAGTTTGATGAAACGTGCGGGTTTTGCGGTCGAGCGTCGCCTTAAATATTGTTGGTGATTAAAATTGAACATTCTTGGGGTTAGGTTACATTTGGTGGAGAATCTTATAAAAGTTTAAAGTTAGAGCAACGTTTGACAAATATTTCATCACAAAACTTTACCTTCGTCCTTGCTGGACTGGGAGAGACTGAAAAACATAGAATGTCCCAGTTGCCCTTCCTCCCGGGCATGCTGTAGAAGTGAGCAAAAGCGATTCGAGGGTTACAGTATATTTTAATTTTGGCCATGGGCTGACAACCTGTCACTTCAGCAGTACACATTACAATCTAAAATTGCCCTTAATTTTTGTCAGACGAGGCGAAAGCCCCTTTTAAGAGGTGGTGAATGGGATAAAGGCGTGATTTATGTAGGTATGTTTATAACTTTACTAAAGAAGCCCGATGGTGTAGTGGATAGGGCCGCTGCCTCCTGAGCGGGAGGTCGTGGTTCGAACCCCACCACGAACCAATGTGTTTTACGATTTTCGAATTTCATATGTACGTTTATTCGGATCTTTTTCCGTGCTTCGGAAAGGCACGTTAAGCCGTTGGTCCCGGTTAATATCGTTTAATACCGTAGATATTAGTCGTTAAGCTATATCAGAGGCCAGTGCTAAGCTTTGGCGGCTTGAAAACTCTGACCTAATCTAGGATTGGGTCTGGTTTCCCTTCTGGGTTGCGGAGGTCAGATGGCAGTCGCTCTGTGTAAAAACCAGTACCCTCGTTCAATCACCTAGATTACGTAGCCGACCCCGAGAAATACGGGATAAGGCTAGGATGATGATGATGTTTGTAACTTTACTCCCTTTTTAGTTAGCTTCACAGTACCTACGTGAATGTACTGCACATTTCCAGACTACATTTGAAAAATTTCAAAACTTTTACTGAGAGCATTTTGCAGCCTTTTCTCCGCCATACCTATCACAGCTAGAAGTGAGTACATTTATCACACTGCCGTAGTTGCAGTGCATAACGCATAAAAAATTGCTACGGTTACTACTGCGTAGAAGCCAGTATTATTTTATTGTGAATCTTTATCCGTGCCACTTGTTTTTTCTTTTATGCGTGGTCTAGTGGTCAGGGCCATGGGCTTACGACCTGGAGGTCCTGGGTTTGAAAACCAGGGGGAAACACAAAGTTGATATTTGTTAATTTATCACTTTGTGAGATTTTCGCTAGTTTGCTTAGGATCACCTGCTTGTCTGGCATTAAAAAGATTCCGTGCTTCGGAGGGTACGTTAAGCTGTCGGTCCCGATCGCTGTTTTTGATAGTTGTCGTTACTAAAACCATGTCAGAGGCCTAATGGCTCTGCTACTAGGCTGTTTGAAAAACTCTTACACCAAGGTTCTTCGTGTCGTTGTTCGACTCGAGAATCCACTTGAAGAAGAACTCCTTTAACCTTTAGGTTGCCTGGCAAAAATTGACCCTTTACAACACCTGTAAATCATCCCATTACAAAGGTCAGTAGTCGGTAACTACTGACGACAATCACGGCAATGAGGAAATCTGTGCAGTTTATTACAGGTCTGATAGAAAGTCAAAGTCAAAGTCAAATCATGTATTTCCAAATAGATTCCTAAGAACACCTTTAGAAAGCCATTAGCGAGTCTATTCCAAAAATAAATAAATATCTATGTCACAAAATAAAATAAAACTATATCACAATGAAGAAGAAGCATTAGAAACTCGCACTTTGCCCCTTCCCTTCGTTTTATCTTATTCTTACTTTTGTCCTTCTTTTTGTTCAAAATAGGGTTTGTGACCGCAATGTGTGCCAATTTCTTAGGCTTGGCTGAAATATCAGACCTCCAGACATCTTTGTCATTAGTATAGTCATCTAACTTATAATAGGCTTTCCGACATAATGTGTTTTTAATAGTATCTTTAAATTGATTTTCTGACAAATTTAATATATGGTCAGGTATTTTGTTATAGTATTGTATACTTAGACCTAAAAATGATTTTTTTACTTTAACTAACCTAAACGGGGTTGGTCAATTTTATTTTTGCTTCTAAGGTTCCGGTTATGCCTGTCACCATTTTTGGTAAAACTATGAATATTTTTCCTTGCATACATAATATTTTCATATATAAATTGACATGGTACAGTTAAAATATTTATCTCTTTGAACAATTCTCTTAGGGAATCACGACATCTGAGTTTGTAGATACTAGTTTTACATGGATACCTAGTTCTAACCTGAATTTTCCAGAGTCAGATATGCATCAGGCTGAATGTGTATCAGTGATTGTGTCACCAGTAATCACTGACAATAATGTAACACTTACTTTAATAAAATGTTCTAGTTACACTCATATTGTTATGAATTAAAAAGTATTGTCATGTGGTGCTGGATTTGAATAGCATCCATCACGACCATCATTCCATATCTTACCGCGGTTGTCATAGGGATGTCGAGGTTTTCGGGTGGTTTCGAATTAACGGGTTTGTAAGGAATTAAAATATTCTTTAATTGGTGGAGGTCTGTGTCCAACAGTATAGATAGTTGTGTGTAGCTGACGATGTATTAGAATAAAACAATATTTTTGATGCGTTTGCGATTCCCCTAGGTAAAATTCAACAAAACTCTCTCACACAAAACACAATCCCACGTTCACGGGAAGTGCGATTGTGTATCATTCTCACATTCAGTTTACAATTCTTTTTTAAACTTCCCGCTGGTTTTGCATTTGCCCGCATTCAAATTTGCAAAGCGCTTTTACGACCTCGTTTTATGGGGCGGCTGGAAAAGGTCCCATTTCGTCACGGAAGATTTGAAACAATAAGTGCCATGTTGTGGCTTAGGTTTTACTCAAGGTGGAGGGTTCGTCGACCGAATGGTTAATGGAAAGTGAAGTAGGTACGGTCAAGAGCACTCTTATCGTATACTCAGGCGATTCTAGATTCTACGGGGTTTGTAATAAGAACCACAGTAGGTATCGAAAATGTCAAGTTAGGTGTGCTTGGTCTGTACCTAGGTACGTTATTTTGTTCTGGGGTGAAGTTGTTTACGTGTTAGATTCATTCTACTGTATTTTTGTAGCAAAATTTCGTTTTAATTAACTTTCCTTGGTAACAGATGGTAATGGCATGAAAACTGTTTTGATAATTGTTTTTAAAAACAAGGTTTTTGTTTTAATTACTGATGCTATGGCGATTACCTGAAGAAAAATTATGTTGTTGCTCTGTTTAAAATAAGTTCTATCTTTCCTCCGCGCAATTTTCAATAGGATTTCGATATTTTCCTAGCCTGTCTGTTATATTAAACCCTTTATCTGTTTACTAAACTAAACTACGAAATTCGCCGTTCAACCATTTCAGGCTCAATCAACGTTTTAACCGACATTACCATATCCCAGCTGCTTTAGGTCCCAAAATACAGGAAAATTAAATATAGCTTAAAAAAATTCGATTAGACTGATATATTCCTAAATGATAAAATTTTGATAATCAGCATTAAATTTATAGAAAATATGGTAACCATTTGTTTTCTATAAATTTAATGCTAATTGACAAAATTTACTATGTTTTATTATCATTTACGAATGTATTTTTTTACGTAACGTATTTTTCTTTGTTGATATATTTGTAGTTTTATGTATTTTGAGACCTAAGACCAGACCATGTCCCGGTAATGTCGGTTAAAAAGTTGATTGACCTTTCAACGTGAAAGAGTAACAAACTTTAATAAAGATTCGAATTATAATTTATGCTTTAGCAATTTCCCCTTTTCATTACTTATTGGAGTATATTGAAGCTAAAGCAATTTAGTCTATTTCGGTTATGGTATGGAAAACCTCGTTTCATGGAAAACACTTGAGTGGGTCTTCGTTTCACCTAAAGTTCGTTCACCCTAATAATGGAAAACCTTGGTTAGGTTTCTCCTGAAGTAGAAATCCCGATGATAACAGACCGTGAAACCGTGGCAAGTTTGAAGAATTAAAACAAAGAAAGATACACTTTCTTATCTTATCATTCTTTGTTTTAATTTTAAAATATTTAACGACTTCATTTGTATTAGAAAAAGTCAAATTACCTAGAATTTGGTAATTGCGTTTCGGGATTTATAAAGTAGAGCCAAAAATTTCATTCAAGAGTTCTGTTAGCAATGTTTTTATGGAGTTGTTCTCTACATACATACATACATATAATCACGCCTTTATCTCTAATGGGGTAGGCCGAGCGTAAACGACCTAAACAAAGGTCGTTCCGCCACGTCTGACATAGTTTTGAGGGTTATTTAAGATAGAATTCTAGGTATATTGCTGTAGTGACAGGTTGTCAGCCCATCGCCTAAATTACAATATACTGAAACCCTCGGATCCCTTAGCTGGATCTTACAGCATGCCCGGGAGGAAATGCAGCTGGCACATTCTATGTTTTTCTCTCGCTCCCAGGCCAGCGTGGAAGTACTCCACCGATTATGAAAATTATCTGCAATATATATTGGATCAGGCAGTCTTTCGATTTTGTTCTATATGTATATTTTACGTAGAATGCTAATAGAATCAGTCTCTACCTCTTAGCGGTCCTTTAAGGCTTCTGCGTGCGTGAGTCTTGGTCTCTACTGGCTTAAACTAGTTAACAGCCAACCAAATAAGAAGGATATCTTTTGCCTAAGTTTTTCTTGTCTCGAAGAAGGATGTCTTTTGCCTAATTGTTGCCTTGTTTCTCTCTTGCTTATTATAAATACTCACATTACCCCTTTGCCCACAGGAAAGCGACGCGGCAGGTGGTGGATGCGTGGCTGGTATCACATGCGACCCCGCCAAGCGCCGAGCTCGCGTCCCCTTCGCGGGCTGGATCCGGGTCGGGAGCTACTACGCCAGTCAGGTAAATATGAGACGTTGTAAGAAACGGACGCGGCAGGTTGGGGACGCGTGGCTGGTGTCACATGCGACCCCGCCCAGCTCCGAACTTGCGTCCCCTTCGCGGGCTGGATCCAGATCTGGAGCTACTACACCAGTCAGGTAAATATGTCACGTTGGCTGCAGGAAAGGGACGCGTGGCTGGTGTCACATGCGACCCCGCCCAGCGCTGAGCTCGCGTCCCCTTCGCGGGCTGGATCCGGGTCGGGACCTACTGCACCGGTTTGGTAAAAATGGCTACCTTACTTCGACTGGCAGGATAGCTCAGTAGATAGTACAGTTGATTCGACTTTTGTATTGAATAAACTGATTTGAAACAAATAATTTAAAAATATGACATTTGTTTATATATTTGAGTTGTGCGTGAATAACCCACAACTATTAGTATAGCAGGAAGGGTCACTATCTACTGAGCTATTGATCTAGGCAAACTAAGAAGACTACAGAAGGAGGGATGTTTTTTTGTCTGGGCAGCTCCTAAAATTTAAGTGGTGATAGTATGCAAACAGAGAAATTCCATTTCAACTATGCTTTATGTCAAGTTTTACATAGTTTAAAGAAATTGCCCTTTACCTTCGTGGAATAGTTAAACATAGTTTAACGAGCAAAGGTTCTCACAGGTAGCCTTATAGAAATTCTTAGAACATTTGGGACTAAGAAAGTGTTCTAAGCATTTTGTCCACTTTTGAATAAATACAAACTTATACATTGTATTTAAAGTGATTAAATTTGGTCAGGTTTTCCAGATGCATGTCCGTGCAAGTTATACAAGGTGCCGAAGGGTTATTGGCTCGTAGGCAAGTAAAAAAAATCTCATTTTATTTTGCATGAGATTTGATGGAATGATCATTCATACTTTCTTCGCTTAAACCTTCAAAAACATTAAGTTATAAACATTCTAAAACATTTTATATGAGTTGCAGATTCATATTGATTCATAATCATAGCGATTGTAGTTGAAATAAAAGGCCAGCTATCTTGTTAATTATTTCAGGGCTTCAGAAAATGCGAACACATCTGTATCCCTTTCGGGTTGGGTAAAGCTTACTAAAAACCGGTTTCACCAAATCTGAAAATTTGCTGAACGTGATATCAGTGTCTACAGCTGTAGTAATAGCCTATTATCAGCATGAATAATACAAATAAACATAAGCCAAACTATTTGAGATATTACGTACGTCGTTGAAATATAGACCAGCTATCCCCGTACTATTTCAGGGCTTATGCTAGTAGATGTAGTGTGAAATTTTCACCTGAAAATTATGCACATGCCAACATATAAATGGCCTGTGTTGTTGGTGAGTCTTCGATAAATTTGGGTTATTCCTACAAGCTGCTTGGACCTCGAGCCTACATCAATCTTGTGTCTACCCTCGTGTGGTGTTGCCAAACAATTTATCTAGGTCGTGGGATACTACATCTTAAATTGGACCGTACCTAAGAGGCTTTGAATATTTCTAAGAATAGGACACAGAAAGCTATGAAGATAAACGGTACTATTTTGGTTGATAAGAGCTGGCAATACCATCGAGCATTTTGAAAACGCTTTTTTTTAAGACCGTGACAAACCACCTTAAAATTATATTTGAATTGTTAAGTTAATCTTGATTAATGACTTTTGTGTAATCACAATTCATTTATTCTAAATTAAAAACAGACGATAGTATGTTAGAAATGTGACACTGCATTGTTGTTATTCTGAAAATATTACAAAGCGTTGCACATGGTAAACCAAGGATATTTTAGTTGTAAACATTTAATCTGGAGTGACCTAGTTCTTGCCAACAAGCTACAATGTCCAGACACTTGGTTTGCTCCACTACATTTGGAGAAATGGAGTGGTTACCCTAGTTACAAGATGAACCCTTCGCGGTACAGTTTCTTTCGCCACGAATGAATACAAATATGACTGTTGTTTATTGTAAAGGACACTAGGGAGGAAAGGGGTTTGAGTAGACGAGATTATTCGACTAGTTTTAAAAGTGATGCGAAGCAATGCTCGAAAAAGACGCGTATTTTAAAGCGATCTCAAACTCGAGAGCAATATTAAGTATGGATTTGACAGGCCAGTTTGTACTGAAATGACATTTCTGATACGAACTCAAACTCGCTGTCACTCTTGAGAGCTGATTATTTTTTATTTATTTATTTCACAAAAAAGGTATTTACAGAATATAATCTGACCTCCACAACCCATTAAGGAAACCAGACCCAATCCTAGATTAGGTCAGAGTTTTCAAGCCGCCAATGCATAGCACTGGCCTCTGATTATGTTACATTCTCGCCAAACTGCGAAAGCAGTTTGTTGGCATGGTAGCACTCATTACATAATGGCTAACAAATACCTATCTTATATTGTAGTAGCTAATAAAAAAAAATAACATAAAAAGAGTTTAAAACTATGAATTATGGAGAATGATTAATATGACACATTTACATATTATTATTTTGAAGAACAGTTTTAAGTTTTTTCTTTAGGGTTATCTTCGACGTTATTTTATTCTGTCTTAAAAAGTCTAATTTATTAAATATTTTTGGTATAATGAGTTACAAATACGGCCCTTGAATTCACTACGTGTCATTGGCAGAGTTGTGACTACACAAAAGCCATTAATCAAGATTAACTTATACTTTTTGTCTGTTTTTCGAAGTGCCGAGACTTTTGACGGAAATGATATTTTTTTCCCATCAATCATTATTTGTCATGTTTAGCAGTCGTTTGAGAATATTGCTGGGTAGAGATATGCACACTGAAATAAGTTCACTATCTATTTCCAAAGTGCAAGTGCAATATTTACCGCCAAGTACTATACCAGGTGTAAGGGACAGGGTCCCGCAAACTTGCAGGGGTTGCTCAGTCAACGACACTGAACAACAATCAGTAGGTTTTTTTTTTCTGTAAGTGAAACAAAAAAAATTATCCATACAAATTGTCTGATCAAAGTGAACATCTTGTATGGAGAAGACAATTTATTTTTTTACTTCCTGAAAAAAAAATAGCTGACAACTGTTCAGTGTTGACTAAGCAACCCCTATCAGTTTGCGGGACGCTGTCCCTTACACCTGGTATTCACTAACTTTGCCAAAGCTGAGTTATTGGTTTAACTCTGCTCTGAATTTTACGTGCGATAATGTTGCCATCCTCTGACCGCAACCCTTTTAATTTTAATCACGCTGAACGCAGAACGCTGTCAATAGATTACAGCATCCAATTTAACCCTGTCAATGGCGTATAACGGGGGGCGCACCAGTAAATTGGATATTGTTTACCCTGTAAGTGGGTATGTTTATGCTCTTGGGGGTAATAATTTAAAAATAAATACAAAATTCATCACACATTAAGGATAAAGGCGTTATCATATGTATGTATTTAAACATTACTAACTTAACTTGGGATTAGGTTTAGAGGTCGAATTTAATGTTATTTATTTTTATACCATTGCTTTTGAAGCCTTTGTCTAGCTTGCTCGGTCCAGAAATGACGATGGAGAAGTGACCTGAAAAGTGCTCGGATGCAGCACATCAACATGCTTAGCACCGGATTAAAGTGAGAGTAGGAAGAGAGATGTTATTTTTTCATCGTTCATTTCAATCTACCCAGTTTAGACCTCAGACTCTTCTGCTCAATTTCAACGCTTTTTGGACACCACTCGTCAAATCCACTTCAACGCCTTCCGGACCCTACTTTTTTACACCGCCTTAATACCTTTTGGACCCAACACTTGGCCACTTCAACGCGATTCGGATTCCACTCGTCTGCCAACTCCAATTAGGAAGCGGAAACTTCCGCCACCTTTTATTAGCATCTTTAATGAAGGATGTGATCAGCAACCGTTTCAAGTCCAAGCCCCGAGGGCCTTTTGATATATTTCAGTGCGGGTTTCTGATCTGCGACTTTGCCTGCAATTTTTGATCTTTCTATGGACAAGAGAAGACTATTTTATTCAAATTCTTAACTTGATTTGATAAATAAAATCTCACATTGCAATGATCTCCGCAAAATTGTTATCGAAATACAAATACAAAATACTTTATTTCCACAAAACACATTACAAAAAATAAAAACACACAATAAAGAATAACATAACAAACAGGACAGGTAGGCAGATATAGATATTCTTTATATATATTATGCTTTATTTTTCATCTGGTATACGCTTTAAAAAGCTCAAAGGACATCAAAGGAATACGAAAATGCCTTCCTTATACCGATTCGCCATATAAATTTGAAATAGCAAGTCGTAAAGGAAACTCAAGTATTGTCGTAGCGTGAACAACTGTAGTAGACAATAGGCTTTGATTTATAATAACCGCTGTTTAGAACTTAGCATAAGTTTGTGAATGTCAAGTGTTGTGAAGTTTAGTATCACAGCTAAATCATTCATTGGTCTTGATAACGTCATAAATCGGTTTATGTTATTTCCTGTAGTTTGATTTGTGTTCGTCTTGAAGCGTGTTTATGTTTAGATTACTTTTTGTAAGGTTTCTAACAACAATTCTTTTTTACTAGAAATAATCAGAGTATTAGATCGTCCCTTTCAACAAAGGTCAGATACTTTTTATCAGCAAAGCAAAGTATTCTAAAATAACCAAAGAAAAATACATTTTTGTCTCTAAAAGCTCTATTTGTAATGATGAAATCTGCAAAAAGTAGAAGATTTTTATCTGAAAGAGCCATTTAAAAAAAAATTAATGACACTAATACGGAAATTCCCTTTGCAGAAAGATCTCAGCGCACGAATTCGAGCGCGGTGGCCTGCTGAAGCCGCTGGTGACGACAGTAGATGGAACTCCGACCTTCCTCGGAGACCAGCCCCATGCCACACCGTCGCGGCCGCAGCGGCGGTCACGGCATGAGCTCAAGCAGCTGGACGAGAAAGAACTTATATTTGAACTTGTAAGTAACCTGACGGCTATATTTACGACATGCATTACTATTTCCCACCGTTCATTTGTTTTTCATGGCGTTCATTTGTTTTCACAGTGTGCATTTGGTTTTTCACGGGGCTCATTTGTTTTTTGTTTTTTTGGCATGCATTTTGCTATCGAGATATCGTACAGCAATAACTTAGTACGTACATACACTGTTTTAAAGAACAATTATTTGAACTTGTAAGTAACTGGTCTTATTTCAAAATGCACAAGAATTGAATTTGTAGCCTGTTTTCCTGGTAGGTACAGTTTCGATTGTGATGAAATTGCAATTTCAGTATTAAATAGTTTCCATTATAAAACCTTTTATTCGTAAACAAATTAAAATGCATTTTACTCTTAAGTTTCAAAAGCTATAAACAAAATTTGCTGTTGCGTGTATATTGATTCAGGGAAAAACAATTAAGTTGAATGTAAACAAAAATAATTCTTCCTTTCTTCACAAAGTCTACAATTTGATAAAACGACCTGATGTTATCGATTTCTTCTTAATAATGTCTGGAAAACATTTAATTTATCGAAGCTTTGTCGTCTACTCGTCTGATTTCTCTCTCAATGTGTCCTTTGATCAAAACACCATTTTACCGTGTAAAATACACTTTGATACTGAAAGCGTACTCCCATTATACAAGACTAATAAACAAATGGCTTCGTGTTTGCCAGAGCCGGTTTTAGTATTAGGTAAAGTCCATATTGGCCATTAAAATGTCAATTTGCGAAATGGCATCGGGTGTCGGTGTACGTAAGCCTAAATTAGGCCCTGGCAGTGGACAGGGCACAGAGGTCGCTGATAAAATGGCGGCGCTGTCTGATAATTACTTGTAAACAGAAGCAAATATCACGAGCCAATGGATATGCCAGTTTACAGGCATAAAAGTTGTGAAAATTTTCAAAAACACTCCAATATCCTGTTGGCAATTTTGAATTCTGCATGCAAATACTTAGCAAGCCATCTGAATTCCGCAAAAATACCTAATTGCTTAAAATATTTCAAGATGCGCGTGTACTTAAGCACGTGCGGTTGATGTATCATCTACGATTTTATTAAAACCTACGTACCGTAATCGGCAGTAAATATTACCCAGCGATCGACCTTTGGGAAGAGACAATCAGCAAATTTCTGCTTCGCAATATGTTATCTCTATTTTCCTTGTACAGTACAACTTCTAACAAACGTCACGTAGATTCAGTTCAAGTTCATATTTTCTACTAAAGGCGTATGTACTTATCTCAGAATTGACCGATTATCACAACGCCTTCCTGGTATTCTTCCATGCTAGACAGAAAAGCATAGAATGTGCTAGCTGCATTTCCTTCCGGGCATGCTGTTAAAAACCAGCAAAGAGATCTGAGGGTTTTTATATATTGCAATTTAGGCGATGGGCTGACAACCTGCCACTACAGCAATATACCTACAAATTAAGTAACCCTCAAAACTTTGTCAGTTGTGGCGTAACGACCTTTTTTTTAGATTGATTACGCTCTGCCTAGAGATAAAGGCGTGAGTTATATGTATGTATGTATTCCTGGTCTTATTTTATTTCAAGACTATACCGACTGCCAAGTCCAAGCAGCCTAGCAACAGACCTATCACAAGCTCAAATCGTGTGCCACCCACCAGGCTCATGTTAACTGTGTTGTTGAGTAAGGTAGGAGGTCTCGGTATCTTAATACGATTTTTATCACCGTCTCGCGCCTCGTGTTCTGATGGCATCCGACACCTGAGTACCGAAAGTTGTCGCGAATACGATGTCTGCTATGTCAAGGTTGTCGTCAACAGCAGACGTATCGTAACTGCCTCCGTAGTCTAATGGTCTAATCCATGATGATACTGGTCGTAAGTTCGATTCCCATGATGGGAACACAAAGTTGATATTCGCCAATTTATCTTTGTGAGATTTTCCCAGTCAGGACAATGCAGGCAATGTAGCTGTACTATGTACTACATACAAATAATTACGCCTTTATCCCTAATGTGGTAGGCATAGCGTAAAAGACCTGAACAAAGGTCGTTCCGCCACGTCTGACAAGGTTTTGAGGGTTATTTAAGATAGATTTATAGGTATACTACTGTAGTGAGAGGTTGTCAGCCCATCGCCTAAATTACAATATATTGCAACCCTCGGAATTTTTAGCTGGTTTTTACAGCATGCCCGGGAGGAAATGCAGCTGGCAAATCCTATGCTTTTTCTCTCGCTCCCAGGCCAGCATGGAAGAAATATGTATGTACTAGACAGTTTAAAATCTCTGACAGCAGGGTTAATCAATCAGGTTCTTTTACTTGAAAACCCACTCGGTAAGAAGAAGATGTCAAGGTTGCCGTCAACAGACGTATCATAACTATTGACGAAGGGGGAAAGTTTATATTCGGCCATTGTTATATATGTGATTGCGGAGTTCATCGCTCTTTTACTACGACAATTTTGATAGCGTCATATGCGGTTTATGTCTCACATTATGAATATTTTACTGTTCGCGATAACGTCCTCTGCATTTATTACGCAGAATTATGGAGATGCCTTTGTCTCGTGACAACAGGAGTTGCTACACGATCTTTCCTTTTGTTTGTAATAATTTCTTCCATGCTGGCCTGGTAGCAAAAGAAAAATATACCATGTGCCAGCTGCATTTCCTCCCAGACATGCTGTTAAAACCAGCTAAGGGACCCGAGGGATTCAGAATATTGTAATTTAGAAGATGGGCTCACAACCTGTCACTACAGCAATATACCTACAAATCTATCTTAAATAACCCTCAAATTTTGTCACACATAGCGGAACGACCTTTGTTTAGGTCTTTTACGCTCTGCCTACCCCGTTAGGGATAAAGTCGTGATTATATGTATGTATGTAATTTCTGTAGCGCGAAGAGTATCTTGTATGTCATCGTTCAATATTGTTCTGTTCCTCGCGATTATATGCCTTCATTTTCCTCAATTGTTCGCAATGGTTCAACAAAAAACAGGAACCGCTCTCCTTCACCTACAAATGTTTATCTCACTTTTAAGGTCATTGCCAATGTATCCTTTTCATTTGTCGATTCTATAGTACGGGCGTATCCAGTAGCTGTGTTTCTATGTGTGCTGTTGCTTGTATGTCCGTGTTGTTTGATTATCGAGTCAAGTGCGCGTGTACTCAGTTCTTACTCCATTAATCTACTCATTTTGTCCGCTGGCCTTAATTAAAAGACACTTCTAGTGTCTATTAAATCTTTTGTGTCTATTATCAATAGATATAGAGACGAATGTTTCACTGAAAATAATTAATGAACCAGTTGAACCAGTTTACGCACGAAATGAGCTTTGAATGCATTTTTTGTATGAATGGATTTTTTGACAGGTTTCCCTGCATGCAGCAGCACCCTTGCCTATGTTCATTTTAAGCCCAGAGTCGCTGGAAACTGTTCGACAATTTGAGAAAACTTTGTTGCCAACGCGGATAGTTCGTTCGTTCTGTGGTCAAGAGCTTCATTCATCGTTCGCTTTACTGGGAGTAAAATAACGATTTCACAACTGACCTAAAAATATCGAAATTTTAATCATTATCAGGATGTTTGTTCGTATCGGTTATTTTCACACATCTGTCGTCAGTTTATAAAACTGTATGGAAACTGCGATGACGTAGGTCCGCACGAGCGTGTAGTTGTGTGAGTGTGTGTATGATTCATTTGCCGATTCATTCATTCACTCACACATGGACAGGCTCAATGATATCGTATACTCGCATGTTAATACCTTTTAAATGGGAATTGTGTCGCATTGTTAGGAATTTAAATTGTACTAGGTTTAATAGGTGGTTTGTATATCTGCATCTGTTGTTTTAATTAAAAAATAGAAATCCCTAGATCTGATTTCGATTATATGGTGAAAAGAAAATAGGTAAACAAAATTCTTATTAAATATCAGACCAGCAAGAAATATGTCCTAAAAAGAAATATTACAAATGGCTTTTAGCATGTTATGCTAACTTTTGTAATACAGTTTTGTAAGTTTTTTCATTAGCAAACTTTTACTGTAAGTATTGTATTTTGCAAAGATGATTGATTAATGGCTAGGGCCAGAAATATACAGTTATTTAAGTAATAGCACTTAAACTGCCTAAAAAGTTTACGTTTGTTTTGAAAACGAAACCTATCGATTGTTAAGTAGCATAAAATATGTCCATTTGCAAAACTTATTGCATAATTCTTTTACGGAAAGAAATTGACTCTCTTCTTACTTCATACTTTACTATTTACATTTGGAATTACCGTAGAAACAGAAAATATTTATAATAGATTGCTCTTGTGTACGGCAGACAACGAACATTAATAGAACGCTATCTCTGTTCATTTTATTCAACTGAAAAAGACAGCCATTCAATGAAAAGTCTAGTTTCAAAACTCGCAATATACGGGTGAATGTTTTCTGACTAAATTCCTGTCTGCAATTGGCATGGCATGTAAAACCATTCTGTATTTTCATACCCTGGCGAGAACTGGGAGATATTTCGTGCCTTTGTGGTAGTGGTATTTCATGCCTTTTGGAATATGTCATGCCCAGCCGGTGTGCGTTTGAAGTGACTGAATAAACAGACTTGGAAGCTTCGCCCGGTCATGGTGTTGAATATTCTACATTCATTTATGCTCCGTAAACTGTTTGCTGTTTGTGTGTGTATGGCGTTTATCGTGATGTTTTAATCCAAAATAAACCATTGGATCTGCCTAATCTAAAAGCAAATAAGAGGACCCGAGGGTATCGATGCTCTGAAATTCGAGAAATATGCTGACAACCTGTAACTACAGTATACAGTGTTTTCTGAAATGAGTAAACTTTCGAACGTAGCGCAAACTTTTTTGATTCTGCCGTTGACATTTTGGCTTACCCTCAAGATATAGAGGAGTAGTTCTATGTGTGTATTTATGTTGTGATACGATATGACTAAACGTCTTAGTGTTTGGAAAATTTTATAAAACGGAGGCGTGGCAATACAAGTGTTATCATGTTCGATAACCTTTTCACTTATTGGTTGTTCCCTTGACATCGTAAAATATTGTTGATTGTACGATATACAGCTTTATGACGAGACAATATTATTGACGGATTTATTGCTTAATATGAATTGTAGAGAAAGAAAAAAAGATGTTTTCTATATTTCTGATAGAGGACTTAGCAGAACATGATCTGTCAATGAACTTTTTTACGCATAAGCTTATAGATTTGTAAGTTTGTTTTCAATACAAATTTTGACAGATGATGTACAGCTAAAGCTATTTGTCATAGCTTTAAAAAATACTATATTCATTATCCTCTTAAACTGTACCAAGAGAAGCTTTGGTGACGGATATTGCCAAAAACGTTTTGTTTCCTTGTGAGATTTAATTGTGTATAACGTGTAACTTACTGTTTTGGTTAAAATTCTCAATTTTTAATAAGATGAAATGGTATGTATGGCTCTTGGTACACAAAAACATCTAAACAATACATCTACCTATAAAATATGAATATTCTTTTAAAAAAACTTGTAATTGTAAGGTATGTCCCAACAGGCACAAAAATAATTAATCGATTTGAAAAAATATGACTGAATCATTTCCCCCTCCATTACGTTTTCTAAATCAATTTCCTTCGAGATGAAAGTAAATTATACAGAGTACGAATCGAAGGTCAGAAGTGTCCCCGACGTGATGTAGGCGTTAATCAAAATAACATTGTCGTAACATAATATTTACCCTATCAAAGAGGATAAAGCAAGCTCAGAAATGGCGCACAATCTTTGCCCTTTTATTAGAAATCACGTCGATTGTCGATAGCAGGTTTAATAAGTTTGGGAATCACAGACATTATTGCATTGATCAGTCTTTGTGGATTTGTTGTCAGAGTTTTGAGGTTACTTTGCGAGCACTTAATTAAACTAAAGGGCATACGTAGAGCTAGTAAACTGCCTGTAATTTGATTTATGATATACTTATGATAATGATAACTAATAAGTGATAACTGCATCGGTGGTCTAGTGGTCAGAGCCATGGGCTTACGATCTGGAAGTTCTGGGTTCGATTCTCAGTGACACAAAGTTGATATTTGTAAATTTATCACTTTGTTAGGTATTCCCCAGTTTGGTTAGGAAATTGCAGGCTGAATCCCCTGATTGTCCGAAAAGAAAGAGGATTCCGTGCTTAACGTGCCCTACGTTAAGCCGTCGGTCCCGGTCGCTATATTTGATAGTGATAGTAGAGGCCAAAATAGCTGTGCTACTAGGCGGTTAGAAAACTCTGACACCAGGGTTTATCGGGTCTATTGACTCGAGAATCCACTCACTAAGAAGAAGAAGAATGATAAGTTTTTTGCTGATGCTGAGCATTCCCACATACCATCAGAATGAACAAAACTATTTGGTCTACTTGGTTGACCTTAGTCAACCCGATCGCTCTATTTGGGATAAGCTCATGCCCCTCAGTGGAGACGTTTATGAGCTGATGATGATTTGGCGCTAAAAAGGAAAGCAGCTGATGCTTTTTTGTCGCTTCCAGTCTTTAAAAATATAGGTACTAAAGATCATGATAGGTTCAACTAAATCAACATACATACATATAATCACGCCTCTATCCCTAATGGGGTAGGCAGAGCGTAAACATAATTTTATTACTGTATTTTTGTTATTATTTTTTACATTGATGACATATTTTAATTTTCTATCATTGGTATTTCTTTGACATAATTTTAATTTTTTTTTTTTTAATTGTGATGTTAATAATTATTGTTTTTTTTTATTTCTTCTATTAATTAATTAAATATTGTTTTTTATTTACTACCACTCATAAAAAGTTCCTTTTTTTATGTTTAAATTTATTGTGAATGATAAGATTTTATGTTGTTAGTTGTAAGAAAATTGTCATACACAAATATGATTTTGTAATTGATTAAATAAATTGATTAAAACAAACTGAACAAAGGTCGTTCTGCCACGTCCGACAAGGTTTTGAGGGTTATTTAAGATAGATTTGTAGGTATTTTGCTGTAATGACAGGTTGTTCGCCTATCACTTAAATTGCAATACACAGAAACCCTCGTATCCCTTAGCTGTTTATTACAGCATGCCCGGGAGGAAATGCAGCTGGCACATTTTATGTTTATCTCTCGCTCCCAGTCCAGCATGGAAGAATCTATATCTGAAATAATAGAGTCCCCGGGAGTTCTTCGCGCCTAGTACGATATGCCTATAGCACGTCAGAGATATTAATTTATGTGTATTTTTTAAAGTTAGACAGCTATATTGATTTCTGTCGCGGAAGGTCCCAGAATTCTATTAGCATGTCATATATAAGCAGAAGACGCAGCTAGACGTTGTAGTCGGAAATTAGTTCGGAAATCAGACTAGAAACTCAGTTGAGGCGGCTGTTGGACGTTAGACGTGGGTGGACACCGTTTCCCGGCCTCAATGTCATACATACATACATAAAATCACGCCTTTATCCCTAATGGGGTAGGCAGAGCGAAAACGACCTAAACACAGGTCGCTCCGCCATGTCTGACTAGTTTTGAGGGTTATTACAGATGATTATGATGTCTATTGCTATAAGGTTGTCAGCCCATCGCCTAAATTGCAATATACTTAAACCCTCGGATCCCTTAGCTGGTATGTGTGTATGATTTAGTTTATTTTATTTTTTATTTAAGTTTATTTGTAAAACGCAACAGGTAACAATCGATGTATGAATGAAATAATTGTACATTTTTACCTTAACTTGATTAATGCCCTAAGTGTGTTTACACAGGCATTATAAAGTTGTTACAAAAAACAGTTATTTCAAAAGTAAATATTAGGTAAAAAAGTTGGTTTAAATTTCCTGTTAACATGCAGATTTTATCATTATTAGAGTTCTGTATTATTGATATCTTACATTGATATACAGATAGTTATCTATAAGTGAGTGCCAATCACATAGGTAGGCCATTTACAGAAGGCAACCGTGTTTACCAATATCAGATATTACCCGCAAGCCGGCTAGATTAGGTTTCCGCAATTATCTAGCCTTGATACGGCTTACCATGTCAAGCCAATGATTGTATATCTATTGAATTTCTTGATCCAATTACAACTGAACACTGATTGTTGTAGTTCAAGTTCCAACGCCCATATTACAAGCTACATTAGGGCTATATGTTCTGTGTAAATTTTGTCCCGGAATTATGCAATACTCATATTGTTTATTTATAACGAGTTCATCTTAACAAGGAAATGATTTTAATCAAAGTTATGAATAATATAAGGCGTTTGTGAACTAAAACTTTGTTCTCTACAAATGAAGTTTTGGTACTGTTTAGCGTCCTATAACTGCCTCCGTGGTCTGGTGGTCAGAGCCATGGGCTTGGGATCCGGAGGTTATAATAAATAATAAAATAAAAAGTGATTTATTTCCATTTTCTTATGTCTAGGTAATTAACAAAGGTTGGGACACTTCTTTTAAGTATTAGAAGGCCCCGCTCCTCCCACAGGTTATCGTAAAAACGCGTTACAACTAAATTACGATCTAAAATAAAAATAAATAAAAACTAAGAAAAGTAAATATAAAAACTATTCTAGCATGCTATTTTACGGGTGGCGTAGCAGTTGTGTAGTGTGTGTGTGTGTGTGTGAGAGAGAGAGAGAGAGAGAGAGAGAGAGAGAGAGAGAGAGAGAGAGAGAATGTGTGTGTGTATTTATCGAATCCTTTCTTTCTTTTACAAAATTATTGTTAGTAGGGATTCCGTTTTATCATAACTTGAATTTTGAAGAAATTGTGTAACCACCTGTTCACAATCATGGTACGTCATAGGGTAAATATGCAGCTTTTTATTTAGGGAGTTGTATAAATAAGCAGATTGCCTATCAAATTGACTTCTTGCATATGAGGTTTTGACAGGACGAGAGGGAGCAACCCTGTGCACCATTTGCCTGTTCAAAAGATTACTGTCGAATGGGAGAGACCTATGAACCTTTAAAATAGCTAATAATATGTACAACTTTCTAACAGTCAAGAGAGAGCAAAGATCATATAAATCAGATGTTGGAAATCTGTATGGTTTCATAAACATAACTTTTAACACAGATCTTTGGGCTCTCTCCAGTTCCAGGAATTTAGTTTTTGCGCTACCGCCCCAAACAGGAATACAATATACTAATACCGATTGGGCAAGTGCCAAATAAATTTTCTTTATCAGTGTAGGTGTCGCTATATGCCGTAACGTTTTAAATGCCCACATAGCTTTCCAACTCGTTTTGTGACCAATTCTATTTGCAAAGGTCAGCCTTTGATCGATTATAATACCGAGATATTTAGTGTTACTAACCTTGGTTATTTGGGGGCAGTTACAATTTCTATTCCTAGGAAAATCGTTACACGTATGAATCCCGACTCCAAAATCCCCAGAGGGTTGAGATGAGTTATAAATGGAGAAGCACATATAATTCGTCTTGGATGTGTTCAATGTGAGAAGATTACTGTGAAGCCAAAATGCAACTTTGGCTAGGCCAATCTCAGTAAGCATTCTAACTTCTTCCCACAATTTGCCCGAAAAAAACAATGCAGTATCATCAGCATACGAGAATATATGTCTCGTATGCTTCTTCTTCTTCTATCGAGTCCACGGCAAGTCAAACCCCATCTCAAATTTTTCTAGCCCAGTAGTCGGCAACTCTCACCGCATCTGCTGTGGCTTGCATCAATTGCTCTCTCGTACAGGTGGTAGGGCACATAGAGCACGATATTAGATGGACCATGGTTTGTGGGTCAACTCCGCATTTGCACCGAAGGTCGGGGTCACGTGTAAATCCCCACCCGAAGCGGTTATCTTTGCTCCGGCCGCCTTTAGTTGTATGCTGTCTCGTATGCTGAGGTTCTGGGACCGATTTCCAGAGGGAAAATAAAGTTGATAATTGTCACTTTATCAGATTTTCCCTAGTTGGGGTGCAGGGTGAACCACCTGACTGTCCGAAAAGAAAAATGGTTCCGTGCTTCGGAGAGCACGATAAGCCGTCGGTCCCGGTTGCTGTCTTTTATAGTGGTCGTTACACAAACCATGTCAGCCACCAGAGATTATCGGGTCGATTGACTCGAAACCCACTCGACAAAAGAATTATCTCATGACGTCCAGGTCGATTCGATTCCTACTCTGTGTAATTTAATGTCATCTCAAAGGAAATTGATTTAGAATATATAATAGAGAAGAAAATTTATTGGTTCATATTTTTTCAAATCTATGGAATATTTTTGTGACTACTGGGACGCCTGGGACATAACTACCACATTTATAGCTCAATTATTTACTTTAGAAACTTGTGTCTTGAAATGGCGAATTTTACTCAAAAAAAAAATTCAGCAATTAACATACCTGCATACATACATACAATCACGCCTTTATCCCTAATGGGGTAGGCAGAGCGTAAACGACCTAAAAAAAGGTCGTTCCGCCACGTCTGACAAAGTTTTGAGGGTTATTTAAGACAGATTTGTAAGTATATTGCAATTGACACGTTACATACATACATACATACATAACGTCACGCCTCTTTCCCGGAGGGGTAGGCAGAGACACGTTACACAAAAAGCAAATAAAGCATTTTGCTAAATTTTCGACACCAAAACTTTCCATAAAAAATAAATTGAATACAAACGAATCAACTCCTCCTATTTCCCATTCGTTGTCGGAACCGTTCAACAACATTGATTCATTGACTTCCAAGTGGATTGTTTATTTGCGTAGTGAACTCGCTCTTACTTCTGTTAAGGGGCTTTCTACCCTAAAATTTGTCATTAGACTTGAAGATATGCGAATAATACACTAAATGTCGTTCAAATCAGCGTACGCTATGGCCTAAGCGTCTGTAGGCACTTCGAAAAATTAAGTCATAAAAATTACAAGTTGGATAGCAAAACCCATATTAATATTTAATTTAGCAAAGAAAACCGTGCATAACTTATAGTTAAAAAATAGGGAATTTGTTATTAAAAAAGCTTTGTTTCCGAGATATTTTTAGCGTAGGCACTTAAGTAATCCGTGTTTAGGGTATATTTTATTTATGTATATATTTATTTATGTATATATTTGTATATAAATAGCTATAAGTATTTATTTGTTTTTGATTATGTACATAATTAGAAGTATTTATTTATTTCTTGTTTATATTTATGTAAAATATTTACATTATATAAGTATTTTACAGTAGTATTATTTTATTGATAGGTATTAAATTTTGTGCACGTTTTATCCGCGTTTCGTTAAAATTATCACTTCTGTAGGTCTGCTGTAAGAAATTTCTTTTTAGAAATAAGCAGTGCCTGTTGTGTCTTTGTTTTTTTATGTCCTGTGTTTATGATGTTTTTTGTGTACAATAAATTGTTAAATAAATAAATAAATAAACAAATTCTTCACACTTATGATTTTTTTTAGGGGACTCGTTTAAAGAAGTATCCGTTTCGTCTTTTATTTCCGTTTTATTAGGTGACTCGTTAGAGAAGTGGACCCTAAAACCAACCATTTAAATAACTATATATATATATTTATTTCTAAATCTTACATAACAAAAAATATATTTGGTTAAGTCTTCCCAGTAAGTAGTCAACGACACTTGTGTTGGGAAAGGCCGGCAACTCCCCTTAAATTTGAATTGGTGCACCTAAACAAACCTGGGAACAAATTAATTCTTGTCCAAACTAACCCTAATGTCTAACCTAACTTCCCAACTTGAAGGTACTGTTGTTTCTGGACTCTGAAGAGTGAATTGGAGTTGTAGAACCGAGTTAGTTTGATTGGACTGTTAGTTTCGATTCCAAATTCAAAGTTCGTTCCAATTGTTATGTCTTAAAGGGTTTCTGTTGAATGAAGCGATTGAGGGAGGACTCATTATATTGGAGAAGCTTCTGCTGTGACTTTAGTTACGTGATATCATCTAATGTGTGTAACCAACAGTATACATGATCAGTTGACATAAAGATAAAGTTTATGAACTGAAAGCCATTATACAATGTTTTTTTTTTAAAGTTGGGTACAAAATAAACGCTTAGGCTAATGAGGACACAAATATATAATTTCAGACGATGTCTAAAGTAGCCACAATAGCCCGGAATATAGACATCGGCTTCTATATCAATTGTTGCAGTACACAGCCATTTACACGTATTATCCTATTGACGGGACTTATTAAGGTAACTTAAGATTAGGTACAATGGAAACTAAAATTAAAATAAAAAACAATAAAGAAAATGGTATAAAAGTAAAAAGCGTGTGTGTTGTGTTTTGTGTATGTGTGTGTGTGTGTGTGTGTGTGTGACTTTTATCTTAAGAGAGTGTTTTGGGAGCAAGTTTATTTTAATTTTTTGATGCATTTCGTTATACAGGAAGGGACCTAGGAAGCAAAAGAATCGATGACTAAAAGTTGTATGAAATGTCGTTGAGTTGGCTACCAGGTGATTTCGCTGGGAAGTAAGACAAGGCGTTAGGGAAGCCTAAGGTTCTCCACAGAGCACGGTTTTGGGCCGACTGCATCCACTCGCTGCCACGCTGGTCACCGGTCCACCTGGTAGGAGGTTGTCCCACGCTGCGCCTTATGCTGCGATTACTTTATGTTGCCTCATCTAAAATCGTGGTTTGGGCAGGTGTCCATCTGCCCCATAAGCTTTTTTGGCCTACCGTTTTCCTAGCCTAATTCTTATCGAATCTGTCACATAATACAGAAAGTTTTTTTGGCTGGTCTAACAACAAATAATTTTCGTCTCCAGGTGAAAGATATCTGTAACGAGCTGGAGGTGCGGGTGCTCTGCCACAAGATCCTGCAGAACGTGTCCATACTCCTGGACGCTGATAGAGGCTCCCTGTTCCTGGTGCAGGGGGAGAAAGCTGGTGCGCCTGGACAGAATGGCAGGTTAGTGTCTTTATTTAATTTATTAAAAAAAACATGAAAAAAAGATGTCTCAACTTCACTGTCCAAAGCCCAAGGTTACGCGGCAGACCAAAGAAACGCTGGGTAAACGTCGTAAAAGCGGACATGGAAGAGAACAATTTCACACCAGCAGCGGATGCCAAAGGCCGGGCAAAGTGGAGTAGAAAAAGCCAGAAAGCGGAATACAGCATCAGGCCGGTAAAACGCTAGGCAGAAAAAGATTTAAAAAATACATGATTAAACTTATACTAACATTAAGACTAACGGTGTATCATTAACCTAATTAGGTTTTGACTGTACACCTAAAGAATAGGTGGCACTCATTCGGCGATAACATGCTACGTTTTTTTTTTTCTTAATAGAAGACAGATAACCTAAAATTATTTCCAAAGATATGAAGGCCGTTGACAAAGGATGTTGATGTTGGGTCCTTACTTTAAGTTACGTAAAGTTAATACGTCGTTGAAGTTTTGAATCTTGTATAGCGTGTTAAATTTACGAGACTTATAATAACTGCATTAAAATATTTCTGATTATACCTAAAGTAATTTCTTACACAGCCGACCTAATAAGTGTGATTGAATAAAACGTAACGTAACGGGAACGTGCACAATTTAAGAATATCCTACATACTTAGATGAGATCAAATGTTTGTCCTATACTCTGACATGGGTTCGGCAATGAAACCGAAGTATACAAACTGTGATATTCCTGCTTTATAAATGCCATTCAGCACAGTAGCTTCAGTCGTTTTATATTCCAAGCGACGCGTCAGAATATAAAAATCTGAAATGGGTTCAGAAGTTCAAACACGATTATACTGACAAAAATGCCACATACGTCGTACTTTTTGGTAAGGTTAGGTTGATATGACTTGAGTTTTGTATGTTACTATGAAACATTTTATGCCGACTTTATCTTAGATTCTTATACGAGTACGCAACAGGAGCTATGAAAATATAGCCTATATTTTTAAAACTTCCAACGACCAATAGATATTTCCAATTATTGCCCAGTTCAATATGATAAACTTCTTTGCTGGACTGGGAGCGAGAGAAAAACATAAAATACGCCAGCTGCATTTCCTCACGGGCATGCTGTAAAAACCAGCCAAGGGATCCGAGGGTTTCGATTGCAATTTAGGTGATAGGCTGACAACCTGTCACTACAGCAACATACATACAAATCTATCTTCCTCCCCTCAAAACTTTGTAAGATGTGGCGGAACGATATCTGTTTAGGTCGTTTACGCTCTGCCTACCCCATTAGGGATAAAGGCGTGATTATATGTATGTATGTATGTCAATATGATAACAATTAAACGTAAGTATACGTATTTCAATCCACCCTGTATATATGATTCTTCTTGTAAGTAGTCGAAAACATCCTGTATCCACCGTCTCAGCTTCAAAGAGTTAAATTCTTGAGACAGAGACATTGGGTTGAGATTTGCACATGAATGCAGGTCGCGACAGTAATCTGAATTTACTGCGGCGACAACGGGTTTACTGTCGCTTGTAGTGCATTAGAAGTGATTTCATTTCCTCACCGTCGCCTCATTGTCGGGAGAATTTAGGATGAGTTTCCAGGGTGTATTGGAGCTATGCAAAGCTATGGAGAGCTATACGTGGCGTTCTTGAGGCAGAGACTTGTTGAAATTCGCACTTGAATGCAGGACGCAACAGTAATCTGAATTTACTGCGGCGACAACGGGTTTACTGTCGCTTGTTGTAGTGCATTAGAGGTGATTTCATTTCCTCACCGTCGCCTCATTGTCGGGAGAATTTAGGATGAGTTTCCAGGGTGTATTAGAGCTATGCAAAGCTATGGAGAGCTATACGTGGCGTTCTTGAGGCAGAGACTTGTTGAAATTCGCACTTGAATGCAGGACGCAACAGTAATCTGAATTTACTGCGGCGACAACGGGTTTACTGTCGCTTGTAGTGCATTAGAGGTGATTTCATTTCCTCACCGTCGCCTCATTGTCGGGAGAATTTAGGATGAGTTTCCAGGGTGTATTAGAGCTATGCAAAGCTATGGAGAGCTATACGTGGCGTTCTTGAGGCAGAGACTTGTTGAAATTCGCACTTGAATGCAGGACGCAACAGTAATCTGAATTTACTGCGGCGACAACGGGTTTACTGTCGCTTGTAGTGCATTAGAGGTGATTTCATTTCCTCACCGTCGCCTCATTGTCGGGAGAATTTAGGATGAGTTTCCAGGGTGTATTAGAGCTATGCAAAGCTATGGAGAGCTATACGTGGCGTTCTTGAGGCAGAGACTTGTTGAAATTCGCACTTGAATGCAGGACGCAACAGTAATCTGAATTTACTTCGGCGACAACGGGTTTACTGTCGCTTGTTGTAGTGCATTAGAGATGATTTCATTTCCTCACTGTCGCCTCATTGCCGGGAGAATATAGGGCAAGTTGTAGTATGCTAAGCTATGCTTGACTCGGTCTACTAGCTAGTCTGTTCTGCCCGGCGGAACGTACCCACCAACAAAGTAGTTTGCTTGTAGTGCATTAGAAGTGATTTCATTTCCTCACTGTCGCCTCATTGTCGGAAGAATATAGAGCGAGTTTCCATGCAAAACTATAGAAAGCTATGCTAAGCTATGCTCGACTATCTGTATACTAGTTAGTCTGTTCTGACTGGCAGAATGTACCTACCAACCAAGCGTCTTCTAGTGCATTAGAGGTGATTTCATTTCCTCACTGTCGCCCCATTGTCGGCAGACAGAAAGGCGAGTTTCCAGGCAAAGCTATGCTAGGATTTTCTTGATGTTTTTATATTTGAGAGAAGTAATACTTAGCAAGTGATAAGGACTTCAGGTCCTCGCATGTGCAGGCATAAGAAGATGCGAGACTATAATAGGTATATTGGTAGAATGCGACGCAGTCTTTTTTAGCAGTGCTTAAACGTAGCCATCAAATACCCTAATTAGAATAAAATTTAAAATGGTGATTCTGACAAGGAAATAATCTACCAAATTGATCTTTTCCCAGGATTTCCAGATCACTGACTATAAAAATCGCCATTTATGTAAGCATTTCGACATATGACTCCTTTTGCCTACATGCCTAACCACAAAAATCTCGGATTACGCCGGTGTGGCGCCTAATACTACGCAATAAGCTACGTAATTATACCGTGGCACCTGCGGCGTAGGTTATTGTATCGAAACGGCAACCTATTATTTTCTGTTTTATGCCTTTCGTCTTCTGCCTAGCGTTTTACCGGCAATTTTTTTGATATATAATATACAGTATCCTATCTTATGTAGCATATATTATGTATTAGTTTATCATAAGATATGTATCAGTATATTTTATTGAAATATTTATTTAATAGTGTGTAAATATTGTCTAAGCATTATATGTAGTAATATGCACTATCCCGCTTTCTGCTTGTACAATTTCTATACCCAAAGGTTGCCTGTTAGAAATTGCTGCTTTAGCAATAAGGCCGCCTATATTGTACTGTCACGTTTGTTCCTTTTTATATCTGATGTATGTGTTTCTTTGTGTAATAAAGAATTTTATGCTGGGGTCCGCTTTCCGGCTTTTTCTACTGCATTTTGCCTGGTCTTCAGCATCCGCTGGTGTGAGATAGTTCTTTAAAAAAAGTTTTGTATCGAGAAACTACTGGACTACTAGCTTAAAGAGTTACGACGCTCTCTGCCAGTGGGGAAGGTAGGTATATGAAAATATTCCAGTATCCAGACTCGAGACACTACAGTCATAAAATTGAGCACTGGTGTGCTATTTCTCATTGTACTATTTCGAGTGAGTAAAATTATTTTGACACTAAATAAATAAACAAGTTTTATTCATAATGAAAACTGATCGGTTTACTTGTTTGTATTGAAAGAAGGGGGCCCCCGACGTTTCGATCCTATACGAGGATCTTCACCAGGAGAGAAGAAAGTCACACTTCACCGCCCGCCAAGTGCAATTTTTCGACTGTTGCAGTAAAATTGTTATAATTTTGGATTAGGTAAAGAAGCTGATCTTCGAATTAGGAGTTTAAAAATTCTGACACAACGGTTCTTCGAGTCGTCTAACTAAAATAAAAAAACCATAGATGACGACTTAGGTTGTAGATAGTACACTGGCGCAAATCTCAAGGATTTGCGTTTTTTTAAGTAGTCTGAATACCTGATCCTCTATATTGACGAAAATCTTCTATAATGCGGGTAAATTGTAGTTAATTATACTTAGCCCCAGGATTTAAGGAGTCTCAAGAGAGTCGTTCTTAGAAGGAAACAATTAAATTAAATAAGAAAATTAATTGAGCGGTTCAAATAATCCATCCATATAATCACGCCTTTATCCCTAATGGGGTAGGCTGAGCGTAAACGACCTAAACAAAGGTCGTACCGCCACGTCTGATTAATTTAAGGTTATTTAAAATAGATTTGTGGGTATATTGCTGTAGTGACAGGATGTCAGCCCATCGCCTAAATTGCAATATACAGAAATCCCTTACCTTTACCTTTTTAAAACATGTCAGGGAGGAAATGCAACTGGCACATTCTATGTTTTCTCTTGCTCCCAGTCCAGCATGGAAGAAGTAGTTACTTATACTTACAGAAATTAACAAAATTATCCCCAGGATTGAATTCTACGACTCCCTTGAGACTTCAAGGGAGTCGTAGAAAGAAACATTTAAATTAAATAAGAAAATTAATTGAGCGGTACAAAAATTCCTGTCGTAATTAAATGAATGTGCTTTTAATAAAAGTTTAGAAAGATCAAGTAATTAATTTAAGAATCGTATTTTCTTTGTTAAATCTTTTATTATCTGGTATTATTACAATATAGCTTCTCTTATAAGATAGCTTCCATGCTGGCCTGGGAGTGAGAGAAAAGCATAGAATGTGCCAGCTGCATTTCCTCCTGAGCATGCTGTAAAAACCAGCTACGGGATCTGAGGGTTTTAGTATATTGTAATTTAGGCGATGGGCTGACAACCTATCACTACAGCAATATACGTATAAATCTATCTTAAAAATCCCTTAAAACTTTGTCAGGCGTGGCGAAACGACCTTCGTTTAGGTCGTTTACGCTCTGCCTACCCCATTAGGGATAAAGGCGTGATTATATGTATGTATGTATGTATTATTATAATGTGTGTTGTTACTAAGTTAAACAGCGGGCTCGATCCTAGATACCACGGGCTAAAACTAAAATATATCTGTCACTTTCCAAATAATAAAATTGATAAAGGTCAGGCGATTTATACTCTATTATGGTTTTACACTTAGTCCGCTAGATGTTAACGCACTTTTGCACGTTTCTCCAGTATTTTTCTGTCAATTTTATCCGCCATATCATATGACGGTGAATAAAAATGACAGACAACGCATAAAACCACCGACTATAAATCAAAAAATCGGAAAATAGATGTCCTGTCCTTTTCCAATGTTTGTAGTCTGAAAATGACAAATAGATTTTAGTTTTAGTTTCAGCCGGCAAATATAGAATTGAGTCCAATAAGTGTTCAATTTATTATGTTTTGAAAAAATCATACATACATACATATAATCACGCCTATATCCCTAATGGGGTAGGCAGAGCGTAAACGACCTAGACAAAGGTCCTTCCGCCACGTCTAACAAAGTTTTGAGGGTTATTTAAGATGTATTTGTAGGTATATTACTGTAGTGACAGGTTGTCAGCCCATCGCCTAAATTGCAATATACTGAAATCCTCGGATCCCTTAGCTGGTTTTTACAGCATGCTCGGGAGCAAATGCAGCTGGCACATTCTATGTTTTTCTTTTGCTTCCAGTCCAGCATGGAAGAATATTATAATTTGAAAAAATCGTTATTGTAAAATTGTTTAGTACTTTTTTTATAGGCTAAGAGTACTTGGTAAATATTCGCAAGCAAAAAGCAACTTTAACCAAACGAAGGTCAACCTATAAAACCTGCACAAATGATAGCAATCCCTCACTACCTCCCACATCCATCTAGCGAATAGCCGTAATAATGTCCTAGTGTTCCCGTAATTAGATCATCACTACATACATACATATAATCACGCCTTTATCCCTAATGGGGTAGGCAGAGCGTAAACGATCTAAACAAAGGTCGTTCCGCCACGTCTGACAAAGTTTTGAGGGTTGTTTAGGATATATTCGTAGGTATATTGCTGTAGTGACAGGTTGTCAGCCCATCGCCTAAATTGCAATATACTGAAACCCTCCGATCCCTTAGCTGGTTTTTACAGCTTGCCCGGGAGGAAATGCAGCTGGCACATTCTATGTTTTTCTTTCGCTCCCAGTCCAGCGTGGAAGAAATAGATAATATATAATAGCGTGGTAGATCATCACTACATAGTATAAAACAAAGTCGCTTTCTCTGTCCTTATATCCCTATGTATACTTAGATTTTTAAAACTACGCAACGGATTTTGATGCGGTTTTTTTTTTTCTTTTAATGGATAGAGTGATTCAAGTAGAAGATTTATATGTATAATGCATGCATAATATAGTAGAGAAACACTGATGATTTTCGTGCGAAGCCGGGGCGGGTCGCTAGTTTATACTAAACGAGTGTTACATAAACTTGGTACCTCCTACGTAACGTCACGTTTGTATAGCTAAGGGGTAGGCAGAGCATCAACGACATTCGTCAAGCAAAGGTCAACCTATAAAACCTGCACAAATGATTGTAATCACTCACTACCTCCCACATCCATCTAGCGAATAGCCGTAATAATGTCCTAGTTCTCGTAATTAGATCATTTATACAAACCGAGTGTTACGTACACTTGGTATCTCCTACGTTAAGTCGCCTCTGTATAGCTAAGGGGTAGGCAGAGCGTCAACGACATTAGGCAAGCAAAGGCCAACCTATTAAACCTGCACAAATTATTGTAATCCCACACATCGGGTAGAGAGCCCGATGGTGTAGTGGATAGGGCCGCTGCCTCCTGAGCGGGAGGTCGTGGTTCGTATCCCACCACGTACCAATGTTTTTTTCGGTTTTCGAATTTCATATGTACGTTTATTCGGTGCTTTTTCCGTGCTTCGGAAGGCACGGTAAGCCGTTGGTCCCGGTTAATATCGTTTAATAGCGTAGATATTAGTCGTTAAGCCATATCAGAGGCCAGTGCTAAGCATTGGCGGCTTGAAAACTCTGACCTAATCTAGGATTGGGTCTGGTTTCCTTTCTGGGTTGCGGAGGTCAGATAGCAGTCGCTCTGTGTAAAAACCAGTATCCTCGTTCAATCCCCTAGATTAGGAAGCCGACCCCGTGGGATACGGGATAAGTCTAGGGAGATGATAAAATTATTGTAATCCCTCAATACATCCATCTAGCGAATAGCCGTAATAATGTCCTAGCGTTCCCGTAATTAGATAATTTATACTATCCGAGTGTTACGTAAACTTGGTATCTCCCACGTAAAGTCACAGGCAGAGCGTCAAAAATTGCGCCACATATTGCTGCAATGCCAGGTTGTCAGTCTGTCTGAAACATGACAATGGTCTTCACTTGTGAACTTATTAAGAAAACCACCCACTTAAGCTATGTCAGGCTCCGTAGCTTTTGACGTCCTTTCTTCCGGAGTTGGCACCAAATAAAATCTTGCAGTTGTGTTATAGATAACATACATACATACATATAATCACGCCTTTATCACTAATGGGGTAGGTAGAGCGTAAAGGATCTAAACATATGTCGTTCCGCCACGTCTGACAAAGTTTTGAGGGTAAGATAGATTTTAGGTGAAGTTCAATATGCTTCAGTTACAGGTAGTCAGCCCATCGCCTAAATTGCAATATACAGAAACCCTCGGATCCCTTAGCTGGTTTTTACAGCATGCCCGTGAGGATTTGCAGCTGGCACTTGCTATGTTTTTTTCTCGCTCCCAGCCAGCATGGAAGTTACATACATACATATAATCACGCCTTTATCCCTAATAAGCAGAGCGTAAACGACCTAAACAGAGGTCGTTACGCCACGTCTAACAAAGTTTTGAGGGTAAGATAGATTTGTAGGTATATTGCTTTAGTGACAGGTTGTCAGCCCATCACCTAAATTACAATATACAGAAACCCTCAGATCCCTCAGCTGGTTTTTACAGCATGCCCGTGAGCATTTGCAGCTGGCACATTCTATGTTTTTCTCTCGCTCCCAGTCCAGCATGGAAGAATGTCGCAAGCTTCAAGGTGTAAATTGCTGCCTTGTTGGTCACAAGGCACTAGTTTCCACCAAGAAGCAAATATTCGCACGAGTGAGAATAGGGCTACTGTTGGACAATCCGCATTGTTTGAACCTGGAATTAGTCATTCGCGCGCTTTTGTGTCTCTTTGTTCAGGAAATTGGCTCCCTGTGTCTGTCTGATGTGAATATCTCTTTAAAAGAGGCGCTAGGAGCTGAAACAGGTAATTAGAGCGGGACTAAATTGTTGTAAATATTTCCTTACAGTTTCAAGATGTTTATAATACTTTCATACATATGCATACATACATACATAAATCACGCCTTAATCCCTTACGGGGTAGGCAGAGCGTTTAACGCCTCGTAAAAGGCGCTTTCGCCACGTCTGACAAAAATTGAGAGCAAGTTTAGTTTGTAATATGTATTGCTTTAGTGACAGGTTGTCAACCCATCGCCTAAATTACAATACACTGTAACCCTCGAGTACATATACATACATATGATCACGCCTTTATCCGTAATGGGGTAGGCAGAGCGTAAACGATGTAAACAAAGGCCGTTCCGCCACGTCAGACGAAGTTTTGAGAGTTATTTAAGATAGATAGGTAGGTAGGTATATATATTGCTGTAGTAACAGGTTGTCAGCCCATCGCCTATATTTGATATACAGAAACCCTTGAAGCTGCTTAAATTGAGATTAAAGACCTGTTTTCTTCTAGTAACATACAATCTTAAGTCGAAAACTGTTTACTTATGTTTTTGGTACCATCAATTCTTTTGTCTGTTTGTAGCGAGATAACATGGATCATTAAATATGTCAAGATTGGATGCTTTTTAACCTTTTGAACCCACATACATACATATAATCACGCCTTTATCCCAATGGGGTAGGCAGAGCGTACACGACCTAAACAAAGGTCGTTCCGCCACGTCTGACAAAGTTTTGAGGGTTGTTTAAGATAGATTTGTAGGTATATTGCTGTAGTGACAGGTTGTCAGCCTGTCGCCTAAATTGCAATATACAGAAACCCTCGGATCCCTTAGCTGGTTTTTACAGCATGCCCGGGAGGAAATGCAGCTGGCACATTCTATGTTTTTCTCTCGCTCCCAGTCCAGCATGGAAGTAAGTTTTCAACCCAACCCGTCAAGAAAAATCTTCCCCATGAACCATGGATATGGAATAGGTATGGTGAAAATTTTGACTGTTTTTAAAAGTAAATATGTAGAATGGTAACAATGAATAGCACAATGCAACCTGATATTTACTTCTTTATTTCTTTCTTCCTTTAAGAATATTGACCGTTATGAGTATAGTTAAATATTTACATATTTTTCTTCTATGATAGGTAAAATTTGAATTACCCAGAAATGTTTCTAGATACTAGTTCATAACTTTATTCTTACCGCTGTTGTATTGGGAAATTATAATATTTCATAAGCCATAAAGTTTAGGTCTGATATAAATTCAGATCATAATATTCAAATTTAAATTATCTCGGAATTGGTAAGACATCTTCTATGAAATTTTCATTTCATATTTTGCTGAATAACAAAATTAAATGGCTAGTCAGACTAGTTAAATTATAAGTTTATTCTATTTTTATTTAATAGGTATAGTTACAGATACCAGACCAAAGTGTACACTAAAATAATAAAAACTTAATCTAATACAAATCTGTTATCCAATTAAAACTATACACAGCTTTCACTTAAAAACATACAGAGATAAAACGTAAGTATTTTTAAAACATATAAGTACAAAAAAAGGGAACTTCTAGACGGGCTTCCTAGAAGTATCTACCTGTCGATTTTTTTAGATATTCCAAGAATTATAATTCGAATTGTCCCAAAGTATCCCTCGAATGTTTAAAAAGGTTCGCACGTTAGTAAGTACATACAGCAAGTAAGTATTTAAATCTACATTACACTTGGCTTAGACCCAAAGCGGACTTGGACACCACTCTGATGACAAATCAGCGATATTCCGTCCCATCACATTGCAAATGTTTCTGCTATAGAAGTCAAAAGTAAATAGATATGGCATCACCTAAAATTTACCGCTTTTTATAGAAATTCATGCTGAAACACTTCAAACACTTATGTTCGAACTTACTTAAGTTCACAGAGAGACTGACATTATACTATCTTTATACGAATTCGTAATCCGTTGCGTAATTTTAAGAATCCAATGACAGACGGACATCCAGACACGGGAAGCGACTTTGTTTTAAACTATGTACTCTATGTAGTGATAGACAGTTGATATTGTTTTATTTCTTGTTAATTAAACACCAAGAGTAATTTTGCATTGTATTGAATAAGTGTAAATTTGCTTATCAAACGAATCCTGCACCTAATACACGTGTTGTTCAATCTCTTCTCCTCAAAGATTTCAGTGTCAATTCCCTTTTATCTATGCCCATTCCAGCTCGAATGCCAGCAACAGGGGATGATGGTGTCATGCATAATGTATGACAATTAGTCGCAAATCGCTGAATCCGAGCGGTTGGTGGAGTGACACACATTTTGTTAGAACAATATACACATAGGGTTGCCATTTCTAATCAAATATTTTTGAAGTTTTGTAACGCAATGTCAGTAGGTATAACCGTTGATAGTTTCCTATTCACCTAGTTCAATCAAACAGTTAGCTATTTTTATTCAGTGTGCGTGGTTTTTATAATCTCTATAAAAGAAGTTGGAGCACGTTCAGTTGTTTTGCTTTAATTGCAGCAAAATTTTTCATCACATATACTTCCTAATAATATAAACACAGGTTGTTCTGATGCTGAGCTTTTCCATGGCAATGCCGTATTTTCCTAGCCCTACACTCCCATATCATCCCTCCTTAGCTCATCATTTGGCCCTGTACTCTGTATCATACCACAAATCTAAAAAAATACAATTCTAAGTACAATTTGTCGTGAAAAAAGGACGTAAGAAATACACTTGTATTGTAACCATAGGCTCGTATTTATGAAGCGATGTCAAACTTGAGACCAATATTAAGTATGAATTTAACAGGCCAGTTTGTACTGAAATGACATTTCTTTATACGAATTCAAAGTCGCTGTCACTCATCAGAGCTGATTATAAATACGGCCCTTAAATTGTAACACACTTCAAATGTTCACAAAGAGAGTGCTAACATGAGTAGGCAAAGATAGATAATATTAATGTAGCTAAACTTTACTAGACTATGACGGGACTCGTGGAAAAAATTGGAAGTACAAAGGAAATAGCTAGCGTAAGTCCCTTGTTTGTAAATGATATAACGTGTATTTTTTTGCTCTTTCTTTCATTAGTTTCGTGAACTAGAATAACCTCATTTCGGTTGGATATTTTGTTTATCGATGGGTAAATATTCTGCAAATGGATACTCTCAAAAGCTAAACGTACATGTTATACGGTGTGTAAGGGACACCGTCTCGTAAACTGATAGGGGTTGTTTAGTCGACGAAACTGAACAACTAAAAGCAGAATTTTTATTCCGGAAGTGAAATAAATCTGTTTGATTTTCCATAAAAATTGTCGAATTGTCGAATTGATCGAGATGGTCATTTTGTATGGGAAGTTAATTTTCTTTTCATCGCCTGAAACAATATCCTGGTGAAAGTGGTTCAGTTTTGTTGACTGAGCAACCCCAATCAGTTTGCAGGCCGCTGTCCTTTACAACCGATATATGTGAACGCAAAGATAAAACAAAGATCACTTAACACGAAAAGTAGTCTTTAGAAGAGAACACTCTTGTTTTAATAAATTACATTGAATTAATAAATAAATAGCATTCTCAAGATTTTATATATTCTTTATTGCATTAAAATGCAAGGAATAAAGTTTACAGAAAGGTATGCAAGGGCGAACTTATCTATGAAGAGATCTCATCCAGCTAACCCACTGGCAGTTGAGAGAATGAGAGACATTTTAAGGGCAAGACAAATACAAAGCAATGTAAACTAAAAATTACTCTAAAATACATGAAGTATAGTGTACTATTAAACGTAAAAATAATAAATCATCATAAATAATTTTATGACAATTTAAGAATTTGTTTCAGAATAATTTCGTCCTATAAAGAGCAATTTTGCCGTCAGTCCCCACAACTGTTTCTGATAATGGTCGTCAACTAACAGACTATACCCATGCCAGGAATTAAAAAGACCTGTCATAGAGGTACCACAGAGAAGGGCTTATAGGAAGTGCATAAGTCCCTCTCTTATTCTGTCTCTATTTTTCTCTATGACAAGTATTTTTAATTCCTATAGGGCTATAAATTAATAACAATATTATCTTTCTCTGTCATCAAAATGCAGTCGTGCTAATCTGGCAGCAAACATTACAGATGATAAAATATTGGCGCAAAAATCTAAATACATATATATAAACGTTTCACTTAAAATTGGATTGAAAGTGATACCACCCTTTATACCTATTTATATAATATAAAAGCATGTATTTTTGTTTAAATAAAATTCAATCTATAATAATATCTTCCATACTGGACTGGGAGAGAAAGAAAAACATAGAATGTTCCAGTTGCCTTTCCTCCCGGGCATGCTGTATAAGTCAGCAAAAGGGATTCGAGGGTTACAGTGTATTGTAATTTAGGCGATGGGCTGACAACCTGTCACTACAGCAATACACATTACAATCTAAAATTGCCCCCAATTTATGTCAGACGTGGCGAAAGCGCCTTTTAGGAGGCGTTTTACGCTCTGCCTACCCCGTAAGGGATAAAGGCGTGATTTTATGTATGTATGTATGTATAAAATTCAATTCGTATATTTTTTGTCATGTAATCTGCGAAACGTCCTTTAGGTCCCTCACACACTCACAGAAGGAAAGACTGGAGATCATTACACCGACAAGAGCGAAATACCTAAGAAAATCATCAATGTGCGAAATCAAAATTTACATATTAAATCCAAAGTCATCGTTGTTCAGATCAAACTGTTTATTTTTGTGTAGATTCTACAAGTCATGGTTAAAACCAATGGTTAAAATATTCTATGATAAATTAAAAAAATAAACATACATACATACATATATATAGTCACGCCTTTATCCCTAATGGGGTAGGCAGAGCGTAAACGACCTAAACAAAGGTCGTTTCGCCACGTCTGACAAAGCTTTGAGGGTTATTTAAGGTAGGTTTGAAGGTATATTGCTTAGTGACAGGTTGTCAGCCCATCGCCTAAATTACAATATACTGAAACACTCGGATCCCTTAGCTGGTTTTTACAGCATGCCCAGGAGGAAATGCAGCTGGCACATTCTATGTTTTTCTCTCGCTCTCAGGCCAGCATGGAAGAAAAAAATAAGCAGATTCATCTAAAACAACGCCAAAGACGGCTATACGACAAGTATTCTGCCCCTCAATGTTTACGATACGTCTCGGACCTATGCAAACCTCCAATTTATTTAGCGGTGAACAGTAGTAGATTTCCCACTCGCAATTAATTCTATACCTGTATCGGAATACCATTGGAATATTACCTAGGGGACCCATTTCTGTCTTCGATGTACAATTTACTGGTACAGATCGTTTGTGGGAGACTTGTACTATGATATCAGTATCACCATGCAACGTTTATTTGCAATATAGGATTGTTTATTGGCAATGCAGAATTATTGTTCGCTAGCTTTCCATTTCGTGGTTTCACTCTATGTTAATAAATTATACTATCTCCAGCTCTAAAATGCATCGTTAGTGTTCCTTCCATGCTAGACTGGGAGCGAGAGAAAAACATAGAATATGCCAGCTGCATTTCCTCCCGGCCATGCTGTAAAAGCCAGCTAAGGGATCCGAGGGTTTCAGTATATCGTAATTTTGGCGATGGGCTGACAAGCTGTCACTACAGCAATATACCTATATTGCTGTAGTGACAGCTTGTCAGCCCATTAGCGATAAAGGCGTGATTATATGTATGTATGTGTAGTGTTAAAGTTTTAGGGTTTTTCTAGCTAATGCTGGGATTCGCTTTCCGGCTTTTCTATCCGCTGGTATAAGATCGTTCTCTTCCATGTCCGCTTTCACGACGTCTAAGCCAGCGCTTTTTTTTATATTAGTTATCTTAAAAAAAAAAGTTTATAAGAAACAAAGACCTTGCTTGCATTGTTTTTATAAGTACCTTCGGATAGTAACACATTTACCTCTGTCCTAGATATTATTGGGGACATGAACTTAGCGAGATTTTAATCGAATTCCGGAAGCTCCCGAAATAATTCCATTTCATTTACTATCCTGACTCCCACTTAATTGAATTTGGTGAAATAGAGGCCCTTATAAATACGGTGCTCTATATTTACAAAGGGCCCAAACATACTAATGATAAAGTAATTTGCTGCCAAATTATCTTTTAGTTTAGAAATTACTTAATGAGATCTCAATACTTACGAGTACTTCGATGCTGGCTTGGGCGCGAGAGAAAAACATAGAATGTGCCAGCTGCTTTTCCTCCCGGGCATGCTGTAAAAACCAGCTAAGGGATCCGAGGGTTTCAGTATATTGCAATTTAGGCGATGGGCTGACAACCTGTCACTACAGCAATATGCCTACAAATTTAAATTTCCCTCAAAACTTTGTCAGATGTGGCGGAACTACCTTTGTTTAGATCGTTTACGCTCTGCCTACCCCATTAGGGATAAAGGATTATATGTATGTATGTATGTAGATCTCAACACAGGTTGGGTACAGTGTGCTCGATAATTAAGGAACTTTGTGTCAACGTTAAAATGTCTATTTTAAAATTAGGTTTTTAGTGTAGGCGACATTGTACAAGCATTTTTACGGCTTATTTCAAAATTACGTAAATAATTGTTGCGTAGGCGATATTTTACAAGCGTCGTCATAACTTTTTGATGATCTAATTTCGTAATGTTAACCCGAGGGAATCTTTCAACAACAACTTTAAAGTCATCTTCTGTCGTGTTGGTTACAAGTCAATCGATCCGATGAACCTTTGTATCAGAGTTTTTAAACCGCCATATAGCACAGCTAATAGGCATCTGATATGGTTTGTGTAACGACCACTATCGCGATCGACCTCTTCTTTAAAGTGTAAGGGAAAAAACACTTGTGAATCATGTCTTTATTTTACTGTTTCGTGGGTTAACTTGATAAAACACGAAATAAAAATAATTGTATTTGCGAAATACTGTAATTGGCTGTCAGTCTTTATTAGATTTTAAGACTTATTCCTTATTCATAGGATATTAAGCATTTTTGTTAAATTAACAGTTAGTTTTCCATAATAAATAAAATACTTTATCTTTACAGAATGAACTTATAACTCGAGAGTTAGATTATATTTAGTTGCAAAAGTAATTAATATACATACATACAATCACGCCTCCATCCCTAATGGGGTTGGCAGAGCGTAAACGACTCAAACAAAGGACGTTCGGCCATATCTGACAAAGTTTTGAGGATTATTTAAGATAGATCAGATGCCCTAGCTGGTTTTTACAGCATGGTCAAGAGGAAATGCAGCTGACGCTTTCTATGTTTTTCTGTCGCTCCAAGTCCAGCATGGAAGTTAAAGTAATATCCAAGGAAGATATATATTTTTTGCAACTAGATACTCTCATAACTCGACTGGACGTCGGTGCCTACTAATTGCTTTCCCAGTTTCCCTCAAGGCTTACTTGCTTGCATCTTATATCAACACTAACTCTATGAGACATTCCGAGTACCGTACATTTATCACCACCAGCGTAAGAAAAACTTGCAAGTAATATTTTTTCGCCCTCATGTTTCCAAGAACCTTCTAATATTATAAATGCGAAAGGTTGGGTGTTTGAGGTTTTGGAAAGTAGAATTTTGGATGTTTGTTAGTCAATCATGCTTCAAGCACTAGACAAATCTGGATGAAACTTGGCACACATTTTAGGTTAGAATCGCACTATCACTGTCGATCATATCCTAGCGCTTCCATGCTGGATTGGGAGCGAGAGAAAAACATAGAATGTGCCAGCTGCTTTTCCTCCCGGGCATGCTGTATAAACCAGGTAAGGGATACGAGGGTTTCAGTATACTGTAATTTAGGCGATGGGCTGACAACCTATCACTACAGCAATATACCTACTAATCTATCTTAAATAACCCTTAAAACTTTGTCGGACGTGGCGGAACAACCTTTGTTTAGGTCCTTTACGCTCTACCTATCTCATTCAGAATAAAGGCGTGATTATATGTATGTATCTAGCGCACTGAGATACTAGTTTAGGAAAGCACATGGCTAATTCATCGCGAAAAAATATATTATTCCGCCGGGAAATCTCATTTAGCCGCGGGTGAATTCGCGGGCGGAAAGCTAGTGAATAATATTTCTTGCGCCGTCATCGTTCCGGGAACTTGTGCGATATCTAATATCGTTGTCCATACTCAAGGGAACAACGCTCCCGAATATAGGGTGTACAGGATGTCATGGCTAATAAATACGTATGTGTGTGTATGTGAAGAAACTAGTCTAATATGAAAGAAAGAAAATAATAAATTCGTTTCGGGCAGGACTCGAACCTGCGTCTCCAGAATGCCTGTCCTTCACTCTACCACTAAGCTATCGAAACGGTAGTGGGAGTGACGAATTTATCATAGTCTTTTTTATACGTTAGCGACATCTAGCCGTGTAGTTTAAGAACTACGCAAGGGAACTACGCAAGGATTATTATTTTCTTTCTTTCAAAATATCATATGAAATATAAATAGCATTGTGAGTCCTAAAAATCCTCAAAAATAATAAATTAGTCATGAAACAGAAAATATTTTGGTCCTCGAAATAAATAAAAATAAAATACATTTTAATTGGCAGAACCTATGCAAAAGTATCAAGTGGAAATCTATATGGAAGTTAAGTCATTCAATATGGGAGGCCCAATCTTTCAAAATTTCGAGAAAATGTTGCTAAGAAAGGTAGGTTTCTTACTTTAATTATTATTTTATTTCCTCTTGTGTCATTTCTGTGCAATAAAGTATATTCTTATCTTATCTTATCTTATCTTATTATCCATTATTTCCTGCTCACCCTGTACGGGGTGTAAGAGACAGCGTCCAGCAAACTGATAGAGGATGCTCAGTCAACGGAACTGAACAACTGTCACCAGGTTTTTTTTCAGGAAGTGAAAAAAAATGATTTTCCATACAAATTGTCTGGGAAATCAAGGGAAGTTAAATATTTTTTTTCATGTCCTAAAAGAATTTTCTGGTGTTAGTTGTTGATTGAGCTCTCGCTATCAGTTTGCGGGACGCTGGCTTACACCCTGTATAAATCGTTGTCCATGTCCATACTCAAGGGACTTAAGGCTACCAAATATAATCTTGCCTCAAGACATCCACAACTTGCTACCTACTGTTTTTATCGCCCTTTATTTATTCCATTGGATTTCCTTATGTTATTTATGTGTAATGTTTCCTATACTATGTTTATTAGTATTACACTCTATATTTCCTCTGAGATAGTTAATTTGCTTTTTCTGGCATTGGTAACAATGAAATTGTGTACTTGGAAGATATTTTATTCATAAGATTTCCAAGAAGGCTTTAGAAGAAAACTTATATCATCGGATGACAAAAAGGATTCGAAACTGTAGGAATATATAGAATCATTTCGATTCTCATTTGTTTATACCGGGTTAATACAGTGCCTTCCTATTATGAAGACATCTCCTTAGCCTTTTCTTTACTATTGTTACCTTACTGTTATGAACACTATTTAAAATCACCCTAGTTTGAAAGAGTTCGAATATTATCTACATACAGACATACATATAATCACGCCTTTATCCCTAATGGGGTAGGCAGAGCGTAAACGACCTAAACAAAGGTCGTTCCGCCACGTCTGACAAAGTTTAGAGGGTTATTTAAGATAGATTTGTAGGTATATTGCTGTAGTGACAGGTTGTCAGCCCATCGCCTAGATTACAATATACTGAAACACTCGGATCCCTTAGCTGGTTTTTACAGCATGCCCGGGAGGAAATGCAGCTGGCACATTCTATGTTTTTCTCTCGCTCCCAGGCCAGCAAGTTTATGTGTAATTTGAAAAGATAGAGAATTCTTTTATAACCATTCAAAAGCTTTATCTAATTCTTTAGCTTGAAAACCTCAGTGTTAAAATCCTAGCAAATTGAGTTCCTAACAAGGATAAGAAAAATCTGTTATAGATTCTAGACTCTTTACAATGTTATTTGTCTGTTCAATCCAGTGTAATTTATTATGTTTCTCTACGGTCATTGTGTTACATACATACATATAATCACGCCTTTATCCCTAATGGGGTAGGCAGAACGTAAATAACCTAAACAAAGGTCGCTGCGCCGCGTCTGACAAAGTTTTGAAGGTTATTTAAGATAGATTTGTAGGTATATTGCTTTAGTGACAGGTTGTCAGCCTATCACCTAAATTGCAATATACAGAAACCCTCTGATCCCTTAGCTTGTTTCTGTAACAGCGTTTAGACTCGATACCCACTCGACAGAAGAAGAACAGCATGCCAGGGAGGAAATGCAACTGGCGCATTCTATGTATTTCTCTCGTCCAGTATGGAAGAATATATAGTATATGGTCATTTTGTATTACTGCTTTTATTCTTTTTCAAATTTATTGTCTTTGTAGTAAACCATTATTTGGCATTAATCCAAGTCACTTAGCCCTATAGAAGGGCAGACAAGGTTTCGAAGCTGTGTCTCCGGATACATGAGTTTGCCATTACAATGATGTATGAGGGTGGTGGGGTGATGGTCCTCGATTAAACCAGTAGGATTAGTACGTCTGACCTCTTCATTGCAGGTCTTCGAGTCTCCTTGGCACCCGTAATCTTGCTAGCCAGATATTTGTTGCTTAATATGTTGGGTCTAGTTGATAGTTTGTTTTCTCTCTGATTTTGTGAAGATTATTGTCCATCATCAAGTTATAAAATTAATAGTTTGGTACATTAGATAACTTTTAACTTTTCATTTCAAATCAAAATATCAAAATTGCTATTAAAATATAAATTGCTATTTAAATCATAATAATTATTTACATAAATATCATATATCAGCAATAATCATATTAACATATTCATCGTATAGTGATTGAATCAAGTAATAATTTAATTTATTATATTAATGAGAATATTTCATTTTTTTTTTATTATTTTACTACTCGTACTACTAAATTAACTTCCTAAATTCTAACTTTCCCTTTAATAACCACAACCACACACATGCACCCACGCACGTACACCCACAGATACAACACTTATAAATGTTAGTTAATAATTAGTTAAGCTTTAGTCTAAAGTTTGTTGTAAATTTATCGAATGTTAATTTTTGTTTTTGTCATTTAACTGTATACATTTTCTTTTTTTGTTATTTTACGTCGTGTTGGAAATGAAATACAGGTTTTATTAATTATTAATTATTTTATATCTATCGAATACACTTCCAAAATTTTTAAATATAAATAAGTTAATTATTTTCGAGTGAAACAAAACGGCAAGTTTTGTTACTGTATTGCAAAAAGACGATATATTTCATTTATTTTTATGTCTGCGGCATTATTTATAAAACTTATGGCAATATTGACCTTTGAGGAAAATGTAAGCATTTTGCGAAACCGAGAAGACATAATCTTGAGGGCATTGCCAAGGCCGAGAGACAAGAACGTACATAAATAAATAAACTTGCTATTCAATACAGAATACAGTGATTTATATTACATTTTATTGTATTTTTGATACACGTCTACTTATTCTCTTTTAGCGAAAAATATTCTCTAAACAATCTTTTTCTGCGTTACGTAGCATATTTTTTTTTGCAAAATAATAATATGTTTTTTAGTATATTGTTGAATATTAATTTAAGAGTGGATGTAAAGGACGGTGTACCTAAAACTAAAAGGGATTGTACTTACGTAGTCCCTTACACCTTTTTTTATCTGCATGACTATAATGTTTTCTTAATCCTATTCGCTTCAGTTTAAATCTTATTTGTTAGTATTAATATGAAAACTAGGATAACACAATCAAGAACCCTGTTTCAGAGTTCTGTACCCTCAAGAGACTTAACTGGATCTGACCGAAATAGCAGACAAGTTTCTAATCTATCTTAGTTTAGGCCATAGACTGCGAACTCTTTAAACTGTGCACTTGAAATCATCGGTTTACTTGCAGAACTGCATTGGTTGGATGTGAAGAGAAAAATTATGGTTTCCGAGGACTATGTAAATAGTTTTGGCGAAGTTACGACGGTAAATTCACTCTGAGAATAGACTAAACATTCTACCATGTATTTTATTTTTCTAAATTATTTGGAAATGAGTAGTAGCTGTCCTTTAAAAAATGTCTTTTAGAATTTTGATGAATTTCATACTACTTCTCGCGTTAAACAAGAAACAATAATTCTAAGTCTCATAGTCTCACTATTTGTAGTTTTTAGTCTATGGTTTGAGCTCGTAGCGAGAGCGTACGCTGGTTTGAATAGTATTTGTGGAACACGTAAGCTTAGCTGCTAACTGCTGACTAATCTATTTGAGGACTAAATACAGTTTCATTGTCTTCTTTTTACTGTAGTTTGGTAAAAACAACTGGTTTTTATATAGACGGTCTTAAAATTTGTCGTTTTTAGTCTGTGGTATGAACTCGTAGCGAGAGCGTACACTTTGCATATGTGGCGGTAGTTGGTTATAACTCGCTTTTGAGTATTTGTGAAACCCGTCAGCTTAGCTGCTAACTGCTGACTAATCTACTCGGAGACTAAATACAGTTTCATTGTCTGCCAGACTGCTGGCTGGCAACATTGCCGGCAACTGATTTTGTGAGATGGTTTCCAATTTTGGTAGACCAATGTAGGCTGAATCACCCTGACCTAGGTCTCTGTGATGTCTTCGATAGTCAATGTTTATACACTTTATCAGGGGACTTACCAAGATAACAAAAATGTGCTGGTACTCGATGAGGTTAAGAGTTAAGAAAATTAAACTGTTGGTTTATTAATTATTTATTTTCTTCCATGCTGGACTGGGAGAGATAGAAAAACATAGAATGTTCCAGCTGCCCTTCCTCCCGGGCATGCTGTAGAAGACAGCAAAAGGGATTCGAGGGTTACAGTGTATTGTAATTTAGGCGATGGGCTGACAACCTGTCACTACAGCAATACAAATCATCACAATCTAAAATTTGCCCTTAATTTTTGTCAGACGTGGCGAAAGCGCCTGTTACGAGGCGTTTAACGCTCTGCCAACCCCGTAAGGGATAAAGGCGTGATTTTATGTATGTATGTATGTATGTTTATTAATTACTTCGGCTGCTCTTAAGTGCAAATTGTTTATTTTTTTTCCAATTTCTGGTAAAATTGACTTTCCCCCTCTAAGATCTTGGGGTGGGATGGGATCTACCTCCTAGTGGTCCACCCTAGGCAACGGCAACACAGGCTTGCTTGTGAATAAGTCCTTCTGAACGATCCCTACAAAGCGGTGGTATGTTCTGCAAGGGGCCGCCTGACTCGCAACCACCCTCTCACCGAGTTCGGCGCCAAACAGCTTGCTGTGATCCGTCGGTGCGTGAGTTTGCCATAACAAGCATCTTCTGGGTGAACTCGCTCTATCGTCAACTCTGTCAAAGCCATCCCTGACCTAGTGTCTAGTCTAGAGTCAAAAGCAAACCCATTTCTAATAAAAAAATGTCTACGTTAAATCTAGCTTTTCTTCTTTATTTTATTTATACATTGTACATTACGTGTAATCAGATTCCTTTATTGTTTGATTACATTCATCTGTCTGTTTGATCCCTTTTTTCTTCAAAAGAATCCCAGGAACGTTAATACAATTTGGCCGTATTAATAAAAGAATTCGGATTACACAAGACCCAATCTTCCATATCACTGCCTACGGTATTTGGTATTCATGTCGTCTACATACGAGAAACTATTTTTCCCTACATTTTCCCGCATAGTAAAAGTTGTACAATAGATTTGCTGGCTATGCCAAAAGTTTGAATCCTCTTTTTCGCACTCATCACGTCTAATATACATCACTGACCATTTCTTTGTGTCCAATTTAGTATTCAGAGCTTCTTCATGTTATCGAATACAATGCAGATCTTTGGACGAGTGGTCTGATGAGATTTGAAATCTGCTAAAATAATATGTTTAATAACTAAAGTCAGTCTGCGGAAGGAGAGGAGACATAGATCGGCTTAGTGTATAATTATGTAATTAACAAATATGCTCATAATTTGAGACCTTAAGTAACTTCCGTTATTTTTCTCAGTTCTTTCGTTAAACCCGATTTGTTGACTACCTTATAGTGATGATGATAACGAGGTTTTTCCGTCTTGAAAGGCCAGCAGCGTATTTGTGACCCCTCAGGTGATGCAGGTGTCCAAGGACGGCGGCGAATAATTACCATCAGGTGACGTCTGCTTCTCTGCCTCTCTCTTACATAAAAAAAATACATAATTAAGATAATTACACACAAGGTGCTTAGGCTCGTATGTATAAAGCGATCTCAAGATTGAGAGCAATATTAAGTATGGATTTGACAGACCCTTTTGTACTGAAATGACATTTCTGATACGGACTCAAACTAGATGTCAGGCTCAAGTGCTATTTATAATTTCGGGCCCTTGTGTTTAGCCTATTACGTCCTAGGCTGACGGTGCATGATGTCGTAATGAGACAGGTTTTATGTATACGGGATTACATATATGGCTGTGCGATGGCATATATAGTATTCCATGCTGGGGAGCGAGAGAAAACATAGAATGTACCAGCTGCATTTTCTCCCGGGCAATAGTAAACCCAGCTAAGGGATCCGAGTGTTTCAGTATATTGCAATATGGGCGATGGACTGACAAGCTGTAACTACAGCAATATACCTACAAATGTATCCTTAATAACCCTCAAAATTTTGTCGAATGTGGCGGAACGACCTTTGTTTAGGCCGTTTGCGCTCTGCCTACCCTAGGGATAAATGCGTGATTTTATGTGTGTATGGCATATAAATTGCTTGTTATGTTAGGCTGATGTAAGTAGAGTAGGGTAAGTATTTTCATGGCTTATGGTTTTATCGTTACAAATAGGAATGATAGTTAAGGGAGTTTAGGAAGCATCTACATAAGTGAGGGTCCTTTAATATCTGTCTCGGGATAGCAGCAAAACTTTTCCTAAGACATTACTTTTTAAGCATAAAATTAGGCTCTACTTGTGAAAAATTTGAAACATATCCAAAGCCGTAATAGTTCCTATAATCCATTCATGACCTTCAACTTTTCTTATAGAAACCCGGCCAAAAGAAGTGGCAAATCAGAAACAGCTGTTCACAAGGTCATAATAATAACTAATGTAACAAATTGAGAGTGGCTCTTCAAACTTCCAGAGTTACTTGAGTGGAATCAGGGGAAATATTTTCATTGACTGCGAATGGCGTCCTTTTGGCAGGGTGGTAAAAGGAAGTAACTAAAAAAATATTTTGGTCCTAAGTTTATTTTTTTAAGACTAGCTTACATTTTATGATATCTAGATAGACATGTGAATGTGACGCACCGTCTTAGTATTAGTGCTGATATAGTCCATCAGTTAAAAAAAATACAACTCATTAAAAAACCAGTGAATCGAAAATCCTATAACTTGAGTCTTTTGGACCGGATTTTCTGATTCACTGTGTTTTTAGCGAGTTATAATTTTTTTTATCTGATGGAGATTCTGTCGGCACCAAAAACATTTTTTTTATATATATATATATATATTTAAAAAAATTAAAGCTTATCCAGAAAATAGATTTGTCCCTTTTAGTATTTATCCTAAATTCGAAGCATGAATTTTAACAACATAGAAGTACTATTTATTTAACTCAGGAATAATATATATTAAATTGTCTACCGTTTACCGGCTAGGTTGTAAACCGGTTTAAAAAAAACATAAGTAAACTAAGTAAATAAAAAATCTTTCTCTCTTTTCTCTAAATCAGTGGAAAGGTTAAGGTCACGGTCGAGGAATGTCGAGGGTTGCTATGCGGAATATCCGGCGAAGAATTTCACAGTGGAAATAATTAATTAAAAGTAAGACGCAAGCAGAATATTTTTTGAATAAAACCTTTACTATGGTCAGGTCTTCGAAATTGCCTATTTGTACTATTTCAGTAGACAGTAAAAAAAACGAGAATGTAACTTAGTGTTTACGAAACTCAAATTAATAAATGAATACTATTTATTTATAATTATTATTAAATTCACATTAGATACCTATTACTATAAGTGACAGACGCATATTTAAAAACAAATGGGTATACAAAACTTTTAAGAAAACAGCCCTAAAACAGCTGTAACTAAACTACGCCATTTTCCTCATGACGTCACAAAGTTCAAGGTCACGCAAGGGGCGAGGGCAGAACGCGGAAATAATGTCAGAATGTTTTCGGAGTAAAGTCGCGGCAACCCTGCTCGGTTTGTTTGACGAGACGCCTCTGATCCTATAATATCAATTCTTGTAAAATTATCGTGATATAATGTAACAAAAGGAATAGCTTGTATGTATTAGAAAAAACTTGAATGCACCTGAAAACAGCTGTTACTAAGCTACGCCATTTTCTTAGTGACGTCACAGAGTTCAAGGTCACGCTAGGGGCTAGGGAAACCATGTCAGAGTGTCGTTGGAATAAAATCGCGGAAATTCCGGTGAAGCGGCATCAGCGGCGGCATCCCTGCTCAGTTTGTTTGACGAGACGCCTCTGATCCTATGAATATCAATCGTGGTGCCGGGAATTTATTATCTCCTTTATGTGTGGGTGTGAACGGTATGTCTTTTCGTTACATTTTTCGCGTCGATAAAAAGGGAAGTGTTTGAGTTTAACCCTTTTGTCAGCTGGTCTGTTCGCGGTATATTTATTTTAATTTTATTTTTCATTCTTGACAACAGACGGTCATTACAATATTATTTGTTCAGGTAAATTAAAGAATGTCGAAGACCTTGAGTGCCAAATAGAATGTAATATAGTAGATAATTGGACATCGTATTATACAGGTTGACTTATTTTAACGCTTTTGGCTTCACTGATATATAATTTCAGTTTGTACCTACCCGTAAATATTTTTTCAATAGGTAGTTTCTGCGATGAAATACAATTTTTATTCCTCTTGCTGAGGAAGCAAAGAGCATAAATAATAAAATAGCTTTTATTAATTATAAACGCAAACCAGCTTAAGAAAGTACGGTACTAAGATAAAGGTTAACGTAATTGTATTAGGGTAAAAATAAAAAAAAATGATTTTTTATTTTATTTTACGTAGATACAATCTTAGAAAAGAAAATGGATAGACATCCCGCGGCGTTAATTAGTTTAGTACTGAAAATAAGAACCAATTGTATCTGTTCTCGGAAAGATTATTCTTAATACATACATACAATTACGCCTTTATCCCTAATGGGGTAGGCAGAGCGTAAACGACCTAAAAAAAGGTCGTTCCGCTATTTCTGACAAAGTTTTGAGGGTTATTTAAGATATATTTCTAGGTACGTATATAGCTGTAGTGTCAGCTCATCGACTAAATTTCAATATACAAAAACCCTCGGTCTCTTAGTGTGTTTGTACAGCATACCCGTTGACTGAGCAACCCCTATCAGTTTGCGGGACGCTATCCCTTACAGCCCGCATAAATATTTATTCTTGTGTATTATTCTACACACAGTAATAAAAACGATAGTATTCTAAAAGTCCTTGCAGCAAAACGTTCAACTTCTTCTTAAGTTAATTATAATATGTTCTAAGATGAATTCAGCTGAGTGCTTGCGAAAGAGCTTTTATGTGTTAAATTACGTACAAGCTTCGTTGGAAATATTAGTTGCTCTTTCTTATTGCATTATCTTGACATTCTTTGAGTATATGAGAGCTCGTTATAATCTCTCGACTCATTACTCTGGGGCTTTCAGTTTAGCTTTCAAAAATTATTGGAGATGAGTTCGCTTTTACCTAGAGCTTCTGTCTGGAGCTGTGATTGTAAAGCGACCACGGATAGATTTTACTCCCGAAGCACAGAATATACCGGGTGTAAGGGGACAGCGTCCCGCAAAGTAGGGGGGTTGCTCAGTCAACGACACTAAACAACTTTCACCAGAAAATTCATTCAGGAAGTTAAAATTTTTGGCTTTTCATACAAATTGTCTGATCGAGTTGGACATTTTGTATGGGAAAACCAAACTATTTTTTCATTTCCTGAAAAAAATCCTGGTGATACTTGTTCAGTTTCGTTGGCTGAACAACCCTTATCATATCAGTCAGTCCCTTACATACGAACATATAATCACGCCTTTATCCCTAATGGGGTAGGCAGAGCGTAAACGACCTAAACAAAGGTCGTTCCGCCACGTCTGACAAAGTTTTGAGGTTTATTTTACGATAGATTTGTAGGTATATTGCTATAGTGACAGCTTGTCAGCCCATCGCCTAAATTACAATATACTGAAACCCTGGGATCCCTTAGCTGGTTTTTACAGCATGCCCGGGAGGAAATGCATCTGGCACATTTTATGTTTTTCTCTAGCTCCCAGGCCAGCGTGGAAGAAAATTCTCCCTTACACCCCGTATAACAGTACTACATACCCGAAACCAAAAATGCAGTGCTATAAAAACTATTAGACTCCTGTGAGAGTTTGGTTTCAAACAAGATATGTTTAGGAGAGCCCGATGGTGTAGTGGATAGGGCCGCTGCCTCCTGAGCGGGAGGTCGTGGTTCGAACCCCACCACGTACCAATGTGTTTTTCGGTTTTCGAATTTCATATGTACCTTTATTCGGTGCTTTTTCCGTGCTTCGGAAGGCACGTTAAGCCGTTGGTCCCGGTTAATACCGTAGATATTAGTCGTTAAGCCATATCAGAGGCCAGTGCTAAGCAATGGCGGCTTGAAAACTCTGACCTAATCTAGGATTGGGTCTGGTTTCCCTTCTGGGTTGCGGAGGTCAGATGGCAGTCGCTCTGTGTAAAAACCAGTACCCTCGTTCAATCCCCTAGATTAGGAAGCCGACCCCGTGAGATACGGGATAAGGCTAGGGAGATGATGATGGGAGATGATGATGTTTTAGGAAAAAATACAGTCTCCAACTCCTATCGTAGTTTTGATTGGGGTAGGTATGTAATTCATCCATGCTGGGCTGGAAGCAAGAGAAAAACAGAATGTGCCAACTGCATTTCCTCCCGGGCCCGCTGTTAAAACCATGTAAGGAATCCGAGGGTTTCTGTATATTGCAATTTAGAAGATAGACTGACAACCTGTCACTACAGCAATATACCTACAAATCTATCTTAAATAACCCTCAAAACTTTGTCAGACGTGACGGAACGACCTTTGTTTAGGACGTTTACGCTCTTCCTACCCTCCCAATTAGGGATAAAGGCGTGATTATATGTATGTTTGAGGGAAAAATACGGCCTCTTTCCTATCGTAGTTTTGACGAGGGTAGGTATGTAATTCATGATCAATAGAGATACATTATATCTCTGGAAAGTTGTAGGTACCCCAATTTAACTATCATCATGGCACGTGCCCGGTCCCTTGGGAAAGGTAGTCCTTCAGAACTCTATTTGCATGAAGATTTAGTTGATTTAATTTCGTTCGGAAAATGAAGGTATGGTGTCCTTAGTGTCCTTACATAATACCTAATATGGGATAGCGCATTATGTAATTTAGTAACACAGTTTTGGATTTAGCATTTAAAGGTGACCTTTTTTAGAAATTTCTTCCATGTTGGCCTGGGAGCAAGAGAAAAACATATAATGTGCCAGGTGTATTTCCTCCCGAGCATGCTGTAAAAACCAGCTAAGGGATCCGAGGGTTTCAGCATAATGTAATTTAGGCGATAGGTTGACAACCTATCACTACAGCAATATACCTACAAATCTATCTTAAATAACCCTCAAAACTTTGTCAGACGTGGCGAACGACCTTTGTTTATAAAATTTTCAACTCGGTTTTAGAAAAAAGGTAATCAAAGTTTCATGTCTTTTAATCGAAGAACTTGTTTTTAAAAATACGTTTTAGCTATAAGATCTGACAACATAATGAAATAGTAGTTTTAGTAACTTAACTAATTTGCCAACACGTACTATTTATTTTTGAAATGTGTTTTTGGATTAAAAGACATGAAACTTTGTTTATCTTTATTACCTCTGCCTATCATATTAAGGATAAAGGCGTGATTATTTGTATGTTTGTATTAAATTCTACGGATTTAAATTGTCGTTTTATTTATTTTGATAGCCATACATTGCGAAATAGTTTATTCAAATAAACTACAGTTGTAAAAACTTTGTCAGACGTGGCGGAACGACCTTTCTTTCGGTCGTTTGCGCTCTGCCTACCTCATTAGGGATAAAGGCGTGATTATATGTATGTTTTTTTTGGTAATAATTTCGATAGCAACTGCAGGGTACTGTTTGCTCCTCGATTCGATACTTCTAAAAAAAATATTAGCTCTAATTTTAAGGAAATAGTAGAACAAAGTTTATAAAAACTCTATAGTTTGTTGGTTATAATTTTTTTACGGTTGAGGGTGCCCCTTTATCCCTAATTGGGTAGGCAGAGCGTGAACGACCTAAACATAGGTCGTTCCGCCACGTGTGACAAAGTTTTGAGGGTTTTTTAAGATAGATTTGTAATCCTATAGTGACACTTTGTCAGCCCATCGCCTAAATTGCAATATACATAAACCCTCGTATCCCTTAGCTGATTTTTACTGCATGCCCGGGAGGAAATGCAGATGGCACATTCTATGTTTTTCTCTAGCTCCCAGTCCAGCATGAAAGAATATATTTATCTAAATTTTTGTACGTATAATCTCGCTGGCGCTTGCGCTGAAAATCAGCTCTTTTATTTTGTCCATGAAATTTGCTAGACCTCTATTTATATCGCCAGTTTGATATACAATCCTAACCCAAGGTCAGAAGCTTAAGCCTAGACCGAAATAACAGTGACCCAGATATTCCATCTACAATATGATATAGCTCCTAAAATTTGAATAATAGTAAATCCCGGGATTGAGATTTACAAAGACGGGACAATGCTTTTTTACATAAAATGTCTTTATATCGCAAGCCATTTCCATGATGCTAAAGAATAATATTTTGCGTAAATATTTAGTAGCGGTAAAGAAAATAATAAAATGTTATGATTATGAAAACCTTTTTCTTGTATCTCATATTGCTGGGATATTTTTGTCGCGACTCGTTGAAAAACAGTCTATTCTTAAAATAACCATAATATCATCCATATACTATAAATTATTTGTTGCCGAGATCGCGATGTATGCAATTTGTCAAACACATGACACGACGTCAGCTTTTATTAAAGGCTGCTTCACACTGGAACCTCCTAACATGTCTTTGTTCTACGAGTAATTGGAACTCCACTTTGAAAATTGGCTTCAAATACAGACGAAAAGTGTGAAATCGTTTTGTGGAATAAAAAAAAAGAATCCATAGTGCTGGCAAAATTCACAAATCGAAACTCTTTTTGGCTCTTAAATTGGTTCCTGACGTTGGGCAATTATGTTCAAGTCAAGTTCAAAGGCAACCGCACTTCGAAGTCTACAATTGCGGTTGTCCGGTCGTACGTCAACGTCCATCAAACGGTCCGCAACTAGGAATGTATGCAGTGCGCTTAAACGAATTCTTGGAGCTATGTTGGAGCTGTTTGCCGATTGGGAATGGGAAATTCCCCGGGCTGCAGGAAACTGGGAATTCGATTTCGTCTGTCGTGTGCCTGTCTTGTTCCCTGTTGTTGATAGTGGGCGGACGATCCGGAGCTTTTAAATCGAAGAGCAAAAGTTTTAGGTAAACCTGAAATACGAATCTACATTCTATGTATAAAAATACAGACACAATTTACACTGTTATTCTGTATAATGTATGATTGATGTGGATCAAAATAATTCTTGAGTTTTGGAAAATGATCAGCTGAATCGATGTTTTCTTATCCGCATGAGATGTCATCTTTAGATTTGAACCCGTACCTACCGTGTACTCTAGACAATCAAGCTAGAGATACCATGTGATCAAGCTTTAAATTACTATTTCCGAAATTATCATTTTAGTTTCTTTACCTACTTTCATGTTTAAGAATCATTATACGAGTTTTTTTGTTATGTATTTGTAATTTTAAACTTTTTCTTTGACTATCTTCTATTTTATACCTATCAACATTAGACATAATTGGTAATCTTGATGTCTCTCGCTTAGAGGTAGATGTTCTGATAGCCAGATTGGATTGAGATCATTATCGTGCCTTTTCCGCCGGTATTTCCTACGTTTTGTCAATAATCCTTGTGCTACAAACCTTGATACGTATCAGAGCAAATTGAAGATTCTCTGTAATCGTAAATGATCTTGTAACTGAGGATATTTCTGGACTAAATAAGTAAATTCTCGTTCAATGCGTCTGGGGGTGATAACAAAGCAAAAGAAGTACCAGCTGTTTCTCTTCCTTTGACAATCTAAAAGTTCTACGGATGAATTTAAGGGCATGATTCGTTGTTAGTATCGTACCCGTGTCTAAAATCACCCTCAACTCAATATTTGTCAGACGTGGCACAAACGGTCCATATTTAGTTATCCGTTGGCGCTATACCTTCAGATTCGTGGGATATAGGCGTGACTATTATATTACTATGAAGGCTAATCGTTGTTTTGTTTGTCCTTAGGTGTCTGGTGTCGAAGCTGTTCGACGTGTGCTCAAAGTCAACTCCTGAGCAGATGGAGCAGCTGGACGAGATTCGGATACAGTGGGGCAGCGGCATCGTCGGCTACGTGGCCGAGAGCGGCGAGCCCGTCAACATACCTGACGCTTACAAGGTGAGAGTTTGGCTGACGTCAGCTGACGAGCTACGGATACCGATGGGCAGTGGCATCTTCGGCTACGTGGCCGAGATTGGCGAGCCCGTCAACAGACCTGACGCTTACAAGGTGAGAGTTTAGGTGACGTCAGCTGACGAGATCCAGATCAGATACCGTGGGGCAGCGGCATCATCGGCTACATACCTGACGCTTATAAAGAGAATGATAATTATATACTCTTAAAGAAAGCTCGTGACAATGTGTAGAGAGTCCTGTAACTATTTATAGCTAACGATAATAATAAAGCAGCGGGCAAGGATAACACGAGAACTATTGCTGAAGACTAAGCTGAGACGGGAGAAGCTTATGTACAGCAGTGGAATGACGTAGGCTGATGGCGACAAAGTCTATTGAAACCACTTTTGAGCCCATCATAACTCGAAAACTACTAAACTTATATACGCCAAAGTTGGTTGATATATAAAGGAAAAGTATTATATAATTGAATCCGTACTTGATAATATTAATTTGCTATTCAAAATGTGTCGGACTGCAATTAAGTTGTGCATAAAGAATCGACCAGCAGAGGGCTTAAATTTACTGTAGCTATAGCTACGTAATGTTATACTTACCAAGAAAACCTATGAAGTTACAACCTACTTGCAAGTAAACGATCAATAAAATGTGATTAAATCATCAATCAGGCGATAAGGTTCACTATTTACCACAACCTTAAAACATTGACTTAAAAAGCAACCCATCTTTCCTTTGAATTTTTATTCTTCTATTTTTTCTATCCACCCAACAACTAGTACTAAACAAAACTAAGGAGGTTTCCTTTTCGAATAACTAAAATAAGATAAGCAATTCAAATATCCATTTCACTTCTTATGCTCGGAAAGCGGCATTTTGTGCAGGGTTTAGACTGCACAAAATTGAATAGTGTGCACATGGGCAAAAACGTATCTACTCATAAGTTCATTTCGCCTAAGGCAAAGAAAATTAGACCATACAACCAAACTTAATAAGAGGTTCATAGATAGCACTTGTTATTTTATTCATACATATCATCACGCCTGTGAGGCCGGGAAACGGTGTCCACCCACGTCTAACGTCCAACAGCCGCCTTAACTGAGTTTCTAGTCTGATTTCCGAACTAATTTCCGACTACAGCGTCTAGCTGCGTCTTCCGATTATACATACATAAAATCACTCCTTTATCCCTAATGGGGTAGGCATAGCGTCAACGACCTAAACAAAGGTCGTTGTTGAAGTGACAGGTGTTAATCCTAACGCCTAAATTGCAATATACTGAAACCCTCGGATCCCTTAACTGGTTATTGTAAAATATTTGCTTTATATTATTTTATTGCCTTTTGTCTTATTTATGACATAAATTTATACATACATAAATCACGCCTTTATCCCTTACGGGGTAGGCAGAGCGTTTAACGCCTCATAAAAAGCGCTTTCGCCACGTCTGACAAAAATTGAGGGAAATTTTAGATTGTAATGTGTATTGCTATAGTGACAGGTTGTCAGCCCATCGCCTAAACTACAATACACTGTAACCCTCGAGTCCCTTTTGCTGACTTCAACAGCACGCCCGGGAGGAAGGGCAGCTGGAACATTCTATGTTTTTCTATCTCTCCCAGTCCAGCATGGAAGTAATAAGTATAAGTATGACATAAATAGATATAACAATTTAAATTCAAGTACAATAGTTAATTTAATTTATTATTACAAAATTTATAGTAGGCTGTATAGGTCCCAGCCCAAACCTTTTTTTTTTTTTTTTTTTTTTTAAATATATATAGGCGAGCATTTGTCCGCCATCTCACCTGGTGGAAAGTGACGATGCGGACTATGTTGAAACATACTCACCTATGTAGTGCCTATTCACTCTCGCCTTGAAAAGGCCCAGGTTATATTGTTCCGGAAACAGACCTAATATTTCATGTCGAAAGATTTAAAAAGTTAAATGGCGGCAATTAACTGTTTAGTTTATTTAGTAAATTCCCTCAATTTTCCTCCCAATCAAAGTGAAAATTAGAGTTTTTAACTCGTATACAAAACCATTTTCGTCCTCGAGTAATATCAGCCCTCGCCCTGCGGGCTCGGGCAGCTATGAGTTTCGGGCTGAATATTACTTGTTTTGTGCACTTGTTGTAAAATCAACTATTGTATTTTCATTTATTCTTACTTCTACAATTAATGTATTTTCGCAAAGATTAACAGGCTTTGAAATTTACTGCCTCTAACTGTAAATGATGACGAGGAGAATCGAGTCGAGCACCATAAACCTATCGATAAACTATTTTATTGCAAATTTACAAACACTTCAATTTCACTCTTATCTTTAGATTTCTCGACGTAAATGCTTTGAAAACTATTAAAGCTATCAATATGCTATAAAAACTGCCTAGCCACTTAGGCAGAAATAGATCTCAGTCTAAGTCCATCATTTGGCAGAATATAGCTGCTGTAGGTAGAAAAAGGGAGTTCTTAAAGATACGAGCGCGTGAAACCTGAATGGTACTTTTATTGCTCGCAGGTCAAGTGCTGGGTTTAGGGGTAAAACGGGCTTTTCTTAGCGAGTGGATTCTCGAGTCGAACGACCCGATTACCCCGGTGTCAGAGTTCTCAAACCGCCTAGTAGCACAGCTATTAGGCCTCTGACATGGTTTTGAGTAACGACCACTATCACAGATAGCGACCGGGACCGACGGCTTAACGTGCCCTCCGAAAAACGGAATTATTTTTCTTTTTGGACAATCAGGTAATTCAGCCAGCAATGTCCTAACTAAACTGGGGAAAACCTCACAAAGCGATAAATTGACAAATATCAACTTTTTGTGGGGGTCCCCTGGGACTCGAACCCAGGATCTCCAGAGCGTAAGCCCATCAGCTCTAACCACAAGACCACGGGGGCAGTAAAATGGGTAAAACGGTGCTATATATGCTTACTTGTATAGTAATTATTTTTTGCGTATTTTTCATCACTCGAGATTGATGGCTTTTCCTTATCGGTAGCAAGTTTTGATATAATGTGAGAAAGAGCAACCAGTAGTTATAAATATGAAATGTTAAATTATTGTGTCTATTGACATGTAATATTTATTATCAATACATAGTATAAAACACATTCGCTTACACTTTCCCTAAATCCCTATGTATGCTTAGATCTTTAAAACTACGCAACGTATTTTGATGCGGTTTCTTTTAATGGTTAGAGAGATTCAAGAGGAACGTTTATATGTATAATACATGCATAATATAATAGAGAAACACTGATGATTTCCGTGCGAAGCCGGGGCAGGTCGCTAGTTATGACATAAAGAATATGAGTATGAGTGAATACACTCGTAGCTGAGATTAGAATAAGTAATAATAGAATAACAAACACAAAAGCTCCAAATTCAGTAACACGATGTCCTCTAACAGTAGATACATACATACATATAATCACGCCTCCATCCCTGATGGGGTAGGCAGAGCGCAAACGATCGAAACAAATGTCGTTTCGCCACGTCTGACAAAGCTTGAGGGCCGTTTAAGATATATTTGTAGGTATATTGCTGTAGTGACAGGTTGTCATCCCATCGCCTAAATTGCAATATACTGAATCCCTCGGATCCCATAGCTGGTTTTTACAGCATACCCGGGAGGAAATGCAGCTGGCACATTCTATGTTTTTCTCTCGCTCCCAGGCCAGCATGGAAGTAACAGTAGATAGAGGGCAATAAATAACTAAAATAGGCGAATTAATTTATCTATTCCCAAAGGAGCCATGTTTCCTTCTAGCGTCTAGTAAGTTTCTTCCATGCCGGTCTGGGAGCGAGAGAAAAACATAGAATGTGCCAGCTGCATTTCCTCCCGGGCATGCTGTAAAATCCAGCTCAGGGATCCGAGGGTTTCAGTATATTGTAATTTAGGCGATGGGCTGACAACCTGTCACTACAGCAATATATTTAGAATTATATCTTAAATAACCCTCAAAACTTTGTCAGACGTGGCGGGACGACCTTTGTTTAGGTCGTTTACACTCTGCCTACCCCATTAGGGATAAAGGCGTGATTATATGTATGTATGTCTAGTAAGTAACTTCTCTTCTTAGAACAAAGCAATTTTATACTTCGTCTTGCTAAAGAGCAAACTATCAAGCGCCGTGTGAAAAGTAATTGCGCAAGTCACATCAGACTTGGAAGTGCTGCTTAAGTAAGTTAATTTTTCACTTTATTTAAACTTCCATGCTGGTCTGGGAGCGAAGGAAAAGCGTGGAATGTGCCAGCTGCATTTCCTCCCGGGCATGCTGTAAGATCCAGCTAAGGGATCCGAGGGTTTCAGTATCTTGTAATTTAGGCGATGGGCTGACAACCTAACGACTAACCAACGTGGACAGGGGTTCCACCCTTATGTCGTGGATATACCACAAATTCGCACGAAGCGGTTCGCTTCCACATTCTTAATGCGAACGGCTAAGGAGTGGAACTCCCTGCCGGCGGATCTGTTTCCGGAACAATATAACCTGGGCCTTTTCAAGGCGAGAGTGAATAGGCACTACATAGGTGAGTATGCTTCAACATAGTCCGCATCGTCACTTTCCACCAGGTGAGATGGCGGACAAATGCTCGCCTATATATATTAAAAAAAAAAAAAACCAGTCACTACAGCAATATACCTAGAATTCTATCTTAAATAACCCTCAAAACTTTGTCAGACGTGGCGGAACGACCTTTGTTTAGGTCTTTTCCGCTCCGCCTACCCCATTAGGGATAAAGGCGTGATTATATGTATGTATGTATGTATTTAAACTTTTTATCACGACGTAGGAGTAGGAATAAAGCATTGTGGTTGGTTTTAATTTTTCTCTTCTATACTGGACTGGGAGCGAGAGAAAAACATAGAATGTGCCAGCTGCATTTCAGTATATTGTAATTTAGGCGATGGGCTGACAACCTGTCACTATAGCAATATACGTACAAATATATCTTAAATAACCCTCAAAACTTCGTCAAACGTGGCGGAACGGCCTTTGTTTAGTTCGTTTACAAAGGTCGTTTACGCTCTGCCTACCCCATTAGGGATAAAGGCGTGATTATATGTATCTAGGTTAATTTTACTATCTAAAATCCCTTGTTTCTTACTTTTGTAAGATGAATGGAAAGGAAGCAAAACGTATTGACAACTTACTCATAGGCTATTTTTTACTGCTACATATCTATGGTGTAGTAGATAGGGCCGCTGCCTTCAGAGCGGGAGGTCGTGGTTCGAATCCCACCACGTACCTACCAATGTGTTTTTCGGTTTTCGAATTTCATCTGTACGTTTATTCGGTGCTTTTTCCGTACTTCGGAAGGCACGTTAAGCCGTTGGTCCCGGTTAATATCAGAGGACAGTGCTAAGCATTGGCGGCTCGAAAAACTGACCTTATCTAGAATTGGGTCTGGTTTCCCTTCTGGGTTGCGGAGGTCAGATCGCAGTCGCTCTGTGAAAAAACCCGTCGTTCAATCCCCTAGATTAGGTAGCCAACCCTGTGAGATACGAAAGAAGGCTAGGGAGATGATGATGACATATTTTTTTTAAATGTAGGGAATTCCGAGTTCCTATCTTGTACGACTGACACTTCACTACAGTCTCTCTCCATTTTTCATTGTTCTTCATATTTCTACATACATACATACATAAAATCACGCCTTTATTCCTTACGGGGTAGGCAGAGCGTTAAACGCCTCTTAAAAGGCGCTTTCGCCACGTCTGATAAAAATTGAGGGCAATTTTAGATTGTAATGTGTATTGCTATAGTGACAGGTTGTCAGCCCATCGCCTAAATTACAATACACTGTAACCCTCGAGTCCCTTTTGCTGTCTTCTATAGCATGCCCGGGAGGAAAGGCAGCTGGAACATTCTATGTTTTTCTATCTCTCCCAGTCCAGCATAGAAGTAATCTTCATATTTCTAGGTAATTAATTTTCTTATCTTACAGAAAGTCCTCGACTATGCGAATTATCGTTTATCATCCTGCTTCTTATTCTCATAGAGCTTTATTAAAAGTCTATGTCATGCATCTTTTAAATGTGATGTTTCCGAGGGTTCCGTGCTTCGGAGGGCATGTTAAGACGTCAGTCCCGGTTGCTGTCTTTGATAGTGATCGTTACTCAAACCATGTTTTGAAAACTCTGACACCAGGGTTCATCGGGTCGTTCCACCCAAGAATCCACTCGCTATGAAAAAGAGTATGAACGATATAAAAAGAAAACAGTAGCGGCTCGTCTGTCTGCAAACCAAAGATACTTCTTCTTATCGTGTCTATGGTTGCACAGTAGGGCTAACATGCGCGCCACGCGATAATTTTGTCACGGTGCGCGCCAAACCTCACTACGCCTAAAGCAAGGCGTTATTCAGTGTGAAGTACGCAACGCGCGTATATTCATACATATCATCACGCCTTTATCCTAAATAGGGTACAAAGACTTAAACAAAGGTCATTCCGCCACGGCTGACAAAGTTTTGAGGGTTATTTAAGATAGATTTGTAGGTATATTGCTGCAGTGGCAGGGTGTCAGCCCATCGCCTGACTGCCTCCGTGGTCTAGTGGCTAGTGGCATGGACTCCCGATCCGGAGGTCCTGGGTTCGATTCCCAGGGGGGAAACACAAAGGTGATATTTGAGAATTTATCACTTTGTGAATTTTTCCCCAGTTTGGTTAGGACATTGCAGGCTGAATCACCTGATTGTCCGAAAAAGGAAAAGATTTCGTGCTTCGGAGGGCACGTTAAGCCGTCGGTCCCGGTCGCTGTCTTTGATAGTGGTCGTTACTCAAACCATGTCAGAGGCCTGATAGTTGTACTACTAGGCGGTTTAAAAACTCTGACACCAGGGTTCATCGGGTCGATAGACTCGATACCCACTCGACAGAAGAAGAAGAAGCCCATCGCCTAATTTACAATATACCCAAACCTTCGGATCCCTTAGCTGGTTTTTACAGCATGTTTTTACATGCAGCGAGTAAATGCAGTGACAAAATTATCTCGTGGCGTGCATGTTAGCTCTACTGGTCAGAAATCTTACAATATATAGGCCCAAAACTTTGCCACTTGTATTGCGTATCAATTGGTTATCATTAGAGCCGCTTGCGTGCAGGTATTAGGTATTAGCAATACCAAATATACTTTTCTTCCATGCTGGAGTAGGAGCGACAGAAAAATATAGTATGTGCCAGCCGAAATTCCTCCCGGGCATGCTGTGAAAATCAGCTAAATGATCCGAGGGTTTCAGTACATTGCAATTTAGGCGATGAGCTGACAACCTGTCACTACAGCAATATACCACCAAATCTGTCTTAAATTACCCTCAAAACCTTGTCAGACGTAGCGGAACGACCTTTGTTTAGGTAGTTAACGCTCTGCCTACCCCATTAGGGATAAAAGCGTTATTATATGTATGTATGTATGAAATATACTTAGCAAGGAAAACAGTATGATACGAAATTAAATAATTTTATTCGTCTATCGCTATCAGTACCTACGCTATGAAAGTCGCTAAAGTATCCATAATTTTGGAAAAACTACAACATTTTGCTCATAGTTATAATGACTTTTAGCTGTGTTTTTAGTACTGAAAACCACGTAAATATTTATATTATAACCAGCCAGCAAAAGCTAGTTTAAGTATGAAACGTTATTAAATTTTATTCCAAGCTTTAAAATGGCATTTATAAAATGCTCTATAAACTATAATTAAATGCTAGATGAAATATGAGCTGAGTAGGTAGGACTCAAGTGGTAAAAGTGTAAAGTGGGCATAAAATAAAATATTATTTTATAATTATTATTCAGGTGACAGAGATATTTCTAACGCTCTTAATTTATTAATGTGGGGTAGGTCCCTTTTTCTGGTGCTAATGAACTGTAAACTAATTTATGTAAAGGTTCACAATTACTAGATTTAAAATACAAAATTTTCCTTTGCACAGGATTGTGGTAATGCCTAACCTTGCGGTTTTAATTTTTTAAATCGGCGTAGGTGCTTCTTGAATCTTCAAAAAGAACAAACCTTTTACGAGTATTTAGGATTGAAAGTAAAGCTGGTTTATTCAAGCAAAGAAAAAGATAATTAATTTTTATAAATGATTAGTTTCATTTGAGCCCAATGGTGTAGGAGAACCCGATGTTGTAGTGGATATGGCCGCTGCCTCCTAAGCGGAAGGTCGTGGTTCGAATCCCACCACGTACCAATGTGTTTTTCGGTTTTCGAATTTCATATGTACGTTTATTCGGCGCTTTTTCCGTGCTTCGGATGGCACGTTAAGCCCTTGTTCCGGTTAATATCGTTTAATACCATAGATATTAGTCGTTAAGCCATGTCAGAGGCCAGTGCTAAGCATTGGCGGCTTGGAACATTCTGACCTAATCTAGGATTGGGTCTGGTTTCCCTTCTTGGTTGCAGAGGTCAGATGGCAGTCGCTCTGTGTGAAACCAGTACCCTCGTGCAATCCCCTAGATTAGGGAGCCGACCCTGTGAGATACGGTATAAGGCTAGAAAGATGATGAGTTTCATTTGGCAACGCTAACTTTAACCTCTACAAGACTTCTGTAATTAGAAACACTACGAATAATCTTTCAAGTGTGTTGCTGCGTAAAAACGCAACTTCTAATTAGAAGGTTGACTGGGCTAAAGAAATTTTAATGAGCCTCTTGCGTTCCTGCTATTAAGAATAATTTCTCAAAATCATCTGGTTCTTTTACTCTGGCTTTGGAACTTAAAAGTGAAATAAACGAAATATGAGAAAGCAGAAGCCGCTTTAAACCCGCACGTTTTAGCACCAGTCGTAATTCCTATAACATTTTTTGTAATGAAAATTTCCTTTAAAGAACACTTTAAATCTGCAAGTCTCTGCATTTCCGAAATTGATTAAATTTCATCTTGTTTAGGATATTTTTCCTATTAAGAAATAAACTACTTCTAATAAATAAACTAAACTTCCATACTGGACTGGGAGCGAGAGAAAAACATAGAATATGCCAGCCGCATTTCCTCCCGGGCATGCTGTAAAAACCAGCTAAAGGATCCGAGGGTTTCAGTATATTATAATTTCAACGATGGGCTGACAACCTGTCACTATAGCAATGTACCTATAAATCTATCTTAAATAACCCTCAAATCTTTGTCAGACGAGGCGAAACGACTTTTGCTAAGGTCGTTTACGCTCTGCCTACCCCCATTAGGGATAAAGGCGTGTTTATATGTATGTGAAATAAAGTCCATGCTGGACTGGGAGGGATAGAAAAACATAGAATGTTCCAGCTGACCTTCCTGCCGGGCATGCTGTTGAAGTCAGCAAAAGGGACTCGAGGGTTACAGTGTATTGTAATTTAGGCTATGGGCTGACAACCTGTCACTATATCAATACATATTACAATCTAAAATTGCCCTAAATTTTTGTCAGACGTGGCGAAAGCGCCTTTTACGAGGCATTAAACGCTCTGCCTACCCCGTAAGGGATAAAGGCGTGATTTATGTATGTATGTATATATGAAATAGAGTCGATAAAAATCAAGAGAAAATAAAATAAGTGCTTCGATAAGATATACCTACAAAACTGTTCCTGTCGTCGTATCCTCTTTCCGTTCTTTAGAGGCTTTTTGGCAAGAAAATTGAGATTCCAAATTGAATTAGTCTTGTTCACTAAGAAAACGATGAGCCAAAAGCTTTTATTGGCAAATGTACTTTAGAAATTTTCCTTCGGTCGTCCAACTTTATTCATTTACACTTAAAATTGTTCAAATACAGTTAAGTTTCCTGTGGGATAATACTTAAGTTAATTAAAGAATTTCTGTAATATTCCTAGTTCTTTTGTACTGATACTAAACCTAATTGCAAGTTTTGTACGTTCTCAGTTATTTTAACTATTATGTTTTTTATACTGACTCGTGTATTCATAATATTCTGCGCAGTATCATTCCACTAAAATGGTTGAGGGAGATGACATGATACGAGAGCCCGATGATGTAGTGGATAGGGCCGCTGCTTCCTGAGCTGGGAGGTCGTGGTTCGAATCCCAACGCGTGTTTTTCGGTTTTCTAATTTCACATGTACGTTTATTCAGCGCTTTTTCCGTGCTTCGGAAAGCACGTTAAGCCGTTGGTCCCGGTTAATGTTGTTTAACACCGTAGATATTAGTTGTTAAGCCATGTCAGAGGCCAGTGCTAAGCATTGGCGGCTTGAATATTCTGACCTAATCTAGGATTGCGTCTGATTTCCCTTCTGGGTTGCGGAGGTCAGATGGCAGTCGCTCTGTGTAAAAAACCAGAACCCTCGTTCAATCCCTTAGATTAGGTAGCCAACCCCGTGAGATACGGGATAAGACTAGGGATATGATGACTTAGACGTTTTTTATAACCTTTATTACTTCAGCTGCCGGTTATATCACCAGCAGCAACAAATATTGTCATTACAGTGCACTTCTCCAGTTATGAGCTTCGTAAAGCTCACAATAATGGCTTCCAGTTGTAATTGCAACCATACTGCAATTAAAGGCAGCCGTATTACGATGGTGATCGTAATCACCTGGGTTTAGTACAGTAGCTAACCTAAGGGTATTTGTGTACTCATCTTGATTAAAACCGAATCTAAATCGCCTTCCTATACTATTTCCAAATCAGATTTAGTATAAAGGTACTTAAATAAAGTTTCAAGTTTTTTAATTAAAGATCTCGTTTCGAAAATAAGTTTCAGCTAATATGTATGATTATATAATGAAAATGTAGATTTAGTCATCTAACTAATTTGCTGTAAAAACCAGCTAAGGGATCCGAGGGTTTCAGTATATTGCAATTTAGGGGATAGGCTGACAACCTGTCACTTCAGTAATATACCAATAAATCTATCTTAAATAACCCTCAAAACTTTGTCAGACGTGGCGGAACGACCTTTGTTTAGGTCGTTTACGCTCTGCCTACCCCATTACCGATAAAGGCATGACTAAGAGAAAGGCTTGCCAACACGTATTATTCATTTTTGAAATGTGTTTGAATAAAAAGACATGAAGCTTTGTTTACCTTTATTCTAAATCTGATTTGGAAATAGTATAATAGTAATAATTGTATGACAGCTTGTGCACTCAAGGAAAAATCTATATGACACGTAAATGGATGATATACATGGATTTTTCCCTGACACAAATTGGATTCGTGTCTAATCAGAAAGAGTGCACAAACGCTCTTAGGGACTCTTAAAATATTAAGAGTTGCGAATAAAATAATACAAAACAGATTGCTTGAATAAATGTTGCAAACCGAAACTTCAAACAGACGCTAGACGTTGCTATTAATCGGTCATCCTCATATACAAATATCGTGTTTTGTATAATCCAGATAATCGTAAATTCATAATTAACATTCTTCTTCCATGCTGGAATGGGATCGAGAGAAAAACATAGAATATGCCAGCTGCAATTCCTCCCGGGCTTGCTGGAAAAACCAGCTAAGGGATCCGAGGGTATCAGTATGTTGCAATTTAGGCGATAGGCTGACAAACTGGCACTACAGCAATATACTCGTACATACAAATCTTATATAACCCTCAAAACTTCGTTAGACGTGGCGAAAAGACCTCTGGTTAGGTCGTTTACGCTCTGCCTACCTCATTATGGATAAAAGTATGTTTATTATGTATGCATAAAAAACATTTTATTTTCTGTTAATTTTGGTAGTTACTAGTTAGTTTTTTTTTTTACGTTACATGTAATTCCCATATTTTGATCTGAAAAGCAATTCAAGCACCTGGCTTTACACGTGGGAAATGTAGACAATATAAAAACAAAGACAAGAAATCGAGTAATGCCGATGTCAGCGCCACGCTTGACATCACACAAGAGCTTTTTGCAAATTTATTTCCCCCCAAGTTAAGTGAGCTAAAAATACCAAGGGAATTTCAGCCGCTGTTTGAGTTTTCCGGCACATAATATTTATCTTTCGATGGGCCGCGTCAAGAGATTTAATATGCAGATATTCAATCCGTTCCGAATCCGTTCAAATATTTGGGAAGTTTATTCGTATGGTTTGTTTATCGTTATTGGACATCATGTTCACTCAATGAACAATTCCAGTTCATATTATCGAATGCCCCAACTTTTAAAAGTCATTATAAAGTCATTCAGATTGCGTGATTTAAATTGCTATATCTATTTCTGCAATTGTTATTTCTTCGTGATGTTTTATTTATGCGCATTAAAGTATTTTTGCATTGTACTAGCAAATTAAAAAGGGATGGAAGTTATTCCATTAAAAAAGAAGTTTTATTATCTAAGCAACCTTTTAACCCTGTTCAGCGTCCCGAAACGCAAAATGTATGATAGAAGAAAACAAAAAATGAAACGGTAATTCCCCTTTACGAGTTGCCATTAAGCAATGACAGTGCCAGAGGGCTTACGCTTCTCTCGAGCATTACGCAAACAGTTCTGGATGATACCGTAACCCGAAGATAAAAGTCGGAAAGCCAAACTTTTTTACCTGGTTGGATAACGTTGACGTTTTATTTCCCAGTTAAGGTAGTCATCAAGGTAAAACAGGTTTGTTCGAAAGTGCTCAGCAATTTTGTGTTATTGGATTTTCCACATATCAGCCCTAAAAAGTTCGTTCATCTATTCCCAAATAGCTAGCTACTTTTCAAAATGTGTCTTATACAAACAACTACTGATTAACTTTTATTATTGCTACAGCTGGTTATTCGATAAAATTTCTCGTTAACCATTCATAAATTTCAATTTTACCACATGGATCTCACTATATAAAAACTGGCGTCACTTGTAAAACAGCAAGTTTACGATCGGCATGTTTTATCCCTGGCACGTCGTGTGCCATGATCTGTGCTTCGTCTTGAGTTTTATGAGTCACCTTATCGTAAAAACTCCCAGCCTCGACGACTTCAGACGGTTCTCGTAACGCGTAAGATTTGTTTTGTACGATTCACTCGTGTGTGCCCAGTTGCACTTTAGTGTGTGCTGCAAGGCTTCCATCTGGATATGTTTCTTTCCCTATTTTTATCATAAGCTATATTTTATCAAAAACTCCCAGCTCGACGTCTTCAGACGGTTCTCGTAACGCGTAAGATTTGTTTTGTTCGATTCACTCGTGTGTGCCAAGTTTATCGCACTTTATTGTGTGCTGCAAGGTTCCCATCTGGATGTATTTATTTTCCCTGTTTTTATCTAAGGCTTAACATTATCTTTATAAAATATACCCATCCCGACGACTTCGTAGACGGCTCTCGTAACACGTAAGATTTGTTTTGTGCAATTCACTCGTGTGTGCTAAGTGCAATGCAAGGCTCTCAACTTGGACCGTTTCTTTTCCCTGTCTTCACCCAGAAGTAACAATATTAAACTTCCTTAAGTTATAATATCGTGTTTCATGTCTAGTTTAAAACAACTTTCAGAGCGGATTATGAAATTGAAAATACTACGTCATGCGTTGTATTAAGCGAGAAAAAATCCAAAAACTATAGCGCCAAGCATTCTCAAATATAAATATTTGTGTGCATTTGAACGGCAAAGCTGTAAATATACGCGATACCGAGTCAACACGAACAAACAACAACTAGCGAAACAGGATTCTGTGCATGTCTGCAAATGGCAAATACAGGCAGACTAAGCTCGGAATGGCCGTCCAGAACAATTGTACACAGCGATGCTGGAACTTAGCGAAAATTATATCTGGTCCAGTCTAGAAAATATTCAAACGTAGTACTATGGAAGAAAACGAGTCTAGGTCCTGACTTTTACAGTATGCCCGGGGAGACAAGCAAGTGTAGGTATGGTCTTTTATTGCTTCCAATCCTGGCTGAATTGGGAGCACCAACATTTTAATACGCAAATAAGGCCCCGCAGTGGAACATCAAAGGCTCCTAAATAAATAAGGCCTGAACGACTAATTTCGATGAAATTGGACTAACGGATAGACCAAAATTATATAAAACTAATTTCTTATGAAAAAGAAGGTAAGTTGGGTGATAGAAGTCTTCAGCATCTAGAATAATCTAGATCGGTTTAAGTATAGTATACAATTTATCGCACTTTACAATAGTATAATATGACAAGGAGATGAATTCCAATCGATCAACGTCTGTCAAACTGTCCTCCTTGTGATAAATTATTCCAAGTTCTCAAGGAACAGAAAACCACTTTTCATAAGAAACTGAGAACCAATATCGATGTATTTAATAATACCTTAGATACTGCTTTAATATCGCAAATCAAATTAAATATTTCCTGTTCAATTACATATCGTTTAGAATGGTTAGACTAATTTGTATGAAATTCGGTATTCAAGCAGACTGTGACCTAAGTACATAGCCTGGAGCAACACGTATTGTTATTATCTACTTAGGGAGAGTGAGATATTTTGCAGCGGTAATTATTATTATTACTACAGTAAATCTTCTTTCAAGCTGGCCTTTGAGGGAGAGAAAAACATAGAATGTCACAGCTACATTTTCTCCTGGGCATGCTGTAAAAATCAGCTAAGGGATCTGAGGGTTTCAGTATTTTGTAATTTAGGCGATGAGATGACATCCTGTCACTATAGCAGTATACCTACAAATCTATCTTCAATATTCCTGTCTCTTCCTCACACTTTTTATTTTTTTACCGTACAACCCCCTTTTGTGTCGAGATCGAGTATACGTTGTCATTGGCAAAATACGTCTCAAATCATAAGATGTGAAGCCATTAAAAAAAACCCTCAAAACTTTGTCCGTGGCGAAACGACCTTTCTTTAGGTCGTTTACGCTCTGCCTACCCCATTAGGGATATGGCGTGATTATATGTATGTATGTAATACAGTGATTGCGGGATGTCTTGGTCGACTTTGAACCCAACTGGTCGGAAACAGTCATGGATCGTGTTGCTTGGAAAGAGAGAGGGGAGGCCTTCGCCCAGCAGTGGGACACTTTAGGCTAATATAATAATAATGTAATACAGTAAAATACCTCACTCTCCAAAAACTCAAACAGCCGCGGGTAAAACCGTGGGTTGGAAGGAAGGCTTATAAGATAAAAAGTATTATCCCTGCCCTTGTAATATACAGCACTATTTCACATGAAACGAATGAATGTGATTTCTTATGGATGAGCTGTAATAAATCAACAATAAGATTTCGCTCATACAAAAAATATCTTCACATATAAGGTTATATTCTTATGTATACCGGGTGTAAAGGACTGCGTCCCGCAAACTGATAGGGGTTGCTCAGTCAACGAATCTGAACAACGTTCACCAGGAAATTCTTTCAGGAGAAAAAAAAACTGACCTTCCCATACAAAATGACTACTTTGATCAGACAATTTGTATGGAAAAGATTTTTTTTTTCACTTCATGAAAAATATCGTGGTGATGGTTGTTCAGACTCGTTGACTGAGCAACCCCTATCAGTTTGCGGGACGCTGTCCCTTACACCCCGTATGTATGGGAGCAATTTATCATCGCATGCTACATTGCTCAGTTTAATATGAAATGTTGGCGAAATATAGAAATGAGTTTTTGTTGCTTTCATTAGTTTATAGCTTGCATAGTACCTACCACATCTTAATACATACATACATATAATCACGCTTTTATCCCTAATGCGGTAGGCAGAGTGTAAACGACCTAAACAAAGGTCGTTCCGCCACGTCTGACAAAGTTTTGAGGGTTATTTAAGATAGATTTGTAGGTATATTGCTGTAGCGACAGGTTGTCAGCCCATCGCCTAAATTGCAATATACATAAACCCTCGTATCCCCTAGCTGGTTTTTACAGCACGCCCAGGAAGAAATACAGCTGGTACATTCTATATTTTTCTGTCGCTTCCAGTCCAGCATGGTAGACTTGGACACATCTTATAAGATAATAGTAAGTAGTTATCATAACAGACTTAATCACTCGCTTGGATTGGACCTACCTAGAATATTTTAAGATATTTGAATAGAACAGTTGGATCCGAAATAAGATTTTTGAATGAGATGGTCTTTTCTCTTTCTTATCTGTGCTTGCCTATGATTACGACCAAGACAAACCCGTCTCATGATGAAAAAATATCTTGTTTGTCGGATGTTCTTGCAGTGAAAGGATTTTCCGAAAAGAACCAATTTTCCCCAAGGATTACTGGAAAATACTATTCTTATCCGCAAAATTTATTGAACTGCTTTCTCGAGATTTTTAGAACATAGTTTTAGGTCAGCGGTTATTTTCTGGAATGATAGATTCTTATTCAGGGTGTAAGATACACCCTCCTACAAACTAATAGGTGTAGTTCAGTCAATGAAACTGAACAACATTCACAAATAAATTCTTTGTAGATAAAAAATAATCTCTGTAAAAGTTGTTCAGTGTCATTGACTAAGCATAAGCAATCCCCACCAGTTTGTTAGATGCTGTTCCCTTACACCATTTATTTCGTTTTCATGTTTTTCTTCCATGCTGGACTGGGAGCGAAAGAAAAGCATAGAATGTGCCAGCTGCATTTCCTCCCGGGCATGCTGTAAAAACCAGCTAAGGGATCCGAGGGTTTCAGTATATTTCAATTTAGGCGATGGTCTGACAACCTGTCACTATCAGCAATATACGTACAAATCTATCTTAAATGACCCTCAAAACGTTGTCAGACGTGGCGGAACGACCTTTGTTTAGGTCGTTTACGCTCTGCCTACCCTATTAGGGATGGAGGTGTGACTATATGTATGTATGTAAGTTTTTATGATAATACCAGGAAAAAAATACCTGATATTTGAGCGTGGCAGCCATGATTAATGGACATACGCCCGTAGTGGATCATTAAGCAGATTATATTGTTCAGCGAAATAAATTTCGTAAAATATATCCGCAAAAAACCCCACCTATGTCCATTTGTTCCGGCCTCTTATTTATGGCTTGTTTAATCTGTGGCACGTGGCGCTATCTACCGGATAAAAGTAAGCACAGGTACGATAAACTCCAATTTTATTAATGGCTGTCAATTTTTCACCTCTGTTTCGTGTGAATCATGAGCGGAAAAGGTTTTCGACCGGACCTGGTTTCAGAGAATTTAAACCGCCTCTGAAGTGGTTTGTATCTGTCCAGAGACAGTGACCGGGAGTGATGGTTTACTTGTTTCCTAATGCACAGAATGATGTCTTGTGAGTTATGTCATCAATTGATTCCATGCTGGAATGGGAGCGATAGAAAAATATAAAATGTGCCAGTTGCATCTCTTCCCGGGCATGCTGTAAAAACCAGCTGAGGGATTCGAGGGTTTCAGTATATTGTAATTTAGGCGATGGGCTGACCACCTGTGACTACAGCAATATAATCCTGAACAACCCTCAAACTTGTCAGTCGCGGCGAAACGACCATCGATGCTTAGTTCGTTGACGCTCTGCCTACCCCATAAGGGATATAGGCGTGATGGTATGTATGTATGAGACAATGAGATGAATCGGCACAGCATTTTAAGACCTAAGATGAATGAACAACGACCACGCATGTGATGGGCACGGCTGTATTTAATAAAATACCCGATGTAATCAAGCAGGCACCAAGCTTAAATAGCTTTAAATCACGGCTTAAGCGTTGGCTTGTCGAACAGGCATTCTATAGTTATAATGATTTTATTAATTTTAATGATAATAAAAGCAATACAATTTAAATGATTATTAATGTGATATACTTAAGTGCTTATAATTTTTGACTTGTAATTTACAATTATTAATAATTTTATCTCTATCTCTCTATCTGATACATGAAAAAATATACACTATAATATACGAGTAACATACTCGCTGTGATAGATAAGCTTTTAAATCTGATACGATAACGACAATCTTTTATTAATCTAACTTTACACGGGTTTGTTCTGATGTCAGCAAAATTATGCCTAATCTGACTCCTCATTAATACACAAAGATAAACTTAAAACGGCATTATCGAAAACTTTTCGTGACTCTGAATATCTGAGCTTAATTAAAACATGAGGATTAAAACCTTGATAATATCTGGAACAGAAATACTTTGTTTAATTAATTAGATCTGACGTTTTGTCTGATTTACAAAAGAACTTTTTTTGTTAAAATTATGCCATTTATATCTTGTCAAAAAATGTTTGAGATATAGCTCGAACGGGGAATTATAAATCGACTGGTGATTATAGATGACCTTAGGACAGTCAAAACTTATTTATGGTTCCAATTTTGTTAAGCGTAAAAACTTGGTTGAGTCCTGATATCGAGATTTTCGGTGCATTAAACCAAAGACGTACTGGTTTTTCGAGGTGGTTTTGCCACAATTAAGTATACCAGCATAGAATTTGTTTATGTATTTTTCTAATGGCATATATTTCAATATCTACTACGATTTACGCAGACGACGTGTTAAACATATGGAATGAAGAAAAAAACGACTGAACACTAAAAGGTCTTGTCCCAATGCTTTTATGGCGAAAAATTCGTAAATGTTTCTACGAAAAGCCTCGGAACCAAAGGCGTGTGATAAAAGCTTTAGTGCTCACTAAAAGTGTGACTCTTTTATCCATCGGAGTAACATTGAGTGATCACCCATCGTCTCCAAATGTTACAGGTTCTTAGCGACCGAGATTTGTCCGGGCAAACGTCTGAACATAAATTATTATTCACACTACCTCTGTGGTCTAGTGGTCAAAACCATGGGCTCCTGATCCAGGTTCAGTGTTCGATTCCCAGGGCGGGGGGACAAAAAGTTGATATTTGTCAATTTATCATTTTGTGAGATTTTCCCAATGTTGGTAAGGACAATACAGGCTGAATCACCTGATTGTTTGGAAGAAAAAAGATTCCGTGCAGGTCGGAGTAACATTGAGTGATCACCCATCTTCTCCAAATGTTACAGGTTCTTAGCGACTGAGATTTGTCCGGGCAAAAGACTCAAGATAAATTATTCACACAACCCACTGGGTAAAACTGTGTGCTTAAAAAGGCTATTCCTCTTCACTCACTTCATGAATAAGTTATCAAATGCAGCCAAGTTTGCAAGATTCTGATTAATTTCAACAAATAAGAACTATCAAAAAGAATGCCATCAAAAAAAATATCGACTTTGGGGGTGAAATTTTGGCCATGCGTTTTTCATTAGTTGAGTTTGACGGCATCTAAGAACGGCATCATAAATGTAGATACAGGATGATTGCATGTTAGGTACCTACATTTAAGCACTAAAAGTACAATCTTGGATTCTGTACAATGTCCCTGAACAGACAGATATAGATATTTTTACCTATTGAATAAGTCGGTAAAAACTGGTCGCGTGCCTTGTAAGTCGCAAAACAATTCATTGTTTTCATGTGGATTTTGACAAAAGTCCTTATGAACATTTAATCCGTTTCTAATTTATTTTATAACAGGCTGTTACTGCATATTGTTAGATATCATAATTTGGCCACTGCGCATTTTGCTGAAATAATGTACGCGTATATTATTAGCAATTCATACGTCGCGAATGCGGCAACGTTAAAGAGGATTATTTTTTAAATAAATACGCGGCTCGGTCCGTGACGCGTGCGCCTTTGAAATGCCATGAATATTTTAATAAAAACTCTGTTCTCCTTTTGAAATACGACTGAGTACGTGAACAGCTTATCCGAGATTGTACTTGGTATTGCCAGCACAGCTCCTGTTACTTGCACTTTTTGCTGTTGAGAATTCTCATTATCCACTGCAATATGTACTTGTCTCCACTTTTCCTTTTTGCCTTCCAATGGCCATTCTCTGGAGGAACCTTTAGAAAGTTCCCATTTATCACTTGCAAGGTCGGTCTTTTTTAGTGAAAATATATTAATTCGGAGGCAGTCGAACAACGACACGATGAACCCTGGTGTCAGAGTTTTTAAACCGCCTAGTAGCACAGCTATTAGGCATCTGATGTGGTATTGAGTAACGACCACTATCAGAGAAAGCGACCGGGACCTAAGGTTTAACGTGCCCTCCGAAGCACGGAGTCCTTTTTCTTTTCAAACAATCAGGTGATTCATCCTGCAATGTCCTAACCAAACTAGAGAAAACCTCACAGAGTGATAAATTGACAAATATCAACGTTATGTTCCCCACCTGAAAATCGAACCCAGCATCTCCGGATCGCAAGCCTATAGCTCTGCCCACTAGACCACGGAGGCAGTCACGGATGGCACCGTGTGACGTCATGATCTGGCCCGCGTCCAGAGCCGTGACCTTGCTAAGATTGGCAGTTCATGAGTGCCCACGTATCCACAGTTTACGAAAACAATTTGCATGCTGATGTAGTTCGACGAGCGATTTATAGATGGTTTGCCAGTCCTCCTTATTATAGTCCGGCTTATTGTCGTATCTAACTGAACTATATTCCAACTCTTAAACAACATCTTTGATAAACATTAACAAACTGAATGTTTTCAGGCGAAAAAAACTGCGTAGCCGGAAGCAAGTGGCGTCGATGACTCGCATAGTATTTTCAATATTTTACACATATCAAAGACAAAGTCGATGTCAAATCATTTATTTCCAAATAGTTTCCTAAGAACACTTTTAGAAAGTCACAAGCCAGTCTATTGCAAAGAATATTATATCTATGTCACAAAATGAAATAAAAATATGTCACATTTAAGAAGCAGCATGAGAGACTCGCTCTTTGCGGCCTCCCCTTCGTTTTGTCCTGCTCTTACTTTTGGCATTCCTATATTAGTTAGTCAGAAATCAAAGAAAACAGATTTCTTTTATAGAATTACATTATAAAAAAATAAAACTTCTGCAAATAAACGCGAAAATTTCCTACTGCCTATAGGAGGCACAGTATTTAGCAGGCAATTCCAGCATCTCCATTTGTAATATCTAAAAGGGAGGCAGGAAATATCCCAGGAGGATCCAGTTTCGATTGGGAGGTATAATAATACGTTCTATTTCGGTTTCGGTAATGTTTGTACAGCTTTTCCCTCATGATTGCTGTAATATTGAACCTAGTTCATTATTTTGTTTACATGAATGATTGATTAATAGACCATGTTTAATGTCAACTCCAAATTATATGATAATATTATTTATTATTATTGATTTATTTGTTTCTTCCATGCTGGACTGGGAGTGATAGAAAAACATAGAATGTTCCAGCTGCCCTTCCTCCCGGGCATGCTGTACAAGTCAGCAAAAAGGGTCTCGAGGGTTACAGTGTATTGTAATTTAGGCGATGGGCTGACATCCTGTCACTATAGCAATACATATTTACAATCTAAAATTGCCCTCAATTTTTGTCAGACGTGGCGAAAGCGCCTTTTATGAGGCGCCTTAAACGCTCTGCCTACCCCGTAAGGGATAAAGGCGTGATTTATGTATGTATGTTATTTATTTGTTTCAACAAATATATAGTCATCACATGCATGCCCAAGGTAACTACATACGCAATCAAATTATAATTTACAAAAATACGACACGGTTGCTTTTGTGAATTCCGTCAACAAACACGTGTAAATATCCAATTGTGGAATGACTATATATTTGTTGAAATAAATAGATAAATAAATAAATTATGTTCTATCTCATCTCTTACGAAGTAAACAGAGCGTCAGTGGAAACGTATTCTACTAATTTCGAGAGTCAGCCGTTAAAGAGTGAAGAAAATTCACACCCCTAAACTTTTATACTATTAGCGTGATAAAAGACCTAATTTTTCAGCCTGATTCAATGTACCTATTTAGGCATTTCTTAAATCTTCAAGTATTAGTCACTGTCTCAGCCAACGTATTTACGCATACGTTAGGAAACATTTATCACCAAAATTTCACGTTCGTAACGGCATGTGTAATTTAGTTTAGATTTATGTGTTTTGCGTAAATTTATCAACATTTCAGCTGAGGTATGTTTTGCTGAAGGAGAGAACCAGACCTTGAGATGCTGAATTTCTATATCTATAGGATAGTAAATTAAATTTACTTCCATGCTGGACTGGGAGCGAAGGAAAAACATAGAATGTACCAGCTGCATTTCCTCCCGGGCATGCTGTAAAAACCAGCTAAGGGATCCGAGGGTTTCTGTATATTGCAATTTAGGCGATGGGCTGACAACCTGTCACTACAGCAATATACCTACAAATCTATCTTAAACAACCCTCAAAGCTTTGTCAGACGTGGCGGAACGACCTTTGTTTAGGTCATTTACGCTCTGCCTACCCCATTAGGGATATAGGCGTGATTATATGTATGTATGTAGTAAATTAAACGTAAAACTTCGGATTTTAAATGCCCAATAATTAAAATAAATCACTTTTGAAAACCTTATTTTTAAAATGTGTGTTCATCGCCTCGGAAAAATTCAGCTTCACAGTTCTTCATTCAAATCTGCTTATGCACTAGATTTCAATTCCAATGATTTTGTTGTTAGAATAATTTCACGAACAAGAAGGTATAGTACCTTACTTTTGCTACGTTCTTTCGTAGCGTCTTTTACAGTTGTGTTTTGCGTACTGTAAATACTTAAACTTCCATACTGGACTGGGAGAGAAAGAAAAACATAGAATGTTCCAGTTGCCCTTTCTCCCGGGCATGCTGTAAAAGTCAGCAAAAGGGAAAAAAGGGATTCGAGGGTTACAGTGTATTGTAATTTAGGCGATGGGCTGACAACCTGTCACTACAGCAATACAATCTAAAATTGCCCTCAATTTATGTCAGACGTGGCGAAAGCGCCTTTTAGGAGGCGTTTTACGTTCTTCCTACCCCGTAAGGGATAAAGGCGTGATTTTATGTATGTATGTATGTAAATACTTAAAAGGTTTCCTGTGTTGTTGAATTTATTCCATTTAAATTACATTTAAAAACATCTCTAGTGCATAAATGGGAACAAAAAGTAGGTAAGCGTAGAACGAGTATTTACTCTTCTACAAAGCCTTTAAGAACAATAAACGGACTAGACCACAATAAGATGGCTTTTCTTTCTTTCGTTTCCAAGTTAAGTTTAATAATGTACGTTACAATGCTGTTTCCTAGAGGCAACTAAGTTTTTAATAGTTTAGCCTAGTTTGTCGCTTTATTATTCCTCTTAATACCTACATAGAAATGTCGTCAATGTAGTAACTAAAGCCAATAGACATTTCTACGTCGCCAATATTGGTAACTGAAGACACCAATAAAACCGAATTCTTGTAGCATTGTTTTTAAGTTTTATGTACGTGTTATGTATGTTTTCTGCGTAGTACAAATATGTACTGACAAAACAGAACATTAGCCACGTTCATAAGATGATCAACGATCAATGAGCAAAAATAAGACGAGGACTAGACTAATTATCATAACAATATTGAATATTGAAGGTTAGAGGAAGCTGCTAACGCATACAGCCGTTTCAATACTTGAACATATTTGTGTGTGGAAAATTTATATGGAAATCGACGCCAACGTCGCTTGCGTCAATGTCGCGATGGAAACAATCGTCGGGATACGTAAAATCACGCCTACATTTCCTTCTGGGTGTGCAGGGAATCAAAAGTCTTAGAAAAAATCATCTTGCTACTTTTGCCACTTGAAACGGTTAGGTAGGTACTACACTTGTAACGTATTATATACAGTATGCCCGGGAAGAGAAGTAATATATTTTTATATTTTTGCAGTTTAGTATGGAAGTAGGTATCGTTTCATTCTAGTCAAATGTATGTTAGCCTGGAGGAATCATAAAGGAAATCACAAATTTACGAATAAGTCACACAAGTGTACCTTTTCAGTCTGTTTTTCTCTCACTCGCAGATTCATACTTTTCTTGCCAATCATCTTTCTTACATTTTGCTACTTTTTTTCAAGCATTTTAAAGTAAGTAACCTTATCATACGTGTTTCATTTTGCAAGAATTGCGTAGAGACACACCTATCTTCTCATGTGTGTATTTGTTTTACCATTCATTACACTGTTATCTATCAGATAAGAAATCTTGGAGGGATTATTGTGATTTAAATGTATTATGTATGATTCTCTTGTAAGTAATTTGATTTACTTATATCATATCCAGTAAACAGGAAATTCGTTTATCAAGATAAAAATATAGGGATTATTAATGAAATCGGGCCATATCTACGTTTTTATTTCTTATCGTGTAGAGAAAAAAAAATTAAGTCTGTGATTGCAATTTTATATTTAAATTTGTAATTTCCCAGGCGCGAAATTTTTGGTGCCTATATTTCCGCATGTTTTGGTTTAAACTAGCAAAATTTTTATTTCCCTAGTTTGAAATGAAACCAGGAACTAACTTCATCCAATTCTTAGTTTTGATTTCTTCGAATATCAATCCCATAAGTTCTCATTCCGTGGGAGTTTTATACATACCCACAAGAATAAAACGAAATTCCTCCTTCGGGAAACTTGCTGAACGAATTTCATGGTTTACTGATTTGACTATATCTATTTCTAGCTTTTTGTCGTAAGCATTCTCTTATTCAGACTTTGCTTGTTCGTTGCTTTGTTCTTTTTGTTTTGTTTCTTTTCTTTTGTAACGTTGCCAAAGCAGCCTTTAAGAAAATTAGACTTCTCTCTCCAATTTAATTTATATGTGAATTTCGCCAAACGCTGGTGCAACACTCATCTATTTTTCGCATAAATTTGCAAGCTGGATCCGCGATCCAATATTTATAGGTTGGATTTACGCTGTGGAAAATTCAAATAGAGCAGTCGAATAGACAAATTTGAATGTCAAAAGTTTATAAATTTATTTCGTTTTCATGTTTGCTCTGGCCATAACTTACGAGCCATAAATTAGTCATGTTGTGTGCATTTTATTTTATTTTCTCATATAAACTTCCTTTTATGTATACAGTTAGCTCGATGTTCATCAAGCGTTATTCATGAGTTTCAATTTCGAATCTGTTGTTTGTGATTTTGGTTGAATCCAATCTGCACATTCGACTGATATACGGGTTTCGAACTGTCCAATACAACTCTCTTGGCTTACGGCCATTCTCCTAAATACGGTTTTCCACAAACACGTCCACATCGCACAGTAAATCTTAATACACAAGCAATTAGAGGTGGACCGTACCAGCGCCATTATCGAATTTCTCTTAATGACAAAACGCTGATTTGGGTTCACATTTGCCAAAGCTCTGACGCTCATTCGAGCGGTCTGATATGATTTTGTTCGTGTTTATTGAAGTGGAAGTTGATAAAGGCATTATATGTGGTTAATTCCAACATGATTTGGAAATAATAACTACCTAAACTTACGAAACTTTTGTAACTGGTTTTGATACTTAATACCTTGTAAAATCATCTGGAGGCCCGAGGGCTTTAATAATAAGTGCTTGAAGCTCCAAATACACGAAGCCGATTTTTTCTCCAAATAGGAAGTGCTTTATGTTCATCACAGTGAATTTGAGATACCCGCGAGCAGCAATCGGAATGCATTAAGTTCCGCCACGGTGTGAACCCTTCCGCCACACAGACTCTGATTACTCTTGGCCCAGTTCCGATCGGTCAATACGTAAGAACTCATTAATAGCTCAATTATGAGCTCGACAAAGCACCTAGTAGAAAAAGTACAGGTATTTAAAAAATAACATCTGGAGGCCCAAGGGCCTTAATATTAAGTGCTTGAAGCACCTTGAAGCACCAAATACACGGAACCGAACTTTTCTGCAAATAGCAAGTGTTTATTTTTATCACAGTGAAGTTGAACTACCCGTGAAAAGTAATCGGAATGCCGTGAGTTCCGCCACGAGGAGCGGTGGTTTGCGGTGTGAACCCTGCCGCCACACAGACTCTGATTACTCTTGGCCCAGTTCCGATCGGTCAATACGTGAGAACTCAGTAATAGCTCAATTATGAGCTCGATAAAGCACCTAGTTGAAATTGTACAGGTGTTTTTAATCGACATGGGTTCAATCAATAATTATTTCAGTGTGAAATTGCAAAAATTGCACAAACTTTCAGAGACGGTGAAAAAGTTGTAGATTCGTCTCCCAGAAAGGTTTTCATGTTCGCATCTTGATTCACCCTTAAAAGTTATTCGTGTGAATTCTATTTTTTTCTTCACTGTAAAAAATACTTGTTTAAATACGAGCACATAAAGTTATGTGTTTATGACAAGAATGTTAAATATTAAATGAATCAAGTTACTTAATAACTACTACCAAGTTCCTTATAATTTCAATCAACAGAATAATTTGATCTTAACATTAACTTTATTGTCTCAATCTTATTACTTGATATGCTCGTATGTAAACAAGTTCCGTAATCAATTTAACCAACCTATTTTTTTCAGTGTTTGAACCTATAAATATACCTACAAATCTATCTTAAATAACCCTCAAAACTTAGTCAGACGTGGCGTTACGACGTTTGTTTAGGTCGTTTACGCTCTGCCTGTATGTATGTATATATTTTGAACCTATACCAAATGTGTATAAGACTTGAACTAATATTGTTTTTGTTTTGTTTCAGGATGAGCGGTTCAATCACGATATAGACCAACAGACTGGGTACAAGACGCGGTCACTCCTTTGCATGCCCATCAAAGACATCAACGGCGAAGTGATCGGCGTCGCGCAGGTATAATACGGGGTGTAAGGGACAGCGTCCCGAAAAGTGAAAGGGGTTGCTCAGTCAACGAAACTGAACAAGAATCAGCAGGTTTTTTTTTTCAGGAAGTGAATAAAAATGATTTTTCTTAAATGTCTTTATTTTTGAATAAAGAACACGCGAAGTATCATATTTACGTAGACTGAAAAATCAAAATCACTTCCCGGCGCGTTTTTTGAATTTGGAACGAAGAGCGCGCCTGCAATGTTGTATGAAACGGCGTGCTGTTTGAATTTAGAACTCTTTCATCTATCGTACACATTGCGTTCTCGTGGCTGTATAGCCACAGATGCGTTTACCTTTCGGACCAAACTGTAAAATAATAAAATAAATTGGCGGTAAAGCGGAGTTTGTTGTTAATTATTTTGTTAATAAACATAAATTAAAATGAGTTCCGATGATTCTGAAAGTGAAAATGAAATGGACATTGACTGCACTCCACCAGATTTAAGATCAGAAGCTAAATTAGCGATGGAAAACCTGCTTCCAGCGAAATCAAAAGAAAAATATATAAAAGTATATAAACAATTTCATGTTCTGGAAAAACGAGAAAAATGCAATATTGTTCTCCGAAACAGTGTTTTTGGCTTATTTCAATGAAATTGCGAAAATTAAAAAGCCATCTACATTATGGGCGATTTATTCTATGCTGAAATTTACAAGGCCCTTTTTTATTTCCTTGCATTTTTCTAAGAAAAGCACTATATATGCCTCGGCCGAAATGGCAATTGCCTATTTTGCTGCCTTTGCAATAATGTACTATTCTATACAAATTGCCTGATCGAGGTGGTCATTTTGTATGTGAAGTTATATTTTTTTTCATTTCCTAAAACAAATTCCTGGTAATAGTTGTTCAGTTTCGTTGACTGAGCAACCCCTATCAGTCTTCATGACGCTGTACCTTACACCCGTTATATTCCTAAATACAATAATAATAACGCATTAATTTTCCACATTTAAGGAGCTCAAACTGTAAACACACATTTTCGAAAGCTGACAAAACGCAAAATATTAATAAGCTTTGTGGAAAAGATTTTCGATTGCGCCCATTTGGTACAGCGGTACGCCACAAAGCTACAGCGGCACGCCACAAAGCTGATATAAGCTCATAATGATAATTCTATGAAGTTTATGCACAATGAAGAAATATTTCAACGAAAAGGCTATTAGTTGGTATAAAATACTTATTTCGCTACAAAAGTTACACATAACAATAAGCACAGAAATATTATTAACTGTATTAATTTGTCAAAATATTGTTCGTTCGTTTGTCCAATCGAATTGGTTTTCGAAAAGATTGTCGAATTTTAATAAACACGATATTCTCTCATAAATCATGTTTGTCAAAAGTCTCCGCCGCAAAGTAAATTCAGAGCTGTTTACAAGTTTAGCTTGCTATGAAAATATGCAATGAAACAAGAAAATAAGGCAGTAACAAAGATATGAAATCAAAAAAGTTTGTTGCGATTCGCATTATAAATATTCCCGAAGTTATTTGGAATTGCTCCTTGAAGGGATCTTGGAATTATTTGGTTGAGCCGCCGCCTGTTGCGGACCCTACAGAGGGGGATCGGAATTGTTACGTCAAGTGTGAATAACTGATGAAATGCCGGGAGATGATTGATTTCACGGATTTCATTTTGAACTTAATGCTATATTTAACAGCAGCTGAATCTGGGGCTCTCTGTGATAATAATTTAGATTAAAATTTTATGCTGAAAAAAAACCGGGAATGAATAATATTGTGCACGTCTTATCCGCATATCGTTTCTTGCCATTTTACTTCTGTAAGTCTGCTGTAAGAAATTTCTTTTTAGAGATAAGCAGTGCCTGTTGTGTCTTTCTTTCATATGTATTTTGTCTTTTGTTTATGTCTGTGTACAATAAATTGTTAAATAAATAGAGAATAAAAAGCCTACGCTATTTTAAAAATAGATTCACTGCTCATGATACAACTCAACTTTTGTTCTACGACCTAATAAGCACTGAATTGGCTTACTTGTATGGCAATCAAATGATTCAATTTATATCCCGTGTTGAGTCTACTTTGTTCCAACCAAACTTCACAGCGATTTTGATAATTTTAACATATCTTCCTTTGCTTCAGGTGATAAACAAACAAAACGACGGCCCTTTCACCTCCTACGATGAAAAAGTCTTCTCATCGTACCTCCAATTCTGCGGGATCGGTCTTCGGAATGCGCAGCTATATGAGCGATCGCAGCTGGAGGTGAAGAGGAACCAGGTGTTGCTAGACCTGGCGAGGATGGTCTTTGAGGAGCAGAGCACCATCGAGCACATGGTTCTGAGGATACTGACGCATACGCAGAGCTTGATACGGTGTCAGCGGGTTCAGGTAAGATAAAGTACACTTTTATTATTGTCTTACATCTACCAGTTGGAGGGTAAGAAAAAAAACATGTGCCTCTGGACCTGGCAAGGATGGTCTTTGAGGAGCAGAGCACCATTGAACTCATGGTGCTGAGGGTGCTGATGCACACGTAGAGCTTGATACGGTGTCAGCGGGTACAGATATGATAATCTTTTTGTGAGTGTGTCATATTCTTTTTGGTTTTTGCTGGACCAATCGCCAGGCTGGTCACAAAAATATTCATGTTTTCTACCCACGCCTCTCACTGGTAATAAACCCTATGCTTAAACTCTTAGTGGTTTTTGGTAGTCGTTGAAATTTGTTACTATAGGATTTTTTATTAACAAAAAACATTAAATAATTACAAAATGACCTTAAATCTAATCTTATCTTATCTAGCTTATAAATGATCCTACTGCTGGGCAAAGGCCTCTCTCTTTTAATCTAATCAAAGGTAATAAATCCATTTTTCAAAAATCCATCTGTTACTTGTTTTTCTGGTATAGAACAAAGATCATAACTCAGTTGAAGGGTCTGCCGGAGTTGTGAAATCCCAAATCCAAAATCGTAGTTTCGCTTTTATTCCTAAACAGTAAAACCAAAGTTAACCAAAGTTCGTACACATGACCAAATGCATCATATCTATGCTTCTAATTAGGTTTCGTTTGAATATATTGATAATAAATAAATTAAGACTGAAAATATGATTATGTGTGAAAATTGCCTTAAATTTGCAACTTATTTATTATTTTTAACTTGGTTAATATTTTCAAACCAAACTTTTAGTAGAGACGTGAAACTAAAACATAAAGGATAATAGCACGTTTGAAAATAATATTCATACATACATACATAAATCACGCCTTTATCCCTTTCGGGGTAGGCAGAGCGTTTAACGCCTCGTAAAAGGCGCTTTCGCCACGTCTGACAAAAATTGAGGGCAATTTTAGATTGTAATATGTATTGCTATAGTGACAGTTTGTCAGCCCATCGCCTAAATTACAATATTCTCTATAATTAAATAATATTCTCGTGAACTAAAACAAAAGCAATCTTAAAAGCTCTATTTTTGGTGAGTGTACTTTTAGTTGTGATTATAAAAGGAGGATCATAAACGAGTAAAGGTTAGACCGCGGACGTAGCTGCAGCGTAAAATTATTCTTTGTATGAAAATATATGAGAGGTACCGCACTGAAGCAACACATTCACGACGCGGCAATGTCAGGTTCATTCATTTTGACAGATTTTGTCGCGCAGTGTCGCCCTGCTGCAGCGCCGTGCCGCGCCGCGCCTCTAACCTAAGAGATAACTTAGTCATTGTGAGGGTAAGGGTAGTAAATATGAACTTCTCTCTACAATCACATCCATCAAGCTTCAAGGAACAAGGATGAAGTTTCCACAATAAGTTAAACTGGATCTTACCGGATTATCAAGTTGCTAAGACAAACCCGCAGGCGCGAAGTCGTTCCGAAATCCACGAACTTGTCCTCGGTTTAATTTTGGAACGAATATTTAACTCTTGAATAGGTACTTTATTCAAAAGTTAACTGTTTACTTTATGATCGGAAGTCTTCAAGATTATGATGAAACTCTCTTAAAGTTTAAATCGAAACGTAGAGTTGATGCGGTGTTGAGATCATAAAGAAAATGTGAAAAACGAATCTTCCATGCTGGACTGGGGACGAGAGAAAACATAGAATTTTGCATTTCCTCTCGGGCATGATGTAAAAACCAGCTAAGGGATCCGAAGGTTTCATATTATAATTTAGGCGATGGGCTGTCAACCTGTCACTACAGCAGTATACCTAAAATAACTCTTACTTACTTACTCGCTTTACTTACTCGCTCTGCCTACCCCATTAGCGATAAAGCCGTGATTATATGTATGTATGTAAGTAAACCGAATAAAATATTATAATCGAAATATATCCTTTCAATTTTGCACAGGTAATTATTTTTTGGATAACGAAACTCTTGAGCTTTGGCTAATTATAATTGTAAAGGTTATCAAAATTTATTTTTGGGTAGAATTTAATGTACTTAAATACTCGTGAATAAAATAACGTCCTATATTATTTGGTTCTGATGAATTGGAATTTTAAAATAAACCGCCTTTTTTACAAGTGAACAGGAATGCACGCATACTTATGTTCCGTAACGAATGTTTCTGCCCCTCTATCATAGTGGGATAGTGAGTGTTATAGTTAAAAGTAGTTAAGCAGACGCGCATAATAGAGCCCGATGGTGTAGTGGATAGGGCCGCTGCCTCCTGAGCGGGAGGTCGTGGTTCGAATCCCACCACGTATCAATGTGTATTTCGGTTTTGGAATTTCATATGTACGTTTATTCGGCGTTTTATCCGTGCTTCGGAAGGCACGCTAAGCCGTTGGTCCCGGTTAAAATCTTTTAATACCGTAGACATTCCCATTTGCTAGAGCTAAGCATTGGCGGCTTGAAAACTCTGACCTAATCTAGGATTGGGTCTGGTTTCCTTTCTGGGTTGCGGAGGTCAGATGGCAGTCGCTTTGTATAAAAACTAGTACCCTCGTTTAATCACCTAGGTTAGGTAGCCAACCCGTGAGATACGTGATAAGGCTAGGGAGATGATAAAGCAGACGCGCACCGCATACCTATTGTTAAAAACAACAAAGAGTAGAGAGTTAGAGGTGTTTCATACATTTACAGTATCACGCGTTTACAGAACACATTAGCATTTTCAAAACAAATTTATTGATAAGGGCTAAAACCCAACCTAAAATAACAAACCCTTAACTCGAATCATATTCCTTTGAGGACCCTACCGATTAGCAATAGGGTTGTTTACGAAAATCCTGATCAAAGTAATTAACAATATGACTACGTAAGCAAAGGTGTGGACAATGCAGGCAGAATTCTAAGTCACTACATACTATAAAACAAAGTCGCTTTCTCTGTCCCTATATCCCTATGTATGCATAATCTTTAAAACTATTCAACGTATTTTGATTCAAGAGGAAGGTTTATATGTGTAATACATGCATAATATAGTAGAGAAGTACTGATAATTTCCGTGCGAAGCCGAGGTGGGTCGCTAGTATGCTATAAAATAAAGAGAGCCCGGTGGTGTAGTGGATAGGGTCGCTGCCTACTCTGCAAGAAGCCGTGGTTCGAATTCCACCTAGTACCAATGTGTTTTACGGGTTTTGAATTTCACATGTACGTTTATTTGGCGCTTTTTTCGTGCTTCGGAAGACTCGTTAAGCCTTTGGTCCCGGTTAATATCGTAGATATAAGTCGTTATGCTATATCAGAGGCCATTACTAAAAATTGGCGGCTTGAAAACTCTGACAGCTGGGTTAGTCACTAACCTGGCAAAAGCCTTATCTTGGATTGGGTCTGGTATCCCTCCTGGGTTGCGGAGCTCAGATGGCAATTGCTCTGTGTAAAAACCAGTACCCTCGTTCAATCACCTATGTTAGGTAGCCAACCCCGTGAGATACGGGATAAGGCTAGCAAAATGATGATGCTTTAAGATATTAATATTAACCGATAGTGATCGTATAATATTAACTGGCACCTAGAGGGTTAAAATGGGGATGAGTGGAAGGAAAAGAGGGAAACCTTTGCCCAGCAGTGAGATGATGTAGGCTTAATAAGATAAGAATATAAAATAATTGATCGTAGAGTGTAGACCTGATGAAAAGCTCATCGTCGCTTTTGGAACACTTGGTAACTAAACAGTCCATAGCTGGGCAATACTTCTTTTTCTTCTGTCGAGTGGGTATCGAGTCTATCGAGCCGATGAACCCTGGTGTCAGAGTTTTTAAACCGCCTTGTAGCACAACTATCAGGCCTCTGACATGGTTTGAGTAACGACCACTATCAAAGACAGCGACTGGGACCGACGGCTTAACGTGCCCTCCGAAGCACGAAATCTTTTTCTTTTTCGGTCAATACTGGGCATGGTCCTTTCCTTTAGCCATACTCAACTTGCCAGAGTCGACTGCAATTAAAGAGTATTCTCCCTAGGTATTATCCCTTAGTCTGCCTCCGTGGTCTAGTAGTCAAGGACACGGGCTCACGATTCTGGGTTCGATTCCCAGGGTCCCCCCTCACACACAAACACAACACAACACAAAGTTGATAATTGTTCTATTTATCACTTAGTGAGATGTTTCCCGGATTGGTGGGGCAATGCAGGCTGAATCCGCCTCACTGTCTGGAAGAAAACGGACTCCTTGCTTCAGAGGGCACGTTTAGCCGTTGGTCCCGGTCACTGTTTCTAATAGTGGTTGTTACTAGTTGATGTTGCTCCACGTCCGTAACTCGGGGTGGTGCCAAGAGTGCAACAATACCGGCTGCTGCACCTGTCCTCTGGACATCGCAGCAAATATTGTCATACGATAAATTAACATTCTGCCATGCTGGTCTGGTAGCGAGAGAAAAACATAGAATATGCCAGCTGCACTTCCTCCCGAGCATGCTGTTAAAACCAGCTAAGGGAACCGAGGGTTTCAGTATATTGCAATTTAGGCGATGGGCTGACAACCTGTCACTACAGTAATATATCTACTAACTGCCTCCGTGGTCTAGCAGTCTGAGCCATGGGCTTTCGACCCGGAGGTCCCGGGTTCGATTCCCGGCGGGGGACAATGGCTTTGTGCTGTTGTTTCTAGTTTGGTTAGGACACTGCAGGCTGATCACCGGATTTTCCGAAAAATAAGATAGTTTATGCTGTCGGATGGGCATTTAATAGTCGGTTCTGCGCATGATTTCTTCTTTCTCTCTTCTTCTTTCTCCCTGGTCGCGTCAGTCAATCTGTCCCATCAGAAAAAGAGATGGAAGGAATAGAGAGTGCACCTGTGTGCAGCGCAAACACTTGGGCACTAAAAACATGTCCTGCGCAGTTGGTCGATCTCCGGGAGATTGGCCGCTATCACCGATGATCGGTGGGAGGACTATTATACCTACAATACATACATATATTCACGCCTGTATCCCTAATGGGGTAGGCAGAGCGTAGACGACCTAAACAAAGGTGTCCCGCCACGTCTGACATAGTTTTGAGGGTTATTTAAGATAGAATTCTAGGTATATTGCTGTAGTGACAGGTTGTCAGCCCATCGCCTAAATTACAATATACTGAAACCCTCGGATCCCTTAGCTGGATTTTACAGCATGCCCGGGAGGAAATGCAGCTGGCACATTCTATGTTTTTCTCTCGCTCCCAGTCCAGCAAGGTAGTAATTTTACAGCATGCCCGGGAGGAAATGCAGCACCAAATTATACCTACAAATCTATCTTAAATAACCCTCAAAACTTTGTCAGACGTGGCGGGATGACCTTTGTTTAGGACGTTTACGCTCTGCCTACCCCATTAGGGATAGACTGTATGTATGTATAAATCCCTTAGTCGGCTTGTACGACACTCACAGAAAGATATTGGATGATAGGTACTGTTCTAATTCAGTTTTACACCGGCCTTTGTCGATGCAAACCTACGAACTCATCAAATGTTCATTAGTACGAACTAAAATGACTTGCTGACGAATGGGAAATCAATTTCCATTTCGCCGATTCAGGATGTAATGAGAAGTGGGAGCCTATTTGAAATCCTAGTCAGCTAAATGTGTGGTTCAGTTGTTTTATATCACGACTTCAGCTAAGCCTTACACGAAGTACCTCACCAGGTGTGTAAAGGACATCGTCCTGCAAACTGAAAGGGGTTGCTCAGTCAACATTACTGAACAACATTCACCAGGCAATTCTTTCACCCAATCTAAATCTTATTTGGGGCTGCTTTATTAACAGCTGTTTCCTTTTACTTACACTTTGGACAGTTTGTACGCTGTCATCATTTTATTGGCAAATATGCTTTCATATTTTGGACGGTTTTCACGGTAATCAATCCAATTTAAATTTTCCCGTTTTATATCACGACTGCAGCTAAGCCTTACACGAAGTACCTCACCAGGTGTGTAAAGGACATCGTCCTGCAAACTGAAAGGGGTTGCTGGGTCAACATTACTGAACAACATTCACCAGGCAATTCTTTCAGGAGATAAAAACATTTTTTTTACTTTCCTAAACATTTGTATGGAAAAGTATTTTTATGTTTGTTTCTCTTCCTGAAAGAATTTCCTGGTTATAGTTGTTCATTGTCTTTAACTGAGCCACCCCTATAAGTTTGCGGGACGCTGTCCCTTACATCCGGTATTAATTATGTAGCCTTCTAGTAGTTGTGCGTACACAACAGACACGCGCCCTTCTGTGGGCACCACAGGTTTACTATGGCTATATACATACATACATATAATCACGCCTTTATCCCTAATGGGGTAGACAGCGTAAACGACCCGAACAAAGGTCATTCCGCCACGTCTGACAAAGTTTTGAGGGTTATTTTAGATGGATTTGTAGGTATATTGCTGTAGTGACAGGTTGTCAGCCCATCACCTAAATTGCAATATACTGAAACTCTCGGATCCCTTAGCTGGTTTTTACAGCATGCCCGGGAGGAAATGCAACTGGCACATTTTATGTTTTTCTCACGCTCCCAGTCCAGCATAGAAGAAAGGTAATATGCATGTAGATATATTTCACAAGAATGAGTGAGCTGCAGTTGTGACATAAAACATATGTCAGTGCTTCAAAGCGATTGACTTATGGGAGCGACTCATCAAACATAAAACTCTACGCTCTGCTTTGCCTTTGGTTCAGGTTCAGCTGGCATAGAGAGTACACCGCCTATAATATTTTTAAATATTTTTATTAACTTTCGCATGGCATGTTGACATTGAGCAAAAACGGAACATAGAATGGACTTTTAAAATCACGTCACAAACTAAAATACCACTAGAGTGTACAAAGTATTTTATAAAAAGTATGTAAGTCGAACAAATCAAATTAGGGTTTATAAGGTGATACGCAACAGAATAATATTTTTTTAAAAAAACGCTTGCAAATCAACAACTAAAACAAAGAAGTTGGGTATATTAAAAATCAATTCTTACGCCCCGTTTACGTATTCTAAATCTAGGTATTTATACATACATACATATAATGACGCCTTTATTCCTAATGGGGTAGGCAGAGCGTAAACGACCTAAACAAATATCGTTACACAACGTCAGACAAAGTTTTGAAGTTTATTTAAGATAGATTTGTACGTATATTGCTGTAGTGACAAGTTGTCAGCCCATCGCCTAAATTGCAATATACTAAAACCCTCGGATATCTTAGCTGGTTTTTACTGCATGCCCGGTAGGAAATGCAACTGGCACATTCTATGTTTTTCTTTCGCTCCCTGTCCAGCGTGGAAGAAAATGAAAGGTATTTATAGAAAGATTAATTACTGAAGCATACATACATACATACATACATACATATAATCACGCCTTTATCCCTAATGGGGTAGGCAGAGCGCAAACGACCCAAACAAAGGTCGTCCCGCCACGTCTGACAAAGTTTTGAGGGTTATTTAAGATAGAATTCTAGGTATATTGCCGTAGTGACAGGTTGTCAGCCCATCGCCTAAATAACAATATACTGAAACCCTCGGATCCCTTAGCTGGATTTTACAGCATGCCCGGGAGGAAATGCAGCTGGCACATTCTATGTTTTTCTCTCGCTCCCAGACCAGCATGGAAGCATTGCAAGTAATTTGCTATAATGATTAAAGTTTAATTGAAAGATATTTTTAGAATTTCAATTTCATATAAACGTGATCGTTTGTGTACATTGCAGGTAATTAATTTAATCACGTGTAAGCTTGTATATGTAGGCATTTCTCAGTACAAATTAAATACAATACAACGAACCACAAATGCTGTAGAAACCATCTAAGGGATCCGCGGGTTTCAGTATATTGTAATTTAGGCGATGGGCTGACAACCTGTCCCTACAGTTATATACGTAAAAATCTGTCTTAAGTAGCTGTTAAAACTTTGTCAGTCGTGGCGGAATGACCTTTGTTTAGCTCGTTTACGCTCTGCCAACCCCATTAGGGATAAAGGTGTGATTAAATGTATGTATATATCTTGCAAAGTACCAAATCCAAACCTTATTTGGGGCTGCTATATTAACAGCTGTTTCCTTTTAATTACACTTTGGACAGTTTGGACGCTGTCATCATTTTATTGGCAAATATGCTTTCATATTTTGGACGGTTTTCACGGTAATCAATCCAATTTAAATTTTCCCGTAACTTCGATTAAAATTAGATATTGGAACTTCATAGGGGAGTTATTTGCGATGTTGCTCTAAATTGGGACCTTCAGATGGTAATAGTCTTGGTAATTAATTACAATATTAATTTACATTATTTATTTCTAAAATTGACCCTAAAGCCAGACAGACGTAGCTATGTGAATTAGCACGATTTATTCGAAATACTTATCTTGTTATCAGATTATTCCATGCTGGACCGGGACCAAGAGAAAAACATAGAATGTGCCAACTGTATTTCCTCCCGGGCATGCTGTAAGAACCAGATAAAAACCAGGATCCGAGGGTTTCTGTATATTGCAATTCAGACGATAGGCTGTCAACCTGTCACTACGGCAATGTACCAAATCTGTCTTAAATAACCCTCAAAACTTTATCAGACGTGGCGGAACGACCTTTGTTTGGGTCGTTTGCGCTCAGCTTACCGCATTAGGGATAAAGGCGTGAATATATGTTATGTTATTATCACATTTGTAATGAAATTAAATGTTTCTTTTTCCAACGTTTGCAATTCCTCAATCAGTAGGTATATTTATCTAGGCTCAGTTCAACTAAGCACTTGTTTGATTACTTGGATAAGCTTATCCTGTCGGTCTGTATGTTAGCTTTATCTGCTTTATATTCCCTTTAAAGCTCTGCTTTCAAGCTCAAAGATGTCATTACAAACGATCTCTTAATACCTGGAATAAATGGTATATAAAAATTATTATTGGGTTTCTGTATTTTGTGTTTATTTATAGATGAGACCCCGATCTGGGATTTATAGATAAGACCTCGATCTAGGAATTTCTTAGGTAGGTATGGGGGCTAAAGTTTAATTATTTTTTAAATTCAGTCGGCGCCGAGCAGCTTCATGTTTTAAGCTTCTTAAATGAGCTCAAGAGCTAACGCAAATAAAAAGGCTAATCAATTAGATAGCTAGGTATACAGGGTGTTCGGCAGAAGGAATCCTACATAAAGATTTTAAAAAACATGGGTCCTTGGTCAAATTATCTGGGCTGAGTAGATTAGATAGCAGACGGCCCCACTTATCTGCCATTATCGTATGTTCAATGTTCTATCGAACAATCTCCCCCTTAAGTAATGATAAAATCTATGACAATTACAATTTCCTTAGTTCTATAACTAGTTTCCGATTTGCATTACCATCAAGGCCGCATAATCTGCACGATTTTATTGGATTCTCCATATTAATAGATAGATACATCTGATTTATGTATACCTGGTATAACTAGTTCTGTTATCGTAAGCTTACAATATTACTCGACACCATCTAATGATGATTAAGATGCCGCCTTGGGCTTTGCGTATAGCTGGGGTAGTCAACCTTAAAAATAATCCCAAGTGGGTAAACAAACATAGAATATTACATACACACATACATAATAATATAATCACACCTTTATCCCTAATGGGGTAGGTAGAGCGTAAACGACCTAAACAAAGGTCGTTCCTTATTTATTTATTTATTTAACAATTTATTGTACACAAAAAACATCATAAACACAGGACATAAAAAACAAAGACACAACAGGCACTGCTTATTTCCTTCAGTAAGTATTTAGGATGGATTTGTAGGTATATTACTGTAGAGATAGGTTGCCAGCCCATCGCCTAAATTGCAATATATGCAAACCCTCGGATCTCTTAGCTGGTTTTTACAGCATGCCCGGTACAAAATGCAACTGGCGAACTCTATGATTTTCTCTCGCACCCAGTCCAGCATGGAAGAGGAATATTAAATGTATGAAAAAAACTATTTTCTAATGAGATTCTAGTCTAGGTCAGAAAAGCTGAAACTAAGTTGATATAGAGCGAGTTTGAAAGTCTGAAACCAATTGCTGAACACATCAACAATCAACATGCTGCTAAAAACAAAATATACAACAACAACCTCTTGCAATCCTTTCTTTCATTCGTTGTGTTTTCTACCAGGTTTTTATTTGATTGAATGGTATATTGGAAGATTATATTTCGTCACTTCAGTAATCAGATTTTCAGTCGCTGCTGAACTTGGGCAAAGCACCTATTCCAAATATTAAGAAAGAAAGAAAAAATATTTATTCAGTACAGATAATCGTGAGTAAATTAATTAATAAAATATAAAATAACACATGCAAGATAACATTAAACTTACTTATAGCTAGACAACTATGCTATCTATACTGGAATGGGCCAAACTCAGCATATTGCCACAGCCGGAGCTATGGCGCTGATTTTCAGTTTGACCCGGTTCTGAATCCGTCGTATTAATTAAACATACCTACATTAATTATATATATATATATTCTTCCATTCTGGATTGGGAGCGATAGAAGAACATAAAATGCGCCAGCCGCATCTCCTCCCGGGCGTGCTGCAATAACCCGCTAAGAGATTCGAGGGTTAAAGTGTATTGCAATTTTAGGCGATGAGGTGACAATCTGTCGCTATAGCAATACACATCATAAACATCATAATCATCTGTAATAACATTCGAATCATGTCAGACGTGGCGGAACGACCCTTGTTCGGGTCGTTTTCGCTCTTCCTACCCTATTAAGGGATGCTGCCATAGATTTTTCGTCATGCTTAAAAAGCGGGGTCCAAAATAAATCGCTTGCATTTTTACTGAAGTAAATTTTTCTTAGACTTTCGTGTAAAACTGCTAAGTTTCTTAAAAGTTTCCTTACCTCTGATGTAGATAATCTCTGCAAGGCGTCGGCGCCAGCGTCGACTTATCATCGGTCATCGGGAGAGAGTCTGAATACTAATTGAAATTTATCTATGCATTTGCATCGAGACGGTCTATGACTTAATTACTTTGGCATCCTTTTGCAAGTGCTTTTAATTGCTTGACATCTTTATCTGTACGCCTATACGTCTGCGAATGGGGTCATCTGAAAGACGCGATCAGTCACCATAGACTATAGCAACTTTATTTGGAAGAACACCATACTAGTTTATTCTTATCTGTATGTATCAATATATTGTTTAGTATATATGTATGTTTATTTAAGATAGTAATATAGGGTAGGTATTTATTATATGTACAGATATGTATGTATTTATTTTGATTCATTAGTCTCTGTTAATTATTGCAATTTCTTGTCCCCTCAAAATTATTCACTTTCTCTTACTACCATGGGGTTGGCTGAAAGAGATCTCTTCATAGAGATAAGTTCGCCCGTGCACACTATGTTTTTAAATATCATTTTTTTGTGTTTATGCAAAAATAAATACTAGTTGCTCAGGCAACGACACTGAACAACTTCCATCAGGTAATTCTTTCAGGAAGAGAAAAAGAAGGCTTTTCCATACAAAATGTATCTCGGTCAGACAGTATGGAAAAACCAATTTATTTTTTCACTTCCTAATAAAAACAATCTTCTGATAGTTGTTCAGTGTCGTTGACTGAGCGAGCAACCCCTATCAGTTTGCGGGATGCTGTCCCTTAACATCTGGTACAACAGTAGACAGCAGTTTTTTACATGTCTTTAAATGACAACTGAATGATTAAAATTGAATATAGAGAGTAAAGTACAGAATAAACGCATGTGTTCAACAAATTGCTCTGTAGAGCGCCTATACGATACGAGCACTTAAATCTGTGACGCGGCTATTGGTGCTCCCTGGGGTCAAGTTCGAGCCTGAAAGCCGATAGCTTTCCATTCTAATTACGCTGATAGCAGCAGTCAACGCTGTAGTAAGTAGAATAAATGAGAATTAGTTTTTAGTCTGTCTACTTTTTAGAACATGAAAAAGAATTAAATCGATTGCGATTTGAACCCAAGACCCATTTCTATAAATTCGTATCTCTTTACATCATCGACATAGCATGGCATAGGGAAATTTACAGTGATTTGGAAAGGTTCAAGCATTGAGCTACGAGTAACAGAGCTGATAAGTACGCAACTAGGTATCTCTTGAAAATATCATAAAATGCTGCATATTGTTTTACTTTAGTCCTCTTGTGAATATCACAACTTAAGTCAAGCGATACTAGAATAAGCGATTCAAGTGCCTCGTGATGTTATCTTGACTAGAAGAGCATCTTACCTAGCTTCAAATGCTGCCAACATAGTGCAAACTCGTCATTTGATCAAAGATCAATAAAAGAAGACTGCTACTTAGTGCTAACAATTTATAAAAGATCGAGTGCCAATTTTCTTTTCGTTTCAAATTTCATAGTTCATCATGTCATGTACAGACGGGGTGATTTACCGTGGTATACAATGGCCAATATTTATTCTGTATTCTGTTGCAAGGTTATCCGAGGACATTTTATCATTTTACTAGCGACCCGCCCCGGCTTCGCACGGAAATTATTAGTGTTTCTGTACTATATTATGCATGTATTATACATAAAAACCTTCCTCTTGAATCACTCTATCCATTAAAAGAAACCGCATCAAAATCCGGTGCGTAGTTTTAAAGATTTATTCATACATAGGGATTAAGGACAGAAAAAGCGACTTTGTTTTATACTATGTAGTGATGACAGTTGTTTTAGGAGGTATAGCGTTATATTACCTGCTTGAACCTAGGGATTTCCAAACGGAAGCCTTGTTTGTGCCCGACTTCTTACGCAGATCGGATTGCTTCGTTTCATTGAGGCTTCTGGGTAAGCTCGCTCTATTTTCAACTATATCGATCACCTCTGGCCTAGGCTTGAGTCAAGAACAAATACATCATAAAGAATTTCCATCTATTTTTGTCAAACACGATAAAGGGTCATAATAAGAATAGGGATCAAGATATGACAAGAATGTCAGTCATACCTCAGAGGAATTTTCCATCTCTCAGATGTTCAGGAATGTTGATGAATCTCAGTCTGCGGTATGTATTAGTGACGTTTTCATTACTCAAACGCTATTCGACGGTAGCGTAAGGGTGGATTCATACCGAGAAGCGACGCGTCGCGACGCACAACACATTTTTCAAGACCGTGAATTCAGTATGCAAGAAAATAGATATTTTAATGGTAAAAGTCTAAAGTTCCTCGCGGCGTCGTACTAAGCCGTTCAGCGCGATGTAGCTTGTCACTTCGTGGTACAGTGGCATGCATCTTCAAGCTACATCGCGACGCATCGCGTCGTGACGCTTCCCGGTCTGAACTGTCTCTAAGTGCGTGAGAGAATGCATGATATGATTGATGGCAAGGGGCAAAATGTTTACGTAGGTACCGAGTAAAATGCTGAGGAGATAAGCGAGCATCTAATCTGTGATGCTACGTCACGGCAGTGACACTTTGAGGGTACTGAACTGTGAATGGCCTATGTAAAAGAATCTAAGAAATGGGAGATTACTACTGAAATCGAATAGGAGTTTAACATTCCTTTAAACGTAAAATATCCAGGGTGTCAAATTAATTGCGTGCAATAGCTTAGGGGGTGTTTCCGTAACGAAAACGAAGCCTGTAAAAAAAATATTAAAAAAACCTAACTCGACATTTTAAAAAACAACAAAAGTTGGTACGTTTGGATAATGATATCATTATGCCTAAAGCTGCGTCAGGCCGCTCAGCTATAATATAACCAATCCCGCGCGACGCGAGAGTCGCTATCGACCAGTTATAGCGAATTGCGCGGGCTCGATTATAGCTGTGGGGCCAGATGCAGCCCTTGGAATCTTAATAAATAGCGACTATTGCTTTTTAAATTTTTTGAGTTGGTTTTTTTAGCACGCAATTAAATTAACACCCTGTATGCCGTAATAGACTCTTGATTTCCTACCTCTAATGACTTGTATTCAAGAAGGATCTAAAGATGATAAAGTGCATGCTCTAATATCACAAAAAAAACCGAAAAGAATGGCGTAAAATTACATAGATCACACCCAATATAATATTTTGTGGGATAAATGCTACGATTTACTTCCATGCTAGGCTGGGATCGAGAGAAAAACATAGAATGTGCCAGCCGCATTTCTTCCCGGGCATGCTGTAAAAATCAGCTGAGGGATCCGAGGGTTTCAGTATATTGCATTTTAGGCGATGGGCTGACAACCTGTCACTACAGCAATATACCTACAAATCTTTTTTAAATAACCCTCAAAACTTTGTCAGACGTGGCGGAACGACCTATGTTTAGGTCGTTTACGCTCTGCCTTCCCCATTAGGAATAAAGGTGTGACTATATGTATGTATAAAAGCTACGATAATTATGAAATGATGATGCACAATTTACTATCAACCTATTAAGTCTTTGTTTCTATATTTGTAGTAATAGTTCATGGACGATCTAAAAACTAAATCCTGCGATACACAAAATCTATGGGTGGGGGATAAACGACAGATAAACGCAGAATCCTGGTCAAGGACAGTATTCCATCCCGCAATCCATTTCCCCAGATTTGCAAACAACCCTAGAATCTAGGGCATACGTTGCTGAATGACTCGTTCTTTTAGATTTTCCTATGCAGGGTCTTAGAAAATACTTTCAGTTATTTAAGTTTTAATTTTCTAATTTAATGCTATGAATGTTTTTTCTTCCATGCTGGACAGGGAGCGTGAGAAAAACAAGAAAGTACCAGCTGCATTTCCTTCCGGGCATGCTAAAAAACCAGCTAAGGGATCCGAGGGTTTCAGTATATTGCAATTTAGGCCACGACCTGACATCCTGTCACGACAGCAATATACCTACAAATCTATCTTAAATAACTCTCAAAACTTTGTCAGACATGGCGGAACGACCTTTGTTTAGGTAGTATACGCTCTGCCTATCCCATTAGGGATAAAGGCGTGACTATATATATGTATTTATAATATTTACCTGAGGTTCGTTCAGGCCCATGTTATTGATGTCTTGTTGTAAAAAAGCAGTATATTTGTATAAGCACAGAGTAACTATAATACTACGTACAAGTATAAATTGTTTCCATGCTGGACTGGGAGAGATAGAAAAACATAGAATGTTCCGGCTGCTCTTCCTCCCGGGCATGCTGTTGAAGTCAGCAAAAGGGATTCAAGGGTTACAGTGTATTGTAATTTAGGCGATGGGATGACAACCTGTCACTATAGCAATACATATTACAATCTAAAATTACCCTCAATTTTTGTCAGACGTGGCGAAAGCGCCTTTTAAGAGGCGTTAAACGCTCTGCCAACCCGTAAGGGATAAAGGCGTGATTTATGTATGTATGTATGTACAAGTATAAGCATGGCAAGGCATTTACCTACTTCCTGGTACAAGCTGTCATAAATTGTGAAAGAATTTCTGAAAAACATATTTTTATACAATACTAAAATACCAACATACATACATATAATCACGCCTTTATCCCTAATGGGATATGCAGAGCGTAAACGGCCCAAACAAATGTCGTTTCGCCACGTCTGACAATGTTTTGAGGGTTATTTAGGATATATTTGTAGGTATATTGCTGTAGTGACAGGTTGTCAGCTCATCGCCTACATTACAATATACTGAAACCCTCAGATCTCTTAGCTGGTTTTTACAGCATGCTCGGGAGGAAATGCAGCATATTCTATGTTTTTCCCCCACTCACAGTCCAGCATGGAAGAAATGGTTGCATATTTTTCTCACTCTTTTCAGTTTTATGAAACACCCGATATATTTACGACCCACCATACTTCTAGAATATTTGGCATTGTGCCAGTGGCGATACATAGTTGAATATTGTTCTTACAAACGAATATCAAGTAGTTATGGGGTGTAAAGGTGCCAAAAGATAAGAAATATTGCCTTTATCTGCGTAAGAGATAGCCGCAGCATTCATAATTTTTGTGATGACGGGTTAATATCTGGCTGGATACAACATTTTGGCAAAGTCACAGTACAGTCAATTTAAACTCTTGGGTTTTGTGTATTTCGTAATAACATCTATTTCTACGTACAGTCACCACATCTATATACATACATACAGTCACGCCTTCATTCCCAAAGGGGTAGGCAGAGCGTAAACGACCAAAACAAAGGTCGTTCCGCCACGTCTGACAAAGTTTTAAGGGTTATTTAAGATAGATTTGCATCTATATTACAGTCTATAAAGAGCATCTATTTATACCGGGTGTAAGGGACAGCGACCCGCGAACTGTCAGTTGTCAACGACAATATATCAGCAACATTATTTTTCAGGAAGTATAATGTATATAGCTTTTGAAAAGCCGTTTTTTTTTTCTCTTCCTGAATGAATGTCCTGGTGGAAGTTATTCAGTGTCGTTGACTGAGCAAGTCCTATCAGTTTGCGGGACGGTGTCCCTTACACCCGGTATAACCATAGTTCACATAAGTTATTTTGTTGATAGTAAGTAAAATAATAAGAGAATTATAAAAGCCCATTTAGGTGACTACTTAAAAAGCTAAGTAGGCACCACTTAGCTTTTTAAGTATTCCATCTGTAAAAAAAAATCATGACCCACTAAAAATACAATGAATCGAAAATCCGGTCCAACAGACTAGAGTTATAGTTAAAAAGATAATTTAGAACCTTATAAATTCGCGATCCATAGTTCGTTGTATTTATTTATTTTATTTAACTATTTATTGTACACAAAAACATCATAAAAACAGGACATTCAAAACAAAGACACAACAGGCACTGCTTATTTCAAAAATAATTTTGTTACAGCAAACCTACAGAAGTGAAATTTTTAATGATACGCGGATAAAACGTGCACATAATTTTATACCTACTAATAAAATAATACAGGAACAAAAATTTTCGTTATTTCGCAATTTCTCTACCTGTTTAAATTATCTTAATTATTATTACTCAAGATCGGTTTTTCAATTTAGTGCGTTTTTAGTGAGTTATGTTTTTTTTACCGATGGGGGCGCCACTTATGCCATATCGCCACCTTTAAATGAGCACACTCAAATGAGTATAATAGTATTTTAATAGTGCTGTATTAAATTCACTATTCTTACAACTACCTATGTATTTTGAATTCAAGTTGGTGCCATCATGAAAGAAACGGGACATAGGTAGACAGTTTCATGACCATACATACATATAATCACGTCTTTATCCCTAACTAAACAAAGGTCATTCCGCCACGACTGACAAAGTTTTGAGGATTATTTAGGATAGATTTGTAGGTATATTTCTGTAGTGACCGGTTGTCAACCCATCGCCTAAATTACAATATACAGAAACCCTCGGATACCTTAAGTATTTCATTTTTACAGCATGTCCGGGAGGAAATGCAGCCGGCACATTCTATGTTTTTCTCCCACTCCCAGGCCAGCATGGAAGGAATTTTCATGGAATATTCCTAAAATCGACCATTATATGTTTAAGGAATTAGTGGGCAAAGAAACCCTTCGTTTGAGGCCATTGAAACTATCACAAACACTTTACCGCCTGTCCCACTTGGAGAAGGCTTTTAGTGTTTGACTGTGATACGTGTTCGACGTGTTCGTGTTCGTGTTCGACCACATTTCCGACCTGAATGCTCTATATTTGAAGAATGGATATGTCTTGAGGCGACTGAGAAGTAGGGCAAATATCTTTTGTACAAGATTTATGACTTGATGGATTATGATGAATTTCTATCATCGACATTTTTATCTGGAACTGTGTTTAGGAAATTTATCGGCTTAAAATCTGTTCCGTCTCTAACATGTAAGAATAATGAAATCACAGTTGCACTAGCCCTACTCCTTTAATCGCGGTTAACTGCCTCTGTGGTGAAGCGGTCTGAGCCATGGGCTCCCGACCCGGAGGTCCCGGGTTCGATTCCCGGCGGGGGACAATGACTTTGTTTTGTTGTTTCTAGTTTGGTTAGGACATTGCAGGCTGATCACCTGATTGTCCGAAAAGTAAGATGATCCATGCCGTCGGATGGGCATGTAAATAGTCGGTCCTGCGCCTGAATTCTCTCTGGTCGTGTCAGTCAGTCTGTCCCATCAGAATAAGATATTGAGGGAACAGAGAGTGCACCTGTGTGTAGCGCAAACACTTCGGCACTAAAATCAAGTCCTGCGCAGTTGGCCCATCAATGACTTTGTGTTGTTGTTTCTAGTTTGGTTAGGACATTGCAGGCTGATCACCTGATTGTCCGAAAAGTAAGATGATCCATGCCGTCGGATGGGCATGTAAATAGTCAGTCCTGCGCCTGAATTCTCTCTTGTCGTGTCAGTCAGTCTGTCCCATCAGAATAAGAGATTGAGGGAACAGAGAGTGCACCTGTGTGTAGCGCAAACACTTGGGCACTAAAATCAAGTCCTGCGCAGTTGGCCCATCTCCGGGAGATTGGCCGCCATCACCGAAAATCGGTGGGTGGACTATAATCGCGGTTGCACTAGCCCTACTAGATGGATGGATGGTTAGGTAACCATTAATTATTCTATTATTTATACTGTTAATCCGACGATACGATTTACAGTTCAATTTGCATTCAAATCGAACCACGAATTAGATTAAATCAGTACAGGTAGAAGGTAGACCTACCCGAATCGGCCCCAAATTTCATTCAGGTTCGGAACCCAATTAAGGCTGTTTGCATGCCAATACAGTATTCAAATTCCTCTTGTTGTTTTTAAAGAGAGCGTCCTGAAAAAGGCCAATTAAAAGCAAACAAAGTGGAAATTGTTTGAGATTGGGCCAGGAGACTGTTATTCCGTTTGATACTTTTTGGTCGAACTGAAATGACATTGGAACAAAATTATCTAATACTTTACATGGAAGATTGGAGAGCTTTTTACCAAATTAACTGATTTGGATTATACACGAAATCAACACACATTGATTTAGGTAAATTTTACAAAAGCAATAGATTTCAAAAAAAATAACTTTACATGATCAAGCTTACTTTTTCTTACAATTAAAACAGTTTTTCGTTGTTTATAGTTTATGGTCGTAGCCAGTATAATCTTCCAGTCAATACGCCAAGTCTTTCGACTAGAGAATCTACTCGCTAAGAAGAAGAATACGCCAAGAAGAAAATGGCTTATGCTCTCTTACATAACCGTAGTATAAGGATAAGTTTCCCGAAGTGTTTTACGCTGAGTTGATCTCGGTTACCAGACACTTTGTTGTTTTATAAGAACAATGCCCTTAGGGATTTTATATCTTCTCTACTCCTAATAATAGCATTAGAATTTCATATTTACTTCCATGCTGGCCTGGGAGCGAGAGAAAAATATAGAATGTGCCAGCTGTTTTTCCTCCCGGGCATGCTGTAAAAACCAGCTAAGGGATCCGAGGGTGTTAGTATATTGTAATTTAGGCGATGGGCTGACAACCTGTCACTACAGCAATATACATACAATCTGTCTTAAATAACCCTCAAACCTTTGTCAATCGTGGCGGAATGACCTTTGTTTAGGTCGTTTACGCTCTGCCTACCCCATTAGGGATAAAGGCGTGATTATATGTATGTATGTATTTTATATTTACTTTCTTATTCGCTGAATAGTAGGTATATTAGAAACTAGTTTTGTGCCTGCGGTTTTATCTGCAATTAAGTTTGCGTTTTTTGGGATATTTGCAAAAAGACCAATGAAAGTTTCTATCTTTAAAAAATAGATCCTCTTTAAAAGAATTACAAACAAACATATTTTCATGTCTTTAATATTACATTACAAAAATGTTTTCTTTAATATTGGTTCCAGCAATATTACAAGTTAACTTTCGGATCATAATATTTTTCAATTTGCATGTAAATAGGTGGCCGGGGTTGCAATAAATTTACATATTTTTGAATTTAAAATATTATGATGACGGCGCGAAGTTATTATTAATTTATAATATGTGTATAAACTGTATTTTTTATTATAACCTCCATAGTTTTTCTCGCCAATGAATCTGCAAATTTTGTCTACTCAAGATTCAGTCTCCTCTAATATCTGGTATTTATCTTCCAGGTCCTCCTAGTCCACGAGGCGTCAAAAGGCAGCTTCTCCCGAGTGTTTGACCTGGAGGCAGGTGATGATCCAGACCTTGGGACTCCCAGGACTTCGCCCTATGAGAGCCGGTTCCCCATCAACATTGGCATCACAGGATACGTCGCTACTACTGGCGAGGTATGTACTACTTAATACCCCAGGTCTAACAGCTTAAAAAATGGAATAGTTTATGCTGACTAAGTAAAATAAAACAAGTTTAAAACATACAGTAGCGGTCTGTAAGTAAAAAATATGCAAAGGAATCTACTTTGAAGCACGAAGTTAATAATCTGTAAAATGCTCCAGACTTTTAGATGCATATTAAGCTCTTTCTTTATAATAATAATAATATTGTAAAATGCATTATAAAACCTAGTTATACTTATTTAACCTGTATTGCTTGAAATGTAGTCCAGCCCACTGGTTCAAATTTTATTTTCCTGTGCCCTAAATAATGGAAAAAAAATGCTGCTTAGCAATAAGGCCGCCCATTTGAACCACTGTTTGTTTTATTTCCTTTTTTTTCTTGTGTCTTTTTGTGCATTGAAGTATATTCTTATCTTATAAAACAAATTTATGTTTAAAACTTTATGCATAAACGGATCTTCGGCTTTCGTCAGTCTAGATAGAAAAAGATGTCTATATAAAGTATTGGTTGTTTTTAAAGTCCTGTAGCTTAAAAGCTTTTACAAATTTTTGCTCGTGTTACGATCAAGGTTGCATGTTAGTTTCTAAAGAAGTTGGGAATTGTGTTAGCAGTCATATTTCCCTAGAGAACTCTTGTAGTCTTGCGTCTTCAAGTTGGTGACTAGGATAGACTACAAACTAGTTTTAGACAGCTTTTTAACAACATTATATTTGTCAACTTGAAGCAGTGTTTTGAAGTGGGAAATATCGACACACTTTCTCAAAATCGAATACGTACCTGCAATTTCTTGTAAAATTGTTCAGTACCTATAATTTAAGATTTCTCAATAAAAGTGAACGATCAATATACAGTTATTAATTAGCTTATTATTTTTTTGTTGAAACACCCTTTTGGGCATTAAATAGAGGACTTGAGTTTGGTTTTTATTCTACATATTCATGTTTTAAGAAGAAAAGTTACTTATGCTAAATTACAACCTGAAATTGAATTTATGTCCCATTTCTTTCTTCATATTTCTTGCAATATTTTTCAAGATAATTTAATGCCATTGTAAAAAAAAACCTATAAGTTTGTTGTTGGCAAATTTCCGAACCCATTTTTATAAAATGTCATTGAATGTACTGTTTAATGGTATGGAAAGCTAAATGGGATGCCATTATATTGTACTTTGACGCAATAAATATATGAGTTGGAAGCTTTAAACTGCTTTTGAAGATATTTTGGAAGTCTTAATATTTGTCTTTTAATAGGTTAATTTATCTAGTTCTCTTTCAAACTAAAATATTAGTCTAAATTCGTGAAATTTTTTCTTCAAAGGATATTTAAGGAACGGACGTACATAATACAGTGTAAAAGGTTTATTAATGGTTATGAAAGTTATAAAATTGACTTTATCAGTAAACTATATCATCTTTGTTTAAGTCGTTTACGCTCTGCCTACCCCATTAGGGATAAAGGCGTGATAATATGTATATATGTATATCATCTGAAAGATTATAGAGTCTTTTAAATGAAGATCATACAATAAATTTGACTCTTATTTCTCCACAGACCGTTAACATCCCAGACGCGTATCTGGACCCTCGCTTCGACCCTGCCGTGGATGAGGGAACTGGCTTCAAGCACAACACCATTCTTTGCATGGCCATCAAGAACTCTGAAGGCAGGATCATCGGAGTCATACAGGTGAGGAAACAATACATTATCTTCTTTTCTTAAATTGTTTGTGTTGAAATCCTAGAATATTGGGGTGTAGCGATAGTTGATGCTACAGCAAGACACGAGTTCTGAAACGCGGTATCAAAGTTTTCTTAGCGTGCTGCTGATATACATTTTTTTTTTTTTTAATATATATAGGCGAGCATTTGCCCGCCATCTCACCTGGTGGAAAGTGACGATGCGGACTATGTTGAAGCATACTCACCTATGTAGTGCCTATTCACTCTCATATAATACACATATTACAAAGATGTGATGGGTTTGTTTAACCATACAAACGTAACGCTGCCAGCATCTTGGGTACTTTGCCTCATTATGGCTGGATGTAATATTTTATTTGTGATTGCTTGTGTTATGAAAAATACTAAGGCAAGATATCCAGTAGGACTTTGGCCTCTTCACAACACTCGACCAGGCTGATAGCTACTCTTTTCCCATTCATCATCACTCGGCCAACTGGCCTCAATGATGGGGGATACATACGGCCTCTAAGAACTTCTTCTACTTTTCTTTCCTGTGCAGAAGCCTTGGCACGTCAGTGTAACTTGTCTTAGCTTATTCTTTACAAAGCTACGTCACAGGTGTCGGGTCTTCTCCTAATTCTGCTCAAAAGCTGCAGTGATTGAAACTAAGTTTTTACTAGTGAAATTTAATTATCTTCCATGCTGGACTGGGAGTGAGAGAAAAACATAGAATGTGCCAGCTGCATTTCCTCCCGAGCATGCCGTAAAAACCAGCTAAGGGATCTGAGGATTTCAGTATATTGTAATTTAGGCGATGGGCTGACAACCTGTCACTACAGCAATATACTTACAAATCTATCTTAAATAACCCTCAAAACTTTGTCAGACGTGGCGGAACGGCCTTTGTTTAGGTCGTTTACGCTCTGCCTACCCCATTAGGGATATAGGCGTGATTATATGTATGTATGTAATTCAATAAAAGTAGAGGTACAGTTCGTTTTTTTAACGTTGCGTTATCGATACCAACGTGTTCTTTGGCCCGTAAACAGCATTTTCTTTGCAACTTAAGGTAGGTTCAAATTTTCGGTACCGCAGACCAAACCTTGATACAAACATATAATTTGCGGTTTCCTTTCTTTAAAATTGTAAGGATAAAATGTTTGTGGACTGCAAAACAAATTGGTATCCATAACTCAATGCTAGATGACGAACTTTATGTACCTACTTGTCTGAAAAGAACATTACCTAAGTCGACATAAGTTTCGAACAATAACCTTCTTAAGGCGGTACCATATTGATTTCATGAGTGTCAGTTTTATTGATTAAAAGCTTAAGTAAAGCGAATAACCAATTCAAAAGTGAGCAGTAAAAATCTAAGCCAGATTCGACTGAACTACGTACATAAAACATTTGAGAGCGATTTTATGGAGCGGGTTTGATCTTAAAATTTATGTGAAAAGCAGTAACTTCGACAAGAATATTTGCCTATGTACCAAGTGGGACTCTTCCTACAATCTATATCCTATATTTGAAAAGAACAAGAGTTTTGTCGCAAACGCATCTTCTTTTTAGGAAGTGGGTTTTCGAGTCGAAAAACGACTCTATGACCCCTCCTGGTGTCAGAGTTTTCAAACCGCCATTAGGACTCTGACATGGTTTGAGTAACGACCACTATCAAAAAACAGCGTCTGGGATCGACGACGGATTAACGTGCCATCCAATGCACGGAATAATTTTCTTCTCGGACAGTCAGGTGATTCAGTCTACAATATCCTAACCGAACTGGTGAATCCCGACAAAGTGCTAAATTAACAAATATCAACTTTGTGTTTCCCCCGTGGGAATCGAACCCAGGACTTTCGAATCGCGAGCCCATGGCTCAGACAACTAGAACACGAAGGCAAACGTGTCGGCCGGTTTGACTCTTTGAATAAATTCAGGATGCGACGTGTAAGTTACTAATGTTCAAAATAACCGAGTCTGAATAAAGGCTATAGGATATTTCAACTATGAATTGTATTTCTAGTAACCCTCAGCAGTAAACTTTAACAAACGCGAGAATACTAAATTCTACTTTTAAATGTACCAGCACATTGTTAAATCCTGCAAGCAAAATTAAAACATTTTTCGGACCAACCAACTGTTTCGGCTTACTACAAAAAACCTACGCAAAAAAAAGTAATCCTACCTACGGAATAAAGATTAATTCAGCAGGTTTTGTGAAATAGTAACAGTTCCCGAAACTGAAGCTTTTTTTAAATTCTCTCTGAAGCTTAAAATTCTCTGTATGACTATACAGCTTGGCAACGTTGAATAGTAAAAATAGTTGTGCGGTAAAAATATAATCCTACGTTCGGAAAATTTGGCCAGCCTGTAAGTTAAAATTAAATAAAAAAAAATATGATCTTAAAAAGAGAAACCGACTTCAAACCAAACTTAGTGCTTTTATGCTCTTTTTATTGGTTCTTAAGATGTCTTATTTTTGAAATAGAATAGTCAGTAATATCGCGGTAAAACACTGAGAAGTAAAAGATCTTCTTTCTGTCAGTCTAAATATCATAAATTCTAAATTCAAAAATGCAGTTTTGTAATGGGACTGCAAAATGTATTATTTTAAATTATAAGTATTAAATTATACGGGGTGTAAGGGACAGCGTCCTGCAAACTGATAGGGGTTGCTCAGTTAACGGAACTGAACAACTATCAGCAAGATATTTTTTCTGAAAGTGAAAATATATATTTGTTTTTTCATACAAATTGTCTGATCGACGTGGTAATTTTGTATGGGAAGTTATTTTTTTTTCCTTATCATGAAAATAAATCCTGATGATAGTTGTTCAGTTTCGTTTGAGCAACCCCTATCAGTTTACGGGACACTGTCCCTTACACCCGGTATGTGTTATTTATTATATTGGAATTTCTTTTCGGAGTCGGTTAAACGGGGGAACCAGTGCGATAATAACTGTTCAGAAGCGCAATGCGGTAGGACGTGATGAGCACAGCTTTATAGCTTTTAGCTTGGCTCCAGCTTAAGGGGATGTTCATAACAACTGCACTGATATAAAAATATCATCATCTCCTTAGCCTTATCCCGTATCTCACGGGGTCGGCTACGTAATCTAGGGGATTGAACGAGGGTACTGGTTTTTACACAGAGCGACTGCCATCTGACCTCCGTAACCCAGAAGAGAAACCAGACCCAATTCTGGATTAGGTCCGATTTTTCAAGCCGCTAATGCTTAGCACTGGCCTCTGACATGGCTTAACGACTAATATCCACGGTATTAAACGATATTAACAGGGACCAACGGCTTAACGTGCCTTCCGAAGCACGGAAAAAGCGCCGAATAAACGTACATATGAAATTCGAAAACCGAAAAACACATTGGTACGTGGTGGGATTCGAACCATATCCCCGCTCAGAAGGCAGCGGCCCTATCCACTACACTATCGGGCTTGTACTGATATAAAAAAATCTTAATATAAATTAAATACTGAATGCTATTTTGACACTAAACGATAAACAAGTGTTATTCATAATGAAAACTGATCGGCTTACTTGTTTGTATTGAAAGGTGGGTTAGCCATTTCGTTTAGCACGCTTCGATCCCATACGAGGATCTTCATCAGGAGAGAAGAAAGTCACACTCCACCGCCGTCGAAGGTAGCAATTGGCTGGCGGTGGAGTGTGAATTACTTCCTTTCTGATAAGATCCTCTTATAGGATCAAAACGTCGAGGGCTAACTCTTCCTTCAATACAAACAAGTAAGCCGATCAGTTTTCATTATGAATACTGAACGCATTTACCTAGAACTATCTATCTCTGCAGCGGATTTATCTGTGGAATGTCAGATGTTCCCATGTTAGAAATATTCCGATATTAAAGATACTGGTTTACATATCATATTAGTGTTTAATCGTTCAATACTTTGAGTGACTCATTTTGCATTAATGAATAACATACAATATCGAGACAAAATTACTAAAACACTATGGTGGCAGTGTTCCTCATTCTATTCCCTTGCTAAGTCATTCATTCTCAAAGATATTTTCTTACTCTTGGGTCAACCATCGTTATCTCTAACTTTCCGCTTACCGCATTCGGTTAAAATGAGAAAAAACCAATCATCCCTTTAAAAGCAGCAGCAGTGATTCAACTATTTTACTGCAAATCTATTTTAAATAACCCTCAAAACTATGTCAGACGTGGCGGAACGACCTTTTTTTAGGTCGTTTACGCTCTGCCTACCCTATTAGGGATAAAGGCGTGATTATATGTATGTATGTGATTCTGATTCAACGCATAAATTGACACAAACGTATTCCGTTCCGAACCCACCCGCTGTTCATTTGGTAATCTGGTGTGCTTTTGTGCAATTATCCACTCTTAATTTTGCCGGGAATGCAATTATTGAAACCGTTCTTTTTTCTTCCATGCTAGCCTAGAGCGAGAGAAAAACATAGAATGTGCCAGCTGCATTTCGTCCCGGGTATGCTGTAAAAACCAGCTAAGGGATCCGAGCGCTTCAGTTTATTGTAATTTAGGCGATGGGCTGACAACCTGTCACTGTCACAGCAATATATCTACAAATCTATCTTAAATAACCCTTTAAACTTTGTCAGACGTGGCAGAACAACTATTTTAGGTAGTTTACGCTCTGCCTACCCCATTAGGGATAAAGGCGTGATTATTTGTATGTATGTTCTTTTTAATATTCTATTCTATTATTAAAAACGTGACAAAACCATATCCACCATGCCTTAAAAGCAGTGATTCAACGCACAAATTGTCACGAACGTATTAATTGTGGCAGCTCTGTGCACTGCATTCAGTTCCGGACCCACTGTCCGCTGTTCATTTGGTAATCTAGTGTGATTTTGTGCAATTATCCACTCTTAATTTTGCCGGCAATTAAATTATTCAAACTCATTATTTTAAAAAAGTGACCAAACCATATTCTCAACGCCTTAAAAGCAGTGATTCAACGCACAAATTGTCACGAACGTATTAATTGTGGTAGCTCTGTGCACTGCATTCAGTTCCGAACCCACTATCCGCTTTTCATTTGGCTATCTGGTGTGCTTTTGTGCCATTATCCACTCATAATTTAGCGGGAAATGTAGTTACTGTGTGTGCAAGGTCTATTTAGCTTCTATTCGTATTTTTATTCATGGTAGGGTAGTAACTTTGACTAGCAAAAACATTGACTTAAATGTGGGATTTTTGAATAGTATATTCAGAGGCACCGTAGAGTCTGGTCAGAGTATTTGAACAGAAATTTTCGAATAATTATCTGCAGAGGATTATTTATTTATTTATTTTGTGCCCGAAAAAAAAGAGCTAAATCCCATGTGTGCACCATTCTCAAGAAAGAACAGCACTGTATGAATTTTTGATGCCACATTATTATATTTTCAGCAAAAATAGTTAGGACTTTATACAGCTAGCGCAGTGCGGTAGAGAAATTTCCGCTACAACTAGAAATTCCATCGGAACCTTATTTATTCCAGGATATAGAGGAAACTACTATAGAAATCGTTTTTATTCCCCTTATTTCTTTGTTTAAATGGAATTCTACAGGATGAATAACATAGTAAGGTACGCTTGAACAGGATATAAATAATATTGCGAAACTTATTTTTTGTTTCACATGTTTATATTTGGATGGATCGACCTTTGTTTAGGTCGTTTACGCTCTGCCTACCCCATTAGGGATAAAGGCGTGATTATATGTATGTATGTTTATATTTTTAGCTCCAGTTTGTACAAAAGCATATTATTCTAGGAAATATACTCACGTGAAAAGAGGCGGAACAAATTTTTTAAATCTTCATTATGCTAAAAGATCGTCCTTAATTTCTGTTTATACTTCCATCTTTGAATTACAGACGTGATTGTATGGTTTAAAATTATAGGAAGATATTTTTCTCTTTTACGTACTGGAAAATAGTGCTTCCTTTTACAGCCTGTATAGAAACAATGATTTGAACTTTTTCAGTACTTGTGTACTCACACCGTTAGTATAAATGGTCGTAATATGGTAACATTTGATATCCAAATTTCGCTTCCACTGCTATGGAATAAGGTGCATGTTGTTATAGATGCGTGGTCAGGGTCCACTAAACATATATGTGTCGTTTTCAGTTTTAATTCCATTTAGGAGTCACCTTTTCGCTATCTCGGGCTTCTCTTCGTTGGAGTCGAAATAGTTAAATTGTACATACATACATATAATCACGCCTTTATCCCTAATGGGGTAGGCAGAGCGTAAACGACCTAAACAAAGGTCGTCCCGCCACGTCTGACAAAGTTTTGAGGGTTATTTAAGATAGAATTCTAGGTAAAATCTAGTTAAATTGTGTAGGTATTTTTTTAAGGGAATGCAGTGTAGTAAAATAGAAGCAGAGTTTGATCCTTCTTTGAAAACCCTTGTAGAGTCCGTAATACATACAATCACGCCTTTATACCTAGCGGGGTAGGCAGAGCGTAAACGACCTAAACAAAGGTCTGACAAAGTTTTGAGGGTTATTGAAGATAGATTTGTAGGTATATTGCTATAGTGATAGGTTGTCAGCCTATCGCCCAAATTACAATGTACTGAAACCTTCACCTCAAACCGGATCCCCCCTTAGCTGGTTTTAACAGCATGCCTCGGAGAAAATGCAGCTGGCACATTCTATGTTTTTCTCTCGCTCCCAGGCCAGCATGAAAGGAAAAGTCCGTAATACTTACCTATAAATCATTAATATCGATCGAAGTTCAAGGCCTTTTCAAAATCGTTGTTCTGCTATCCCGCCATAAACCCAAAAAAGAGCTTTCAAAACTTTAGTTGTTTGTTTTATTTCACTATTGCCGCTCGTCTTTACTTGTGTGCGTAATTACAACTGTAGTTAGTTGAAAAACCACCACATTATAAAGCCCGATGGTGTAGTGGTTAGGGCCGCTGCCCCCTGAGCGGGGAGGTCGTGGTTCGAATCCCACCACGTACACGTACCAATGTGTTTTTCGGTTTTCTAATTTCATATGTACGTTTATTCGGCGCTTTTCCGTGCTTCGGAAGGCACGTTAAGCCGTTGGTCCCGATATTAATCGTTTAATACCGTAGATATTCGTCGTTAAGCCAGGTCAGAGGCCAATGCTAAGCATTATTGCATTAAAGTACAAGAAATGAAGTACAGAAAGGTATGCAAGGGCGAACTTATCTCTATGAAGAGATCTCTTTCAGCTAACCCACTGGCAGTTGAGAGAATGAGAAACATTGGCGGCTTGAAAACTCTGACCTAATCTAGTATTGGGTTTGGTTTCCCTTCTAGGTTGCGGAGGTCAGATAGTAGTAGCTCTGTGTAAAAACCAGTACCCTCGTTCAATCGCCTACATTAGGTAGCCGACCCCGTGAGATACGGAATAAGGCTTGGGAGATGATGAGGTAGGAACTCCTGAACAAAAGTAAGTGCTTGCTTACCTATGTTATATTTTAACGCCATTAGGTAATGTTGTCGCAAAATAATCTTGTTTAGGACACGGAAGTATGCAAATTGGATTTAAAGGGAGTTTTGTGTTGGCAACACTTATAATCTAATAGATAAGTACGTGGGCGTAATATATCTTGGGAAATTCTAATATTTTAATGCGAAGTCTTGCGAAGTTTTGCTTGTGCTCGCCTTTGTACATAATGTATCTAGATTAAGTTAATTTTAAGAATATTTGTGTGTACAATAAAGAATAAATAAGTTTAATAAGTAGGTGGAAGTAACTTATGTCTGTTTTATTACGATTTTACCTGTACTTATTTAAAATCTTTTGCGTACTTTATAAATAACGTTTTTGAACTGACTTAGTTTGTGATCCTATAATAAGACAAAGACTAGGACAAGCTAATTTTATCAGCATAGGAACGGAAGAAAGGCAGACTCTCGCAACAGGTGATCTACCTTGGGAAATAATTAGTTTCAGATGCCATTCGTGGTTTGTTTGAAACTGTCGCGGTCGCGGTCTAAGTAGATAGCATTGGAAGAAGAAAAGGTCCGTCTCCACATGTAGGCACCTAAGTTTGGAGTATCACCAATCTAATACAGGAAATCAAAATCAGGGTTGCAAAATTAGTTTTTGAGGTCTCCTTTTTCGAATTTGAATTCTTAGACAGTTACAGTTAAATTGTACATACATATAATCACGCCTTTATCCCTAATGGGGTATGACCTAAACAAATTTCGTTCCGCCAAGTCTGACAAAGTTTTGAGGGTTATTTAAGATAGATTTGTTGGTATATTGTTGTAGTGACAGGTTGTCAGCCCATCGCCTAAATTACAATACACTGAAACCCGCAGATCCCTTAGCTGGTTTTTACAGCATGCCCGGGACGAAATGCAGCTGGCACATTCTATCTTTTTATCTTGCTCCCAGGCAAGCATGGAAGAAGTTTATTTATTCAGTTAAACTGTGCGTCCAACAAATTGTTATTTTATTATTTTAAAATATTAAAATGTAATCTTCTGTTTAATTCCAGCTAGTAAACAAATTCGACGAGCTGCTGTTCACGAAGAACGACGAGAACTTCGTGGAAGCATTCGCGATATTCTGCGGGATGGGCATCCACAACACACACATGTACGAGAAAGCCATCACGGCCATGGCCAAGCAGAGCGTCACGCTTGATGTATGTATCACTATTAAACTTATATTTTTAGTATCAGTACAGAATATATAATAGTATGTAGCGCAGATAGATGGCGCCACATCAAGATACAACAGTCCTGAAACTCGGTATCGAAGTTTGCTCGGCGATCTGCATATATATAACTTCCGAACTAATCCAGTCGGACTCCGGTCCCCTGGTCACAACACCCGACCAGGTGGGTGATTACCCTTTTCCCATCCGTCATCACTCGGCCAACTGGCCTTTCAAGGAAATGCTCCTAAAATACTACATACAGAATGGACATTCACCTCCCTTCCCCAGTCCGACATACGTCACACTCCGCGCCGGATTGTGGGCCACATTGAGCGTACGCTTCGCGGGTATGGCGCGCGCATGTTTCCTAGTGTAACGGAAATAATAAAGTTTTGTGTTCCAAAAATGGTTAGGTACTGTTCCGTGTACGGATGTCTTTCTACCAGAAGATATGACTCCAATACGAACTTTTTTAGATTCCCAAGTGAAGAGAGACGGTAAGTAAATTCATACAAAATATGCAACCTAATCTATTCTAACTATCCAGTTACAGTGATTTACTTTAAAACGTTGTTTTAATCAAGAACCAGATTAATCAAGTAATTATTATGACCGGTAAAACAAAATTTGTCAACCCTTATAACACGCACACAAATGCATGCCAAGTGCAACATGCCGTCTGTCGATTTGTGACCAAAATGACATAATAGTTAGGAGTGTCCGAGCAAGAAACACCAAATTAACATCGATAATAACAACAGCTCAACGTTTCCCTGTGCCGTGTGTGGTAGAATCTGCCGCTCTCGTATTGGCTTATACAGCCATCAGAAAATATGCATCCCAGTCACTGTTTGAATAATAATATAATAATAATAATAATCCGTACACATCACTATACATTATTTGGTATAAAAAGGCCTCTGCGCTGTTGGCTTTGGCCCCACGTATGCCTCAAAGGACCGGGTCCCTGTGGACCCGTGATACTGGAAAGTATACCAACATAATAATAATAATAACCCCCCCAAGGGAATGAACCTTGTCGTGGTGGGGGGGCTTACAGAGAGCAGGCACGTTTACACGGTCAGCACATCTCGATCAATAACCCCAGATGGGAGATACTTTTTACTAAACCCAATAACATCTAGGTTATACCCTCTCTAAACCAATCATTCCCAACCCAAACATTATGGAGCACAGAAAAAGTAAGTATAATCTTCGGCCGCTACCCGGGGGTCGCCGGGGCGCACCTGGAGCCGATGCTGGGTGCCTCAGTTCGCGGGACATCGGTGGCGAGGAGTTGAGCAGGCGGGCTCCCGTCACAAAACATGTTACAGCCGGACGCCGGGGGCTGAGCAGGCGGGCTCACGGCGAAGATGCGACAGCCGAATCTTCGGGCGATGATACCATATCTTTATTTTCATCCATCCCTTCGACTCGCCCCTCATACATGACAAGGCGAACATCTACCTTGTCATCTTCAAGCACGCTCGGGGATGTTGTGCAAGAAGTCACCCCTGACTTAGAACTTGTACCCACTCCGAGTGTTTCTTCTACGCGCAGGCGATGGACACCTGATATGAATAAGTTCATACTGCGCACCTACCTTCAACTTACCGCACTTGATACCGATACGAAAACCTATCTGGAACCACTACATCTGAAATTCACTGAGAAATACCCAGAAATGCAAGTTAGCCGACAGAGAATAGGTGACCAACGCAGAGCTATAGTTCGAAATAAATTACTTCCACAAAGTACCATAGACCAAATTTTTAATGATGTTAAAAACGAATTAGCTACTCTAGAAAAAAGTATTTCTACCCAATTAATGCACACAGAAACTAATACATCTACTAACAGAACACAACACAATAAACTAAAACCTATCTCACATACTATACAAACATCCACATCACAAAATTTGACACGTATGAGATGGAGTAATGAGCAGAACGAATCAATAATGAGATCATACTACAAAATTACACAACTTGACACAAACAGAACTACCTACCGAAAACCATTACATGAAGCCTTCATTGCTACTTTCCCATCGATGGCGCATATAACTGAACAACGAGTTTCTGACCAAAGAAGAGCAATAATATACAATAAGTATATTGACCAAGATAGACTAAACACAATAAAACATCAAGTAGCAGAAGAGCTTTCAATAAATATTAATCTCTCAAATAACGCCACAGACAATAATACCCTCGTAGGCAGTCAAGAACAAAACTCTTTGAACCTTGAAGCTGATTTTATTTTATTTATTTTATTATTTATTTATTTTATTTTATTCGGAATACCAACAGCAAATAAACAAATGTAACAATATAAAAACTTAATAACTACATAGCCATTTAGAGGTATTCGCAGATACATTTAGTGAAGACCGTTATAAGTAGAACACTAAACCTTGAAATTAAAGAAAAGCAAATACAAAAAGAAACTTGCTGTAAAATATAAATACTTAGAAGAATTATGAACTATGTTGCGTTTGCTTGTTCGAAGAAATTATTTATAAAGATTTTTTTTATTTCCGTTGGTTTCATGCTAAAAAGGTCCAAATTTGAGTTGATTTTTGCCAAATTGTTAAATGCATTAGCAACCCTTATGAGATAAGAATTCGAGCGGTAGTTTGTATTAACTCGTGGAATCGCTAAAGGCTTGTTATGTCTAAGAAATAATCTAGCTGGTACATTAATATTTACTTGCCTTAGAAGGTCAGGGCAGTCTATCTCAGCTTTAGTTATTTTGAGTAAATATAATAGGTCTGCTATTTCCCGTCTTTTAATCAGTGGTAAAAAGTGGTAAGTCCTACATCTAGTCTCATATCCATGTTCAGTTTTTCTGCACTTGTATTGTAGGTATCTAAGAAAGCGCTTCTGTACTGATTCGATACGGTCTATGTGGACAGTATATAGCGGGCTCCAAACCACCGAGGCGTACTCAAGGATGCTGCGCACAAATGCACAGTAAAGTACCTTTATCGGTTTTATAGTTTTGAAATTTGCTGTGCACCGTTTAATAAAACCTAGTGACCTAAAAGCTTTTTTAACTATATAATCGATATGAATATCATAAGAAGCTTTGGAATCTTGAATAATTCCAAGGTCTTTCATGGTTTCAACTTTAATAAGGACGTCGCTGTTGAGCCTGTAATCGTAGCTGACCGGATTTAACTTTCGTGTAAAAGTTGTAACAAAACATTTCGAAACATTTAAATTTAATTTATTTTGAATACAGTATTGTTCTAGGTTATTTAAGTCACTCTGTAATAGATCACAATCATTTATATCTCTCACTGATTTAAAATTTTTTGTGTCGTCAGCGTATAATAAAAAGTTAGAATGATTAAAACAGGTACCAATGTCGTTAATAAAAATAACAAATAACAGTGGCCCTAGCAACGATCCCTGAGGCACACCCGAGGGAATAGACATCCATGAAGACATGTATCCATTTATTGCAACAGCCTGAGACCGATTTTGAATATAGGAACAAAACCACCTGTATAAATTTCCATGCACACCAGCGAAAAACAACTTCTCTAAAAGTAGCGAGTGATCAATTCGGTCAAATGCTTTACTGAAATCAGTAAAAATAGTGTCAATTTGATCTCCTGAATCCATTTGTGATGTGATAAAATCGTTAAAGATAGCCAAATTAGAAGTGGTTGACCTTCTCTTAAGAAAACCATGTTGTTCGAGTGCAAAAGACTGCTGAAAAGCTGCATACAGTTGCTTGTGAACAATTTTTTCAAAAATTTTTGCGAATATGCACAATTTTGAAATGGGCCTATAGTTTTTTACATTTGATTTATCCCCGCCTTTATGTATAGGTGTAACAAATGCAGCTTTCCAGAGCGAGGGTACCAAACCTTCCTTTAGCGACCTTGTAAATAATATACATAGAGGGTGAACAAGGCTATCGGCACAATGCTTGATTAATACAGGAGAAAGTTTGTCAGGACCAGCACCTTTACTGGGATCCAATGTTTTCAACATCTTTAAGATCTCATTAGGATTTATTTCTATATTACTAATAGTAACACTATTGATAGTGCTATAATTTAACTGAGATGATGGCCCTTGTGGGACTAGAAACGTTGAATGAAAATAGGTAGCAAATAAGTTGCAGATTGAGTCGCCAGTATCACTAGCCTGTCCATCTAATTTCATTACCGACGGTAGTGAACGCGACGGTTTACTAAGAGACTTTGAATAGGTCCAAAAGTATTTCGGGTTATTAGTCACTGAGGTTTCAACATTATTCATGTACAGTCGATAGCACTTCTCTTCCAGTAGTTTCGCACGGTCTCTTAGTAATGTGTATGAATGACGGTCACTTAGATTTCCATATTTTTTATATTTACATAAGTAATTATACTTTTCTTTAAGAACTTTTTTTAAAGAAGAACTATACCAACTCGGGAATAAGCTACTATTAGTTAGTTTGTGCGGAATATACCTATCCTGAAGCTTATAAAGTAAATTATTTAAAAAAATTACATCAAGATCTATTGAGGCATGTGATAAACAGCTGATCCAATCTATGTCATTTAAACTCGACCTAATGTTTTCATAATCGCCTGCCGCATATCGATAAATAAGTCGTTTTTTCTCTGCAAGAGGCGAAATATTTATAGGTAATTCAATACATAGAGATTTGTGCGCGGGGTCCTCTGGAACCAATGGGTCATCACAAGTACTCACGCTTAAGAATCTATTTGAAAAGATCAGATCTAAAACCGTATCGTGAGCATTAAGAAAATTACTATATTGATCGAGATTACACTCGATAGTACTGTCAAGTAAGAATAATTGGTGTCCATTTGCATTTACTGGTTCAAAACTACCCGAGGGAAGTGGATTCCACGTAATATTTGGAAAATTAAAATCACCGAGTATTATTATTATATCGTTTACTTTGGTAGATAAATTGTCAGAGAGCTTACTCGAGAAATTATCTACTTGAGTGTAAAAAGAGTTGCCTCTTTTTTGGTCACATAAATAAACAGTACATATATGTAAATTCAAAGTGGTCCCTTTGTGATGTATTCCTACAGTTAGCCAGAGATCCTCGGCACTGGAGTTCCACTGCGTGCGCTCCTCAGCCACAAGATCCCGCCGCACTGCCGTTAAAACGCCACCTCCGTATATCTGGCCCGTAAAATTATAGTCACGATCGCGACGCCATACAAGATACCTATTGTCGAAAAGCTCTTGATCTCCGATGCCATCCAATAACCATGTTTCAGTAATCGAGATAATGTCGTACTTATTAATCCTTACATTCCTTAAAAACGCATTTGTTTTTGTGCGCAGACCCCGAGCATTTTGGTAGTAAATGTTAAGTGAGGTAGAACCCGCTATAAATGCCAATAAAAACATTGTTTATCCCATACTGTTGACCTATATCTTTGTCACTCATTTGTAAACACAATAGTTTAGCAAGCAGCAAAACAAGCAAATGAAATAGACTGCATAGTGTGTACCGATACAAATCAATTATAATATTAATTATTATAACTAGCGCGCGAGTCAAATCGGTGTTCGAAACCACCCGCATTTTAGGCCTACTTAGCAAGCAAGTTATCAAACAGACAAAAGGCAGAACAGGCAAGCCACATAGAAAAATGGACCTTTTACACACAGTAATAAAAACGTAAGTAGCAAACGATTGCGCATTAGCAATTTTCAATGACCGATTTCGCAGCCGAGCGATATGCCGAACAATGGAATTGAAGAAAACAGGGATCCCCAACTCGCGGACGCAACATTTACAATGTAAACAACAATTGATAAAATTTGAACCAACTAATGAATATGATGTTAATAAACTATAATAATAATACAAATAGTTTAAATTATTTTCTGTAGGTCCTTCTCCGTTTTGATGCGAAAGATAGGAGACATGTCCGATTTTCTTGCTAAAATCTTGCAATGTTTTACCCAGATATATTTGAAGTCGCACCCCTTTTTTAAATCCTTTGCTTTTTTTAAAAGGGCCTTGTTGTGTAGGGTAAGGTGGTCATTTATATACACGTTTCCTTCTTCTGTAAAACCAAGATCCTTAGACCGCAAGTCCTTGCGTGCTTGTGCAGCCGCTACGAAGTTCTCCTTGGCATAGCGATTATTCAGTGCAACAATTATTGTTTTGGTGGAATCTGCCTTCAGACTTGGAACACGAGCGATGTAATTGATATCTTCTTTGCGAATAGGGTGTTGGATAACCTCAGCAATCTTTTGAACAATTTCATAAAGATTTTCGGTCTTCTTTTGTGGAACACCCTTTATCTCCAAATTGTTGGCTCTGTCCCATTGATCCTTTTCCAGCTGATTGTGTTGGATTTTGGTGAGATCGCTTTCTGACGCTATAGATCTCTCTTCCACCTTGATAATTCTCTTCTCCATAGATTTTATTGTTTCTTCTTGTGTTTTAATGATCGAGTGCGCCAATTCCAATGAGGTTTCAAGGTTAAGCACTCTTTCCTTAACAGCCTTCATGTCTGCAACAAGTGATGCGAGAGGCGCCAACTGCGTAGTAATGATGTCCAGGCTTGCTTTTAGTTCACTGAGCTGTGCTATAACTTGTGGGTCAGACTGGATCATCGGTTGTCCAGCTCCAGCCGTCTGGGGCAAAGTTGAAATCGTGCCCGCCTTACAGTCGAAACACCGCCAAGTTGTCATCCTTTCACCGAGCTTGCGGAAATTCTTTTCTGTGATACCAGCACAACGGAAATCGTACTGCTTCTTACATGTGGTGCAGATGGGACCATCTGATGAACTTTCACCGCAATGCGCGCACGAAAACATAGCGATACTCTCTGGATGGAACACGACCCGGAAGTTGGCGTACCCTGATTCACTGATGATACGCGCCTAGTTCGCAAAGTGAGCGTGCGTCCCTTTGGTCCGCCAACAAGCAACTGAATACATTAGAACTTCTAAATAGCATTGAACTCAACCTCCCCGAAGAACCCTTAGGAAACCAAAAACAACAAAGCCCTAAAAGAGATCCCCAAATAGACGAAATGTTCATGCAAACATTTGAACACTTTAAAGACACAGACCCTACCGACAGACGTTACATACCCAAACAAAAAACATCTAAAAGATTTGCATCTATAGTAGACTATTTAAATACAGTAACGCTTCCTGAAACGGTCAGCTTAGAAACAGATTTCAATACCCTACAAACTGCAATATACTGTGCAGCATGGACAGCTGCTAAAATAAATGGAGCTAAGATATGTCTTGAATCTACCGATAGATCCCGCCCAGCTCAAAAAGAACACAAACCACACTGGCAAAGACGACTAGAGCGTAGACTTGAAAGTTTGCGGACAAATATTAGCAGACTTACTCAATTCATTAACGGAAATAGAAGCAGATATCTAGAAAGGAAAGTAGAAGGTATAATAGAGCAATATAGGATCCATTCCATCCACGAGGAACCTAACACACAACTCACACATACACTGGACACACTCAAACAAAAACTATCAGTTATTACAGGACGACTTCGTAGATATACTTCATGCACATTACGAAAGCAGCAAAACAACCAGTTTAAAAACAACGAAAAACTTTTCTACCGTAAATTAAGACAGTCCACGGCAAACACACATGAAAGCAGCGATGCCAATAATATAGACGTTACACCAGTTCCACAAGATTTAAAATCATTTTGGGCTGGAATATGGGAACAGCCTGTTCAACATAATGCACAGGCTGAATGGATTAAAACAGAAATGGAAAACCAAACAGCCACTACCGAAATGCAATTTGAGCATATCCCAATTGAAACTTTTATAAAAGTTCTCCGTAATCTTCACAATTGGAAAGCACCGGGTTCCGACAACATACACAGCTTTTGGTATAAAAAAATCACTTGTATACAAGCCTATTTACACAATCACTTGAACAACTTCATTGATAATCCTAGTTTAATACCACCCTACATTACTACCGGAACTACTTATATGATACAAAAAGACCGAAATGACCCTATCAACCCTGCAAAATACCGACCTATTACTTGTTTGCAAACCATTTATAAAATTCTTACCGCCTGTATATCTGAATTAATATACGCTCACGTTGATGAAAATAACATCCTAGCTGAACAACAAAAAGGATGCCGGAAGTTCAGCCAAGGCTGTAAAGAACAGCTAGTCATCGACTCTGTTATATTAAAACAGGTTCAAAAACTGAAATCTAACTTACACACCATGTACATAGACTACAAAAAAGCTTATGATTCCGTCCCTCATTCTTGGTTACTAAAAATACTTGACATATACAAAATACATCCAAAAATTGTTAATCTTCTAAAGAGCAGTATGCAAAACGGGACAACTATACTTAAACTTACCTCTCCAACAAATTCAATAGAAACCGAACCGATACAAATTCAACGAGGTATATTCCAAGGAGATGCACTAAGCCCTCTCTGGTTTTGCCTTGCTCTGAACCCACTTTCAAACATTCTTAACTCGACCACGCTAGGATATCAATTAAATTATGCAGAAACTGACCGACCAACTGATAGACGACAAAATATAAGCCACCTTCTCTACATGGATGACATAAAATTGTATGCCAAAAATGATGAGCAACTTCACCAATTAGCTCACCTTACAGAACAATTTTCACGCGACATACATATGGAATTTGGTTTAGATAATTGCAAAATAAATTCAATTAAAGCAGGACAGAATTACAAGCATAATTATACTTTAGAAACTGGAGAACAAATAGAGCCATTAAACGAACAGGATACATATAAATACTTGGGATATAACCAATCTTTACAAATACGGTTTAAAGAAACGAAAGAAAAACTGATACAGACTTTTAGACACCGACTCAACTCCATATTAAAAACGCAACTACACTCTAGAAATACATTTAAAGCTATTAACACATACGCTATCCCTATACTTACATACTCCTTTGGCATTATTCCCTGGTCTAAGTCTGAACTTAAAAAATTGCAGCGCACAATAAACACTACTCTGACTAAATTCCGTAAACACCATCCTAGATCTTGCATCCAAAGACTGACACTCCCCAGAAAAGAAGGTGGTAGAGGACTAATCGACATCGCAAACCTACACAACAGGCAAATCATTAACCTCAGAAAATATTTCTTTAGCAAAACAGAAACATCTAGTCTCCACAAAGCTATAGTACAGAATGACTCCAAAGCAACCCCTTTAAATCTACAAGACACCACACAACAAAACAACGAGAAAATAACAGAAGACAGAACAAAACATGCCGAATGGGCTGGAAAGTCTCTACACGGGAGACATCACTGCGAGCTGAGTCAACCTAATGTCGACAGAGATGCGTCGAACGCATGGCTCAGTCGAGGTGATTTATTCCCGGAGACTGAAGGTTTCATTATGGCTATACAAGACCAAGTAATAGAAACAAAAAACTACCAGAAATACATAACAAAGACTTTAGCAATAGACACATGTAGAAAATGCAATAGCTGTCCAGAGACCATACAACACATTACAGGTGCTTGTAAATCCATAGCCCAAACTGACTATAAATATAGACACGACCAAGTAGCTAACATCATTCATCAAAATCTTGCCCACCAACATAATTTCATCCCATCTATCCAGCCGTACTATAAATATACCCCGCAATCTGTTTTAGAAAATTCCACAACTAAACTCTACTTTGACCGAGCCATCCTCACTGATCGAACAATCCACTACAACAGACCTGACATCACTTTAATAAATAAAACTAACAAAACTGGTTATTTGATTGATATAGCAGTCCCTAATACACACAACCTACAAAATACGATAGCTGAGAAACTTACCAAGTACATTGAACTCAAAGAGGAAATAACCCGGATATGGCATCTTCAGAAAGTAGTAATAGTACCGATCGTGCTCTCATCAACAGGAGTGATTCCAAAACAGATCCATCAATCGCTCCAAACACTCAACATTCAACCTTACACCTACAATTTATTACAGAAAGCCGTGATCTTAAATACATGCCGCATAGTAAGAAAATTCCTACACAATGAACAATCTTCATCTCAAGCTTCCACACTCTTACAAACAACACAACATCCTGGTCATCATAACATTGAATCAAACACACAGCCAGCACAAACTTCAACACATCATAACACACCGAACATAACACAACCACACACACAAAACAATCGTGATTTTAATCCTGATATACACTTGGCTTAGGCCCGTGCATATTTAGTAAACCGGTGAAAGCCGAGATAAACAAAATGTAAACGATAATAATAATAACAACATTAACAAATTGTCTGATGGAGGCGAACATTTTGTATGGAAAAGCCATTTTTTTCACTTACTAAAAAATAAACTGATGATAGTTGTTCAGTGTCGTTGACCGAGTAACCTCTATCAGTTTGCGGGACGCTGTCCCTTACACCTGGTATAATTTGACCTATTTACGATTAGATTGCCATCACCCAATTAATAGGGCCACTACTTCTTGACAGTAATGAACAAGGGTTTGTTTTCCCGACTGGCACTTCGGCGGCGGAACGTGCCAACTTAATTAGTGCCACATAAGAAGTCTCGAAGTCTGACATACAAGGATATGATAAGATCTCAGAGTATCAGCAATGTAGAGGCAAAGATATAGGCCATATAGTCGTCCCAAACAGTTTTCGGTGACGGCCGATCTCTTTGAGATCAAACGTCAGCATGAACCTAGATTTTAGTGCCCGAGTGTAGAATATACACGTGCTTTTTTTATTCCTTCAATCTCTCATTCTGATGGGTCTGACTTACTGATACGAACAAAAACAACAGGCTCAGAAATCAGTATTTTATTTTACATTATCTAACAGCATGGATCATCTTATTTTTCGGACTATCAGGTAACCAGCCTGCAATGTCCTAACCAAACTGGAAACATTAACACAAGTTATTCTCCCCCGCCGCCGGGAATTGAACCCAGAATCTCCGAATTGAGAGCCCAAGGCTCAGACTGCTAGACCACGGAGGCAGTTATAGGTCATACTCGGACGTGAAAAGGCCTTTCTTTTCTCTAAAATACTGGCTGCAAATAGTTTCAGTAGACTTTTCAAGAAAATAATGTTATCTTCCACTCCATTCATACTGACTAGGGTTTGATGTATGGCTTTTGAACTTGCAGTAAAAGCTGGCGAATTTCCAACAGCATGTTAGATAATGTTATGTGACGTACCACTACTTTTCCTTTAAAAAAATGTGTCTAAGATTTCTTTTTAGATTAAGATTCTTTGTTACACCGGGATGCAGGAGTATAAGTGGCTGATACATCTTTGCGGTGCGAACCTTCCTATGAAACTGGACCACTTTCCCCAAGGAATAATAATAGGTCGAAATATGACAAATTAATTTAGGCCCTCCTACTCCCATACAAAATGACTTGAGCCGTTGACTCGTTTTGGGAGAACCATTTTTTTCAAATATTTTGTCCCATGTGTTTTAAGGAACGTCGTTCAGTTTAGTGGGTAGGTTCACACCCTAAATATTTTACCAGCATTTTTTTGGGATCTTCCATGCTGGACTGGGAGCGAGAGAAAAACATGCAATGTGCCAGCTAAATTTCCTTCCTGGCATGCTGTAAAACCAGCTAAGAGATCCGAGGGTTTCAGTATATTGCAATTTAGGCGATGGGCTGACAACCTCTCACTAAAGCAACGTCGTTTATGCTCTGCCTACCCCATTAGGGAAAAAGGCGTGATTTTTTTGGGAAATTAATCTACCAAATCTAACATAGGTAGTTTTATTTGAAGATTGTTTAAAGCTAATAACTTTTTCATCTTACTAATTCCGTTTTTTTACTTGTTTCAGGTATTAAGTTACCACGCGTCTGCTTCGATGGACGACGCTCAGCGGTTACGTGTAAGTTTTAACTTTATCTCAATTACTTAGGAGTTGTTTTCGTTTGTAACGACTTTCATAATCCGATCAGAACGCGAAAGTCCTTTAAAAGCTACAAAGCAAATTGAATTGTTCGAAGTTTCGTGGCGGAAATTTAGGTAAATACAGTCTGTGTGGAAATATTTAGGTTTGACACAGTAGATATACAGAGCCTATTTTCGAACTGCTTTTGAATTTGTACGAAGTTTTGAATGTTTATTCTCACAATACTAGCATCAATAATGTACCTAGAAGAGGATCATGATGAAAATATTAATACTTTATCAAATGTCGAATGATCTTCGGGCTCTTATTTACTTATTACTTATATTAACCAATAAAATACTAACCTTTAAATCATAATAAGTATTTTATAAAAATATAACTTAATAAAGCTAAATAAAACGATAGCACCAATTCTTAGTTGCCAAAATCACGACTTAACTAATATAAGTCTATACCCGTCATTTTCTGTCACGCGAGAACAGAAAGGGACGCCAATAATTTTAGTTAGGATTGACGGGTAGTTAAGTTGTGCGTGCTACGAATTGATAGCATTGCCTATTCAAAATTGATTCTTGGACCATTAAAACAGTTACTGTCTCTAGGCCCTTCAAATGTAGCCTCAAATATCTTAAGATTTGTTGACAAATCTTTTTAAAAACCGCCACCTGCCTTACTTTTGAATCAATCGAACATCAATGCGCATCCGAAAGAGTAATTTGTATGTATAAAATTGTATGAAAATCGCATGCGAAAGTTACTCGTATGCGCATTGAATATCGAGTGATTTAAAAAGCCCCACCTGTACTGTAGATTCATTACCAGTAAATACCAACACGTAAACATTACTTAGAAACTTTCTGCCGTGGGCAGGCCTTAGACAACATAATTACTAAACTTTGTATAATGATTTCACTTTAATCTCGTAGGAAGTTTTGTTCTGAGTTTGAGGTTATTTGGAAGCTGTTGCCGGCAGACATTATGGTGGTAATGACAGAGGTTGTGAAATTTAATGCTTCGTCTTAAGTATGTTTTGTAAGATAACACCCACTTAAAGCCGTTCGCTGACTTAACGATAAAATATAAAAGGTGACGATACTAGCCAAGTGGCGCGGCGCCCTCATTAGTAAAAAAAACATAATTAATTAAAAATGCAGTGAATCGAAAAACTAGTCCAACAGAATCAAGTTACAGTAATTAAGATAATTTAGAACCTTATTTATAATTTAGCCATCACCAACGGCACCGGTTTTTCGATTCGCTGCGTTTTTCACTAAAAACTACTAAAAACTAAACTAAACTAATAATTTACTAATTATGATTTTTTACTAATGGAGGCGCCACTTGGCTAGTATCGTCACCTTAAAAAAACAATCCCGTGAGCCTAGTTCAAATTCAAGTTTAATTCAAGTCTGCATTCCGCTCCCCAACAAAAAAGACCTACGTGTGATATATCATACATTATATTCTCTAACGACATTTCTCTCCCTTTTCCAGACATTAAGGATACCCTCATCGGTCCACTTCAACCTCCACGAGCTTGAATTCGATGACATTGACATGTCAGATGACGACACGTTACGGGCTTGTCTCCGCATGTTCCTGGATCTCGACTTCGTGGAACGTTTCCATATAGACTACGGGGTGCTGTGCAGATGGTTGCTGAGTGTGAAGAAGAACTACCGCAATGTAACCTATCACAACTGGAGGCACGCTTTCAACGTCGCTCAAATGATGTTCGCTATTTTGACGGTAAGTTGAGTTGTTTTTTTATGGACTATGTAAAAAGGTTTCATATAGACTACGGCGTTCTCTGCCGTTGGTTGCTGAGTGTGAAGAAGAATTACCGCAATGTAACCTATCACAACTGGAGGCACGTTTTCAAAAAATGATGTTCGCCATTTTGACTAAGTTGGGTTGGTTTTGTATTGGTCAAATAAATAAGTTCCTGAGAGATTTTGAAATGTTGCATCCATAGTCACTGAATTATTATCTACTTTATTTTATTTATTTATTTATCACTTATGATCTCATCGAGCCTTTACCTCGGTTTGGAAAGCATTTTTTTCTGATAGCATTGATTCTAATGCAAAAAAATCTAAGTTTGTTTTTACATATTTCTGTATGCCACCACAGTTTTTTTTAAAATTTAACTAGTACCTAAGCATTTTATTACTTATTAATCAGCCTATAGATCTGATGTTAGATGATATTGATTTATGGTAAATGCTTCATTAGTAGGTGCTTGTGTTGCAAATTATCCCTAATGGGGTAGGCAGCACGTAAACGACCTAAACAAAGGTCGTTCCACCACATCTGACGAAAGTTTTGAGGGTTATTTAAGATGGATTTGTACGTATATTGCTGTAGTAACAGGTAGTCAGCCCATCGCCTAAATTGCAATATACTGAAACCCTCGAATCCCTCAGCTGGTTTTTCACATTCTATGTTTTTCTCTCACTCAAAGTCCAGCATGGAAGTAATTCATAGAATAACGTTGTCAAATTGCAGGAGACGCAGTGGTGGAAGATCTTCGGCGAGCTGGAGTGCCTCGCGCTCATCATCGGATGTCTGTGCCACGACCTGGACCATCGGGGGACCAACAACTCCTTCCAGATCAAGTTAGTAGTTTACAATTATTAGCAGTTACACTATCTCTATTTGAAAAGCATGGGTTCGATTCCCACAGGGGAACATAGTTAAGATTACCGATTCATCAGCTTGTTTTAAGGATTTTTCAAGTTTGCTTATTTTATTACAAATGAAATACTTGATTGTTGACAAGCAAGATGATTCTGTGCTTAGGAAAGTATTTTAAGCCGCCGGTCTCGGTAAGTGACTTTGATAGTAGTCATTGCAGGAACCACATATTAGGGGTAGCAGGCGAGGTTGTTTAAACACTCAGACTCTAGGGCCTTGGACGAAACAGGGCCTTGGACGAAACAGGGCCTTGGACGAAACAGGGCCTTGGACGAAACAGGGCCTTCGACGAAACAACCTCTAGGGCTCAACGGATCGATCATCCCGACAAAAGTTTGACAAGTCAAATGGGTTCAAAAATACCCGTATCCTTAAGGAAGTGGGAAAGAAATGGGAAGAAAATATGACTCCAAGTTAACAAAGAATGTTGCCTTACCTTTCAAACTTTTCTCTTCCAGGGCATCATCACCTCTGGCACAGTTGTACTCCACATCCACAATGGAGCACCACCACTTCGACCAGTGCCTGATGATCCTGAACTCTCCCGGAAACCAGATCCTCGCGAACCTCTCCTCTGATGATTACGAGAAGGTGGTTAAGGTGTTGGAGGATGCTATACTGTCCACTGATTTGGCTGTGTACTTCAGGTATGTTATTTTTTATAAATAAAGTGATTGTTTTTGAAGATGGCTACTTAAATATACATACATTCATATAGTCACACCTTTATACCTAATGGGGTAGGCAGAGCGTAAACAACCTAAACAAAGATCGTTCCGCCACGTCTGACAAAGTTTTGAGGGTTATTTAAGATAGATTTGTAGGTATATTGCTGTAGTGAGTTATCAGTCCATCATCTAAATTGCAATATACTAAAACCCTCAGATCCCTTAGCTGATTTCTACAGCATGCCCGGGACGAAATACAACTGGCACATTCTATGTTTTTCCCTGGCTCCTAGTCCAGTATGGAAGAAGCTACTTATATAGCATATAAGTAGAATAGCATACATATTATGTATGATGATGATAAAAAAAATCTTATTACAATTTTGGTACATTTTTTTTATTGTACTAGAATTGTAAATTAATTGTACTTTTAAAAAAATAATTTAATTGCTATATAAAATTTCTAAAAATTAATACTTGATTCTTTTTGGTGGAGGCCTAGGTACGTAAAGAATTTCGTTTTCTTTTTAAGTAGATTGAAATCAGTGTCATAGCTCAAACTATATAGGTGCAGATTAGATGATCTTTGAGTGTCGAATTGTCGATCACTAGCAAAATTACACCATAATGTTGCTCTGTGTAGGAAAAAGTATCAAAATAAATAATCATTGTAATTAGTCTGATGTGCTTTGGATGGTTTAGTGAAAACTGTTATTAAATATACTTTAAGAAAAAGATCAGAGTATCTATATCAGGCGTAGCTATAATATTTAGCGCATTTTTTACAAAAAGAAAAGTTTCACTCGCCTCTTGCAAGCACAGCTTTTAAAGTAAACTCTGAGCATCCACACATACATTCATTCACAACTTTTTACTTTCCAGCAAACGCACAGCGTTCATAGAACTGGTCAGCACGGAACGTACCGTCACACCCGCCTGGGGCGAGTGCGAGCAGCGACGAGGGTTGCTGAGGGCTATGTTGATGACTGCCTGTGACCTAGCGGCCATTACCAAACCCTGGCCTGTGGAGAGACGGGTAGCGGCTTTGGTGGCTGGAGAATTCTTCAGACAGGGCGATCTGGAAAGGCAGAACCTGAATTTGACTCCTATCGTAAGTATCTTATAGCTTGTACTGAGGGTTGCTAAGGGCTTTGTCGATGCCTGCCTGTGACCTGGCGGCCATTACCAAACCCTGGCCTGTGGAGAGACGGGTAGCGGCTTTGGTGGCTGGAGAATTCTTCAGACAGGGCGGTCTGGAAAGGCAGAACCTGAATTTGACTCCTATCGTAAGTATCTTATAGCTTGTACTGAGGGTTGCTAAGGGCTATGTCGATGACTGCCTGTGACCTGGCGGCCATTACCAAGCCATGGCCGGTGGAGAGACGAGTAGCAACGTTGGTGGCTGGGGAGTTCTTCATACAGAGAGACTTGGAAAGGCAGAACTTGAATTTGACGAAAATCATCGTAAGTATCTTATAGCTTGTATCGAAGGTTGCTAAGGGCTATGTTGATGATAGTTTGTGACCTGGTGGCCATTACGAAGCCATGGCCGGTGGAGAGACGAGGTGCAGCGTTGCTGGCTGGGGAGTTCTTCAGACAGGGAGACTTGGAAAGGCAGAACTTGAATTTGACTCCTATTGAAGTATCTGACTGATGTTGATGACAGCCTGTGACTTGGCGGCCATTACCAAGGCCTGGCCTATAGAGAGGCGGGTAGCGGCTTTGTTGACTGGAGAATTCTTCAGATAGGGCGATCTGGAAAGGCAGAACCTGAATTTGACTCCTATCGTAAGTATCTTATAGCTTGTACTGAGGGTTGCTAAGGGCAATGTCGATGACTGCCTGTGATCTGGCGGTCATTACCAAGCTCTGGCCTGTAGAGATACGAGTAGCAGCGTTGGTGGCTGGGGAATTCTTCAGATAGGGCGATCTGGAAAGGCAGAACCTGAATTTGACTCCTATCGTAAGTATCTTATAGTTTGTACTTCTTCTGTCGAGTGGGTATCGAGTCTATCGACCCGATGAACCCTGGTGTCAGAGTTTTTAAACCGCCTAGTAGCACAACTATCAGGCCTCTGACATGGTTTGAGTAACGACCACTATCAAAGACAGCAACCGGGACCGACGGCTTAACGTGCCCTCCGAAGCACGAAATCTTTTTCTTTTCGGACAATCAGGCGATTCAGCCTGCAATGTCCTAACCAAACTGGGGAAAAACTCACAAAGTGATAAATTCTCAAATATCAACGTTGTGTTTCCCCCCTGGGAATCGAACCCAGGACCTCCGGATCGGGAGTCCATGGCACTAGCCACTAGACCACGGAGGCAGTTAACGTTACGGAGGTAGTTAGCTTGTACTGAGAGTTGCTAAGGGCAATGTTGATGACAGCCTGTGACCTTGGTCATTACCAAGCTCTGGCCCTGTAGAGAGACGGGTAGCGGCGTTGGTAGCTGGGGAGTTCTTCATACAGGGAGACTTGGAAAGGCAGATCTTGAATTTGACTCCTATCGTAAGTATCTTATAGCTTGTATTGGGGGTTGCTTCGGGCTATCTTGATAACTGGCTGTGACCTAGCTTCTATTACTAAGCCTTGGCCTGTCGAGAGACGGGTAGCGGCTTTGGTAGGTGGGGAGTTTAGACAGGGATACTTGGGAAGGCAGAACTTGAATTTGACTCCAATCATGGTAAGTATCTTATAGCTTGTATCGAGGGTTGCTAAGGGCTATATTGATGACATTTTGTGACCTTGCCACCATTACGAAGCAATAGCCGCTGGAGAGACGAGTGACTGCAGCGGTGGCTGGGGAATTCTTCAACAGGCTTCTTCTTTTTTTTTGTAGACCGATCTTAAAAACCTATAAGTGACTCCTAATATTGACTTTTATTGAACTAGCTCTTCTATCAGAAGGTATCTTTTTGGTACTCAACTATCTATTAACAGGTCCAGAAATAAGTTGACTAAATAAGTTTTATAATTTGTTTATTTCAGGACATAATGAACCGGGATAAGGAAGACGAGCTCCCCGCTATGCAAGTCAAATTCATCGACACCATCTGTCTGCCCATCTATGAGGTTAGTTGCAGAACAGTTTACATTTTGAACTATTCCAAGCTAACACAGACTACTTATACGTAGAGAAAATCTTATGAAGTTATTAAACTAAGTGTTAATTAGGTGCTCACCATAATCTGTTTTTAAATACCAAATAACAGATTTTATTGATCATAGATGTTCTGAAAATTTGGTACCAGGCGGATTTCGGCGAAGAGGTAAACCTGGAAAAAGATGGCGTTGCTATCTCGACGCCTATCTGAAAGACTGGACTCAGGTTGCATTAGACCGTCAGGAAAGACCAAGGGGAGGCTTTGCTCAGCAGTGGAACCTAATGCCTATTACCTAATGCCTTTATCATATTACTATAGCTAAGGCTAACTATAGCTAGCCTTAGCTATAGTAATATGATAAAGATGCTCTTGAGAAATAGAAAACATGTATTTTATTCCTTGGAAATAAACAATTTAATTTGAATTCGTTGCAGGCATTCGCAGTCCTATCATCGTCCCTCCAGCCACTCCTCGACCGGGTGAAGAGCAACCGCGCGCACTGGATCGACCTCTCCAACAACGAGAATGGAGAGAAAATAGACTACCGGCTCGAGAAGAACCACGCGCCAGAGAAAGACAAGAGCAGCATCAGCTCACAGAACGTCGACGACACCGAGAATACGTGCGAGGGAGACAGCAGCGGCGCTGTCAGCCTCTCCTCTGAAACCAACTCCAAGTATGACAACCTAGAGAATCCAGTCGTAGGCCTGTTAGCGAACAACGTGCTGCAGCCCAAGTTCTGCCAACTGAACGACGCGAACTGAACCAGATGCTATTTTGTGATAAGAACGCATCCTCTTCTTAGGCCAATAGTGAAGCCAAATCGTCCAATTAGGATTTTAGGTTCTCTAGTTTGTAGATTTCGTTTAGACCGCACACGGTATCGGTAGATTTCGTTAAGTACTTTAATTGTACAGTTTGATGCATTTCTGGTTTTGTTTCTGGAATTTGTTTTATGTCGTTCCTATTGGTCTGTTTGATGGACGTCAGAGTGTCGTCCGTATGAGGCAATTTTCGTACTAATCTAACTTTAAAATCGGGATTTATTTTTTAAACTAGTAGCAATTTTTGTAGATTTTAATAGCAACACTGATGACGCTGCGATGTATGATTGGCTGACGTATACAGTGTTGCCAGTCGAGTCTAATTTATTCAAGTTCGTACGAAATATGCCCCAAGTCGACCCTCGATGTGCAAATGCTGTCCTCTTTGTGTGTGAAAAGTGTGATATTGTGTAGTAAATAGACGACCTAGTGGAATTTAAAACTTATCTAACGCAAGGCGTTAATATTCATCATAGAATCATGACCATAGTTGCACTATTTTTATATAACTATAGTGGTAATGAGAGGGTAAGTATTTGACCGAATATTTTGGATTAGATGGTTATGATAAATGAAGATATCAAACGATTTTTATATCTTGAGTAAGGGAAATTTAAAAGGAATAAAGATGGAAATATTGCGGTCAAAATTCATTACCACACTCAGTACCTCTTTTACATAGCTTTACTCTTTACTTTTATTTAGAGAATTATTCAAGTAAATGTTTTTTATTTACTTCTCTCGTTTGTCACTTTGATCAGTGTCATTAGTATCGATTTCCAAAAACTATTTGGATATTTTATTATTACTTTTGCGAATTAAATTATGTTGTATTATAAATATTCAAACATGAATTTAGGGCCTAACTGTCGTGATGTGCTATCGAAATTAATCAAAATACCAAAAAAGTAACTAAGTAATTGTATTAAATTATTTTGTCTATAATCATGTTTTGAGTACCTATATAATATTGGCTCTAAGTTTTAATCAAATTATAATTATAAGTGAGTGTACAAATATTTCGGACAAAGAATATTGTGAAACGTGGTGTTGCTGGGCTGTTTCTCAAAAAATAAAATACATTTTCGAATAAATGTTCATTTCGTAGAAAGAGATATCACACAGTCTGAAAATGGGAAATGTTTTTTGACGAAAATTTTGACCAAAACCATTTTCTTTTTCTTGAGAACTTGTCATGAAGTTGGTAAGAAAAGTTGTATGTTTTACAGTCTGGCAACACCAGTGCCCGTACTTATGTATGTGGGTGGTAATGTATAGTGAATATTCTATAGTATCGCACAACACTTGTAAATAATGAACCTATTAAAAACTATGTACTAACAAAACATTACTTTTTGATAAGTACTTATCGATACACAGTCACCTGTCTCAATAGTGTTTTGTTTATCGCTTTAAGGAACTTCGCCTCGCATTATTTTTGATAAATTACAATATATAGAAAACTTAGGTTTGAAGAAAAGTATGTGCATGTAACTACAGAGTTTACCCACCAAAGTAATACTAAACACAGGCTTACTATATTCCTGAAATAGTTACTGGTGGCTAGGCCTTTTCAGCAGAGTTACCATTCGTACCACGAAAAAAGTTTGTCATATTTTTCTTGACATTACCCATTACGGTCGCTATGAGTTCAGGTGCTTCCCTTTGAGGTTTATACTGCTCCATGTACTTTTCTTCTACTATACCTAAGTATTATCGGTAGTCATATAGACAGTAACGGCACCTGCAAATCCATTCCATTCTTGTCGTACCTATGTCTTAGTTGTGTTGTCCAGTAATATTTAAAACGTCAATTACAATTTCTATACAGTTACGCTATCTTTGTAAAATATTTGTAATTTTCAAACTACGAAGTATAACTCTTAATGAGAACAAAACTGTCGCTTAAACGTTTTAAACTTTAGTCAGGCAGAGTATTTAAAATCAATTTGATCATACTTTAACATTAGACATAGTAGAAGCAATCAAGAGAGCACCATAATAATTGTAGCTTAGCTTACTGATAAGTCGGTCCACGGTCGCAAACCATGTCAGGCCTATTAGCTGTGCTGTACCAGGGTTCATCGGGTCGATCGACTTGATCGAATCTACAAGAAGACGAAGCTATGGTAGCTTACAACAACCATGCAACCTGCCTGATTAAGAATTCAGTTACGATTATCCAAAATTTAGATAAATTGAGCCCACTTCTTTTCGATTCCTTACAAGAAATATGACCAATGATTCGTAACAAAATTTAAAAGTAAAAATATTTTCTATACTTAAATTGGAATAACTCTCTATAAGCGTTAGATATTTACATGAAGAAAATCTCAAATCTAATGTGGTAATAATTATGTACAAGTTTAATAGTTAAGATCGCTGTAAGTATTATTAGCAGATAAATAATTAGAAAATTAATTGTAATTCACTAAATGAGAGTCGTATGATGTGTGAATAATATGGAGGTTGTTTTGTTCCAAACAAAAAATGTTATTTATTTATGATTAAATGATTTTTTGAAATAATACAGTCTTTTAATGCGTTATGCAAACTTTCCCCATTGTTAGTCCTTCAGAATATAATCATCACTTCTGAAAAAAGAAACGTTTCCATAATAGTTTTGATACAACACTTAAACAGACAGACAATTTAAGGTGACTATACGTAGAAGGCCAGTGGCGACTCACTAAAAACACAATGAATCGAAAATCGGGTCTAACGGACTCAAGTATTAGTTATAAAGATAATTTAGAACCTTATAAATTGCGGTTCTTAGTTCGTTCTAGTGATAGGAAGAAAAATTGCCCTTGGTCGCTGTAATTCGCACGTTTTCTACCTGACTTTTGATTCCGTTGAGATCTCAGGTGGCTACAGTCAATCATATAAAAGTAGAACGTCACGATTGAGGAGCCAAAGAAAATTCGTTCACCTACAAAATTTACTCTGCTTTTCTATTTTAATTCTATACTGCAAAATAAAACACACCACCTGCTAAACTATCATAAGTGCGAATATTTTAATTGATAGCTCACTTCAATGCACCTCTAGAGTATAGATTGAGGAGCCATACTAAAAGTATTATATTTTCTGTAATTTCAGCGCTACAGAATCCAAATTTTTAGAAGATACCATACATAATTGCTGCTAAATGAAGCAAAATTTTCTAAAATATTAATCTATTACTCAACGAGCAATAGATTTATATTATATATATACATATATTATATAGATATATAGTACCAATGGTGAGCAGGTTTTGGTTATTCAAAATCAAAGACGTTACTAGATCTATTCTTACGTTCATGTTCAAAATATTTTAAAATGTATATCGCGCCAAGGATGTTAGAAGTAACTAGGCTATGGTCTATTATAACGTCCTAGCATATCATAATCTGATGATGAAGATTGATAATATCCACACTAAAAGGTATAAAATGTGGTCACCCTTCACTGCGAATTCATAAGAAAATTGTTAAGTATTGTTATTACAAAATTAAAAATATATGCACTGCTGAACTGTACAGATATATTTAGAAGACATTTCTGCTAAATATTGGTGTCTCTTACTTTTGATTCCGTTGAGATCTCAGGTGGCTACAGTCAATCATATAAAAGTAGAACGTCAGGATTGAGGAGCCAAAGGAAATTCGTTCACCTACAAAATTTAAAATGTTTTTCTATTTTAATTCTTTACTGCAAAATAAAACACACCACCTGCTAAACGATCATTAGGGCGAATATTTTAATTGATAACTCTACCTCTAAGAGTATAGATTGAGGAGCCATACTAAAAGTATTATATTTTCTGTAATTTCAGCGCTACAGAAGCCAAAGCTTTAGAAGATACTATACATAATTGCTGCTAAATGATGCAAATTTTTCAAAAATATTCATCTATTACTCAACGAATTCCAGGTGGCTCCTCAATTCAGATGTTAAAATTGTTCTTCTGTTGAGTAGGTATCAAGTCTATTGACCCGATGAACCCTGGTGGCAGAGATTTTAAACCGCCTAGTAGCACAACTATCAGGATGTTTAGATTGAGGAGCCACTTTTGAATTAATATAACTAGTGATATATTTTGCTGCTATGAGTAAATCCAGAATTCGTGCTGCAAAATCAGCTAATTTTACTGCTAAATAATGATGAGATCAGCTTTTAAAAATCTGATGTGGCTCCTCAATCCTTACGGACATCAGCAATATACATTATAAAAATATCTTAAATAACTCTTAAAACTTTGTCAAACGTGGCGGAACGACCTTTGTTTATTTATTTATTTATTCAATCACAACATAAGCTTACAGTTAGTACCAAAGCGCGTATATGTTAATTTAAAAACTAAAACGAATTACAAAGTAAACTACATCTTATTTAAATATATGTACATTTTCTTATTTATAACACTATAACTATCATTAAATAGATCTAAATCTGATTCTGGTAACTGTATTATACAGTTGAGGAGACTTATGACCCTAGCTGTAGAGCCTGCTCAGCTTGCTGAGTGTGCAACTCCTGCCCACTCTGGCCGAGTTCTCCACCGTGTAAGAATCTTAGTGGCACAGCCACAAGGTTGATTCGAGCAAGAGTTTCCGGGTTATCAATTTTATTATTTAATAATAAATAATAATGAAATACAAGAAGCATTTTGCGACGGATCTCCAAGGAATCTATCCCAACCGACCCGAGGACAAATAGTGAGGGGTATAAGTATGGATAATACCCGTATTTCTTTTTGTACAAGTACCTAGCAAACTTAAGCTGCACTCTTTCAAGCATTACTACATATTTACTCTCTTTTGGGTCCCAAACAATGGCTTTGAACTCGAGTCTACTGCGGACGTATGCATTGTACAGCGCCAGGGCAACTCTACCATCATTGAAAGCAGAAGTAACTCTCATTATAAATCCTAACATTTTGGAAGCTTTGGCGCATGTTGCTACAATATGTTCTTTAAAATCAAGACTCGAGCTCATCACCAGACCCAGGTCCCTAATATGATTAACACGTTCCAAAAGTGTTTCGGATATAGTGTAATTGGTAATTACGGGAGTAAGCTTCCGAGTAAAAGTGACTATTTTACACTTATGTTCATTAAAAGAGAGGCGGTTTCTTTCACTCCAGTCAGTTACTGCATCAATGTCAAGTTGTAACTGAATACAATCATTTGATTCAGTAATTATATGGTATAACTTTAAATCATTCGCGAACAATAGACACTTAGAAGTCCTCACCACCTTTGGAAGATCATTGATCATAATAAGGAACTTTTGGACCCAAAGTACTGCCCTGACTTACTCCGGATCTGGTATAATACTGGGATGACTCATAAGCACCTATACGGACATATTGTACTCGATCTTATATATGATGCGAAAAACTGTAATAATTTAGGAGTGAATCCAAATGCAGCCATTTCATCAACTACATCGAAAGCCTTTTTAAAATCTAAGTAGGCCGTATCTACTTGATGACCCGTTTAGGTCGTTTATGCTAAGTCTACCCCATTAGGGATAAAGGCGTGATTATATGTATGTATGTAGGTATGTAAATTAACTTAATTACTATTACTTGAGTCTGTTGGACGGGTTTTTCGATTAACTGCACTTTTTATGATTTTGTTAGTGATGGGGCAGCATTTAGGCCATATGGTCACGTTGCGTAATCGCTTTACCATAGCGGACCTTGTAGCGGATCCGCCATACTAGTATACTACTAACATTAAACCCTAGTATCCTACCATAGTTACTGTTAGTAGTATACATACATATAATCACGCCTTTATCCCTTATGGGGAGGCAGAGCGTAAACGACCTAAACAAAAGGTCGTTCCGCCACGTCTGATAAAGTTTTGGGGGCTATTTGAGATATATTTGTAGGTATATTGCTGTAGTGACAGGTTGTCAGTCCATCGCCTAAATTGCAATATACTGAAACCCTCGGATCCCCTAGCTGGTTTTAACAGCATGCCCGGGAGGTAATGCAGCTGACGCATTCTATGTTTTTCTTTCGCTCCCAGTCCAGCATGGAAGAAATATAATAGTATACTACTAACTAATATAATTATGGTGGGTCCGCTAATAGCATAAGTATTCTGTGGTCTAAAGCCCATAAAAATCGAGTCAGAGTCCTATGAGCTTTGCTTTTACCAAAAGGTGTGATGTAATGTATCGTGTCGTTGATATTAAATATTTAAAACTAAAGTTGATTTGGCTATTTTCTAGTATTTAAAAATAACGTGTACACTGCTAATGACCCGAAGGTTAATCTATACATAATAAATCTCTAGACGGGTCGTGTCTGTACATTGAGTATTTTTACGAATAAAATATTGCAGCAGGCATTTTTAACGATGCAAAAGCAAAAACAATCTTGGTTTGTATGAAAAACTCGCAGTGTTTATGAGTAATATATGCTGGGTCCAACACACTTCTTCTCCGCGCGTAGGAACCGGACAACAGATACGCGCGCGGATGCGTTTTTCAGATCAGACAGTAAAAAACTGTCTTTACGTTTGTATGGAAAACACGCATCCGTGCGCGGGCTAGCAGATCCGGGTCCTACGCACGGAGAAGCGTTTCCAGTATGTTGAACCCAGCGTGTTTTGTCAACTGCCTCCGTGGTCTAGTGGCTAGTGCCATGGACTCCCGATCCGGGTTTGATTCCCGGGGGGGAAACACAAAGTTGATATTTGAGAATTTGTCACTTTGTGATTTTTTCCCCCGTTTGGTTAGGACATTGCAGGCTGAATCACCTGATTGACCGGAAAAAAAAAAGATTTCGTGCTTCCGAGGGCACGTTAAGCCGTCGGCCCCGGTCGCTGTCTTTGATAGTGATCGTTACTCAAACCATGTCAGAGGCCTGATAGTTGTGCTACTAGGCGGTTTAACAACTCTGACACCAGGGATCATTGGGTCCATAGACTTGATACCCACTCGACAGAAGAAGCGTGTTTTATTCATAACCACTGGGCGCACGAAGTCGCGGGCACAGAGTTAGTTTAAAATATCGTAGTGAATTTAATTCCTCGTCGCTACGCAAGTGTAACTTTAATGAACTAATTGTTCTTATTCCATGGACTTAATTATTACTATTCGTACGTACATTAATTTATTTAGTTGCAAATCAGTCGGTCGTCATTTGTTCGGATTTTTCGATCGATTTAAGTGGCCTGTAGAAGTAAGTATAACTTCATTTGTTTTACTTTGTTATACATACTAGCCTTTTACGCCGCAATTTCACCCACGGCTTACGTAATCAGTTTTCTCGTGGGAATCAGATATTTTTCGACGGTAAAAAGCCTATGTTACTCAGGGTAAACGTAGCTTTCTAATGGTGAAAGAATTTTTCCGGTAGTTTTTGAGTTTCTTCTTGAAAAAAATACACACACAAAAATACAAATCTTTCCTTTTTATAATATTACTATAGATATTAAGTATATTATAGATAATAACTTCTTAGGTAATAAATTAAAAATTGCATCGTAGAATACCCTTCTTTAAAAATTTTTTATTCTTCATTAGTTCATATTATTTCTACGCATTTTCTTCATCAATATTTATCATTTTTTGTCATCTCAATAAGCTTGTATTGGTTACTTTCCCAAAATTCTTTGCTAAAATTTCTATAATCCATCATCACCATCAACCACGTTTATTCAAAAACAGTAACAACTGTGTGCGAATCTTAAAATACTAACAAAATACTTCTTTAGTAAAATTGCTTTATAAACATTTATATTTTACATATTTAAGACGTTTTTTTTTTAAAGCTATTTTGAATTCGCAGTGGCAAACATTCCCCAATGGGTAATCTGCTCCTCAGCTACCATGGTGCTGGCACACCTGGTGGCAGAGTTAATAAAATTCTTCAGGAGTTACTACCAGAAGAGTCCTACCACACCAATCATTGACTTTAACGACCAAAGTAAAGTGGATCCGGTAAGTACTTTCAGTTAATGATCACTTAGATATATTTCATTTCATTTATCTTCCATGCTGGCCTGGGAGCGAGAGAAAAACATAGAATGCACTTCCTCCCGGACATACTGTAAAATCCAGCTAAGGGATCCGAGAGTTTCAGTATATTGAAATTTAGGCGATGGGCTGACAACCTGTCATTACAACAATATACCTACAAATCTATTATAAATAACCCTCAAAACTTTGTCAGACGTGGCGGGACCTTTTGTCTAGGTCGTTTACCTCAGCTCTGCCTACCTCATTAGGGATAAAGGCGTGATTATATGTATGTATGTAGATACATTTCAAGTTGATCTCCCGTTTTTCCATAAAATCCTTTACCTACACTTAGGTATCGAACTTTATACTTCTAGGGTCCAGAAAGAATCCGTTTATCAAAAATATATCAGGATCCCAATGAAAATGAAATACTCCAGTTCTTCAATGATGATACACAGACTTTGTATGAAGCCTTTCATCGAGGTCTCAGGGAATCCAGTAAGTTTCTTTATAGATCTACTCTCTACTCTTGCAGTTTTGGCCACACGGTAGAATCTTAAACTTTTTATTAGACAATTACAAGGGCAAATATAAAATTCTCATTTTTATAAATAGAAAATTTCATCTTAGACGTCAAATCGAGGCAGGGTTCCCAGGAGGCTGGCAGCATTGCCTCTCTGGATGGCTAGGCTTATTCTTTGGGCAAAGAAACTGTCAGCCCTCGGGTCACCGGATGCATCGATGAGACGTCATTCTAATTAAAATACAGAATAATAAATAGTACCCAATTTAAAGAAGGCTCGTGCCCCTAGGTGGGGGCGTATATGAGCTGATGATGATTACAACGGTAGTATCATCCCCTATCATCTTTCTGTAAAAAACAAGTTGCAGTAGAGTTTCCAGTCAATTACAATTTCTCTGAACTATCGATTTACTTGATTTGTACCCTTTTGTGTGCATGACCTTTTGTTTGTTTGCTCATACCAACGTCTTGAATATACCTCTCGACTATTAACATAACGATCTAGGTAAAAATAGAGCCAAGCTTCAAAAAAAGCTCATAGATTATGAATATCCCGGAAACTTTGCAGATAATGGTAACTCCGTTGGGATGGGAATTGTACTTTAAAATAATTGTGTGATCTCTTAGTTTTTGGCTAATACCAACTTTTCGAATACCGGACTATAACTAATAGATCTAGGTTTTAAAGAAAACCACAACTTCTAGTATCGAAAATGCAGCATGAGCCCATAAATTATCAAAATTACCAAAATTTTTGTTATAAAAAAGCTATGACTTCGCGCTTCGAAATTGCTGCTCTAGCCCATAGATTATGAATAGCTCGAAAACTTTGCAGATAATGGAAACTGTCTTGGCTGGCGCCAAGGCGCGGATATGCCTTACGTTTGGCAGAGCTACGAGGACACCCTTACAAGGGCACAGCGTTTCGGGTCTGGCCTCTTGAATCTGGGTCATCATCCCGGCCAGGTCACCTTGATCGGTAAGTGGAATTTTAGCCATAAATCTCCTTTATTTCTTCTTTTATAATATGTACGTCTGATTGTGCTACTGCATTTAGAATAAATTTACAACAGATTTTTGCCATCCATGGATGTAATTTCATATCATACAAGGTTTGATGTTGTTGATGGTGACTTAAGTATAAGCTCCACTTAACATATTTAGAGCAATTTCTGTGTAATAGAATACTTTTCATCCATATACATTCAAAACGCAATACAACACGTAATATAGGTAAAGACGAAACAATGAACAATAATGTTTTCCGTATTGGTTAACATTGACGTAAACTACAATGCTAAACAGTTGAACTTTAAGTACAGACTACAGTAAGCAACTGTTTTTTTTTTCGTCAGGTTTGTTCCTGAAGAACTGTCCGCAGTGGGTGATGGCGGAGCAGGGGGCATACTGCTACTCCATGGTCGTTGTGCCTCTCCATGACATCGCTGATGCGGATTCCTGTGCCTACGTCATCAACCAAAGTAAGTACCTGTTAAAGAACTGTCGGCAGTGGGTGATGGCGGAGCAGGAGGCGTATTGCTACTCCATGGTCGTTGTGCATCTTCATGACAACGCTGATGCGGATTCCTGTGCCTACGTCATCAACCAAAGTAAGTACCTGTTAAAGAACTGTCGAAAGTGGGTGATGGCGGAGCAGGGGGCGTACTGCTACTCCATGGTCGTTGTGCCTCTCCATGACATCGCTGATGCGAATTCCTGTGCCTACGTCATCAACCAGAGTAAGTATCTGTTAAAGAACTGTCCGCAGTGGGTCATGGCGGAGCAGGGGGCGTATTGCTACTCCATGGTCCTTGTGCCACTCCATGACTTCGCTGATGCTGATTCCTGTGCCTACGTCATCAACCAAAGTATGTTTAGTTAGGTTAGGACATTATAGCCTAATCACCTCATAGTTATATAAGTAAGGAACTGATCCTGGCGTTCACAGTGTTCATACTGTCTAATCAGATATATGAGAGATATATAGTGCTATGCCACAAAAAACCGGCAGAATTAATGTCCAAGTCCAGAAAATCTTTAATAATTTACAAGCATGCAAATTATTTTCCATATAGGATGACCCACATTATTAAGTCGCATCGTACCTGACCTAGGCACTGAATTGCATTTATTCAGTGCTTGATATCAACACATTTAATTTAAAATATTCCGGAACGTCTGATACAAATACATGTTAAGTAAAATGCTCCTTTTTTTAAACTGTTATTTTTTCAGCTCAATTGTGCGTGGTGATATGTGAAGATGAAGCAAAGGCAAATGTCATTCTGCAACTTCGACCTCCATCTGTAAAGACGATTGTCACCATCAAAGGCGTCCGTCTTGAGACATACGAGCGGGCAAAGGCAGAGGGTATCACAATATTGACGTTCCATGAAGTGGAATGTTTCGGTGCTAGTGATATCAAAACTCCTGTCGTAAGTGAAAGCCTAAGCTACTATTTTATCAATTTTAGGAGAGCCTCTTCTGGAACAATTTCAAAAATAAATGCTTTGCCCGATATTACGATTCAGCAGCAACCTAATCAATAGTATCTTTTGATTATCTTTCTCTCCATATTATTATGACCTTCGCTACTAAAACAATCGTTTTAGCTTCCACCTGATAGATACATCTTAAAATATTCCAATGTCATATTCATCATAAGCTTAAGAGCGCTGCTCTTGTCAGTGGAGTATGAAGTAAACGTCAGTTCTCTGTAGATTCTGCCTTCTCCTTGACTTCCTTGTACGCGTTAACGTTAATTTTCCTTGGTCTACCTCTTCCCCTCTTTCCTTCTATCTTCCCCTCAATAATGGTATTTAGAAAGCGGTCATGGCGTAGCACCTTACCTATTTTATTTTCTATGATATCAATTAAGTTTCGCTTCTCATTTATTATTTGGAGAACTTTTTCGTTTGTCTTCTTTCCGGTCCAACTAATTTACTCCATTCTGCGCTAACACCACATTTCCAAAGGGTTTAACCGTTCCCGTTAAATTACTTCCATGCTGGTCTGGGAGCGAGAGAAAAACATAGAATGTACCAGCTGCATTTCCTCCCGGGCATGCTGTAAAATCCAGCTAAGGGATCCGAGGGTTTCAGTATATTGCAACTTAGGCGATGGGCTGACAACCTGTCACTACAGCAACATACCTAGAATTCTATCTTAAATAACCCTCAAAACTTTGTCAGACGTGGCGGAACGACCTTTGTTTGGGTCGTTTGCGCTCTGCCTACCCCATTAGGGATAAAGGCGTGATTATATGTATGTATGTATGTTAACCGTTCCCGATCTCTCTTTGTCCATGGTCCATGTCTCATGGTTCATGTTTCGCAGCCATACAATGCAACGTTCCAAACTTACACTTTGATAAGCTTATTTTTCATATTAATATTACATAAATATTTGAACACATATACGTACATAAGTATTAATTTAAAAATCTTTTATTTTAGCCACCAAAACCAGATGACTTGTGTACTATCTGCTACACATCTGGTACAACTGGAGCGCCCAAAGGTGTTATGCTGACGCATGGAAACCTCATTGCTTGTGTGTGCGGCGTCTCTGTCCATCTTGGAGAGAATAAAATCAAAAGTAGTGATGTCTCTCTTTCTTTTCTTCCTTTATCTCATATGCTGGAAAGGTTCTGGCAAGTAAGTACATAAATATTGAAACTCGCTATTAAAGATTTGAATTTAATTTTATTTATTAACTTCCATGCTGGATTGGGAGCGAGAGAAAAACATAGAATATGCCAGCTGCATTTCCTCCCGGGCATGCTGTAATAGTCACCTAAGGGATCCGAGGGTCTCTGTATATTGCAATTTAGGCGATGGACTGACAACCTGTCACTACAGCAATATACCTACAAATCTATCTTAAATAACCCTCTAAACTTTGTCAGATGTAGCGGAACGACCTGTGTTTCGATCGTTTACGCTCTGCCTTCCCCATTAGGGATAAAGGCGTGATTATGTATGTATACATGTTTGTATTTATTTGCTGAAACTGAAGTGTAACTTTTTTCTTCAGCAATGTATTTTTATTGCTGGCGGATCGATAGGTTTCTACAGTGGGGACATAAGAAACTTGACTGATGATCTGATCACACTGAAACCGACAGTAATTACAGTGGTACCAAGGATTCTGAACAAGATCTACGATAGAGCTCAAGCGGACGTATCGACGTCTAAGATTAAGAGATTGATATTTAATATGGCTTTAAAGGCAAAGCAGGAAGAGTTGAGCAGGTAAGAAAGTTTGTGAAGGAGAAAGGCCTTTATTTTGAGAAGTGGTGAATTGACCAACACTGTATATGAATGCTGGACTGGGAGCGAGATAAAAAACATAAAATGTGCCAGCTGCATTTCCTCCCGGGCATGCTGTAAAAACCAGCTAAGGGATCTGAGGGTTTATGTATATTGTAATTGAGGTGATGCGCTGATAACCTGTCACTACAGCAATATACCTACAAATCTATCTTAAGTGACGTGGCGGAACGACCTTTTTAGGTCGTTTACGCTCTGCCCATCCCATTAGGGATAAAGACGTGATATCATGTATGTATGTATCTCAAGATTGAGATCAATATTAGGTATGGATTTAACAGGACATATCGGGTGTAAGGGACAGTGTTTCGCAAACTGATAGGGGTTGCTCAGTCAACGAAACTGAACAACCTCCACCAGGAAATTCTATCAGGAGATGAAAAAAATATTTGTCTTTCCTATACAAAATGACCACCTCGATCAGGTAGTTTGTATGGAAAAGCTTTTTTTTTACATTTCCTGGTGATAGTTGTTCAGTATCGTTGATTGAGCAACCCCTATCAGTTCGCGGGACGCTGTCCCTTACACCCGGTATTGTTCTTAAATGACATTTCCGATACGACCTCAAACTAGCTGTCAGTCTCAAGTGATGTTTAAAAATACGGGCCTTGCTGATCCCTGTGCTTCAGATTTCTTAAACTTCTTTGTTCTTCATATCTATTTACAAACACACAATGTCTTCTGTCTTTCATTTAAAGGGGCATCATCCGCAACGACTCCATTTGGGACAAGCTGGTGTTCGACAAGATTCGTAAGTCCACCGGTGGTCGTCTGCGCTACATGTTTGTCAGTTCTGCACCCTTAGCTTCCAGTGTGCTGACTTTTATCAGATGTGCGCTTAGTTGCCAGGTAAGATTATTATTTTACCTAAGATACATAAACTTAGAATCATCTGGATACATGATCAGATCAGTGATGAAGAGTGCTGAGTATGAGTGCTAACGAAATGAAATTAATTAATAAGTAAATTAAAATAAACTATGACACTGTTAGTAGTCATTATGAGACAGGGACAATAAAGATTGGATACAAATAAATAAACTTGTAATTTAATTTATAAGACGATGATTGATTGACAAAATTTGACAGCACAGAGAAAAAAAAATACTCCAAGAAATATGGCAGCAGTGTGGATATCACATCTTGGTTATAGAATGGCAAGAATATTCAATTATTTGTTCTCTGCCGTGGATGATGCTTGACATTTTGTTGTACTTCTTTAGGTAGTAGAATCCTATGGCCAAACGGAATGTACAGCTTCAATGGCTACCACGATTTGGGGAGAACACGTCCCAGATCACGTTGGACCACCTATTGCTTGTTGTAAGATCAAGGTAAAATTATTTATAAAATAATATTACTCTGTTAATAACTAGTACAAACTTGTTCCTACAGGATTTGTTTTTACCAACTATGAACCTACCTATTCGTTAACGACCTTCGAATTAATGCTATTTAATTTTCTAATAAATTTTTGCACTCACAGTGCTAATTTATTTCTGAAAATATTAGAAATAATAAATCTAAAATTCGACTGCTGAAAAATTCGATCCCGTCAGCGGTCGACTTTTTGATTTGTTATTTCTAATGATATTTATTTAAATTAACAGCTAGTAGATGTTCCTGCAATGGATTACTATGCAGCCAAGAACCAAGGAGAGATCTGTGTTAAGGGGGCAAACGTATTCAAAGGATATTTCAAAGATCCTCAGAAGACCAAAGAAGCTTTGGATGACGATGGTTGGCTGCATACTGCAGATATCGGCCAATGGCTTCCGGTAAGAAAAAAAAAATTAAGTAGTTTTTTTTCCAACTTTGTTAGTACAGTTTAAATTTGTTTCAATAATCATTAGTTTTGTATAATGTTATTATAATTATGACGTTTGGTGTGTGTATGACTGTGTTTGATTGTATGTAAATTAGAGTTAACAGTTATGCGTCAAATTGAATTTTTACTCCCTTCCTCGTCATCATTACGTCCAGTAACTTCTGTACACATGTGGGCCCGTAATTCTAATCAGCACTTAAGACCGACAGCGAGTCTGAGTTCGTATCAGAAATGTAATTTCAGTACGAAACGCCCTGTGATATCCATACTTAATATTGCTCTTAATCTTGAGATCGCTATATAAATACAAGCCTAAGTCTTTGCTGTCTAATTTTATATCAGGAAAATCTTCTGGCCTTAAACATCACTGTAATGTTTATTTGTATATTTAGACTATAAACCTCAGGTATGAGATTTTATCATACGGAGTGTAAGGGATAGCGTCCCGCAAAGTAATAAGTGATGTTCAGTCTACGAAACTGAACAACTATCAGCAGGGATGTATTTCAGAAAATGAAAAAAATATTTCATTTTCCTTACAAATTGTCTGATCAAGGTATGGAAAGGCATCTTTTTTTAATCTCCTGAAAGAATTTCCTGTTGTTCAGTTTCGTTGACTGAGCAACCCCTATCAGTTAGAGGGACGCTGTCCCTTACACCCGGTATAATTAAAGGTTATATTTTTTATAGAACGGCACGTTACGAATAATCGACAGAAAGAAGCACATCTTCAAGTTATCACAGGGAGAATATGTGGCGCCTGAGAAGATTCAGAATATCTATTTAAGAAGCCAATTTGTGGAACAAGCTTACGTGTATGGAGAATCGCTGAAGGTGAGAGAAAATCCGTATGGAAAAGGATAGGGTTGAAAAATGGGAGACTGAAACATATTACATTACATTACATATAGTCACGCCTTTATCCCTAATGGGGTAGGCAGAGCGTAAACGACCTAAACATAGGTCGTCCCGCCACGACTGACAAAGTTTTGAGGGTTATTCAAGACATATTTGTAGGCATATTGCTGTAGTGACAAGTTGTCAGCCCATCGCCTAAATTACAATATACCGAAACCCTCAGATTCCTTAGCTGGTTTTTACAGCATGCTCGGGAGGAAATGCAGCTGGCACATTCTATGTTTTTCTCTCACTCCCAGTCCAGCATGTAAGTATTGATTGATGATTGACACCAATATGGTTTTCAATTTTCTGGTGTCTGTTTCCCCAACTCAGACTCCATCCTAGGTGTACTAGGTCGAGTGGCTGGTTCCACTCAAATAGTGGGATACCTTTTAATCCAAGTGGGCACCGCGAGGATCCCTCGTGACAAGAGACAAAGACCAGACCCCTGGCAGCAGATGGGAATTTATGTGCTAATCTCGGGAAAATTATAAAAGTACGGAATTGGCCGGGTGTATCGTTTACTTCCATGCTGGTCTGGGAGCGAGAGAAAAACATAGAATGTGCCAGCTGCATTTCCTCCCGGGCATGCTGTAAAATCCAGCTAAGGGATCCGAGGGTTTCAGTATATTGTAATTTAGGCGATGGGCTGACAACCTGTCACTACAGCAATTTACCTAGAATTCTATCTTTAATAACCCTCAAAACTTTGTCAGACGTGGCGGGACACCTTTGTTTAGGTTGTTTACGCTCTGCCTACCCCATTAGGGATACAGGCGTGAATATATGTATGTATGTATCATTTCTGACCCCGTAAAATCTGCCAGGGGTCTGGTCTTTGTATCTTGTCACGAGGGATCCTCACGGTGTCTTCTCGATCCATTATGCATACATAAAATCACGGTCTTTATCCCTAATGGGGTAGGCAGAGCGTAAACGACCTAAAAAAAACGTCGTTCCGCCACGTCTGACAAGTTTTGAGGGTTATTTAAGATAGATTTGTAGGTATATTGCTGTAGTGACAGGTTGTCAGCCCATCGCCTAAATTGCAATATACAGAAACCCTCGGATCCCTTAGCTGGTTTTTACAGCATGCCCGGGAGGAAATGCAGCTGGCACATTCTATGTTTTTCTCTCGCTCCCAGGCCAGCATGGAAGAAATCTCCAATATGCTTGGTAAGATATTTGTTCCCAACGTTCCCAATAATATAGGATTGTTTTCTTGCAGTCATGGCTAGTAGCAGTGGTAGTGCCAGTCCACGATGTCATCACGAACTGGGCGGCAAGCAACGGGATCCAGGGTTCCATTGAGCAGTTGTGCTGTAATAAGCGAGTGAAGGAAGTCATCATGGAAAGCATGGTTCAGTGTGGTGCTGCCGCGGGGTTGAAGCATTATGAGCAGGTTGGTATATATGAAGCAAGCAACGGGATCCAGGGTTCCATTGAGCAGTTGTGCTGTAATAAGCGAGTGAAGGAAGTCATCATGGAAAGCATGGTTCAGTGTGGTGCTGCCGCGGGGTTGAAGCATTATGAGCAGGTTGGAATATATGAAGCAAGCAACGGGATCCGGGGTTCCATTGAGCAGTTGTGCTGTAATAAGCCAGTGAAGGAAGACATCGCGGAAAGCATGGTTCAGTGTTGCGCTGCTGCGGGGTTGAAGCATTATGAACAGGTTGGTATATATGGAGCAAGCAACGGGATCCAGTTTTCTATTCAGGAGTTGTGCAGTAATAAGTGAGTGAAGGAAGTCATCATGGAAAGCATGGTTCAGTGTTGCGCTGCTTCGGGGTTGAAGCATTATGAACAGGTTGGTATATATGGACCAAGCAACGGGATCCAGGGTTCCATTGAGTAGTTGTGAAGTGATAAGCGAGTGAAGGAAGTCATCATGGAAAGCATGGTTCAGTGTGGTGATGCCGCGGGGTTGAAGCATTATGAACAGGTTGGTATACGTAAATGGCGCAAGCAACGGGGTCCATGGTTCTATTGAGCAGTAGTGCAGTCATAGGCGAGTGAAGGAAGTCATCATGGAATGCATGGCTCAGTGTGGTGATGCCGCGGGGTTGAAGCATTATGAACAGGTTGGCATACGTATATGGCGAAAGCAACGGGATCCAGGTTTCTATTGAGCGGTTGTGCTGTAATAAGCGAGTGAAGGAAGTCATCATGGAAAGCATGGTTCAGTGTGGTGCTGCCGCGGGGTTGAAGCATTATGAGCAGGTTGGTATATATGAAGCAAGCAACGGGATCCAGTTTTCTATTCAGGAGTTGTGCAGTAATAAGTGAGTGAAGGAAGTCATCATGGAAAGCATGGTTCAGTGTTGCGCTGCTTCGGGGTTGAAGCATTATGAACAGGTTGGTATATATGGACCAAGCAACGGGATCCAGGGTTCCATTGAGTAGTTGTGAAGTGATAAGCGAGTGAAGGAAGTCATCATGGAAAGCATGGTTCAGTGTGGTGATGCCGCGGGGTTGAAGCATTATGAACAGGTTGGTATACGTAAATGGCGCAAGCAACGGGGTCCATGGTTCTATTGAGCAGTAGTGCAGTCATAGGCGAGTGAAGGAAGTCATCATTGAATGCATGGCTCAGTGTGGTGATGCCGCGGGGTTGAAGCATTATGAACAGGTTGGCATACGTATATGGCGAAAGCAACGGGATCCAGGTTTCTATTGAGCGGTTGTGCTGTAATAAGCGAGTGAAGGAAGTCATCATGGCAAGCATGGTTCAGTGTGGTGCTGCCGCGGGGTTGAAGCATTATGAACAGGTTGGTATAGGAATATGGCGAAAGCAACGGGATCCAGGTTTCTATTGAGCAGTTGTGCTGTAAAAAAAAAAGTGAAGGAAGTTATCATTGAAAGCATGATTCAGTGTGGTGCCGCCGCGGGGTTGAAGCACTTTGAACAGGTAGGAATAACTTGCAATACTTTTGTTTGTGGAGCAAAATAAATACATTTTTATCAAAATATATATAAAAACAGAATCATAATGGAATCTTTTTTTTTGTTAGCCTTGATGACAGGATTTTGAAACCACTTTATCTTACCTATACCTAGACGTGATCATTGTACTGCTTTTTTTCGATATTAACAATGGTAAATAAAAGAATTTATCTAATCCATTAGATGCACTGAAAGATTAGAAACCATTAAATCAAATTTTACGATGCTACACAATGGCAACAATGGTACGTTACTTATTGATTTTTTGCTTTATCGTTATCTTATCGTATTGTTCTATATAAACATTGGCGTCGATTCTCGCGACATAATTTTATTCTTATTCTTAGCTAGCGCTGTCACTCTCTTGAATTTGACATAAGAAAAAGATAGCAAATAAACAAGTGACTTTGACATTCGTAATCTGACATAAGACTGCTTATTTGACGTAAAATAAGGAAGCACGCTCTATGCTCATTTTTATTTAAAGCGTCTTACGCCAGATAAGGAATGTCAAAGTCATCATGTGTTCATTTGCTATCCTGTTCTTATGTCAAAGTTAAAAGAGTGATAGCGCCAGCTAAATATTTGTTAAGGAATAGTACGTTCAGAATGGCCGCCATTACCTACTGTTTTATTTTCTCTGTCTCTCCCTACATATCTCCCTGAGATCGGCCAACTGCGCTGGACTAGATTTTAGTGCCCATGTATATGCGCTACACACAGGTGCACTCTCTATTCCTTCAATCTCTTATTCTGATGGGTCAGATTGATTGTCACGACCGGATAGAAATCAGGCGCAGGACCGACTATTTACATGCCCATCCGACAGCATGGGTCATCTTACTTTTCTCACAATCAGGTGACCAGCCTGCAATATCTTAACAAAACTAGAAACAATAACAGAGTCATTGTCCCCCGCCGGGAATCGAACCCGGAACCTCCTGGTCGAGAGCATATGCCTTAGACCGCTGGACCACGGAGGCAGTTAACTCTCCTTACATACCAAAAAGATAGACGTCACATTTCATCTCATTTTTTTTACAGGTAAAGGATATTTACCTGCATCCGGAGCCATTTTCTTCAGCCAACGGTCTTCTTACCCCCACGATGAAGACGAAACGACCAGAAATCAAGACGTTTTTCGCAGATCAGCTGACACAAATGTATAAACGACTGGACTAGTCATTGTTTTAGGCTAAAATCGATTAACAAGTGACTAAAAAATGTATTGTTTTGGGCTTGGTACCTAGGAAAGTGCACCAAGTATTTTTCTGTTCCGAAAACGCGGAAGGATCTAAAATATTGTTGTTGACTTATTAATATTTAATGTAATCGATCCTTTGTGTTGAAATTTTGTAAGTACAAGTTTTAAACTATAGTTAAGTGCTTTGCTTTTAGTTCAAAACTTTGTAGAACGAGGTTCCTACTCTACAACAGTATCTATTACTTTAGGTTAGTTTTGTTACTTGATCTTCAATTAATACGATAATAATTTATTATACTTAATAATAGGTAGATAGATTTATTAAGTAGTAAGTAGTATTTAATGAACTATGACCTTATGTATAAATTAAACGCTTCAAACTAATTATGTGTTATTTTTCTTGATTTTTCTTATTTAAATAATAGTCTAACCTTTTTTTAACTAAATATAAAAATGCTACTTTAAAACATTCTGTCAACGCGATTTTATAAAATTCAAATTAAGACAAAAACATCATAATCTCTAAAACTACAAAATATTGCGAAACATAATGTAATCCAATCAAAATGATGGGTATTTATGCCAAAGTTCGCAGCCTCATATAGAAATGGCCAATGTATTTTATTTATAGGCCAAGGACAGGTCAGGGACGTCTATTTAAATCGGTGTCCCGAGTTATTTTTAGCACGGGACGGCCTCCATACAATCTTATCGTTTATTAGGAAAATAATAATAAAAAATTGTACGAGTTAAATAACAGAAATTCACAAAGTGGTTCTCTAATAAACGGCATAAACTAATACTTATTAACTAATAACTTAGGGGTAGTTTTCTCCTATTGGTGGAAACTCATGGCGTGATTTCCACGTGGTCAAATGATTGCCTAGCCTCTTTAACGCACATTGCTCTCTTTAACCTGCCTTAGTGATAATGACAGTCTACCAAACGCACCAATGGACTGAACCGCGTTTCTCGTAGCGCACGCCTATGCGTCTAAAAATTCTGCACAACATTACTTCCCGCCAATATTTCCATCAATAACACTGCGCATGTTACTACTGTATAGTTCTATCGCTTTCTAAAGCAAGGGGAGGAAAAGAGAAAATCAATAACCTCACTTTTGTTCACGCATGCGCGGAGTTCTTTAGGGGTTCCGCATTTCCTCAGACCACCACGTTTGTGAAAAACCCTAGCGATGCGGTGGACGCCGTGAAACAAATGTTTTAGCCAAAAACCTAGCTATTATTATATAATAGTCTGTTTTTAGTAATAAGTTACAGTTATGGTGTAGTTAATGTAGAAAATTTGTGCATTAAATCAATTAATTTGTTGTGTAAATAGTTATAGAATGAAAATTATTAGAGCAATTTGTGGAAATACGACTGGTGTTGTGCTGTGATTGGAGTAAGGATATCATTTTTCAATTATTGTAAGTTACACTGTTTTACCTATTGCCCTTTACTGTATAAATTCCACCCTGGGTGCCATATTTTTGTACTAAACCCTGACCCTAAATGTCAAGTTCGATTTTACTCTCCCTACACACCTTTACGGTGGTTCCATAATGCGAGGATACAATTACATCGTATCATTTTCATTCATCATTTTACAATTTGATACTTTATCTACATTTGCTGAGTTGACGTTCAAATGTACTGGATCTAATTCCTGTTTTATCAAACAGACCATCGTCTGATTAATCAAGTACCTATCATAGGTATTCTTACCCACTTCTACGTACGATGCGATCTTCAAAGAGTGTATAAACAGTACGATAAATTAAATCGTTAGAAGCTATTTTTGAAACGCCTAAATACAAAAGTTCACGCAGGCATTCTAGCTACGTTTTACCGACTATTGTACGGTGTAACTGTTTTGTGAGTGTTTTTTTGTTTTCGTAATCGATTTAATAATAATAGCTATATTATATTCTCCATGATAATAGTATGAGAGAAAAACATAGAATGTGCCAGCTGCATTTCCTCCCGGGCATGCTGTAAAAATCAGCTAAGGGATCCGAGGGTTTTAGTATATTGTAATTTAGGCGATGGGCTGACAACCTGTCATTACAGCAATATACCTACAAGTCTATCTAAGATAACCCTCAAAACATTGTCAGACGTGGCGGAACGACCTTATTTTGGGTCGTTTGCGCTCTGCCTACCCCATTAGGGATAAAGGCGTGATTATATGTATGTATGTATGATAATAGTGTTAATAGGTACATTAAAAAAATAAATTAAGATCATTTTCTGTAGTTCTTCGATGTGTTCTTGACGGTGCCACATGTCCCTTCTAAATCATATAGCTCTATAATACAGCGTTTCTTAACTATAATAAATAAACCCAAAATCAATAGGTTCTATAAATATGTAGGTACTTACTCAATTTAATATTCGTATTAAAATAAAAGTCAACAGACTCCTTTCCTATAAAAATACATTTCTATCCTGCTGTATGCGGAGCGGAGATATAAACATTTTAGGGTTCCGTCCGTACCAAAAAGGCATTAGGCGGGTATTAGCTTGTGGGATCCTTTTATAAGCCTTCCTCTGCCGCCTGACTGTCTGCCACAATGATATTTTAAGAAAGATACGTTACGTTCATACTGCACGCACATTTTAATTGTTCCGCGACACATATACTACATTCATATTTATAACATTGCATATCTAAACAAACGCTGAGTGCGACACATAATAGGCAAAGCGTAAGAGTGAAACAGATAGCTATTTGTAATCAGTGCAGCCTTGAATATAATTTAACTTTTTTTCTCACTTCGCAGCTCGCAGCTCGACTGCCTAAAATGGTCCCAATTAGAACCATTTGACGGCAGGAGTTTCGCGCGTTGGTAACGTATCTACCTATATATAATATCATTGGTCTGCCACTGGACTGAAATATAATATACTAGCAGCCCGTCCCGGCTTCGCACGGGGTAGACAATTATAATTATATATTTAAAAAAAACCCACTGTTATATTTGTATGTAAGTCTATTTATGTTCAATTTCTTTGATGGTTTAAGTGGCGGGCACTTAAATAAGTAATATTTACATAGGATATTATATACATTTTACTATGGTTTTTTAATTAATTAGAATAAAAGCAGAGTCGAATAAAATATATACAGTCTAAATTAAACGTTGACAACTTTCAACTAAAAATGTATCTACCTATACATCTAGGTATTGCAAAGAAATTTAAGACTCATTTTTCTACACCTTCGGTTACATTGTTCAAATTTTACAAAGGATCCCTAATTTTTTTCAAAATGAAATGTAGCCTATGTCAAATTGGAAAAATGTAGCATTCTATTGGTGAAAGATTTTTTTAAATCGGCCCAGTACTTTTTGAGCCTATTCATTACAAACATACAAAAATAGGTACAAATCTTTCCTCTTTATAATATTAGTGTAGATTATTTATGTTCCAGAAGTGTATATCTTTTTACTAAATAGACGATACTTTTGCGTTAGGTAATGTCAATCACGAGTACTTTAGACGTGTTTTGTAAAATCGGTAAAAATCACTAATTGTTCTTTTTTTCTTCCATGCTGGACTGGGAGCGAGAGAAAAACATAGAATGTGCCAGCTGCATTTCCTACCTCCTGCTAAGGGATCCAAGACTTTCAATGTATTGCAATTTAGGCGATGAAAACCTGTCACTACAGCAATATACCTACAAATCTATCTTAAATAACCGTCAAAACTTTGACGACTTTTACTTAAACGCAGGATAAATCACACTTAAAATATTTCACACATACCAAATTAAATTCACAAACATTCAGGACACGCGTCAAATGTAAGGTTTAACGTAGAAATTATCCATAGAATTTAGGTACATGGAAAAACTTCGTGATTTGAATAAAATGTTCGTTAATAGAAATTATTATGGTCGTAAAATGAATAATGTGAATCTATTTAGTCTTCCATGCTAGCCTGGGAGCGATAAAAAAAACATAGAATGTTCCAGCTGCCCTTCGTACCGGGCGTGCTGTAAAAGTCAGCAAAAGGTATTCGAGGGTAACTGTGTAGTGACAGGTTTTCATCGCCTAAATTTCAATACATTGAAACTCTAGGATCCCTTAGCTGGTTTCTACAGCATGCTTGGAAGGGAAATGCACCTGGCACATTCTATATGGTTCTTTCGCTCCCAGTCCATCATGGAAGACGACGTCAAATAAATTATATTTGTAAATGGAATACTAAACAGAACCTCTATTTAACAAAAAAAACGCTAGGTTTATTCATATCTTTAAATATTTAACGCTATATTCAATTTGTGATTTTTATTTGCCGTTTATAGATACCAAGCGACCCGCCCCGGCTTCGCACGGAAATCATAAGTGTTTCTCTAGTATATTATGCATGTATTATACGTATAAACCTTTCTCTTGAATCACTCTATTCATTAAAAGAAACCGCATCAAAATCGGTTGCGTAGTTTTAAAGATCTAAGCATACATAGGGATATAGGGACAGAGAAAGCGACTTTGTTTTATACTATGTAGTGATTAATGCTTTAGAATAGCATACTTTGGTTCCACGACAGTCCCACGGATGTAGGGTCCTTTCAAATCTTGGCCGGTTCAGTATTACGTAAAAACCTTTTTGCATATAACCTGCTTCGATAAAACAAGAATAGTCTATGCTTCCGAAACTTGCGCATAAAATGACACGCAGGTACAATGGCAGTTGACCAGTTGTCATATCCAGTCCTGCCTGAGGAAAAGCACGAAAAAGCGAAAAAAAATAGAAAAGTTATAAATAATTAGGTATTTTTATTATTATTAACTTATAACTTACATTAGTTAAAAGAGTAACAGTTATTTTAGATTAGTTAAATATATAAACAAATCCCTGAATTTCTGTTTTAGTGAATAGATTATCCAAATAATTATTCTTCTCTTTTGGTTTAAATTACAATCAACGTTTCTATGAATTACGTAGTAAAATAGTAGGAAATGGTATAACATCATGCGTCATAAAGTAAAAAGTATTGAGTATGTATTGTATTTGTTATTCTTATTTTAGTGGGAAAACAACCAGCTGGTTTAAAGGTAATCGTCTGACCTTAGTACCTTTGCCACGTGCACGACTTATTCGGTTAAAATACTGATATTGCCAGCAAGTTTTTTTTATCAAAATCTTGTTGATTTTGGGGTGTTGAATTTGAATCTGTGCCCTGCTAACAAAATTTTATGACGTAAAACGCAAAAGTTTATTTTCTTTTGTATTGGAAATTAAAAAAAATGTTCTGGAACCTATCTTGTGTGGTATCCAATAAAAGGGTGTTTTGAACTGATTCTAAAAATATATCACATCAAACGATTCGTCTTTTTTGTGAGATATACGAGTACTTCAAATGATACGTAATATCCAATACAATTTGACCGAATTACACCTAAAAACTAGTTGATTTTAGTAAAAAGTTGTATCGGGAAACGCGAATATACTCATTCATAATTTGGTGTTGCTGTTAAAAGATCGAGTCGTTAGGTATAGTTTATTTATTATATTCTGTGATTCTAGTAAATTTAATGCAGTGTTTTCATTTTAACCTTGATAGCACAGTCTATATTATTATTTTACCGTGTCTATCGTGATATTATTTGGTAAATTACTGATTATTTACCTTGATAGTAAATAATTGAAAATTAATTATTAGTGCTTGAATTTTGTATCCCTGAGCGCTTGTTTTGATTAAAGTAACTTGAAATTCAGTGCAAATATTTTAAGGTAATCTTCAAATCATGAAACCGCAATATATGTTGCAAAAAAAAAACGACATTAAATATATTTGAAACATTTGATACCATTTTGCCCATTGCTAAAACATAGTGATTACCTACTCAGTGCCCATTGCATCAAAGTAAACACTTTTTTCTAAGGAATTTAGTTGTATTTCTTCTTTTAAATTTATTGGTTTTTGCAGACTAGTAATTCAGCCAGTGTCAAGAATTTAGTTCAATTTAATTAAAAAAGGATGTTTTAAGTCATTTAAGTTGACAATACTAGCCAAGTGGCGCCCCTATTAGTAAAAACTAATAATTCACTAAAAACGCAGTGAATGAAAAACCGGTCCAACAGAATGAAGTTATAAGTTAAGATAATTTAGAACCTTATAAATTAGTGATTCATAGCTCGTTGTAGTAACAGGAAGAAAAATTGCCCTTGGTGGCCGTTTTTGCAATAAATAATTATTCAATTATTAATTGCAAAAACACATCCCATAATTCTATGATTATATACTAACGGAGGGAGGGGGGCACTGTACAGAACACACACGTAACTGATTTCACTTATCGATAATCGCAACTACGTATACATCGAGGCATCTAAAACAGAAACGCACATGAGTGAAATCTCTGTTTATTTATTTCTAGTGTAGATGTATGCTATGTACAGAGCGTAACCTCAAAAACAGATCGTAATTTAGCGATAAAAGACCCACTTATTGTTATCATAGTTTATGAATTGAGCCCGCTTGCTGGTCGCTTATTTGGTATAACATTATTTGTGTAGTTTAAAACAAGACATATTTGTTGTTTAAGGTTTGAAGCTGGAGCAATAGTCATTGAAGATGTCGATGTCGTCTAGACGTGAGTACCATTTCATTTATATATTATTTAATCTACGTCCAAGATCAAAACGTACCTTACCGGGGTGTAAGGGACAGCGTCCTACATACTGAACAACTTACACTAGGAGATTCTTTGAGGAAATGAAAAGAAAATCCATATTAGTTTGAAGGATACTGTCCCTACGCCCGGTAAAAGTTAGATCCCTGCACGCTTTTATTGCAATTAATGAAAACGTATCAAAATTACTAAATAACACCTTTAGGTGGACCTTGGTGCATGGAAAATTTTAATTTCTATACACTGACGTGAGAGTATTTGAGTTTATTTACCTATAGTAAAATTTGGAAAAAACTCCAGTCGTTTTTAAATTAGTATTTCTTATCAATCTATAATTGATCTAATCAGAAATGTTTCCAGATCTTCTAACTTGTTTTTATAAATGAAATCATGTTTGTCAGGTTAATGGTAAATAACCTATTAGCAAATATTCAACAACAAAAAAACTTATGTTTTTGGCCTATGAAACATTTTGGAAATGATTCGGTATTGTGATATGTTTTAATTTTTCATTTAATGTTGCGTAAAACGAATGATATTATAATTATGATGAACCACAGAAATAAGTATTATGTTTCACGTCCATTATTAACTTATTTACAGGAAATATTATATTTCACTGACATTTGTTTTTATAGCAAACATTTGGCTTCTACGTACGTACTTATTGCTGAGTTAGATAACGAAATATTGTAAACATTTTCTGTGCAATTTTTTGAGGTCGACATCCCGAACTGATTAGAACTGTGATAATCAGCAAAATTAACAATTATAACAAAAGGTAATGAAAATATAAAATTGCCTCCCACATACTACAAATTGTTGGAACGAAGTGATTGTTTCGTATGAGAAAATATTGTTATATCATTTTCATAAAAACTACCCGTTAATCTATCTACAAATTACTGTTCATCTTCGTCAACTGAGCAAGCCCGGTAACAGTTTCCCAAAAACTGTTAGTGGGTTTTTGGGAAACTGTCCCCTACACCCTTCCTTTATTACACACATACATACATACATATAATCACGCCTTTATCCCTAATGGGGTAGGCAGAGCGTAAACGACCCAAATAAAGGTCGTTCCGCCACGTCTGACAAAGCCTTGAGGGTTATTTAAGATAGATTTGTAAATATATTGCTGTAGTGACAGGTTGTCAGCCCATCGCCTAAATTACAATATACTGAAACCCTCGGATCCCTTAGCTGGTTTTTACAGTATACCCGGGAGGAAATGCAGCTGGCACATTCTATGTTTTTCTCTCGCTCCCAGACCAGCATGGAAGAACATATTATTACACACAGAAGCTTAATAACTTAGAATCTACTAGAAGCGAGCCTTTATTTTTAGCCAAGACTGGTTGACGGAAGTTCTGCTTACCGGAAGTCTTCCCCCGCCTTGCCCTTCTAGGTAGAAGTTTTACATTAATTGGTAACATTTGCTTTCACGTTATAAATTGCTAAGGAATGTTGGCTGTAAAAGGAGAGAGAGGCTGCATAGGGATTGCTTAGTCAACGAAACTGAACAACTTTCATATATCATACAGAATAAGTTGTGCAAGTTGTTTAGTTTCGTTGACTGAGCAACCTCTTTCATTTTGAGGGATACCGTTCTTTGCACTGTGCTTACACTCTACAGTCAATTTAAAGGGTAATATTTATTTAGCATTAAACGGCGTTTCTATTGCCATATTGAATTTCATCCATAAATGGTAATGAGAACTGTCATTTAGTTACTTTCTTTACGTAACATCGACGTCGTAAATTGGGCGTCTTTACAATTCACCCCTTTTTATTACACGCCACCCCTAAATTGGTAATTCGATACTATTTCAGTTCCATTGTTTAGCGTTCCCTACCTGTTTAGTGAGTTTATAACGGCTGAGTCATTTTAGTTTAGGTATGGACTACACCGGTGCACTGATAAACTATAAACTCCGTTCGTTTGCCTGTCTAGGGCCCGTATTTATAAAGCTATCTCAAGATTGAGAGTAATATTAAGTATGGATTTGACAGGTCCTTTTGTACTGAAATAACATTTCTGATATGGACTCAAACTTCTTCCATGCTGGCCTGGGAGCGAGAGAAAAACATAGAATGTGCCAGCTGCATTTCCTCCCGGGCATGCTGTATAAACCAGCTAAGGGAATCGAGGGTTTCAGTTTATTGTAATTTAGGCGATGGGCTGACAACCTGTCACTATAGCAATATACCTATGAATCTATCTTAAATAACCCTCAAAACTTTGTCAGACGTGGCGGAACGACCTTTGTTTAGGTCGTTTACGCTCTGCGTACCCCATTAGGGATAAAGGCGTGATTATATGTATGTATGTATGTACCCAAACTAGCTGTCAGTCTCAAGTGCTGTTTATAATTACAGGTCTAAGTATTCTAGTGATCTAAGAATCCTGGGCTCCTGGTCGCGGGTTCTATAGCCACTGGGGGAACTCAATCATTTATCACTTTAGCAGTCGTTCCGCCACGTCTGACAAAGTTTTGAGGGTTATTTAAGATAGATTTGTAGGTATATTGCTGTAGTGACAGGTTGTCAGCCCATCGAATAAATTGCAATATACTGAAACCCTTCGGATCCCTTAGCTGTATTTTACAGCATGCCCGGGAGGAAATGCAGCTGGCACTTTCTTTGTTTTTCTTTCGCTCCCAGCCCAGCATGGAAGCAAGACAAATGATTCAAGAAAAATAATTCGCTGATTAAAGGCAATAGGCCGTTTAAAAACTCTGACACACCATCGCGCAACTAGTTGACTCCAAAATTCACTGTATAGAAGAAGAAATCAATCAATTCGCGTCAATGTAATTTATTAATCTGTTTCCTACTGCCTGGTTGCCTGGAAGATATTGCTATATAAACAATAAGACCGTCAATTGTACTACTCTTTATGTAATTTGTATTTTCTATGTTCTTGTGCAATAAAGTATATTGTATTGAATTGTAATGTAATAAATTGGTAGGTTACCTATATACTCCATGCCGAAGTATTTCCGTAAAGTTACAGGAAACATTATAAGTGTAACCCAACCCTTACCTCCAGGCTTGCCAAGGTGTGGATTAATGTGTAGGTGTGGAGCCGTGGTCGCAGGGGCGGCAGTGTCATAGATTATTAAGGTAACGATAGCCAAGTGGCGCCCCCATTAGTAAAAAAACATACATACATATAATCACGCTTTTATCCCTAATGGGGTAGGCAGAGCGTAAACGACCCAAACAAAGGTCGTTCCGCCACGTCTGACAAAGTTTTGAGGGTTATTTAAGATAGATTTGTAAGTATATTGTTGTAGTGACAGGTTGTTAGCCCATCGCCTAAATTACAATATACTGAAACCCTCGGATCCCTTAGCTGGTTTTTACAGCATGCCCGGGAGGAAATGCAGCTGGCACATTCTATGTTTTTCTCTCGCTCCCAGGCCAGCATGGAAGAAAAAAAAGAAGTAAAAAAACATAGTTCACTTAAAACGTCGAGAATTGAAAAACCGGTCCAACATAATCAAGTTATAGTAATTAACATTATTTAGAACCTTATAAATTAGCGATTCATAGTTCGTTGTAGTAATAGGTAGAAGAATTGCGAATAACGGCCAGCAACGGCAGTTTTTCAATTGATATATATATATATATATATATAAGGTAATTTACGGGATAAGGCTAGGAGATGATGATGATGATATAACGTAATTTTAAATCAAGTACAAATATTGAAACGTGTGAATCTACCCATGAAACAAAACAACTTTCCCTAAGGCACATAGGTTGAAATATGAAAAAACAAAAATACCTACCAGCTGGTTGGTGCATTTTATATGGAGGACAATTTTTTTATTCGTTTTTCGTCCTATGTTGGGAAAGATGTTCAGTTTCATGGGTAGATTTACACATTTTAATATTTGCACTTTATTTAAAATGACCTTATTCTTTGAATTATGTTTTACTAATTGGGGCGCCACTTTTCTAGTATCGTCACCTTAAGCTAAGCGGTCCTAATCAGACCTCAACTCAGGAGGACAATATACGCAGTAGTTCTATAAGTACCTACATTAACAATTATAGACAGATAGATCGGGACCAACAATAAGGAAGATAATGTCAAAAGTGTAACCCAGCCCTTACCTCCAGGCTACAGAATATACCGGGTGTAAGGGACAGCGTCCCGCAAACTGATAGGGGTTACTCAGTCAACAAAACTGAACAACTTTCATCGATAAATTCCTTCAGGAGATGAAAAAAAAAAAGATACAAAGTGACCACCTTCGGAAAAACCAAATTGTTACAAAACCTGTTCATAGTTGCTCAGTTTCATTGACAGAGCAACCCCTTTAACTTTGCGGGACGCTGTCCTCTCTACTACTCCAGGTTTGCCAGGGTGTGGAGTATTGTGTAGGTATGGAGCCGTGGTCGCAGGGGCTCATTGTGCAGGTGTCATAGATTATTAAGCTAAGAGCACTGTACAGACGTCAATTCATGTGGGAAATGATAGGGGAAATGTAAACAGAATTTATTTATTACTTCCTTGACTTGCCGTGGGTTCGTTGGAAAGGTATATCTACTGGGTAAGCTTAAAACTTTATATTGACTGCATTTACAAATATTTTACATTAAACTGGCTTTTCTTCTATGCTGACCTGGGGGAGAGAGAAAAACATAGAATGTGCCAGCTGCATTTCCTTCCGGATATGCTGTAAAAACCAGCTAACGAATCCGAGGATTTCAGTATATTGTAATTTAGGCGATGGGCTGACAGCCTGTCACTACATAAATATACCTGCAAATCTATCTTAAATAACCCTCAAAACTTTGTCAGACGTGGCGAAACGACCTTTCCTAAGGTCGTTACGCTCTGCCTACCCCATTAGGGATAAAGGCGTGATTATGTTTGTATATAGACTGGCTGTATAAAATGAATGAGAAATTTCACGTGGAAAGCTTTTAAGTTTCTTGAAGCCCACGTACTTTTAAGACCTGTGAATTGGGATCTAATCTACAGAGGGGGATGATTCTATTTAAAAGCACCACAACTACGTTGAAATACCTACATCAAGAATAATATAACGGTACCGACGTCTTCTTATAAAAAAAAAACTTATTTTCGCTTCTCATGCTCGGAAAGCGCCATTTTGTGTAGGGTGTAGGTTGAAAAATGAATTTTGTGCACAAGGGTAAAAACGTATCTACTCATAAATGCATCTCTTCTAAGACAAAGAAAATTACACCATACTGCTAAACATAATAAAAAGTTCACAGGTAGAACTTGTTATTTTATAATATCTACTTCCATGCTGGTCTGGGAGCGAGAGAAAAACATAGAATGTGCCAGCTGCATTTCCTCCCGGGCATGCTGTAAAATCCTGCTAAGGGATCCGAGGGTATCAGTATATTGTAATTTAAGCGATGGGCCGACAACCTGTCACTACAGCAATATACCTAGAATTCTATCTTAAATAACCCTCAAAACTTTATCAGACGTGGCGGAACGACCTTTGTTTAGGTCGTTTACGCTCTGCCTACCCCATTAGGTATGAGGGCGTGATTGTATGTATGTATGTACTTTAAATTATTTGTCTTTTGTGTTTTTTATGACACAAAAAGTAATTAAAATTAAAATTTTAGTACGTTTCTATATTTGATTTATTATTACAAAATTAATTTAATAGTAGGCTGTATAGATCTCCACTCCAAGCCTAACGTTTAATGTCGAAAGATTTAAAAAGTAAAATGGCGGGAACGAATTGTTTAGTTTATTTACAATATTTTTGTAGAATTTCTTCAATTTTCCTCGCGATCGAAGTAAAAAGCAGCGTTTATAACTCGTGCACAAAACCATTTTTGTCCTCGATTTTAATATCAGCTAAAGATCTCGGACAAAAATGTTTTTTTTGTGCACTTGTAAAATCTACTATTTCAAGCCGCTATTTGTCTTCGGCAAATTGTGTTAATTTGCATGCGTTCCCTGCCGTTTTAAAAATATGTACCTATTGTTTCCACTGTTATGTTATAAAATATAACACATACATATATACATAACGTCACGCCTCTTTCCCGGAGGGGTAGGTAGAGATCACATCCTTCCATTTGCTACGATCCTTGCAAATATAACACAGCTATGGATAAATAAATGGATACAGACAAACAGCATAGTCTACCAATGCAACTTCTAATTTCACATCTAAGGTTTCGCCCTAAAAAGATGGCCATGAATTGGATTGGTTTGACGATTTGACCGACGCGACGCCTATCTGACTGTGGATCGATGATCGATCGGTTTCAGTGGCAGCCATTTTCTACCATGGCCGCATATCACGATAACCCAGTAGTGATTGGTAGACCTAAATTTTTTATTCAGTTTGCTTTCCACGTGTTTTTGTCGTCCTTGAAAAGCTTACTTTGTTCGTTTTCTCTGGTAACGACCAGATTTACCCTGACATCTCAATGTTTTCAGCCCGCCTTATAGATTCTCTCTACTGATCTGACCAAGCCACTATCAAGGACCGACTGATTACCGTGCCCTTTGATGCAATATATCATTATACTATACTTATCAGATATATAATAACATAAAATGTGACAGCTGCATTTCCTCCCGGGCATGCTGTAAAAACCAGCTAAGGGATTCGAGGGTTTCTGTATATTGCAATTTAGGCGATGGGCTGACAACCTGTCACTACAGCAATATGCCTACAAATCTGTCTTAAATAACCCTCAAAACTTAGTCAGACGTGACGGGAACGAACTTTGTTTAGGTCGTTTACGAACTGTCTACCCCATTAGGGATAAAGGCGTGATTATATGTATAGTAACATAATGGTATATTTTGGTTTGGTTCTACCATGCTGGCCTGGGAGCGAGAGAAAAACATACAATGTGCCAGCTGCATTTCCTCCCGCGCATGCTGTAAAAGCCAGTTAAGGGATCCGAGGATTTCAGTATATTGCAATTTAGGCAATGTGCTGACAACCTGTCACTACAGCGATATACCTACAAGTCTATCTTAAATAATCCTCAAAACTTTGTCAGACGTGGCGAAACCTTTGTTAAGGTCGTTTACGCTCTGCCGACCCCAGTAGGGATTATATGTATGTAGGTATATTTTGTGATGGTCATAAAGCCTACGATATTTTTTCATAAAATACAAGTTGACTTGCACTGTTTAAATTTAGCAAAATATGTAAATCTACAACAACAGTGCATTCCGGGCTCTTATGTAAAAATAAAACAATTTGACTTGCACTGTTTTAATTTAGCAAAATCTATAAATCTACAACTACAGTGCATTCTCTCATGCATGGTCGTAAACTCATTTGTTTACTGGTTACGGCATTTCTCGTTGGAGCGGTTGACAAAGCTTGTTTGTTTTTGCGATCGCAAGATTGGAGGTTGATGCCCTCGCAATTACAGTCGGCTTGTCGGTCAGTGCGCGTACGCAGCACCGGGTTTCTGTGTCAGCTGCAAGCCTGTAGCTAGGATTGATCTGGCCAATGATGTTGGGAAGCTGGAAGGGAAACTTTATAATAAGGCTACAACGGATAAAGCAAAACTTGAACAATAAAGCAAGAAATTATAGAAATTGTGATGAAGTTAATAGCAGAAGTATCGATGACTTCAAAGTACTCAAGAATATTAAATACGAAGAGGAAGAATTATAACACCAAAGCAAATAGGTACGTTTAATTTGATCACAAAGTGAAATTTTTCAATGATTTATGCTTTCGATATTATTGAATCCAAGTTCGCAAAGTGCCCTGGCGTGAACTGAAAGGGTTTGAGCCTTTAATTTCTAGGCAAGAAGAACACTATACGATAAAAAAATATGTGTCCCATCGAGTCATTTCCATAAAGCGACAAACGAAAAGCATCTGCTGCAGCGTTCATTGACCTCTTCAATCCGGTCCTGCTACAACAGATATGATTCGATAGATAACTGTATAGATATTTTTTATTGCTGCCAAATTGAGGTTATGCATTTGATTCGTGATCCAACATATTTTTTGCCCAACTTGATAGGGTTAACTGTTTCGAATGGCTCACGTCACTCCGACGAGTCAATTGCCAATTTTCGGTACTGTAGGGAAAATTATACGTTGTCGAATGTAATTGGAGTTGATTCTTCGAAGCGAAGCTCTTTAGAGGAAACAATTTTCTTTTCAAGTGTTGTGAAGGAAAAAATACTATTATTATGGTTGCCGATTCCCCTTTGGACAACGGCGTCGACAACGGTACTAAAATTGCTCGAAATGGTCATTAAAATGAATTTTATTTTATTACATGAAATTAATACTGGAGTCAATTTATTTTTCATATAATTACATAATACGCCGTATTTTTAATCGCAAGATGGTAACAACAAATTCCACATGGGTGCTCATGCTAACATAACATTTGATAAAGCGCCAAAATTTCGTACATACCAATAGTATTACGTTTCTACGCATTTTGCGCCTATGTTGTCTAGCGGAACATTGTATCTCGAGCGTTTATCTCTTCGAAACAATAGCCACGAACAATCGAATTGCGTTTTTTGTACAATTACCGAATATGTAGGTCAGCGGCATCGCGTAACTGCTCATGACACAATGCTCTCAAGTTCAATACTTGGCAGTGTATGGGCACGCAAAGATCAGTGATTTAGATCTTCTAGTTGGTTCATTTGATACAGTTCGTTCTTATCGATAACATAATTTTCGTAGGTATATTATACTTCAATAGATAATTTAATTTTGATTCAATTAATCGGATTCCTTCTTCACAAATTTAATCTCATTCCAATTTTGTGTCTATCACGGTTTTTTTTTGTTTTGCTTTGATTTCATTCTGAAGATTGTTTACATTTCGTTTTGTATCTTTTTACTTCACGTTTATCATTAGCAGATAAGAAAGCCTTATCGGCGCCGTTTGCTTATCATTTCCCACGTGGTTACTAAAAACATTTTCTTAATACAGTTTTACAAAGAACTCCTGTTAAATCATTTACTTACAACACTTTAGCCTTTCTACGCGCTGCTCTTTGTCCGCATGTAGGCGCGAGAGCCGAGCCGGCTGCGGCTTCATCTGCAGTCCCGTTACTCGACACACTAGCACCGAACCGGGAGATTAATGTTGCCAGCCGTGTGCCTACCGCTTAGGGCTGTAGGGTATGAAGATCATTCGAAGAGTTATGGTTCATTATGCCAGTTTTCGAGAAATTATTCAAAGATAGGTCAGTTTTTCTGTGCAGAAGGAAAATATTATATCGAACATACCTATACTCGGCACACTAGCACCAAACCGGGAGATTAATGTTGCCAGCCGTGTGCCTACCGCTTAGGGTATATATGAAGATCACTCGAAAAGTTTTGGTTCATTATGCCAGTCTTCGAGAATTTATTCAAAGATGGGTCAGTTTCCTATGCAGAAGCAAAATATTATATCGAAGATAGGTACCTATACTCTGCACACTAGCACCGAACCGGGAGATTAATCGCGGTAGCCACGCGACGCTTAGGGTTGTAGGATATATATGAAGATCACTCGAAGAGTTATGGTTCATTATGCCAGTTTTCGAGAAATTATTCAAAGATAGGTCAGTTTCCTGTGCAGAAGCAAAACATTATATCGAAGATACCTATACTCAGCACTGAACCGGGAGATTGTTGTTGCCAGCCTTGTTCAGGGCTGTAGAGTATGGAGAACAAGTAATGGTTCATATACCAGTCTTTGTAATGGTTCGAAGATAGGTCAGTTTCCTGCGCAGAAGCCAAATTTGACGAGTATGTAGAAGATAATACTCGGCACACTAGCACCGAACCGGGAGATTAATATTGCCAGCAGTGTGCCTACCGCTTAGGGCTATAGCGTATAACGGTCACTCAAAGAGTTATGGAAGTCTTCGAGCTATAGCCGGAAGATAGGTCAGTTTCCTGTGCAAAAACCAAAGATAATTATATGTACCGGGCTGAGAGAGTAATGTTGCCAGCTCCATGCCTAGGTACCAGTCAGGGATCTAGGGTATGCAGGCACTCGAAGAGTTATGGAAGGCAGATAGGGCTTTTTCTTATGCAGAAGCCAAATTCAACAACCCATAAATGCCATCTGATGACCATGATACGCGCCAAAATTTGCGAGACGTAGATAAGGTACTTAAGGCCAACTGGTTATTAAAGAAAATTCACGAAATCGTAAAATCGCGTATCTCCATATTTGACGAAGTTCATGATAAAAAAGCGAGGTGTACACAAAACAATAACTATCACGATGATAAATGCATTATCTCCATCGGTACTGACTGCGAGGCAATTGGAAGCGATTCAATGTTGCAAGTTAATAAAAAGCGATGACGAGGACTGACAATTAAATCTGAACGCGGAAGTGGAGAATGCACTGGCCATATCAATTTAATGTATGATTGCCGTGACAACCTTGGCAGCGCATTCTACATGATTGTATTTTGAAAAGGTAGATAAAACATCCACATATGGAAAAAACTAAATCGTGCTCGTTGACAAAAATGATTTCTTGGTAGTAAAGTTGGATGCATAAGATAAAACTTTACTGAGACTGTTCGAAACATACCTACGAGGTAAGGAAACGGATGTCTCCTATGACAGACTTCGTTTCGTAGTATTCTTGCCGATTGTGTTCTCTTTGTGACTTGTAACATGAACAACGGTTACGTTTTCTTGGCATTTGCCGCCAGGAAACTTCTAGACGTTCATGTCGTGGCAAAGTTTATCAAAGCTATCTATCAGTAGGACATTATGAAATGCGAAGTCGACGTGCCACACCTCATGCTTATAGTCGTGTGGCTCTGAAAAGTGGGCCAAGTTCCTCACTATGTAGTCGCTCGCTAAAGCTTTAAGCTCGACCGGTTGGCAGGCCGTTGACCCCGCAACCTACTGCCAGTTCACCCCGCACATTTCGCCATTTCTGTATAATAATACTCGAAGCAAGATAGCTGAGATGTTAGATCACGTCGAGAGCTTTCTGACTCACGCCATTTGGGAGATGTCGATATCCCGGGAACTAGGAGAGAGCAAGTTTGCATTGACGAAGTCCGTAAAGATTAAATTGCTTAGAAAGTTTGCTACTCCTTTTTAAAATCCTAATTTTTCCTATTCCTGAGGCGGAATCAAAATAGTACTGGAAAGTAAACGATTCATATTTTGACGCCGATTGCAATGATAATTTTTTCATATCTATAAATTGAGTAAATAAATATTTTAATATTAAGCAATTCATAGAACGAGGCAATAACTTTGAACATAGCACAGGAAATGTACTCTAAAACTAATTACAAGGCAGCTAAATTTGCCAATGACATGGGCAGGACATGTTAAATCATCACTTGCATCTGCTGTAGTTGAAACTTGGAATGCATCCAGAGGTCTGATGACTGCAGAAGCGTGACATGACGGCTGCTAGAAATGGCGAATGCGTTTGCATTCGTCGTTGCATGTACATGTGCATGGTCTCGCAGTGGGCAAGTTCAAGGCTGGTCGTACCCTGCTTCCCTTTCGGAATACTCCTGTTTAGATCATGGTATGATCATAGAAACAAAGAAATTGAAAACTTCATCAAAATTGGTCTTGAACCTATGACACCAACCGGATTAGAATTTATAGAAAAATTCTGCGTGGTTTTTAGTAGAAGTTAATAGTCACACGTTGTTTCTTTGAAGATTTCGATTTTAACATAGAACATCGAAAAACATTTCTTAGTTTAAAATTTCAAGATCAAACTAAAAAGACATCGTTTTGTAAACCATCCGTTGCAAATTTATGGAAAGGAAATATTATTTAACGTTACCGCTAACGTATCAAATACTGTTCACATGCAAATGATAATCACAATTAAAAAACGTTATTGCAAAATATTTTTAAAATAGGGAATGTCAAGAAATCTGGTCCAACTAGGAATCCGCTTACATCGCATGTGCACGCGCATTAATTCTGTCCACAATCGCGGCTACCACCATTGTCTATCACTCTTGCGTAGGGTTCAGGGACCCTATAAAGGATTAATGACACTATTGTCAGGGCTATATTCTGCTCTTTTATTTTTCAACAACCACCTGCGGGAAAGCAATAAGCTTTTGTGATGCTGGAGTCGGGTTTATGACTTTTGGATTGTTACTATAAACGATTCAATTGATTTATTTTGATTTCTAGTAGGTTGTAATAGTAAAGGAAGTATTTTGTATGAGAAAAGAAAAACATAAGCGTCCAGTTTATTGAGATTTCTTTAAGATTGAAGAAAATATATACATACTACAATTTATCCCTTACAGGGTAGGCAGAACGTAAAACGCTTAGTAAAAGCTTTTACGCCACGTCTGACAAATATTGACGGCAATTTTAGATTGTAATGTGTGTATTGAAGAAAATAATCGTTGAAAAATGTATGGAATTATCGACTTGTGTTACCTAGTATCTTGTAGTGAACCAACTATACACAAACATTTAAACGTAGGTACTTGTTCTTCCCAAGAGGATACTCAAATATCATTAATTTCTTTGAGTACCCACTGTAAATCAAAGCCCTTTCCACATATCAGAAGATGTTACGATAATTATCCTGACACGGTAGTTGATTTTAATTTCACATAAGGGGGTCTTCCATGCTGGCCTGGGAAGCGAGAGAAAATCATAGAATGTGCCAGCTGCATTTCCGCCCATGCATGCTGTAAAAACCAGCTAAGGGATCCGAAGGTTTTAGTATATTGCAATTTAGGCGATGGGCTGACAACCTATCACTACAGCTATATACTTACAAATCTATCTTAAATAACCCTCAAAACTTTGACAGACGTGGCGGAACGACCTTCGTTTAGGTAGTTTACGCTCTGCCTACCCCATTAGGGATAAAGGCGTGATTATATGTATGGGAAATAAAATTATTCACTCAGCCGATATTGCAATCAACATGCCACACCGGCATGTTACGCCAAAGACTACAGCACGTAATTATTTACATAGTGCACATGCACACATAGTGCAAATTGTTTGCACATTGCGTCCCTGCGAGCAAACATTCCGATTCCCACACCCAGCAATTCTCTAAGTGGCTTCACAACCTGTAAACATATCTGTCGGACGCTTACATATGCATTGCTTGGTGTGGGTTAGAGTATCAAACGTTTTACTGAAACCTTGTTTGCAAACAGGGCGATGTATAGAAGGCGTGTGAATTATTACGTGTGCTTAGACCTAAATTGTCTTTCCAATTAGCACCCACAGCTATGTCCAATGATGTCTCCCTATTTTAGTCAATAACACTGGCTGAATGCCTTGCAACATTGTATGCTTATGAGGTAACGGGTTCTTTTAGCTATAGTAGCAATACTTAGTCTTATCTAATCTTATAATATAATAACCCTCAAAACTTTGTCAGACGTGGCGGAAGGACCTTTGTTTAGGTCGTTTACGCTCTGTCTACCCCATTGTGGATAAGACCGTGATTATTATGTATCTATGTGTATGTAGATTCACAATCTAGTTCTTTTTTATTTATTTTGCTTCAATATAAAACGAGTAGCTTACAGATTGGTCAGCGTTTAGTGCATGAATAATAGATAGTGGAATTTCTTTGAAACTGATATCAATATCTATAAGGTATAGTTCGATGGCCTTGTTATACACAAGTGGTTATAAATAACAATAGGAGAGTATTTCCTGCTGATTTGATAAATTATCAATTATTATTATTTAAGGATAAAGCATCTCCCGTAGTTGATTATGATTGCTTTTTGTAAAATCCTCCAAGAATGTATAGGCCACATAATATCTGCACGATGAAATTGTTTATTTGAAGTCAACAGTATTACTGCTGCTGCAATGAGTTTTAGTGCGGGTGAAAACAGTGTGGTTGGCAATAAAATTGTTGCAGGCACGTCGGATTTATGGTGGACTAAATGGCGAGCTGGATTGGAATTGGCTACTGCACTGTACCTACGAGTATCTACTATAGAATCTAAGACTCAATAGATGGCCCAGTTTTGTAAAGGGTTCTTTACGGACTGCTTTTGAAAGAATTCTGACTTTAAATTATTTCGTTTGGTCGAGAGCAACCCGATGGATCCTGGGATTTGAAACCGACTACTGAACCGAGCAATTTCGTTTGGTCAATACTTTTGTCGTCTTTAAATATTAGATAAGTCAAGTTAATTACTCCAATATTTGGGTTACTTTCAATTAATTAAGTAAATTTGTTAGAACAAATTGATCTAGCTAGAGTTTTTTTTAGCTAGAGTGCTCCTAGAAAGTCTTGAAATTTTATTCTAAGTTCTGGTTGGACTATGTTACGTTAACTATTTCCTAAGTTGGTTAATTACCTCTGCAAAGGCATTAACAACTACTAATTGTAGATCGGAGGAGGACGTTACTCATAAAACAACCGTAAGCCTCAGCAGAGCCAAAACAACGAGTGCTTACCGTTGCCTGGCAACCTCAAAAGAGAGAGGTGGCTTCGACTAGGCGAGAGTCGGGAGGCAGCATGCGGCAAATGCCTTTGCCTGCCTTTGCTTGAACATGGAGGCGCATTGTCGCACCGATCGGCCGCCGCAACGGCCGCGCGTACTACCTGCGCGCGCGCATCGCGAACACTAAACGCACCGCACATTTTGTAAACACGAAACACAAGTGAAAGAACTAAAACGTCTAAAACTGTACCAAATTGTGTATTAGGTAAAGTGTACACGCTCGATCCGTATTGCCATCAAGATTTTCGGTTTATGCAAACAAGTTGCAATTTTCTCACGTGATGTTAACTACATAAACAGTTGCATTAGGTACAACGCGTATCGGGTTTGCTAATCATGGGAGTTGTTACAATTGGTTCTGTCCTAGTTCTAGTGAATTTTCTGCTTAGTTCCATCGATTTATACTAGTTACTATGTTGCATTTTTACATTCTTAAACTTAATTACTTCATTAAAGTTAATACAAGTAATATAATTAGCACTGAGCAAGATAATAAAATGCTTAACATTGCACCATTCCCATTGGCGGCAACAATAACAAACTGCATCTACTCAAGACCTTGGATCGCGATTATTTTAATAACAAGTATTAACAAAAAGCGATAGGCGATCGTGCTTAGGGCGATCACGATTCTAGTTCTCCGTTCTATGGTTGGTAAGAAATTTGATAGCCATTGTACGATTGTTAGTCATACCGTCTTTAGAGCCTTTGTTCTATTCTACTTCATCTATTCAAATTATTCCATACTCAGGTTTACCTATTTAATCATTCGGAGCTCTTAGAATATAAGTATTATTACCAACCGTGATGACAGCTCTTTGAAAGGTATATTGGGTGGATGAAACTTTTCCGGCTGCTAAATTTGCTGTCTTGGCAGATGCAACTTCTAGGATAGATGTTTCAAATATAACAACATACATAACAGATACGTACTTATTATTTTAGTTAGCATAAGTACCTACCTATCACAAGTATTTACAATCTAATTTTTTTATAATCTTTTTCTTTTCGTCAACAATCATCAATCGTGATCATCTATCAATGGTGCCTTTCTTATTGTAATTTGTCCCTGACACGAATGAATGACCTTACACTGTGTCATTTGGTTCCGAACTTGATGGATCATTTATTTTATTATTATTTTATTTATTATTTTATTTTATTCGAATGGTTGCTCGTTTTAAAATTAAGTACCTTGCAAAGTACTTCCTACCTCGTTGTGAAAGCAAACACCCCACGTGGAGGATATTTTCCTCTTTTTGGATCATTCTCAAGATGTTTCTTTCATTCTAGACCTAACTGCATATAAAAAAGGTAACTTAATAATTTTCTTATTGTTTTGTTCAGTTTTGATTTTATTTATTTTTGTGTTAATATTTATAACTGTAAAGATAGTGATATAATATTTAGCGTGAAGATCAGTCCGTATTTTTTTGTTTTCATTTAGCGTTATTTACCACCAGTTTCCTACCTAATTGAGACAAGCTATTCGTATATCACGAGTTCATATAAGTATAATAAGCTCATTATCTCTACAACTATTAAGAGCCCGATGGTGTAGTGGATAGGGCCACTGCCTCCTGAGCGGGAGGTCGTGGTTTCGAATCCCACCACATACCAATGTGTTTTTCGGTTTTCGAAATTCATATGTACGTTAATTCGGCGCTTTTCCCGTGCTTCGGAAGGCACGTTAAGCCTTTGGTCCCGGTTAGTATCGTTTAATACCGTAGATATTAGTCGTTAAGCCAAGTCAGAGGCCAGTGTTAAGCATTGGCGGCTTGAAAACCCTGACCTAATCTAGGATTGGGTCTGGTTTCCCTTCTGGGTTGCGGAGGTTAGATGGCAGTCGCTCTGTGTAAAAACCAGTAGCCGACCCCGAGAGATACGGGATAAGGCTAGGGAGATGATGATCCCTACAACAATTCTAGCAATGAAAACAAAACAAAGCACCGTGTTCTGAGCTACAAACATTGTAATGTCTTCCAAGAAAAAATAAGCGGTTCATAGCATCATGTTGATATGTCGTCCTCTGATTTCATCCCATTAAGTTCCATGTTATATTAAACAAAATTAGTTATTGTCTTGGTAGAATAGGTAGCTTTGCTTGTATACGTGACTCACTTGCCGTGGGCGTTTCATTTCGTATGCGCAGGCGCTGCGCCTAGGAAGTGCATTCGTGTTCGTACACTGCCACTTATAGCGTACTGTTGATTGCTAAATTGGTTACATTTCAGACCTAAATCAGATCAAAACGCGCATCGTGTAATGCCAGTTTTCTTTAATCATTTATCGAATGCATTGGGAATGTTAAATGTGTTTTTTAACTACGTTAGGGTCTACAATTTTCACATCCATATTTTTTTATATATATTTGTTTCTTGTTATAGTGTTCTAGTTCTAGCTGGCTAGATAATTTCCTCTTACAGACTTTCCTGTTTATTACTGAATAGACTACATTCTGAGTTAGAGTTATTTATTAAACATGTTACTTATAGCTTCATAAACTCTATCGATCCATCCATATTATGGTCTTCATAGAACATGCAATTCAACATTATTATAATACTCTACCCTACAATAAACTCCCACAAAGCCATTTATTTTGTAATGTACTAACGATTTTGAATACAACTGTACTTGCAACTATCGCAAACAGACCGGCGATAGTGCTGTTTGCATTAGAACATTTGAAATTATGCAAACGATAGCAAGAACATTGCGCTTTATCAGTAGGATGTGAATTTTGAACTGTTTCGCATCGATTTGGTTCACAACTTTTTTTTTTTTAGGAATTATTTCAAAACTTTGATCTTTCTGTTCCTAAATTGCTCTTGTCGTTGTTTTTGTCGTTTTTGTAGGAATCTTGAATGCCTGATCATTTGCATTGTTAAAAGATACAGCGAACTCTCCATCAACATTTCCTAGAATCAAAACCTAGGCCAGTTGCTATAGCAACTGCAGAGTACCAAACCCGACGAGATCCGTGTCCCGTTTGTCATATCGCTTTCATTTAACGGTAAATTTCACTACATTGACGTGACTATAAAGTAATTAAAACGGTCCGCTTTGACCGTATACCGCTTTTTTAACTGTAGTCGCGGATTTGAAAAAAATATGGATGGCGACCTTATCAAAATACAACGGGTTAGGTTCGATGGCCTCGCCCGTAGCGGCTCTAACAATCGAGCTAACTAGTTTGTAGGCTTTTTTGGCCGTTGAATTTAATGATCAGTAAAAGCCTGCTTTTCTACTTTCATCTGGTGTGTAGTAATTTATATTATGTAATTACCTCTGTTCACCTCGAAATCGATATTGTACCTACATTTAATAAACTTGCAAATAATACAAATTGCAGCAATGCTTTTATATATTATTCTTCTGTTTTGTTTATTCTATTACATTGCTATTATTTATTGTCTTATCATTTTCGTCAACAATTTATTTTTCTATTAAGCTTATATAAATATTGATGCATCAATCCACTAAGAGTAAATAAATACGACATCAATTGACCTACATGTATCATATTGAATCATATCAAGCATTCCTTTGACATTGCTTGTTCAACAAATCTACAGGGCGTTTGATAGATATTACAGATCCTAGAAAAATACCAATCGGATGCACTGAGTACAAACCTAGTGTTGCATCAGAAATTTTAGCACACACTCACGTAAACGTACCTAATAAAATCGTTTAAATCTTTCGTGGGCTGATTAGCACATTTTTCTGAATAACTTCTGTCGACTGTTAGGACTTGAGATTTTTTCAAGATAGATTGAACGATTATGTTGTTTAAAACCCAAATAGGTAATATACTTTCGAGTATTTCCAAAAGTCGTTTAACAAAAGTTGTTAAGAAACATGAGCTGAGCTACTCCAAAAGATTTTTGCATTTTGCAGTGCAAAGTTGCACCCATCTACGAAGCACCCTATATAGAGATTCCAACGAGGGTGGCTACTCTTGAATAGTTCTACTATAGAGGAACAAGTTTCGGTGAAAGCCATGTAATTTTATTGTTTCGTGAACCAGAAATGTCGGAGTTGGAACGGAAGTACCGTTAAGTGTGAATGTGCTGATAGCGGAAGCAATCGCCGCTTTTATACCGTGTCCCTTTCGACCTGAAAATGAACCTTTAAAATGTGGCTAAATACATGTTTAGGTAAAGGTTCAGGTTACAAACAAAAGCGTTACTTTAGATTAGAAGTGTTTTGAAATCTATCTTCCCAAAATCGAGATTATTTTAATCGGACAGATACTTCAATGAAGATAACATACTTAATAGTCGCGTATGTACCTGGGTACAAAACTGACTGACTTTTGTAGAGTATTTGTTTAATAACGTTATTGTTTAAATATTCTACTTAAATATATATTTCCAAATTCCTGTGATATTAAATTCAAGCCTACGGATAACTTTATTAACCTGTAACTACCCAGTACTTAGTTTATTTGAACAGTTTCTATCCGGGGTAGTAACAGTTCGATAATTCAGATTGTTGTTCCTTGTTTCGATTTAGTTTATAGTCGTATCGTGGTTTATGTTCTAGGTAGCTGTGTTTAGTAGTTCGGAATTATTGGGTCAAACGCCGTCGTGCATTTAGCGGCAGGATTTAGAACTTCAGACTTGAATAGATTCATTATTATTGTAGTGCCTATTGAAATATTATTCTAATGGCATAGGTTGAGAACTTTTATGGTCTTTTATCAAACCTACTTCGTGTCTCACGTACCGTCCGTTTAGTTTTCAGCAACTTATTATATTTAGTATCAAACCTATCATCCCTATAAATATTTTTATAGTATATCCGACATCTTTATTAACTCTTTTATTACCTTCAGTGTCAGATTGGCGGTATCACTGTTAATTTTAAAAGTCCTGTTTGTCTCGCCTACCAACCAACTGTTTATTTTTATTACTGTCAATTCGTCTGACATAAAAAATTAATACGAATTTATTTCAAGACTTTTAATTTTTGTAATTGCCGTCTTCCGCACTCTTGTCATGATTTGCTGTAATGTTGTGTAGCGTTTATAAATATAGCTATTATTCGACACGAGACAGACTAAAGATAAGATTAATGTCAGACAAGAAATATTTATAACTGATAAATTTTTACCGCCAGAAAATTATGAAACTGTTCATGGTTTTTAGGATTTCTTGTTTTAACATTGATATGATTAGTACAATCGATTTATTTCATTAATAATAAAAATGCGATCGCTCTGTGTGTAAAATTAGATTAGATTTTCAAGATATCTTGCGGTGTCTGTCACGATACAAAGTAAAAATAAATTAATTCTTATCACGAGTAGAATGCATCGAAAAAGTACCAACCTAATAGCACTACTATGTTGATGTTTTTCCTTTAGTTAAGAATAGTTGAATGCCAGCTGAACATCGTCAGCTGATGTGACCGTGTCCAGGGTTAATTGAGCACTAATGGCTTGGAAACACTACCGGCCAACATTTAGATAGCATTTTTATCACAAAACGGCTAGAAGGCAAGGAAATCGTGGAAACTTACTATCTTGTAGTTAAGGCTCTTGTAAATTAAGAAGAAGTAGATAATAGAAATTAAGATTATTAAAATAAAGATATTTTTGATTACGCTGCAAATGTGGTAAGAACTATAAAATTGGTAGATTCAACAAAAGCTTTCAAAACGTTTAACATAAATTGTAAATAAAGTGATAGGAAACATAATTCATAATACGTATTTGAAATGATTTAATTTTTTTCTTTCATGCTAGACTGGGAGCGAGACAAAAACATAGAATGTACCAGCTGCATTTCTCCGGGGCATGCTGTAAAAAATAGCTAAGGGATCCGAAGGTTTGCAGTATATTGCAATTTAGGCGATGGGCTGACAACCTGTCACTACAGCAATATACCTACACATCTATCTTAAATAACCCTCAAAACTTGGTCAGACGTGGCGGGATGACCTTTGGTTAGGTCGTTTACGCTCTGCCTACCCCATTTGGGATAATGTCGTGACTGTGTATGTATTTATGTACATTAAATTTTGCAAGCAGTTCATTGACCACTATACGAAAAAGATAAGCTATTCGATGGTATCGTCTGATTACACTCCCGATACGGAATTAAAGTGTTAACGAACTCACAAGGCCAAAGCCTCCTCGAGATATCTCTATAAAACCTTTTAGTTTTATGAATTCCAATTCACTTCACAACAAAATAATTCGATATCGAATCGAGTATCTTTACGGCAAACGAGTGAGCGCGTATTATTACTGTGAACGTAATAAGATAAGTTTACAAGTTTTAACATTTCAAACAATCCAGGTGTCGTTGGCTTGACATAAAAACTGCAATGAAAATGGTAATGTAGGCGACGATAAAGTTGAAGTAAATAAATATGTGCAAAAACAACAAAATGGGAAGCGGCAAGTTCAGTTTCAACACGAAGAAGGACAAAGTGATTGTGGCTAGTGATAAGGATGCATATAGTGTTAAGGAAAAATTTCAAAAAATACAAAAGAAATTAAAGAAGACTGAACAACAGAAGACTGATGTAAACGAAAAACCGAAACAGATCTGGTGGAATCAATGCGGCAGTTGTAAGTAATTCATATTTTTAACTGATGAACGTGATGATAGGAAACTAAATAGAAATGGATGAAAAAAAAAACATAAATTTATAAGTATATTTCAATGTGCCCGATAACAGATTAGGATTGGATGAAACTAATTATGATGAACCTATTCTTACCGCCATAACCTGTACCACATGTTAAGCTGAGTAAAGCAAAACAATTTGATTTTAGTGTTGAACACCTTCTTTGTATGCTTTAATGATAGCCTAAATTAAGAACTGATTTGAAAGTAAATATTATCGTAGTTTCTATTTACATTTACTTCAAGATTAGCTGGCCCTTCAAGGGCCTTGTTACGCTTTTTGAATGTACAATGAAGGGAAATTAGAACACCAAGGTTCCAGATTTTGAAATCGACTAGTACCTTTAGTACCTCCTGTTATACAAGCGACAAGGTATCGAGGTCAACATGACCTTAAACGTCGCCTTCAAACCACATATGAGCCCTTCTAATGATTGACATAGTGGTTACGACATTGACTTTTGCATTTTTGGATAGCCCTGTCCCTAATCGCTTTGAGTCGTCTCGTGATACTTTGCTTACATTCTACAGCATTCACGTGTAGTGCTTTGAGGTTTTTCTCAGTAGCAGTAATAACTAGATGAATTTGGCTTATTCTGAACTTGAAGAATGTTTGCATCAGCAAATTTTCTTCTCGGGTATAGATATTGCAAAATTAAATATATGCGTCTGATGGACTTTTCATTTAATCAATGGGTTACCAGACTGTCAGCTCTAGGTGATAATAGCAATGTGCATCTAAAGTCTCTCTTGATTGAATGTTGTCTAAGTTGCAAAATTATTTTTTCTAGATAAGGCATCAAATCAAGTGAATATCTGCATACCTACATGTATGTATGTTATTACTACTGATTGTAAATATCGTCAACACTCGTGTAAAAGTGTGTCAGTGGAAAGCGCGAGAGAATCCCGAGAAATCTATGCGCTAACGCGAACGTCTGTCGGCGCTGGCGCACGCTCCCCAGTTTCCACTTTCTAAACTAGTACTAGCTACACAGCGCAGTTTATAGTTCAGGAACTACTAGCCGCTTGGTCGGTTGAAAGTTGTTGTATTGCCATTTCCTTATTTGGAGAAGGATTACGTTTAGCATTTGTATTTACATGGCATGTGTACTTGCAGGAGAAATATTATTGTCTATTCAATCATCTCCCATCGATGGTGTAAAATAAACTTTATGGATATTACTCGATTCGTTGTGAGGAACCCCTATCTGTTTTTGGAATGAATTGTACAGTCCGTTTCTTAAACATTATAATGACTGCTCCATTCCATCGACAGCAGTTTTTCAAACAAAAACATTGAAATGGGCTTGATACCTTAATGACTGAACTTTTAATAAGCGGTGTCATTTTCAAGCTGAAGTTCTGATGAAAAGAATGAACTTAAGAATTCTTGGACACTCCGCGTCAATCTTCATTAGCCCTTCGATTGACAAGGAAGGCCGTTAACAGGTGGTTATTATCGAAAGTACCGGTCTTGATAAATCTTTTGTAAAACTTTAAATGGATTCCGTCATTATGTTGCCTTCTTTGGACTTCAAGAGAAGAAATTCCTGTTATTTTAAAGATTACTTACTTTTGTGAAACGATACCATTAATCATTTTTGCTCCATTACAATCTTTAATTTGTACTCGAATTTCTAGAGTATTTTCCTTTTTGCCCGGTCTGAAACTATACCAACCTTCACAGTGTTGGATGTTTAAACACGCCGTTCGTTCGTAACGGCAAAAATTCTGATAGTCATAATTTGAAGTCATTATAGTTCCGAATTCTTGATTTAATAGGACGTTTTTTCTTGTCAACAGTGAGCGAAATAGACCAGTACTTATGGATGGTGGGAGGCTCGGCAGGGGCGCTGGCGCTTACCGGCGTCGCGGCTGCCTCTGCCTTCTACCTCAGCACCAGACCCAAGCCAGAGAAACCACTCGTCACTCTGCATGAGCAGAGCCTCCTTGAAGCGGTAAGTTGAGACCAGTACCTATGGATGGTAGAAGGTTCGGCAGGGGTATTTGCGATCACTAGTGTAATAGCTGCCTCTGCCTTCTACCTCAGCACCACACCCAAGGCAGAGAAACCACTCGTCACACTGCAGCGTCTCCTTGAAGCGGTAGTAAACTGATTTTTTTTATTCAATCTCCAATGTAGAGCCTAATGATTGCTTCAAGGATCATGACATGACTGCAAAGGTTTTTGGAGGCAGTTCAAGAAATGGTAAGATATTTTTTTAGTTGCATACATTATTGCAAACAAATATTACAATGTCATCTTTTATGTGGATGATATGAATATATGATAATCAAGTGATGGAGTAAGATATAGATCTTTGACTGATAATTATTTTGTTCACAATATTACGAATATAGTGATAAGGGTGTAAATACAAATCAGATATTATTACATCATGCTACAAGGTGATTGATCTTGAAGAAAAAAGTACTCAGGTGAATGAATGAATGAAAAGTACGTGACATAAAATGGCCAACTCTCACTTGTCATCTGGACTTAATAGTTTAATTTAGCTGCAATAATATTAAACAACATTTACATAAAATTTAAAATAGATATGAAATGGCGGTTTATATCAGCGTATCAAAGCTCAAGTTGCCCAAATCCAAAATGCTGCCGCCGCGGTAGAGTTGGCACCGCTCATCTTCGAGCGATATTTTTAACTCATTGTACAACTAGCAGCCCTGCTAGCTGCTCTCCTGTCAGTGCCCAAACGTCTCTAGCGAAAGTGACGAGACACCAAAACTTGGCTACCTCAGTGCCACAAATCATATCTAGTCAAGACCACCCGGAACTATCGAACTAAACTCGGACTTTTGCGGAAAAGTGAAAATAAAATCTGAGATCATTGAAAGACAATGTCGGTTGCGCAATGTGTTATAGATTTGTTGCAACAAATCTGAAATAAACAGTGCATTTTATAGTGTTAAAAACCAATAGTGAAAATGGCGTGCTGTGATTGCTGCCTCGGAGTATCTCCGATTCGACCTCCGATAAACTTGGTTGAACAATCGGAGGCCATTAAAGTAAGTTGGAGTTCATAAAAGAAACATCAATGACTAGACAGCTGCATTCATGGTCGTAGAGACACTTGAGAGAATTGTTGCTAGTAATTATAGTTGCTGACTTTGTTGTTTCATAAAATCATAGTAATTTATTTGTTAAACCTGAAATGCTGCTAATGAACATAAAGCTGACACCTACATATTTATTAGAGTACTGACTGTCCACTCCTTAGCTGTTCAATTCTGCAACACTGTAAAAATTGCAACGGTATCATGCCAAAATGTAATCAATGTCATTAAGAAAGAGTCATTACAAATCATCAATCGCTAGTTGTTCGTCTGTTGGCAAAGATTCTCAGCATTTGATTCGAAACATTTAGAACCATTGTACATGCGTGACCGATTACAAATAGACATATCATCTAGATGATTCCTTTGTTTAAAGTAGAACCTTATAATTGGGCTCATAATTTATCGGTGTAATATTCTTTTAGTACAACAAATTTATCCGTGTTAATCCTTTTGACTTCCTTTGGAATCCATATACTTACAGTATGGCATCAATTCGTAGTAGCTAAAATCACGACTTAACTAATATAAATCTATACCTGTCATTTTCTATCATGAGAGAACAGAAAGGGATGCCAACAATTTTAGTCAAGATTTAGTTCAGTTATGTGCTCTACGAATCGATAGCATTAACAAGCACTTAAACGTTTTCTCATTCACCTCAAACAATATTATTCTGGTAACTAATAATTACCCCATAAATCCAGCTTAGTGAAGTGAAGACACTATTATTTATAGTTCCACCTACAAAAGCTTTTAACCTAATCCGTTATTTTTATTATTATGTTTGTCTGACCTGAATGGTTGAAAAAGAAGACGTTTGGCAAGGATTCCAAAGTCATATGACTCTTAAATTCTAACTTTAAATATTAAAGCAAATGCCGCACCCGCAGCAAAGTAAACTTCCTCTGTCAATCATCTTAATGGCATTTCTCGAAATAATATTCTCTTGACCTTCAGATCTGTAGAGATCAATGAATGCAATTGATTTGTCTGATGAAATGAATGTCGATTGATGGTATTCTAAACATTGAAAATATAGTTTGCTTTATCTAAGCTTTATCATGTTTGTGATACTAGAAGCCTAAATTAACGCATCAATAAGTTTGTGATGTTGTGGTTCTGATTGTTTATATTACTATCTAATTTAACTCATTGAGAGATGACTAACTAAATTTGCTTGATAACTCTATCAAGCAAATTTTGTTAGGTTTAATTTAAAATAGTAAATAATACGTTGATGGAATTTCAATAAATGTAGCTTTATTAATACTAATGATTAAATCGTCAATATAGAATGACTTTTAACGAATGATTGAATCTAAAAAACCAGGTATTTTCTGGTGATAAGCTACTTTCCCTGGTCAAAATGTCATTTGTAAGGGTTACAATGAAAAATACAATAATAAAGACAAAATACATTAAACATTAACACCTTTATCAACATTGTAATAATGATGATTAGTAAAGGGACGTTTAAACGATAATTCCCAAAGCAATTAACGTTATTGCTACCACAACATAAAACTCGGAAGTGCCAGAACATGAACTATTCTTGTTTACGTAAAATTTTATGCTTGTTGTAAATACATCTTAAATAACCCTCAAAACTTTGTCAGACGTGGCGGAACGACCTATGTTTGGGTCGTCGCTCTGCCTATCCCATTAGGGATAAAGGCGTGATTATATGTATGTATGTATGTAAATACATATCTTGCTTAAATGTTTGGTAAGGTTGTGTTTTTAAAATTGACTGAACCTTTCGATGATATTGGCAAAACTCTATGGGTATTTTTTTTTACAATTAGTTAATTTTTTACTATTTAACATCTTGCCTTGCGTTACAGACTCACACCCCTTTCTTCATTCTATTCGTTAGTACCTATAAATACATCGTTACTACGTTTATGACGAGACAGTTCATCAGCTGATGTCAATGTCACTCATCAACATCTTGCGTCGACACTACGAAATTTTTGAAGAATTTTCCCTGGCAGAAGAATATCCATGTAGGGCGTGGCTCCTCGTGACACATTCTGGTGCATTGCCAAATTCTGCTGTCAGTCAGCTGATGATTAGAGCCACGTGCCTTTGTTTAGATGAAAATTTGTAATCGCTTCATTGATGTAACTAGGCGGTGTGCGGACATGTCCTTTAGTGTATTGTTTATTGTCTGCATCAAAATATTGCTACGCAGCCAAAGACGGTGCAATTTGTATGATATATGCTTGTCACGAGTTATTATTTTGCAATAATTAGCACGGAATCTTAATTAATATGAAAGGTTGAGAATTACTTGGTGATGAGATGACATATTTGAAATTCCATCAAGAATGTTCTCGAAGAAACCTTTGAATTTAAATCACATTCTGTTGACTAAATTGGGATTGACCACCGAAATTTTTATTTTATTTTTTCATTATCCGATTTTTTTAAAATACATCTTGATTTACAGTGTCAGTAAATTCTATCATTTGATTCGAGTCTAAGATTATTATTTTTCTTTTCACCTTTAAATGAAGTCATCACATGATAATGTCAATGCACCTTTTCTTTTTTTAAATATTTTTTCATTTGCCTTGGGTATAATTTATAAGTAATAAACTGAAGTGTGAAAATTTTGTTGACACCTAATAGTTCTAATAATGTTCTTCCGGAAATGTTTGAGAGCCAAAGGCGTTTACGCATTTCCAATGTCATGTCGTATTTCGACGACACCTTATTTTTAGACGCCAGCGCAGACATTTTCCAGAGGACGTCCTTCTCATGGCTTTTCTATAAGATTAATGAGCTAACAGGTTTGCCAATGTTGGTTGAGAGGAATCTCGATAGGTTGTTTTTGTGCCTGTATTTTTGCTAGGGCTGTCTAATTATCGGAATTCAGTTGCATTATTATCTTTTAAATTAATTCTTTACCTCAGTATCCCTACAAAATTACTATTCAAATTTGATTATTAAATTATGAAGGTTAACTTTAGCGCGAGAGTCAAAAAGAATAGTATGAGTTCAAAATTAAAGGATGAATAATCACTAGTAGATCTTTCTTTTAAATCTGCCACATTGTCATTGATCTTGATTAAAATTATAATGAACTCATTCCCTGAATGTCAATGTTCAAAGTCAAGTTTACGAATTACATTATTTTATCTAATATTTACTGGCGGTGTCTCTGCACAGAAATAGATCGGACAAATTAATGTTTTCGCGTTGTGCTTGTGACACTGTTTTCTATAAATACGCTCCGTAGGCGCAATTTAATTTGGTATTTGACCGACCGTACATTTCCCTTAGCCTTTGTTAATTTCAACTCTACTTAAATTTTATCACCGAACCTAACCTATTCCGTCTAAAGTTCTGGAATTCATGCAGCATTGCAAAATGACTTTGAATACTTAGTGTTTATTGCAGCACTGAATTCTCGTTTGGATAGTAAATACGTATGAGTCATACGCAAATGTTATGTTTAGAAACAATTTAGACATAGAAACTTTGGCAAGTGTATGAATGGATCAAAATATGTATTTAACATGAATGTCAATTTCATTAACTATGTCAACAGGCGAATGACCCTGTCAACCATAAAGACTTATTTAACTGTCCATTAACTTAATGACACAACATTTTATTCTGCGTCAATTTACTCCGAAATGTACTGCCTACTACAAAATTAAATGACTTTGACCTGTAGCGTTTCATTTATCATAGTGTTAAGTATAATACTATACCGTAATGTGTAAAAGTGCTCCATGCTTTTGAGATTCGGAGTAAGTAGGTCAAAATATGTGTTTAGGTTAACGGAAGAGTTATTTGCATGAGCTGTTAGTGTCTTAGACCAAATGCAGTTTTGGTTACTTTAGATTTAGTGTCAGTATTCCAAACTAGAATACCTACAACTTTTTATGTCATACGTACGTATGTTCGAATGGTCTCATTACAGTTACGAGTTTCTGATTTGCCACTGCAACATAATAAGATTACGACTGATTAGTTTCTCGTCCGTTGAGTTGAGGGGTTTCAATACATTGACCTTATGCTGTTGGCATAGTTTCACTCCTCAATGAATATTAAGCTGATGTTCTTAAGCTAAGATATCGACACGTATTAAATTGAATTTATTTTTCCAGGGGCCGGAAATGGTTCGCGTGTCCAAGTTCTACAAAGAAGCGAAGAATGGAAAATACCTGCGGTATCTTCACGACGACACGCGTACACTTTATGAAACTTTCCGGCGAGGCGTCAAGGAATCAAGTAAGAAACTTAAATATTGTGTTACTGTGAAAAGCATACAATTTCCTTTCCATGCTATGTCATTAGCTAATTTCAAACGAATACGAAAGCATCGCGATTGCATTAAATTATAGTCTAAGTAAAGGACCGTTTATGAATAAATACGGGGTTTGTCTATCTATTGCCTGCTTAAAGGATGCGCAAATTACTCACATAATATAACTGAGAATGCCCTAAGGCTGAATGCTAGGACCACCTCATTTCCTTCCATATTTCCGCTCGTTAAAGATAAAAACGATAATACCCGTGTATTACAAAACATTGTTAACATGTTCACTAGCAGGTTTGTGGGATACAGTTAAGCGTAATTTATGTGCCACTAGAGTAACCGGGACAACTTGTCGCTGTCTTTTATATAGCCCAGATGAGGTACAAAAAGGAAAGAAAGATAATTTTGCAAGCGATGGAATATTCCTCGATCTTAACCCTGTTTTGCGAAATTGTGATCGTGATAAATAAATGAGATAAAACGTATAGGTATAATTTATAATGTAAGCTAAATAGCATTGCTATTTACAGATAATGGCAACTGCCTTGGTTGGCGCGAGGGACCAAATAAGCCGTATGTGTGGCAAAACTACAATGAGACTCTGCTGCGAGCGAAAAACTTCGGTTCCGGTCTTATATGTCAAGGTCTCGCCCCTGGTCAAAACACTTTTGTCGGTAAGTGAGTTATTACTTCACACGAATCTTTTTCCCTATATTGGGTGCTCGAATGTACGTGATGAGAATACATTTTCTATTATAAATGCAATATCCGATTGCAAATTTATATCGAATACGTTTATACTCTGTATTTATACTCGTAGCATCACGTTCTGTATTATCTTTGTCTCTTTCAGGTATTTATTCACAAAACTGTCCAGAATGGATAATGACAGAACAAGCCGCCTACTGCTACTCGATGGTCATTGTCCCATTGTACGACACATTAGGAGCCAACGCATGTGCCTTCATTGTTAATCAAAGTACGTGGATTCTCTAAGATATAGACACTCATTTAAATATCATCTTATTGTGCTGTCGGAATCAAGCTGACTGTTTTTTATATTTACCGCTTTGAATTTAGTTTATGATCTTCCGTTAGCTGCGTCAGTTCCTTTCTATATAACGTCTATTGATAATTTTGGTCAATTTCATAACAAATATATTATTTTCCCAGCTGAGATGCACGTAGTTGTGTGCGAAGACGACAAGAAAGCCAACCTTCTCCTTGATCAATCGCCAAGATGTTTGAGGAAGCTTATAACCATCAAAGAAGTGTCACCGTCGACGCATCAGAGAGCGAAGAGTCGCGGAGTAGAGATAGTCAAATTCAGCGACGTTGAAGTTCAAGGAGCGAATAAAGATCATCCTTGTGTTGTAAGTATATTCTTCTATCTTATAGAATCGATGAATGGTTTAATGAACTCTGATGTAGGCATTTTAAAAGAAGCTTACATAAATTATTGTTGTCATGGTTTTACAGTCAAACATTATTTTATGGTAAATTGTTAAAGTGTAATATGAATAAGTTACTCCAATTCATAATAAACTTCTTTAAAAAATAAGCTAGAGACTGCTGAATATTTTGTTCTGCAGTTATGAACTGTAGGTAGGTAACTTTATAAAATAAAAAGATGTCTTACTTACTTCACTTATTTCCTCTTACTAAAAGATAGGTAGGTCTTTATTGATGTCCCCGAGATAAAGCAGCATCACATATTTTTGAATCTCAGTGTTTTCTTTCCAGCCACCGAGACCAGAAAGCATTTGCACAATCTGCTACACATCAGGGACGACGGGAATGCCAAAGGGTGTGATGCTGACTCACGAGAACGTGGTTGCTTCTATGTGCAGTGTGACCATGCAGCTTGGTGAACACAGACCTTCGAAACATGACGTCATGATTTCCTTCTTGCCTCTCGCGCATATGCTTGAAAGGTGTTGTGAGGTAATCATTGATTGATTTATGCATATCTTCATTACCTGATAGTTACTTGATATAGAGACAATGAACGATAAGAGGTGTAATTTTGTTTAGTTCTAAAGCAAAAAACTATAACTCCTCAGTAATCTAGTCGTCTTCAATAATCTTCTCGTCCCGTAACGAAAACAAAAGTTGGAAATTTGCTTTGTCAGCTAGAATTCCATTTCTTGTCATCCAGAAAGTTTTCTTCAATGAAATTTTGTCAATTTCAGAATGCTCTCTATATGGTTGGTGGAGCTGTTGGTTTTTACAGCGGTGATATCCGAAGACTGGCCGATGATTTAGCGGCTTTGAAACCCACCATGATGCCTGCTGTACCTCGCCTACTAAACAGATTATACGACAAAGCTCAATCGGAAATCTCCAGTTCGAAACTCAAGAAGTTGTTGTTCAATATGGCCTTATCTGCTAAGGAATCTGAAATGAAAAGGTTAGCTTTTTGATTAACTGTGTTATGATCATTATCTTATTTCTTCGATAGATGTCTATAAAGTGGTTCAAGACTTGCATGAAAAAGCCAAATACATCCATTTGCTGTAGTATCATATCTATGTCATGTAAGACTCTTATAATTTTCATTCAGATGGATGATTCTGTGCTTCTTGCTGACATATCCGTGTTTGTTTTTTCAGAGGTATCATCCGAAGTGATTCCATCTGGGACAAGCTGGTGTTCCGCAAGGTGCGCGAGGGTATGGGCGGCCGGCTGCGCATCATGGTGGTCGGTTCAGCTCCCCTCGCTGGCAACGTGTTGACCTTCGCACGATGCGCTCTTGGTTGCTTGGTAAGTCTTTGTCTTGGTTACTGATTAAACCTGCTACTGTTTGTTGTTCATCGATCGAATTCGGGAAATTGTCATGCCCTGTACTTATTCTGTCTATTCATTCTTCTTCTTCTGTCGAGTGGGTATCGAGTCTATTGACCCGATGAACCCTGGTGTCAGAGTTGTTAAACCGCCTAGTAGCACAACTATCAGGCCTCTGACATGGTTTGAGTAACGACCACTATCAAAGACAGCAACCGGGACCGACGGCTTAACGTGCCCTCCGAAGCACGAAATCTTTTTTTTTTCGGACAATCAGGTGATTCAGCCTGCAATGTCGTAAAAAAACTGGGGAAAAATTCACAAATTGATAAATTCTCAAATATTAACTTTGTGTTTCCCCCCTGGTAATCGAACCCAGGACCTCCGGATTGGCAGTCCATGGCACTAGCCACTAGACCACGGAGGCAGTCCATTAATTGAACTTGACTTTGTCCATAGTAAGGCTACCTAATTATTTTTGCCATCAAATACAACTCAGCCGAGTCAGCCTAAATATATTATCATGCAATGGAAACTTTGAATGAATATATATGAGTACTTGAGAAAATATTGACTTTTTGTTATTTATGGAATATAATCTAGGTATAACTATTAGCATAACGTTCCGATCTGCTCCGGAGTATGGTCTATAATAATATACTGTATTGCGTAAATCGCAAGTACTTCTCATCAATATCTGAAATGCTTTGATACTAAACATCCTGAAGGGAATTTCCAATCAATATATTTCAGTAGCTTCTTCTCAAGGTCAGAAAATAACTCTCGTAAAATATTCCGATGTATTGATCGAATTTGGTTAGTTATTATATTACTACGCAATAGCTATATATTCTAGGCAATGTCTGTTGCTCTTGGATGAATCGAATGTTTGTGAAGTTTACTCCGATTTGAGATATGAACTATACAATATTACGCTGTTTAGACTAGTACGGTTTTGTGCTGAATTATATAAATTTTGATGTTATGACCGCTTTTAAAATATCTTTTATTTTTATCAGATAGGTTTTTACTGGCCATATTTTACTTTTAATTAATGAAAACGAGTAGTTATGTTTATTATAGGTACGTAGGTATCTACCCACCATATGCGGTACTCCACTGAACTTTCCATGATCCTAACATTAGGATTGAAATCTGTTAATTCTTTCGACCTGGCCAAAAGGATAATTTAAAGTCTTGGTATAAGCTTACTCTTTAAAGAGATAAAGGTTGTATGCGTTCCGAAACACAGTCGTAGGTAGTCAGTAAAGTTTGCTGCTTTTGCTAATATCTAATTCAATGAATATGCGTGATGCGTGTATATGAAGGATGATCATGTTTTGTTTTTCATGTTTATAGATCGTGGAAGGCTACGGTCAGACGGAGTGCACCGCGCCAGTCACTCTCACAGTTCAGGGCGACCACGTCCCTGAACATGTCGGGCCTCCTGTCGCTTGTTGCAAAGTGAAGGTGAGTGATGCTGTGAATGATTCTCACTATATGGATGATGCTGTGAATGTTTCTCACTATATGGATGAAGCTCTGAATGAAGGTTATTAAATGGACCGTGGTAGGTTATACGGTCACACGGAGTGCATCACGCCAGTTACTGCCAATGTTCAGGGCGACTACGTCCCTGAACATGTCGGGCTTCCTGCTTGTTGCAAAGTTAAGGTGTGGGTTTCATGTGGATTGACCCGATGAACCCTGGTGTCAGAGTTTTTAAACCGATGGTTTTTCTACAGCAGTGTTTGCAACAGTGCCCTTTTATATCTATTAGTAGGTGCTATAACACATTAGACTTGTTACTTGTTGCAAGGTAAACGTGAATATTGGGACTTGGTGTTCCTCAAATTCAAAGAAAATGTATCATCGAGTTGAATCATCAACAAGATGACAAATATGACTATTTGCATCTTGCAGTTCAGACAATACAAAACCGACAGGAATTAAATGATGACGTTAGTTTTGACCCTGCTCATAATACTGAATACCAAATCGTGCCAAAGTCAACGTAAAGAAGTAATAACCACCTTAATTTACTCAATCAGATATATAAAAATAAAATTTTACATCTATCAGTAATTTCTAAACAGTGTAAGAACGTGGTAAAGTGTTTATGAAGCCTTTCAGTTTGTAGTTCCCAAACTTTGTTTCTCAAACATCATCAACATGCAGTAAACAGTCTGTCATCGTCTTAGTGGCTTCAAACATGACTTCTTATTTCCGTCCCATGACGTCAAATCAAACATCATGATATTTCTGTGCCATACCTCGAAGTTTTCCACTATTTATGGATATCAGATTCGTAGCATATAATCCAATAGTTTCATTAAATCATCCTGTAATATGCCTGTGTCAAATGTTTTCGGCCTGTAGACAGATTTTGATTTAGAGACCACTGCGCTTACCTACATATTTTCTACTTCATGTAACCAAGTTTTTAAAGTTAGTTTCGATTGCTCTGCTACCATTATCTACAATGTTATTTATCTTTATTCTTGAAGATCGCACTAATACTATGGTATTTTAGGCACCGAATGTCCTTTCAGTTTTTCTTTATCATCTTGAAAGATTGTCTTTACCCTAAAAATAAAACTTCCATGTTGGACTGGGAGCGAGAGAAAAACATAGAATGTTCCAGCTGCATTTCCTCGCGGGCATGCTGTTAAAACCAGCTAAGGAATCCGACATTTTCAGTATATTGCAATTGAGGCGATAGGCTGACAACCATGGCAATATACCTACAAATCTATCATAAATAACCCTCACAACCTTGTCATACGTGGCAGGACGACCTTTGTTTAGGTCGTTTACGCTCTGACTACCCCATTAGGGATAAAGGCGTGATTATACGTATGTATGTATGTAAAAAATAAAAAGACTAAATATCTCTTATATTTCCAGCTAGTGGACGTGCCCGAAATGGAGTACTACGCGGCGCAAGGCCAGGGCGAGGTGTGTGTGCAGGGAGCCAACGTGTTCAAGGGCTACTTCAAGGAGCCCGAGAAGACCAAAGAGGTCATCGACCAGGACGGCTGGCACCACACCGGCGACATCGGCAAGTGGTTGCCGGTAAGTGCAAAAAAGATTTAACGAGTGAAAGAATGTTTTGATTCAATGAAGATGGTTGATGCCAAGATATTCAAGTTGAAATGGTATGAAATCGTAACGATCATGCTGATTTTATCCATATACAAACATCCGTTAATTAATAAAATAAAATAAATTATCTCCGTATCGTGGATTGTCAGGTCAAAGGAACCTCTTGTATCCTGATCTCTCTCACACATCCTAGATCTTAATAGCCTGTATGGTAATCTTCTTGGTCAAGTTTACAAGCAAAAGCAATGTTTAGTTGCTGATTTCCCTTTTTCTCTTTTAACTCAATTTCAATTATTAGATGTAAATTCTCTTCTATTTCAGAATGGCACACTGAAAATCATCGACAGAAGAAAACACATCTTCAAGCTGTCACAAGGCGAATACATAGTTCCTGAGAAAATAGAAAACATTTACATAAGGAGTCAGTACGTCGAACAAGTCTTCGTTCACGGAGAATCGTTGAAGGTCAGTGAACATTCAAAGCTTCGTGAATCAGTCCATACAGCAGTATCATTATTTGAATTAGAAGAAACTAGTCATTACTCACAGAAGGAGACTGAAGGTGGTTACACTACACCGACAAAAGTGAAACTCTTAAGAATTCATATTTTATTATTCGTAGCAGGAATAAGTTTTTCAACTACATTTATTTAGCATAGTTGGCAAGTAAAGCATTCATCATCATCATCATTTCAGCCTACATCTACCCACTGCTGAGTATAGGCCTCTTCTTTTGATCAAGTAAAGCATTAGATGGGATTAATTACATTTTGGTGCCGTGACCAGGATAAAATTTAGAAATTTAAGTTACAGAGAATACTCAAATCACTCACAGAAACAGTTCTTGATTTGGTGATTTGTCGATGCCTTGAGAAGAAATAATGATGTGATGACTGAAGCCTAATTATAACAAGCCTCATTATTTTGTTTGCAGTCATGCGTGGTAGCGATAGTGGTGCCCGACGTGGACGTCGTGAAGTGCTGGGCGCTGGAGAACGGCATCAAGGGAACTTTCTCCGCGCTCTGCGAGAACGAGAAGGTCAAGCGCGTCATCGTGGACGACATGCTGCAATGGGGCAAGACTGCTGGACTGAAGACCTTTGAACAGGTAAGAGCGTGGAACCATGGAATACAGGACGTATTATTGGCATCATCTTATTCTTCCAGGCTTGGGAGCGAAAAAAAAACATAGAATGTGTCAGCTGCATATCCTCCCGAGCATGCTGTAAAAACCAGCTAAGGGATCCGAGGGTTTCAGTATATTGTAATTTAGGCGATGGGCTGACAACCTGTCACTACAGCAATTTACCTACAAATCTATCTTAAATAACCCTCAAAACATTGTCAGACGTGGCGGAACGACCTTTGTTTAAGTTTTTTACGCTCTGCCTACCCCATTAGGGATAAAGGCGTGATTATATGTATGTATGTATGTATTTTATTACTTCGATAGCAAACTTAAGAAATCTACTGCTAGAAACACCTCCATTTAGCATCTTCTAGCACAAATAGTGAAAGAAACACTAATTTTCAGATCTAATATGTGTTAAGTAGCAACTATAATTATATGGCCAATTGTTTACATTCCTTTTATTTTCTAGCAAATAATGTAATGAAACAATAAGTAATTTTGTAGTTTATATTAGCCCGTAAGTAATAACTGTAAACAAATTTTATGAAATAAATTTATTATTTATTTTATTTATTTATCTTGGGCACCAGATTGATGCCAAGCCATAATATGATAACTCGCAACATTTGGCGTAATGTATCCGTTCCACTCCCACTTCGTTTTCAGTGATAATGGTTCTGGTTTCTGGTTAAAATCCTGTACCGACCAATTCTTACTGACGAAGATATTTTTGTATTGTTTCAGGTGAAAGACGTGTACTTGCACCCCGACCCCTTCTCCGTACAGAACGGCCTACTCACCCCCACCATGAAGGCGAAGCGGCCAGAGATTAGGAACTACTTCAAACCCCAGATAGAGGACATGTACAAACAACTCGAATAACAATATCCCAACTCTTAGCTGTAGGAGTAACACCAAGTGTAGTGCTGGACTTATAGTCTTTTAAGAGTCGTGTGACGTAACATCCGTGTTCTAGGCCTGATCAGACAGAAGCGTCCTCCTTTCTTGATTCATTATGCAGAACCCCAATGACGACTGCAGTACGGTGCGCAATGTATCCCGTAAATTTAACACCTGAACTCATAAACTTAACGCCTTCTGTTTGATTAAACCTTTAGACTAGACCTTCAATGCTTGACAGTTGGCATCCCTAAAGGACTTTTGGTCGTGCTTGTATGAAGCATATCAGGGATTGTGAGAATGTTGCTGTTTCAGTTGTCGTGAGAAAAGTGTTTACCTATAGACGTCGTGGATGTGTTAAGGTGATCCTCGGTGCACGTCAGCGCCCTCATCAGTTAAAAAAAACATTACTCACTGAAAACGCAATTAATCGAAAATCCGGTAGATCAGATTAATGTACAGGTACTGAAATTTATTTTAAGTATTATAAGTTAATAATTCACTGTTCACTGTAGTTACAGATAGCAAAAGTTCTAAAAGAGACAATTATTCGCAAATTTTCTATCTGTAACTACAATAAACTATAAGTTGCAACTTTATGAAATTCAAAATGACCTTCATTGGTTCAGTCGCAATCTGATTTACCGGATTTTCAATTAATTGCGTTTTCAGTGAGTAATGATTTTTTATCTGACGAGGGCGCTGGGCACCGGAGAAAGCCTTAAGTTCGCTGTGTTTGTCTGTTTGCAAATGTGATTGATAAAAGTATGAAGTTCCGTTAAAGTCAGAGAGAAAATAATTAATAGTTTTTTTTATGGAGTGGGCTGAACAACACGTGAATGACCCACTTCCATTTCTGTTATGGATTTTAAGAATAGATCCTTAGAATTCAAAACTAAACTAGATTCTCATTAAGATCATACTGACCATAGCTGAAACTGATGACGCACTCACGATGTCTACCCGCACATTGGAAACTAGACTAATCTATGACGTCAGACGTCTTAAGGTTTATAAATATAAACTATAGCATCCTATCACAGTACAATGTGTTCTTTATTTTAGTCACTTTTCACATTGCTAATGCTAAAATAAAACTCGAATATAGATCGAAGCTGTACCATATCTTGACATAGAGAACGTACTTTGCCCACAAGTTTACGATACCGTAATCGTAGTGAAATATATAAAATCACTGACCTTTATATACCGGGTGTAAGGGATAGCGTCCCGCATACTGATAGCGGTTAATCAGTCAACAAAACTGAACAACATTCACCAGGAATTCCTTTCAAGGAATGAAAATAAAATTTGACCTTTTACAAAATGGCCTTCTTGATCAGACAATTCGTATGATTTTTTTGTTACGTTGACTGACCAACCCCTATAAGTTTGCGGGACGCTGTCTTTTACTGCCCCGTATTCATCTATATAATATATAGATGTTAGTGATAACAGTAAATATATAGGAAATTTCTGTAGATGTTAAATAGCTTCACGAACATTGAGGACAAGAAACTTTTGTTTCTTGAGCAGTCAATTAATTCTGAATACGCATTTCGGCACTTAAAGTGTATACTAAATAGTAATACTATAAAAAAATAGATACATTATTCCTATGTAAATCTAACCGCTATTGCAAGTCCCTTTAACCTTTTTCATACCGTGTATTCATATTATAGTAATCCCTCAAAGGGCATGACAAGTGTTCTGCAGAAAGATTGGAGTCATCAGAAATGTACGTTTCTGCGCGAAATTTCTTTGGGATCACAATCCAAAAAAGAAATGAATGTAGAAGAGTGGAATCCTTCTCTAGTGTCTGATAAAGTCAATGCTATCCATGCCCTGATAATCTGATGTTTAGTTTATATTTTACTATGAATAAAATAGCAAAACACGATATAAGAGGGAGGATACTTCTTGAATTGTCCAATTTCGGCTATAGAATATACAAAAATCATCTTCATATAAAATATTTTACAGTGTTATTGTGTACAATAATAGGTTTTAGGTGAAATAGTAAGCAATATGGTTCTTGAATAGGCATAAAAAATTGAGGCTGTCCTTCAATGGTAACAAATTAAAATTATTCCAAAGCAACATAAATAATAATCTAAAATACAAAGATATAAATTATACATGAATAATGGGCTTGATTCTAGATTCCACTGGCTTAAACCAAAATTAAAATCTATCTCTCACTTTCAAAATAATAACATTGAAAAGGGACAGGCGAGGTATATATACTCTATGGTTTTATACTTTATACGCTAGATTTTGACGCGGTTTTGCACGTTTTGCCAGAATTTCTGTCAATTTTATCTGCCATATCATATGACGGCGGATAAAAATGACAGATAACGCATAAAACTGCAGACTATAAATCAAAACCCAGAGAGAAAAGATCTGTTTTCAATGTTTTTAGTCTGAAAGTATGTAGTACTATTATATATTCTGTGCTGAAAGTGACAAATCGATTAAAGTTTTAGTTTTAGATGGCAAATCTAGACTCGAGCCCACTGTAACACTTCGTTTTTCAATGCTAAAATTAAAGTAGACTAAGTAGAAAATACTTACTTGTGCCGTGCCTTCTACCTAAAAAGAAAGATTTTGTAAATCCGGATACATTAAAATATTAAATATCAAACATTGACACTTTGTATAATGATAAGGCAGACACAGGAAGAAATACATATATTTTACGTTTATAACTTAGCAAGTGTGGAATTGTGTTAAATGCGTTATTTTTATAATAATAAAATAAGGGCATACGTTTCTGTTTTATGTTTGCATGGAATAAGGACTTTACACGACAATATGACTAGCGATCGTTTTCGTAGAACTCTGATAGGCAATTACCAGTCGTTGACTATTCCAATCCGAAATAGGTACATTTCTGGACTATTCGAATCTGGACTATTCGAATCCGAAATACTTTTCTGGACTATTCGAATCTGGACTATTCGAATCCGAAATATACATTTTTGTGAATTGTCGAAGTGCGTGAGATAAAATTAAGTTCCTAACCGAAAAGATTCATACTAAATTATAGTTCTACGAGAATAATCTACTTCTTACATTATGATAATTAATAATTAATCTTAGGAGAAACTATTGCACTCTATAGGGATATTATTAATTTTGTAATTTCTATGCAACATTATGAATTATTATGCTTCGAGCGAGCGTTAAGATTTCAAGTTGTTCAAACCAAAATTTTGTTGTTATTGGTGCAAGTTTTACTACGATAATTTATTTTTAAATAAAATTGATGAAAATTTAATGTTCTGTTTTCTTTAAGACACCTTGATATCTGTTTGTATAATACCAATAAGCACAAAGGTTAGACCGCACTATGGCGTAGCTGCAGCGGAGCGGAGCGACACGGCACTGCAGCGACGCGACACTGCGCGACAAAATCTGACAAAATGTATACACTAACATTGCAGCGCCCTGAAGCGCCGCGCCGCTCTGCTGCAGCTTCAGTGACGCCTCGGTGCGGTACCTCACAAACATTTTCATACAAAGAATCATTTATCCGCTGCATCTACGTCTTATTGCGGTCTAACCTTTACCTTATAACACTGACATCCAGGTTGTATTCGATCATTCGTCGACGCAAGAACCTACCCGATATTCTACATACATTCCAACATTTATCAAGCCTACATCCCCTACATACTCCAATGTGGTGAAAATTTACAAGTTCCCTTGAAACCATTTTACTTGTTCAGAAGAAAAAGCTGCTGGTTCATTCTACGTTATTTTTTATTGTACACAAAAACATCATAAAAAACAGGACATAAAAAACAAAGACACAACAGGCACTGCTTATTTCTAAAAACAAATTTCTTACAGCAGACCTACAGAAGTGTTTTTTTTTTAATGATACTATGATAAAACGTGCACGAAATTCAATATACCTACAAATCTATCTCAAATAACCCTCAAAACTTTGTCAGACGTGGCGGAACGACCTTTGTTTAGGTCGTCTACTCCGTTGGGGATAGTGGCGTGATTATATGTATGTATGTTTTATGATATTATTTGTTCTGAGAGGAACATTATGGAATGACCTAAATGAATATTAACGTTGTTTGAATTGAGTAGACAGAATTAAAAAAAAATAGACAGAATAGGAAAAATCGATAAAATAATAAAAATCTTGTTTAAGGGTAATCAGAGCATCAATGGCTTTAATTTAAAGCGTCTTCTATCAACCACAAGATACTACAAATCTAATACGAATTAGTAACTATGTGGTATTGCTATGTGGTGATAAGGATCAATCTGTGGGCAAAATTACAACCGGACCCTAGAGTTCCTTAACTGAGAAAAAGACTATCAACTATTTACATTCAGTGTTTTTTATCGTTCCCATAGTCTCTTAAGTATGAGAATTTTAAATTATCTTTCATAAAAACACAAACGTGAATAAGATTTATCTCCATCACAAAAGTGGCATATTTGTTTTCTTTCTCCTAGCATCTCGTTTAGAGCGGTTTAAAACTTCTCGTTTAGTGCGGTTTAAATAAAGTCGTATAACAGACAAAATAGCGCTATTATTTCCCTCCTACGCACCTTTTGCATTCGCCAACGCAACGTTGAATTATTTTGTATGGCCAGGTCACTGGCTTCCAAGTACACTAAAAAAATACTAATTAGTAATTTGATAAATAAGTTACTTTATTGCGGTTAATAGATTTCTAATTACAAACTGATGTTTTTAAATTATGTGAAACAAACGTAGGTACGGGTAAGCGGTCTCCGGACTATTTGCTTGCAGAACTAATTAATTCCTAGTTAATTAGCAATAGTATTATCATGGAGGAACTTTTTTATTCTACTTCGTAGTTATTTGATAAAATGCACGTAGATAAAATGTTCTCGGACGCTAAGTGCAGTATTAATGGAATCGCCATCTAGCGGGGAGTAGCGGAACTATTTAACTAACTAATGTTATCAGAGCACGGCTATCATTAACCTCGTGCTCGCTGATGCTATACTGCCATTGTAGGTAATGTTGTGTTTTTGTAGCCAGTTTTTACCTTTTACGAAGGTGACTCGGGCAAATCAAATTGGTACCTACCTACCTACTGCATTTTGTCAACGAATTTAGAAATAACATCGCGCTTATTCTTAGGACTGCAATAAAATCGATTTTCCTAATTGATTAAACTTTTAGTTTTGGTCATAAAAAGCAATAAAAAATTAAACGTTATACATCTCAGGTACATTGATAAACAATCTAGCTATCCTATAGTTAAGAATAACTTTATTTTTCCTCAACAAACAATAATTAAATTCAAAGAAAGACCTACTTGTTAAACTGGTACTTAAAACTACATTAATTAAACGAAGGAAGTTTTGTCACGTAAAAAACTTCGTTGCTACTTACCAAATGAACAACTGATTTAAAATGCTGATGAATAACGACATACCAACAAAGTTGACTGCACATTCATTCATATTCGCAATGCGAAGCGTTTTTATTTATACCATATACCGCTTATCGGCGCATCATGATGCCCGTACCGCGGTACTGAGGCAAGCAGTGTTTCTGTTTAGTTGCCACTCGGGCAGGCTGGTAGCAGCCCGTACGCTCGCGCCCGGTGCTGCCCTCTACGCGCCGGTTTCGCCTCCAGTGACCTTGAAGCGCGCGCGCCGTTCATTGGCCGCGACCGACCAACACTCTAGACTGGTTGCTTCTGCCCACAACGCTCCCTAAACTATGCCATTCGGGCACAAACGACCCGCAGGGATCACTCCCCGACCGCGACCGCGCTAGCAGGTGGCAGTGACATCGCATCTCACCTGTCAAAACTATGTGACGTTACCATTCGTGATCATAACCTAAACGTGCAACTTTTTGCTGTATATGTGGAAAAAACTACTGTTGATAAGATGTGGGACCCGATACGATGCGGAATCGGTGAGTGGTTCTTGTTCACGACTAAAATATTTTTAAGGTTATGTAATTTATTGTTTTGACCGGCTTGTGTAGACGTAGCGATGATAGTCATTAACATTATATAGCAGACAAAGACGTGATCTCTCGGATACTATAAATAGAACGCAATGTAATGGCGGTTAATCAGCAGTTTACTCGCGGTTCAAGCCCTTGCTACACTATCGTGCGATGTTTACTGGAGTTTACTGTTACAATCATGCATGAATTTCGTGCCACCGCAGAGATGTTTACTTAAACTACGCATTTAACTAACCATGACAGGTAAATTATTAACTAAGACAGAATGATGGCTAATATAAAATTCTAAGAATTGTTTGGCCTAGTTCAACAGAGTACGTAAACAGGAAATGTTAATGAAGTTGATTACGAACCCTAACAAAACTTTCCAATGACAGAAACTAGTAATAACAATACAGTTCAGGAATTCAACATTCACTTCAAATTAGACTCAAATTGCAGAGTTCACGAAGGTTAGTCCTAAACATACTTATCAGCGATAAGAAACACGAAAACTTACTTTGAAAAATTTAGGGAGAACGAGCGTAAGCAAAGGTCGTGTCGTGATGATAGAAAGATGGACGATTAAGTAGCTTAAAATTTTGGAGATTGAAATGAAATTGTATCTAATTGGGTTAGTATGATGGAGGTGGCAGATTTGTATCTCTACGCTAATCAGTCGACGCACAACGAATCAATACATCCATTTATCTTGACGTCACAGGTCACTTCACTATTGCCAAAAACGCGATAGTAACAAAGATTACAAAAGTTAGGATTATATATTTATGCAAATAGATACATAGATCGCACGATAATTTTAATGTAAGTCCTTGTAAATAAACTAAACTAATCAATTTGAAAAATCAACAGCTAGAGCTAAACGATTTGTATCTTAACTATTGCTATTTGTTATGGAAGCGTTTAGTTATTTATTTAAAATTTACTGATGTTTTTAATTATGCATACGATTTCATCATAAACACCGGCCTATTTATGGATTATAACCGCATTTGACTAAATAAGATAAGTTTTCTTCCATGCTGGCCTGGGAGCGAGAGAAAAACATAGAATGTGCCAGCTGAATTTCCTCCTGGGCATGCTGTAGAAACCAGCTAAGGGATCCGAGGGTTATAGTATATTATAATTTAGGCGATGGACTGACAACCTTTTGTCATAACAGCAAAATACCTGCCTACAAATCTATCTTAAATAACCCTCAAAACTTTGTCGGACGTGGCGGAATTACCTTTGTTTAGGTCGTTTACGCTCTGCCTACCCAATTAGGGATAAAGACGTGATTACACAAACATTTATGATAGCATTACTTTCTTTATGACAGTCGTGGAATAACATCCAGCATGCACGGTAATGGTGATGAAGATGAGGTTCGTCATCATATCAAATCAAACATCGTTCAGGTTTCGGAAAACTAAACGAGGTGTAAACTAATAGGGGCTGCTCAGTCAACGAACCTGAACAACTGTCAGTCGGGTTTTTTTTCAGGAAGAGAAAGAAAAAATAGTATCGATACAAATTGTCTGATTCAGGTGGACATTTTGTATGGAAAAGCCAATTTTTATTTTCACTTCCTGAAATAATTTCTCGGTGGAAGTTGTTCAGTGTCGTTGACTGAGCAACCCCTATCAGTTAGCGGAACGCTGTCCCTTACACCCGGTATTGGAGAGGCTTTTAAAGAAACCTTATTTATTTAACTTAACAAGTAACGCAATATAAAACATCACTTAAAAGGGGATAATGAACTCGTAAATATGACGATATTTTGCATTTGTTTTTAAGATAAACGCAGGTATAATAAATGTTTTAGTTAATACACTCGGATCCCTTAGCTGGTTTTTACAGCATGTCCTTAAGGTCATTTCCTCATCCAGCGGGCAAATTCTATGTGTTTCTTTCGGTCCCAGGCCAGCATGGAAGAACCAGCTAAGGGATCGGAGGGTTTCAGTATTTTGTATGTTAGGCGACGGGCTGACAACCTGTCACTAAGCAATATACCTACAAACCTATCTTAAAAAACCCTCAGACCTTTGTCATATGTGGCGAAACGACCTATATTTAGGTCGTTTACGCTCTGCCTACCCCATTACGGATAAAGGCGTAATATATGTATGTATAATAAATGATTTAGTAATACACAGTGTCATATGCAAGGGCTTAATAAGGATTATAACCACACTCAGGTAAAAAGATTATGTTTTTTTATTAAACACACAAATACGATAAGTAGCTGACAACGTTGCTCATTCTTATGTTATGATTATGACATTCGTGTAAAACATGCATTATGATGATGATAGAGATAATCATCAAATCAAACAATCAGATTTCAAGGAACTTTTGCGATATCACTCTTATACAAACCATGTTTATATATTTACTTACATATATACATATAATCACGCCTTTATCTCTAATGGGACAGGCAGAGCGTAAACGACCTAAACAAAGGTCGCTCCGCCACGTCTGACAAAGTTTTGAGGGTTACCCTAAGATAGATTTGTAGGTATATTGCTGTAGTGATAGGTTGTCAGTCCATCGCCTAAATTACAAAATATATACAAAAACCCTCGAATCCCTTAGCTGGTTTTTACAGCATGCCGGGGAGGAAATGCAGCTGGCACATTCTATGTTTTTCTCTCGCTCCCAGTCCAGCATGGAAGAATGTCTTTACTTCACAAGTATAATACCTATAAAATACAGATTAAAAGAAGATATTATTTAGAATTAAGAAAATATAAAAGGTATTTTTAAAATTATTATTATTCACCACACCCACAGTCCACAGCAAAAAAATCCGCATTCCATGTTGTATCGTACATAATATACATGACATAATAATAATGAGAATCGACATTTTATGATCATAAATTATTAATGATGATAGAGTTCTTTATTAATTCAAAATTTGACAAATAGTACTTAATCAATGATTAGGGGCCAGCTTGAACTTGGTAACTTGGTTCGGTTTCCATCGTTCTACGAATTGAACTGCAGTTTGTTACCAACCCGAAGAAATTCATGATCTCTAATTATAGCTGTTGAAGACAATGGCAAATTTTCTTCAATCTCCTTGACCGAATACCTAACGCTGAGATACGCCGTAAGACAAAAGTCCCTGATATCGGAAGGCTTGTTGTCGAGGCAAAATGGCGATGGGCGGGACACGTGGTTAGACGAGGTGATGGCCGGTGGAGTAAAGTCCTCACGGAGTGTTGGCCAAGAGGAGGTCGCAGGAATGTTGATCGTCCCGCAGCTAGATGGGTGGACGATATATTAAAGGCAGTTGGTAAGACCTGGACGAGGCTAGCCCAAGATAGGCAGTTGTGGCACAAGAAAGAGGAGGCCTATGCCCTGCAGTGGGCAGACAAAGGGCTGAAATGATGATGATGAAGACAATGGGCTCGATTAAAAAACTTGCCGGCTTAAACTAACATTAAAATTTATTTGTCACTTTCAGACTAAAAACATTTTAAAAGGACAGAAGGTGTATTCTCTCCGGTTTTGGATTTGTAGTCGGTAGTTTTATGCGTTATCTGTAATTTTTATCCGCCGTCATTTAATATGTAGCTTAAACTTGACAGAAATACTGGGGAAACGTGCAAAAGCGCGTTAAAATCTAGCGGACAGCGTGTAAAATTATAGAGTATAAATCACCTGTCCTTTTTCAGATTTTATTATTTTGAAAGTGATAGATAGATTGAATTTTAGATTTAGCCGGTGGAATCTAGAATCGAGCCCATAATCCTCTATCCTGAATTCCTGAAAGCTTAGGACAAAAAACGAAAGTGTTTCGGGTGGTGTAGAATGATATTGACAAGGCGAAGGGTGGGATACTGTCTGTAGAATCAAGTTATCTTGAATTATTTACTGATCGTTTATTAAACACGTCAAATTGTTTTTATAATAGAGGGAGGCAGATAAGCTGACGGGTCACCTAAGGCCCGTAATTATTAACAGCAATTGAGACTAACAGCTAGCTTGAGTCCATATCAGAAATGTCATTTCAAAACAAAAGGACCTTTTAAACCCGTACTTAATATTAACATAACATAAAAAACATAAAAATATTTTATTGTACGTAAGAATACAAATCATACAACACAACAGATAACAACAAAAAACAAGTATAACATAGGCTATATTGCTCTCAATCTTGAGATCGCTTAATAAATACGAACCTACGTAAGCTATCGCCGATGTCCATAGACTCCTTCAAAATCAGGGTTAGTACCTAGTAATACTATAGTACATACCTATAGCAATACAATTTCAAGACTCTTTTTTGATCCCTCAGATCCATGTCCTGTCCATCAATTAAATTATGTCGGGTAATAGAGATTAGTCTTTCTGTTTTCAATTTTTGTTGAGAATAAACACAATAGAGCCTATTTATAGCAATATTTTTTCCTGTGATTTATTAATTGTTAGTTAGAGAAGCTATTGGAGGTCATGATGTTGCTCTGGTATTGAATTTAAATATAGACTCGTCTTATCAAGGTTTATGGCGGTATAATTGTGATTATTTATAAAAGTCAGTAGAACAAACAGTGACTATACGTATAGATGAATATTTTATTTTTATTTTGGATAAGACCATGAAAATCGTACAAATTATAAGAAAAGTATAGAGGGACATCAGTGTACTTAATGAATGAATTAATATCATGCCTTATTTTGGAATGAAATTGTCTATTTATATTATATATTAACTGCCTCCGTGGTCTAGTGGCTAGTGCCATGGACTCCTGATCCGGAGGTCCTGGGTTCGATTCCCGGGGGGGAACACACAAAGTTGATATTTGAGAATTTATCACTTTGTGCATTTTTCCCCAGTTTGGTTAGGACATTGCAGGCTGAATCACCTGATTGCACGAAAAAGAAAAAGATTCGTGCTTCGGAGCGCACGTTAAGCCGTCGGTCCCGGTCGCTGTCTTTGATAGTGGTCGTTACTCAAACCATGTCAGAGGCCTGATAGTTGTGCTACTAGGCGGTTTTAAAAACTCTGACACAAGGGTTCATCGGGTCGATAGACTCGATACCCACTCGACAGAAGAAGAAGATTGTCTATTGTAACAGTAACAATCTGGTATTTTACTATGATGTGTGTTGTCGAGTAAGTCATTCGATTTACTAGTACTTTCTTTTTACTTAAAATGGGTTTGCTCTTGACTCTAGACACAAAGGTCAGGGATGACCGTGACAGAGTCGACGATGCCTGTTATTGCACTGGTAGTCTTACGGTTCGACGGAACACCACAGCAAGCTGTTTGGTGCCGAACTCCGGTGAGAGGGTGGTCGGATCGCAGGCGGCTCCTTGCTGAGCCTACCACCGCTTTGTTGGGATCATTCAGCCGGACCTAATCACAGACAAGAATGTGTTGCGGGGTGGACCACTAGAAGGTAGATCCCATCCAACCCCACACCTAACCTATAATAGATAAAATCAAAATGTCATGACGAAACATAATCATAACCATTGAATGCTGTTTTTCTTCTTTTTAATCCCATAACCACCGCTTCTTTATACACCGAACACGAATCGCTTTAGTTACGGACACTTATTTAGCATTGTTTGGATTGTTCTTTGCATACACGTGTCACAGTACTACATTAAAATCGCGAATGCAAACAAATACACAATCTCCGATACAATACAAATTTCCAAACTTTCTTAAAGATACTGCGAAAGGTTTTTGTTAATGACAATGGGTTCGATTCTAGATTTGCCAGCTAAAATTAAAATATATTTGTCACTTTCAGATTAAAAACACTGAAAAAGGACAGGAGATCTATCCGGTTTTTTTTTTATTTATAGTCTGTGGTTTTGTGCGTTATCTGTCATATTTATCCATCCTATGATATGGCGGATAAAATTGACAGAAATACTGGGAAAACGTGCAAAAGAGCGTCAAAACCTTTCGGACAAAGTGTATATAGTGTGTGTGTAGTGACCATAGAGTATAAATCGCAGGTCTATTGTCAATTTTATTATTTTGAAAGTGACAGATAGAATTTAATTTCAGTTTTAGCCGGTGGAATCTAGAATCGAGCCTATTGTCCGAAGGAAGGAAAGCCCTCGAAAAGAAGCAGCTCTGATTCTAGTATAACCTCTGATGGCCTACCACCCACACACCAGGACAAACATACATACGTACATCACGCTTTTGTCCGTAATGGGGTAGACAGAGCGTCAACGACCTAAACAAAGGTTTGCCACGTCTGACAAGTTTTGAGGGTAGTTTAAGATATATCTGTATATTGCTGTAGTGACAGGTTGTCATCCCATCGCCTAAATAACAATATCTTGAAATCCACGAATCCTTTCGCTGATTTTTACAGCATGCCCGGGAGCAGCTGAAATATTATAACTTTTCCTCTCGCTCCCACTCCAGCACTTGTAATTTCTGTGTTTTTGTGCAATAAAGTATATTTCTACAGACATACCTACTAATCACGCCTTTATCCCTAGTGGGGTAGGCAGATCGTAAACCACCTAAACAAAGGTCGTTTCGCCACATCTGACAAAGTTTTGAGGGTTACTTAGAAGCATATTTCTATTCTATTCTAATGACGTATTAAAACCAAGTAGGTACTGCTTTCCCTGTTATATATGCCGAAATTGGCGACATACTCTACACGACCATTGTATAGTATAGTATGTTGCCAATTTCGGCATAATATGAATAATGCAAGTATGCTAAACGTGCAATGTTATACATGCAATGCGCGTGACCAGGTTTATATGGATGATGCTTCGAGGTACTCTCGACTCTCGTGTATCGAATAGCAAGCAGACTAAGATATTTATACATACATACATATAATCACGCCTTTATCCCTAATGGGGTAGGCAGAGCGTAAACGACTGAAACAAAGGTCGTTCCGCCATGACTGACAAGGTTTTAAGGGTTTTAAGATATAATTATAGGTATATTACTGTAGTGACAGGTTGTCAAGCCAAAATAAATTGCAATATACTGAAACCCTCGGATCCCTTAGCTGGTTTTTACAGCATGCCCGGGAGGAATTACAGATATTTATATACCATATATTTCACCATATTTTATCATATTTAGTAACATCAAACTATATTGCAGAATAATCATGGCAAGTGAAAAAAAAAACAAAACAAAAACAAAAAAATTAAACTAAGATAATACTAATAACCAAGACTTATTGAAAATTAGTACTTTCCATATTTTTTGTATTCTTTACATACTTTTGAGGACATATCCGACACGCTCTTAACCACCTGTCGCTATGCTATTTAATAAATATGTTAATATTCAATCTTTTCAACTTACTTACCTACCCAATAGTAAAAAAAACTTTTGAATATTATAATAATTATAACTTTGTCTGTCTTATTGATTAATTACACTATTTTAAATTTTGTTATTACATTCGTTTTTTATAATGCCAACGTAAATATAACCAGTCTTCAAAATATATATATCTGGATTGGTGGATATTGCTGTTACTAGGCCGTTGACGCTTTGCCTACCCTATAAGCGATAAAAGCGTGATGTTTATAGGTAAATAATAAAATATGTTGTATACCAGCATTGATAGTAATATGATAATGATATTGGATCTAATCTTCTTAGCGAGTGGATTCTCGAGTCAAATGACCCGATGTACCCGTTTGGTTTGGTGGTGTCAGAGATTTCAAACGCCTAGTAAGCACAGCTAATAGGCCTCTGCCATGGTTTGGGTAACGACCACTATCAAATACAGCGACCGGGACCGAAAGCTTAACGTGCCCTCCGCACGGAATCTTTTCTTTTCGGACAATCAGGTGGTTCAGCCTGTAATGTTCTAACCAAACTGGGAAAAACCTCACACAGTGTTAAATTGACAAATATCAACTTTGTGTTTCCCCCCTGGGAATCAAAACTAGGACCATGGCCCTAACCACTAGACCACGGAGTCAGTTGGATTTGATATAATATTATAACTAGATAAAACATCTTTGACGTTAATTATAAAGTAACTTCATGATCGAGGATCCTTACTAGTTGTTATTGACAGTGTAAAATTATATCTTTGTGTTGTTTGTATTATTATCGGTTATTAGCTAAATAGAGGATAATAGTATACAAGAGAAGCTAGTTAAATCGACATTAGGATCCTTGACCTAATCATCTCAGTTAAATATTAAGATGGCATCACACTTCACTCTAATACTGGGTGTAAGGGACAGCGTCCCGCAAACTGATAGGGGTTGCTCAGTCAAACATCTTCCACCAAGAAATACTTTTTTCTTTCATGCTGGACTGGGAGCGTAAGAAAATCATAGAATATGCCAGCTGCATTTCCTCCCGGGCATGCTGTAAAAACCAGCTAAGGGATCCGAGGGCTTCAGTATATTGCAATTTAGGCGATGGGCTGGCAACCTGTAACTACAGCAATATACCTAAAAATTTTATCTTAAATAACCCTCTTAATTATGTCAGACGTGGCGGAATGACCTTTGTTTAGGTCGTTTAGGCTCTGCCTACCCCATTAGAGATAAAGGCGTGATTATATGTATGTATGCATGTAAGAAATACTTTCAGGAAGTACAATAAAAATTGGCATTTCCATACAAAATGTCCACCTCGTTCAGACAATTTGTATGAAAAAGCATCAAGCATGTCGTTGACTGAGCAACCCGTATCAGTTTGTGGGACGTTGTCCCTTACACCCCGTATTATCATAATCTTCAGTTCATATGTCCCTTCGAGGGGCTTGAGCCTACCCTGAATTAGGTTAATGCTATAATTTAAATGTCTTTGTTCCTGCTTCGCGCTTAAACTACGGAACAGATTTAGACGATATTCAGTGTACAAATCGCCTAGATATGACCTGAATAAAAGCATTGAATACCGTTTACTGTGGGAAAATATCCTAGAGGAATGTTTGCAAGCCTCAAGTAGGTATTATGTAGTTGTAGTTAGTAGTGGTAGGTACCTTTTGTTTCTCTAAACTCTATAAATAGTATAGAAATGCTGTGCCGAAATTTGGATAAAGAGTCACGCGCTTTCAAATACTTGTATTTAAAACACGTCGTCTTGCTAAATTTCGTCCATCAACTAAACCTCAAAGTGTTGTTTAAAATACCGGTCCATTATTTACATTGAATTGGTTACTGAACATTTCTTGTTCAGTAAGTATGCTCTGAACGTCGTTGGAAAATCCTTCATCAATATGAATGAATCGGCCCCTTTGTGTCTTATCTGACTGAGAATAAAGTCTGCAAGATAAGAAGTATTGAAAGGAACGCAATTGACAGAGTAGCTGCAAATATTATGTCACGTATCGTGAGGAAGGGGGGGGGATTAGTTGAGTAAATACCGTCTGATATGTTAATTATCTTAGCTAATGTTCATTGTGGAATGTAACTGCCTCCGTGGTCTAGATGCTAGTGCCATGGTCTCCCGATCTGGAGGTCCTGGGTTTGATTCCCTGGGGGGAAACACTAAGTTGATATTTGAGAATTTATCACTTTGTGATTTTTTCTCCAGTTTGGTTAGGACATTGCAGGCTGAATCACCTGATTGTCCGAAAATAAAAAGATTTCGTGCTTCGGAGGTCGCGTTAAGCTGTCGGTCCCGATCGCTGTCTTTGATAGTGGTCGTTACTCAAACCATGTCAGAGGCCTGATAGTTGTGCTACTAGGCGGTTTAAAAACTCTGACACCAGGGTTCATTGGGTCGGTAGACTCGATACCCACTCGACAGGAGCACATTGTGGAATAAGAAAGCGAAATGAATAGAGGACACTCTGAGACATAAAAAAAATAACTCTCAGACATATCAGTCAAATTCCGATCAAAGATATATTTAGGTCACTTTGTTCTTTTCTTGAAGTCTCCGAATGACTGAAAGAGCTGGAAGTTTTCGTTCTTTTTTTTTATTACTAATAGGCAACCCATTTGTCCGCCATCTCACCTGATGGAAAGTGATGATGCAGACAATGATGGACCATGTTTGCCTAGATATTGCATATTCACTCTTGCCTTAAACACTGGTTAGATTTTGTAGGGAATAGAGAAGAATGGCGCACTTTAATGTCGGAGGCCCATATCCATTTTGGGTCGCTGAGCCAGCGAAGTAAAGTCAAAGTCAAATCATTTATTTCCAAATAGATTCCTAAGAATACTTTGAGAATGTCATAAGCGAGTTTATTACAAAGAATATTATATCTATGTCACAAAATAAAATAAAAATATATTTCTTTCGCTTCATCACAGCTTCATACATCTTTGTCATTAATATAGTCATATAACTAACACCCTTAAAAATGCAACTACCTCTATCCTTGAGTTTACCACATACAAAATCATACTAAGTGGATTGCTGGGGTAGACTTCACGCTACCCTAAATGCAAAGTTTGAACGCGATGTTCAAATATATATTTGGATCCACGTGAAACTTTGCAACAAACACTGCAACGTCGAATCTCAATTCCTTCCGATGACGTCGAGTCTCTAAATGTCGAATTCAATAACGGAAAACTTATCGTATGAAAATAAATTGTTTACCAACTTTCAGTGGAAATATGCGCATTAATGAGAGTCTGTTTATTTGTTTTGTCTCTTCATGACGACCTGCTGACCGCATTCGGCAGTCCAGGAAATCGGGGTAGAATAACTTTCAAATTTGTCTTTTGAAATTCCATTCAAATATTAACTGAATGCCAGTATGTATAGTTACAAAGCAGGTTCCCTCAATTTGTAATATGGTATTATATTCTTCCATGCTGGACTGGGAGCGAAAGAAAAACAAAGATGTGCCAGCTGCATTTCCTCCCGGGCATGCTGTAAAAACCAGCTAAGGGATCCGAGGGTTTCAGTCTATTGCAAGTTAGGCGTTGGACTGACAACCTGTCCCTACAGCAATATATCTACAAATCTATCTTAAATATCCCTCAAAACTTTGTCAGACGTGGCGGCACGACCTTTGTCTAGGTCGATTATATCTACTTGAAATTAAATCTTCGAAAGTAATCTGACTGACCAAATATACCTATTTTTAGTTGGATATACAGTGATAATGAATGATAGGTAGATAAGCGTTGTAAACATACATTTACGTGTTTGGGTTTGGTTGAGTATGTTATTATCGGGTTTTAAACATGTTTATAGTTGCAACAGTTTATGTAAATCAATCAAGTGCGTCTGCACTAGATATTATGGAGGTATATTAGCTTCTCCCGATGGTGTAGTGGATAGGGCCGCTGCCTCCTGAGCGGGGGGCCGTGAATCGAATCCCACCACGTACCAATGTGTTTTTCGGTTTTCGAATTTCATATGTACGTTTATTCGGCGCTTTTTCCGTGCTTCGGAAGGCACGTTAAGCCGTTGGTCCCGGTTAATATCGTTTAATACCGTAGATATTAGTCGTTAAGCCATGACAGAGGCCAGTGCTAAGCATTGGCGGCTTGAAAACTCTGACCTGATCTAGGATTGGGTCTGGTTTCCCTAATGGGTTGCGGAGGTCAGATGGCAGTCGCTCTGTGTAAAAACCAGTACCCTCGTTCAATCACCTAGATTAGGTAGCCGACCCGTGAGATACGGGATAAGGCTAGGGAGATGATGATTAGCTTCTCCTGATGTGATATATCGCAATTTTGAACAGAAGCGTGTCATATTTCAAAGATTGTATTATAATATACATACCGGGTGTAAGGGACAGCCTGATAGGGGTTGTTCAGTTAACGGAACTGAACAACTATCAGCAGGTTTTTTTCTTCAGGAAGTGAAAAAGAAAATCCATACAAATTATAAGAATAAGAATATTTTATTACCGAGAACACTTAATAATAACAGTTAGATTACAATAAAATCGTTTAGCATAATGATTGTATGAGAAACAGCAGACCCTGCACTAAGCAAAACTTGTATCGCAAGGACCTGATATTGATTAACAGTTATAGATTTACTCCATGACACTAAGCTGTTGTTTTTTTTTAAACTTACAATACAAATACAAAATAGTAGATACATAAAGGTGAGTTACCCAAAGATAAGGTTAGAGTAATTTAAATTTAAAATGACTCATCATCTCCCTAGCCTTTTCCCGTATCTTACGGGGTCGGCTAACTAATCCAGGGGATTGAACGAGGGTGCTGGTTTTTACACAGAGCGACTGCCATTTAACTTCCGCAACCTAGAAGGGAAACCAGACCCAATCCTAGATAAGGTCAGAGTTTTCAAGCCGCCAATTTTTAGCACTGGCCTCTGATATGGCTTAACGACTAATATCTACGGTATTAAACGATATTAACCGGGACCAACGGCTTAACATGCCTTCCGAAGCACGGAAAAAGCGCCGAATAAACGTACATAGAAATTCAATTCAAATTCAAAATTAATATATTTTAATATTTATGTTAAGTTAAAAATACGTAATGGTACCTGCAACACTACACCGCCCAGCAAGTCCACAAATTAAATAACTATTTAAACATTATTTTACGACGTCATAAATTCAACAGACACTAACTAACATTAACATCCTGAATCTAATTTAATATCAACTTTTACAACTACTGGAATTAATCATACTTTACATTTTATAATTTTAGGAAAATTTTAATCATAAATTTATCATTTCAGCACCTTTGAGCCGGAAGGATGGGAGCTTGCCAAGACATTTGGTTTATCTAGGCGCTACACTTTTGGCAATCTGACAGATTTGTCTCCTATCGAGCTATAAATTTGTGTAATTTGACGCCTACTTTGGCTCCAATTTGGGCACTTGATATTTCAATTAGCTGATCTTTCATTCTTCTTCTTTTGTGCATGTTGATGGTAAAATCTGTTAAATCATTGCTTGCTGGACTGGGACTGAGAGAAACATAGAATGTGCCAGCTGCATTTCCTCCTGGGCAGGCTGTAAAAACCAGCTAAGGGATCCGAGGGTTTCTGAATATTTCAATTTAGGCGATAGGCTGACAACCTGTCACTACAGTTGTCCTACAACTCTATCTTAAATTAGCCCCAAAACTTTGTTTGGGTCGTTTACGCTCTGCCTACCCCATTAGGGAGAAAGGCGTGATTATATGTCTGTATGTATCATCATCACCATTCATGTTGTTGTCCTGCTTGAATCATGTCTATGTCTAAGCGTTAGTTTTGGAGTAACAGTTATTTTACATCTTGAGAAACATAATCTAACATAGAAGTGAAAAGTAAAATTGGATACCCCCCAAAAAACTTTGGGGATTCCCGGTACACACCAGCGCCCTCATCAGTTAAAAATAATTATTCAATAAAAACGCAATTAATCGAAAATCCAGTATATCAAATTAAAGCATAGGTATTGAAGTTTAGTTAAAGTATTATAAATTAATAATTCAGTGTTCACAGCAAATACAGATAGTAAAAGTGCTAAAAGTGCCCGTTTTTCGTAAGCTATCTATCTGTCACTACAACGAACTATAAGTTGCAACTTTATAAGTGTCTTAATGACCTTCATTACTTTAACCTCAATCTGATCTACCGGATTTTCGATTGTTTGTCTTTTCAGTGAATCAGAATTTTTTCACTGTTGAGGGCGCCACTTAGCCCAGGGGATCCGCTTAAACTAGATAATTAAATGTCTAATACTCATTAATTAGATTTTCTTCACGTAGGTAATTTTGAAGGTGCTTTATGAAACGCAGTGCAAATAAAATATGATAGGTATGACATTTTTGTTTATAATTATAAATCCTGCAACTTATTGTGCAATTGCATCATATATGTTTTCGCTGATAATGCAAAACTACTTTCGACTTGTAATCTCCATACTATGGGTTAGCATGTCTTATGCATATACATATAATCACGCCTTAATCCCTAATGGGGTAGGCAGAGCGTAAACGACCTAAACAAAGGTCGTTTACGTAACTTCCATGCTGGCCTAGGCTCCTAGGAGCGAAAGAAAAACGTAGAATGTGCCAGCTGCATTTCCTCCCGCGCATGCTGTATAAACCAGCTAAGGGATCCGAGGGTTTCAGTATATTGTAATTTAGGCGATGGGCTGACAACCTGTCACTACAGCAATATACAAATCTATCTTAAATAACTCTCGAAACTTTGTCAGACGTGGCAAAACGACCTTTGTTTAGGTCGTTTACGCTCTGCCTACCCCATTAGGGATAAAGGCGTGATTATATGTATGTATGTATGTACAAAGGTTGTTCAACAACGTCTGACAAAGTTTTGAAGGTAAGATAGATTTATAGCTATATTGCTGCAGTGACAGGTTATCAGCCCATCGTCTAAATTGGAATATACTGAAACCCTCGGATCCCTTAGCTGGTTTTTACAGCATGCCCGGGAGGAAATGCAGCTGGCACATTCTATGTTTTTCTCTCGCTACCAGTCCAGCATGGCAGCTTTGGATTTGCAATGTATAATCTCCATATTATGCGTTAGTATGCAGTCTCAATGTCATTTTATCTACCGGATGTAAGGGACAGCGTCCCGCTAACTGATCGGGTTTGCTCAGTCAACTAAACTGAACTATAATCAGGATTTTATTTCAGTTAGTGAAAAAAAAAATGTCCTTTTCATACAAAATGACCACCTTGATCAGAATTTGTATGGAAAACCAATTATTATTTTTACACTTCCTGAAAAATATATCCTGGTGATACTTGAGTTTCGTTGACTGAGCAATCCCTGTCAGTTAGCCGGACGCTGTCCCTTACACCTCGTATTGTTTTACTTTTGAAAATCTTGTCAGACTCACAACGTGATCACACCTAATATTTTGCACATTTCTTCTATGCTGGATCGGGAGCGTGAGAAAAACAAAGAATGTGCCAGTTGCATTTTCTCCCGGGCATGCTGTAAAAACCAGCTAAGGGTTCCGAGGGTTTCAGTACCTTTATTGCAATTTAGACGATGGGCTGACCACCTATCACTACAGCAATACTTACAAATGTACCTTACATAACCCTCAAACGTGGCCGAACGACCTTACCTTAGGCCGTTTACGCTCTGCCTACCCCATTAGTGATATAAGTGTTATTACATGCATGTATGTATGAAAAGTCCACAGAGCACAGAATGTCATCCTCGAGCCCGCAAAAAGATTTGAAAGGATATATTTGACACGCTTAAAATTCTGTTTTTTAAATAACTGATGTCAGACTAAGAATAGGTTTTTTTTGTTAGAATTTGACAACCAAGTCAAATTCTTTGTAATTTGTACGTAAACAAAAGTCTAGACAAAACTATTGTGTGCAAAGTACACGTACGTTGTCTTATTAAAGTACGCGTAACTGCCTCCGTGGTCTAGTGGTTAGAGCCATGGGCTTACGATCCGGAAGTCATGCGTTTGATTCCCAGGGGGAAACACGAAGTTGATATTTGTCAATTTATCACTTTGTGAGGTTTTTCCCAGTTTGGTTAGGACCTTGCCGGCAGAATCATCTGATTGTCCGAAAAGAAAAAAGATTCCGTGCCGTTGGTCCCGGTCGCTATCTTTGATATTAGTCGTTACTCAAAACCATGTCAGAGGCCAAATAGCTGTGCTACTAGGCTGTTTGAAAACTGACACCAGGGTTCATTGGGTCGTTGTTCGACTCAAGAACCCAGTCGCTAAGAAGAAGACGGTATCACTACATAGTATAAAACAAAGTCTCTTTCTCTGTCCCTATATCCCTATGTATGCATAAATCTTTAAAACTACGCAACGGATTTTGATGCGGTTTCTTTTAATGGATAGAGTGATTCAAGAGGAAGGTTTACATGCATAATATAGTAGAGAAAAAAACTACACATGTTACTTGAGGAAAGTTTTACATTTTACCGCTTCGTGGGTAGAATTTTCTTCCATGCTGGACTGGGAGAGATAGAAAAACATAGAATGTTCCAGCTGCCCTTCCTCCCGGGCATGCTGTTGAAGTCAGCAAAAGGGACTCGAGGGTTACAGTGTATTGTAATTTAGGCGATGGGCTGACAACCTGTCACTAAAGCAATACATATTACAATCTAAAATTGCTCTCAAAGCGCCGGCGACGAAGGTACGAGGCGTTAAACGCTCTGCCTACCCCGTAAGGGATAAAGGCGTGATTTATGTATGTATGTGGGTAGAATCACAACTTAAAAATATGGTCAGCTATTGTTTTACATCTTAAGTATATTAAACTCATCTTAAGCCAATGCAACTGCATGTTAATATAATGGCAAAGGCGAATGGGTTTCGAGGTAATAGCCTTGTTTTGCAGCAAACCTTATCTGAGCAAGAAATTAATTCATTTGCTATTAACCTATCTGCAAATGTATGGAGATGACGTCAGCGCATCGAATGCCGACTGTGCTATATTTATGGTCATTTCATTGTGACAAAAAGGAAAAACAAATATTGTATCTGTATTTAAATTCTTCTTCTTCTGTCGAGTGGGTATCGAGTCTATCGACCCGATGAACCCTGGTGTCAGAGTATTTAAACCACCTAGTAGCACAACTATCAGGCCTCTGACATGGTTTGAGTAACGACCACTATCAAAGACAGCGACGGGGACCGACGGCTTAACGTGCCCTCCGAAGCACGAAATCTTTTTCTTTTTCGGACAATCAGGTGATTGCAATGTCCTAACCAAACTGGGGAAAAATTCACAAAGTGATAAAGTCTCAAATATAAATTTTGTGTGTTCCCCCTTGGAAATCGAACCCAGGCCCTCCAGATCAGGAGTCCACGGCACTAGCCACTAGACCACGGAGGCAGTTAAATTAAATTGTATTTAAATGATATTCGTTTTCTGACCCGTAGTTTCGCTCTTGGATACTTAAGATTTCAGTGGACGAGGTACTAAAATTCTTTGGGTCTAAAAGTATCTTAATTATTGTTTATTCCCAGTTGTTATACCGGGTGTAAGGGACAGCGTCAACCGCGAGCAACCCCTATCAGTTTTCGGGACGGGACAGCGTCTCAGTCAACGAAACTGAACAACGTTCACCAGGAAATTCTTCCAGGATATGAAAAAAAAAATAACTTTCCATTCAAAATTACCACCACAATCAGACAATTTATATGGCAAAATCTTCCTGAAAAAAAAAAACCTCCTGATAGTTGTTCAGTGTCGTTGACCGAGCAACCCCTATCAGTTTGCGGGACGCTGTCCCTTACACCCCGTTTAGTTGACTAAACGGGATGGCAGATTGATCTGCGTATACCAAATTTCATGGAAATCCGTCTCGCTATTTTAGTGTGCAAAACGTTACGATCGGATCAAATCAAGTCATAGGATCTATTGCTCTATTAGTTATTGGGCGTTGTTCCACTAGACGGCACGGCAACGACATGGTAACGTACCGATTGCCGTTGCCGTACCGGCAAGTGGAAAAGCGTGCCATATAATTTAATTAATTTTCATAGATTATCTCTTCCAAGGTACCGTCGACGGTGCCGTGGCGTCGCCGTTCCCGTCGCAGTGCCGTCTAGTCGAAAAACGCTCAATTTGTGACTGACGCATGTAACGATTTTTTTATAGGTACTACCTATATGTAGTTTTTCGGTTTTCGAATTTCATATGTACGTTTATTCGGCGCTTTTTCCGTGCTTCGGAAGGCACGTTAAGCCGTTGGTCCCGGTTAATATCGTTTAATACCATAGATATTAGTCGTTAAGCCATGACAGAGGCCAATGCTAAGCATTGGCGGCTTGAAAACTCTGACCTAATCTAGGATTGGGTCTGGTTTCCCTTCTGGGTTGCGGAGGTCAGATGGCAGTCGCTCTGTGTAAAAACCAGTACCCTCGTTCAATCCCCTAGATTAGGTAGCCGACCCCGTGATATACGGGATAAGGCTAGGGAGATGATGATGATGACTACCTATATGTAGTTAGATTGAATTCGTGTACGATTGAGTTCATGGAATACTAACTAAGGCATGCGCAAAAGCCTTAATAGAAATTAAATTACATTACCGTTGTTGAGTCATAATCATAATAATAGATAATGTACCTAGTGCATACGTAATAGCCCTGAGATTATACTAAGTATTAACACTTCAAAAGTCGACGATCTTCATCTTGTTACATACATACATATAATTACGCCTTTATCCCTAATGGGGTAGGCAGAGCGCAAAAGACCTAAATAAAGGTCTATCCACCACGTCTGACAAAGTTTTGAGGGTCATTTAAGATAGATTTGTAGGTATATTGCTGTAGTGACAGGTTGTCAGCCCATCGCGTAAATTACAATATACTGAAACCCTCGGATCCCTTACCTGATTTTTACAGCATGCTCGGAAGGAAATGCAGCTGGCACATTCTATGTTTCTCTAGCTCCCAGGCCAGCATGCATCATCTTGTTGCTGCATAGATATCTACTTAATTGACGTAGAGTTCTACGATTTGTTTTTAAAATCTGTGCTAGAGATTTTTTTAATACTAAGCGTAGGATCATGGCCTAGGACGATAATAGTGAGTATATTTCAGGCAGCCGTTAGTGCAGCAACACACAGGCGTCAGTAACTGCGCTTAAGGTTGCGGTCAACACACTGTCAATGCTTTTTGTATTGCCTACAACACACATGCGTCATCTTAGGCGCTGCGCGTGCGTACTGGCAGAGGAATGCGCCGGCGTAGAGCTCCTCGCTACGCGCGTAGTTTTTAAGGTGACGCATGTGTGTTGTAGGCAAGGCAAAAGCATTGACAGCGTGTTGAGCGCAACCTTACGCGCAGTAACTGACGCCTGTGTGTTGCTGCACTTAGATCCAATGCAATCGGCCCAAAACTTTTTGGTCTTTGGAAACAGACAGGATGGATAATTTGTGTCCAGAAGAGAACTTCACACTGCTCTTTATAATGACTCAATTATAATCTAGTTTTCTTTCTCTATGGTATAAATGAGGATAGGCTAAACCATAATAAGTCAATCTCCTATCCTTTTCCAATTATATTATAATTATGCATGCTGGACTGGGAGAGATAGAAAAACATAGAATGTTCCAGCTGCCCTTCCTCCCGGGCATGCTGTTGAAGTCAGCAAAAGGGACTCAAGGGTTACAGTGTATTGTAATTTAGGCGATGGGCTGACAACCTGTCACTATAGCAATACATATTACAATCTAAAATTGCCCTCAATTTTTGTCAGACGTGGCGAAAGCGCTTTTTACGAGGTGTTAAACGATCTGCCTACCCCGTAAGGGATAAAGGCGTGATTTATGTATGTATGTATGTATGTTATGTTTATTATAACAAATTATCATTAATCTCGTTTTAGAAAAGTCAAATACTTTCAAAAATTAACAACCTTTATGAGAATAAAGACAAATCAGCAAACATCTATTGTTCAAAAAGCTCTTGTCTCCAGAAATTAACAAAAAAAAATATAATAAAAATCGTACTCGTAAAATTCATAAATAATAATTAAAAAGAACTTATCTAAAAGGGTTTATATTACCGCAGTCATGGATGAACACAATTTCCTATCTAATATAAAAGAAGTAAAATACTTCATTCTTCCATGCTGGACTAGGAGCGATAGAAAAACTTAGAATGTGTCAGCAGCATTTCCACCCGGGCATGCTGTAAAAACTGGATAAGGGATCCGAGGGTTTCAGTATATTGCAATTCAGGCGATGGGCTGACAACCTGCCGCTACAGCAATATACCTACAAATCTATCTTAAATAACCCTCAAAACTTTGTCAGACGTGGCGGAACGACCTTTGCATGGTCGTTTACGCTCTGCCTACGAAATTGGGGATAGAGGCGTGATTAGATGGTATTTCTACGTATCCATGGGAAATGGTGCATTAGTCCTAATGGTGTTTAAGTATTGGTTGTACTTGTTTTTCAGCTAAATAATAGTAAACCTAACATAAACCATGCTGATAAGTATTTAAATTTTGTTCTAAATATGCAAGGATATGTTGATAACACTACACAAGTATTAAACTTACCTAGTAATTGTTAACAACTTGTAACGTAGGTAAATTCTACAATGACAATTACTAGAATTGTAAATAGAATGTGGAGTATTTTGATATAAATTTTACTTAATTGGATACTAGATTTATGAATAGAGTCTATTAACTTTATTTATGATATTATTAAATCTTTGTGAAGACTAAATACATTTGAATAAATCTGAGCTCTGACTGCATTAAATGAGCATTCTGCCACAAACTGTGGTAATACTTGACAAAGGCCCGTATTTGTAATCAGCACTTGAGACTGACAGCGAGTTTGAGTTCGTATCAGAAATGTCATTTCAGTACATTATAAACTGTGAAATCCATACTTAATACATACATACATATAATATACCTAGAATTCTATCTTAAATAACCCTCAAAACTTTGTCAGACGTGGCGGGACACCTTTGTTTAGGTAGTTTACGCTCTGCCTACCCCATTAGGGATACAGGCGTGAATATATGTATGTATGTATACATATAATCACGCCTTTATCCCTAATGGGGTAGGCAGAGCATAAACGACCTAAACAATGGTCGTTACGCCACGTCTGACAATGTTTTGAGGGTTATATAGATAGATTTGTAAGTATATTGCAGTAGTGACGGGTTGTCAGCCCATCACCTAAATTGCAATATACGGAAACCCTCCCTCCATCCCTTAGCTGGTTTTTACAGCATGCTCGGGAGAAAACGCAGCTGGCACATTCTATGTCTTTTTATCGCTCCCAGGCCAGCATAGAAGAAAATCCATACTGAATATTGCTCTCAATCTTGAGATCGCTTTATAAATACAGACTTAAATATCTTATGTTAGGTTTGCTGTAGGAAATTTCTTTTTAGAAATAAGTAGTGCCTGTTGTGTATCAGTTTGATAATGTATTTGTCTCATTTCGATTTCTATGTAGGTACCTAGGTACGTAAAATAAATGCTTAAATAAATAAACTGTTGCTAATGGATCTATATGGATAACTCTTGAAAAAATTGTCACATAAACGTCCACCCACAATACTGCATATATAGGTTAAGAGCAAAATAAAATAAAACATATGAAGATGTGAGAGCCGGAAACATTGCAAAAAGATATTAACCTACTTAAACAAGTCGTCAGAAGAACAATATGTACAATAATTTCATTTATTTTATTATAATTTGCTTTTCAATGTGCAAATGACAACTTGTATAGAGACAGGAAGTGCATAAAATGTTCTTGGTATTTGTTGACTCATGCTTAATAGGTATTATACCTATTACTAAATCTACATACATATATTCACGCCTTTATCCCTAACGGGGTAGACAGAGCGTAAACAACCTAAACAAAGGTCGTTCCGCCACGTCTGACAAAGTTTTGAGGGTTATTTAAGATAGACTTGTAGGTATATTGCTGTAGTGACCCATGTCAGCCCAACGCCTAAATTACAATATACAGAGACCCTCAGATCCCTTAGGTGATTTTTACAGCATTCCCGAGAAGAAATGCAGCTGGCACATTCTATGTTCTTTTCTTGATTCCAGCCAACACGGAAGAAACTACTAAATGTATTTGGCTATTTATTGTGCCTCAAAGCTGGAGGTTAAGGAAATCTTCTACCTGCAATACATACATACATACAGTCACGCCTCGATCCCTAATGGGGTAGGCAGAGCGTAAACAACCTAAACAAAGGTCGTTCCGCCACGTTTGACAAAGTATAGAGGGTAATTTAAGATAGATGTGCAGGTATATTTCTGTAGTGACAGGTTGGCAGTCCATCGCCTAAATTGCAATATACTGAAACCCTCGGATCCATTAGCTGGTTTTTACAGCATGCCCGGGAGGAAATGCAGCTGGCACATTCTATGTTTTTCTTTCGCTCCCAGTCCAGCATGGAAGTGCAATAGTTTGTTAAAGAAAACTACTGGTAAGTAATATTTCCTCAAACAAACAAATAACATTAATAAGTTCTAGAAGTTCATGGCCACATGGGTGGTTATTAAAAAAAATAAGAATGCTTTTAATAATTTACGAGTCTCTTGAACTCAAAGCTATAAAAATATCACGCTTTCAAGTTGTCAAGTAAATTCAGGTGTGATGCCTTGAGAGACTATTTGAAAAAAAAACTGTGTAAATTATTCATTATTTTACATATTATGCTATTAAAACGCAATCCGTTTTTCTCAGATATACTATTATCAAGTTTTAAGACAGGCTTTTAGCTTAGCAACACTCAGCTCAGAATAAACAAAATTAATTTAGCACATCTATCTTCCTGACTTCAAAGAACTTGTATACATACAAACCATATGGCGAAGGTGTATCTTAAAAAAAGCTTGGTAACAAAGCACAATAGACGGTCTGTATTTTTATCTCGTTCTATATTTGGACTGCGGCTAAAAATGTGGCCAGTTCGGTCGGTTATTCTTGTTATAGCACTACTATGGGTCCAATTCTACATAGATGTACATCGCATACAGAGTCGAAACTTTAAAAAGCTATAAGGTAAAAATTACTTCAAAGTTTTAAACATTAATCGTAGCTACTGATTTTACAGAAATTTTACTGAAAATAACGTTTCAAATGTTCAGCGTTCAAATAATTTAAGGCTGACTTTTTTAAGACGCTAAGATTAGCCGGATAAGGCATTTAACGTTTCTAAGTCGCGTAAATTGACGCGCGAATTGTAGTTAAAATTTTCATGTCATTTAAATTTGACCGTTGCGTACGTGCAGAATAACCTTCTGGAGCGAAACGACCAAAGTGTCAAAATGACCAAAACAATAATGGTTTACCCACGTCAAATTAAGATTTTTAGTTCAAGCGGCATTCTAGAATTGAGCCCTATAGTATACGGAATGGCAGCACTATAACGTGCTATAAGTATAGACCTATAGCACGTTATAGTGCGGCCATTCCTGGAGCGTTTATAAATAGAACGTTTATTTAGTCATGCTTGACCATATACGTCAAGTGTGGCATCAATGAACTTATATGCTTGATACAGGAAAGGCGTATTTGAATTTACGAGGTGATCGTATGGGGAGCGAGATTTGAAATGTCAATGGATCCTACACGTGCCTATCTTTTGAATTCGTTTCAGTAGTTTTGTGCTAAAGAATGAATAGGTATATATACTATCTAATTGAAATCGTTAATGGCTACCAAGATTTCATTTATTTACAATTTTTTATAAAACACTTTCAGATTTGATTGAGTTTTAGTATGATGCATACATACATATAATCACGCCCTTATCCCTAATAGGGTAAAGAAAGGTCGATCCGCCGCGTCTGACAAAGTTTTGTGGGTTATTTAAAATTGATTTGTAGGTATATTGAGACATTTGTATTTTTAGTGACATTTGTTGTGTGTTGTTGTTTTAGTGACTATTGTTGTCAGCCCATCGCCTAAATTACAATATACTCAAACCCTCAGATCGCTTGGCTGATTTTTACTGCATGATGGCACATTCTATGTTTTTCTCTCGCTCCCAGGCCAGCATGGACGTTAAGTATGATGTCACAGAATAAAGTCGATACTGCAATTTTGTAAACATAATCATTATCACTTTCAAAAATATTATGATAAAGAGATATCATGAGTATGATTAAAATAATTATGATATAATCAAGAAACATTTTTGGAGAATGCCTCGAAATCAGTCTTCATTTCTCAGAAAATATTATCATTTGCAATTTTCCTTTATGACATCACATTAACGTCTCGTCTTGATGTCTTACTTTGCTTGCATTTATAAGCCATTTTAACAGTTTAACCTCCTTAAGATGATTGCCCTGCCGTGTCTTTTTAAGAACCGCAGTTATTTTCGGTTGCAATTTATTTTATAATCCAATTTGTTCAGTCAGGCGACACCAATTCTTTATGGCTATTGACTGAAAATATTTCCTTTCATGCTGGACTGAGAGTGAGAGAAAAACACAGAAGTTGTCAGCTGCATTTCCTCCCGAGCATGCTGTAAAAGCTAAGGGATCCGAGGGTTTCAGTATATTACAATTTAGGCGATGGGCTGACAACCTGTCACTACAGCAATATACCTTCAAATCTACCTTAAACAACCCTCAAAACTTTGTCAGACGTGGCGAAACGACCTTTGTTTAGGCCATTTACGCTCTGTCTACCCCATTGGGAATAAAGGCATGATTATATGTATGTATGTATTTAGTCTTTCATGAATACATATAGTCAAAATATTTATTATATATAGTATTTTTTAATCAATGTCATTATCTCATTACTTGCCTTCTTAAAAATGTGTAAGCACCAAATACATACATACATATAATCACGCCTTTGTCGCTAATGGGGTAGGCAGATCGTAAACGACCTAAACAAAGGTCCATCAGATCCATAAAGTACAATATACAAAAGCCCTCGAATCCCTTAGCTGGTTTTTATAGCATGCCCGAGAGGAAATGCAGCTGGCACATTCTATGATTTTCTCTCGCTGCCAGTCCAGCTTTGAATAAAATAATTTAATACAGAAAGGAAGAACAGATTAAAATCATCCATCTTACATGTTACAGTAGCATCGCAATACCACTTCTGTAGGTCTGCTGTAAGAAATTTCTCCATAAAAATAAGTGCCTGTTGTGTCTTTTTTCTTTATTATGTACAATAAAATAATAAATAATAACAAATAATGTGTACCTGTAATTTAATGTCGTTGAATACAATGCACCTTCCATGCTGGTCTGGGAGTGAGAGAAAAACATAGAATGTGCCAGCTGCATTTCCTCCCGGGCATGCTGTAAAAACCAGCTAAGGGATCCGAGGGTTTCAGTATATTGCAATTTAGGCGATGGGCTGACAACCTGTCACTTCAGCAATATACGTACCAATCTATCTTAAACAACCCTCAAAACTTTGTCAGACGTGGCGGAACGACCTTTGTTTAGGTCGTTTACGCTCTGCCTACCCCATTAGGGATAAAGGCGTGATTATATGTATGTATGAATACAATGCAAGAGACTTCAGCAGACAAGCAGACTTGCCCTTCAAAAAGTTGTACAAAATATGCATTACTAGTAGTAAATAATGGGCAATTTGATTACATACATACATACATAAAATCACGCCTTTATCCCTTACGGGGTAGGCAGAGCGTAAAACGCCTCCTAAAAGGCGCTTTCGCCATGTCTGACATAAATTGAGGGCAATTTTAGATTGTAATGTGTATTGCTGTAGTGACAGGTTGTCAGCCCATCGCCTAAATTACAATACACTGTAACCCTCGAATCCCTTTTGCTGACTTCTACAGCATGCCCGGGAGGAAGGGCAACTGGAACATTCTATGTTTTTCTTTCTCTCCCAGTCCAGTATGGAGAATTTGATTACGTGGCTTAAATAAATAGAATAGATCGTATCATACAAGAACAAATACCTAATAAGGTACCGTACTAGTAACAAGAAATATGAGATTACCTGATTAACTGTACTGACTATTTATGTGGTCAACATTTAAGTCAGACTATAAACTGTACCAATCTATTAAGTTTTAGCATAGAGTTTTATTCTTACACGTGTTTCTCAAAAAAAATATATTATAACCAATCCCATTTCATTTATGCTGGACTGGGAGCGAGAGAAAAACATAGAATGTGCCAGCTGCATCTCCTCCCGGGCATGCTGTAAAAACCAGCTAAGGGATCCGAGAGTTTCAGTATATTGCAATTTAGGCGACGGGCTGACAACCTGTCACTACAGCAACATACCTAAAAATATATCTTAATTAATTCTCAAATCTTTGTCAGACGTGGCGTTTACGCTCTGCCTACCCCATTAGGATTAAAGGCGTGATTATATGTATGTATGTATGTACCAATCCCAAATAGGTACTCACATACCTACTTCTAATTATAAATATTTCTGTTCATTTGCCATTGGAACGTACCAATTGTTTTAATGCATTGATGTTTTTTATAAACAACATTCAAAGCTAAAAATAGATTCCAAGGTTTCCTTATCTAACGCAACGCAACGAAAAATGCGAGATTGTTTTTAAAGTTCCTCACGAAAACAGGTCTATGTTTTTGGAGCAGGTTTAAGTGTAATGTAATAATGACACTATGATTACTTCCATGCTGGACTGGGAGAGATAGAAAAACATAGAATGTTCCAGCTGCCCTTCCTCCCGGGCATGCTGTTGAAGTCAGCAAAAGGGACTCAAGGGTTACAGTGTATTGTAATTTAGGCGATGGGTTGACAACCTGTCACTAAAGCAATGTATATTACAATCTAAAATTGCTCTCAATTTTTGTCAGACGTGGCGAAAGCGCTTTTTACGACGCGTTAAACGCTCTGCCTACCCTGTAAGGGATAAAGGCGTGATTTATGTATGTATGTATGTAATAATGACACTCATGACAAAGATTAAAGGCACACATTGAGAAAATAGACATACTTCTACACTCTTACGTCTATGTAACCAATCGAATATTATTCCTACCATTATTTAAAACGGCCTATATTTTCGTAGCAGATTTAGGTGTCATGACAAAGATTGAAGGCACATTGTAACGAATCGAATATTATTCCTACGCAGATTCGTACCTAGTGATCTGAAATATCCCAAGTCTTCGTAGTCTGATTAATGAGTGTTTTTTAATAATACTTGATATGATTATGAAGCATGTTTAACTTCTTCTTAGCGAGTAGATTCTCGAGTCATACTACCCGATGAATCCTGCAATGTCCTAACCAAACAGGGGAAATCTCACAAAGTGATAAATTGACAAATATCAACTTTTGTGTTCCCCCTGGAAGGGGGAATCGAACCAAAGACCTCCGGATCGTAAGCCCATGGCTCTGACCAGTAGATCACGAAGGCAGTTAATAACGTTTAACGTGTATTAACTTACAACGTACTAAATTCAAATTCATGTCATAAAATATCAGAAAGATATAGATAAGATGACGATGGGGTAGATAAAACAAGTTCAGGTCTATAATAATAGTCCTCCCACCGATTTTCGGTGATGGCGGCCAATCTCCCGGAGATCAGCCAACTGCGCAGGACTTGTTTTTAGTGCCCAAGTGTTTGCGCTACACACAGGTGCACTCTCTATTCCTTCAATCCCTTATTCTGATGATTGACTGATACGACCAGAGAGAAATCAGGCGCAGGACCGACTATTTACATGCCCATCCGACAGCATGGATCAACTTACTTTTCGGACAATCAGTTGATCAGCCTGCAATGTCCTAACCAAACTAGAAACAACAACACAAAGTCATTGTCCCCCGCCGGGAATCGAACCCGGGACCTCCGGGTCGAGAGCCCATGGCTCAGACCGCTAGACCACGGAGGCAGTTCAGTTCAGTTCAGGTCTATAATGAAGGTCTAGAAAGAATCGAAGAAGCCTATAATTTCTAATCCTCTTTCTTCGGATGGGTGTTACAAATGAAAGTTAACTAGTAATTCCAGTCTAGACATCTTATTACTCTTGTTACTTTACAACGTTATATTCACAAGGTTTAAGGGAAACGCTTGAAATATTTAAAAAAATATTAGAAATGCCGAATCAAAAATTCGACCTCTGACGAGATTTGAATTTTTGATTTGTTATTTCTAATATTTTCAGAAATAAAATAGCACTGTGAGTGCAAAAACTTTTACAAAATATTTTTTAGAATTTAGAGTTAATGTCATGTCACATGTGACTATTTAACTATTCTTAAAAAAAATACTTTCTTGTCATAAATGGGCTAGCATGAATAATATATTTAGTACTAGCGACCCGCCCCGGCTTCGCATGGAAATCATCAGTGTTTCTCTACTACATTCTGCATGTATTATACATATAAACCTTCCTCTTGAATCACTCTATCCACTAAAAGAAACAGCATCAAAATCCGTTGCGTAGTTTTAAAGATCTAAGCATACATAGGGATATAGGGACAGAGAAAGCGACTTTGTTTTATACTTTTGATTTATGTGCAATAAAGAATATTTGTATTGTATTGTACGTATTACATACGGCGAAAGTGCGTTGCTTTTCGTGGGATATAAGGTTGATTTTCTCATCTGCCGGTATTTCATTTATGTAGCTGCAGATTAGATTAGAATATCTGCCAAGTCCCGCGTTATTTTATATCACAATGAAAATTGTCACCACGAGAAGTAGGTCAAACCGCCGCCTCTTTATAAAAATAATATTTATGTTAGTTTATACGCATTCATTTATTTTAAAACAACCAAGCAGTTGCTTATTAGGAACTAAGCTGCTCGTACAGCCACTCAATAGGTACAATTTATCCTACTCAGTTTTGCTTAAACTAACCCTACCTGTGACCACTAATGATTGTTAAAATGTAACTAGCTTATTTAGTCTACCTAGATACCTACTTATATTTTTATTTTAAGACCACATTCGTATTGTATGTAAATAAATAGGTAATAAACAGTAGGCGTTAATAGGTATTCTATGTATTTCTCCTAGCTAGCGGTGACCTTGTTCTCGATCGTTGCTAAGTGCGTTGTATCATCGCTATAATGTGCCTCTTTATTGAAATGTGCAAAGAAACTGCTAATTTATTTGTTTTACGTGCTAAAAATAGCATAGCAAAACTCTTTTTGCAGCGCCCTCTGTGAAACCAGGCGATAAACAACTTTTGAAATGGTTCCGCTACTCGATACTAGATGTCGCTACGCGTCGTTTACGCTGCCGAAATTTCTGTAGAGAATAATATATTTTTATGATGATTTTCATAAAAAATATTCGCAATGCAATATTAATACAGTTTATATTTTTTCCTATATTTATAAAAAAAAATTGATTATGTTACAAATTGCAATGTCTTATTGATTATTTTTTATCCTTGATCTGTCAAATCAAAGTATCTACTACCTTTTTGAAACGGAAGTCAAATCGCATGCACTAAACGTGCTATATATCCAAAAATACGACAAACATTTAAAGGTCCTATTGACAAAGAAGTTAGTTCCGTGTCTCCATTGACAATTGACGAGGAAGGCTAGTCAAGCTGTCGCGCTCTATCGCTCACGGCGGTCGAGTTACAAGCCCGGTCATACTTTTAAGACCACTTTAGTCAAAAGTACAACAGTACACTGCTGGACGTGGGCCTCCCCAAAATTGGGAGTATATGCCATACTCACCACGCTTGGCAGGCGGGTTGGTGAGCGCAGTAGCAGTTTTCCATTCACAGGGAACTAATTCCCTGGATTTATCCCTTAGTCGCAAGTTAAAGAAAAGTTATGTGGTGATGCTATTCTAACCCGGCACCACACGGGTCAAAAGTAATATGGTCCATAAAGGAGAATATTAATTATGTTCCTCACATTTACTATTTGCACGATCTTTTTAATTAAGCCTCTTTGTTGTTACATTGCTGTCAGACCCTTCAGGGGTTCATTTCCGTATTACTTCGTAAATTTTAAATTGCTTACCCGTCGTCATGTATGTTCAATAATGTGTTCGTGCAGGTTTGAAGTGGGTTTGTGTGCGTGCTGCCGTCTAGTTAAGACGGCTCTTGTACCCGATGGCATGGGGGAAACGAGGTGAAACAGATCGGGGGGGAGTGCCTCTTCTTTAGCGTTAGCTAATATTATATACTCTTTGCCAGAATTTAGGCCTCCATCATCCATCCCCCAAGTCCAGCGCCTGACGCATCCCGCGATCTTTATCTACGCTGAGTGCAAAAATCACCGAATAAACATACATACATATAATCACGCCCTAATGGGTCAGGCAGAGCATAAACGACTGAAACAAAGGTCGTTCCGCCATGTCTGTTTTGAGGGCTATTTAAGATAGATTTGTAGGTATATTGCTGTAGTGATAGGCTGTCAGAACATCGCCTAAACTGCAATATACAGAAACCCTCGGATCCCTTAGCTGGTTTTTACAGCATTCCCGGGAGGAAATGCAGCTGGCACATTTTACGTTTTTCTCTCGCTCCCAATCCAGCGTCGAATAGAATCAGCGAATAAAACTGGATAAAAAAATATTTGAATCGAAAATGCAGAGTATGCCTAACAATGTCTTACTATAATACTTAGTCGTCTCCGACTGTAGGCTGTATCGAGTCAATGAACGATCAGATCAAACCAGGATGTCACAGTTTTTGAGAAATCGGGAATCAAGTTGACCAACCAATCAACCATAGCGGTTGAGTCACTGAACCGCTTAAATACCTCGGATTTGGCTAAAACCATATTTCTGACACACGTCAATAACTTCCATGGTGGACTGGGAGATATAGAAAAACATAGAATGTGCCAGCTACATCTCCTACCAGGCATGCTGTAAAAATCAGCTAAGGGATCCGAGGGTTTCAGTATATTGCAATTTAGGCGATGGGCTGACAACCTATCACTATAGCAATTTACCAATAAATCTATCTTAAATAACCCTCAAAACTTTGTCAGATGTGGCGCTCTGCCTACCCCATTAGGAATAAAGGCGTGATTATGTGTATGTCAGTAAAATAAAATCGCCTTAAGGGCTAGGCAGACAGTTCAACAGCCAATCAAAAGCCAATTTCTCCACGTAGTCTGAAGAAGATCTTATCTTACCACTAGTGTCCTACCTACTGCAAGGCAAAGGCCTCTCTTAAGACTCTCCACGACTCTCTATCCTGGTGATTGTTCCGCCAGTCCTCTAGGAATCCAACGATCTTATCAAACAGAAAAAAATAGGCTCTGAAATTAAATAAATATCATCATCATCATATATTTTTTGCCCACATCTACCCACTGCGGAGTCTAGGCCTCTTCTCAAAAAACTATATTCTCATAGTGTCCCCAGCAAGGAATCAAACCTGTTACACCTTAGGTCATATCATACGCAACGCATACAGTGACGTGAGAGCGAATCAAGTGCGCAAAAGCACAGTGCGCTGAAAGATGTCATTTTCATTTCTACCCAAGGTAGAAGATGAAGCGAGTTTACAAAAAAACAATATGCTTTAAATAGTAAAGCCCATTTTACTATCCCCCGAAATATACCTGAACTAAGGCACGGAGGTAAGAGAACAACTCTTCAACTAAACTATCTTCTTTTTTCAGATCTAATTTCTTCTCAAAAATCCTAAGCAGCTGCTAAATTCTGTGTTTATTGTTAGTTTTTTTTAAAAGACATATTTTTATTTGTTTTAAAAGCTTTAATTTTAACTTTTCTATTCATCCTATGAAAACGAAGCACTGTATTCAGACAGAAACATCAATATGTACGTAGATTCGCTTGTGTAAACGATAGATGTACTACATTAAAGGCTTACGGTGGAGATCTAAGTTAAAAGCTGTAGCTTGACATGTCGACATGTAAGGTAGTTATGGATGGTAGAAGTATTTTTTTAAACGTGAAACAGTTCAAAGGACGTACAAATTTTAAATTCAAGATATTATTGCAAGCACTAAACTTAAATAATATCGTATTTAGAAACCATTAAAATTATAGATGCCTTTTAAATGTATTCAACACACGTGTAAACAATAAACTTACATAAAATATGTATTTAAATTTTCTAATTACTAGTCTTTAACATAGATGTTTGTGGGCAAATAGGATCATTAAAATGTATCTGTATTAGTAGTAGGCAATGAGTTGAGAAGACAGATGATACAGAACTACTTAACGTACTTTTTATGTAATTCAATGTAATTAATAATATTTTTTATTAACTGTTTTTATTAAAAAAAAAAAAAAATTTTATATTGATTATATTAGATGTGTATGTATGTATGTTTTTTATATTGATTAGATTAGATTTAATGTTGTTTATAAATTGTGTAGTTAATGTTTTTTTTTTGTTATTTCAATTATTTATGGACTGTAATCGTCTGAAATAAAAATATTATTATTTATCTTTACTACTTTGAAATAAAATAAAATATAAGTTTGTTCGTTTAAAAACGGCGATTCGATAGCGAAACCCGCTTTCCCCTTACACTCGGACCGCATTTCAAGTGGTTATAGCCAGTAAATCGGACCGCCGCCGTCGCTGTCGCCAACTCAATATAAAATTATTGTCCACCCGTCTCTATCTCGTGTGCCCGTGCGCTCCTCAATCTACTTCAAATTACGTTCTAAATTCAAATATCTGTTCTTAAAAAGTTCGAAGATACTGGCCGCAAATCGCTGCTGATAAATCGATCAAAATTTATCGATTCGTTGTGACTTTTTAATCTGTGTGATTTGAATAATCGGGAGTGCTGTGTGTGTGTGCGGTTTGTTCATCTGTGCTGTGAATTTCCGCTGTTTTTGACGGATATATCACCAGATATAATTAATTCTATTTCGGTAGGTACGGATATTTTGAGATAATATATTTATTGATTTAGTTTAGTTTCCTCGGTTAATTTAAATGCAAATTTATGGTCTCGTTAGAAGTCTTAAACTGACAGACGTAATAAAACCTGTTAAGCTTTGAATTCCATGCTAATTCATAATTTGATTTTCCTTACTATAAACATACTATAAAATTTAATAAGATTTACTATTTTACATTTTAAAATCACAAAATTTTATGTCAGACGAATATGTTGTATTCAATTCATACTCAAATCTATTTTAGGATATCAGATAAAATTGTGGAAACTGTCAATCAAAACACCTGATTTTCATCTCAACACTTTGATCTTCTCAGAAAGATCGTCTCGTTGATAACAAAATAGCTACCAACTTTTTATCCTTGCATATCGCTCCTGTATATAGGTTATTTAATTTAATACCTATGTTAAATATGTATATTTATTGTATTAAAAAAAACACATATAGTTGAACTTAAAATTAGGACACAACAGGCGAACTTATCTCTATAAGAGATCTCCTCCATAAGAGATTTCTTGGGAATGAAAGAAGGGAAAAACACGAGAACAGATACAATAAGTAAAATTAGAAATTCTAATTAATTATAGTAATACTAATACATATATAACCATAATAGAAATATAATAGAGGACAAAAGACAAATTGATCCTAAAATGTGAAGTATGTTTATTGTTTATTCTTGCTAATCCTACTACCATGTTAAGAAATTTCTGCATTTCCAAAAGGCAAGAGGCCTCAGTTGGCCGTATATTGCATTATGTCACAGCTTTTCATCATCCTAGCTAGTTTGTCACCATTTTTGTATTAATATAAATGGTATCAATAATAATTTTTACCATGTATGTTAACGTCACTTTTTTTGCTAACTTTAAAAGTACGTTAAAGGTGGTTCCCACATCTTGGTTCAACGGTTGTAAACTTGTTATTAGGGACAAACTCAAATTATTTTTTTACGGGTGAAAGGGACAGCGTCCTGCGAACTAATAGGGGTTGCTCAGTCAACGAAACCGAACAATTTTCACCAGAAATTCTTTTCAAGAAGTAAAAAATAATAATTCTGTTTTCCATACAAATTGTCTGATCGAGGTGGTCATTTGTATGGATAGGTCAAATTTTGTTTTCATCTCCTGATTGAATTTCAGTTCAGTGTCGTTGACTGAGCAACCCCTATCAGTTTGCGGGTTGCTGTCCCTTACACCCAGTACAAACCCGAATCTATACTGAACGTATTTAGGTACTTTAAAACTTTTGGATTTATGCTTTCGAATGCTGCACCGGGTGAGTGCACCATAATGTTGCAAGACTTGTAATGTAAATACACAAACATTATAGAAATATCATGCTATTACCCTGGATAGGGTAGGCAGAGCGTAAACGACCTAACCAAAGATCGTTTCGCCACGTCCGACAAAGTTTTGAGGGTTGTTTAAGATAGATTTATAGGTATATTGCTGTAGTGACAGGTTGTCAACCCATCGCCTAAATTGCAATATACAGATACCTTCGGATCCCTTATCTGGTTTACAGCATGCCCGGGAGGAAATGCAGCTGGCACATTCTGTTTTTTCTCGCTCCCAGGCCTGCATGGAAGATTACTAGTATTAGTAGTATAAAAAAAAACTCAGGAATGTAACCGATTAAGAAAACAGTTGTAACAAAAGACAAGTGGAGTTTAATGTGCAGCCTTGTTTGTCGGCATGATGCCTTTCCAACGTTTATCATTAACAGTGCAATAGAATTCTACAGCTTAATGAAGCTGTAATCATTATAACATAATAAACCATTATCGCCTGCGTCCACGCTACGTAGTCCTTGTCGCCTAGCAACTATAGATAATGTGTCAATGTTTTGGGGTTTTACTTTAGGTTCTTGCTGTTGATATAATACGAGAATGGTGATGAGTTTGCAATATTTGCCTTTCGAAAAGACTTCCACAGTGAGTGTTTCAAAGACATAGACATAGACATATAATCACGCCTTTATCCCTAATGGGGTAGGCAGAGCGTAAACGACCTAAACAGAGGTCGTTCCGCCACGTCTGACAAAGTTTTGAGGGTTATTTAAGATAGAATTCTAGGTATATTGCTGTAGTGACAGGTTGTCAGCCCATCGTCTAAATTACAATATACTGAAACCCTCGGATCCCTTAGCTGGATCTTACAGCATGCCCGGGAGGAAATGCAGCTGGCACATTCTATGTTTTCGTTCGCTCCCAGACCAGCATGGAAGTGTTTCAAAGTGCTCTTTATAAGGCGTTGTACCCACTACAACAAAGTAATAATACAACTACAATAACAATTACTTTTGCTCTGACGTAGAAAAAAGTAGTAAGTACTATGCAAATGGACGTAAACACTGAAACGCGAGAGCGAGAGGTTTTGCGCGTTTCCCTGTGTATAAATAAACTCTTACATAATTCTGGACGCAATTTCCTCATTATATATACTTATGCGTGTTATATAAGTATTTATAGAATTATACGTGGAATTCATACATACATATATATATAATCACGAGAGCGTAAACGACGAGCTGCTTGTCCTCCCGGGCAAGCTGTAAAAACCAGCTGAGGGTTCCGAGGGATTCAGTATATTGAAATTTAGGCGATAGGCTGATAATCTGTCACTACAGCAATATACCTACAAATCTATCTTAAATAACCTTCAAAACTTTGTCATACGTGGCGTTACGACCTTTGTTTAGGTAGATTACGCTCTGCCTACACCATAAGGGATAAAGGCGTGATTATATGTATGTTATTCCTTCATTAGCTTGATGTCTAGCATAAATCTGAGTCTGACTGATGTATGCAGGCATTCTAGATCTAGAATGTATCTAAACTAGGCCTCCACCTGTGTTGATATGATTAATTCCATTGAATTCTGATTACGAAATGATTGATTTGATTAGTTAGTTCACTTATTACAAGTTAGCACTCTATAAATAAAGTGAACATATAGCCTGTTTTCTTGTATACATGCATACAATCACGCCTTTATCCCTGATGGGATAGGAACAGCGTAAACGACCTAAACGAAAGGTCACGTCTGACAAAGTTTTGAGGGTTACTTAAGATAGACTTGTAGGTATATTGCTGTAGTGACAGGTTGTCAGCCCATCGCCTAAATTACTATATACAGAAACCCTCGGATCCCTTAGCTGATTTTTACAGCATGCCCGGTAGGAAATGCAGCTAGCACATTCTATGTTTTTCTCTCGCTCCCAGGCCAGCATGGAAGGTAAAATACCTGTTTTCATAAATAGATGTAATTCAGAATAAAAGTAGTTTTTAATAAAATGTTGAAAACGTTCTAAAACACCAAAAATCGACGCAGACATTTTCGTAGGAGTGACTGTCAATTTTCTGAAAATTGTTTTTTGTAATTTGGGGATCTTAGCCTGAAATCTTTTTCGGATTAAGTTTTTATTTTGACATTGTTGTACTTACAATCTAATTATGTATTATTGTAATTTTATTTAATAAATAAATAGTTGCCTCCATTGCAAAAAAGTTTGTGTAAAGTAAAATGTGTTCAGTTCCTCCAATATTTTATCATATTTTGATTTTGACAGACTAAAGTAATCCTAAGTCTTATAAAGATATCGTAATTTATATTCTGTATTAGATATTATGACCAATTATATGAGTACATTAACCTTCTCTAGAAACTTGAAACTTTTTGTTAAACTATAAGCCGCACCGCAACTTGCTACACAAAAAATTTATTAAAGTAAATTTTCCTTAAATCCCGCAACTTGACTAATATTAGTTTTGATATCTGAAGTATTGACACTAGTTAGCACTATATTTGTTGTATAGAAGTGCTTATGTCCGTTGTATCGAGACGTATGTAGGGTGACCATTTATTGAAGTCGAAAAGCTGGACAAGCCAGTTAGTTTATCCGGATTTTTTATATCAAATAATCAAACTCAGCTTTAATTTGAACATCTTTCGGACACCCTCAAAGACAAAAGAGGTTTATTTGCAATTATGAATAATTTGCGGTCATTCAATATGTCTAAAATTGACTTCTGTGCATAAGCCTCCTCCATTAGAAAATAATTTTCTATAGTTCGTGCTTGGCAAGAATATCATATTGGAAAACGCTGGTTTCACAGGGAACACAGTCGTCCGTTCACTAGATTTCTACGTTGACTTTTACAATACCCATGGGAAAGTATCGAGAGTCGCTAGAAAGCATCTCGGTAAATACCGACATCATATGTCTCGATAATACCGGACGCCTGGACACCATAATGTGTGCAGTATCACGCGGTTTCAATTACTGACCGTTCGCTAAACGCTCGCTCAAGTATAGAGCATGCGTCATTATTGTCTCCTATATTACTGTAAAATTTAATTTACTATTCGTCACGTGCTTTCGGATTGATTGTTCGATTGTTATAGTTTGGTGTATAAGTTTAGCGTCTGTTTTCAATTTAGTGTCATCAGGCAGACCATGTCTTTGTTCTTTTGCCAATTTGCAATCCAGTAATATTTCTGGTCCCTAGGATCCAATCTGCAATCTTGAGAGTTGATTTGATTCCTTATCAGTAAGTCTGAGTATTCTTTATTACTCATCTCATCATAAACCAATTACCTATTCAGAAACCCTAGTTTAGCCTAACTGTAAAAAATTGTAACTTGCAAGTATAGCAGAAGGCGTAATATTTGTTTGACGAACTGGTAACTTTATGTTAGGTAATTAATTTAGTACTTGAAAATCCAATAACTTACAAATTATATTTCAAGCTATGATGAGGTCAGTGTAGTTGCCTACGTCAATTTATAAATGATAATATGAAACGGTTTCCTGGGAAAAACAATTATTTAAGGTATTAATATGTAATTTTGCCTTGTGCTTCTGACATCAGACAGAAGGTGTTTGACGTGGCTTACAATTTTTTGTGCAATTATAATGTCATGATATGATATTTTAAATAATTATGCCACTGTGGTATAAGGCAGCTTACAAAGTTCATTATGTCCATCAGCGTTTATGAGAACTGTCAAACCAGTCAAAGCAGCAAGTTTTTTTTCTGGACGATTGAACATTTTTTTATTACGTAAACAAGAATTCTTAGCTGCATTTTAGGACCATTCATTATTAAAAATTGTATTCGAAGAATCTTTTATCCAAAAATCATTAGAAACGTCAATAATTTTCTGTTAAAATCTTGAATACATTATGAAAGTTCGTATATCTAATGAATACGAAATCATTATACATTATTCATCTTCGCTTTTTATCTCTATTGATAAGACTAGGACAATAAACAAATTCCAACTTACGTAAATTAAATACTAGTAAAATTAATGGAACCATTAGTCATACAATCATGGACACTTAATCTACCTATACAATACCATACACATTTTTTTCCGCTCACCTTATAACATTGTGTAGTGATTTTGTATCACACAAATTAGTCACATATTATAAGAGTCAGTTTGTTAAAAGTCACCTTTTCTGTTATGACTTGTGGTATGCTACGTCATTGGGTAAAAGTAATTTAACGTCATACGTATTATTTTACAAATAAAATACATTATTTTCAGTACGTATATCATCCACATACAACGTTCGTGTTGTCACGTCATGTGGAAGGAAAATTCAAAAGTCAATATTTGCTAAAATTTCCAGTGAGATAGACAACTATTGTTTCTGTGGTTAAATATACTAATGCTTCACCGATGAGTTGGAATTTTATCAAATGCGGAAAATCAAAGTTCTGCAGCCCGCATGCTGTTTGAAACGATAGCTATTGATGCATCACTCTTTTGCGTACTGTTGCGGCTATCTTTAATTCTATCATGTTGCGTGGTATGTATATTGATGAATAACCTATCAGGAATATTTTGAATGCAAATAACAAGTTTATCCGTAGATTGTTAAGTTGTTTATTATATTTTAATGTTAAATTGAAGTTTCAGAGCGGTTACACGCTGCATGGTCACGAATAGACTGCAAAGCGAATGTTGAAATCTTATAAGGGAAACCATGTCGGTCGGTCTACCCTCTTTCTCTCGCTCTATTCCATCGAGGTAACAATAAATATAATCGCGGTGATAATCCCGTTTAAAATAATCTAATTGTAGTGAACAACCGCGAAAATCTCAAATCTTATAAGTATATCTGTAGTCAAAGAAATTGCTACATATTTGGGCACACCATTTATTGTAAAGTATTTTTCTTTATTTCTGTGTTTCTGTAAAGTATTTAGATAATTATAGTGGATGTTAAATGCATGAGCTTTCCAATTCCATGCGAATTTATAGTTTGTTTGGTGTAATACTGGCCTGAGTAAACATCAACAGGGCCAACTATAAGCTGCAAAAGTACACTTTGGCAGTATTGTTCAAAGAGTATTAATCGGAATTGTCTGATATAAAATCACCACCACGTACTTATCTATAATTAGGCAATTAGTAGCTGCATAGCTACTGGCACAGTTGGCATAACGTTTGGGAAGATGTTCGAGCCAACTCACGATTAAACGCATCAGAGATCGTGTATTTACGTAGATGACCTGATAATAGCTGGCGGTGATAATGTTTTGTGAAGGGATAGTAAAAAAACAATCCTCATTATTTTCGTTCATAATTTTACATACATACATATATTCACGCCTTTATCCCTAATGAGGTAGGCAGAGCGTAAACGATCTTTTGAGGGTTGTTTGAGATAGATTTGTAGGTATATTGCTGTAGCGACAGGTTGTCAGCCCATCGCCTAAATTGCAATATAGGTACTGAAACCCTCGAATCCCTTACCTGGTTTTTAAAGCATGCCCGGAAAGAAATGCAGCTGGCACATCTACGTTTTCGCTCTCTTCCAGACCAGTTTCGAAGAATTTTAGTTTAATAATTTTAGGACTGATAAAAATGGCATGCTTCTCTTCCCTCTGAATATTTCTGAACGCTATTTTGGATAACTGTTATCCAACTTATTGCTTTGTTTTAACGGCCTTTGATTTTATGATCTAGTAATACTTATGTTCTTATAAAACAATAAGATTCTTTAATTTAAGTATGGTTAATTTTATATGTCATATATTTCAATGTCTATTTATTCCCATTTAAATTACCTTTCAAGGCCTCATATTGTCATAACTCAACCTCTCTCTCATTAGTATTGTTCCAATCCTTGTTTACAAGGATCCTATTATCTGTATTAGGTATTATATCATGTTATTTAGGACAAACGTCAGCATTAACAATGCCTAGCAGCCACTGTCAATGGTAAATTGCCTTCATGTTGCCTGTTATATGCGAGACTGTCCAAGATATGTGATACATGGTAATAAAGTAGACTTTATATTGACTTGTGAAACTAAAATTGCGTTGTTTACGTTGTTAGAGCTAGAAAATTTGCTAGAAATATCTCTAGAAATTGTAGGAATATCAGACAGAATTCTTTGCTAAATATAATCTTGTCACATCGACCTTCGTTACAGCTTTTGATTTTTATTCAATAAATAAAAGAAACTTTTTCTTCTTCTTCTATGGATTGGTTTTTTGAGTAGAACAACCTGAACAGCTCTGGTGGCACTATAGTTACTGACCAATTTAAATTAAATTAGAACAAAACAGTCAATCACGAAGAAGCCTTTGGACATAATATCATATGTGAGCATGAACACGCTAATAATAAATTTTATTCTCAGGTTAAAAATATAAACGCAGAAAACAGATACATTTGACTCGACCTGGATTCCACCCGGACCATACCTAAACCTGTTAGTTCAATTACTTAATAACATCTCAGCGGAAGTCCCTTATTCACCGGTCACAATCCAGCAGCCATATTGGCAGAGCAAACTATTTTAGAATAAGGATTAGTTCATATACTTACATGCCTATGACATGAGTTCATTATGCCTTTTTCCTGACTTCATCTTTTCGAGTTGGTTGTCATCAAAGACTTAAACTGAGACTTCCAAGAGGCAGAAAAGCTTTTCAATTTGGATTGGTAAGAATAAATTCGTAGCTATGGTCTCTCTTTTTGATAAGGCTTGGGAGATGATGGTCTCCCTTTTATGATATATCCATTATGAAAGACCATTGTTTCGGGCAATATTTAGAAACAGTTTCCAATAGTGCAGACTCGTGTATTTAATGCAATCCGTGTATTCAATGTCAACAAGAAAAAAGTTAACGAACTTTTGATAAAAATACTTGCAAAAAGATAAATTTTACTTTACCAAAACACAATTCATTTGTTGGTAACCAGAAACCCAAGACAATTGAATGACAATTAATGTTGTATGAAAATATAGCAGTTTTACACACAGTTGTCTAAATCAGACAATTGGCCGAGTGACACCCCTTCTGGAGTTTTACAATTGGTATTAATTGGAAGAATCTATAAATAGACCAAGAATAGGGCTTTGGATGGATGGAAATATACTCGTATTTGTTTGTTGGTTGTTATTAAAGAATTATTACAATACATGCATTAGATTTGATGATTTTGAGACTGGTTTAAAACAATTAATAAAAAAACATTGACAAAAATCAATAAAAAAATATCATAATAATTTTTATGTCTTTCCAGCACATTCTGTCTAACATGCCTAATTTCTTTCAAATCAAGTCTATTTTTAGTAAATAACTCGCCTCTTTAATTTACTATCGTAATGTATTATGCAGGTGGAATATTCATTGAATTTTTATCATCAATTAGTGGAATAATAATTAAAAAGCCCTTATGGCTTATCTGGTAATTTTAATTGACAGTATCGTATCATACCCAAAATTGGGCTTTATAACACCGTATCATCCATTCAGTTAAAACCTACTTTAAACTATACTGGTTTATTATCAAAATATCGTGTAAATAACGAGTTTATTTCAATTTATAGAGCAAGTTTTTTTACGTTTTCCTCTAATTAATTTGTTTAACAACGACTTAGTCTGCGATTTTCATAAATAACAGTGACATAGAGACACATTATTGCTTTAACTGCCCATAACTAAAGGAATGTTGATGCAAAAACTAATAATAATAAATTAATGTCTACAAAAACAAATTAAAGGTGTACAAATGAAGTTCTTTTAGTGAAAGATAAATAACAAAGAAAAAAATATATTGATTTAAATGACTCGTAAAAAATATATAAATACCAAACTAACTGCTGAATATTTGGGTCAAATTGATCAAAGAAAGAATATAAGCAAGCTTTTAAATTAAGAAGTATTGCGCTTTTACTGGGCTTTTAATGAAAGCTATCTGAAAGCTTATGACGAATTGAAAAGTGCAAAAATAAATCAAAATTGAACACCTGTTAAGATATCTTTAATGATCTGTCACTTCAACCTTTTACGTTATAAAATGTACCTGAAACTTAAATCATAGTGAGCAGAAGGGGTAGCACAAAAATTATTAATTGCGTGCAAATACGTCATAATGGTTCTTGAAACGAATATAAATATGACTGGATTTATATCGATCATAAAGTTCTAGCTGAAGTATTGCTGCAGCCGTGTAATGATTTAATACCTCTGCTTACATTATATAATAGAACACAGATTATAAATCGTACGCTTGATGTATTTAGTGTAAACGATAACGCCAATATAGGATTAGTCGCACACTTAGATTTAGAACTGACAGCTCGTTACGATGAATTTCATTATAGATAAGATATGGGTAATGTAGGGCAAACTAAACATATTGACTCGGTCGTGACATCAGTAGTAAACAGTTTCAATATATCAGATTATGTGCGACCTTGAGATGCTGAAAAAGTTGTTCTCCATGTAGTTAACATATTTTTGAAATTCTTGAACAATACAACATCCAAGTCCAATAACAGACAAGAGAAATCGTCTATATTGAAGGGCGATTCCATCAACTACGATTATCTAGATTCAGACCTTTACAACCATGACTTGTGTGACATTTTATCCTACCTTCGGCGGTTGTGAGCGATTGTGTGCATATGAGGCACCCTGTATACGGCCTTTAGTGGAAGTTTATGTACACCCACCGGAAAGCTACAATACGGAAAGGAACACCCACTATTTGAACTGGAGTAAGGCTGTTTCCGATTATCATACAATTGAATATGAAGAAGGTTCATCGACGTAACGTATGTTTATGATATGATTCTTATTATATCTTGTACTAAAAGTAATTTCTGTTAAACACTGTTTGTTTGAACGTAAGTTCGATTAGAAAATAGAGTAATTATTAAATAATTCATGGCGATTGCTCTTTACATTTTGAATTGAAAGACCGATGTTTTTTTAGAAAAGAGGTTATTTAATGGGTGGAAAGAAGGTGTTCCTAAAAATCTAAATAATTAGGATTGTTTGTTTACAATATATCATAGAGAACAGTTTAGTCTTTTAGTTCTTGAATACGTTTCTTTTAATAATTTCCATCAGCTTGTAGACCCAGATCATCGTCCGGTCTAATGATATGATCGATTATGATCTGGACTCACGTGTCGTTGACTGCATCGTTGATGCTATAATTACTAACGGTTTTAGGACCAAATGCGTTTTTATTGACATCAGGTGCATACTGTCCAGTGAATGGAAAATTTGTTGCACGCAAGCGTTCTTTGGCCGTATGCAATTTCAGAAACATTTCAAAATATAAAATCCGATGAGGTTTTTTAGTACCTATAGTATCAAACAATACATTTTCGTCTTCCATAAATACAACATTTTCTTTAATAACAAGTTTTTGTTTTTATTAAAATCGGTATTAGTTAAATTTTCATCATTTGTAAAAAATTAAAACTAATGGTGTATGATGGTATCTATGTGCTCCCTGGAGGCTAGAGCTATCAAAGAATTTTACATGTATGACATATTACAGTTTTGCACCATGTAGAGTAGGATTATATCTAGAGCAGTATTTTATATACAAATAGGTGCAAAGATTGTGACTTCTATGGTGCGGTTGTACTCACCCATTATCACAAGCAGCACAGCAATTAGCTGTGAGGTCAGCGCTGCATTATCGACATGCCATATTAAACTAATATTGCTGTTGTTACATATTATGTCCGCTCCCGGTACTACATCCGCTTTTATAACAGCTTCTTTTTTACATGAAATTTTGCTACGCTAATAGTTTGTTTAGATTTATACCCGGTTTAAGTCACACTGTCCCGCAAACTGATAAGTGTTGCTCAGTCAAAGAAACCGAATAACTCAGCAATCAGCAGGATTTTTTTTCAGGAAGTGAAAAAAAAGGCTTTTTCGTACAAAATGTTTACCTCGATCAGATAATTTGTATGGAAAAGCCAATTTGTTTTTTACTTTAAAAAAAAAATCTGCTGTTACTTGTTAGTGTCGTTGACAGAGCAACCCCTATCAGTGGTGCTAAGTGCGGCGATATATCGGCTATCTCGGAGGGTGCAGTGGCGACCAAAAATTGCGCTGACCCCTATCAGTTTGCGAGACGCTGTCCCTTACGCCTGGTATTTAATTTATATTTACGGCAAACAATACGTCAACGAAAGAAAGAGCTTGTCCCTTCACAAATCATCGGCATATGTTTATATGCCGATGATTTATGCAATTGGACAAGAAGGAAAGATTCTTGTCACCATACTCCGGGTTCGTTTTTTGAAATAGCCCATGTTTTGTTTCAATGTCCGAACATCAAAGGGCGAGACGAGATGGGGTGCTAAAAGCTTCGCCCAGAAGATCATTTAAGACAACTCTACTAATGGAGTAAAGTGTTTCTTAGGTATCGGTATTTACTTGGAAGGGTTCAATTGCAAATCGTCGCGATTCATACGACTTATTTTCATTTCATACAATTTGGTCCTTACTTCTTATTCAAGGTCTTCTGTCGTAATAGTTTCATCTGAAGCTTCTGGACCTTGAGAATTTCTATTGATATCAGCTCCTACATGAAAACGTAACCGTGAATCGATATGTTTATGTTATTTGATAACTTTGTATAGATAATGTCAGGATCTCGTGGTATCGAAAACAGATTAGATATCTAAAAGCTGATCATGTGAAAGACAAGCGTACAATATATATGAAGCAGGTGATCATTCTCCAAAAATAAGTAGTGTGTCTGTCTAAGTGTTTAGTTTGTCGATTTATAATACAAGAGAGGCTACTTGTATAGGCAAGGCAATGTTATTTTAAAATCACTTCATAAATAATACGTCATTTATCTTTGATAAGTAAAATATGTCGAGATTGGTTTATGGTTAATTCCATTGTTCGATATTTTTATATTGTATGTGTATCTAAAGATATAGGTAATGTAATCTAGTTCTCTCTATAGATATAGGTAATCGAAAAATAAGTAAGAATAAGTACGCTATATTATAAAAAAGAATTATAAAAGGTACCTAAATGAACAGATTTTCTGATGTTCATTTGGCATCAGTTTTCTTACAGGGAAAAATCCAACATAAACTTCTTTGTTCTCGTCATGAATGAATGACATGGTTCCCTGAAAACATAATATCAACAGTTCATAAATATAGCAGGCACTAGGTGATACGATGTGTAGAAAGCCGTAGTAAAGAGTGTGTACTAATGTTGCAGGGCGTCGCCGAGGCACGCGGGGCTGAGCCGACATCGCGACAGCACGGTAGCAGGCGCGCGCGCAGTTGTGATCTGCACTAGTCCGCCCGTCCGCGCCCGCGCCGCACGACTACTCGCGACCCACACGCATCCTGCGACACACAACCAACAATCAAAACCATAGTGACAGTGAAGTGGACAAAAGTGAACTCCCGAATCCCCCAAGTGTCGAATCCTGTGTGATTCTGTGCAGTGCTCGGTAGCCGAGTGAATGCGCGTCTGCTTTGACACCCTCTGCTTTGGATCGTCACAGCGTGCAGCTGCTGACGATGAGCCGAGGGCCGTAGTGAATACAGGTGGTGGAGCAGCGCTAACAACCGTGGCGCCCACGGTCAACGGCGATAGACGTGCGTTGAACGAAACGTATAGAGAACTTGATAACATGGGGACTCCTAGCGCAATGAATTCGGATTCGGAGAATTGTGTTGCAAACGCGACGATGAATAATGATATGCAGCCGCTGATAGAGCGGATCAGAGAGCTGGAGGCGCTCTTGAAGCAGCGCGACCAGGAGATGCTGGAACTGCGCTCGCAGCTGGATAAGCTGCAGAGCGTATTCCCGTACCAGCAGTACATGGGCACGCGGCGCGCCGGGCCCCGCAAGCAGAGAGCCCAGGGTATCTCCGCTGAGCCTCAGACCAGCAACTCGCTCCAGGACTTGGCCCACCAGACCTTCCCTGTATTTGAAAAGAGTGAAACGTGAGTACTTTTTGTTTCTTATCCTTATCAGTAGGTAGGCATCTTGACATTTATCGATTGGAGTTGATATTTGATGTTACGGTGAACTATCGTCTATTAGCATTGGCAGTTTTGAACACGTGTAGAATATTTTCTTTTTGACTACAAAATTTTTGAATTTTAAATCTCGAAGGAACACATTATGTAAACAGAACGGGCATATGATAAAGAGTACTTATGCATGTGTTAACGAATATGATGATTGCAGCAATAATAATAGAGCAATCCCACGAAAGGCTATAATTAGTTAGAGCTATGCACTCGATAATAGACTCGACATTACCAACACTACGCCATTTCATGTAATGGCAGCTATTTAGAACAATAGCTTAAGCTTGTCACCGTTTAGTGTCATAACAAAAAAAAAATAACCCGACTGTAGTAACTATTAAACAGGTTTTTTCTAAAATTGAATTAATTGGTCTAAAATTGATGGTTAACATATAAATAATATATTATTTCGTAATCTCCTTTTAATTAGCTTTATTTAATACCCCACTTGATATTTTCAGCCGAAAAAATATATTTGAGGACTTACAAATTAAGCGCCTACAATTAGCCATTTTAAATTTAGAAAAATTGCACCTATCTAAGAACACTCGGGTGCTTGAGACCAATCGAACGATATCCTATTTGTCGAATTACATCCAGCCGTTTCGGAGATACCAGGTAATAAAGAAATACCAGTACATACATAACATACATACAAACACATTAGTGAGAGCCCGAAGGTGTAGTGGATAGGGCTACTGCCTTCTGAGTGGGAGGTCGTGGTTCGATTCTTTTTCGGTTTTCGAATTTCATATGTACGTTTATTCGGCGCTTTTTCCGTGCTTCGGAACGCACGTTAAGCCGTTGGTCCCGGTTAATATCATTTAATACCGTAGATATTAGTCGTTAAGCCAAGTCAGAGGCCAGTGCTAAGCATTAGCGGCTTGAAAACTCTGACATAATCTAGGATTGGGTCTGGTTTCCCTTCTGGGTTGCGGAGGTCAGATGGCAGTCGTTCTGTGTAAAAACCAGTAACCTCGTTCAATCACCTAGATTAGGTAGCCGATCCCGAGAGATACGGGATAAGGCTAGGGAAATGATGACATACATACAAGATACGCGCGAAAAACATAACCCTTCCTTGACAGTCGGGTAAAAAGTTGTTCATTTCATGAGCATTTTTTATGACTTTTGAAAAGCTTCAAAACTTGAGTTCAAAAGCACAAGTACCTGAATTGCTTTGTCTAACTGACTAAAGCGCCATCTTAATGTTTAACTGTAAACATAATAAATAATCTTTGTTGTTATATAGCATCACAAAGATCTCTTGTCTTCCATTGACTGAATAATGAATGTTATTCATCATTTTCCTTCTAAACTTCACTGTGCTCAATGAACGTTTCTTTATACTGTACTGATAGTTATTAATTAGCTAAATTCAAACAAGGAATTCCAGACTTCTTAGATAGACGAAATATAATGGTAATTTTACAATGTACAGTTGAATTCATATTTGGACGACAATAATGACGGTCAAACGGTGGTAATAAATAAACGTTTACTTATTTAGTTGATGTTACTCCCAGTACTATCATAATACTAGTAATTGAATCATATCGATATTATAAGCTATATAATTATAATATTAAAATAATGCTGCGATTCCGTATGTTACATTTTTGACAGTCACTGATTAGACTTCCATGCTGGACTGGGAGTGGAACCAGCTAAGGGATCCGAGGGTTTCAGTATATTGTAATTTAGGCGATGGGCTGTCAATACTGCAATATACCTTCAAATATAATAACCCTCAAAACTTTGTCAGACGAGGCGGAACGACCTTTGTTTAAGTCATTTACGGTCTGCCTACCCCATTAGGGATAAAGCCTTGAATATATGTATGTATGTACTGATTAAAAACACTGCATTACCTCATGTCATAAATTACAATATTAATGTTTTCTAGCATATTGTAATATGAAAAAGATTCACGTGAAAATTTTACTACGATTTTTAAAGCCAAATATGGAATATAAAAAGGAATAAAAGCATTCAAGAATATTAAGGTTTTATTATACCTATATAATAAAACGGATAGAAAACTTAAACTCGTGACCGACTAAATTAATATGTATTTTTCAAATTATCACTCGTTTAAAGTTGATTAACCTTTGGAATCTGGATATTCACGTGACATATCTTTTGTATCAGAAATGATGGTTTTTAATAACCATACAATCACTATAGTTAGTATTGTAATTGTACTTTTCTATATTTCTCTTCTTCCAAATGCAAACTATCTTAAATTGTATGTGTTGATATTGGGCTCGATTTGAGATACCACCGTCTAAAACTAAAATTAATATCTATCTGTTACTTTCAAAATAATAAAATTAAAAAAGGACAGGCAATTTATGCTTTTGCACGTTTTCCCGATATTTCTGTCTATTTTATCCGTCACATCATATGACGGCGGATAAAAGACGGAAAACGCATAAAACCACCGACTATAAATCAAAAACAAGAGAGAATAGATCTCCTGTCCTTTTCCAATGTTTTTAGTCTTAAATTCACAAATAGTCGCGTTATCCGCGTATCATTAAAATAATCACTTCTGTAGGTCTGCTGTAAGAAATTTCTTTTTAGAAACAAGCAGTGCCTGTTGTGTCTTTGTTTTATATGTCCTGTTTTTATGATGTTTTTGTGTACAATAAATTGTTAAAAAAAATAAATAAATAAATAGATATTAAATTTAGTTTTAGCCGGAAAATCTAGAATCGAGCCCATTAGGTAATTGTGTAAATAACTTGCTAATCTTCGCCCGATATCATATCATTGTCACACATCAAGTTAAAACATAAAAGTTATTTTTGGAATGTTGATATTGAAAATTATGATTATTATCTTTAAGCGATTAGATTTGATTAATTTTTAAATATGTTTTCATTTATTTTACCTCATAACTTGTAGGCACTTTTTGCAAGAGTCATAAACCCTTTTGTAATAAAGCAGGTGATAATAGAGCGAGCCCAGAAGATGTAGTTTAACTTTTACATACATACATACATATAATCACGCCTTTATCCCTGATGGGGTAGGCAGAGCGTATACGACCTAAACGAAAGGTCATTCCGCCACGTCTGACGAAGTTTTGAGGGTTATTTAAGATAGACTTGTAAGTATATTGCTGTAGTGACAGGTTGTCAGCCCATCGCCTAAATTACAATATACAGAAACCCTCGGATCCCTTAGCTGATTTTTACAGCATGCCCGGGAGGAAATGCAGCTGAAACATTCTAAGTTTTTCTTTCGCTCCCAGTCCAGCATGGAAGTTTAACTTTTACTTGCACAAATTGTTGTCAAAAGTCAAGTAACAAAACAACATAAACAAATTAGTATTCATCTCGTAGAGATAGCGACCAATGATTGGTTCTTAACACCTCATAATGGATCCCGTGACATGTGAATGAATAAGTGGCGATTAGTATGCTGCGCGCGCGCATGCGGGAAGTCGTATTTCGGCGATATCCTTCGCGAGGCTAATTTGACACTTGACCTGAATGTCACCAAATTTATCTTGAATAAAATATTAGGCGAGATAGCGTTATCGCATTGATAAATTAAATAAATTGTAAACAATACGTGAATAATTAATTTGGCTTCCTCTTTCGTTGTTTTGTAGATTGTAAACAATTTGATAAATCATAAACCACTAACAATGCTTAGTAATTTATTAATTTGGCACCAATATTTCCCTATATTAATCATTATTGGCATGGAATACAGTGCCTATGGTACTGTAGATTTAGTATAAAATATATTGGATCTAACTTTTCTGTATAGGAACAAAATATCACGACTTCTACCACGTGTTTTTTCATCAAAAACACTTTGATGACGAAATAGATCTAGATAACCATCAGCGGACGTATTAGCATTTATTAGGAGCACAAAAATACTACTAAACTGGTGGTTCAAGGTCGACAGATAACCTTTGCGATTGTCGTTATCTTGTCGCATCTCGTCTACGTACTGAAAACGTAGTAGTGAGTAAAAATATCTAAAATAAAAGTATGAAGATAGAATGTGGTGAGCGGCGGTCAGTCAGTTACCTCTTAAGTAAGTAATTTAAAAAAAAATTGCACAGTTTCAATCAGGGCATCGACAAATTTGTTTGAACAGAACATTTTATTCAATTTTTTTTGTTGATCCTTGTTTAGTGTTGTTGTTTGTTACATAACTAGTTTTAACAATAAAACATTACTAAAAATGTCACAAGGGTTTTACCATGGGCCTTTTTGCCAATGTTATGTGATCTGTATGGAAAGCTTAGATCCTGGATCAAAGAGCGCTTTATTCATGGAGCATTTCAAACGTATAGGTGATACGCGCTACGGTTTTTACAGCATGCCCGGGAGGAAATGCAGCTGGCACATTCTATGTTTTTGTCTTGCTCTCTCTCTCTCTCTTTTCTCTCACGCCCAGGCCAGCATGGAAGAAATATTTTATTTGCCTATGGAAAAAAGAAATCAAGAGAGGTTTGTAAGAAAAATCATAATAGTCCAGATCCACCTTCACACTTACGAGTAGGTCTGTATTGCACAAAGAATTCACAAGAAAATGTTAAACAAGTAATAACTCAATACTTAATGGGATGTAATAATAAGATAACCTACCTTTAACACTCTATGTCTTAAATCCCTCTGGCTTAATACTGTATGGTCAGATTCTGATACGAACCAAGTAAATTATGTCATAAATTTCATTTCATTGCGTACTTATTTACGCTTCGGTTCATAATCCTTAAATTATGCAACCGTTTCATAAAAATAAATAAAGCCGTATTGAAAAGATAAACATCTTCATCGACATTTAAAACGCCTTCGTTAATTTATAATAAGGATTATAATAAGGTAAATTTTACTGATTCTGGCAACGTGTTTTGTTTAAATTTTGATGAAAGAGTGAAAGACTGAATGAAAAAGAGAATTTTCAAAATTGTGTCATCATCTCCCTAGTCTTATCCCGTATCTTACGGGGTCGGCTACCTAAACGAGGGTACTGGTTTTTACACAGAGCGACTGCCATCTGACCTCCGCAATCCAGAAGGGAAACCAGACCCAATCCTAGATTAGGTCAGAATTTTCAAGCCGCCAATGCTTAGCACTGGCCTCTGACATGGCTTAACGACTAATATCTACGGTATTAAACGGGCTTAACGTGCCTTCCGAAGCACGGAAAAAGCGCCGAATAAACGTACATATGAAATTCAAAAACCGAAAAACACATTGGTACGTGGTGGGATTCGAACCACAACATCCCTGCTCAGGAGGCAGCGGTCCTATCCACTACACCATCGGGCTCAAAATTGTGTAACGAATGAAATTAGCTTAACTTGTAGATAACTTATAATTTAAGAAAACCTGAAGATATTATAAATTACAGTCGTGTTATACGTATTTTTTGTTACAAGTATTCGAATGTTGCAATAGTTTTCTTACCATCTGTAATTTATGTCATTGTTTTGTAACCTTCTGTTACTATTTATTAAATTTATATTCGTAATCTACCCGCATTCATTAAAAACGAATAAAAGTACCGTATATTTCGTCATAAAAGGGTGTCAACAACCTGCATTTCGATATTAAATATCGATCGAAAGTGCAAATACGATCGATACGTTAGTAGAATAAGTACTCAAATAAATATACGGTCAGTAATTATTTGGGACGTAAATGTTAATGTTAATTACTAAATTTGACGCCAATTATGGATCAATGGATTATTTGGTGGTCGTTAAATGTATGGACAAATTTTATATACATATATTCACGCCTTTATTCCTAATGGGGTAGGCAGAGCGTAAACGACCAAAACAAAAAATCGTTCTGCCATGCCTGACAAAGTTTTAAGGGTTATTTAAGATAGATTTTTAGGTATATCTAAGGCTCGTATTTATGAAGCGATATCAAACTTGAGAGCAATATTAAGTTTGAATCTGACAGGCCAGTTTGTACAGAAATGACATTTCTGATACGAACTCAAACTCGCTGTCACTCATGAGAGCTGATTACAAATACGGCTCTAAGGTAATGAATTACAAAGACCTGTCATAGAGAAAAACAGAGAAAGAATAAGAGAGGGACTTATGCACTTCCTATAAGCCCTTCTCTATGGTACCTCTATGACAGGTATTTTTAATTCCTGGCATGGGTGGCTATTATGAGAAGGATAATTGTGAATTCTACTTTTTACTGCGGTTTTTTATATACATAATTACATACATACATATAATCACGTCTATATCCTTAATGGGGTGGGCAGAGCGTAAACGACGTAAAGAAAGGTCGTTCCGCCACGTCTGTAAATTTTTTCAAGGGTTATTTAAGACAGATTTGTAGGTATATTGCTGTAGTGACAAGTTGTCAGCCCATCGCCTAAATTGCAATATACTGAATCCCTCAGATCCCTTAGCTGGTTTTAACAGCATGCCCGGAAGGAAATGCAGCTGGCACATTCTAGGTTTACACTTTTTTTTATACTTAGAGAAAATACTTTGCTCAGGTACTTTCGAGTGGCAAACAATTAAAATAAATTGATACGGCAATTTGCATTACCTAATTAGTTTTGCAGTAATTCTACATATTTATTACCAATAAGTTATCAATACACCCTTGCGTGCACTCTAATTTATCAGCGAGGCTTAAGAGCATTCATACGTAGAGCTAGCGCCATTTAAAAAATAACTATGACTCGCCAACACCGACTCATATTTTAGGTGACTAATCTGTTCTCACACGGCACTACACTGCCTGTTGTGTATTTTTTCTTTGTGTTTTCCATGTCTTTTATTGTGTACAATAAATTGTTTAATAAATAAATATACTAGACATAGTATCTTACAGTAACGAAATTCTCATAAACAGTCGTTTTAAGCAAAAACAACCTATAGTATTAAGTTCCTACCTATTATATCTTCGAGTACAGAGATCTGATAGAATTATTAAAAAAAACATGTATTTTTGGCGATGTACGGTACTCTTTATTTTGTGATGTAGCGCCATCATCAGGGTACAACACTCTTAACTATATTCACGCTTCGTATGCATAGTGGTTTGTTCATAAATCGCTTGGAATCGACGTAAATGGTCGTAGGAACACGATAATTTGCAACAGCTTTGATACCCGTATGACAGGTTACAGGTATTAGATCGAAATACTGTTGCTTGATTCTTGGTCATAATGAAGTGGACTCAGAGCCCGATGGTGTAGTGGATAGGGCCGCTGCCTCCTGAGCGGGAGGTGGTGGTTCGAATCCCACCACGTACCAATGTGTTTTTCGGTTTTCGAATTTTATATGTACGTTTATTCGGCGCTTTTTCCGTGCTTCGGAAGGCACGTTAAGCCATTGGTCCCGGTTAATATCGTTTAATATCGTAGATATTAGTCGTTAAGCCATATCAAAAGCCAGTACTAAGCATTGGCGACCTGAAAACTCTGACCTAATCTAGGATTGGGTCTGGTTTCCCTTCTGGGTTGCGGAGGTCAGATGGCAGTCGCTCTGTGTAAAAACCAGTACCCTCGTTCAATCCCCTAGATTAGGTAGCTGACCCTGTGAGATACGGGATAAGGCTAGGAAGATGATGAATGAATTCGACTCAGGGATATTCTATATATACTTTATTGCATATACACAAAAGAAATGTAACTTAAAAACATAGTGTGCAAGAGCGAACTTATCTCTATGAAGAGATCTCTTCCAGCCAACCCAATGGTAGTAAGAGAAAGTGAACAATTTTAGGGGTCAGTAAAATGCAAGATTAACAGAGACTAATAAATCAAAATAAATACTTACATATCTATACATAGAATAAATACCTACCGTATAATACTATCTTTATTTTATGCATACATACATATAATCACGCATTTATCCCTAATGGGGTAGGCAGAGCGTAAACAACCTAAACAAAGGTCACAAAGGACAAAGTTTTGAGGGTTATTTAAGATAGATTTGTAAGTATATTGCTGTAGTGACAGGTTGTCAGCCCATCGCCTAAATTACAATACACTGAAACCCTCGGATCCCTTAGCTGGTTTTTACAGCATGCCCGGGAGGAAATGCAGCTGGCACATTCTATGTTTTTCTCTCGCTCCCAGGCCAGCATGGAAGAAGTTATTTTATGCTGTAAGTTTTTCTTTATGAAGTAGCTAGGTATCTGATAATTCATTTACTTTCCCCAATTATGGGGAAAATAAATAAATATTTCCTTTTGCGTTGGTATTCACAAGTTTTCCCGTAGTTTGTAATTTTGTTAAATAAAACAAAGGCAGGTTATTCCTATGATTCGAAATTCAAATGGGAGTCCCCCTTACATCTAAAATACGTTACAGTTTTCCTCCCGTACATGGCATAATTCAGACAAGATATATCTTTTCCTGTCCCAGAAATCAACATACGATTATGCAATGCAGATTAGCTGGGTTTATCTTTTATACTTCACTAGCTTTCCACCCGCGGTTTCTCCCGCATTAAATGAGTTTTTCGTGGCCACAAAGTGTTTTTATCCCGTGTAAATTGTCTTAATTCCATGATCCAACGTAGGTACAACCTATAAGTGTGCTACGTTTCGTAATACATACATACATACATATAATCACGCCTTTATCCCTAATCGGGTAAGCAGATCGTAAACGACCTAAACAAAGGTCGTTCGACAACGTCTGACAAAGTTTTGAAGCAATTTAAGATAGATTTGTAGGTATATTGCTGTAGGGACAGCTTGTCAGCCTACCGCCTAAATTGCAATATACAGAAACCCTCGGATCCCTTAGCTGGTTTTTACAGCATGTCCGGGAGGAAATGCAGCTGGCACATTCTATGTTTTTCTCTCGCTCCCAGTCCAGCATGGAAGTTATGGTCCAGTAGTTGATATATATATTTTTATCATGGTACACTTATTATATCTAAGCTACCAATAGATGACGCTAGTGGTACCTTATGCTCATTCAATAATCAATAAACTTTTTTTCTTACGTTTTGTATAATTATTTAAATACTATATTTTTGAACTCTTGGATTTACTCCACCTTCGGATGGTATCCTTTAGGATGAAAAAGCAAAAACATTTTTTTTATCACCAACACATTTTTTTATATCTAGACTTCCAGATGGAATTTAGAAAAAAACGATACATGAGTATCTTAGTTGTAGTCTAAGTCAGTTCAGCAATACAAAAAAAAGGAATTCGATTTGGAGCAGTATTTTTTACGTGGCAAGCTAATAAACATACAGACAGACAGACTAAAATTCTAAAAACGGTATTTTTGGCTTCTATATAGCATTTATAGAGTCCCCTAAATTGATATTTTCTTACTTAACTCCCAAGTACATACATCGACCAGTTACAACTTTATTATATGTATAGATCGATACTATAACGGTAAATAATACGCACATGATAAAGTATCAAGTGCTTACTGAAATAGGATTCGTGATTTGGAAAAGTAAACCACGAAATAGAATCTACTTACGTCAACACATCAATCACAAAATTATCGTCATGTCGGTAGCCAACACGACCGAGTACTTTACTATTTTACATGGGTCCACAATGAATGATACGAAATAATGAGAAGAGAAAACTAAACCAACTGCTACTGGCAAAATGATCGAAACTACCGAAAATGAAACGTCCTAAAGATTAACACTTCAAAAGTAACATGACACGCAAATAACAAAGATGAAGTAACAAAATTCAACACACATTCTGCCGATTGCCGTGAAAGCGAAAACCCTCAAGTAAATATATTTAATGAACTCAGTAAAGTGGAAACTCCACAAGGCCCTGCCGAAGATGGCGAGAGAAATCTGGTTTTCCAAATTGGCTCTGAAGAGTTCGAAGTATCAAGAATTTGGTTAAGACATCACTTTTAATTTATGATGTCTTTGTTTCAATAAAGAATTTCATAATAAAAAGTCGGGGTTAATGATAAATGTTCAATAAAAGTCAGTATTTTAAAGAAATATTTATGGGGTGCTAACATGGTTCAATGAAGAGGAAACTTTGTAAGAAAATAAAGGTGGGTTAAAATTAGATCTCTGTTTTAAATAAACTAGACTAAAATGCTTACGATGCTGGAAAATGTCCACTCCTCTAAGACAATGGGTACTTAAATCTAAACGGGGCAAAATAATAGCGCCACAGTGTAAAGCCACTAAGGAATGCTACCAATAGATCATTTAGCTTTATGTATGTTTACTCCCCAATGCCTTTGTTCTCGGATTTAGTTACAATTTTATCAAAAAGAGGAAATTTCACTTGAAATGTATGTCAAGAGATTCAAGAGGTGGACGTCATAAGTTTTATTGTTCAACTGTTGATTCAGTAAGGACATCTGGACAATAATTTTGATATAATTGTAGCTAAGGAACATTTATACAGTTTTAATGTATTTTATGTTATTATAGATAATTATACTCAAATTAGTGTTGTTATAAATGAATTCAAGTATAATGACATGCTAATGATTATTTCGCCGAAAAATCACGAAGGAAATGTCTCGAAGGACTTTAATACACGTACTTTTAAATCAGTAGGAGGTACAGATGAAAGAATAAATGAATGTGGCAAGAAAATAAAACGAATTGGGCGTTACGGTAATTTACTTGACGAGATACACGTAAAATTTAATTTAAAAAGACATTGCAACCTGAGAACTCTTTTACAACATTTTATTTAAATTATGACCACAAATTATTACGTAAGCCTCTTCTGGGCTATCCATATTTTTAACAAGAATTGCACACGGCACGTTAAGCCGTCGGTCCCGGTCGCTGTACACAAAACCATGTCAGAGGCCTAATAGCTGTGTTATTATAGGCGGTTTATAAATTCTGACACCATGGCTCATCGGGTCGTGGGTCGACTCGAGAATACACTCGCTGAGAAGACTAGGGAATATAAACAAAAAAGAGAGCGTATGAAGCAATATAAAATACAATACGAAAGACTCCATAAATGGAGTCTCAATAGATAGAATTGTGCAATACGGAACAAATCACGATCTAAACTCTAAAGAAAGAAAATCAAGCGAAGATATCAGGACCTCTTTTGCCAATTGTAATGGGCCTTGACATAGATCGCTAACTGCACAATTGAAGCCATAGATCTTACACATAATGCGCGTGAGTCTATGAAGACAGATGATCATGATACTTTAGGGTTGATGTCAAAAGACAACAAAAGATAATACAAAAGTAAAGTACCTGTTACAAAATTTTGCTATATTCATGATATTACACCTTTATCCCAAATGGGGTAGGCAGAGCGTAAACGACCTAAACAAAGGTTGTTCCGTTAGGTCTGACAAAGTTTTGAGCGTTATTTAAGACATATTTGTGGGTATATTGCTGTAGTGATATGTTGTCAGCCCATCGCTTAAATTACAATTTACCAAAACCCTCGGATCCCTTAGCTGGTTTTTACAGCATGCCCGGGAGCAAATACACCTACACATTCTATGTTTTTCTCTCGCTCCAAGGCCAGCATGGAATAAAATTCATGATATTAGGTACATGGTTAATACCTAAAGAACAACTTACAATGGGAGATATTAGAGGTATTGTTAGAAATTGGACTAAAGATGATTTCGTAGTGAAGTGTAGGAAAATAGATCTCTATGGTAGGAACACTACACCACATGCCAGGCGACAAAAGGTCTTGAAAAGGCCTAGGCCTAAGTAAAAAATCTCTATCAATAGACTCAGGCCCGTATTGATAAACAACACTTGAGACTGACAGCTAGTTTGAGTTCGTATCAGAAATGTAATTACAGTACAATGTGGCCTGTCAAATCCATACTTAAAATAGTTCTCAATGTTGAAATCGCTTTATAAATACGAGCCTTACACTAATACAGTAGCCCTGTCAATACAATACTAGCAAATATTAACTGCGTCAGTCAACGATGTAAACTAAACGTGTTAAGGTTGTTCTAAATATACGTCTAAAGCTGTTAAATGTCACACGATATGAATCTAAGCGCATCATCTGGCGCAGTCGGTTAAGAAAACATAGAACTACTTTTAGTAGTACTTTACATAGAGTTTCACATTTCAGAAATTTGTGTAACTTTTGACTGGTTGTCGTTGATAGCAGAAAAAATAATTTTGTAAGATCATATGTTTGATTCACTGTAATGTAATCATAATCTCCCTAGCCTTATCCCATATCTCACGGGGTTGGCTACCTAATCTAGGGGATTGAACGAGGGTACTGGTTTTTACACAGAGCGACTGCCATCTGACCTCCGCAACCCAGAAGGGAAACCAGACCCAATCCTAGATTAGGTCAGAGTTTTCAAGCCGCCAGTGCTTAGCACTCGCCTCTGATATGGCTTAACGACTAATATATACGGTATTCAACGATATTAACCGGAACCAACGGCTTAACGTGCCTTCCGAAGCACAGAAAAAGCACCGAATAAACGTACATATGAAATTCGAAAACCGAAAACACATTGGTACGTGGTGGGACTCGAACCACAACCTCCCGCTCAGGAGGCAGCGGCCCCATCCACTACACCATCGGGCTCTCCTTTAATGTGATTTTAGTGTCATAAATCTTTTGTAAGTTGTTTGTGGGCATATAAAAAGTATGATGTACGAAAATGATGGTTCCATGCTGGACTGCAAAAGAAAGAAAAGCATAGAATGTGCCAGCAGCATCTCCTCCTAGGCATGCTAAAAACCAGCTAAGGGATTTGACGGTTTCAATTTCAAAACAGGAAGGTATTGTAATGGACTGACAACCTGTCACTACAGCAATATCTGAAATAACCTTCATAACTTGTCAGTCATGGCGGAACAATGTTTGTTTAGAGTTAGTTGATGATGACGCTATGTTTACCCTTTAAGGGATATAGGCATGATTTTTTGTAAGTATGTTTGTACCAACGAAATAAAAAACTGTTTCATCAAAAGTAAGTTGCATGTTTCTCATGAAGTAGCTACCTAGTAGATTATAGCGTCATTCAGAAACCGGTAGAAGCCGCTTTTCATATAGAAATTAAAACTGGTTACAGTTCCAGTAGTTCCAGAATAGAACAGAATTTGTGGGATACTCTGGGACCGTAGTTGGAAGATTTAGGCGATGGGCTGCAAACCTGTCACTACAGCAATATACCTATAAATCTATCTTAAATAACCCTCGAAACTTTAACAGACCTGGTAGAACGACCTCTGTTTAAGTCGTGTACGCTCTGCCTAGCCCATTAAGATAAAGGCGTGACTATATGTAGTTGGAAGAAATAGGACTCAAATAGCTGCAGGATGTTTTAACAAGCGTGGACGTGGCTTAAGTTATTTAAAGAGAATTTAGATCAAATATTGTGTTGCTTTGTTTAATTTCATATTCGACTGACTTACGACGAAGTTGACTTTGATTCTATGGTACACAATAATGTAACATCCATACATACAAAAATCACGCCTTTCTCCCTTACAGGAAGAATGTTAAACGCTTCGCAAAAGGCGCCTTCGCTACGTCTGTCAAAAAATAAGAGCAATTTTAGATAACAACGTGTATCACTGTAGTATCTTCCATACTGGACTGGGAGAGAAAGAAAAACATAGAATGTTCCAGTTGCCCTTCCTCCCGGGCATGCTGTAGAAGTCAGCAAAAGGGATTCGAGGTTTACAGTTTATTGTAATTTAGGCGATAGGCTGACAACCTATCACTACAGCAATACACATTACAATCTAAAATTGCCCTCATTTTATGTCAGACGTGGCGAAAGCGCCTTTTAGGAGGCGTTTTACGCTCTGCCTACCCCGTAAGGGATAAAGGCGTGATTTTATGTATGTATGTATGTATCACTGTAGTGAAAGGATGTCAGCCCATCGCCTAAATTACAATCCTACTCAGTAACCCTTGAATCCCTTTCGCTAACTTCTACAGCATGCCCGGGACGAAGAGCAGCTGGAATATTCTATGTTTTTTTATCGCCCCCAGTCGAGTATGGAAGACTAAATAGATTCAGATTAGGAACATTTTATTCAAATCACGGAGTCATTCCATGTACTTAAATTCTATGGATAATTTCTACGTTAAACCTTACATTTGACGCGTGTCCTGAATGTTTGTGAATTATATTTGGTATGAGTGGAATATTTTTTGTGGCGATTTATCCTGCGTTTATATTCTTCTATGCTGGCCTGGGAGCTAGAGAAAAACATAGAATGAGCCAGCTGCATTTCCTCCTGGGCATACTGTAAAAAACAGCTAAGGGATCCGACGGTTTCAGTATATAGCAATTTAGGCGAGGGGCTAACAACCTATCACTACAGCTATATACCTACAAATCTATCTTAAATAACCCTAATCATGTTTAAGTCGTTTACGCTCTGCCTACCCCATTAGGGATAAAGGCGTGATTATATGTATGTATATTCACAACGTCGCAAGATGCGGCACATTTAAACGTTTGTTAGTCCGTATTGACGTAAATGTTCTAATTGACTGCCCCTAGTTGTAAATGTACTGATTGTAATCCATCATTAGTGAATGGTGGGCCAAGAACAAATTGGATTTAGTTTATTTTTTAAAGAAAATTGTTATTTATTTTTTACCATCTATCTTAAATTCAACACTTTGTCAGACATGGCGGAAAAACCTTTGCTTAGGTAGTTTACGCTCTTCCTACCCCATTAGGGATAAAGGCGCGATTATATGTATGTAAGCTTCTTGCCGTTTTTGTCATAATATGACAACTACGTCAAATAGCTTGTTGTGTTCCTCGCATAATATTAAGGGAAGGTTGGTCTGGGGACCAGACCATTTCCCAGGCAATTTCTTGGAGAGCCTATCATAATCATGCTTGTGATTTCGTTGCTCAGAGTTAAGTCAGATCCCATACCAAAGCAGTATATTTTCGAAATCAAAGCTACAGTAAGTTCAAGAGTCATAGTGTTGCAACAAAAAAAGTAGTTTTAGTAAATCGGCAACACAATAAATTACAGACTTGTCAATTCCGAGTAAAACAATTGACCAAATAAAGACGGTGACTGATAAATGCGGTTCAGAACATGTTCCAAGAAACTCAAGCGAATACTGAATGAATGCTAAAGATCAGATACGCACGAACTTATACGTTCAACCCGTTCAACCATGGGTTTTAGAAGTGGCAACCAGAAACCGCAAAGCTAGCACCATAAGCAAGCAATCATTGTAAATGCCTTGTGATGTGCTAGATTTTTTTTTTTTTTTTTTTTTTTTTTATATAAATAGGCGAGCATTTGTCCGCCATCTCACCTGGTGGAAAGTGACGATGCGGACTATGTTGAAGCATACTCACCTATGTAGTGCCTATTCACTGTGTGTCAACTATTGAAATACGATCAAAACTAGAAAATGTGTAAAAAAATTACTTGCTCTAATTACTTGCGTAGGAAAACAAGCTCTTGAGCTGGTATTTAAAAATAATATTACTTCTAGCTTTATTACATTCATTATCTACATCCTTAATAAATACATCCGTTACCACAAAAAAATGCTTTTATATACTTTTATTTTTTACTTACGCATTTGAATAGCACACTTAGATTTAAAAAGTTCACCATTTTTAATGGCTGTATGTAATTCAATAAACTCATTGACTGTGTTCGAGCAGTTACTACTTTTTGCGTCTATTCCATTTAAGCACTTTTTAATTCACATTTATTACTCCAGATCTTTACTAGGTCTCTTTAAAACACGATAACTTCTCCTTTTGCAGGAAAACTGCGGCTGATAATTAATTATAAGAATTCGAGTTATTCTTTTAGCAACATTTTGAAGCCTTTAAAAGTGTAACAAAGTCACTTACAGCATTTCTGTAGATTTTTTCTAAAGATCTAAGTTGAGATATTATGCTAAAATGGTGTTCTGTACCTGTTGACGTGTTATTTATAAAACGGCAACGAAATACTGTTGTACTTAAAATGTTTACAAACTGTTTAATGATGCTATTAGGATAATGCGTAGCAAAACTGCCATGGCAGTAGTAAATGAGTAATACCTCTTTATTATATACTACTAAAACATAACTATACAGATAAAGATTTAAAGCTAATTAATACCTATAATTCAATACTTTTCAATGGGTCAGAATAAGTTACTTAACATAGATTGGAAGCAAGAATATTGACATACCTACGGGTGTAAGGGACAGCGTCCCGCAAACTTATAGGGGTTGCTCAGTCAACGAAACTTAACTACTATCACCATGAAATTCTTATAGGAAAAAAAAAAGTTTTTCCATACCAACCTACTGATTGAAGTGGTTATTTTGTTTGGGAAAGTATTATTTTTTCGTCTCCTGAATGAATTTCTTGGTGAATGTTGTTTAGTATCGTTGACTGAGCAACCCTATTGAGTTTGCGGGACTCTGTCCCTTACACGCTCGAGATCGGAAACACAGGAGGAAACGCGTTCCAGCTTCCAGCTGGCGTCTTCCGTTGCTGATGGACGACTGACCGACATTGACCAGAGGAAGTCAATTTGCAGACTCCAGATAAACTTTGATAGGTCAGAATATTTTCTCAAAAACGTGAACGGAGGTGGTGGAGGAGAAAACTTACTTACTTACTTCACTGGCTCAGCGATCTAAAGTGCATCTGGATTCCAATTCTGGAGTGGAGAAAACAGAAAAGTGAAAAGTTTTACTTAGTTTCTGTACAGCAAAGGTGTTGCCTATGGTATCTTGACCTACCCTTTTTTCTTGAACTCCTCTTTAGTCTCAATGTTTTAGTCGTACGTGAATAGAATAATATTTCTTATCAGTCAATCAGGTGATTAACCTGCAATTCTATGCCAAATTAAGAACAACAACAAAGTCATTGTCCCTTGCTAGGAATCGAAGTCAAACCCATGACCTTTATTTAGATGGCCCAAATTCTAGCGTCATAATATTACGTACAATAAATGGGTAAATAATAATATTATCTTGGAATAGGAAGCGTAAGAATCTGATTTGAAAGTCAACGCTTAATTTGACATCAGTCTCATAGATATCAGAGAATCTTTTTCAAATAAATTAATTTAGGATAAAAAAATGCTTTGACATCGATCTCATATTATATGACATCCGAGTTACATCGCAGATTCTGGAAAAAAAAACATATTCAGCAGTCGAACTTAGAATTACAAATATCCAGAGCCTTAATAAATCTAAAAGAACCAGGTATTTGTCAACAAGATCTCTATCGGTATTGTTAAAAATGTAAAACCAGTTTTATGTGTCAATAGGACAAAGCTTTATATGAATGGCAGCAAGGGGTACTACAGTATAGGGAGAACTGACAAATCTCAAGATGGCGGCGTTAGTTCCTTTATTTACCACGTTCATTTAAAACGTGGTTGCACTGTACTAAATCAACTTACCAAAGAGAATGACTTGATGTGATACTGACAACGCTGTCAGTATCACATCAAGATTGGCAGGAGTTAGCTTTTATTATTTTTTAAATCCTATTTGGGCGTGAGGCTTTCTGTGTGTAGACCCAGGGAGTTAAAAAAATAGCTAACCATATTTTAGGGTGTGATTTTACCCATGAAACTGAACAACTTTCCCCAAGGAACATACGTCGAAACATTAAAATAAAATGGACCTCCCATACAAATTGACTCAAGCCGCTGACACCCTTTGTATGTATGGGAGAACGTTTTTTTTTCGTATATCAACCTATGTTTCTTTGGGAAAGTTGTTCAGTTTCATGGGTAGAATTACAGCATAAAATATAATCAGCATTTTTTTATATACTGTATAATATGTTAACAGGACTCAAGCGATCTTGGATCTATTCAAGTCATGCTCTTTGTAATCATAGTTTAATTCTATTTTTTTAGTCTTATATTTTTGACATTGATAGAATGAATTCAAATTAGCTTAGAAATATCTTAGTCAAAATCTATACCAATGCAATCAAATCACTTTAAAGGCGATACTTTTGACATTTTCAACTTTTATTTCATCTGTAAGAGATAAATTAGCAAAGCCCTTTATCTGTTTCCGATTACGTATAATTATTTCTTAAATCAAAGATAACATCTGACTGCTTAACCACCGTCTTAGCACCTCTTAAAGTCCCGATGCCATTTAAATCGGAGACAGTGACATAAACACCTACAACGAGAAGTAATGCCACTGAATAAAATATCTACGTAAAAAGGAACGAAGTATACATGGTGTTACAAAGATACGTATATAACGTATAATCACGCTTTTATCCCTGACGGGGTAGGCAGAGCGTAAACGACCTAAACAAAAGTCGTTCCGCCAATTTTAGTTTTTTATTTGCTAATATGCAAAAGATACATTAGTATCTGTATGTATGTAAAACTAAAATTACAATTTGTGAAATATGAAGAAGAGACCCTGTTACTACAAAGAAAGAAAGTATTCTTTCTGTTTTTTTGGTAATTGGCACATTTTGCCCACTCTGTACAAGAACAAGCGTAAAATACATAAATCAATATCTTACCACTGACAGATATATACAACTTCATAAGAAAGATAAGATCTCTGAACTACATAACACAGTTTTAAGACGCAATGTCGGCAATCGATTCCCAACTTTAATTACAAGAAAGTATTCAAAAGGAATGAACTCACCAACTTGCGAAGTTAATGTTGTAGATAACTACTTTTAAATTATGGACCACCGAAAAGTACAAAGATACTGGTGGCGATTTGGTTGTAGACACAAGTTAACTTATTTTAGTTCCGTGCCACAATAAAATAATTGAATATTTTGAAAAAGACAGAATCACCACAGCTCAGTATAATCCTGTCAAAGTGAGGTAAATTATACGACACCATTTAGCATGCCGTCTTAAGGTTAGACCGCACTATGGCGTAGCTGCAGCGGAGCGGAGCGGCGCTGCGCGGCACGGCACTGCAACAGCGCGACACTGCGCGACAAAATCTGTCAAAATGTATGAACCTGCCGTTGCCGCGACGTGAACCGTCGTGAAGCGCCGCTGCAGCTGCAGTGCTGCTTCAGTGCGGTACCTCTAATACATTTTCATATAAAGAAACATTTGTCGCGCAGTGTCGCGCCGCGCCACGCCACACCGCTCCGCTGCAGCTACGTCCTAGTGCGGTCGAACCTTTATTGACGTGTAAATTAATTTTGATAGGATTATAATCAGCTGTTGAGTTTCTGATTCCTTAAAAAGAAATTAAAATGGACAGGATCAAACTAAAATATATTAAGTTGTGTCTACAACCGAATGGATACCACAGGCCGTATAAATTACATGTAATTACTGAAAAATCTCAGAGTAAATAAAAACGTTTTTTTGCGGATCGAGTCGAAATACCGCCCGCTTGTTCATTGAATTCCTTAATTATGTGAGACGCCGAAAACGGCAGTTTTATTCACTTGATATTTAAAAATAATAACACATCACTGTTCGAATTTTGAAAGGTTACACCTGTAACAGTTATTACTGTAATTTCATTCATTATTTTGCATGTTAGCGCTATTCTTGTCACGATTAATTATTTTTTACTGGTAACTTTAACTGTCACTTTTAATTCCGTTGGTGACAGTGTGTCCTTTGTTTCAGCTAGTCATAACTAATAACATAACAATATGTTCTTTACGACTTTAGACTGTTATTTTTAACCAACTTAAATTAAAAAGTTCAAAAACCCAACTGCGTAGAATAAAAAGTGAGCTTTAAAACTTTAAATCGACATAGATCCTAAACAATTGTTCAATTTTGAAAAATAACAAAATCGAATTGATTTTCGAATACCTATTCAATGACTCGGTATAATTTGTAAACTTTAATTATTTTAATTTTCAGATAATGGCGTCTTATTGTTGCCATATTAATTTATTAAAAAAATCATGTCACTCGCGTGGTAAAGACGAATCGATTGGTGTAAGAATTATGAAAATCAGCCCACGCATTTGGTCTCTAGTGCGCCACAGAGGATCAAACATACATACTTACATACATAGATAGGCTTCTTCTTCTTATCGTATCGATCGTAATGGCTTAAATTAATTTCGATCAGTACTCTGCCAAACGCATTGCGACATCAGTGGCGTCGCAAAGGTCTTCTTGGGTGCAAGATGAAGGGCACGCGGGGCAAGACAATAGATGTGCCATTGTTTGGGGGAAGGCACCACATTCGCCACATAGATAGGCTGATAAACACATTACCCTCCTTTGCGTTGCGCAGTCGGATAAAAAAAAGATTAGATTTACAATTCGCCGTAAAGTTATTTTTTAGCTGTATGTTATTATAAGCCAAATTAAAAGGAACACCTTGATTTCTCGTAACTACATAAGTTCAGGGTGAATGACTATAATGAATAGTTTGTAATTAAAATTACGTGATCAAGAATATTAATCTTGTAATTGCATTAGTATGAATCTTATCTAATTAAAAATCTAAATAAGTAATTAGATAATTTGCCTGTTATTATTTAAACCTTCTTCTTCCTAGCCTTATCCCGTATCTCACGGGGTCAGCTACCTAATCTAGGGGATTCAACGAGGGTACTGGTTTTTACACAGAGAGACTGCCATCTGACCTCCGCAACCCAGAAGGGAAACCAGACCCAATCCTAGATTAGGTCAGAGTTTTCAAGCCGCCAATGCTTAGCACTGGCCTCTGACATGACTTAACGACTAATATCTACGGTATTAAACGATATTAACCGGGACCAACGGCTTAACGTGCCTTCCGAAGCATGGAAAAAGCGCCGAATAAACGTACATTTGAAATTCGAAAACCGAAAAACACATTGGTACGTGGTGGGATTGGAACCACGACCTCCCGCTCAGGAGGCAGCGGCCCTATCCACTACACCATCGGGCCCTATATTATTTACCTGTATTATTTGCCTGTTATTATTTAAACCGTAGTAAAATATTATTTCTTCACAGAAATGCAGATCAATGTTTAAAAGGTTACTGTGTACTCTAGGAGCGAGAAAAAAACAATGAATGTGCTAGTTTTATTTCCTCCCGGGCATGCTGTAAAAACCAGCTTAGGGATCCGAGGGTTCCAATATGTTGTAATTTAGGCGATGGGCTGACAACCTGTCAATACAGCAATATACCTACAAATCTATCTTAAATAACCCTCAAAGCTATGTCAGACGTGGCGGAACGACCTTTGTTTGGGTCGTTTGCGCTCTGCCTACCCAATTAGGGAAAAAGGCGTGATTATATGTATGTATGTGTACTTTTTTTAACTCACGATCACAATGGACTAATTTCAGTTCTAGGCTTCCCCGGAGCGACGATTTTTCATACAAACGTAGTTTCGCTTTAATTCTCAAACTGTAGGACCGATCTTTTTTATTTATTAGCAGGCGGTTGAGACAACTGTTAGTTGCCTGTATCCAGTTCTCCATTGTTGGTTTTCTATTTAGCATTAACAACGTCTTCTGGCAATTTGTTCCAAGCCAAACATCTTAATCAAAATTTGTACACACAATCAAATGCAACGCATGTATGTTCCTAATTAGTTTTAGAATGAAGATATTAACCAAGTTCGAAATTCGAGACCAAATTTAATTTTAGGCGATTTTCACACTAACGTTTTTTAGGTCTCATTTTGTTCATGTTAAATATTTTTACACCAAAGCTAATTAGAAACATAGATATGTTGCATTTGATTATGTGTACAAGTGTGGTTATATTTGGTTTTACCAATTTGTTTCATGCTGGACTGGGTGCGAGAGAAAAACATAGAATGTGCCAGGTGCAAATCCTCCCGGGCATGCTGTAAAATCAGCTGAGGGATTCGAGGGTTTCCATATATTGTAATTTAGGCGATGGGCTGACAACCTGTCACTACAGCAATATACCTACAAATCAATCTTAAATAGTGCTTGAAACTTTGTCAGACGTGGCGAAGCGACACTTGTTTAGGCCGTTTACGCTCTGCCTACCCCATTAGGGATAAAGGCGTGATTGTATGTATGTATGTATTATGAAAACGTACCTACGTTTGTATGAAAATTCGTCGCAACGAGGACGCCTTAAGGGGGTTCGAGAGCTGCGACAGTAGCGCCATCAGTTTTTAATTATTTGTGTCCAAAATACTATATTTTTTATGAATATTTTACGTTTAGCAGAAATCGCAAGTAATTCTCCATTTCATAAGACCTATCATAATTTATTATATGTGGCCACTTAGCACATTTGTAATACAAAATTTACAAGCTTAGTTTGAATTATGATATTATGGGTTAAAAATAAAGATTTATTTGCAATTTCCGCTAAACGTAAAATGTTTATATTTTGTACACAATTAATTTATTACTATTGAGGGCGCCACCTATATTCTGATTCCATCTTAAGATGGCGGCGATTTAAGTATATCGCCGCAGTCAGTGCCTATAGAGATTAAATTGTCAAAGTTTAGCTGACACTTCACTGTTATTTTCTCGAGTATATAGTAATATTAAGTCAATAAAATGACTTATCGGTTCATCGGGTCGATAGACTCGATACCCACTCGACAGAAGAAGAAGAATAAAATGACCCGGTGTAGGTTTAAAATTTTGGCGATGGGCTAACATTCGGTTCATACACACATATAATCACGCCTTTATCCCTTATGGGGTAGGGAGAGCGTAAACGACCTAAACAAAGGTCGTTCCGCCACATCTGACAAAGTATTTTAGGGTTATTTAAGTATAATATACGTAAAGGCGTGAGTTTATGTATGATTTTTTAATATCTCGATTAAATCGCAATCTAATTACTTATTTTACCTCATTTATCTGAATAAGTACCACTTAGGTACTGTACTTAATGTTAGATGCAATAAATAGAAACATTACCAATTTAAATAAGCTCTTATTTATCTCTTCACGGTTAACGAGGGCAATTCGAAAAGAACACGACTTTACTGAATCTCAGCTTTAATAATTGCCGTCCCTTTCTGTTCTCTCATGTAAGAAAGTGATACTTATATTTTTAAGTTGTATTATTTGCAATGCCGAATTGGCCTCAAAGTCGTTTCTAAAGCTGTCACTGCTGCAGCGATTGCCTGCAGCTACTTTGAAGTACAAAATCATGCTGTTCATATAAAACTTCCACTTTAAAAGCAGTGTAATTTAAATAAATTGGCTTCAATTTGAAGGTGTTCAATGTTAAGGTACGGACGATACTAGCCAAGTGGCGCCCCCATTAGTAATTCACAGAAAACGCAGTGAATTGAAGAACCAGTTCAACAGACTGAAGTAATAGTAACAAAGATAATTTAGAACCTTATTAATTGAATTGAAATTAAAAAGAAGAATTGTGAATAACGGCCACCAGCGGCAATTTTTCTACCTATTGCAACAACGAACTAAGAATCGCAAATTTATAAGGTTCTAAATTATCTTTATAACTATTACTTGAATCTGTTGGACCGGATTTTCGATTAATTGTGTTTTTAGTGAGATTTGATTTTTTTTACTCATGAGGGCGCCACTTGGCTTCTATAGACACCTTAAGTAAGCTGTCAAATCGTGATTGCTATGTCATTATCATAACCTTTAGAAAATTTAACGGTAGGTATAGTATTAGTAAGCCCTTCTCAATATACCTACAAATTAATTCTTTGCTTACACATAAAGAAGAAAAATATTACCCTACAGATTTTCCTCATTAATATTGGGAACTATCTCCGTGGTCTAATGGTCAGGGCCATGGGCTTACGACCCGGAGGTCCAGGGTTCAATTCCCAGAAAGTTGATATTTGTCAATTTATATCTTTGTGAGGATTTCCGCAGTTTGGTTAGGACATTGCAGGCTGAATCACCTGATTGTCCGAAAAGAAAATAGGTTCCGTTGGTCCCGGTAGCTGTCTTTGATAGTGGTTGTTACTGAAACTATGTTAGAGGCCAAATAGCTGCACTACTAGGCGGTTTGAAAACTCTGACACCAGGGTTCATCGGATTCGACTCTAGAATCCACTCGCTAAGAAGAAGATTAATATTGGGAGTAATATTTAAGTGTACAAACCTTAATAAATAAAATTACAGTATTTATTACAAGTCCTTAAAATGTCACCCAGTGAGTTATTTAGATAGCTGCTCAGGAGTTTATTTTTACACGAACTAGTTCTGCTCATAGAATGTAGCTTTTAATTACTGGCATATTGATAAGGCGTACATGGTAATTATAATTACAGGTTGTTGATAATACAAGTGGGTATTAACTAGTGTAAAGGCACTTTGGCCTCTGTGATGACTGTGAGAGAAAACAAAACGCATCGGTTCGTCGTTTGTTGACCACTGTTTCGTCTTCATTTCGACTCATCAGATGCGGAAGTGTCCGCATAACAGTTGGTTTGCAAGTACTTCGTTCTTGTGAGCTTAGCTTGTTTGGATTGGGACGGAATCCAACTCTTTAGGAGCAGCCGCTAAGCATGAGTATTAACTCTTTGAATACAGACAGTTCTGTCGTAACATACAGAGAATATTCGTAGCGTATTGCTACGAATGCGACGCCGTAGCTGAAGTCAGCAGTTAATGTGTTGGAAAGAAATCAGAAGTGTATCTTAAAAGAAACTTTTCCATGGTGAAATTACTGAAAGAAATACTTAGAATAAACAAAATAAATTAGTTTAGTATGCCTCTATTCGTTCGTACCTATTGGGGAATTTGCAAATTGTTTAATTTTAATTATAATGTGATTCATAGAAGCAGGAAAATCTAGTTAATTATATTTTGCGTGAGGATAAACGAAAGTTAAATCTAACATTTGCACTTGTCTAAATTCAACGTTTTTCCTGGAACTTGGCAGTTTGACGAACACAGAGTGAACCAAGAAATCAACTTAAACCGCATAATGTAGCCTTACCGCGTGACGGCAGTAATTATTACCATACGGGACAACTTGTAGCAATCTATTCGTTAAATCGGATTACCAAAGGCTCGCCTAGTTTGTCAGGTCTAGCCTGTCAGGTGTCAACTAAGCTGCAAGTCTTGATACTTGGCATAACACTTCATTAGCTCGAACTGGCTGGAAATAAACGTCACGCGAACGTTGAGACTGGAGGTTGAATAAATAAAAGTCAGAAGATTCAAATTTAGAATGTGACATAAACTTAAATAGTTCGTATATTCGCAAACTTAGAACTAATTTTGGCCAGTACTTGAATCCGGAAGCCATATCTCATAGTATTATAGATCCTATAAAGATTATATTGGATGGGTTTTCCGTAATTTTATTTTTGTCTTGTCGGTCTCCCGATCATTCAAGATAAGAATCGATTTTTGATAGAAGAGATTTAGATTGTCAAGGTAGGCTTAGACACAGATTTCTACAAATCACAAAAATGGATAATATAAAGAAATAATATTTTTAGCAAGTCTTTAACTTTCTGTTCTTCTTTTTCCTCATCAAAATTGTAATAAATTTATGTTTGCAAAAACGATTTTTAAATATTTTTATGTCAGTTAGTATACAAAATAGTGTTTATGCACTTTGGCCTTAGTGATGACTGTGAGAGAAAGCGAAACGCATCGGTTCGTCGTTTGTTGACCACTGTTAGTCTTCATTTGGACTCATCAGATGCGGAAGTGAACTGTTCTGCAAAGATCATGCTTAAAGGCTGCTCCTAAAGAGTTGGATTCCGTTCCAAACAAGCCAAGCTTACAAGAGCGAAGCACTTACAAAGCATACAAAATTATTAGAAAAAACCCTCCGAAACAAAACAAATAAAAAGCCGAAACGCTTTACGCAACAGGCAGTTGCACTTTCCATGCCGGCCTGGGAGCAAGAGAAAAACATAGAATGTGCCAACTGCATTTCCTTCCGAGCATGCTGTAAAAACCAGCTAAGGGATTCGTGGGTTTCGGTATATTGTAATTTAGGCGATGGGCTGACAACCTGTCACTACAGCAATATACCTACAAATCTATCTTAAATAACCCTCAAAACTTTGTCAGCTGAGGCGGAATGACCTTTGTTTAGGTCGTGTGCGCTCTGCCTACCTCATTAGGGATAAAGGCGTGATAATATGTATGTATGTATGCAGTTGCACTACCGACATCAACATAAGTTGCATGTAGTTGTATGACGAGCGATCCAGACGTTTCGTAGAGTTGTATGACTCCACACAGATTGTCACTTAAGCGATGCTATTTTTAGCTCCGGCTCAACAAGCTGTGAACGAACATTAGGGAGACACGCAATCAATTTGACCCATCTCGACGCATTGTTGTAGTTGGTATAGGTATGTTTGTTATGCGTTGCGACCGCCTCAGCGTGATTATACATACTTTCCATACAAAATTACCACTTCGGTCAAAAAAAAATGTATTTTATAAAAAATATGTTTTCTTTTCCCGGAAGAATTTATTCGTGAAAGTTGATCAGTTTTGTGAACTGAGCAAGCATTCCATACATCCTGTATAGTAATTATTATTATAAACCGCCTCCGTGGTCTAGCGGTCTTAGCCCCGGAGGTCCCGGGTTCGATTTCCGGCAGGGGACAATGACTTTGTGTTGTTGTTTCTAGCAGGACGTTGCAGGCTGATAACCTGATTGTCCGAAAAGAAAGATGATCCATGCCCATCTGACAGGCACGTAAACAATCTGTCCTGCGCCTGATTTCTCTCTGGTCGTGTCAGACAGTCTATCCCATAAGAATAAGGGATTGAGGGAATAGAGAGTGCAACTGTGTGTAGCTCAAACATTTGGGCACTAATAACTAATCCTGCGCAGTTGGCCGATCTCTTGGAGATCGGTGGTAGGACTATACCGGGTGTAAGGGGACAGCGTCCTGCAAACTGATAGGGGTTGCTTAGTCAACGAAACTGAACAAACTATCACAAGGAAATTCTTTCAAAACGAAAAAAAATTACCTTCCCATACAAAGTGACAACCTTGAACAGACAATATGTATGAGAAAGCAAAATACTACTTATCGTTGTTCAGTTTTATTGACTGATCAATCACTATCATTTTGCGGGACGCTGTCCCTTACACCCCGTAGCACTTGTTAGCGTACTATACAAACTAAAGGCGTGATTGTAGTAGTGGTACTATGGTACACAATGGGACATGTTAATCTGGGTCGAACCGAAACAAGTTCATCGATGTGTTTCCAGTATTGACGTCACACGTCCTAATAAAAGTGTGTTGTGGTTTATACCTCAGTTTGCTTGTAATAAGAGTGGAAACAAACAATATTTTGATCTTAGGACCTGTAAAACTGTTGTATTGTATGTAATTATATAGATATTTTGTTTGAAATTTATCTTTTAGGATCTGAATAGATTTTATGAAGTTCTAAGGGCATTATTTAATTTATTTTTTGGCAGGTGGCACCTACACTGAGCGCAATGCGCGATAGTAGCGACGCTAGCGTTCTCTGGTGTCGAGTAGCAGAACTGATTGCATGGAGCAGTATAGATAAAAATATATAGATGGCGTTAAGCGCATTTGCAACATTTGTTGGCGCGAAAACTTGTGTATAGTTTATTTTTCGACAAGGAGATTATTTTCTAAAAACATAATTATTTTAGCATTCAAACAAACAGATAAGTAGGTAGGTAGCTAATTTACTATCAAATCGAAGTGATAAAATAGCTCCTTTTATTTTTACTTTTGCAATGGATACCTACGTATAAATTTAAGATATGCTATGCTATGAATCATTCAGCCTGCATTTTATATTTTGTTTTGCAAAATGCCTGCAAAATGATCTTCTACCTTTTGCAGTAAATAAACAAGTCTGACTCAGAAGTTGTGTTAAATCAACCAAATACGCGTGGCACCACCAAATACCACCATTAAGAATCCAGTTGGCGAGTTTATGGTAAACACGTCCAAGGTTGGGCTATATGGCGAATGGCGATATGGTACCGAAATAACTCGACACGAGGCTGCCGAATTAATGATAATGGCTTATAGATACTAGCCGAATAGTTATAAAAATAAATAATCACTTATGACTAGCACAGTCGATGACAATAATACATGACATGACCTACACGTAATTACAATAAAATTTGGACAAGTAATTCAAAAGGCATACTTTATAATGTATTTTCTTAAACAAGTAAATACATTATAAAGGGCCTGGGCCTTTTCAAGGCGAGAGTGAATAGGCACTACATAGGTGAGTATGCTTCAACATAGTCCGCATCGTCACTTTCCACCAGGTGAGATGGCGGACAAATGCTCGCCTATATATATAAAAAAAAAAAAAGTAATGAGTCTATATTTAATTTTGAGGATTCTTAGCACTCACAATGCTATTTTTATTTCATATAATATGAAAGAAAGGTAATAATAAATTAATATATAATTAATGGACCGGCATTCCAGAGACGCAGGCTCGAGTCCAGCCAGAAACGAATTTATAATTATCTTTCTTTCATATTATAAGTCTATATAATAAACATTAATTTATATCTTAGAAACATCAATAGCATCGTCGGAAGCATTAAGTATAACACCAGTATTATTTTTCTTTTGACGCAATATCTAATGATTGTACATTATTGTACATGTTATTTATACTTACCTATTTAAATTTAAGCGTTTAGCAAGGTGTTCCTACAATGGGCTTAAATGGGGCTTTAAAGGCCTTTAAGGGTTGACTGCACTAGGATATGTCCTAGCTGCAGCGGACCGGCGCGGCGCGGCACTGCGCGACAATGATTCTTTGTATGAAAATGTATGAGAGGCACTGAAGCTGCAGCGGACCTGCGCGGCACGGTCAGTTCATACATTTTGACAGATTTGGTCGCGCAGTGTCGCGCCGCTACAGTGCCGCGCCGCGCCGCTCCGCTGCAGCTACGTCATAGAGCGGTCTAACCTAATTTACTACTTATCTAACCAGAGAGATTATTTTAAAACCTTTAAATTTGGTACTGACTACACTAATATTCTTCAGTCCATATTATTTTTCGATTTCTTAATATTAAAAGATCAGTAAAGTTGTAGAAAATAACCCGGTACCACACTGTATTTTTTAATAACCCGGCACCACACTGTATTTTTTAATAACCCGGCACCACACTGTATTTTTTAATAACCCGGCACCACACTGTATTTTTTAATAACCCGGCACCACACTGTATTTTTTAATAACCCGGCACCACACTGTATTTTTTAATAACCCGGCACCACACTGTATTTTTTAATAACCCGGCACCACACTGTATTTTTTAATAACCCGGCACCATACTGTATTTTTTTTATATCGTTTCTCTACTCTACTTCTTCTTATTATTGATTGTACCTCTGAACAACATTTGTCTAGATAGGTATTATTAAGTAGGCTCATTTATTATTTAGATTACTAGGTACTTTGTAAAGTATATTCAACGTATTTGTACGTCATTCATAGGTATATATAGTATGGGGTCGTGTATTTGTAGAAGATATGTAGAACATTAAACTTTCAACCATCGTTTTGCTCGTGCCATATAGGTAGGCTTTTAGAATTTTTTTTTTGAGAATACAAATATGCAAAATATTTGGTCGAAGTAATATGTGAGCTTGCTCCGTCTTGGTCAATATTCTGCCCTAAAATATGACTAAAAATTAGATAAAAATATCGTAAAACTAAAACATATTTCCTCATAAAAAAAACCCTTTTTCGTAGAATTTAACTGGAAGAATATTTCAGAACTGACCAAATTGTTATGTAAGGAATAAACAATGGGCCGTGTTGTCTCAGCTACGTCATATAATCATAATTGGATACCAACGCAAAATTGTCCCTAATTGTTGAGCAGCTGGTCAACTCGAGTCAATGGATTCATCAGCGTCAACTGATATGAACTCTCTCATAGGGCTTGCCTTCGCCTCTCATACAACGACGCAAACGCACACCCGACGCGAGTAGTCGAAACGCAACGTTCGCGCCGGTATAACGTTACGCGCGCATTTTTAAACTTCGAACGGCGCTCGGAGTGTGTTCATTTTTCGAATATAGTTTTTCTAAATTCGAATACGGTGCGATTCTTAAAGAATATCAGAGGTTTTTATTTTTATGAAGTATCTTCCGGCGGCCAGTGACCTGTTTTGTTTGCGGTTTAGGTGTTTAATCATGCGTTGTTTGATTCTCGCGAATAAATGTAAATATTGTCCGTCACATGTTTAGATTCAGTTATGACTAAGTATACTCACAATATTTTTTTTGTGACGAAAATGTCGTCAAAAAGAAACCTTAAGATCACGCTTTCAGTTTTGTAACCGTTATATGGACCGGGTAAAGTTGTTAAACATTTCCAATTTCAATGTGATAATGGCAACTAATAATCACTTTGTATATGACGAGTTGACAAGTTTCCGAGGTTCTAAACAAAAAGCAAATATGGAAAAGAAATCATGAGAGTGTTTCATGACTTCATCACTCCATGTCACATGCAAAACATTTGTCAAGGTAGATCAAGGACGGTGGTCCAATAACTTTTGAGGTTGATGTTTATAGCTCCAGCACGAATTCAGAATAAGGAAAATCTTTGTTCAGTTTATTTGGAGTAAAGAAGTTAATTTTAAAGTAAATATTCTTTTGTGTAACCCTCAGTAAGGTGGACATTATCCGAAATAAAAAACACAAAAAAAGGATTTAGGTATGTCATATTATTTATGTTAGAAAACTTCATAATATTTCTAGCATGGTAGCTTATCATCACAAGTCTTATTTTACATACATACATACAATCACGCCTTTATCCCTAATGGGGTAGGCAGAGCGTGAATGACCTTAACAAAGGTCGTTCCGCCATGTCTGACAAAGTTTTGAGGGTTATATAAGATATATTTGTACGTATATTGCTGTAGTGACAGGATGTCAGCCCATCGCCTAAATTGCAATATACAATACACCCTCGGATCCCTTAGCTGGTTTTTACAGCATGCCCGGGAAGAAATGCAGCCGGCACATTCTAAGTTTATCTTCCATGCTGTACTGGGAGCGAGAAAAAAAACTTAGAATGTCTTATTTTAGAACCTAATAAATTCAAATCACATACATACATAAAATCAAGCCTTTATCCTGTACGGAATAGGCAGAGCGTAAAATGCCTCGTAAAAGGCGCTTTCGCCACGTCTGACAAAAAAGATTACAAATCACATTTGCTTAAAAATATAAGCAAGTTTCGACTTCAAAAATGCATCCTATCCTAATAAACACGTACAAATTACCTACGAGTGTATTTTATCCCAGATATATCTAGGCTTCCATGTTGGACTTGGACCGAAAGAAAAATATAGAATGTGCCAGCTGCATTTCTTCCCGTGCATGCTGTATAAACCAGCTAAGAGATCCGAGGGTTTCAGTATATTGCAATTTAGACGATGGGCTGACAACCTTTCACTACAGCAATATACCTACAAATCTATTTTAAATAACCCTCAAAACTTTTGTCAGACGTAACGGAACGACCTTTATTTAGGTAGTTTTTGCTCTGCCTACCCCATTAGTGATAAAGGCGTGATTATATGCATGTATGTATGGTAATATATTGTAAAAATGAGATTCAATTTGTCGTGTAGGTAATACCTTACACCTTAGATTAGTTCTTACTATAAACAGCAATGATACTATAAAACTGCTTGCTGTAATTACTATGACTAATTTTATGCTCATCGCCTCTTCATAAAACAACCCTGTCAATTTGTTTGCAGACTTAACTGGCTCATAAAGATGATAAAAAGATAGTAATTGTATTGATGATTAAATTATTTTAAACCATACTGTTTTTAAAGACTAGGGTCTTTATAATAATATACATATTGCATACTTAGTATGACAATGATATATAAAAAAACTGTTTCCAACACATACATAAAATCACGCCTTTACCCGTTACGGTCAGAGCGTAAAACGTCTCGTAAAAGTTGCATTTGCCACGTTTGACACAAAAAATAGGGTAATTTTAGATTGTAATGTGTATTGCTGTAGTGACAGGTTTGCCTAAATTGCAATACACAGTAACCCTTAAATCCCTTTTGCTGACTTCTGCAGCATGCCCGAGAGAAAGGGCAGCTGGAACGTTCTATGTTTTTCTATTTCTCCTAGTCCAGCATGGAAGAATTCCATCCCAACAACTATATACAAAATTAGAATTGACAGCATGTCTATCTTTATTTGCAAATGTTTTTCAAAGATTGTATTCCTTTGTATCCTTTTATCTTCCATGCTGGCCTGGGAGCGAGAGAAAAACATAGAATGTGCCAGCTGCATTTCCTCCCGGGTATGCTATAAAAACCAGCTAAGGGATCCGAGGGCTTCAGTATATTGTAATTTAGGCGATGTGCTGACAACCTGTCACTACAGCAATATACTTACAAATCTATATTTAATAACCCTCAAAACTTTGTCAGACGTGGCGGTACGACCTTTGTTTGGGTCGTTTACGCTCTGCCTACCCCATTAGGGATAAAGGTGTGATTATATGTATGTATGTATGTATTCCTTTACAGTATTTTGTAGAGAAAAGCGAAAAGTCACATAACTCCTAAATGTCTGTTACAATCTGAATCAGTATGACTTTAACTACAATGTTCATACGTTTAGATGTAGTTATTAGAACAACAGAACCTTGCCATATCTTATCCCTAACCTATGACAACCATATAACCATTTAATGCCAACATTACATCTTGTCCAGTTAAGGCTATACGATCCAGGACAGCAAATATACCGATAAAGTAGCAAAAATAAGTTTCCTTCACACGCACTTCTACGTGATCTGGTGACATAGTATCATCACCATCAGCTACTTGTCTGAGAACAGCCTTCTGAACATGGCTTCCGGTGGTTTTTTCTCTAATTGTCTCCTCGGTTCGTGTTTTATAGTTGCAACAACAATAGAGTAAGCGCAATTTTCTCTGCAAGCATTTATATATAGCCTAGAGTTGTGATGTTTTAAAATTGATTTTATGTAATATTTATTCTCCATGCTGGAATGCGAGCAAGAGAAAAACATAGAATTGTCCAGCTGCATTTCGTCCTAGACATGCTGTATAAACCAGCTAAGGGATACGAGGGTTTCAATTTAGGTGATGGGCTGACAACCTGTTAACCTATTAGTACAGCAATATACCTACAAATCTATCTCAAATAACCCTCAAAACTTTGTCAGGCGTGGCGAACGACCTATGTTTAGGCCTTTTAGGTCTTTTACACTCTGCCTACCTCATAAGGGATAAAGGTGTGATTATATGTATGTATGTAATATTTATTGTACATAGAACTATGATTCCAATATTTTGCAATGCTAACTCAACCTATAATTGTTTTTCTTTTTTTCATGATAATGCAATCCCGAGAGGTTATAGACGTAAGCCTGTTTAACACTGTAGGTAAATAATAATTCAGAACTCCACAAAACATAATATCATCATCATCATCTTCCTAGCCTTATCCCGTATCACACGGGGTCGGCTACCTAATCCAGGGGATTGAACGAGGGTACTGGTTTTTACACAGAGCGACTGCCATCTGACCTCCGCAACCCAGAAGGGAAACCAGACCCAATCCTAGATTAGGTCAGAGTTTTCAAGCCGCCAATGCTTAGCACTGGCCTCTGATATGGCTTAACGACTAATATCTACGGTATTTAACGATATTAACCGGGACCAACGGCTTAACGTGCCTTCCGAAGCACGGAAAAAGGGCCGAATAAACGTACATATGAAATTCGAAAACCGAAAATCACATTGGTACGTGGTGGGATTCGAACCACGACCTCCCGCTTAGGAGGCAGCGGCTCTATCCACTACACCATCTGGCTCTCCAAAACATAATAATTATCTTGAAACCTGTAGCGAAAGATCGTCTAATTATAGTAATTTGGCTCTAGAAATTGATAAATGTAGCACAAATTACAATGTTGACAGAAATATTGCTACGATCAGTAGCTTAAAACTTGTTGAAAGGTCAAGGTAACCATATCCATTATATTTTACTAACATACATATACACTTGTAGAATTTACATATAGATACATATAATTTGACTATCTATTCTTTCCGGTTAATTTGCATTGAATACGATTGTTACAATTGCTTCTAAATGGTACCATTTAATGAGAACAAACAATGTCCCTAGATCATTGTCTAAATATAGATTTTCTTCTTATTTGACCTTAGGACCACAAGAATTGATGACCAGTTTTTGCTGCTTGAATTCGTAAATTCAGTAAAAGAGAAAAAGATTTAAGAGATTCATGCCAGCATTTCGCATTACTTAACGTAATTTAAGGTAATTAATGTAATTGAGCAGGCACTTTAAAGTTACTTATTTTAAAATAAAACATTCGGTCTGTGCCTTGGATTCCTTGAGTGCCATATTCCAAATATTTCAGAGTTCTTGGAAATTCTGATAAATACCCTTTTTATGTTATGTAGTGGCAACTAAGCATACGGCCCACCTGATGCTATGCAGCACCATAGCCTATAACATCTACTATCCCACTAGATCCTAGTAAAGACTGCGTTGCATACCATAATAGGTCTTACGGTAGGCCGTAGCATGTCTCTTGTGCCTGTAATTTCACTGGCTTTCCTGCCCTTCTTACCGAAACATAGAGATGCGAACATTTCTGATTGACGGCAGAAATAAGCAAGAGGATGGTCCAACCACAGACGGGCTTTGCACAAAACCCTACCACCTCATAAATGTATCGGTACCTAGCTTGAGTAATGAACTGAATTGTAATAGATTGGTTTGTTTTCTATTGCTATTCTTATACTTCGATACTGATATTAACTCAATTGCTTCAATGAGTTCTTGTAACATGATATACAGTTCTATCCATATTTTCTTTGATTTCGCAAGCGGAGTCACAGGCAATAGCCAGTCGAGATGTTTTCACGATTTCACAGTGTTTGTGAAGAAGCTTTAAGCTGTCATGTCACACTCATCAAAAGCCAGCAAAAATAACTCACAATAAGTGGCCAGCTATTTTTCTCGGCGTGTGACATCAACCTATAAAACTGAGGTTTTTTTTAACAATCGTGACAGACGCGGCATTTCTTCGTAAGAGATGTGTGTCAAGGTTAAATGATACCTTTAAAGATATACGTAGTACGAAAGCTCGCAAAACTTAATGACTTTGTGATATACCGACTCGGCTGTGATATTTTTCTCTATAGTAAATCCATAATTCAACAGCAGGAAAATGTGTAAAGTTAGTTACATAAACTCTAATAAAATTAATCTTACTCTAATAAAATGGATACGATTATGGAGACATAAAATAATAAGTATCTTTCATTTGGAATAGGTCATCTTATACCTACAGATTTATCTGGAATTTTATTTTTAAATTAAAATTGTATATATGATATGTTTGTTTTGGCCATAAGATCGTTGCCTCTTCGTTGTTGCCCATCACTGTATAAAACACTACAAATATTCTCATCATAAATATTCCATTGCTTATTTTTATATTTTTAAATTTGATACTTACTGGTAAAGTATTTGATTACAAGTAAAGTAATAATAATCCGCTTTAATACTGTTCAAGAAGTTGAAAACCGAACACAAATGACAATAAGGCCAGTATTTATAATCAGCACTTGAATCTGATAGCGAGTTGGAATTTTCTATCAGAAATGTCATTTCAGTACATAATGACATGTCATTACAATATATACTTAATACTGCTCTCAATCTTGAGATCGCTTTATATATACGGGAGTAAGATCTTGCAAATGGAAGACTTTCCCTAGAAATTCGAGATAAATTGCTAGATTGATGAATGATGATGTATTGCAGACGAAGGCGGAAAGAATTCCAAGTTTTTGTTTTGCTTGGCTTGGCTTCATCGTACCTATACCGGGTGATAGGGACAGCGTCCCGCAAACTGATAGGGGTTGCTCAGTCAACGAAACTGAACAACTCTCACTAGGTTTTTCTTTTCAGAAGATGAAAAAAATAATACCTTCCCATACAAAATTACCATGTCGATCAGACAATTTGTATTATTTTTTTAACAATTTATTATACACAAAACATCATAAAAACAGGACATACAAAACAAAGACACAACGGGCACTGCTTATTTCTAAAAAGAAATTTCTTACAGCAGACCTACAGAAGTGAAATTTTTAATGATACGCAGATAAAACGTGCACAAAAATTTTATACCTACTAATAAAATAATATATGTAAAAAACTTATACAATGTAAATATATTACATAAATATAAACAAGATATAAATAAATACCTGTATTGCACGTATTTATAAATTTTTATTTTCTTCCTGAAAAACAAACCTGCTAATAGTTGTTCTGTTTCGTTGACTGAGCAACCCCTATCAGTTTGCGGGACGGTGGCCATTACACCCGGTATTAATTAACAGTTAGGAACTTGGAGGCATTCCTGTTCTTCACTTACGTTACTTCCAGCACTAACTTTGTAATGTGTGAATTTTTTAAATGAGTGAAGAGATAAGATCTACTTCTCTGTTCCGATAAGGGTGGAATTTGAAAGAAAATACCTATCACTATTTTTACTTCCATGCTGGCCTGGGAGCGAGAGAAAAACATAGAATGTGCCAACTGCATTTCCTTCCGGGCATGCTGTAAGAACCAGCTAAGGGATCCGAGGGTTTCAGTATATTGTAATTTAGGCGATGGACTGACAACCTGTCACTACAGCAATATTCCTAAAAATCTATCTTAAATAACCCTCAAAACTTTGTCAGACGTGGCGAGACGACCTTTGTTTAGGTTATTTACGCTCCACTACGGATAAAGGCGTGATTATATGTATGTATGTATGTCCTATTTTTAAACTCTAATTTTAACACTGTTTCTTTTCCACCTTTCCCGTAATACAGGTACATAAATCACGCCTTTATCTTTACGGGGTAAAGTAGGCAGAGCGTTTAACGCCTCGTAAAAGGCGCTTTCGCCACGTCTGACAAAAATTGAGGGCAATTTCAGATTGTAATATGTATTGCTATAGTGACAGGTTGTGAGCCCATCGCCTAAATTACAATACACTGTAACCCTCGAGTCCCTTTTGCTGACTTCAACAGCATGCCCGGGAGGAAGGGCAGCTGGAACAGTCTATGTTTTTCTCTCCCAGTCCAGCATGGAAGTAACCCGTAATCTCCGCCAAAATGGTAGCTATTAATAAACAAATATCGTCATACTTAATCAGTACAATGCTATCAAAGATACTTTATCATAATTCTATCAATATAATATTTTCCGCCTAATGGTTCCCTGTTCTGGCAGTCTAGATAACGTCAAAACCATAAATAGCCCGGTCTGTGTTCTGTCAACCAGCTAAAGCAGGCTTAGCCAGCTCTGACGTCAGAGGAGATTACCCAGCTTTCACGATAAACTGAGGGTTAGATCATATTAGTTGGCCAATGTCAAGGAAGTTCATGTCAAAGTTATTTTTAGTTTTTTTACTGTTCGTCCAAAAATATTATTTTGACATTTACATACAACCCAAAGTGGATTTTTAGGATTTCATATTAGCATTTATCACTAATTAACAGCCTCCGTGGTCTAGTGGTGACAGCCATGGGCTTACGATCCGGTCCGGTCCTGGGTTGGATTCCCAGGGGGAACACAAAGTTGATATATGTTAATTTATCACTTTGTGAGGTTTTCCCCAGTTTGGTTAGGACATTGCAGGCTGAATTACCTGATTGTGGGAAAAAGATAAAGGATTCCGTGCTTCGGAGGGCACGTTAAGCCGTCGGTCGCGGTCACTGTCTTTAATAGTGGTTGTTACTCAAAACCATGTAAGACGCCTAATAGCTGTGCTACTAGGCGGTTTGAAAACTCTGACACCAGGGTTCTTCGGGGCGCAGTGGGCCTCGAGAATCCATTGGCTAAGAAGAAGACTAATTGTTACCATCAATAAATCTAATATCAAAGATCTTATGGAGACAAATTGTATCATATTTATTACAATAGAATTTAAGATGTATCAACAAACACCAAATCTACTTAACAGTGGAAACCTTTTTTATCTCTTCTTATGGCTAAAAGATTATAACCGTTCAAAAAAATAAACAGAATTTAATTTTGTTTATGTTTGTTTTTTAGTTATTTTACAATTCTGCATTGCGGACTCTTTACAATTTAATTGTAATTTATTATTTTTACTATTTGTTTGGTTGTTCAGGAATGAAAGATGTTTGTGTAGCAAATTGTATTTGATGGTTAAGATTACTTACGATAGTATAAACAAAAGATCAAGGAGTTTTGCTCCGATGTTCAACACAAATATAAGTTTGATGTATTTGTTTGATATACAAATCAAATTAGGAATAGCTAAAATATATTGAAAGTCATCGAGAACAGAAGAGGAAAGATGCTAGGACACTTGTTAAGACATGACTTACTACTAAAGACTATATTAGAAGGAAAGATTGATGGGACAAAAGGAAGAGACCGACCTTAAATAACCTTTAAGGAACAAATCTAAGAATAGATTGAGGTCACGTCGTATAGAGAAGTTAAGGAGAAGCCTGAATCCAGAGAAAGTTGGCGATTACTTCACCGACAAAGCTCTTAAATTTATAATGATGATGAAAATATAAACGTGGAATACTATGAAATGCTAAACTCCGCGGGTATTTGTTTCTTTTATGTAACCTATTTATAGTTTGTTCGCCGAACTCTGGTAAATCTCTAGCTTTACAATAAACGTGGACGCATTTTTATGTCCTTTTACTAACGTAAAACGGGATAACGTTCCGATGATTATTTTGTACAAGTTGATGGGTAGAACAGACAATACTATAGTGCCTAGAATTGTACCTAAATAAGGCATCACTACATAGTATAAAACAAAGTCGCTTTCTCTATCCCTGTATCCTTATGTATGCATAAATCTTTAAAACTGTGCAACGGATTTTGATGCAGTTTGTTTTAATAGATAGAGTGATTCAAGAGGAAGGTTTGTATGTATAATACATGCATAATATAGAAGAGAAACACTGATAATTTCCGTGCCAAGCCGGGGCGGGTCGCTAGTAAGATCTATTTTTAAATTTTCATGCATGATTTTTTTTTATTACTTGAAGTAGTTTAACAGGTAAGATTCAGAACGGAGCCTAATAAATATATTATTTAGTCATCATTACATCACATAATTTATATTAATTACAGTAATATACAGATAGTTATCCGTTCAATTTGTACGTCCAACATGCTAATTAGCGTCATATTTTACCTAAAATTAATTGCACCAGTAGGTGTGCATAACATTTACTTTATACAACATTGCATCATATTTTCGAGCTAATTATCTGCTCCATGGCTTTACTTGCACAATATTGCTATTCCACGTGAGAATAACACATAATTTAACTGTTTATAAGATATTCGGCAACTCACTTGTGGGTTTGATAGAGGTATTCACCTCGACGTTTCGACCCTATACGAGGATCTTCTTCAGGAGAGAAGAATCTCACACTCCTCCAATATTTTATAAATATGAATGACACTTGTTCATCGTTTAGTGATAAAATAATTTGACTGCTCGAAATATTTGCATATGTATTTTTTTGTCAGACTAACTACTATACTAACTCTGTTTATAGTTACGTTTCTGTTTACTTTCAAAGTTGTTTAGAAACAGACAGACATTTTCAGTGATTTAGTATTATATTCGAATCATGAGTAAATTATATTGGATTCGAGATTATCATGGTGCAGTATTGAATTTTATCATACGTTTAATTAAAATAATAATAATGAGATACTTGAAATTTCAAGGATGCAACCACTACCTATTTATTTTTATTGGTGGCAAGTTATTTAATGTTTTATGTATAACTAGCGACCCGCCCCGGCTTCGCACGGAAATTATCAGTGTTTCTCTACTATATTATGCATGTATTATACATATAAACCTTCCTCTTGAATCTGTCTATCCATTAAAAGAAACCGCATCAAAATCTGGTGCGTAGTTTTAAAGATCTAAGCATACATAGGGATATAGGGACAGAGAAAGCGACTTTGTTTTATACTATGAAGTGACTAGTGATGCTTCAAATAATTCAAAAAATTCGGTAAGATTACGTGAGTTTCACCAGCATTGTGATTGAGTTTATATTTATGGAGGATAGTCCGTTGATCCTTAGTACGGATATAAAAAAAACTGAACAAGTTAAAATAATCCGCAGAATCAGTATAACGTGATATACGGGGTGAAAGGGACATCGTCCCGCAAACTGATAAGGGTTGTTCAGTCAACGAAACTGAACAACTATCACCAGGATCTTATGTTTAACCAGTGAAAAAAAATAGGTTTTCCATACAAATCGTCTGATCGAGGTGGTAATTTTGTATGGGAAGGTATTTTTTTTTTCACCTGAAAAAAACATGTTGATAGTTGTTTAGTTACGTTGACTAAGGAACCCCTATCAGTTTGCGGGACGCTGTCCCTTACACCCTGTATACCTAATTACACAAAACAAAGAAAAACAGTACAAATTGGCTGGCTTATTGTGAAACTAATATCTTCCAGGCAACCAGATATAAAAAATATAAAAAACGAACAGTAAATTCACTGACCGTAGCAAATTTTGACTTGACTTTGACTTTGAATTCAGACAGGATACATACATACAAATAAACACGCCTTTATCCCTAATGGGGTAGGCAAAGCGTAAACGACCTAGACAAACTCCGCTACATCTGACAAAGTTTTGAGGGTTATTTAAGATAGATTTGTACGTAGATTGCTGTAGTGACGGGTTGTCAGCCCATCGCCTAAATTGCAATATACTGAAACCCGCGGACCCCTTAGCTGGGTAACACCATGCTGCGGAAGAAATGCAGCTGGCACATTCTATGTTTTTCTCCCACTCCCAGCCCAGAATGGACAGGATACTATTGTTACTAACACACACAACAATTTAAATGTTGTTCTTGCTGTGGCTAATGTTGCGGAACGTCCTGGGCTTTCATCCAAGTCACCCAAGAGAACTAGGAAACGGGTCTAGGTCATCTAAAAGACAGCTGATACTAAGGACAATTTCACACTGAGGAAGCTTAGCAAAGAAATGGTTCGGAAGGATGATAATCTACAGCGAATATCATCCTTCCGAACCTTAGCTAAGCTTCTACTAGCTCACATTTAAGATTTTTGTGAAATATGAGATCAAAGACCCGTTTGACGACCCGTGCAGCCTAGTTGGCAGTGTACCTGCCTGCTACGCAGAGGGTCCCGGGTTCAATTCTCGGCCAGGGCAGACATTTGAATGATGAGTTTAAATGTCTGTTTCTGGGTCTGGGTGTTCTTTGTGGTTGTTTCTGTGTGTGTCCATGGCACCCCGATACAGGGAATCCTAGTGGGGGCTATGAGTGTGATCGTGTTTTTTTTTTTTTTTTTTAATGAATAGATATGTGAAATATTTATTAAATGCGGCAATCAATAGGTCGAATCATTTTTGGTTCGAATAATTTATAATGTTACATATATACATACATATAGTAAGGCAGAGCGTAAACTACCTAAACAACGGTTGTTCCGCCACGTCTGACAAAGATTTGAGGGTTATTAAATAGATTTTGTAGGTATTTTGCTATAGTGACAGGTTGTCAGCCTATCGCCTAAATTTCAATATACAAAAACTCTCACTGGACTGGGAGCGAGAGAAAAACATAGAATGTGCCAGCTGCATTTTCTCCCGGGCATGCTGTAAAACCAGCTAAGGGATCCGAGGGTTTCTATATATTACAATTTAGGCGATGGGCTGACAATCTGTCACTACAGAAAAATACCTACAAATCTATCTTAAATAACCCTCAACACTTTGTCAGACGTGGCGGAACGACCTTTCTTTAGGTTGCTTACGCTCTGCCTACCCCATTAGGGATAAAGGCGTGATTATATGTATGTATGAACTGCCATCGATAGGGACCAATCTTATCTGGCTTTTATTGCAGGTATTATGTCATAAAAATACCTTTACCGTAAGCACCCGTAAGTTTGTAGTGCTTCCATGCTGGACTAGGAACGAGATAAAAACCTAGAATGTACCAGCTGCATTTCCTCCCGGGCATGCTGTAAAAACCAGCTAAGGGATCCAAGGGTTTCAGTTTATTGCAATTTAGGCCATCGCCTAACTCAATATACCTACAAATCTATCTTAAATAACCCTCAAGACATTGTCAGGCGTGGCGTCCGACGACCTTTGTTTATATCGTTTACGCTCTACTTACCCCGTTAGGGATACACGCGTGATTAGATGTTATGTATGTATGATACGATGTGATGACGTGCCAATTTTGTGATCAAATATTTTAGGATCAAATGTACTGGAAATTAATATAAATAACATAGTTTTAACACAAGTTTAAAATCAATACTGATGTTGATTGATATGTCAAAATTTAATAACATAATGTAATAGATTTAGACTAACACGTTCAAAATGTGTTGAATATAATTGGTCACGTGGTAACGAATTTTGACCTTATACTTAGAAAGGTTGTTCTATTGACATTGAGGTATCAATGTATTCGAATAATTACACCGACGCATTTCGGTCATAGTCATATCATAGCAACAAGTTGGTATGAGACCTTTAAAAACAATGCAGTTTCATATCGTTCGGTCATTCATGTGCAAATGAGTATGAGGAACAGGTTCATAAGACAAATGGCAAGCCAATGATATCAAATGAACAAGGACAGTGCTAAAAATAATAAAACCATTAGTAATGTTTTGATTTGACATGACAGTATTGATGAACTGCCGAAACGTGAGGTTGATCATGTAGATTCATAATATGAATCAATACGTTTTTTCAATTAATCTTTACCATATGGTAATATTGATTAAACGAAGAAAGTACATGGGACCTTTAAAACTTATGACCCTGCAAGTGATGGCCTTAATCTTTATGTCAAATGTCCGAAAATTGCAGTCTTTAATGATAAAAAGAATGTCGAAATGTCTCAATATCCGTTTTGAGATGATTCAGTACCCAGTTTGCCATCAAAAAGTGATATATATTTTAAAAATATGCAACTGTTAGGCCTTGCTAAAACATCTTTTGATTTAGCTATGAAGGGCTGGTCAACGTTGATGAATATTATATTACCTGTCATAATTCAAGTTTGAACCAATTATTTAGTACATATTTGTTGTGTTACGCTTCCGTTTAATCATCAGTATCTACGTATTTTATTTAAATATTATCCTGTTTTTGGGTGTGTATTTGAAGTGACTCAGTCGGGTCACCACCTAAATTGGTGATCACTAACGTTTTATAGAACAATAGGCTATACCGTCATTGTCCCAGTAATATCCTCTTCAATACATTTATTATTCTGCTCAGTAGTTCCAACGCGCAGTTTCATACCAGCTGTGGCTGAAGCTGCTATTTCTTCACTTATTTTCATTATCATGGTTACTGGCCGAACGGAAAAACAGTCATAAAGATGTGTTTATTAATCTATAAAAAATCGTGAAATTATGCTATAAATAGTTCAAGTGAAGATACTTGTTGGTTATCATTTCGTATCATTGATATTATTGATAACGAAAACACACTAATCGCTTCTAACTTCAGTTTCATCACAACGTGTTCATAGGAAAGGCGGGACGGATTGAAGTGCAATTTACTGTAAAATGTTTAAATAAATTCAAAATAAAAAGACAAAACAGTGAATATTTAAGTGCCTGCAATTTATACAAAAGTGAACATGGCTCAAACACATACAACTCATCAACAATGCAAAGTGGATCATAATTATTACAAACTGGAAAAGAAGTATATGGAAATGAAACGACTCGTCATAGAAAAGGCAGAGGAATTAAAACGACGTGACAAAATAATAGCTCTTCTTGAAAACGAAATTGACGAGAGAGATACAACAATAAGATATCTCAAAAATGAAATAGACAAATACAGACAAGTGGTAAAGCCTTTAACGAAACAGTTGATAGGCAATTGTAAAAATGGTGTTGAAGAAGAAGAGTGTTTTGTTATGAAGACTCCTGGTATAGAAAATACGAGAGTGTTACCCGTAGGAGAGCCGAGGCTCAAACGGACAGCAATATCAGCAGAACCTCTGTCATCACTGACGCAAGACCATGAAATGAAGCTGGTCAAAATACCTAAGACTCAGAAGTAAGTATTTATAATAATTTGTTAATCGTATAATGGAGACTGTTTTATTTACTAACAAAGACATTTTCATTTGGAGTTCATTGTGAATTGAATAGTGACTATTAACAGCAATTCAAATTCTGTTAATTAACCGCCTCCGTGGTCTAATGGTCAGAGCCATGGGTTTACGATCCGGAGGTCCTAGGTTCGATTCCCAGGGGTGGGAACACAAAGTTCATATTTGTCAATTTATCACTTAGTGAGGTTTTCCCCAGTTTGGTTAGGAGATTGCAGGCTGAATCTCCTGATAGTCTAAAAAGAAAAAATATTCCGTGCTTCGGAGGGCACGTTAAGCCGTCGGTCCCGGTCACTGTCTTTGATAGTGCTCGTTACTCAAACCATGTCAGAGGCCTAATAGCTGTGCTACTTGGCGGTTTGAAAACTCTGACACCAGGGTTGTTAGGCTCGAAAATCCACTTGCTAAGAAGAAGACAGCAATTAAAATACCTTTATACAGTTCCTTAACAGTTTTAGGAACCTTATTTGTAAAAGCTTAAATGTCATTAGATGGATGTAAATCCTGTATAGTCTACAAATTAAATTGAATGCGAAGCGAATATGGAGTCCATGCCAAATTTTGAACGCTCATGACTTAAAATAAGCTCGTCTGGAGTTTTTGTTATGCTGTTCAAGTCATCAAGTTAAATACAGAGGCATATTTTTTGTATATGGTTTGCCGATGTCAATGTTGTACCTTTGGTATCTGCAGTGTATTCACCTATACAAACCGTAATGTTTATTTTAACAGCTGTAGCATAAATTATTTTCACGCCTATAGTAATCATAATTACGATCATCGACTTTACGATAATAAGAGAGGTTCAATGGATCCCCAGCATTAAAATGAATTAAGTAATTTACAACCTTTTATTAATATTTAATTACTTAATATAAAAGCAATGCATGGTCAGTTTCTTGTAGAATGTATTGAGAATTATAATATGAATATTTCAGTTACTCTTGGTAACGAAACATTTAATATGCATTTAAAAGGTGCCTTATCTGTCTTAAAATTCTCTTAGAGGTCAAATAACTCATAATCCAATTAACATAATCCTAATAAGTCTTGTGATATAACAAATTACTGTTAATATCTATGTCAGCATTCGCTTCAACGCCTTTCGGGTCTGGCCATGTGTTATCAGAGACTCGTTTCTTAAAATGACAAATTACAAGTTCGTTTCGTTGTGCATTGCGTGAGCTTTTAGTGTTTTGTTGATAGTCTGTGATATCCCACAGCATGGCAAAAGCCTCCTCTGTTTCTTTTTACCTGTCGTGATCTTGAGCCATGTCTACCCAGTCTTTGTCAAAAGCATCTAGATCGCTACCGTTTTCTAGGTCTTCCTTTTCCTCGCCGGTTATCGAGAAGGACCTTGTGGGTTGCTAACCTGGTCCATCTGTCTGTGTGTATTCTGTACTCGTATGTACGCAAAACTCCCGGATTCGCTCATTGGTCGGTAAAAGGGACATTTCGTGGAATGGCCAAAGCAAAGCGCACAAACCGTAGCTATATTAATTATTCTTCCATGCTAGACTGGCTGCATTTCCTTCCGGGCATGCTGTAAAAATCAGCTAAGGGTTTCCGAGGGTTACTGTATATTGCAATTTAGGCGATGGGCTGGCAACCTGCCACCACAACAATATACGTACAAATATATCTTAAATAACCCTCAAAACTATGTCAGACGTGGCGGAACGACCTTCGTTTGGGTAGTTTACGCTCTGCCTACTCCATTAGGGATAAAGGCGTGAATATATGCATGTATGTAATTTTATTCCGGCCAATGGGAAAATTCAGGGATTTTGCGTAGCATGTATACTGTTAGTGTATTAATCTTGTTAGTATCCTAATACCTTAACACCAGCGCAATGTACATCGAACTTTGCAAATGGTAGTTTTTGATATGGGCCCCTGCCATCCATCAATCGTGATTGAATTTCACTCTCGTACACGTCGAGGTGAACATGTATCGCCTCGTGCTCACTGCTTAAGCAGCGATTACACTTACCTGCCGATCGGGCCCGATTTAGTATACATTGCTGCTTAGCTTAAGTAGTCAATTTCAATTAATATTTGTGCACTGGCTATGTATATCAAATCGGGCCCGGTCGGCCGGGCAATGTAATCGCTGCATTACTGCTTAGCCTGAGCGCCTTCGGCGGACCTATTTGGTATAATTACGTTCGAAGTTTACGCATGTCCTCGCCACAGGCTGTCACGATGTGTCGAAGGGTTAATATGTGATACGGTAATTTGTTCAAAGCGTTTAGATATTTCCTTGCTGGACTGGGAGCGATGGAAACCATAGAATGTTCTTTTTGCTCATCCCGGGTATACTGTAGAAGACAGTATAGGGAAATGAGGGTTTCTGGGTATTGCTTACGCGATGGGGTTTGACAGGCTATCATTATAGTTATATAGTGATGAATCTTTCTAAGACTCAAAACTTGCAGATGTGACGAAAAGATCCTTTTCAACCTTTTATAGGTCGTTGGCACTCTACCTCCCCGTAAAAGCAGTGATTGTACGCATGTATGTACGTTCGATAAGTTTACCTGTGCTGTGTCACGAGGTTTCAAAGGGTTATACACCTATCTCATCTCATTTTACTAACATAGTTATAAGTGTTACTAATTTTATGACTCTTGATTACTTGAATATGTAACATTACATATGTGTACGGTAATATGTCGAGTGATTTTAGAACGGCAGCCTTCGGATGTTGGAATGAGTGGGAAATAGAGTAAGGAATCTGTTTACGCTGGAATCTGGGTCTAGGTTAAGTTCGGTTAAATGGTATTTGCAGATTTTTGCGATTTGTTTTTCTGTTTGTCCCATTTCTTTTTATCTCTTTTGCAACCCATATAATAAATTATTTTAATATACACATAATACTTTTGCATGACATTTTGCAGCTTTTCTAAGTTATATGTAGGTATTGTCTTATCTTTCTGTGTTTGTATTCATTGAACTCAATTTATTTAAAATCAAAGATTACTGAATTTTGTTCTTCTCCTTACTTAAACTGATTCTTTGAGTTTCTCTTAAAACCTGCTTTTGAAGGAAATATCCTCTACTAGTCTACAGTTTTCCTATTTTTAGATTTTTTTTCTTTTGAGAGCCCGATTGTGTAGTGGATAGGGCCGCTGCCTCCTGAGCGGGGGGTCATGGTTCGAACCCCACCACATACCAATGTGTTTTTCGGTTTTCGAATTTCATATGTACGTTTATTCGGTGCTTTTTCCGTGCTTCGGAAGGCACGTTAAGCCGTTGGTCCCGGTTAATATCGTTTAATACCGTAGATATTAGTCGTTAAGCCATATCAGAGGCCAGTGCTAAGCATTGGCGGCTTGAAAACTCTGACCTAATCTAGGATTGGGTCTGGTTTCCCTTCTGGGTTGCGGAGGTCAGATGGCAGTCGCTCTGTGTAAAAACCAGTATCCTCGTTCAATCCCCAAGATTAGAAAGCCGACCCCGTGAGATACGGAATAAGGCGAGGAAGAGGAAGAAGAAGATCATCTACTAGTCTAGATTTTTCCTATATATCGGTCAACAATCCTCATCCTCATACATATTCCTGAGTGGCGCCGTTATGTCCATAAACAGTAATTTGTACAATGTTTACACATCCACCATAATTTTATCAAGTCTAGCTAGATATTACCACTTGCTTTATTACTTCAAATTGCTTCAATAAAGGCTATTCCTATTAGTTCTAGACATAGAATTACCCTGTCAGGACAATTAGGCTTCCTATTATCACTGTAAGTTATCTTGTACAGGATAATCATAGTAAGATAATAAATGTTTATGGGTTTTAGTGTATGCCTTAGGGGATAGGTTCAATAACATAATTTTATTAAATGTACGAAAAAATATTTGTTGAGAATAGATTGATGTAACTTGAAATTAAAATCTGATTTGAAAGGAATGACATTTAAATAAAGATCCATCTTTTGATTAAAATGCGGTTTTATAATCAGCATTTGATTTGCGTGTCTATTTTTAGATATCAGTCAAATAAAGACGTAATATTTTTTATTATTAAAAGTTCTCTAACAATGTTCATTTTTATTATAAATTTATAAGCACATAAAATACTTAGCACATAAAACATGATCAAGGTGTTGAATGAATGCCTAGAATGCTATTATCAACATTTTGGCTAAGAGGCGGTCAGCACAGGTAAACATGAATTCGCATAAAGGTCAAAATACTTGTATCGACAATCTACGATCGTCCTATAGTAAGGTTTTTGGCTTCCGTCCCATCATACACAAAATACACGATTCGCAAGTTTTCTATCACCTTCAATGTCGACTAGGTAGTTGCAGAAAATTTAATATGTTGTGGTTGCTGCTTTTGGAGGAAACGGATGGATTTTATGCAGATTTTAATTGCTAAATTTAAACACCTAATAATATCAAGGCTCTTGCCAATGAAGTAGATCTTTGAAAGAGGTCAAATGGGCGTGTCTACTACATGTTTTATGTTTGTGGTATACCAATTTATTTGGTGCGCTTATTAAATTCTCTATTAGTACAAACAAATTTAAAAATGGCAAAAATACTAGCATAGGAATATTACTCTATGCTACTTAATAATGTAAAGACGAGAGAAGAAATTTACGGTCGCTCGCTATAACTTTTTTTTTGTTCGAATAAGTATCGCTACGCTAAGTTCTTTTATACTTGACAACAATCACGTTCGCCTTTTTTCACAGAAAATAGGAAAATGATGCTTAGTCATCATTAACATTGTTTCAAACACCAATGCTATTGATAGTGGTAATCATAATCATAATAGTTTTTCTCAGTTTTCCCACGATTGTCTATTAGAAGAATAGGAAATAAACAAAATTTATGACCTTTAGTGTCTATATTAAGAATCAGTATTGACGTCAGCTAATTAATTGATTAGCGAGTATTTTAATTAGTTATACGGCATGTAAGAAATTCAACGAAACTCAACGACTTTCACTAGGAAATACTTTCAGAAAGATAAAAAATAACTTTCCGATACAAAATGACCTCCTCGATCAGACAGTTTGTATGAAAACAAAATTTCACTTTCTGAAAGAATTTGCTGGTAAAAGTTGTTCAGTGTCGTTAACTGAGCAACACCTGTAAGTGTGTGGGCATTCCCTTACACCCGGTATAATTAACTTAACTTATTTTTTTCAAATATAGGAATAGTCAAAGTAGGTGATACGGTTTGAAACTGCCAATTAATATTACTTGCCTAAATTGCATTGTTTGAACACTACATTATTCCATAAAATAATTAATTAAAACTTAATTCATAATTTCAGATCCCGGGAGCTAATAAAGACAGCGATCCTGGACAACGATTTCATGAAGAACTTGGAGATGACACAAATCCGGGAGATAGTCGACTGCATGTACCCTGTGGAGTACGCAGCCGGCAGTCTCATCATCAAGGAAGGAGATGTAGGCAGCATAGTCTACGTTATGGAAGGTCAGTGCAATTTTCTCACACAAATAAATTATGAACGAAAGCTAGCGCCATCTCTTTTCGAATAGCGGAACTAATCTGAACAGCGACATCTAGTAGTAACTAGTGGTAATGTGAGTACAAAAAAAATCATAGAGGGCGTTAATAGGTGTTAAAAGTTCAAATTATTCGACAAGAGATGGCGCTTTTACTATTGCCATCTAGTATTGAGTAGTGAAACTAAATATGTATGGAACCGCCACCTAGTGTGGAAAGGAATAAATATCGTTTCCTTAGGTAACTCATAGATGTCACTAGTGTTTAAATTGTTAGTATAGTAAAAAAAATAAAAAATACCCTTTCTTATAAAAATACAACGAAGCTTATAAATTACTTTTTGAAAATGCTGCATCAAAACTAAAGCACTGAAAAAGTGCGGTTGTGTTATTTTTTTTTAAATCCATCATGAAAATTATAGCTATTCTTAAACTATCGCCTCTATCTCTACTCAGGTACTAAGCGCCTATAATTTTACTTATACATGTAAACACGTTAACTCTGCTCATATACGTTACGGCCTAGCGGCAGCTTTCCCCGCGCGAAAGCGGAAACCAGACGCCGTGACATCGGCTTTTCCTAGCCTAGCCAGGCTGAACACCTAGCCTAGGTGCCACCGGAACACTGGCTGTGTAATATTATGTTACAAAATATTTAGCCTTACGTGGTAGGTAGGCAAAGCGTCATAACCAACACAGTTTTTTTTAACTTACTTTACTTTACTTCCATGCTGGCCTGGGAGCAAGAGAAAAACATAGAATGTGCCAGCTGCATTTGCTCCCGGGCATTCTGTATAAACCAGCTAAGGGAATCGAGGGTTTCAGTTTATTGCAATTTAGGCGATGGAACCTGTCACTATAGCAATATACCTATAAATCTCTTAAATAACCCTCATAACTTTGTCAGACGTGGCGGAACGACCTTTGTTTAGGTCGTTTACGCTCTGCCTACCCCATTAGGGATAAAGGCGTGATTATATGTATGTAGTTTTTTTAAATAGCTTATTTAGTTTTTTCTGAAGTCTTGAAGAAGAAGCAGCTTCTGTACCTACTACAACATTCGTCATTTTATTATAAAAAGAATTCTAAAATCTTTATCTAATATTTCTAAATAGGCTGTAGAAAAAACTACATTCACATTAAATAAGTTATTTTAATTACTATTCCTGGAAGGAGGTTATTTTAGAATGTGATTTATTGATTGACGTTAGATTAAAATCTAGTTCAGATCTTGTTTAGCATACTAGATATCTGCCGCTATTAACTAGTTTTTTAACTAGAACGTTACCTCTGTGAAGATTTTTTTATCTATTTACATTTTATACCAGAGATTCACATGAAATAAATTAATTACATGCAATTAGGGAACGATAATACATTTTGCATGCCCCCAAGTGAGTGCTTATGTTACATATTAACATTTTCACTGATTAAAAACATGGTACTTAATTATAATCATATAAAACATACCTACATACATAAATTCACGCCTTTATCCCTAATGGGGTGGGCAGAGTATAAAAAATCTAAACAAAGGTCGTTGACAAAGTTTTGAGGGTTATTTAAGATAGATTTGTAGGTATATTGCTGTAGTGACAGGTTGTCAGCCCATTGCCTAAATTACAATACACTAACCCTCGAATCCCTTTTGCTGACTTCTACAGCATGCCCGGGAGGAAGGGCAGCTGGAACATTCAATGTTTTTCTATCTCTCCCAGTCCAGCATGAAGAAAACATATTAAACATACATACATATATTCACGCCTTTATCTCTAATGGGGTAGGCAGAGCGTAAACAAACTAAACAAAGGTCGTTCCGCCAAGTCTGACAACGTTTTAAGATAGATTTGTTGTATATTACTGTAGTAACAGGTGGTCAGCCCATCGCCTAACTTGCAATATACAGAAACCCTCGGATCCCTTAGCTGCTTTTTCTCTTGCCCCCTGGCTACCATCTAGTAACAAGATCATCACATAAATCTTCCAATCCATGCTCAATCAATAACCATAAAATCGATAATAAAGAAAACGTTGATCTTTAAATGGTCATGATTATTCTACAACACGTGGTATAGGAACTTATGCAACTAAAGATTGTTTAGCATTTAGCTATAACGGCCATATCCGCTTCGCTGAATCATACAATATAATGTACAGACTTAACGGACGCATACATATAAGTTGATAAGAGCTTTTATTATGCTACAAAGTGGGGGTAGTTAGTATGCGCACAAAATATAAATTTTGACTAAAATCGTTACCTGTTTTTTTTATTATGAGAGAAAGAAAGGGACGCCATCAATTTTAGTCAAGATTAAGTTAAGTTCTGTCCTCAAGGAATCGGTACCAGTGTATCGAATAGGCACTATTTCAGCTTTCTGTAACTTTACAAAAGGGTTCTGTAGTCTCTTTGGCACATAACAGACTGCGGACCTCACGCACTCCTCCGGGGATCCGCGGACCACAGTTTAAGAAACCCTGGGATATGGTTTTACGTATTCTGTAAAGTTGTTCAGTATTTCATGAAGAGCTTGTGTCGTTTCTTTAATTCTTTTCCTTAATTGTGCAGCCTATTAAAATTTCTTCTATCTGTTAGACTAAATTGCTGTATTTATACACAAATTGATTTGATTTATACTCTTATTGTGTATCAAAGAAAGTGTTTCAGTAAAATAAGGTTTTACTATTGTTTTTTTTGCTTTTATTGCGAGATCAGTGTTTTTTTTATCAATGCCCGTGTCCTTGATCCACCATATGATCGAGGATCCAGCTGTTATTTGTTTGTATGAGTCCACCAGGTGTGTACAATCCCCACATGAGCCGATTGTGAGACATCTCGTCTGTTCTTTCCATCATCGATACTTAGTTAGTTATGTTCTTGATCATCCACCAGCTGTTTATTTGTTCGTATCAGTCCATCAGGTGTGTACACTCTCCACCGTGAGACATCACGTATGTTCGTTCCATAATCTTTACTTAGTTAGTTGTGTCCTTGATCATCCACAGCTGTTTATATTGTTCGTATCAGTTCATCAGGTGTGTACACTCTCCACCGTGAGACATCACGTCTGTTCGTTCCATCATCGATACTTAGTTGGTCATGTCCTTGATAATCCAACAGCTGTTTATTTGTTCGTATCAGTTCATCAGGTGTGTACACTCTCCACCGTGAGACATCACGTCTGTTCTTTGACCTTATTGGTTGCCCTTGCTGAGTCTCACTTTCTCTGTATGATTTCATTGTTGCATAAAACTGGATCGTGGAGACTTTATTGTTTGTTATTTCAACCTCATGTATAAATAACAAACTTGTGTTTGTTTTGTATACATACATACATACATATAATCACGCCTTTATCCCTAATGGGGTAGGCAGAGCGTAAACGACCTAAACAGAGGTCGTTTCGCCACGTCTGACAAATTCGAGGGTTATTTAAGATGGATTTGTAGGTATATTGCTGTAGTGACAGGTTGTCAGCCTGTCGCCTAAATTGCAATATACAGAAACCCTCGGATCCCTTAGCTGGTTTTTACAGCCTGCCCGGGAGGAAATGCAGCTGGCACATTCTATGTTTTTCTCTCGCTTCCAGTCCCGTTTTGTATATGTCGCAGGGATATGCCAAAATTAGGGACTTGGCCGAATCCCTAAGCGATTTGATCAAATCCCGGCAAATGATCAAATAATTACAACATTTTAACATATCCCTAAACAAATCTAGAGATTTGGCCAAATCCCTAGACAAATCTAGAGATTTGGCCAAATCTCGAATCTGGTTTAGTGAAATGACATAAACTAAGTTTGATTAAACGTATGTAAAAAGTATTTTAATTTGAACATAAATCTCAAAAATCAATTCCTACTAATCGTAGCATTTAAGTACCTACTACTAGCCGGAGAGCTGGCTACGTTAGAGGGCGTACGATTTGAAGAGCAACGAAACTTTGTAGGTAGTAAGCCATTCTATATCCTTATCTTCTATATTCTTATCAGATCGAGATGCCTGCCAGCTTTTCATTGGTAGGTTTAGGTATGGCAGAGTATTAAAGGTGTTAAAAAATTAAAAGGAATTAAAAATCCAAACAAATGGAGGAGTATTTTTGAGAATAATTTACTTGATACGAGAAAAATATAAAATAAAATATTAGTTGGCGGGAAAGCAGCGGTAGGCGACGTTGAAATTTCAAACTTTGACGGTGCCTACTAAGTTTTGTAGCTCTTCAAAGCGTACGCCCTCTTACGTAGCTAGCTCTTAGGCTATATAAAATCAAATAAATTAATGAATAATGAAAATAGCCTCGATTCTGACACCTCCTTAGCTAATTCTTAGATACTTGAGTCATTTTCTTAAGTAAGCTAGAGAAAAGAGACAGGAAATCTGCAGCTGTCAATCGTCTCCCTGAAGTAATGTTTGATTCCTTATTTACGCATTTTTACACAATAGGACCATTAAATATGCTTTCTAATTTTGCCTTATTTAAGAAATCAATCGTCACTTTAGCAGCAGTGCAGAAGGGGGCGCGGTAAAACTCAAGAACTGACATGAATTTTCGACATTTCACTGAAATCGTATAGGGATTTGATCAATTCACTAGATTTAGTCTAGGGATTTGGCCAAATCTCTAGATTTGTTTAGGGATATGTTAAAATGTTGTAATTATTTGATCATTTGCCGGGATTTGATCAAATCGCTTAGGGATTCGGCCAAGTCCCTAATTTTGGCATATCCCTGCGACATATACATGATAAGATAATGCACATTGCATCAAACAAGGACTTTTATTGAGCTGTGTGTATACCGGGTGTCATGGACAGCGTCCCGCTAACTGACAGGGATTGCTCAGGCAACGAAACTGTACAACTATCACCAGGATTTTTTTTTCAGGAAGTGAAAGTAAAATACCCTTCCATAAAAAATTACCACCTCGAGCAGACAATTTGTATGGATAATTAATATACTTTTTTTTGACGTACTTCATTTATTCATAGGGAAGTGACTTTCTGGATAAAAACTGAACATAGGACTAGATTTTGATATTTAATTAGATAATAGAAAATGTTATCTTCCATACTGGACTGGGAGAGAAAGAAAAACATAGAATGTTCCAGTTGCCCTTCCTCCCGGGCATGCTGTAGAAGTCAGCAAAAGGGACTCGAGGGTTACAGTGTATTGTAATTTAGGCGATGGGCTGACAACCTGTCACTACAGCAATACACATTACAATCTAAAATTGTACTCAATTTATGTCAGACGTGGCGAAAGCGCCTTTTACGAGGCGTTTTACGCTCTGCCTACCCCGTAAGGGATAAAGGCGTGATTTTATGTATGTATGTTTGTAGAAAATGTTTTGGACGGAACTAAAAATGATACCATGTTAACTTTCGTACTACTTAGCTTACGTGATGTATTTGAACTCACTGACCGGTAAAAACACTTTCCGGTTTTTTACTAATTTATTACAGCAACAACTTACTTTTTACTCCACTGGGCACCGCAAAGAAGGGTAATGTGTTTTGACAGCCTATGTATGTATTGTGTAGAGAGAGAGTAGAGAAAAACATAGAATGTGCCAGCTGCATTTTCTCCCGAGCATGCTGTAAAAACCAGCTAAGGGATCTGAGGATTTCAGTATATTGTTATTTAGGCGATGGGCTGACAACCTGTCACTACAGCAATATACGTACAAATCTTTCTTGAATGGCCCTCAAGACTTTGTCAGACGCGGCGGAACGGCCTTTGTTTAGGTCGTTTACGCTCTGCCTACCCCATTAGGGATAAGGGCGTGATTATTATGTATGTATATGTTATGTATGTGTCTATGTTTGTTCCTTTATGGCACTCTAGAGACCAAACGCGTGGACAGATTTTAATGATTTTTACGTCAATCGATTTGTCTTACTTTGCGAGTGTCACTGAGGACATAATTATGTTTAAAATTTAATATGACGCCAATCAAACACAAATTTGTGAAAATTAATAAAAGAACGACAAACTATGCGCGTCAAAATCTAGCGGACAAAGTGTAAAACCATAGAGTACAAATCGACTGTCCTTTTTCAATTTTCTTATTTTGAAAGTGACAGATAGATTTTAATTTTTGTTTTAGCCGGTGGTATCTAGAAACGAGCCCATTACTTAATAATAGTGAAAATTCGCCAACTTACATTGGTTATGCTGTTGGTGAAACTGCACCATAGGAAAAGAATAATGAAAAAAAAAAAACAATTTTTAAAATAGGTACCTAATTATATCTACCTACCTATTTTTTTTTCGGAGCCCGATGGTGTAGTGGATAGGGCCGCTGCCTCCTGAGCGGGGAGGTCGTGGTTCGAATCCCACCATGTACCTATGTGTTTTTGGGTTTTCGAATTTCAAATGTGCGTTTATTCGGTGCTTTTCCGTGCTTCGGAAGGCACGTTAAGCCGTTGGTCCCGGTTAATATCGTTTAATACCGTAGATATTAGTCGTTAAGCCATATCAGAGGCCAGTACTAAGCATTGGCGACTTGAAAACTCTGACCTAATCTAGGATTGTGTTTGGTTTCCCTTCTGGGTTGCGGAGGTCAGATGGCAGTCGCTCTGTGTACAAAACCAGTACCCTCGTTCAATCCCCTAGATTAGGAAGCCGACCCCGTAAGATACGGGATAAGGCTAGGGAAATGATGATGATGTATACCTATTTTTAAAGTAACATGCCCTAAACCTAATGATACCTTAATCCTAATTACTTCATGTAAGTATATTTTTTGTACCAAACTACAAATTTTCTTTTTCGGAGCGTATCCAAAATTGGCCAATAGCCCTACATCAAGTTAAGTGGCGTGTCTGTCGGCCATCGGATATTATTTTTAATTGTATTCACGAAATCGGCAGAGGATCGTTTGCAAACTTCCGTAGAAATATCCGTATTAGCATACATATTGGACTAATCAATTTTACATTATTGGTTTTGCTAAAAGTAATAAATCCGTAAAAAAATGTTTTAGATCCAGTTTTTTTACATACATACACATAATTACGCCTTTTTCCCTAAAGGGGAAGGCATAGCGTAAAAAAGTTCCGCCACGTCTGACAAAACTTTGAGGGTTATTTGAGATATATTTGTGTGCATATTGCCGTAGTGACAGTTTGTCAGCCCATCGCCTAAATTACAATATACTGAAAACCCTCGGATCCCTTACCTAGTTTATATATACTGATATGGTTTTTAAAGAAGTTTTTACTTTAAAAACCATATCTTTCTACAAAGGCAAATTGTAAACCTATTGTTTTGATGAAATAATAGTTTCCTCCCGGGCATGCTGTAAAAACTAGGGCATGCTGTAAATAATAGTTTAGGTAGACGACATACCTTTTGTGTAATGTCATATTTATTTTATTCAATTATTTATTAAAAATAGATATTATTTTTTTATAAGTCAAGATACATTGTGATTGAACTATAACTACGTACTCTATGATTTTCATTTAATTAACCTAAGCTCAATCTTGTCAGCAGAAAATTTCGATCTAATATCTTAAATAAGGTACTAGAAATAGAAAGTAAAAGTCAATAACCGCCCAATCTACAATCAAGGCTAATCAAATCCACTTAAGGTGTATCCTGCCGGCAGATGAGCAAATAGATTTCAAGATATACAACCATCGCCCGTAATGTCTCAGAATATCGTTCAAATCAGCGCGAGCTACGGCGTGGCGGTTACGTCCGTGGCCGCGTCAAAAATGTGCGGAAAACGCACAAAAAAGCTAATTTCGTAAATTCGAATTAAAAAAAAGCTATGTTGCGATTTTAGATAATCATAATTTCTCGAAGGAACCACGAAAGCGCTCCTAATACTTTAGAAGGAATGTCAAATTTCAGTAAATTAAAAACAACTATTTGCCGTAGGAATCACCTTAATACGAATCACGCAATCATCAAAGCACAAAATAGTTATTTTGGTCGATTTCGCGACTCCACAAATAGTAATAGAAACGTTAACAAATCATGACTCAGAGAAAAAAAAATACATACGTATAAGCCAATTATAGAGAATATTTTTTTTGCAGAGCTTTGAAATAAATAAATTGCATGAAATAACTAGATTTTATATTAAATCCTTTCAAGAATTTGATATTTTTATGACGTTTCCATTTAAACTACGAAAAATATTTTTTTACCTGAATTTATCGACTGACAGTATAATTGTCACAGCCAATCCTATAGCAAACTAGGCTATAATAAGAAGTCTCACAAAAAGTGCTGTTTATGACCAATGGTAGTACAATGCGATCGCGGCCTTGACAGCCAGATTGAGACCTTGTATCTTATTTTTTATTTTGGCTGACCACAATTGGCTGTTCGTGCGACTTAGTTATTGTAAGGAAGTACTGTTCCGTCAGTAAAGGCTACAGGTGCAATGATTATAAAAAAAAAAACAAGTAAAAAATGTGCTTGCAACATTATTATGTCTTGAAAGCTAGAATCTTCTATGCTGGACTGGGAGCGGTAGAAAAACATAGAATGTGCCAGCTGCATTTCCTCCCGGGCATGCTGTAAAAACCAGCTAAGGGATCTGAGGGTTTCAGTACATTGTAATTTAGGCAATAGGCTGACAACCTGTCACTACAGCAATACATAGATCTATCTGAAATGACCCTCAATACTTGTCAGACGTGGCGCAACGGCCTTTGATGGGGTCGTTGACGCTCTGCCTACCCCATTAGGGATAAAACCGTGATTTTATGTATGTAGGTACAGTTATTTATTGACATACCTATCAGAGATTGAGTACAAGATTCGTACACTACTTGCTGACTTCCGCCATAGGGACTTGTTTGAAATTCGTATAATTCCGAACTTGTCGGACCCAGAATCAGACGTATTCAGAACTTGCTTCATTCCGAATTCACTAGAGTTTCCTGCAAACCTGCAATGTACAGTCGAAGATATAATGAATAAGATTTAGCTAGTTACTGATTGCGGATTAGACATATCTTGTAAAAAGAATTTAGATTGCTATTTGTACTAAGAAATATGTAATTTATATCCATGGGAAACAGAAACAATTAAATATTGACCTTGTAGCCAAGAGCGGAGTCTGGACTTTTTTCTGGGGTGGGGGACAAATATGCTTCTAAGTATGTACTGTGATGGTGATCTACAGTACAAAAAACACCGCTCTGGGGGGCACGTGCCCCCGTACCCCTAAATCCGCCCTTGCTTGTAGCTAGCTAGCCTATGTTATTGACTTATAACTAGTGTTTTTAATATTTTTTTATTTATTTTATTATTAGTTAGACTACGAATAAAATTGTTTTGTTGCTTCTCAACAACCCTTTTGGATGGGTTTGCTTCCTGCTTTTACAAATTATGGGGTGTAAGGGACAGCGACCCACAAACTGACAGGGGTGGCTCTGTCAACGGAATTTAACAACTATCAGCAGGAATATTTTCAGGGAGTAAAATATAAAAATTTGGTTCCATACAAATTGTCTGATCTAGGTGGTAATTTTGTATGAGAAGATATTTTTTTTTAACTCCTGAAAGAATTGCCTGATGATAGTTGTTCAGTTTCGTTGACTGAGCAACCCCTATCAGTTTGCGGGACGCTGTCCCTTACACCCGGTATTATTTGTATGATAAGAATTTATTCTACTTTTTATGTTTAAACGAACAAAATTTATATTTAACAGTATTTATGAACGATTCTTTTAATTGATACGTGACTTTCGTTTTTATGTTTTTCACAACAATGAGTCATTCAAACATTTCTAAGTATTTACTGTGCCTATTGTATTTTACATCATAACATTACTAAACAAATTCATTTTGAAATTTTCGAAAATGATGCCAGCAATATTTCTATTGTTGTAAACAATACAAAATAGGTAAATAAGGTTAGATATATACATGCAATGCGACATGCATGTCACGCAATGTGCACTAAGTGGGTTTCTGTGCAGTCAGTTACATAAGTCACCGATGCACTTAATGTACTGCCTTCTAAGTTATTTCTATTATTTTTTTATTTAGTCTAGAACATTCAAGATATTTTATGACATGTTTTGTGAACCCACCGTGCATGAAACATAAATTAAAATATCTGTCTGTTTTTATCGAGAATTTTTCAAACAAATCTAATTAATCAATTTTCATTCTTCCATGCTGGCCTGGGAGCGAGAGATAAACATAGAATGTGCCAGCTGCGTTTCCTCCCGGGCATGCTGTAAGAACCAGCTAACGGATCCGAGGGTTTTAGTACATTGTAATTTAGGCGATGGGCTGACAACCTGTCACTACAGCAATATACCTACAAGTCTATCTTAAATAACCCTCAAACTTTGTCAGACGTGGCGGAACGACCTTATTTTGGGTCGTCTACGCTCTGCCTACCCCATTAGGGAGAAAGGCGTGATTGAATGTTTGTATGTATGCTAATTAATAAAGATAATTATCATTTACTGAAAATTCTAAATTTAGAAAAATGTTAAATCTTTTAGATTCAGTTTAGAAGTTTTGTTATAACATTATTTAGAAGTAGGTATTTTTGAACAAGAAAACAAACCATAACATTTCGCTCGCATTTACTACTATCACATAAAACGTAGTCCAGTAAAATAAGATTTATTTTATGCCTGTACCGGTGAGTTATTACAGGTGAAAGCAGCATTAGTTAGATCAACGCGTGCGCAACCCGCGGGCTGTGTTTAACTTTAACAGCACCAATTATCAGTTGGAAATCTGTATGATTGGTATCACTGCTACTGCTACGTAACAGATTGCTATATTTGCTAGAGTATTACGGAATAACTTAGAGGCTTTTGGTGATGATAAAAATCTTACAGTAATGACGAAATTTTCCCAAGGGAAAATAGGAGTCATCGGTCTTTGTTCTTGATGTCATCATCATCTCCCTAGCCTTATCCCGTATCTTACGGGGTCGACTACCAAATCAAGGGGATTGAACGAGAGTACTGGTTTTTACACAGAGCGACTGCCATCTGACCTCCGCAACCCAGAAGGGAAATCAGATCCAATCCTAGATAAGGTCAGAGATTTAAGCCGACAATGCTCAACACCGGCCTCTGAAATGGCTTAACGACTTAATATGCCTTCCGAAGCACGGAAAAAGCGCCGAATAAACGTACATATGAAATTCGAAAACCGAAAAACACAGTGCTACGTGGTGGGATTCGAACCACGACCTCCCGCTCAGGAGGCAGCGGCCCTATCCACTACATCATCAGGGCCTTTGTTCTTGATGTATTTGTCCTATTACTTTTTTTGTGTAGGTACAATAAAATTGCTAAACACAATGACAAAAGAAAATTTCTGCGTCGGAAACCTAGTATTAGGTACTAACAATGTTTTTCTACTGATCCAATTAATATTATCTTATCAACAAAAACAAAATCTTTTTGTAGCTGACAAAGGATTGTAAATGAGCCATAAATATCAACTCTCATATTTAATACAAGCCATTTAGATACAGGGTGTTAGAAACAGCGTCCCGCAAACTAATAGGGGTTGTTTGTTCAGTCAACGAACCTGAACAACTTCCACCAGCATTCTTTTTCAGGAAGTGAGAAATAAAATGACTTTTCCATACAAAATGTCTACCTAAATCAGACAATTTGTATGTTTTTTTTTGTTTTACTTCCTGAAAGAAATTCCTAGTGGAAGTTGTTCAGTGTCGTTGACTGAGCGACCCCTATCAGTTTGCGGGATGCTTTATCTTAAACCCAGTATATTTCGTACATTGCGCATAGAGCAATGTTTATTTAAATCGTATCTATTTTTATTTGTTATTATATCTTCTTTTATTGAGTCGTAAAGCCATATCAGAGGCCAGTGCTAAGCATTGACGGCTTGAAAACTCTGACCTTATTTAGGATTGGGTCTGGTTTCCCTTCTGGGTTGCGAAGGTCAGATGGCAGTCGCTCTATGTAAAAACCAGTACCCTCGTTCAACCCCCTAGATTAAGAAGCCGACCCCGTAAGATACGGGATAAGGCTAGGGAGATGATGATCTTCTTTTATTGAATCCTAAATCACACTTCGATAAATACTTTGACCAGGAACTCCATATTTTTATCAAACACCTTTGACACAGTTGATACCAAACTATACGAGTCAAGAGTAATATGACGAATATCTTTTTCTGTAATATTATGTTTTATCATTTCGTACCGCGTTTTCACGCGCGGCTAAATTACTTGTTTAAATGAGTTATGCTTTTGAATTTAGTATGCTCGCTAATTAGGTCTAATTTTACGTTGAATTTTAGGTGTTTCATGTTACTTTGACAGCCGTAAAGTTAACTTGCTTTTTATTTATTTTATACATGCTTTTATGTTTCCTATTTGAGTACTTTACTGGTTTAATTTTAGCTTACTTTGAAATCGTCTTCCCCTCTTTGACACCCATGACTAAATTTATTAAATTTTTAAAGGCATTATAAAGTTTTTATGGTATGTTTAGGTATTCTACTTCTCAGGCCAATAGATTATCAATTCTACTAAGCAATCCTCTGTGGACATTTTTAATTATATTTTTTCTTTATTTTTGAATAATTGTATTAGTTTAGTAAGCTAATTTTGAGTTTGTCTTTTTTTTATTTGACTGTCAAGAAAGGGTTATTTAATTTATTTTTAATCTTTGTTGTTTTGTCTTTGTAAATAAATAATTAAATATTTATGTGTGCAGGTCTCTACCATACGTAACATAACATACTTCCAATTTCTACATACTTATGGAATCAAAGATTTCTCTTTCATAGCGGCTAAGTTGTTTATAGCCGGGAAGCATTTTCTACCAATATATTCTAGGTAAGCGGTAAGCACCCGGTTTCGCTCGGAAAATATTCAGAAAATGTCACCAAAGGCTTATGGGAAATAGGTAATTATAAATGATCTTAGATAATATTAGGAAATTGCTCAAAACAGTGTGTTTAATTATAGTTATATCCTTTAAAATGCAATGCTGTTAATTAGCAAGATAGAGACATCTTGATATTTCTATGACTTCAACTTCCGTCCAGCGTTGGTGTCGTTAATAAACTAAAATAAGCTTTTGAAATATGTTATCATACCCATGAAGTTGGTTGGATCCCGATGGTGTAGTGGATAGGGCCGCTGCCTCCTGAGCAGGGAGGTCGTGGTTCGAATCCCACCACGTACCAATGTGTTTTTCGGTTTTCGAATTTCATATGTACGTTTATTCGGTGCTTTTTCCGTGCTTTGGAAGGCACGTTAAGCCGTTGGTCCCGGTTAATATCGTTTAATACCGTAGACATTAGTCGTTAAGCCATATCAGAGGCCAGTGTTAAGCATTGACGGCTTGAAAACTCTTGACTTAATCTAGGATTGGGTCTGGTTTCCCTTCTGGGTTGCGGAGGTCAGATGGCAGTCGCTCTGTGTAAAAACCAGTACCCTCGTTCAATCCCCTAGATTAGGAAGCCGACCCCGTGAGATACGGGATAAGGCTAGGGAGATTATTTTACCCATGAAGTTGGTAGAATTAGTTATACCAGGTGTAAGGGACTGGTTGCTCAGTCAACGACACTGAGCAACTATCAGCAAGATTTTTTGGAAGGAAGTGTAAAAAATATTTGCCCTATTCATACAAATTGTCTGATAGAGGAGATTTTTTTTTTAATTTCCTTAAAAAATACCCTGCTGATAGTTATTCAGTGTCGTTGACTGAGCGACCCCTATCAGTTTGCAGGACGCTGTCCCTTACACCTGGTATGGTAAACATAGTATATGTTAACTAACGCAATATTATCAGAGACTACTACCGTGCGATCCCTTGATGGAAAATGAGCAATTCAAAAGTTTGCTAAGTAAAGCCACAGCTCGGACACTCCTAACTATAATGTCTTTTTTTTCATACATCGGCAGATGGCGGCATGTTGCACTTGGCATGCGTTTGTGTGCGTGTTGCAAGGGTTGACAAATTTTTTTATATTAGTATTTGTAGGAAGTTACTTATCGTCTCTCATCACTGCGGAATCTTAAAAAGTTCCTAATTGGAGTCATATCTTGTGGTAGAAAGACATCCGTACACGGAACCGTACGTTATCATCTTCGGAACACAAAACTCTGGGAACCATGCGCGCGCCATGCCCGCTAAGCGTACGCACAATGTGACCCACAATCCGGCGCGGAGTGTGACGTATATCGTACTGGGGAGGGGAGGTGAGTGCCCATTCTGTATGTTGTACTATTATATATTCTGTTGTAAAGCACTTCAGAACGGTCACAAATATCGAGGACGGTTCAAATATACAGGGTGTATCTACTAGCAATAACTACTTTTAATCATATGAAATGATAAAACTACTTGTAAAAGTGAATTTGAGCTTTAAAACTTAATGAGACTGTACTTTATAGCTAAAATATTTTACCGCAGGCGCAGCCACTCTACATACTTTTGTTTTTATCGGAAATTTTACTATCAATATATTGTTGTTACTTTTTTACACCCTGTATAAGAAACTTTCGAAACCATAACGCGTTTTGAATCGCATATTGTTGCGATGCTCAATTTTCTTTGGTTCCACTCTATTAGGGACCTACATTACACAAAATACAGTCGAATGCTCCTAATGTTACCATGATGTTTATAGAGGTTAGGCATTTGAAGTTATTGAAAAAGAAAAAAAATATATCATTTTTCATACATACACGATGCATTAAATGTCATCATCATCATCATCTCCCTAGCCTTATTCCTTATCTCACGGGGTCGGATACCTAATCTAGGCTATTTGAACGAGGGTACTGGTTTATAATACACAGAGCGACTGCCATCTGACCTTCGCACTCAGAAGGGAAACCAGACCCAATCCTAGATTAGGCCAGAGTTTTCAAGCCGCCAATGGTTAGCACTGGCCTCTGACATGGCTTAACAACTAATATCTATGGTGTTAAACGATATTAACCGGGACCAACGGCTTAACGTGCATTCCGAAGCACGGAAAAAGCGCTGAATAAACGTACATATGAAATTTGAAAACCGAAAAACACAGTGGTATGTGGCGGGATTCGAACCACGACCTCCCGCTCAGGAGGCAGCGACTGATATCTACTTGTACTACACCTAGTTTTTTTTTTTGACGATGCATGAAATGTCAGTTTCCAAATAACAAAAAAGTTTCTCTACGATGCTGCTGAGATGAGATTATTTAATATTTTGTACCTCCTCTAATCTCCAAGTTATTGATAGAAAATACGTGAAAATCAGACATCAGAAATAGAAATACATAAAAAAACATACATACATATAATCACGCCTTTATCCCTAATGGGGTAGGCAGAATGTAAAGGACCTAAACAAAGGTCGTTCCGCCACGTCTGACAAAGTTTTGAGGGCTACTTAAGATAGTTTTGTAGATATTGCTGTAGTGTTAGGGTGTAATATACTGAAACCCTCGGATCCTTTAGCTGGTTTTTATAACATGCCCGGGAGGAAATGCAGCTGGCACATTTTATGTTTTTCTCTCGCTCCCAGGCCAGCAGGGAAAAATACTTCACACAAAAATCTAACGATAGTGATGATTGTTTTTTTTTTCAGGGCCTTATTGCCAAAGTTATTGTATACCATGATTTTGTCATTATTCAAAGTATTGTTCATGCATGGGTTCATGCAAGAGATATCCGGTGAACATAAGTAAGTGTTTAATTTTGTTGCACATTAGCGTTCTACGACATCGGTTCAGTAGGGTCTTTCACAAGCGACTCTCGCGCAACTATGTTGTGACTATTGAGGACATACATACATACATACATATAATCACGCCTTTATCCCTAATGGGGTAGGCAGAGCGTAAACGACCTAAACAAAGGTCGTTCCGCCACGTCTGACAAACTTTTGAGGGTTATTTAAGATGGATTTGTACGTATATTGCTGTAGTGACAGATTGTCAGCCCATCGCCTAAATAATAATATACGAAAACCCTCGAATCCCTTAGCTGGTTTTTACAGCATGCTCGGGAGGAAATGCAGCTGGCACATTCTATGTTTTTCTCTCGCTCCCAGTCCAGCATGGAAGTAATTGAGGACATATTTGCGAAAATTATTTAGGTGACGATACTAGCCAAGTGGCGCCCCCATTAGTAATATAAGTGCTTTTTTAAGAAATTAGCGATTGCTCGTTGTAGTAGCAGGATGAAAAAGTTATTCGCAATTTTTCTTCCTGGTACTATAACGAACTATGAATCGCTAATTTATACATACATATAATCATGCTTTTATCCCTAATGGGGTAGGCAGAGCGTAAACGACGTAAACAAAGGTCATACATACCCCCACGTCTGACTTAGTTTTGAGGGTTACTTAAAATTTATATGTAGGGAATATTGCTCTAGTGACAGGTTGTCAGCCCATCGCCTAAATTGCAATATAGTGAAACCCTCGAATGCCTTAACTGATTTTTACAGCATGCCCGGGAGGAAATGCAGCTGGCACATTCTACGTTGTTTTCTCGCTCCCAGGCCAGCATGCTAATTTATAAGCTTATAAATTATCTTAATTACTTGATTATGTTGGACCGGTTTATCGATTCACTTCGTTTTTAGTGAAATCTTTTACTAATGAGGGTGCCACTTGGCTAGTATCATCACCTTAAACAGACGATTCCGTATTACTGTGCGCCTAATGTACTCGGCACTTACGATGTACTAGATAGAAAACAGCTATTATAAGATTCACTAAAACAGAAAACGTTCTAGCCTGATTCGTAGGCAGAGCATACAGTACAAGCTTATTATACAACAACATAAACATTTGTGTTATAATCATAACTGTGAACAACATTTTGAACAACAAGACAAAAATGTCGTAAGCATAGAAGAATGAGGTGAATGAGTTCTTTGTTTGTAATTAAATTACTCAACTCATAATGTGTAAAACCATAATAGACGCCATAATGTGTAAAACCAACAAAAGCACAAAGCAAGACCAAGACTGCTCTAACAAATTAGTATTGATTTCATGAACCAATTCCTTGGTTAACCGGTGGAACATCGTGAGATACATACGTACATACATATATTCACGCATTTATCCCTAATGGGGTAGGCAGAGCGTAGACGACTTAAACAAAGGTCGATCCGCCACGTCTGACAAAATTTTGAGGGTTATTTAAGATATACATACATACATATAATCACGCCTTTATCCCTAATGGGGTAAAGGCAATGTTTAGGTCGTTTACCCCCATTTAAGATATATTTGTAGGTATATTGCTGTAGTGACAGGTTGTCAGCCCATCGCCTAAATTGCAATATACTGAAACCAAAAATACAAATACAAAAAATAAAAACCTCGGTTCTCTTAGCTGGTTTTTACAGCATGCCCGGGAGGAAATGCAGCTGGCACATTCTATGTTTTTCTCTCGCTCCCAGTCCAGCATGGAAGTTATAGCATAAGCATTGTGAGATGAACGTTCAAATTGAGATGTGCAATGAATGCTTCTCTTACGTCATTGGTATGTGGCATTTCTAACTTGGTCGCATTGTCGTGCGTCTGCGCATGCATTCTGCTAAAGTGACCAACCATATCGATTTCTCTCGCGATCTAAATACTGATCTGCGTACGTAAATGAATCTTTGCCACACTGGAGGTTTCCCGACGTTGGAAGAGAAAATGTGTTGCTTAACAACTTTGTTGGATTGGAAACTTCACTCTTTTTATGTGCGTCGAACGCACCAAAATCGTGTTAATCATAGCGTATCAGCCAAATCAGATTTGGACGAGTCCTTATATGAATTCCATACTCAACTATATTCTACTTATCTCTCATCAGTTAACTATTTTAATATTCAGCTCTGGTGCAACTCGATGCATCACCACAGCGTCTTCGACCTTTCAAAAGTTTAACGACCACCATTAACCGCGATTAGAATTTTAATAAAAGTCCTGAATCACTGTTCTGAACTTTTGCCCTCGTCAGAATCCTAAAAAGCGCATATTCCCACCACAATAAAAACGACAGATTAAGAAGATAGTTCTAATAATACGGCTGGAGACATGAATGAGGCATTCATTGAAAGTTGAGGGGAGATTGCCCGCATGCCATCCATTCTAGCAACTATTGTTCATTGCACAGAGCTAGATAGCAGAGAAATGAGATATGGTTGACAGAAGTGACTCATCCTCAAACTGGAATTTTATACTTTGTGACGACTTTCTATAATTGAATATGCAGACACAAACTTTGTCATTAGTTAATTTTACTAGCTTAATAATAATAACTTTGAGTTACAAAATCGCAGTACCTACAGTCTTTCAAGTTTTCCGCACTAATTGATACTAACAATCTAGTAAATAACGTAATCAAAATACAGTTCATGTTTGATAGATTATGTACATTGTAAAAATCGTTCTTACATTTTTTTTTTATTTTAGGGAGTTTTCATTTTCATAATTATTAAACCATAACAAGCTATTATTATTTGCATCGTTTTCGATTTTCATTACATCAACAATACCCATATTCTTTACTTTAATGATATCTGTCACCGTAATATTGCCTAAATCGATCCGATTGATCATAATATATCTCGCTAAATTGCAATCCATAGCTGCAGTATTCTTCAAGACGTTTCCATCACCTATTTCTTTTATCTGTGCTCCAATTACAGTGACAGGAACGAATGCAGTTAATGCTCAGTTACTGTTTCTATTCAAGCCCTGCTCCTGCTCGGCTATTAATGATACCATACTTACCTACTTACTCCTGCCACTTGTTGGAACTATAAATGTCATCGTATCATAGAATCAAACTTCATTTGCATGAATCGACGACTCGCGCAGCCTAGTTGGCAGTGTATCTCCCTGCTATGCAGAGGGTCCCGGGTTTGAATTTCGGCTGGGGCAGACATTTGAATGATGAGTTTAAATGCCTGTTTCTGGGTCTGGGTGTTATTTGTGGTAGTTTCTGTGTATGTCCATGGCCCTCCGATACAGGGAATCCTGGTGGGGACAGTGTGACCGTGTTTTTTTTTTTATCAAAGGACGGTTTTTTTTCCTAGGCAGATTTGTCCCACTGCTTATTAGGCGATTTAAAATTCGGATTAATTCAAACCGCAGGGCTTAAATTCTGACACGGTCCCTAGAATCACATGACCCGACCCGACGAGACCACAACAGAAAATGAATGATAAAACTGCTTCTTTGATTTGGTACTTTCAGTGGAAGAACTCTGGCTAGAATTGTAAGAATAACATACATACATACATATAATCACGCCTTTATCCCTAATGGGGTAGGCAGAGCGTAAACAACATAAACAAATGTCGTTTCGCCACGTCTGACAAAGTTTTGAGGGTAATTTAACATATAATTATAGGTATACTGCTGTAGTGACAGGTTGTCAGCCCATCGCCTAAATTGCAATATACTGAAACCCTCGGATCCGTTAGCTGGTTTTTACAGCATGCCCGGGAGGAAATGCAGCTGGCACATTCTATGTTTTTCTCTCGCTCCCAGGCCAGCATGGAAGTGTAAGAATAACATTTCCCTTAATAAGAGTTCCTTGTGTTATTTATGCTGGCCTGGGACATGGGGTCTCACTCCGAAGAACAGTAAATAGCTTCTAAAAAATATCAGCAGATGGCGCTACGGGTAAGACGGGCAGGTCATTCTAAATAAAAGTTCACATAAAGCAAGTTTTTTGTTTCTAAAGCCAGCAAATATATTGTTTAATAAATAATTCTGATTACCCTGAGCATTAAAAATCGTACAATATGCTCATTTTTAAAAAGTTTTAGATTAAAAGTTTCTTAGCAGCGGCTACTCTAGCGACACCCACACAGGAGTGTCAAGGATATGAAGTTTTTCGACTTTCGCTCAAACCCTAAACACATACAGGTAGTACCAACCATTCACCAATAGATGTCACTGGTACAATTATCGACCACAGATGAAATTAATATACCTACATCGAGCGGTTGCCGTTTATGTGTTATGAATTTACTTTTAGAAACCCTCGCACATTGAATTATGAAAAAAACAATAAAACAAAATTTAAAGTATAATATTGTATCTTATTTATAAAACTCACTTGCTTTCCGCCCCGAGTTTTCACCCGCAATTAAATGAATTTTCTCGCGGAAATAAAGTATTTCTCTGCGTTAACGGTTAGCCTGTTGCTATGTCACTCATACATATATACACATATATAATCACGACTTTATCACGCCTAATGGGGTATGCAAAGCGTAAACGACTTAAACAAAGGTCGTTCCGCCATGTCTAACAAAGTTTTGAGGGTTATTTAAAGATAGATTTTAATTTTTAGGCAGTTTCATATACTGACAGGTTGCCAGCTCATCACCTGAATTGCAATATACTGAAACCCTCGGATTGCTCAGCTGGTTTTTCCAGCATGCCCGGGAGGAAATTCGGCTGGGAGGAAATGTTATCAGCAGTGATCGGAATAGGTAGAGTATATTTACCTAAACTTCTAAAAAGAAGAGAGGAAAATGGAGACTTCCTTACTACTAAAACTTTTTCGGGACATCTTGCGGGACATCACATAAGTAAGCTAGAAATATACTTTGAACCATGGCATTTAATTCTATGGACAAATACAAGCTAAAAATATACTTGGTGATTTTCGGCTACAGTGTCACATTGCCTAGATATTTTGAATTAAAGATTCTCTTACTTTATAGCTTTAAAACGGCTGTGTGTAGGAAAAAATGTTAAGGGAAAAAATTATCGCGTAGTTTGTGTTCTATAATTTCTTTATAGGTGTCAACATCGTTGGAGTTATAGAAACCAAGATATTTACGAAAAACCATTTTAACGATATCTGACAGTTTTCATATTATTAAATCAGATAATTCACAATAAATTTGAAAAAGTTTTAAACATAATTCCGGACTACGATTTTATTAGGACAATAAGTGAAAAAATTGTAAAGGGAATCGAAGTAGATGACGAAGTATTTTTTAAATATGCTCCTCTTACATCTGTAGATGTTGAAAGGTCCTTTTTCACCTATTAGTGGATATTCAGTGTAAAAAGGAATAGACTTAAACCGGAAAATATAGAAAAAATAATGGTCATCTACTTCAATTCCCTGCAAGAAAGCAATATTTCGTCAGTATCTTCAGATTCTGTCACTGAAGACGAAAATATTGACGACATATAAAATATATAATTTTTTAAGTAAAATTAATCGCGGTTACGATGTACCTTACGTGATCAGGTTTTTTGGACTGTATTACATGAATAATTGTCGACTTTAATAAAAATAAGCTTTATTTTAATTTTTATTGGTTCTTTCATTTGTACGTTACAAAAAACAAATTTAATTTTTATCATTAAAAACTACAAAAAACAAAATTCATATTTCGAAAGAGGTATGATTGTATCTGGCATACTAAATATTTTGCCGATATTTAACTGAGATTTGGTTCAAGTTGGCTGGCGTACCATCAATCGTGTGACGTTTGAACATGAAACAAATATAAAACAAAATATTTTATTACCAAGACACATTGATCTAAAGATTGCGATTTGGTCGTTTGGCCATAGATAACCTGTCAAAAAGGGCCTACTATTTCTCTACTAGTTCTATTATGTGGCGTATAGTCACGTATAATACAGAAATGCATAAATTCAAGCCCCATTTCCTATTGTTCGATTATTTTATGACTTGCTTTATTTGCATTTGATTTTATCTTGCAAAGTTGACGGTTTGAAATTCGGAAACAAATTCCATTCATTTACAGCACGTGTTTTTTAGTGTTTTTTTTACCTGGAATCACTTTTCAGGTAAAAATAATTAGTGCAAGCATTTTGACAATTGAGCTTCTTTTGTGTAGTTCTATTTAATCGCTTTGTTTACGAAGTTGTTGTATATTTTTGAATAAACAGCACTTATTTAAAAGCATATTACTATCAGTGCAAGCCTTCTAACAATTAAAATTACTTTGTGTGTTTTATATCATACTCTTTACGGCGTTGTTATCAATGTTTGACTAAGGGGAACTTATTAAAAGCATCGGTTTATCTTAATCGAACCCAGGACTTTTCACAGATTTATTTCGGCGTACGAAATGCTGCCTTAAAAAAACCAACCAGGAATATAAGCTATTCAAGGTCAAATGTAAAAATAAAGCAATTTTTCGTAAATATCTTGGTTTCTGTAGCTCGTACGATGTTGACACCTATGGAGAAATTATACAGCACATAATTTGCGTCCATACTGGACTGGGAGAGAAAGAAAAACATAGAATGTTCCAGTTGCCCTTCCTCCCGGGCATGCTGTAGAAGTCAACAAAAGGGATTCAAGGGTTACAGTGTATTGTAATTTAGGCGATGGGCTGACAACCTGTCACTACAGCAATACACATTACAATCTAAAATTGCCCTCAATTTATGTCAGACGTGGCGAAAGCGCCTTTTAGGAGGCGTTTTACGCTCTGCCTACCCCGTAAGGGATAAAGGCGTGATTTTATGTATGTATGTATGTATAATTTGCGTAATTTTTTCCTCAATATTTTTTTTCCTACACACAGCAGTTTTAAAGCTATGAAGTAAGAAAATCTTTAATACAAAATATCTAGGCAATGTGACACTGTAGCCAAATATCACCAAGTATATTTTTAGCTTGTATTTGTCCATAGAATGAAAAACCATGGTGCAAAGTATATTTCTTGCTTACTTATGTGATGTCCCGCAAGATGTCCCGCAAAAAGTTTACGTAGTAAGGAAGTCTCCATTTTCCGCTTCTGTTCTTAGAAGTTTAGGTAAATATACTCTACCAATTCCGATCACTGGTAATCATTCACAATCTTCTTCCATGCTGGCCTGTAAGTGAGAGAAAAACATAGAATGTGCCAGATGTATTTCCTCCCGGGCATGCTGAAAAAAACCAGCTAAGGGATCCGAGGGTTTCTGTATATTACAATTTAGGCGATAGGCTGACAACCTGTCTTAGATAACCCTCAAAACTTTGTCCGACGTGGCGGAACGACCTTTGTTTAGGTCGTTTACGATCTGCCTACCCCATTAAGAACAAAGGCGTGATGTATGTATGTACAAAACATTGACATGGCCACGATTCGGCGTAGACTAGATTTAACTAACATAAAGAATATAAATATTAGATTAACTTACTTTTTTTTTCTCACTATCTATAAGAGCTATTTTTATATTATTAATTATTTAAGAATCTTTAAAAGAATACATATTTTAATTAAAACATATTTCGAGTAAATTGTAGCTGTAATGAAAAGACATGATTGCCAGCTGTCTAAAACAAATCATATCGATTCTTAAACCTTGCTTGGTAACACCTTTCCTAAAATGTCAAAGATATTTATGTTAAATAGTGATAAATATACATACATACATATAGTCACGCCTCTATCCCTAGTGATAAATATATTTTTATTAAATTAAAATTAACCTAATGAAATATACTTAAGTTTAAGTTTTAGTTGCTTTGAGATACTTGTCGTTAATTTTATTAAGTTTACCTATAGATTGTCTTCTGAAAGTTGTAAGCAAAATTCCGAAACTTGGTTTATTCCTTATTCTATGAATCTCAATTTCTGACCCACTGTGCAGCGTTGGCTCCGCAAGTGGCGTCGTTGCCATTCAGTGCGGGCCCGCGCGCAACGTTGCCGGTCAACGTATGAATGGGCAAATGCGAATCCGCTCCGTTGATTCCGAAATTTGAAAAAATTACATACTTATATGTATGTTTTTTAGATCTTATTTCTCCTAAACGAATTAATGAAGAAATCATATATATATTTTCCTGCTAATTATGTCGATATTCTACTTGTTGTTTACGTTACTATTAAAAAAAAATATACTCATTGATGAACTATAACAACTTCATGGGTAGCTTTTATTCGCAACTCAGTTCACCGGCGGGATGGCGCGTTGGTTAGTTGGTCGGGTTTCAGCGCTGTGATTGTCCGGATCGAGTCTGATCGTTGATTGAAAATACAATTTCCTTTTTGTTAGAAACATTTATTTAGTATTAGTTTTTCTTTCTTTTACTTTTTAAGGTAAATATTTTACTGTCATACTACTGTTCAATTTATTACTTTTAAAGTGTATTTGAGGCCGATTTCTATTCTATTAATAAGAACCATCTTGATAAATAAAAATAGAGGCTCAAAATAGTGATAAGTGGAAGGAGAAGAGGGAGGCCAGGTGAAAAAAGTAAAAATAACAATCGTGTAAAGCACTTTATTAAATTTATAAATGACTTGGTCAGACGTGGCGAAACGACCTTTGTTTAGGTTTTTTACGCTCTGCCTACCCCGTTAGGGATAAAGGCGTGATATTATGTATGTATGTATGTATAAATGATAGCACCTAATATGGCTGTAGAGTGTACGTAGTCAGCAGAGGAGACATCTGGTCAGGCCCGCTCCAAACGAAAGAGATCATTTCAGGAAATTATTGATAAACTTTAATAAAATCTCGCTTATTTGCACGATTCACTTACTGCAATAAATATACTAAAACACATTAAAATTCATACATAATTTCCTGAAACAATCTCATCCGTTTCGAACAGCCCTGCCCTGCAATAGCCTTTGCTGACAGTACATAAGATAAGTTTAATTATTCAATCTCTTACAAATTACAAATTAAAACTGCTATTATCTGTGCTCTGGCGCAGTGTTAACTTCTCTCTTACCGCCATCTAGTAGTCTAGTAGAAAATTACGTACTTCGAACGTGCATTGTACCTACGTGGGGCCATCTGTGATCACGGCAAAATATTACGACCGAACACTTCCCGCCGTGGTCTGTCACGTGGTACCGTTGCGTCAGATTGTACTAAAATCTTGCGGCCCGTCACTCGGCCCGACTTATGGCGGACCAGTTTTATTGTATGACATTAGGCATCTGTACTAGTATAGTATTATATTATCTGTGCCTGGGAGCAAGAGTAAAACATAGAATGTGCCAGCTGCATTTCTTCCTGGGCATACTGTAAAAACCAGGTTTCCTTTCTGGGTTTCGGAGGTCAGATGGCAGTCGCTCTGTGTAAAAATCAGTACCCTCGTTCAAACACCTAGATTAGGTAGCCTAGCCTGTGAAATACGGGATAAGGCTAGGGAGATGATGATGATACTGTAAAAACCAGCTAAGGGATCCGAAGGTTCCAGTATATTGCAATTTAGGTGATGGGCTGACAACCTGTCACTTCAGCAATATACCTACAAATCTATCTTAAATAACCCTCAAAAGGTCGTTTACGCTTTGCCTGCCCCATTAGGGATAAAGGCGTGACTATATGTATGTATGTGTTATTAACTATTGGTTTGATTAGGGCATTGCAGACATGCTTGTTCTGTTTATCACGTAGCTATACGAGTAGAGAAAGATGAAACTCTGACACCAATTACCTCTAGAGACTTAAGAGAAATTACTCATCATTTAATTCTGAGTGTGATCTGTCTTGTCTACATTAGCTGGATTTCGTGGAATCGGATTAATAAAAGTGATGCCGTTTAAGAATTTCTAAGTAATCCATAGGATTTTTTTATTATACAATAGTTCTTGGAATAATGTTAAATAGGAGGGATCATACCTTTTTCATAACTTCAATATAAACGGTTATTTATTTATCTATAATGTCTTTATATTGACAATGTTTTATTTACTTCCTTTTTATATATACTCAAACCCTTGTCAGACGTGGCGGAATGACCTTTACGTCGTTTTCGCTCTGCCTACCCCATTAGGGATAAAGGCGTGAATATATGTATGTTTATTTACTTCAAAACAAATAAAAATAAAGTGACTAAAATTGTTAAAGTGTTACTTATAAACTTATAATGCGGATGATATTTTTGAATGACCAGTAACAGCTTAGTATGAAAGTGAAACTGCGAATTCAACAACCTTGGATCTTGACCGTGGTGCTGCTCACGATGCAAACGAAACTGACTCGTTGAAATTTCCTTTTCCACTTTTACTTTTAAGTTACGATTACGAGATTAAAGATTTACTTGCTTAAGTATATAGGGCCGTATTTATAAGGCTAAAGATTGAGAACAATATTAAAGTATGGAATTGACAGGTTCAATTTGTACTGAAATGACATTTCTTACGGTGCTTAGTTCGTGAACCTTATCTATAAATAAAAAAAAAAACTGCGGTTAATATTTTTGACATTTTGAAAATTATCGTCTTTCATATCAAATACAAATACAATATTGTTTATTTAAAATGGACCAGAATTATTACAAGGTTCACTGTGATACCCACACTAGGCTAGGCCTGTGTTGTGAGTGTCAATACAGGTAAGTATTTTAACAGGACTGCTCAAAACATAAAAATAACAAATAATAATTACAATAAATTGACATAGATAAGAGATTTAAAATATGTGGTATTAAAATTTATTTAATTAACTACAAATAAATCGAAACAAAAATACAAATAAAATACAATCAATTTAGTGTGCGTGCGTGCGAGCGTGTGTGCGTGCAAGCGTGTTTGCTTATCAAATAAGTGCTTAATTTTATTCAAAGATTTTTTAGCGTGTATGGTACATACTACCTACAATTTAAGTGCCTAAATCATTTTGTACGAATTCAAACAACTACCTTCATTAAGATAACTAGGCACATCATCTTAAAGTAGTTGATTTAATTACGTTGTAATGACTTTGTGGTTTCCCTTCTTCTTAATATCCCTGGCTCTAATGCATACAGCTATCAATCGAATATATACAGGCTGGTTAAATAATAAAAAAATCTAATAGATTAAAGATTTACGTTTTTCAAAGAACTTTTCCCACCAGTTGATATAACTAGATGAATATTGAAATGAACTATTGACTCGATAAGAAGAAGAAGAAGAATATTTTGATCGTAACCATCCCTCTTGCAGTAAATGGACTGTTTTTATTTTCTCCTATAGATAAACTTGAAACTCTCCTATATAACCACATAGCGTAAAATGTCTATAAACGGTGGTACGTTATGCACCCATTCCTTCGTTTTTTAAGCGCACGGTTTATTAGCAAGTGGTAAACTTGCGCACTTCTGTTTATTGTTATAAAAAGCAAATAAATCATGCGCATCCACTGTACTATCCAATGAATAATTTATCGCATTTATTATAGCTTGGTCTACATCCTTTGTTTCCGATTGATTCTCTCTGTTGGCAATGACGTCAATATTTTGTTTTCTGCTTACTAATTTTATTTGAGAAACTATCTGATTAGAGAATAAATTACCCGTTCCTTTAGATGTTGTTATTTTGAAAGCGATAGATTGATTGAGCCCAATATCACAGATAAGATGATGTCAATATTTCTAAGACATATACATAGGACCCAATACAGTATAATGCATATGACATCATGACTATGACATAACTGCCAACTTACAAAATATGTCATCGTTGTAAAGAAAGATGTGTTTACAAATGGTTATTGTTATCGACACAGTTATCAAGATTTACAAAAACTGCATTCGATTTCTCATAGTTACGTATCGATGCAAAATTGTGTTGCAAATTCAATTGCGTTGACATCTTACGTGTTAATGGTAATTTCTGATTCTACGCCTAGACTTTGCATTTTGACCAATTTCATTCAATTACGTTTTTCTCCGCCTGACTGAATAATTTCTCAACTGTTCCCTTGATTACCCGCGATAATGTTTCCAATTGCTCTAATAACACTTACCTTTCCATTTTCTATAACTTTCGATTCAATTGAGACGTCACTTTCCATTACACCCTTGTGTTCCATTTCAACTGTTGTGTATTCAAGTGTAAAGGCTTTTTATTGCCTTCTATTTGTCTATGAGATTCCCAAGATATTAACTTACTTATGAAAGAAACTATTTCTGAACCTTGTATTTGTAAATGATGAAGTAAACTAATGTCTTGTATTTCCCTACTGTCAGTGGTTTCTGGTTGCTTCATAAGATTGATGGACGTCGACGGTAATCATAACATAATATTACTGGCCTCAAAAACAGCATTATTACGAAATTATAAATGTACTTACCTAAAGCTTTATTTAAAGTGATATAAGTGGCGCGTCTAAATGAAAACCATTATTGCGAAATTTTTGTAGATCAGCTGATTGGCATGTTTTGATTAGAAGGTGATCCAACCTTGGAAGTTAAATTTAGTTCGGTCATGGACAAAAACAGACTCACCTTATTCTAGCTACCTTCACTAATTAAGTTCTTAAATTAGGCATAGAAATTGTCGCTCTACATTTGACATCCGTTCGATTTATACTTAACTTGGAAACATTTATTGTATAAATTGTCATTTAAAATGACAGGAACTTCAATCAGGGCCATTTCCTTTCATATCATACGTATCAGTATTAATAATAAAAGAATCGACTTTTGATGAATCTGTTTAATCAATTTCATCCACAATTTCATCATTTGTTTATGTTTGGTTCAGCTGTACCAATATTATTTCAAATGTATCGCATGCGGTCTTTACTACTAGAACTTGAATTATTGCTTACTTTGAAGCCGGGTTTAATAATTTCGTTTCGACACATCTTTATAAAGTTCCTCCCCTAGCTTTATCAACAATATCAAAAGCCCCCAATGTTCTTGCACCTTTACTGATATGAACTACGAGCTTTTTTGTAGTCAGGTACACGTTTTCTCTCTATCTGCCATATTTATGTCTCCCTCGCACGCGCGTGTTGTGTATGTGCAGGAGTCGCTCATGCTCCGAGAATGAGTAGAGCAGTAAGCGGAGCGGCGTTGATGTGATTGGTCGCCGCGTCCCCATTGCGCCGCGTTCTAACTTTAAAATAATCGCGATCGACTACATCGTGAAAGAAACAATGATTTGTACTTAGTTCAAAGTTTATGTTTCCTTCACTAAATTTAATCTGGATTGTTATTGCTATACGATGGTAAATGAAGTGTTTGTGTTATTGTAGTGTTTAACCGTGGTGTTTTTATATAGTGCAGCTGTGACAGCTTGGGAAAGACTTCAAAGGATTTGTGGTGTCGATCTCGATCGCACTGAAACTGGATCACCTATATCCGTTCTATGCTACAACAATACCTGACTATATAAACTTATCCTTACATCTCAAATTTAAAAAAAATATACATTGGAATGACTTTGTAAGGATCTCAAACTATCTTTGAATGTAAATCAACAAAGGTCGTTACCTCTCACCTTTGTCTTGCTCATGTAAATCTATGCGTTAGTTATTGGTCCTGTTTGTACAATATCCAATCTGAAAGTGGTATTTTCGAAGGCTTTCATGCACCAAGGTTACTGCAAGCACGTTCGCGTGCAGTACTCGAATGTGTCGTGAAAGTATTTCGGTCTTCACGGTGTAGATTATTTTGCATATTAATGCGCAAGCTTTCTATGCAGATATCAGAAAAATCTTCTCTATCTTTGTTTAAATCATCTCTACTATCATTGCATTATAATTTTTCAAAAGACAGTTTGTTTGGCTGCGTTCAAACATATTCATTGATAATTTTGGAATCATTCAACCGAGCTAAGTTAGTTTCTAAATGTATTAATGTTTTGCTGCAATATAATTCGCGGTTCAGCAGTTTAACGAAACCATTATTGCACTTAGTAGAGGAACGTTGTTTATCAACCCATATTGGTCAATGGTCTATGCTTATATGATTCGTGTCTTGCTTTTCAATCGAACGAAAGATTAGAAAGTTGCATTGATAATATCGATTTAAATCACTGACCTGACAAGTTTCAATAGTGCTGGCACTTAACTAATGTGCATTATGGTTTAAAAATGTTAGATCGCAGAGTGACGCTATCAGTTTAATATATTAGTTGACCAATCAGACCGTAGAAAGTTATTTCATATGCCACAACCATTGTTATGACAACAATGAAAACATTATTTTGAAGTGAAATTGCGTATGAACATATTTCCGCGTAATGCAAACCTGACATTAAATAATGAACTGAATACTCTTTTATCGTGTGATGTAATGTAAGAGATTCATGACCTCATATAAAGTAAGTTGTTCTGTTGATGTTTTAATAATATGAAGGGACCATACAAATTCAGTACGTTACGCTCCAACGTCAGTGACCAAGTCGTCTAAATAGAAGTGGCACCATTGTCTGAGAAACCGTTATCCAGTTCAAAACAAATCCTGCGCATTCTATTTATGTTTCCTTTGAATGACTAATATCGTCTACCAAATGCCTGCCTTCTTTTGAAGTGGTGGTGATTCAACAATTTTGTTAAGATCGTCTATTTTTCTATTTAATGTGTTCACTTAATTGGTTATTTTTATTGTATCCAATATTTCTATAAAAATAAAACATGGTATTATTGGACTGTGACAATTGAATTTTGAAAACATTCAACTGTATCTAATTCGCAAGATAAGTTTGAAATTAAATTTTGTTCTCGAACGACTATTTTTATTATTATGTGTATTTTATTTTTGAGAGTTGAGTCAAATATATTGTTATTTAATTATAAGCTTGTATTTAATCGAGCGATATATAAATTATTTCTTAAGTATCTGGATACGTTTCTCACGTATCGTCTCTGGTCAGTCGATTGGATATGTGGACCAATGACCTGGTTTCACCCCATCGCTTCAAGTCTAGAAATCGTTTCCTACTAGATTGATCATGCGTTCAATAATTGCTACTAATTCGATGCGATTAGGTTCCATTATCTCGTTATTCGTAATTTTATTCTTTTTGCACTACAATTTCTCGTAAATATTCTACGTTGCCTCCACTTCTTCAAACCGATCTTGTTAGTAATTGCAAATAGCCTTATCTACATCAGAATCTCCAGACGATGTTAAAGTGAATACTTCCTTTTTGAAATCTGTATCTTTATCTAGTCTTTAAATGCCATACTTTTCAACGCTTCGAATACAGCTCAGTGTGGTGAAAGTGGTTTAATAACAATAATCATAAAACGCTGTTATACGTGAGCTTCTGTACAGTACGCTCACACTCCGGCCATTATCTAATTATTACGCAACGCTCCCATTTGCATTGAAGTAGTCTATGACGGACTTATGGGTCCCAGAGCGCTTCTTCGTAATAACTACCGATTAGGGCATGCCACTTGTGCAATATCTACGTGGTCACATCCCGTGACGTGTCCGTTCTGTCTCATCTATGTTGTGCAAACCGTCGTTAATCATATTTTGTGTGACAACCGGATCGTTGGGCTGCGTGAAGGACAATTTATTGCTAGCGTCAACTAATAGGTACTCATTGTTTAACCCATTTGAAGATACGTATACATTTTGAGGTTTTTACTTATGAAATTCTAAAGATCTATTTTTATATCCCTGTACTAATTGATTTTAAATTACAAAGCAGTTTGTAGATGCATGAAGTATTAATTGAGTTAAGCGTAGAGGCAGGGAAGTGAACTTCTTACAAAATCATTCCATTGTTTCGTCTTAATAGGTCGAGCGCCATTTCTAACGCAATGGCATACAAAGGCACATTGAGAAATTCCACAACAAATGTATTTAATTTCAGAATTCTAACTAATGAACATTGTTGTAGCACAGTGTAACACGAAACCTTTCAGAAAACGTCGAGGAAAAGAAATAAACTATTAAGAACATCCTTGCCATGATGGACTGCCCATCGTGATACCTAACATGCAGTAAATTACGTCTAACAAACGGGAAAATGGAATTAGCACAGCAAGTGTCGGCGATTACCTCTCAATATCTGAGAAAATCACTGTGCAGTTACAAAGTTAAGAAGATACTGATTGAATCTGTGGCAATATGAAAATCAAACATTATCCAGGAAAAGTTGTCATGGAGGACCCGTGGCTTTCGATCAACGACAGGACCATGGACCTTGTATACGCTGCCAACTGGGTCGGCGCACAAAATCTCGGTGCTTATAATGAGAACGACGATAAGTCCAACAAGGCCAAATTTAATTCCATATCCAGAAGTAAATCTTGCAGAGATGTGGGTCGCGGTAACGACAGGGAATACGATAATAAAATATACTCACTAGAAGATAATGGATATAGCTACTCTAATAATGTTCCTACTGAAAACTTATCCCGATTAGCCAAATATCAACAAAATATAGAAGAAAAAGCTGCTAGAGCGAACAATAATCTCATTATTCAGAATAATAAGTTGAAACACAGTTATAGTTTTAAGGATATGCCAAATGGATACCGTCCATCGACTTTAAGAAGAGTCAAACGAAGAAATTTTGCAGAATGGGATATTGAGTCATTCGGATCTAATAGCAAATTACCGCCTGTACCACCTCAGAGAAAAGATTCTTTAAAATATGCACATAGACAAAGAAAAGTTGACTCAAAGAAAAACTATTATCCACTTCCTGACCCCGGCCCAGTACCGATAGATCCGTCAGCCGAATCTTACTATGAGTACTACTCAAGAATCAGTCAGCAAAACAATGACACTGATAGTGATAAAATAAAACAGCTAGCAAGCGATACCAAAAAGGATAAACTTCAATCTCAAAATGGAGAATCTAAACCTAAAAATGGGACAGTGCGTGGATTTAATAATGGTACGATGTATCAGTTAATAAATTCGATGGCAACCCTTGATCTCACTCCTATAAAATCCAGGTCAGGCAACCAAAACCTCGATATGGATGGCGAACCGGAAGATTCGGGTTTATACGTGCAGGCACTTACCGAGTCATGCGATCCATTTCCTGAGCGCACTACGCAACCGTCTAACGAACGAAACGGACGCATGGGAGATGTTAAGCCTAGCTTCCGTTCTAAATCGTTAAGAGTTAAAAGCGAAGGAAGAGCACCTTTACGGGCTTATCTTGACGTCGTACAGCCGAATAGTGATCCATATAACAATGTCACTGTCACTCAGCCAAAGAGGAATCTATCGCCGAGTGAACAGCTGACGCTAATGCAGTACGACATGTTCAACGGAAACAAAAACGTACCGGTCCCGCCAATCAGCAATGGATATCATTCGATTGAATTGGGAAAAGAAAGTGACTATCGGACTACAAATGTTGTTACAAAACAAAACAAACCTGATAAATACGGAAAGTTGTATAATACTGTAAGAGTGAAAAGTGATGATAGGTATGATAGGTACAAAGACATTTTGGCTTTTGGCTCGCCTAAAGAGCGAAGTGAGGAACGTGTAACTAATGGTAATGCTGTGTTTTCGCGAAGTGCTAAAAGTTCTTCTAGTGGTTCAGACTCTGACTTTTCAATACCTAGACCAAAATTAATAGTGCCGGTTCACACTTATGGAACTCGAAAGCGGAGGACTGGAAATCTGTGTCAAAGAGACAGTAATGCCACTGACTCTACATTAGACGCTGGCATTGTATTGGATGTGTCAAAGCTAGAAGATCAGGCAGAGAAGGCGATAGAAAAACAACGCAATGGCGATATAGGTAATGCACTGATATATATGTGAATTTTATGCAAAAGTTGACGTTTTATGTAATCTTATCTACTTTGGTTAAGGTGTCTAATTTTAGATGTAGATTGATGGCTATGGTGTGCTAGATAAGGTGGTATCGCTGACGAATTATTGTAGCAGTTGATATTAGATTAAAGATAAAAATATTCTTCAGCTTTGAATTGAAGAGTCTAAAGTTCTTTACGAAATTTAGTACGCACCATTTACAGTACAGGACCCAAATACTTGAGCATGTGTACTGCTACTCGTTGCAAAACAAACCGAGACCTGCATATCAATTAAACTTTGCTACTTTGACCCACTTTTGTGTTAAATCATGCGTGAATCAGATTCATTGTGTACAATTACCATACTAATAACATGACATTAATTTATGGCAGCAATTTTGAATGTAGAAACAACTGCAGAAATTAATTTATTATTACTCGTAATTTCAGTGTTTTGTAACCTTAAACTGAACTCAATAAATAACTTTACCAAAGGTATTATATAAAATTACTTAACGATAACTATAAACCTCAATCGTTTTACGTCTCTGATCTTTGACCCGAGCCATAACATAAGTAATACTCGACTAAGTTGCCTTGGAACACTTTCGTTCGCCAGACGAATTAGTGTCGACTTTGAATGTGTCCTGTCTAAATAAATTATTTTAATTAAAATGTCATTGGGTTGGTTTCTATCGCAACCGGCACCTTGTTTATGTGACTCAGGTTTGAACGTCGTCGAGATTTTCAAGGAAAAATTGTGGTTTTATACATTAAACTAACACGAATAACACAGTATACTTGATTATATCTGTACTTAATGCTCCATAATTTATTTCATTTATTATTATTATTACTATTTGATTTAATTATATTTTTATTTTATTTCATTTTATTTTGACTAAATAAAACTTAATGTATTATTTGTACATGTCAATCTTCAAACTAACAATAAGTACTAGCCTAGGCCCTCCCCATCCTAGTACTTCGTCATACAATAACCTCCCTGTAACTAAACTATAATAAACATTACTTAGTATACCTACATAGTAAAATGCTGCTCAAGAACGTAAAAAAATTGCTGCCTATTCGGTTTGGTGATAGAGTTTAGGTTTATAAGTTCTACAGTCATTACCTTGTCAGTCATTACATTTATACGAGTAAAAAACTTATGTGTTACCACGAAAACATTTGTTTTTCCAATACTTAAATATTCACACTTAGCTAACTTGCTGTTTAGTTTTTGTATTAACACTTTTACATTATCCAAATAAGTATGTTTGTTTCTAACTTAGAAACTTAGTCTTGGAACTTGCTAAGCCGTCTCGTGACTTACATGCTTGCATGTAACACTTAGTTATAATTGACAACTCAATAGCTCTCAATACTTTGAACTTGAGACAACAAAGACCTGTTTTTCTGAAGAGAAACTTAGTAATTATTTACTTTTACTTATTAAATAGGGTATTTGAGACTAAATCTTGCCTTGACTTTGCGATATATTTTCGTTGTGAATGTTTAACTGTAACTTCAAAGCTTTGTACATAAATAGTTGTATTTCAATGAAAATAGCTGTATGTAAGCAAACAATGCGAGGATTTCATTTAAATGAATAGATTAACCTTTTTACAATGGCCGATGGCAGTACAATGACACAAAACAAATACCGTAGTCTAGCCAGTGGACAACTCTGTAGATAAGCCATTGTTTTCATATAACAATCGATTTTCTCACGCCTCTTAACTTCTTCACACGTTATCGCCACTGAGGCTTATATTTTTAACAATTGTGATACTTAAAAAGTTAATAGCTGGATAAGATTAATAAGTTACTATATTTATAATCATAAAAAATACGTTGCTTTTGCCAGTAGAGTACGTGATGTGAACCACCATAATTACCATGTATCTCTACATTATATTATTCACAATTTATTTATCTTCACTATATATTACAAAATTCGTTTTTTTCTGTCCCTATATCCCTATGTATGCATAAATCTTTAAAACTACGCAACGGATTTTGATACGGTTTCTTTTAATGGATAGAGTGATTTAAGATGAAGGTTTATATGCATAATAGATGCATAATGTAGTAGAGGAACACTGATAATTTCCGTGCGAAGCTGGGGCGGGTCGCTAGTTACTAATATATTATACTTACCTTACATTTCTGCCTTCCATGCTGGCCTGGGAGCGAGAGGAAAACATAGAATGTGCTAGCTGAATTTCCTGCCGGGCATGCTGTAAAAACCAGTTAAGGGATCCGAGGTTTTCAGTATATTGTAATTTAAGCGATGGGCTGATAACCTGTCACTACAGCAATATACCTACAAATCTATCTTAAATAACCCTCAAAACTTTGACAGACGTGGCGGAACGATCTTTGTTTAGGTCGATTACGCTCAGCTTACCTCATTAGGGATAAAGGCGTGATTATATATATATGTAAGTATATTTACTTAGATACGTAAATGTAATACTATTCGAAGACAGGAATTTCACATACTTACCTACTCTTTTATAAACCTATAAACCTTTGAACCAATAAATTTTATGTACATATTATATCATCAAATCAAACTTCTTGGATCCAAATTGTCAAAGAATATACTTACATTATTTTAATATGAATTTCTTAAATGTATCAAACGTCCCAAGGAATTATTACTCATTCCTTACTCAAAATAAATAGGCTTAGTTTAAGAAAATTTTGTCAATAATCCAAGCTTTGTAAGTTACAGTTAGGTATATTACAAAAGGATAGTAGGAAAATACTACAAAGACCTCATAATATTTCGAAGCACCACTCATAATAACTACACCAGTTGTTGTATTAAGTGACTATCAACAAGAATTTTCATGTTTTCTCTAATAAAGTGTCGTATATACGTAGGTACAATGAAACAAAGGAATTATTATATCACTAATTTCCTTCGTTTAGACAGGTTTTTCAAAAGTAAAGCGGTTGGTCGACTCATAAAGCCATTCACCAAATGAGTCACCGAAGCTCAGTCCGATATAGAGTTTATAGCCTTGAACAGTACATTAGTAGGCATTTATAGCAACAGATGAAGGATATAAAACCATAGTATAGCAATCGTTATAAAGCTGATGTGACTCTTTGAAATTAAAGAAAATCTGCTATATGTTAAATCCAATGAGACTATCAAATTTTATTCAGAAATTAATTTGGATTTCAAGGAGAAATATTACATTTTACTGTATCTATTGATGCTCAAATACTCGATTCGACTTCCAAGAATGTTTTTAATTATTATTCGGTTTGATAAGAAAATAAAGCTGTAAAGCTGACTGCGTGGTCTGTTGTTCCGAGCCTTGAGTTCTTGATTCGGAGGTCGTGGGTTCAACTCCCGGATAAGAAATTCTGATAGCGTGTCATGTCACTCAAACATTTTATTGGTGTGTAGTAAATTGGTCTTAGAGATTCCCTTAGATTCTCCATTATTTGACTAGACCTTCAAAATTGTAGATAGTAACGAGAAATGTTAGTGAACAATAAAACAATAAAATTTAATTGTAATCGCCGGAAATAACGGTATTTAAATTGTTAATTACATAAGGTATATAATGAAACAATTTAGTAGCTATGTAGTTGATGTTGATGCTTATGTAACTAATTTGTTGTTAATTGGATTTAAACACGCATGTATATTTGTATTTGTATCTGATTCATAATCAGATTATCTTGATAATTTATAATATTATTGATATTTTTAAAATATATACTTAGTATTGTCGAGATTTTTATGTTTTACATGATTGTTCAGTTTGATATAGGTACGCACTGCACGGCTGAATGTCATAGGTTCAATACTTGATACTAATTTTAGATGCTTGTATTGAGTCAAAATGTTTATTACTATTGTAAAACAAATCAATCATATTTAAATAAATATCACGTACCTCTATTCGTTCTCCAACTTCCATACCATTATCCAAGTTTGTTTTAGTATCTGTACTATATGTCAAAAAATGAGAATCTTTTTAGTTAGTCACAAAAGTATAAGTGTCCTTATCTGCCATGACTTGGTCCACAAACAATCCGTGTGTGTTAAATGAATCAACTTTTCATATCACCACCTTTAATTTCTTCCAAATATTCAATTTAATCTTTGTTTCGCAGAGGGCCGAGTGGAAGTGTCCCGGGAGAACAAATACCTCAGCACGATGGCTCCAGGCAAAGTGTTCGGCGAGCTGGCCATCCTTTACAACTGCAAACGAACAGCTACCATCAAGGCAGCCACGGACTGCAGACTGTGGGCCATCGAGCGCCAGTGCTTCCAGACCATCATGATGCGCACTGGGCTCATCAGACAGGCTGAATACACTGACTTCCTTAAGAGGTAAGTTTAGTTTGAGATTGTTTAGGGTAAGGCGATTTCTGCGAATGTTATTTTTTAGGTTATTAGTAAAATTAAATAACTGAAGTAATTCAAAAACCAATTTCAGTACTTATGAAAAACACAAACAAAACATGTTCACTTAACAAAAAAAAACATAAGCATTGTGAAAACCAAATGTAAATAACATAACGTTTCAAATAAATTCAAATCAAATAACAAAGCTATTATACAAATATAAGTTTCAATCCACCTACGATATACAAAACGGTACACAGATACACGTAAAGCTTATACTCAAATTATTGATGGTATGTAACTGATGAACTTTGAAGCAAATGTCTTTGATGTTGATCGTGATGTGGCATTTATAAAGCTGAATAACCTTAATGTTTTATTCAAAGGCCATGTTAATTTAATATCCGTGCAAATCAGCTGATCACATACTTCAATCATATTCAATGCTACTAGTTTAACTTTTCAGTTTGCTAGTTTTCAATGATAGTTTAAAAAAGTAAATGTCAACCACTAAAACCGAACAGGTTTGCCTTGATGTCAGAAATGCTTGCTAACTTACATAAAATCTAGGCAGTGAAACAAAATAATTCTAAAATAAAAATAGAATATAATTTACAGTTCTGGAAGATTTTTTTATATATTAACATTATTCTGTGCAACTTAAGCAATATGGTGTAAATCAGGAACGCTAGCTCTATCACATCATTCACCACTAGTGTTGCTATCATCAACCTCGTCTCGTTCCCTTGGTATATTCTCGTCTACTATAAATAAGTCGTCAACATCAACATCGCTTGCAATTAATCTAACAAGGAATCATTTGTCATAGTTACCAGGCTTATCTGTTTGTTACGACAGTATGTCACCCCTTGTAAGGTAACAAGTCGTTATTTTAACATCTTCTTTAGTAGTTGTTTATGTTATATTTGTACCTACTAGTCAATTTGATACGACTTAAAACTTTGTCATAAATCTTCAATACGTTCCGAAACTAATCATATGAATCGGTTTTATCTTTGTGCCTTAAAGTTTGACCCAAAACTCATTAGGGTTACTGATAACGATGATGTCATTCTGTTAAGCAACTTACAATTTTGAAAGCGAAAAGGTCTATAAAGTTTAATGTTATGTAAGATGAACTTTCGTTTCTACGAAACTATCAGTTGCAAATTTAAAATGTTTGGATGTATGTTTTGATGATTGTCGTAGCTATTAAAATCTATTTTTGAAGGAGATGTCTCAGAAGAGGTCATCATCTCCTCACTCATTCAATTTTGTTTGTTGGCAAAGCATTTGGAAACTCTGAGATTTCGTTTGCTCTTAATTTAGAGGTGTTATTTCCATCTTTCTTTCCGTTATGTTCAATTATAGTCTCCCGTGTTTTGTTTATTAGTGGAGGGCATTGAACCGCTTATGTTTTGACAAGTTATTTGGGCATGTGTTGCTCTAAATATTTTGTTAAAGTCCACATGTGTTATCTCTTTCAATCATTGCGTTATAGTAATTAGAATATGTCTACTTGAAATAATTAATGCTTTTTTATTATGCTTTCTATCTAGTGTTATTTATTTTTATTTCACATGTTGGATAATCTTATAGAACCGATCAAGCCCATGTGGGTTTTCAAACCTCCTTAAATATCAAAATTATATATTAAAGTGCTCTGGCACGAAGACATTCAACAAAATTTCACAAATTGTTTGTCATAATTGGCTATTGCAGTAATCTAACCCTTGTAATTTTGTTTCTTCAGATAATACATCTTAAAACAAAAAACTAGTAATATATTTTCTATCTTCGTATCATTATGCGTATTTATTTGGTACTTATTACGTTACAAGATCATTTTGTTTGAATGAAGATCGTTATCATCATTATTATTTACAACTTCAGCATTTATTTTATTTGCTTACCTTAGATAATGAACCTGAGAATTTCAAAACAATAACCTTTGTTATAAATGTTAATGAAACTATTTATGTCCATAATTAAGTAATATTTTTATGCTGAGTATCTAAGTCTTGAATTTTAATATCTTTCTTCAATGTTTTGCTCTCACTGACTCTTTTTGAATAAAAATTGATAGTGCTTGAATTTGGGACCCCTTCTCATGTGAATATGTGAATTAGGTTCTTACACAAATCGCTCTACCAATTGAGCTTTTACAGTCCTCTCTGTTCCTGGACCCATAAAATAACCTTCCTCCACTATGTAGGTACTAAATTTTAAAATTTGTTTCGTTCATGTGAAAGGTTCGCAATATTTACAAAGCACACGTATAGTGCATTACCGATGACAGAGGAGGATATTGACCTCACACATATGCAAAAGCAGAGTGCACTGGCCCATTCTACTGCTTTCATCGAGTTAGAGAACCTTTCTACGTTCAATAGCAATCTTACGATTTTGTAAAGGAAAAGAAATATATTTAAATAGGAAAGTAAATTTTGTGTAAAATATTATTAAAATGTTCCAAGGATTTTAGAGCAAAAGTAAAATTGTACAAATTTTCTAAAGGCCTTCGTATAGTCTTATTTTTACATTTTGGGAATTCGTTGTTCGATTTTACCTCATTCAATATTTAGTCCTTTTTTTCGGTCGATACACTTGTGATTGTTTGATATACTCGTAGTTTCTTGTTCCATTCCACACATGTCTGTCAAGGCGTATTTTATTAAAATGTGAAGAAGCTAATGAAGCAATACGTCTTCTCAATGAAACCTCCATTCCTATGCTTAAATGATGCAGTTATCCTTGCACCAGTCTAGGTTATATTATAAACTGCTAACAGCAACTTATCTCACTGCGTTATTATATCCTGCCTTGCTCGAAAGTGGTCCCTAATGAAGCTTAATTCTAGACATGCAGTTGTATGGCTGTCGCGAATGGAATGTATGGCAGCTGTTTGGCAGTAAGCTTACTCATCTTAAGCACCTCATTTTGATCCTGATTAATGTCATCATTTATCGTCAATGGCTATAAGGCTTCATTATTCATTCTTAGCTCAACATTCGTATTCTTTTATTAGAAGAATAAATCGTGGGGTCTTTCTCGGGTAAATCGCCAAAACTATGGTGTGACAGTTTATGAACTGCCCAAGCTCAGAACGGAAGCAGGTCTTTAGGCTGCATTGTCCTAACCATACTGGTGACAGTTTCTGAAATAGACAAATTGAGTGGCAAGAAATTTGAATTCTACATGCGGGGATCGAATGTAATATGGCTCTGGAGTGACAACCCAATGTTAGACTTAAGCTAAAAGTTGCAGTTGTTCATAAACCTAAAGCACCATTCCCACCTATTAAACTGAATATCTCATTGCATTACTCAGATCTAAAATATTGTTCTATTGTATGAATAAAACTACTGCATTCGTATTAAAACAAAGACATTGTTGTCGAAACTCCGGCGCAGCTTGCCACAGCGCGTGCAAGTTTGCGAAATGCTGCGGCTGTCACGTTCCCGCCTGACATTTGAGGTTTCAATCCTTTCACCGGTAATACTATACCAAGCTGCATACTGATTAAAGGGTGCAAAATGTTTTATACAGATTATCACACCTGTGTCCTTACCAAGCACAGTCTATATATACATATAATCACGCCTTTATCCCTAATGGGATAGGCAGAGCGTAAATGACCTAAACAAAGGTTGTTCCGCCACGTCAGACAAAGTTTTGAGGCTTATTTAAGATATATTTGTAGGTATATTGCTGTAGTGACAGGTTGTCAGCCCATCGCCTAAATTACAATATACTGAAACCCTTGGATCCCTTAGCTGGTTTTACAGCATGTCCGGGAGGCATTGCAGCTGCCACATTCTATGTTTTTCTTTCACTCCCAGGAACTGCCTCCGTGGTCTAGTGGCTAGTGCCATGGACTCCTGATCCGGAGGTCCTGGGTTCGATTCCCAAGGGGGAAACACAAAGTTGATATTTGAGAATTTTTCACTTTGTGATTTTTTCCCCAGTTTGGTTATGACATTGCAGGCTGGATCACCTGATTGTCCGAAAAATAAGAAGATTTTCGTGCTTCGGTCGGTCCCGGTCGCTGTCCAACGACAACAGAGGCCTGATAGCTGTGCTACTAGACAGTTTAAAAACTCTGACACCAGGGTTCATCGGGTCGACAGACTCGATACCCAATTGGCAGAAGAAGCTGCAGTTGTGAGTTGTCAGCCTATTGCATAAATGTCAATACACCGCAATTGTCAAGATCAGTATGCCTTGAAAGGGAGAGAAAACGTTGGTACATTTTATAGGTTTAAACGTTGATATGTAGGTACCTTTGAGTTTAAACTTGCTATAAATGGTCAATGCACTGAACTTTCAGAACTTTATGCAATACAACTTTGTCTCTCTATGGAGTGATTAGTTTAGTTAGAGTAACGAAACAAAATCTGTCATCTGATGCACAAGATAATGTGGCTCAGCAATTTACTTCTCTGTATTTCCATGCATCTTAATAAAGACTTTTACCGCCTCCAATATGTAGGTACCAAGCATTTTTCGACACACTCTGTATTCACGGAAACATTGTTGTTTGAGCACGTTTCTTTTCTTCGTTGCACGCATGCAATGTTAATAAGTATAAAGCCCATAAAATCTTGATCTCTTTGAAATCTGTTTTATTGTTGTTCACTCCTGCACTGCCTCCGTGGTCTAGTGGTCTTAGCCATGGGTTCCCGATCCGGAGGTTCTGGTTTCGATTCCCAGGTGGGGAACGCAAAGTTGATAGTTGTTAATTTATCACGTTGTAAGATTTTCTCTAGTTTGGTTAGGAGATTTAAAGCTGAATCACCTGATTGCCCTAAAAGAAAAGGATTCCTTGCTACGGAGGACACGTTACATCGTCTTTGATAGTGGTTTGAAAACCTTCCTGGCAGCAGGGCTCTTCGGGTCGATCGACTCGAAACCCACACGGCCGAAGAACATATAAAGCCTATAAAGTCCTGATCTCTTTGAAGTCTGTTTTATTGTTGTTCGCTCCTGCACTTTTATACGGTGCAATAAATTATCGGATAGACTTGCGGCAGGTGCAATCTGCATTTGTTTTTCGCAATCCTATTGAAGTTGATATATTTATGGGGGCATCTATCTGTTCTAAGGGATCTAGGTCTTATAGTAATTTCAACATTGTAATGTTTTCATCGAGGTAACCGGCATTAAGTTGGTTAGTATTTTTATACATCAATCACGCTTTTATCCCTAATGGGTAGGCAGAGGGTAAACATCCTGAATAAAGAACGTTACGCCACATCTGACAATGTTTCGAGGGTTATTTAAGATATATTTGTAGGTACACTGCTGTAGTCACAGGTTGTCAGCCCATCGCCGAAATTACAATATACTGAAACCCTTGGATCCCTTAGCTGGTTTTTACGGAATGCCTGGCTCATTCTGTGTTTTTCTCTCGCTCCCAGTTCAGCATGGAAGAAAGTATTTATTATGTCCATAAAAGAAAATAAAAGTCACGGTACTAATACCTAGACTACCTAGTTGATATTTGTATACTATTTATAAATGCGAAAGTGCGAAACAAACACCATTCCCACGGGAAAACATTAAGCTATTATTTCGATTATTATAACTTGACATTGCGTTTATTTTGCAGTAGAATAATAATATTTTATTATTTACCATGTGTCAACCTATAAATACCTACTATAATATTCAATCATAATTGATTCAGTAATAATTGCAAACAATCCACGATAAGAAGAAAGTCACGTTCTAAACATTTGCCTCGACAAATCTTTATTAGTCTTTGCTTTACTGCTTCTGAAATAGCGAAGAAAATAATCAAGAAAATACTTTAAGTTTTATCAAAAGATTGTGGTATTTATTCAGTTGCAGCCGTCAGAGAAATAATGAAGTTAAGATTTATAGGCGTAATAATAATACCGGGTGTAAGGGACAGCGTCCCGCTAACTGATTGGGGTTGCTCAGTCAACGAAACTGAACAAATTTTACCCGTAAATTCTTTCGTGAGATAAAAAAAAATAAGTTCTCATACAAAATTATCACATCGATCTAAAGATTTGCCTCGATCAAATAATTTGAATGGAAAATAAAATATATATTTTCACATTCTGAAAACAAATCCTGCTGATAGTTGAAGTTCGTTAACTAAGCAAACCCTATCAGTTTTCCGGATGCTGTCCCTTACATCCTGTATAATATATTTTTTTCGATTGAACCTATCGAGTGCGTTATCAAGATAAAGGTACTAAAAAAAGTATATTAATGATTCATATGTTAAAGCTCTATTTTAGAACAATTGATGCATTAAATATTTTTTCATAGTTATTTCAGTCGGGTTGCTTGAATTCTTTTTCAAAATACTTGTTATGTAGGCAACAATGTTATCAACTTATAAAATAAATTTGTCTTAATAAACCTCCGTTTTGTAATCCGATCTCAAATCCGTAACACTTTTAATAAGCCTTCTCTTTTTCTAATGACATAACTTCCACGGTCAGCTGATGTTTTTTACCTGCGCTGAACGTTCCAGTTTCCAAAGTTCACTTTTTACCTTGTCCAGCCAGAGCGTTCTAAATTTGAATTATCACTTTTTTACTGACGTTCCATTTTTGTAAATCTCTTTAATTTTTACAGACGTTCAATTTTTAAATGCTTTTATTTTTTTTGTTGCCAGCGTTCCAATCTTCAAGAACCTGCCGGAAGACACGCTGATCAAGATCTCCGATGTGCTGGAAGAGACTCACTACCAGAATGGGGACTACATCGTCAGACAAGGCGCGAGGGGTGACACTTTCTTCATCATATCCAAGGGACAGGTAAGAGATATCATCGGCTGTGGCTTCAATGGAAACCAATTTTTTAATTTACTAGTAAGATGCCGTTCAGGTACTGAATTTAAACATAATTAATGGTTAGATTGAACCCAAGTCTGACTACACATACCGGGTGTAAGGGACAGCGGCCCGCAAACTGATAGGGGTTGCTCGGTCAACGATACTAAACAATTTCCACCAAGAAATTCTTTCCGGAGATGAAAATAAAAATTGGCTTTTCCATACAAAATGTCCACCTCGATCAGACAATTTGTATGGAAAACCAATATTTTTTTCATACTAAGAATTTCCTGGTGGAAGTTATTCAGTGTCTTTGACTGAGCAACCCTTATTAGTTTGTGGACGCTGTCCCTTACACTCCGTACACAAACGATAAGAAGAAGAATCATTACTGAGAAATTCATCGCAAGGTTTCCAAAGAAAACAATCCATTGACAGACATACATATCTCATACGACTTGTTTCATTGCATCACTTAGTACCTTGGTTCATTTCTACTTTTATGCAATAACGTCCAATTGACGTCATTCACTATCATCAATAATGTGACATTTATCTATTTCATTCCAGTCTAATTACCGTTCAGTACTCGTTATTCTGCTATGGACATGCCAACGCAATGATCTATTTCTATTGCCCCCTATTCATCTTTCGTCACACGTATCGTCAATAGGCGTTTGTTTACAACCGCCGTTCTAAATAGATACGAAACAGGACAGTGTGGCCATTCACTCTTGTAAACATTTTCTAGAGCTCCTTTCTTCATTTCCACGTAAAGCATCTAGCTGCAATCAGAAGTTGAACGATTCATTTATGGACATTACTGAGCAGATAAACCAGGTTTCTAAATAAAAATTGCTATTGGAATACCAACTTTCTCGTTGAGATTTTGGACGTAAAAGGATGATCTACTTTCCAAAAATAGAATTTCAACTGCATAGGTCATTACGATTCTAATTTATTTCAATGACACTGTCATAAATAGTTTATTCCATGCGTCAAAAGATGTGAAGATGTTCTCTAAACACGAAAGTCAACATTTTCACTTTCGTTGTGCGGATCAACTTTCGAGAGATCGTCTTCGCGACGTGACTCCTCGCCTTTAGCCCCGCCTTTATGTTTTGTAAACAATCTAGCACCGATGCTACAATATTCGATTCTTGTATTATCTGTAATCGGATCATAATATTCATCTTACGAAATATACGTCAGTAGCACAACAATAACTTTAACCGGATCCATTCGGATTTCTTTTTTGTTTAAATTCGTTCCGCTATAATTTTTTATTTGCTTTCTAAAATTACTTACTTGAGGTGCCAGTTTGCGTTAATTTGAAGTTTTTATAATCTGCTATACGGGTTTAACTGAACGTATTTTATTAAATGGTTTCTCCCCAGACTCGGTGACTGTACTTGTTGCTCACCTTGGCATTTAATTTTGCTTCGTTCAAGTTCTGCAAAACACAGTTTTTACACATATAAGTTTCTAGTTTTGATGTGAATGTATCGTCTTTAGAGCTGGCCGCATTGTTGAGATGTCCGATTTTGTCATTAGTATTTTCAACCACTTCATCGTAAACCATCCGTGTCGAATATGCTACGTGTTCCGAGCATTATAAAATGTTTAGAATATTTGGTCGTGCGACTTGGTTGTTATTTTTTGAAGCGTGTGCCTGTATAGATTTGTAGAGGCCAGAGAGTTGGGCCATTGTGTCCGCAAGGTCAGCGCACGCGCAGTAGAGAGGGTTATGCGCTCATTTAAGGCCAGATTTTTGTACCATGTGGGAATTATCGACCTCAACCATTTTGCGGTACACATTGTCTGCTATGAATACTAACGAACTTATTATTTTGGATTTCTCTGTCTATGGGAACGTTACAGCATATTGCGATATTATTGTATGCGTTGTTTCCTTCTTCAAAGGTAAACGACATTCTATGACAAATAGTAAAGCATTATTGAAACAACCTCGAAGCACGTCATGATGTGATAATACTGAGATAATATGAGCATTCATAGTCTCAGTGGTCAGTGTCCAGTTACAAAGATGACTAAAATATTTGCATGACATCATTTGCAGCCTGAAAAATATGGAACTATGATTCATCCTTCACAACTGCGTCTTATTCGCAAAATTACCATGCCTTAGTATTCCCACACAAAATTCAAAAGTCAAAAAATAATTGTCTTTATACCGTGAGAATAACTTCACTGTCTGTTAATAAACAAGTACCTATTGAGTGGATTACAATGTCGTCTTATTTTACATACATACATATAATCACGTCTTTATCCTTATTGGTGTAGGCAGAGCGTAAACCACCTAAACAAACGTCGTTCCGCCACGTCTGACAAAGTTTTGAGGGCTATTAAAGACAGTTTGTCAGCCCATCGCCTAAATTGCAATATACTGAAATCCTCGGAACCATTAGCTGGTTTTTACAGCATGCCCGGGAGGAAATGCAGCTGGCACATTCTATGTTTTTCTTTCGCTCACAGTCCAGCATGAAATAATCAGCGTCTTATTTTCCTTAATAAAAATAATCATAGAGTAATAACAGAATGACGCTAATATTGCAATGAGGTATACGATATCTATCAGTCTATTCCAAAGAAATAACAAGTTCTATACAGCAGACGTAATTAGAATTACTGAGAGCGAAGAAATATTGTCAGTCTATTAAAAAATATACTACAAATACTTATAAGTCGATATTTGTTTTACTAAGTAACAATACGTCCCATATAGGTTATCGTTAAGTGTAGGATGTTTGACATCATTAAAACCTTTTGTCTGACTGGGTTTGGCCCTAAAACGAAGGACAAGATAATTATTAAAACTAGGTTATCTTTATTCTTTCATGCAGAAATGGGAGCGAGAGTAAAACATAGAATGTATCAGCTGCATTTCTTCCCGGGCATGCTGTAAATAACAGCTAAGGGATCCGAGGGTTTCAGTATATTGTAATTTAGGAGATGTGCTTACAACCTGTCACTACAGAAATATACCTAAACATCTATCTTAAATAACCCTCAATACTTTGTCAGACGTGGCGAAACGACCTTTCTTTAGGTCGTTTACGCTCTGCCTACCCCATTAGGGATAAAGGCGCGTTATTCTTATTGACTAACCCAAAATCTTTGATGTACCTACACTAAAGTAGTGTAAACATAAACAAGAGCTACTACGACCAATTTATTTACGTTATGTACCTGGTCATTGAAATAATAGCCCAATGTCGCAGTTACGACATAATCCGGTAAATTTACGTAAGAAAGCCTCAAGCGCTTCTCGCTCTACTGGGCTAGGTCGTATTTCCGTTGTAAAAGTTAGCGCTAGATAACTGACTGGTCAATATTTGAACTACAACTAGACATATCTGGTAATACGGCATTTATGCAACAAGAAGAAAGTGTTTTAAAAATGTTATCGTTTTTTTAAGATTTTCCTACAGCCAATATTCTTTCGTGTAGGTTGTCAGGTCGATGGACCTGTTTGAACTGCCCAATGCTTAGGGTTTTGACATGGTTTGTAAAATAGAGCGTTATGAGAACGTTCCCACCGGGTGCGATGCAGGGCGGGCTCTTCGACTGATGTATTTCTTATGTATTTCCATTTTTTTTTATGTTTTTTGAGATTTGTAATTTCGTATACTATTTATTTTATTGCGAATTTTCTTATGTTTACATACATACATATAATCACGCCTTTATCCCTTATGGGGTAGGCAGAGCGTAAACGACCTAAACAAAGGTCGTTCCGCCACGTCTGACAAAGTTTTGAGGGTTATTCAAGATGGATTTGTAATAAATGTATTTTCTCATGTTTTTTATGAATAAAAATATAACTCATTTTTTTAATAGAGCTTGTCTTAAACTATTACAGAAAATATCAACCTCGCTATGTCACGTGTATCTTTTATATTTTTATTTCTTTGTACAACACTACACTCAGGTCTCGTCCTTCATTCCACTGCTATGTCTGATAATTATTTGTTCTCTTCTTATTGATTTTATGTTTTATTCCTGAGATGTTGTATTTGCTTCTTAGAATTTTACTGCGAGTTTTCCTCTTAAATAACATTTAAGTGGAAGTACATACTCTTATCGTAGTTCCATTCCATATTGGTCTCATAATAATTGCTGGCCATAGACCTTGATTCTTGATATTTAAAAGAGGTCACCATTACCTGCTAGTGAAGATATTCTCAAATCCTTGCTGAAGGCTATTGTGTCTAAAAGACAGTAAGAACCATATTTATAATCAGCTTTTAAGAATGACAGCGAGTTTGAGTTCAAATCAGAAATGTCATTGCAGTACACAAACTGGCCTGTCAAATCCATACTTAATATTGCTCTGAGATCCCTTTAAAAATGCTCATTTAAACTAATTTCAATTATTTTCTACTTTATCTGGACTTTACTCCTTGCGTCCAGAGTGACATACACCTACTTACGTAACTTACTTGTACTTAGGTACATGTTTTTTTTATTTCTCCTTTGTGATCATACAATACAATACAAAATTCTTTATTGCACAAAGAAACACATACAACAGAAATAAAAAGGAACAAACGTGACAGTACAATATAGGCGGCCTTATTGCTAAAGCAGCAATTTCTACCAGGCAACCTTTGGGTATAGAAATTGTACAAGCAGAAAGCGGGATAGTGCATATTACTACATATAATACTTAGACAATATTTACACACTATTAAATAAATATTTCAATAAAAACAAATATACTGATACATATCTTATGATAAACTAATACATAATATATGCTACATAAGATAGGATACTCTACGTTATATATCAGAGAAATTGGTAGATAGAATATCACTACATATACTTACTTAAATGATACTTATAAATTAGACAGCTACACATTAAACATTATTAGCCAGATAGAATTTTTTTGTTTCATCACTAATGCAAATAATTTTCTTGTATCAATCAAATTGCATAGCGGTGAATCAAACTATTACTTTATCGCTAAAACCCGCGTGTTTTAAACTGTTATTAGGTACTTGATAAATTTAAATGGATACTTAGCTTTTTATAACGGCTTCATTAATTAGACGACAAGCTAGTCATTTGTTCTCTATTAGATCGTAATTAGCTGGAGATAACTATAACCGTAACAAAATTTCTTTTAGGTATAATCAAAAGTCATTAAAATTGTAAAATATAATTTTTATTAGACGCAAATGAAAATTTTCATTGTAAATTGTTTTACCCAAAATAATTTTATGGGTTCTCATACCAAGATATTTATTTTTTCATTTTTAAACATTTCAATCTACTTTGTAGGCTTCTTACGTCAAGACCCTAAAAATATTCAAGAAATAAATACCTAATTTTGGAATATTTCTTGTTAAAAATAATTACCAAGGTGTTATGATACGAAATATATTTTCTTTCTTAGCCTGCTGTTAATAAATAGGTTTACTACTAGCAATAATATGAATAAAGAACAACTCATAAGCATGCAATTATGTATGACAGCGACGATCTCTCTCCAGTTATGCACGTAGACATACCTGTAATGAGATTATGTTTCAGAGCTATATATATCTACTTACATACATACATATAATCACGTCTTTATCCCTAATGGGTAGGCAGAGCGTAAACGACCTAAACAAAGGTCGTTCCGCCACGTCTGGCAAAGTTTTGAGGGTTATTTAAGATAGATTTGTAGGTTACTGAAGTGACAGGTTGTCAGCCTATCGCCTAAATTGTAATATACAGAATGCCTCGGCCCCTTAGCTGGTTTTTACAGCATGCCCGGGAGGAAATGCAGCTGGCACATTCTGTGTTTTTCTCTCGCTCCCACTCCAGCATAGAAGAAATGACATATCTACTTACATGTACAAAATGAGACATATCTGCCATCTAACTTAGGCATTGTTCTTCTACTTGTCGCGTAGGCTTCGAGTCAATCGACCTGATGAACCCTGGTGTCAGAGTTTTTAAACTGCCTGCCTCGTGACATTTTTGTGTAAAGAGTCATTTATAAAATTTTGCAAATAAGGACAATTAGAAAATATCGAACAGATCATAGATGTTTAAAAGATATGGATTTTAAATTGACTGTCAGAATCTCATCCTACATACGTAATGATATAGGATGAGACCTATACCTATTGTTTGATATAAACAAAAAAATGATTCGTCATATTGCGATAGTTTATATGGACTGTCATTATATAGATAGACTATATAGGTACACTTTATCATTATGTAGGATGAGACTCTGACAGTCCATGTAAACAACCTCAATATGACGAACCTATTGTTTGTTTACAGCAATCAAATCTAATAATATTGACAGTCTGCGTAAATGTTTGGTTTGTCACAAAGATCAAGCTAGAGGTTTTGTCATACTGCTTTGTCCATAGTACTTCATACACAGATAGTGAAACTAGCTTTAAAGTAGTTGTTACTGCATCGACATTAAATGTACTGACAACTTTCGATGCTTTAACTTGCGTTCCACATTTTTATGGCAAGACTAATGAGCTTGGACCAGTTATGATAATACAAACATGATCCTCCAGAAAAAACTATTCAGCCGTCACTACAACTCGCTCTTCAAGTAATCTTGCAAAACCAAAATGGCATAATGTGGTTTGTTGTGTTAAAACATCTATCTGTAGCATTGGGTACTAGAAACTAGATATAATTTATTATACTGTATTATAGGATTATCATTTTATTGATTTGAGTTTAAATTAACATTATACGTGCAGCAGAAACTTAGCTTCACCTCACGTATCAACATATTTTTACTTAAAGAAAATAAAAGTCAAATTTTATCATGACAGGTCAGTAACGCAGATTACGTAAGAGTAGAAAATGTACTCTAAATACTAGTTTTATGAATAAAATTGATATTAAACGTACTCTATCTCTACTTTTCGTAATTGAAATCGCAGATTACACAATTTATGAATTAACTTACGTAACATAGGCATAGAAAGTCGCAAAAACTCTTACCATAAATTGCATTGCATCTACGAATGGAACATTGAAAGGTCAAAAGTCAACATTAACAACTTTCCAATTCCAATGATCACTCTTAAATTATAGCTCTGGGCCTAACTAATGGTCTTCTAAAAGTGACATTATGGTACCAATTCGTAGTTGCAAAGATTATGACTTGACTAATATAAGTCTATACCTACCATTTTCTGTCATGAGAGAAAAGAAAGGGACGCCAAAATTTTTTGTCAAGATTTAGTTAAGTTGTGCGCTCTACGAATCGATGGCATTAACGTACGCATGTATTTCTGATACCCTATCACATGTGAAAAATGTATGGCCATATTTCAGAGACCGAATGTACCCACGAAACTGAACAACTTAACTCAGGATATAGCAAAAGACTTTCTAGTGTTGGTCTTTGAGTCCTACCCTATGGGAGAACGATTATTGTTTTTTCGTTTTGATTTTTATTCTATAAGAACAATGGTTCAGTTTCATAGGTAGGATCCTAGGTACCCCGAAATGCGGTAAGCAATTTTTTTCACATTTATATAAAATTGGCATATATTATTATTTCCTTCCATGCTGGACTGGGAGAGATAGAAAAACATAGCATGTTCCAGCTGCCCTTCCTCCCGGGCATGCTGTAGAAGTCAGCAAAAGGGACTCGAGGGTTACAGTGTATTGTAATTTAGGCGATGGGCTGACAACCTGTCACTATAGCAATACACTTTTCAATCTAAAATTGCCCTCAATTTTTGTCAGACGTGGCGAAAGCGCCTTTTACGAGGCGTTTATCGCTCTGCCTACCCCGTAAGGGATAAAGGCGTGATTTTATGTATGTATGTATGTATGACATATACAAAATAGTAGATGAGCTCCGTTGAATTGAAATGAACCTGACAAATTCAAAAGACTTAACTGATATAACTGACAAAAATATTTACTTCCCACATTTATCGGCTTAGCTTACGTCACGTACGAGTAATATGAAACATTATCACTTGCCAAATATGGAATGATATCAAAGAACTAACAGTAGTTCTAGAGGCACCACACACTTTTGGCGTTGTGAATCATAAATGAAAAAAATCACCCGTTTTCTTTTACGATTTCTTTGTGTTGGTATTTTACCTTTTCTTGTAAAATGAGGTTCTTATTCCATTATACACGTCTTTCTTTGTTTCAGGTGAAAGTGACTCAGAAACAACCGAATAGCAATGATGAGAAGTTCATCAGGAGCCTTACTAAGGGTGACTTCTTCGGAGAAAAGGCACTTCAAGGGTATGTTTATTTACACTTAATTGTCTGGCTATAGTTAGGTGTTGAGTTGATTGTCGTTTTTATATGATATTACATAAATTTGTAGGTAAAGCTACGTCAGATCATATTTTTCAAATCATTTAAGCCTTATTATGGCTCCATTTGTTTTTAATGGTCTTCCGTTTAAACTTAAACTACTGTATCACTACTATATCACAAAGTTGCTTAATTTTGATGCAGCAACGAACTAAACGGAGAGCACAGTCTTTTACACATTTACCCACAATGTAATCTTTCTGGAAGTTATAATTTCCTACAGCTAAATCTGCAAATACCTACTTAAATTGTTACCTATTCTTTTATTTTCCGTTTTCCAGTGACGACCTCCGAACAGCGAACATCATCTGTGACACGCCAGAAGGCACGACATGTCTGGTCATCGACAGGGAAACCTTCAACCAGCTGATATCCACCCTCGACGAGATCAGAACCAAGTATAAGGACGAGGGAGAAAGCAGAGCCAGGTAAGATCCTGAAATTTTATTTTATGTCATCAAAATATATATCGTTCTTTCAGAAAGAGTAAAGATAAAAGAGGCACTTGCAAAAGTTCAAAAGCAGAACTATTAAAAGTAGTTCCGATGCAGTATGCAAGTAAATTTTATTGGTCGACTAGTCCGGACGTAGAAAGTGACCTAAACAAGGTAGATAACACATGTTTGTTATGCAATAATAAGACACTATAAACAAGTTATGCTTGCAACCTACTAGAGGTACATAAATTGATAGAATTTCACACATTGACTGTAAATTATTATTTTATTTCTATTATCTCATATAGATTTGACTATCCGCTGTCTGCTATCTGCTATAAGACAAAACCGTACTATCATCTCTAGGAACAACAACATCTAAACAATACTACCATTTTCCACCTAGAACAAAAGCGTTGTCACGAGCTATGATCTCAATATGTTTGCTATTACTTACTCTTACATCATCATCATCATCATCCTAGCCTTATCCCGTATTTCTCGGGGTCGGCTACCTAATCTAGGTGATTGAACACATCGGTAATCGATTGGATCAGTTATTCTTACATGTCATACATTACTTCGAAAGGCCTTAGACATCTGACATAACATAATGGTGCGTGGGCGCAAATAGTGTGTTTTCAATGTCAGACGCATTACTTAGGTGCATACTACATAGTCATAATGTAATCTGTTTCCTCTTTTATTGGAAATGATTCTCCATATAATTGACTGACTGCGTTTATTCCTTACCATGGACTGCTATTTTACTCACACGTCTAAGTAATAGAAGTGTTTTCCTAATGGCAAGCAAAATTGGCTCCAATAGACACAAAAAAATAATACAGACACTGCATTACTGAATGAGTCCTGTTGCAAACAGCAGTTTAGGTAGACTGTTTTGGTTAGTTGTGTTCTTCTGATCAGTGAATTGGCGCATAAATAAACCATTTTTTCTACTCTGTACATTACAGCTGCCGAAATCCATTGTTTTGTATAAAAAAAAAGACAAGTAGCAACACAATGGCACTGCAACAGTGGCGTTTCGGCGAAATCTATTGTTTTCGAAGCGGATCTTTACGTATGAACTTGACATTTGGTAACTACGCACAACAATGGTATGTTGTTGTTGGGTGTTCTGTCCATGTTTAGTACAATTCGTAAATTTTATTAGTAACAGACTTTTTAAAATAATGTCATAATATGACGTAAAACGCATGAGAGGATATAAGTTTGTACATACATACATACATATAATTACATACATACAATCATTTATCCCTAATGGGGTAGGCAGAGTATAAACGACCTAAACAAAGGTCGTTGCGCCACGTCTGACAAAGTTTTGAGGGTTATTTAAGATAGAATTGTACGTATATTGCTGTAGTGGTAGGTTGTCAGCCCATCGCCTAAATTGCAATATACTGAAACCCTCGGATCCCTTAGCTGGTTTTTACAGCATGCTCGGGAGGAAATGCAGCTGACTCATTCTATGTTTTTCTCTCACTCCACATCCAGCATTGAAGTTATAAATTTTTCTTCTGAAAATATTTCTCATACCACGATTAATCAATAATCAGAATATTTTAGTACTTATACTTCACCGCACCAGCCAAATGTCCACTGCTAAACCTGGGCGAAGTACTATTATATATTCTGTGCCTGGGCTTAAGATATTCAGTTTTCATAAGTAACTATTTTTAAAGGAAGCTGGTATCAGGCCTTGTAAGAATTTTCTATACCAGGTGTAAGGGACAGCGTCCCGCAAACTGATAGGGGTTGGTCAGTCAACGACACTGAACAGCTATAAGCAGGTATTTTTTTCAGGAAGTGAAAAAAAAATAATTTTCCATACAAATTGTCTGATCGAGGTGAACATTTTGTATGGAAAAGCCATTTTTTTTCTCTTCCGGAAAGAATTTCCTGGTGGAATTTGTTCAGTGTCGTTGACTGAGCAACTCCTGTCAGTTTGCGGGACGCTGTCCCTTACACCCTGTATTAAGATTCAAAGATGATTGGTTCAAAGTTTTATTATATTTGACTCTAACTCCAATTGACTCTTTGCTCTACATAAACTTAGATCTCTATCTAGATGTTCCGTTGCTCAACATCTTGTACCTGATCATTACGAGTTTCAACAAGATTCTAAATGGTCGAGAATTATAAACTATCTAAAACGCGAATCTCACAATTACTTAACGCCCTGTATCTTGTTCTTGTTTAACGACGTAGAACTTTGTATTATATTGGGTGTAAAAGAGGTCCATAATTAAATATTTAAAAAACATGACGATCTACAATTCAAAAGTAATAATTGTGTAATTATAATTCCTTAGTAATTACTGCAGTTAGTTAGTTTTTTAAAGCATCTCCAAGGTTATGTATGACATCTTTTGTTGGGAAAATTTTATGCATATTTTATAAGAAGTTACTTAAGAAACTTTTTATAAGAAGTTAACAAGAAACTTTCTTCCATACTGGACTGGGAGAGAAAGAAAAACATAGAATGTTCCAGTTGCCCTTCCTCCCGGGCATGCTGTAAAAGACAGCAAAAGGGATTCGAGGGTTACAGTGTATTTTAATTTAGGCGATGGGCTGACAACCTGTCACTACAGCAATACACATTACAATCTAAAATTGCCCTCAATTTATGTCAGACGTGGCGAAAGCGCCTTTTAGGAGGCGTTTTACGCTCTGCCTACCCCGTAAGGGATAAAGGCGTGATTTTATGTATGTATGTATGTACTTAAGAAACTAGGTACTGTAATCGATATAATGTATCTTTCTTATGACCAGTCTAATTTAATATTATCATAACACCCTGTATTTATCTCGATTTCTCTCTATATCAATGTTTCTGTCCATGCTTACGATTCTCCGGATTTCATTAAAACGTGGTAAGTTACTTGATTATGTCTACAGCTTGTATTAATTAACTAAACCAGACCACAGAAAAGTAAAGAAACAGTAAAACGTCTCTATACAAGCGACCGAAACTTCCTTAAAATCCGATTGTCTTCGCGGATGATCATTGTAATTGCGATTTCTGTTGCTTAAAATATGTTATTTACATACATAGGCGACAAACTGGCAAATCGGCCACAGAGGCCTATGAGCGCTAGCAACGCAGTGGGATCCTTTGGGGTTTGTCGATGTCGACTCCAGAGAATCTTTTTCACGCCCTTCTTAAATTTCACTTATATGAGATGTTTTACTGTTGCTTACTTCTACTGTGCTCAGACGTTTATTTAACTGTATTTATTCACTTTCTTCGTTTTCTCAGGTGTCAAAGTGAGATAACAAGTTCTTAGGCAATATCAAGTGTTATTACTTTCTTTATGAATGGCTCAGCTTAGCAGTAAGATCATTGTTCTCAAGTTTTTTTCTATCTATGAATGAATAGTGTGAGGAAAATATAGACATACTCGTAGGAATGAATTACAATTGTAAAGTCATTAGCACAGCCCATGCAAGTTTTATAAGAGTACCATTAATCATTCTTTATAATTACTTATTTGTAACTATGTGCAAGCAAAGGCTCTTCATGTGTGAAAAATATAATTAATCTTCGCACAAAACATAGATGAGATTTCAAACTATAAAAACTAAGCTTTTCTAATCTTAGTTGAGTTGAAAAAGCTTTCAAAATCATTTACAATCAGTTTTTTACCTTTATCAGAAAACGAAAAGTAATTTAATAATCAAGAGTTTATATTATAACTTGATACCAATACTTATTTTAGGCGCTACCTGTGCGATATGTATTATATATTACTATTTTAAGTCGATACTGGATATTGCTGGTTTATATGTCCCCCTATGTTCAGAAATATAGGGATATTTTGTATGTTAAACTCCTACATTGTTAGTTTCTTACATAATTTTCTTCTGCATTTCAGGCTCAACGAAGAGTTCGCCAACCTTCGCTTGTCGGACCTACGCATCATTGCGACCCTCGGAATTGGAGGCTTCGGCCGAGTGGAGCTGGTGCAGATACAAGGAGACCCATCCAGGTAAGGATACTTCCTCTTTCTGATATACCTAGCAGTCACTAACAAGTCTACAGCAGAAACTGAGTCTATCTCTCAATAGAAAATATTTGTCATACTGTTGACCACTCATAGCTGGCGGATTGGCGACTGAAGCCCAACTAACAGAAAATACTGTCCATTCCTTGCACTTATAAACTTTTAATCAATCCGTGAACGGTCTAATATCAAACCAGACAAGACGTGGGTAAATAAAATCCCTTTGCGTCGTTGACCTGTAGGCTGAACTTTGTAAATCGAATGCTAACTCCATTATCGTAGTCAGATCTATATTATACAGCTCTAATAATGCAAATTAAAACTTTTTCTTCAGGTCATTCGCGCTGAAACAGATGAAGAAGGCCCAGATCGTTGAGACTCGACAGCAGCAGCACATCATGTCTGAGAAGGAGATCATGTCTGAAATGAACTGCGAGTTCATAGTCAAGCTGTACAAGACCTTCAAGGACAGGAAGTACCTTTACATGCTGATGGAGACTTGCCTCGGAGGCGAGCTGTGGACTATTTTAAGAGATAGAGGTGAGTTTTAATGAACTACAGAAGTATACTGTGGATTAGGTGCGGCAGATAAACTAATTGAAAAGTTCTCGCAAAACTAGGTACATGAAACGAACGCATGACAAAAAACGCAAGTGCAATTTTGTACTTCCATGCTGGACTGGGAGCGAGAGAAAAACATAGAATGTGCCAGCTGCATTTCCTCCCGGGCATGCTGTAAAAACCAGCTAAGGGATCCGAGGGTCTCTGTATATTGCAATTTAGGCGACAGGCTGACAACCTGTCACTACAGCAATATACCTAAAAATCTATCTTAAACAACCCTCGAAACTTTGTCAGACGTGGCGGAACGACCTTTGTTTAGGTCGTGTACGCTCTGCCTACCCCATTAGGGATAAAGGCGTGATTATATGTATGTATGTATGCAATTTTGTAGGTATGAAGGCCTCACCCAGTTCTGAACTACCCAAAGGACTCCGCTATGTACTGAGGTTAAAAGTTTTTTTTTTTTTTTATATTTGATAGGCAATCATTTGTCCGCCATCTCACGTGATGGTAAGTGATGATGTAGACTATGATGGAGCATGATTGCCTAGAAAATGCCTGTTCACTCTCGCCTTGAAAAGGCCCAGGTTATAACGTTCCGGAAATAGATCCGCAGGCAGGGAGTTCCACACTTTGGCCGTTCGCATTAAAAATGTAGAAGCGTACCGCTTTGTGCGAAAACTTGTCATCCTATGTAGTTCATCTTCTATAGGCCTTTTGCTGTAAGCATCGAATTAGAAATAAACCAATCCTCGCACATTGCACACCATACTATAGAAAGTGCTATACCACCATACTAGGTGACATTTTGAAAATAAAATTTGTATTTCTATTCCAGGTCAATTTGACGATGCCACGACTAGGTTCTACACTGCGTGTGTGGTGGAAGCCTTCCATTATTTACATTCTAGGAATATAATTTACAGGTAAGACTTCACAAATACAGGATCAAGAGCTCAGATCGCGTGATTACGGAGGTAATCTTTGCATACTTAATAATATCTGCTTAGTAAATTTATGAATTGTCGCAATAATAAGCATGACACGATTTCATCAAACATTATTTCAAGATTCAGTGTTGAGTGATTGATTGTTGTTTCTTATCTATTAGGCAAGTTTTACTTTTGACGACATTAAAATTTAACCTCTTTTTCAAATTTCCAGGGACCTCAAGCCAGAAAACTTGCTCCTGGACTCGAAAGGCTACGTCAAACTAGTAGACTTCGGTTTCTCCAAGAAGCTACAAGCAAGCCGTAAGACGTGGACCTTCTGCGGGACGCCGGAGTACGTCGCACCAGAGGTCATCATGAACAGAGGACATGACATCAGCGCCGACTATTGGTCCTTAGGTAAGAAACAGTTCTCTTTATAATAGAGTTCGGGTTAAGAAGTTACATCAGGTGTTTATTGCTTTTTAGGTACGAACCATTGCTATAGATTTGTCTTCTGTTTCTCTTAGAAGCCACGAATACTTCTTTATATAAGACTGTATTCTATTAGCGAGCCGCAATGTGCGGAAGTTCTTGGACGTTTTAGTACTTCGGTTTAAGAAACTATAGGCGGCTATTAATCCTTAGCTAAGAAAAAGTTTTATAGGTTTCTCTAAGAAGCCAGGAATACTTCTTTGCAGAAGACTTGCCTCCAAGAAACTGCAGGCGGCTATTAGTTCTTAAGTATGAAACATTTCTATAGCTTACTCTTCGGTATCTTTAAGAAGCTAGGAGTAATTCTTTGCAGAAGACTGGCCTCTCAAGAAGTTGCAGGCGACTATAACGCAATAGGTTTTAATCATTTTTATAGGTTAATCTTTGTTATCTTTAAGAAGCCACGATTATTTCATATGTAAGACAACCTGAGTCACCTAAACCTGGTGTCATGTTTATAATTTGATTCTTAAACCCCGTCTCTTTACCTTCAGGTGTACTCATGTTTGAACTCCTCACTGGCTCCCCACCGTTCACTGGCGCCGACCCCATGAAGACCTACAACAAGATCCTCAAGGGTATTGACGCCGTGGAGTTCCCTCGCTGCATCACCAGGAATGCAGCCAACCTCATCAAGAAACTCTGCAGGGACAATCCGGCTGAGAGATTGGGGTACCAGAGGGGTGGAATTACTGAGATACAGAAGCACAAGTAAGTTTCTGGTTTTATTAGATTCTCCCTTTGAGCAGCCTTTAAACGTTTCAAGTTGGCCCACTACTTTACCAGAAAATTTCAGACAAATAACAGATCAAATAAGAAGCAAGTTTTTTAAATATATTTTTAACTTTATAAACTTACGATTTTCTGCATAGATGGTGCGTAGTAAATACGTATACGTTTCATATTTACAACAAAGTCTATTTCACTGCAATAATAAAATATTTTTTATTGCACGAATAAATCATAGATCTAATCTTAAAATTATTATTTTATTAAATTAATTTATTTAATAAATTATTATTTTGGTGTTGGATTTATGATTTATTCCTGCATTGAAAATCATTTTATTATTTGTTATTAAATGACTTCTGTATAACCCTTGAGTTACCGTTATATAAACACAGATTGAATATTCCATATTTCTTATTCAATCATGTTTTTTAAAGGTTACATTACAATTTCTTATAACTTTGTTTTATGAGCTGTTTGTGTATCGGCCGTGAAAGTTTTAAATCGGGCACCTAAACAAATATTGGGCTCGATTCGGTAAAGACACGACTTAACTAAAATAAGTCCCTAATACATGGTCCATACCTGTCATTTTCTTACATGTCATGGAACTGAAATGAATAATAATTTACTTAACCAGAAAAGTACAATTTATTACAATCAATTATTAACTTGAAAAGATTATTGCACATGACAATCATGATCATGAGCGAACAGAAAGCTCATTATTCTATGTATAGTTAAGTCATGATATTAAAGGGTATGGATAAGTGTCATCGAAATATTTTGAAATTTTTAAACGTATTCAAACTAACAGAATTTATGTCTGTACTTCTCTGTTTTTTCATGATGAAGGCTGAAAATTACAGGTATGGAATTTATTTAGTTAAGTTGTGTTTTCCCCGAATCGCGGCCGTTTTAGCATACACAATCCTTCTTATAATTTTGTTTAGGGGTTGGATCCTACTTTGCGCACTCACTCAGTTCCAAAAGTGTTCAAAGACTTCTTTGCATACAATATTATGCTAATCAAATAAGTAAATGTTTATTCGGGTGAGACATAGAACAATTTGTACTTTATTTTACCTTATCTTACGAATAAGATAAAATGAGGCAATATCATTATTGACTTGAATTTCAATCTTAATTTAGACTGGTTAAGCCCTACGTAGTTCTTAAACTACATGGTTAGATGTCGCTAATGTCGCTATGGCGCGTGTATAAGAAATACTCTGATAAGTTCGTCATTCCCGCTACCGTTTCTGTAGCTCAGTTGGTAGAGTGATGGACCGGCATTCCAGAGACGTAGGTTCGAGTCCTGCAAAAACAAATTTATTATTTTTATTATTATATGAAATAAAAATAAGCATTGTGAGTGCTAGAAATCCTCAAAAATAAACAATATAATAATACAGATTTTAATAAGGGGCACTCAGTTTGAATGAAGGAATGACTTTTAGAATGTCTCACTCAAGTTTAAATAGTTTAAGATAATATTAATAAAAAAACACCTATTTATGATGTTAGGTGTGTACCTATGGGTGTACCATTACATGAAATTAGATTAGACCAACACACAGTGTACGTAGGTACATAGGGGCGCCACTTTCTTTGTTAATATACTTAGCTTTCATATTAGGTACCAGTAGGAATTTTAATCGATTTTGGTGTCAATAATAGTTAATATCTTCATTTTTTTTACTCCAGATGGTTCGACGGCTTCAACTGGGAAGGTCTGGCGCAGCGCACTCTGGACCCGCCAATCATGCCAACAGTCAAGAACCCCCTCGACACACACAACTTCGACCAATACCCGCCCGATGCAGATGAGCCCCCACCCGACGACCTATCAGGCTGGGACGCGACCTTCTAAAACCGGCCGGGTTACAATACAAGCCTTATGGATAGGCCTACGAGAAAGAAAGAGACAGCGAGCGTCTGTCAGTGTCGCTGCGAGTCTGTGTTGCCAGGTGCATGTTATTTTATGAGTGTAGTTGATTGGCAACACTATTGTATTTGAATAATTTTAACATTTATTACCTAACTAATTCAGGGTAATATTACATTTTACTTATTATAATTATTGACTTAAATTTTGTATGAAAATGCCATTAAAATAGTGAAAAGGCTTGCCAATGGCAATTGCCAACTGTAGGTATTTTTCTTCTGTAAGTATACGTATCTTCTAACTAACAAAATATTTTCTAACTCTTTTTATCTTGTAAAATTTAAATCTTTTCTAAAAATAAATTCTTAAAGTGATACATTATTGCAATGTGTGTCATCAATTTTATACTTACTTTTTCGAGTAATATCTGAAGTTACATACCTACCTAAAATAAAATTGTGATGAGTATCACAAAGTTTAGTCAATTGTGATAGGTTAAACCATTTATATTCTATTTTTCTTATTCTAAAAATAAATCTTTGCCGAGTTAAAAAAAATCTGTAATTTTTGTATCAATGATATTTTTCTTCAAAGATTACTATTTTAAAAATACTTTAAAACAGTATCAATGACGACGTTATAATTTTGTTTTAAATATCAGCAAATATTTTTACCAAAATAAGTCTGTGTAAAACCTTTACTGTACGTATGCTTTTAAAGAATTCAAGAAAAGTTCAAATCAAGTTTAATATCTTTTGTGAATCAAATTTATGAAGAAAATTGTTAATACCTTTTTTAATTATTTTTACTACTCTCTACGGCGGTTTTGTTAGGGTTCGTGAAGATCAATTTGGTGCTATGGATAAATTTCTAAAATCACTTTTTTCTTTAAACAATCACTCTTATGAACATTATAGAAATATAGGTGTCAGTAAATAGTTATTTATTAAGTTTATTGTAAATTATTACGTTTTAAGTATCCAAAAGTCCACTAATAGTTTGATTTAAGCATTCAGGTTTAGTTTTGTCATGTTAAAATTTCATTTCGTCTTTTCAAAGGTAGCTATCTATCTCTGCACATGACATCTATTTTAAGACTAATCATTTCATTTATTTAAAATAGTCAATATATTCTTAAGTCTTCCATAATCTATTTTCAGTGTAAATACCTATTTAGATAAATATGTAATTGTTATTGAAAATGTGTATGATTCTTTGCATAGTGATTTTCCGTTGGTAATATTTATAGGGACGTATTTGAAATCTACTGAAACTATGAAATAGTTGTTAAAATTCAGTAAAAGTATGATAATCTAACAAACATTATCAAAAAGCTAGCAAAATGTTATGTTATCTTAAAAGTCCTAAAAAAATTGCCAATCATTGATTCTACCACTTCGAATAATAGTGAACATAATGAAGATAATTTTAATGCAATTTATGAGTTTGTAATTATGAAATTTTAATAATATTATGGACATTTATTTTTGTAATCATAGCTTGTTTATTATATTTTAACGATTTGAGAAAATAAATCTAAAAATATGCAATATTTCAACATCTGGTTGTTTCTATTCCAACTTGAATCACTGAGATAGAGATAGCACAAAAGGTGTATCCAAATGTATGCTAACGTTCGACACCGTTCCTATAACTCCTGTGTCCTGACATTTCCTCAAGTTGTGGTACAAGTGTAGAGAAAACCGAGATAGAGTCAGCGATTTAGTGAGCGCATCAAAACCTTTCATTTGACCGAGGTGGTTATTTGGTATGGGAAGGTATTTTTTTTTATCCCCTGAAAGAATTTCCTGGTGAAAGTTGTTCAGTTTCGTTGACTGAGCAACTCCTATCAGTTTGCGACACGCTGTCCCTTACACTCGGTATTTTAATTAAAATCACTACCTTCCGTAAACTTTTTACAACTATAAGGCTTTTCATAAAGCTGCCAATCGAAAAAAGTTTATTATTTAATAACAACTACTGTCCAAAGATATTTTACATGTATATTTACATACATGCAACACATCGAGATAAAGCTAGCCTAAAAAATACAGTAAAATTATTTACGTTCCGGAATCGATAGGAGACACGCAGCCCATTGCAGATGCAACCACCTCCGTTTGCATAGGGTCGTTCGGCTGGAGGCAAGCTTGTGATACCTTTGCCGAAGGTAGACCGCTAGGAGATGCTATTGATATTAGGTTCATTTTCAACAAGTCTGAGTTTTGTCTAACATAGGGTTTCTACCGCAAATCGGGTAGCGGAAGTGCCTCTAAATTAGAAAATCACTGTTTATGATTTATTTTTATTATATTACACTTATTTAATAGGATTTGTATTAATATTACAATGTAAATATAAAGCTACTTCTATCGATTTACGATAACATTTTCAAGGCGGACCCACTAAATGTGGGTGGGAAAATGATCCATTAATATAACTTGTCAATGACGTAACGAGCTTACTATTAAGTCAATCTCTCTTGGCATAAACCACAGACTAAGTGCATCTGAATTCGGAATTCTGCAGAGGCGCAGTGCTATCGCGGCGCAGTGCACTCCTGTACCGTCCTGCCGCAACTTCACCAGCCAGTACCTAACTGTGGTATAGTTACCTAACTGGCCACAGAAACGTTGAATCATGGGGATGAAATTTATTCTGGTTAGTAGGCGTCGCTTTCTTTTTCGCAGCATGGAAGATGGCTTGGGCGCTAACGAAAAACATAGACTGTGCCAACTTTATGTCCTCCTGGGCATGCTGTAGAAACCAGCTAAGGGTTCCGAGGGTGTCAGTAGATTGTAATTTAGACGATGGGCTGACAACCTGTCACTACAACAGTATACTGATTATACCTACAAATCTGTCTTAAATTACCCTCAAAACTTTGTCAGACGTGGCGGAATAACCTTTGTATAGGTCGTTTTTTGCTCTGCCTACTCCATTAGGGATCAAGGCGTGATTTTATGTATGTGTGTATGTTAATGACGTGACGAGCTAACTTTTTAGTTGAACTCTCTTAGCATTCACCACACACTAAGTGCATCTGAATCCGGAATTCCGCAGAGGCGCAGTGCTATCGCGGCGCAGTGCTCTCCCGTACCGTCCTGCTGCAACTTTACCGGCCAGTACCTAACTGTGGTATAGTTGCTGGCCACGGAAACGTTGAGGAATGGGGTGAATTATGTGTACTCGTATGAATGTTATAAGTAGCAGATACAATGAAATGAAAAGCATAAAAAATGAAATATTTAATTAATAAAATATCTAGCTAGTTCTTTTTGGCCAAGATCAACTTTTTATCAAGTTCTTGCTGGCCTGAGAACTAAAGAAAAACAAAGACTGTGCCAGCTACATTTCCTTCCGGGCAAAAACCAGCTAAGGGATCCGACGGTTTCAGTAAATTGTAATTTAGACGATGGGCTGACAGCTTGTCACTACAGCAGTATGCCTACAAATTTATCTTAAATAACCCTCAAAACTTTGTCAGACGTGGCGGAACGACCTTTGTTTAGGTCGTTTACGTTCTAACCTACCCCATTAGTGATAAAGGCGCAATTATTTGTATGCATATAATAGGTAATTGGAATGTGCACCACGAATGAAAAACAAAAAATTGAAATATTAAATTCATAAATATCTAGCTAGTTCTTATGGGTTATAATTTTTTTTAAATGTTCAAGCAATACTTAGGTATTGCTAGGCCCGATATGGGCAATTCGTTTGTGCATAAAATCACTAAATCTGAATTAAATGGTCACTTGTAATTTTCTATCATGAGACAAAAGAAAGGGATGACAAATATGTTAAGATTTTTTCTTCCATGCTGGACTGGGAGAGATAGAAAAACATAGAATGTTCCAGCTGCCCTTCCTCCCGGGCATGCTGTAGAAGACAGCAAAAGGGACTCGAGGGTTACAGTGTATTGTAATTTAGGCGATGGCAACCTGTCACTACACATTAGCAATACACATTACAATCTAAAATGGCCCTCAATTTTTGTCAGACGCGGCGAAAGCGCCTTATACGAGGCGTTTAACGCTCTGCCTGCCCGTAAGGGATAAAGGCGTGATTTTATGTATTATGTATGTAAGATTTTTACAATGTAACTATTGTGCTCTCTACGAATCAATAACATTTTCTCAAAAGAACTGATTACTTTTCAGTTGACAACAAGTTTATTTTACCACGAAATAAACTTAACAAAAGAAAACCATAAAAGTAGAACTGGCATACAAAACGCGAAGTTGATTTCGTAAGGAAATTCATATTCTTTTTCTTGTTAATGGAAAAGTTTTGTTCGTTGTTGTTTCAGTTTTTGAAGCTTTATTTGTTAGAATCAATCCATACAAAATATAACTTACATTTATACGACATAGATATAGGCATAATATTTACAGGTACAGCACCAAATTAAACGGTGACATTTTACAAGACCATACATACATGCATACATACAATCACGCCTTTATCCCTAATAGGATAGGCAGAGAGTAAACGACCTAAACAAAAGTCGTTCCGCCACGTCTGACAAAGTTTTGAAGGTTATTTAAGATAGTGACAGGTTGTTAGCCTATCGCCTAAATTGCATTGAACTGAAACCTTAGGATAGCTGGGTTTTCGGCTTGCCCGGGAGGAAATGCAGCTGGCACATTCTATATTTTTTTCTCGCTTCTATTCCAACATTAAAGATGATTGATTGATGATGGATTTACATAAGAACGGACCTTCTAAAACTCGTATACAACCAAGGAAGGATACCTTCCAACACTAGATTTACTTAACAAGTCGAGACAACTTTCTTCTACTTCGCATTTGGTACCAAATAGGAAAACTACTATTTACTTCCTTAGATTTATCCACAGTCGCTTCACAACAAGTATTTTACTATGCAAAGCCCAGCTAAAGAAATTGTAGACTTCCAAGTGAAGGACTTTCAAAATTATCGTCCTGCATTTTGCGCTAGCCGTTGCTTATTTCGAGATTTAAACACTTGACTGGTTCGTGGCTCGCTCCAGACGGTAGTAAATCTCAGTGATTTTGGAGAAGTGCCAAATATACATAGCTTAGCCTCGTACTACTCAAGTTCAAGAGCGGACATGTCTGGAAGCCGAGGCTGAGGTTAGCAAGCCTTAGTTCAAAATTGTGGTTCAAACATATCGATTTAAGCATAAGAGCAATCCTATAATCGCGGAAGGAACGATGTTACCAGAAGCTCAGAACTTAAGAGAAGAAGACCACATTTTGTATTTCGGAACTCTGGCATATCGCGAGGTAGTGACGATGTACCAGGAGATCAGAACTCAAAGGATACATCCTTATTTGAATGTACGTATATCGCAACGCTGCCATGTGTTGAGGAAACAATGATGTACCAGAAGCTCAGAACGTAAAGGATACATCTCACTTTGAATGTATATCGCAACGCTGCCGTGTGTTGAGGAAGCCAATGATTGTCATGAGTCTTATTTCAGAACCACTCGTATGAAAACTGAAAACGCATACGCAAATCATTCGCGACCGAAATCAAATTTTATCACACACAATTTTACGTATTTTTGAAGCAGTCGAAATCTGTGTTGCCAATAAAGTCTAATCCCATAAATTGTTTTCATTCTACGCAGAATACACCTACTATACCACCACTACCACTATCAAAAATAGTTAATTTGAAAAACCGGAAATGAATCGTGGAAAAACGTAAATTGTAATAGATATAAGATTATTGTAAAAATTATAATAATTACTTACATGCTGGTCTGGGAGCGAGAGAAAAACATAGAATGTGCTAGCTGCATTTTGCATGCTGCAAAAAACAGCAAAGGGATCCGAGGGTTTCGGTATATTGTAATTTAGGCGATGGGCTGACAACCTGTCACTACAGCAATATAGCTACAATTTTATCTTAAATAACCCTCAAAACTTTGTCAGACGTGGAGGGCGACCTTTGTTTAGGTCGTTTACGCTCTGCCTACCCCATTAGAGATAAAGGCGTGATTATATGTATGTATGATAATAAATAAATACAATACGATAAAAGTATATAAAAAGTTAAAGTGTCACTTGTCAAATGATGGTCTGTGTCACTGTCATGATCATTTCGAGTAGTAGAAAAAAAAACGAGTGGTTTAGTTGCACTCGTTGCAGAGTCGAATACGTATGAGTGTTCAAAATTAGTGATTTTGAATTTCGTATGCGAAATGCGAATGTTGCTTTTTCGTATGCGAATTCGGATACGAGTGGTTCAAAAATAGCAGGGCAGGCACGCTCGAATTGGACGCGATAATTTCAGGAAATAATTTATGGATTTTCATAAAACTTTGTTTGCACAATTGATTTACTGCAATAAATATACGAAATTACATAAAAAATGTAATAAATAAATAAAAAAAAAAAAAACTATTTCTCAAAATAATCTTATCTGTTTCGAGCAGCCCTGACCAGCAATCGCCTTTGCTGACTGTACCAGGAGCTTAGAACTTAAAAGGATACATCTCACTTAGAATGTGTTGCCGTGTTGAAGAAACGACGATGTACTAGGAGCTCAGAAATTAAGAGGAGAGAATGTTACTAGATCCTCGGAAATTAAGAGGACATAGCTCCAATCTTGAACCTAATGGCAGTAATTGGATAAGGTTCCTATCAAAATACCAGGAGTTCAGATCTTAAGAGACTTAGTTAAGTAGTTACTTTCTAATTAATCTATTTCAGTTTTTGCTGTCGCGTGGCCAGGAAGCAACGCTATGTATCGCGCGGCAATCGTTCCAATCCAATCCTATAATAATTTACAAATACAAGAAGTACAGAACATACGAAGAGTTACTTGCTAGTAGTATTTTAATATATTTCGCAACGCTGCTGCCGTATGGAGAGGAAGCGACGATGTTTCGCGCGGTGATTGCTCCAATCATATACCTAATGGTATAATAAGTTTATAAATACAAGGAGTACAGAACATACGAAGAGTTACTTGCTAGTATTTTAATGTATTTCGCAACACTGCCGTGTGGCGAGGAAGCGACGATGTTTCGCGCGGTGATCGCTTCAATCCTGTACCTAATGGGATAATAAGTTCCTGGGGCGGGACCCCGGACCCTTCCACTGCATTCCACTCGCTGATCGGATTTTAAATTAGTTTTGTAGTCAATAAACGTAGGTAGTAGGGCGGCTGTTTTGAAGTGTATTTTTGCGGTGGAATTTAGAATTTCACTGATATTTTTTTTGTACAGTTTACTACGTCATTTCATTTTAAAGAGTTTCAAATTTGAATTTTATAGAACTTCAAAAAATAAACGTCCTATAACCGACTTTCATCCTAATTATTATTAGTCCACTATAACCCTCGAATCCCTTAGCGTAGGTTTTTACAGCATGCCCAGGAGGAGATGCAGCTGGCACATTCTATATTTTTCTATCACTGAAGAAGCTAAGGGATTCGAAGGTAATAGTGTATTGCAAATTTAGGCGATGGGCTGACAACCTGTCACTATAGCTATATACATCTGTATTAAATCTTAAAACTTATCAGACGTGGCAGAACGACCTTTGTTTAGGCCCCATAAAGAATAAAGGCGTGATTTTCTGTATTTGTGTATGTATTATCAGTCCAAATTGCATTAAAATAGGTTGAATTTATTCATACCGTGAATAATTTATTTTATCATTGTTTAACTGATTAGGATCCGTTTTAATTCCCCTTTTATATCCGGTGTGATATAATCATAAAATCCAAATTTGTGTACCTTAATCAAACAAATACTTTTAAAAGATTTAGGTATGATATAGCAAATGCTTCAAGTCAGATCAGCTTGTTACTGCTATAATATCTTTGACTATCTTTGCCATTTCTTGCTAGTATGTTTGAGTTCTTCCATGCTGGACTGGGAGAGAGAGAAAAACATAGGTAGAATGTGCCAGCTGCATTTCCTGCCGGGCATGCTGTAAAAACCAGCTAAAGGATTCGAGGGTTTCAGTATATTGCAATTTAGGCGATAGGCTGGGCGTACAAAAATCTATCTTAAATAACCCTCAAAACTTGATCAGACGTGGCGGATCGACCTTTGTTTAAGTCGTTTACGCTCTGCCTACCCCATAAGGGATAAGGGCGTGATTATATGTATGTTTAAGTAGTGCTGTTTACTGAAAAATGCTGTCATTTTTCAATTAGTTATACAGAACTATGTCCACGCTTGTATCCTCGTGCCTTCATGTACAATTTCACTGACTATGCAGTTATTGCGGATACAATTGCACTTTTGCATCGCAGCAGAATTACCTAGTTAGTAAATATTGACAACGGTATATCCGGTTTGTAAATACACACACATATGCACATATTATAATCACGCCTTTATCCTTAATAGGGTAGGCAGAGCGTAAATGACCCAAACAAGGGACGTTTCGCCAAGTCTAACTTTTGAGTGTTATTTAAGATAGATTTGTAGGTATAGTTCTGTAGTGATAGGTTGTCAGCCCATCGCCTTTATTATAATATACATTAACCCTTATCCGGATCCCGGATCCCTTAGCTGGTTTTTGGAGGAAATGCAGCGAGCACATTCCATGTTCTTCCAGGCCAGCATTAAAGAAATATATCTATAAAATTATACCTACTGTTAGGTCGTTGCTACTATAATATTATTTTCAAAACTGAAGTATTAGAACAAAACTGCTGACATACCTACCTATACTTATAGCAAGCGTAACCAAACGATAAAATCTTATTTCCGCGAGTAACAAACCGTATGTTAGGAAATGTAGCTATTAATCTTAATCTTCTTTATAACTAATACTGCAACTACTAGGTATGTATCTAACTATGAATCCTTTTATATAATATAACTAGCCGCCCGCGGTTTCGCCCGCATCTAATAGAGTTTTCCTGGCAGAATGATATTTTTTGACTTCAAAATTAACAATTTTTTATACTAATCTTCATCTCATTTGACCTCTTTATGGGTCGAAAAATCAAAAGCTCTCATACACGTGTCCATTAGTTTCTATTCCCGAAAGGATTAGGCCTATACACGAAATAAGAAGATCATAACTTCAAAGCTGGCAGAATTTCCATACAAACATCCAACCTTTATTTAACCCCCTTAGGGGTAGAAAATTCAAAAACGCTGAAATACGTGACCATTAATTTTTAATCAGTAGCCTAAACACGAAATAGGAAGATCCTAACTTAAAAAATTACACGGAACTTCAATACAAACTTCAAACCCCCTTTTTACCCCTTTAGGGTTGGAAAATCAATAAATCCTTCTTAGTGAATGGTTTTATAATAAAATTAATAACCAGTAGAAAAAAATGGATTCTAGCTTTAGTAGTTTAGGCTCTGCGTTAATGAATCAGTCAGTAAGGACAAACGATTTTATAAGTATAGATATAAGATAAGATTGTCATGTTAATATGGGTTTACTGATTTTATTAAGTAAAGCAATTTTTTGTCTAAGAGAATTTTAGTCATAGTATCACTAAAATATAAATATAATTAGTAATTTATTTGAAAAGTCGAGCAAGACACTTTAATTTAATTTAAGTAAATTATTTATTGTTTTAAGAATTAAACATAAAAGTAAACTTAAAAATTAAAACAATAAGCGAGCTTATCTTACTTATTACACTTTATTGATTTATAAAAACTTATAATATATTTTTTTATCAAACGATATTCGATACGATATTAGATAGAACCCGATGGTATAGTGGATAGATCCCGATAGTGTAGTGGATAGGGCCGCTGCCTCCTGTGCAGGAGGTCGTAGTTCGAATCCCACCACGTACCAATGTGTTTCTCGGATTTAGAATTTCATATGTACGTTTACTCTGTGCTTCGGAAGGCACGTTAAGCCGTTGGTCCCGGTTAATATCGTTTAATACCGTAGATATTAGTCGTCAAGCCATATCAGAGGCCAGCCAGCTAACCATGTTTTATGCGTAAAATTTATGTATCTATGTATGTGCTAACCATTGGCGGCTTGAAAACTCTGACCTCTGAATCTAGGATTGGGTCTGGTTTCCCTTCTGGGTTGCGGAGGTCAGATGGCAGTCGCTCTGTGTAAAACCCAGTACCCTCGTTCAATCACCTAAATTAGGAAGCCGACCCCGTGAAATACGGGATAATCGTTTCTCTGTTCAACTTGACTCATTTGCATGTGGGAACAGCAGTGATTGAGTTAAGTTTATTATTCGTGATAGCCCACAATAAAACAAGATTGTTTTCTATGTAAGAATGTGATTTACGTGTGTGGCGATCGACATACGGACATGTTTGTAGGTTATTAATCAAATTAGAACTGTCGATGCATATTCCGCTACTTTCATTCTTATTCTTAGCCCATTAGAATGAATTGCTGACATAAAAGTAAGTCGAATATCTTGAGGAAAAAGTGGGAAGTTAATTCGGTGAAGCGTATAGGAAATGTCAAACCCAATCAAACAACTTGGAACGATAACACGAACTAATTATGAAAAAATGGGTTGCTGATTCTTGGCAGATTACTATTTTTAGACTGCAGCGGGACTTAGCAATTCGCTGACTGTGGGCCATGAGGTGAATCAGCAAAGGAATAAATAATTGTGTTGTGTGTAACCTACGTAATAAAATAGTTAAGGACAAAGAGTAAGATCATTAAGTTATCCCGAAAAAGCAATATTTGTCTTGTATCCAGCGCACTCATGAAAATTTCATGAACACGACAGGAAAACAGGGTACAACATATTTACATTTCACAAGGCTGAGTTGTGAGCCCGATGGTGTAGTGGATAGGACTGTTGCCTCCTGAGCGGCAGGTCGTGGTTCGAAACCCACATACCAATGTGTTTTTCGGATTTCGAATTTAATATGTACTTTTATTCGGTGCTTTTTCCGTGCTTCGGAAGGCACGTTAAGCCGTTAGTCCCGGTTAATATCGTTTAATACTATAGATATTAGTCGTTAAACCATGTCAGAGGCCAGTGCTAACTATTGGCGGCTTCAAAACCCTGACCTAATCTAGGTTTGGGTCTGGGTTGTGGAGGTCGGACGGCAGTCGCTCTGTATAAAATCCAGTTACGTAGCTGACCCCGTAAGGTACGGGATAAGGCTAAGGTAGGAATCACAAGGCTGTGATCGTTAGATAATTAATTATTTATATAATGTACCTATCTATAGCAATCACAAAATATTTGATGAATTGGATGAAACATTTTATTAGGGCACATTTTTTAAATAATTATATTAGTTTTAATATTATTAATTAAATAGAGTTAGTAAAAAAGATTTGTAATTTTATTTTGTAGACACTTATTCCATACCATAACAATGGCCGTTTTTCCACTACTTTTATAAAGATTTTTTGACATGACTTCGAGTTTTTTTTATATTCCTTGTATTTAATTCAATTTTCCTACTTATACTAATCTTATTTTTGTTTGTTTGTTCTTGATTTTATTACAAAGTTTCCAGACAGCAAACTTAAAGTTGCTTAACATAAACGGACGATGTTTTATTAGACTAGACTTTTTCAGAAGTACTTTTAGGTGTTAGACTGAAATTGAATCATGCTAAATCTCCATTTCGGTCTAGATATTTTTCATTATTCTGAGCTCAAGTTAAATTACCAAGATAACTTGTTGGACAAGAAACATGTAAAGTGAATCTTCTTTGCTGAATATATTAGACTTAAATGTAGTTTTCGAAAATGTTTTAGAAAAATTACTTCGTAGACTTTAGCTACGGCGTAGCAAACGTAATTAGCCTTAAATCTTTTAGTTTTCAGTAAATTATTTCGTTTAATGTACTTCAGTATATATCTGTCTTAAGATAGTATGTAAACAAAATTGTATGTTTCTACTTATCACTACATAGTATAAAACAAAATCGCTTTCTCTGTCCCTATGTCCCTATGTATGCATAAATCTTTAAAACTACGCAACTGATTTTGATGCGGTTTCTTTTAATGGAGAGAGTGATTCAAGAGGAAGGTTCGTATGTATAATACATGCATTATATAGTAGAGAAACACTGATACGTTCCATGCGAAGCCGGGCCGGGTCGATAGTGTATAATATTTCATGACCAAATTGCTCTCTTTTCCACGCAGAGAAAATGCAAAACTGTCTATATATCACAGTTTCTACCTTAGTTACAAGTTTATACCTTAATAACAAGCTAATTTGATAATGTTATTTGGCTCTACATTTTTATTTGGTATTTAATAATTCACTTAATTCATTACAGTGCTCTAATTTCAAAATACAAAAACTTCATTAATTTATATGATCGTCACCAAATTAACATAGAAAACAAAATTATGAGGTGCACAAAGGTCTATGACCGACCGCATGAATACAAAAATGTGAACGAAGTACGAAGATATGTTACGTTGTTGGTCCAATTTTTTTTAAAACAGGTACATTACGGGGTGAACAATGGCGCGCCGGTGGCGAAACCAATTTTAAATTAATTGTGTCCAAAACACAAAGATTTTCATGGATATTTTACGTTTAGCTAGTATTATATTCTCTGTAGTTTCGCAGAAATTCTCCATTTTATAAAACATATAATTTCATAATTCTTAATTAGTACCTAAGCTTTGTATTACAAATTTAATAAAAGTGGCCACTTTTATTTACCGCATTTGTAATAGTAAGTTTACATGCTTAGTTTGAATAATGATATTATGGGTTATAAAATGGAGAATTATTTACGATTTCCGCTAAACGTAAAAATATGTATGAAAATGTTTGTATTTTGGAATTCAATAATTTATTACTCTTGAGGGCGCCACCTATGCTCTTTTTCCACCTTAACAGCCACCAATTCCACTTAACATGAGCCTCTCCTAGTTGGTGATATTTGCCGGGCTTTGTTAGGCGATTTGGCGAATGCAGTGCAAGATATTAATTATTAGGCACATTTACAAAGATCTTTGCTACTTTTCTTCTGTCCAGCGTTTTCCCGGCTTTATGCTGGTGTCCGGTTTCCGGCTTTTTCTACTCCTCTTTGCCCGGTCTTCGGCATCCGCTGGTGTGAGATCATTCTATTCCATATCCGCTATTACGACGAAAGAACTTTGCTCCTCAATCTCAAAATTTTAAGTATCCCTTGGTCGACACTTTCTAGTCTTTCTACATCCGCAGGAAGAGACGAGACAACTGATCATGTCAAAGAGTTATTGGTAGTCATAAATCTCTGACTTGGGTCAACTCGATGCCCCACTCGGTACACAAAACATAACTTAACTTAATAACATATCTACCAACTTTTTATTACACCTTCATTGGTGTGTTTGAACACGCAACTCAACTCATAGCGTGTTTACTTGAATGGGAAGAGTACCAACGCTTTATCAAAGCTATTTTATGAATGAGGAACAAAAAACGTTACATTTTCCGTTTATAGCTGCAATCGTGAACGTTTCTAAGTAATAAGTCTTATGAGTGAGAACTAGACTTAAAACGCACGATAAACGGTAGCATGCTTCATTCAATGGAAATATTTATACAAGGTGTAAGTATCTACACAAGTAAGAATCTTTTTTCTAAAACTACTCTTAACTTTGCTCAAGAACCAAGAGTCGCCAAAATAAAAAAAACATTGCCCTGAATGAATCTGTTTTTTTTTATACCTACGTCCTAACCAAAAATGAACTGACTCTGACTGATGATGATGACTATGGGAAGCCTTCATTCTTTCTCCTCAATTGTTATTTTATATTTCTAGGTACCCACGTTACTCAGAAAAAAAAACGGTTATTATACTTATTGTAATTGAAGCAATTGATTGGGTGTGTATAGTTGCACTGGTTTGGGAGATAGATCCATTTTACAATCACGAAAATCATGACTATCTAAGCTAGGTCTACTTTATTTTATTTTATTAGAAATGTGTTTGCTCTTGACTCTAGACACTATGTCTGGGATGACCGTGATAGAGTTGACGATGGAGCGAGCTCACCCAGAGGATGCCTGTTATGGCACTGGCAATCTCACGCAGCTACGGAACACAGCATGCTGTTTGGCGCCGGACTCCAGTGAGAGGGTGGTCGCAAGCCAGGCGGCCCCTGCGGCTGCTTATTTTATTTTAAAGCCATTTCTACTTTGCCGTAGTCTACCAGCATAATACCTAGTCTAGTAAAAAAATAAAACATACAACCTAAACGCAACATACCAGTAATAAGTTCTTGCGAAACTTGGCACAGAACTAGAATACCCAATTCTTAGAATACTAGAGTTCAACGACTTCCTACAATCGATATATGAACTATTGAGTACTAGCATTTTACCCGGAGCTTTATTTACCTACGGCTATCTAGGTATTAGAATATTCCCGTAGGAATAAAGTAAAATTGTCCTGTCCATAATGACCATATAAGTTATTCTTATCCTTATCTTACATTTGGTAAGTATATCGCGAGTATAGCTAAAACCCGCAAACTCTTCTATTTTCGTTTCTTAGTCAACGAACTGTACAACTTACATCAATATTTTTTTTAGCAAACGAATATAAGAATTAAATTCCTCATACGAAATCACCACCTCGAACAAACGTGTGTAGGGAAGCCAATTTATTTTCCATTTCCTGAAAGAATTTCTTCTGAAAGAAAAGTTATTCAGTTTCCTTATCTGAACAACCCATATACCCATTTTATAGTCATGCTTTATGAATTGTTCAGCCGCTAAGAAAATAAAAATAAAACATAGTAGGTAGTTTATACAGTCAATCCGGTACCTTTAAAAGGCTAACAATTTTCCTTAGCAAATAATGAAAGGAATCTTTCCATTCTGCACGGAAACCTCACCGAGGAGCCACGATTCGATCAGCTGATCCAATGCGACCGACTTTATACAAAAGAAGACTTACAAGACAGCCATCTTTCCAATGTGGTTTTCAATTTCCCTCTTTAAATTTGACTAGCTGCGTTGCACTCGGTACTGTGGTCAGTGAGATGACAATAGAAAACTGTAAATATCAAAAATGTTACCTTAAGGTAGCGATAAGACCGCCTTTGTGCACATTAATTTAAGCTTATTTTTGTGTTTCTTGTTTTTTGTGTACAATTAAGTGTTTTTACTTACTTACTTACCTTCCCATACATGAACCACCTCGATCAGACAATTTGTATGAAAAAGCAATTTTGTTTTTACTTCCTGAAAAAAAATCCTGCTGATTGTTGTTCAGTTTCGTTGACTGAGCAACCCCTATCAGTTTACGGGACGCTGTCCCTTACATCCCGTATATTTGATTTTGATTCGAAATAAAATTGAAAAGCCTAGTACCTACTAGTCGCGAAGAGCAGTTACTGAGCATTGTGAGCTATTATAATTATTATGTTATTTGATTATGAAATTTGGCTTGATTTCATAAGGGAAGCCGATGGGAATCGTGTTATAGGAACCCTTCGCCACTGGTACCTACCCAGGCCAAAACAGGTTACTTAAAAAGTCTAGAAAACAAATTTTCTTATTAAGGTGGTACTTATCGATAAAGGATGTCGTAGATTTGTGTACTTATTGACGAATGGTGCACGTCACTGCTCCACCACCACCACCATTAGTACTCCTGCGAGCGATCTCAAGGAGTTTTGACGCTGTGCTATAAAAATTGCACTGACGTAGGCCATATTTACGTCTATCATCATGTGCGAGGAACTACCTTCGACATCAACATCAGCCACAACAGTCCACTGTTGGACATTGTCCTTCCCAAAATTGGGGGTATATGCCATACTCACTACGCTTGGCAGGCTGGTTGGTGAGCGCAGTAGAAGTTTTCCATTCACAGGGAACGCTGCTGCCCATTCCCTGGATTTATCCCTTAGTCGCCTTTTACGACACAATGGGGTGATGCTATTCTAACCCGGCACTACACGGGGACCTTACTCAGGAAAAAAGGATGCCAAAAGTAAACTCTTTTGCGCCAAATTCAGGGCAACTCTGAACAAAAAGCATTAACCTTTCAATCTAACTGAAAGGTATTCGACAGAAACATTCCTTAATTTACTAAAAGTGCCCCGTGGTGTTGTGAATAACATTTTTCCTTTCCCGAATCCCGGAATCCCCTTTCCATTAGGAAAAGCTTATAAATATATCCACACTGATTGAATCAGACAAACGTAACCCAGTGATAGTGCCTGAAGCTAAAGCTTGTCAATTCTACGTAATATTTGAATTAACAAATGTACATTGAAGATACTCGTAATTAATTTCATGAAAACGTGCTTGTTATTATGTAGGATCAACAACATTATTATTGTAAAACAAAAACAAACAAATCCAAATTTTGTGGATGTTTAAATTATTTGATCGTCTATGTACCGATCGCTAAAAGTCTGTTTTGAATTTTCCTGTTGATATTTTGCAGACCGCAAACTCTGGAATCTTTTTAATTACAGTCAGGAAATGCAACAAACTGCAGTCGTTATTTTAGTGCGATTATTTAGAAATGGCACGACACGAATCCAATCGTAAAGTATCACCTAAAGAACCACATTTGTGTCATAGGAAGAAAATGTTACTGCATTGTTGATTCAACATCTCGATCTCTACCGATGATTGCAGCAAAACCTGTAAAAGTTGCTCTACATTGTATTATGTTGGATGTTCAATTGTTTTCCTAGTAATCTCGGGGCTAAGAAAGCAATTGCTTGATGTTACCGTGTGTGTGGTGACGAAAGCGTTTTCCACACTTGGCTGGCCCGAGAGCGAACGATTTTCATCGTCGGGCTCCTCAGTACGACTTGAAACGTCGGGGAGGACGGACGTCTTTTTCCGGCGCGATTTCCACTCCGACATCGCTGAAACGTAAACAAACGTTGCAGCAATCGGTAACATTAATAAAATTTTGCGAATGAACGGTTTTCTTGGCCATTTTGGATTTTTTGAGGATGAAACATTAATATGGTGAATTTTTAATTAAAATGTGTGATGATTATGACATAATTGTTAGTATGGTGCATGTTCACGAAACGTAAATATTATTGAAGTGATTGTGTTAATGTTGAATATTTATGTGGATTTTCTTCCTGTGACAATAAAGGTCATTGACTTGATAAACTGAGGTAAGTGTAAGTCTTGAATTAATAAATAATGACCTATTTAGTATACCAGTACTTTGGGGTTCATTTGAATTGTTAAGTGTTATTATAGTCTTACTTATTCCTGGAACCTGAAAAAGAGTGAAATTTAAGTTATGATTTTCCGTTTTAACAGGAACGAAACCTGTAAAATTTATTGCATCTTAACTACAGGAAATCGTGCACTCTGATGTAGTAGTTTCCTCAACAACCTATTTTAAGTGCTGATAACGTATGTACTGGAATTCGATGTATTGCATTATTGTTTGTGTTTTATTTATTCTTTTTCATAGGTTAATAAATAAAATAGGTAATCAATTTCAATAACAACAACAACTCTATATAAGAGTAATATAAGTTACTTGTAGGTAATAAAACACACGGGTTAAAAGTACATATACGTACATTGAGGCCGCCTTTTTAAATGAATATCGTTCCATATTATGAAAGTAAAGACATGAAAAAATAAACTTATAGGCCCGTTTTAGTAATCAGCTCTCAAGAGTGACAGCGTGTTTGAGCTAGTATCAGAAATGTCATTTCGGTACACAATGGCCTGTCAAATCCATACTTAATATTGATCTCAATTTTGGGATTCCTGTATTAAATACGAGCCCATCAAGTCATGCTGACAAGGGTAGAGCCATCAAAGAGTAGCCATCATGGCAACATATTTCTTATCAATCAGTAAACAAAACACAAACTACCTAAAGTTCTTAAGGTGGATGGACCTGTTATCAACATTTGCACTCGCATTAAAGGCATTTCCAGATAATTTCACTGCTCTATGTAATAGAGCGAGAAAAAGAAGGATAAAATAGGCTTTACCCGATATAAGCCAATACATGTCGGCTTACGCTTCACTCTACTTAGTTCCGCCTGATTAAGAGCTTCCTAAAATAGCCGGGTAATTTATCAAGGTTTTAACCTGGCTTAGTCATAATATTGAATATCGATTATATAGGAGGAGAGTTTATTTTTAATTAGCCTGGCGGATATCGATTGATGTTTAAAAAAACAATCGATTGTATGGATGAGTAGTGAAAGACCTTTGTCCTCAGTGAGACCACGGTAAAGACTCGGATCAGACTGGGATAGACAATGATTAATGGTTCTGGGACTAAGTGCAAAGACCCATCAAAGGTGATACTTAGGTAGTCTATTTCTGCCGTAGTTGATGCCCAAACTATTGTGTTCCGGTAGTAAGGGTGCTATGATGTGTATTAATATTTATTAGTTAGGGCATCAGGATGTCAACAGTTTGGTTTTGAACAGCTCTGCAACGGAGCGGTTGAAATATACGCCTATTTTCTTGTTGTGAAGGTATATTCAATTCGTTACGTCCCTGAAACGTACCTGTCGTAATCATAAAATATTAAATACACGATAAGAAGTCATAGTCAATCTGCTTGTTAGTTGGACAAGGCATTTTGTGAAACAAGAGATATTTATTTGATGTAGGACTATAAAATAGAGATAAACTATTTATATTTTCGAGATCAATCTACTCACTACTACCATGCGCCGATTTTTAGAAACCTCTCACGTAGATATAATCTTTTCCTAATCTTCCCGGATTCTACGATCTATCGCAATATATCTGAGCAAAGTTCGCTATTTTCGAGCGGAAATTGCACGAACGAGTGCTAGTGCTACAGAAATCCGCTCAAACGCTGCGCGTATATGCAGATGACAGTTTGTTCTCCAAATTTGCCCGATTATAGCACTGCTTGTTAAATTTTATCAAATACGCCAGTGCAGTGGTTTAGTTTAATCGAATGACGATTTTTTTACAATTTGTACAAATGTTACTGCTTTCTGAGATTCCATAAGTTATTGTTTGTATTAAATTTAGCCGGTCTTATATTTTGTATATATATAGTCGTCCTACCGATTTTTGGTGATGGCGGCCAATCTCCCGGAGATCAGCCAACTGCGCAGGACTTGTTTAAGTGCCCAAGTGTTTGCGCTACACACAGGTGCACTCTCTGTTCCTTCAATCTCTTATTCTGATGGGACAGACTGACTGACACGACCAGAGAGAATTCAGGCGCAGGATCGACTATGTAAATTCCCATCCGACGGCATGGATCATCTTACTTTTCGGACAATCAGGTGATCAGCCTGCAATGTCCTAACCAAACTGGAAACAACAACACAAAGACCTCTGGGTCGAGAGCCCATGGCTCAGACCGCTAGACCACGGAGGCAGTTAAGTTTTTGTATAGTAGGGTCATTTAAGTATAACCCTATATATTTTTTAAATCGGCGTTTGAAAAATGATATGCGAATCCCGTTGATAATGTGTTTTTTTTTTATTTCGATATTACCCATAAAATGTATCATTTACCGGTGTCATAGCATAAAAATCGATGCATAAAAGTAAAATGCAGCTTAGTAACAAACGGAATGAACTTTAAGTTGTCCAAGGTAATTGACAAAAGACTATCATTTGAATATGTAAAGTTCAAAGTCAAGGAAAATCGAAGACCTTACAAATCACCTTTTAAACGTACAGTCAGCTTTTTAGCTTCAAATATATTGGTCATAGTTTAGATCTTATTAGCTAGAGTCATGTTCCAAGGGTTAAACTCGAAATGTTTTTGACTGTACCAGTTATTTCGACTGCAGACAAAGCAACAGGTCGCTGAAGAATAATCGACCTATTTAAATTGTTGATTGAGGTGGTAGTGTTATTGGGGTTTTGGAGACGTTTTGTTTCACTGGATTTTCAATAATGCAACGTTTATTTGCTCTTAGATAGCTTTGCCATGTATTTAGTAAATATTTAAACTACCATCGATTTAATTTACGTAAGTCGCATCACCTACTTATACTATACCGCAGACTTTTCCATTAAAAAGAGGCTAGACGACTAAATGAATAAGTTGACTTGCGTATGAGCAAATTTATATAAATTGCTGATTCTGGAGTCTGAACTTTTCAATATCAAATAATTCGGATAAAAGTCAATACGTGTTATTAAAGTGCGCTCTCTTTCGACATATTTTTTTTATCCAATAATATCCCTGTATCGATTGTTTTATACGTTTACTAGCGACCCGCCCCGGCTTCGCACGGAAATTATCTGTGTTTCTCTACTAAATTACGCATGTATTATACATTCAAACCTTCCTCTTGAATCACTCTATCAATTAAAAAAAACCGCATCAAAATCCGTTGCGTAGTTTTACAGATTTATGCATATATAGGGATGTAGGGACAGAGAAAGCGACTTTATTTTATACTATGTAGTGATAAAAACCCATACATACATGCATATAATCACGCCTTTGTCCCTAATGGGGAAGTCAGAGCGTAAACGACCTAAACAAAGGTCGTTCCGCCACGTCTGACAAAGTTTTGAGGGTCATATTTGTAGGTATATTGCTGAGTGACAGGTTGTCAGCCCATCGCCTAAATTACAATATACTAAAACCCTCGGATTCCTTAGCTGGTTTGTACAGCATGCCCGCGAAGAAATGCTGCCGGCACATTCTATATTTTTCTTTCGCTCTCAGTTCGAATAAAGATAACCTAGTTTTAATAATTATCTGTTTCTTCATTTTAGGGCCAAACCCAGTCAGACAAAAAGTTTAACTGATGTTAAACATCCAACACTTAACGATAGCCTATATGGAACGTATTGTTTCTTTGTAAAACAATTATCGACTTGTAAGTGTTTGTAGATTATAAAGACCCACTTATTAAAAAAAATACAAGTAGAGCTAAAAGCAACTGAGTTTTATAATTAAGTATCAAGACGTCTTTCTCAGAATGTTATTAATCAAATCATAATCAAGTTACTTTTTCGTTTATAACGTGAAATCCTTTGATAAAATAAATCGTTTATTTTTCATAAAACTTTTCTTTAATTATAAAAACTTTTCAACCCTTCACAATTATCAAAGGCTGTGCAAAGATAACAGAAAAAGGAAAAAGAGTAATTTTCTTTTAGAGATATTGCAATAATTGTTATTTTAAAGGTCGTGCGTCTGGCTAGTATTCAATTTGAAATGGTTCTTGCTATTTTCTGAAAATTAGTTTCTTCCATGCTGGACTGGGAGTGAGAGAAAAACATAGAATGTGCCAGATGTATTTCCACCCGGGCAAGCTGTATAAACCAGCTAAGGGATCCGAGGGTTTCATTATTTTGCAATTTAGGCGATGGGCTGTCAACTACAGCAATATACCTATAAAACCTAAATAACCCTCTAAACTTTGTCAGACGTGGCGGAACAACCTTTGTCTAGGTCGTTTACACTCTGCCTACCTCATTAGGGATAAAACCGTGAGTATATGTATGCATGTATGAAGTTTTATAAAAATCTAGTTATCACTTTTTATTGGTATAGTATACTCGTAGCTTAGCATTTCCCTAGGCAAGTGCTGTAGTCCGTTTTCGGGTTTTGTCAACTGCCTACCCTCCACTTTGATCGGTCTTTGGCATCTTTGGGTGTAAGAGCTTCTCTCGCCAAACTCGAATTTTAACGGAGTAGGTAGAGAAATAGTAGATAATTATTTTAGAACATACATACATACATACATATATTCACGCCTGTATCCCTAATGGGGTAGGCAGAGCGTAAACAACCTAAACAAAGGTGTCCCGCCACGTCTGACAAAGTTTTGAGGGTAATTTAATATAGAATTCTAGGTATATTGCTGTAGTGACAGGTTGTCAGCCCATCGCCTAAATTACAATATACTGAAACCCTCGGAGCCCTTAGCTGGATTTTACAGCATGCCCGGGAGGAAATGCAGCTGGCACATTCTATGTTTTTCTCTCGCTCCCAGACCAGCATGGAAGTAAGTTTTAGAACATTATACATATAATTAAAACAAATATCTTGGTTTGTGTTGTGTATAAATTAAACCTTTTCAAATCTACCTAAATATATTTCTTATCCCTTGAAAATCGTAATTGATACGTGCCATGATTATACCATGGAACCCTAAAAATATGGTCGTTGGTATCCCAAGATGGAGCTTTATTACTGCAAATTGGACCATTCCGTTGGATGCTCGGCTGGCTCCGAATAATGACGACCCCGGACCGTATTGAGGACCTCCTTTTCAGGTGACCCAATAAGATTTTAATTCTCCATGCAATACGATCAATTGTCGGATTTTATTAACGGATTTCTATAGAAATATGATTCGACTTCGGAATGTATAGGGTCCATATTCTGTGAAGAATTTAATTATATTCAATTCACTTTCATGCTGATCAGAGGAAAGATCAGCTGTTCTTTTTAAGTATTGTTAAAGCCAGTAGACTTAGCTGACGTTTCGCAATTTGGGCATATAATGTTATTGGTATCACCTACTTATGAGCAGCCAGTCAAAATCTATCAAACAATCTGCCTACCCCGCAAGGGGTAGAAGCTCGATTTAATTTTTGCCTCACATTAAATCGATATTTCCTCTTCAGGTAAACTTGCAAATACGAGAAGCTCCTCGTGTATCTAACCTACTTTAAAGTTTAATAGATTTCTTGGATTTTTCGTGAAAATTTCTAAGAATATTTTCCTTAAGAGTATTCCTGTCGTATGTAATAGGTAACGATATCAGTTTCAGAAATATTTAACCTACATTTAAAATATTGTAGTCTCTACCAATATTAGAAATATGATATTAGAAAACTAGCGCCTTATAGGTATTTTTGTTGTAGGAACTAAATTAATACACAGTCATTATAATCCTGGTCACGGCATGAAAACTATCAATCTAATTCCCATTTATAGATAAAAAAATACATGAGAGAGAAAATTCTAGTCCATTCCCATAAGATCAGTAATAACACGATACAGAAGAATAGCACCATAGACCGCAATAGATTGCAGATAAGTGATCTAACTACTAGAGCGTACAGATAAACCATTATTATGAATATTAAGAACTGTTAGTACAACTCACGTAAGTGTAGTAAATAGAGCGAAGAGTAACGATGTATTTAATAAGGGTTAACTGCTGTTTTGTGGCCAGTCTTTTATGTAACCAACCTGAATTTAGAATCTGAGTAGTCTGCGGAATTGTTTTTAGAAACTAGAATGTTTAGACCTAACTTATTAGTGGTGGCAGATATCTAATTAAACCTTTTCTTAAGCCTCAAAAAAATCTGCACAGCTTTAAAAAGCAGGAAATAACTTTATTGTACCTACTTAGTTTTTTAATGGGAATACGAATAACTGAATTCATATTCGCACAAATATTTCATTTTGGGAGACATTTTAGAATAGATGAATAAGTATTTAGTCCTGTATGGAAAGGATGTTTGGCTATCAATTGTGGGGCGAGATATCGGAGTTGGAATGAAAGAAGCGAGTGTACCTCTTAGAGGTCAGATCGGTTCAGCCTGCTCTTTATTAAACAGTCTATATTTATACTATTTACAACATAACATAGCAGGGTAGATTTAACCAGAATCGTAATAATAATGCAGTCTATTACGTAATGAATCTAATAACAAGACGGTAGATCTAACTTGATTTTTAATAATTGAATGCCCCCACAGATGAATAGCTATTTAGTCCTGTATCTAAGGTCCGTATTTATAAAGCGGACTCAAGATTGAGACCAATATTAAGTATGGATTTGACAGGCCATATTATAGTAAAATGACATTCCTGATACGAACTCAAACTCGCTGTCAGTTTCAAGTTCTGATAATAATTAAAGGCCTAAGAGCCTGTAGGGAAAGTCGCGTTTTTTAATAGCCTATAGGTCATCTCACTGCTGGGCAAAGGACTCCTACTTCTTCTTCTGTCGAGTGGGTTCGAGTCTATCGACCCGATGAACCCTGGTGTCAGAGTTTTTAAACCGCCTAGTAGCACAACTATCAGGCCTCTGACATGGTTTGAGTAACGACCACTATCAAAGACAGCGACCGGGACCGACGGCTTAACGTGCCCTCAGCACGAAATCTTTTTCTTTTTCGGACAATCAGGTGATTCAGCCTGCAATGTCCTAACCAAACTGGGAAAAATTCACAAAGTGATCTCAAATATCAACTTTGTGTTTCCCCCCTGAGAATCGAACCCAGGACCTCCGGATCAGGAGCCCATGGCACTAGCCACTAGACCACGGAGGCAGTCCACGGAGGCACTCCTACTAAGCATTCCTAAAGTAAAAAAAAACATACGTGACTTTCTCTACAGGCTCTTAGATAGATACAAGACTAATTAGCTTAGCTCTAAATTGCAATACATTGAAAACCTCGCTTCCGTCTACTGACAAACTTAAAGTTACAGTTTTCCGGAAAAGAGGAGGCTCGTAATCTGCTCGTATTTTTATTACTCCGAGTCATTTAGGGTCGTATTTATAAAACGATCTCAAGATTGAAAGCAATATTAAGTACGGATTTGACAGGCCAAATTGTACTGAAATAACATTTCTAAAACAAACTCAAACTAGCTGTCATTCTCAAGTTATGTTTACCAATACGGGCCTAACTTATCTATCTCCCCATGTTATCCAGTTTTGCCTCAAAATATGATGTCTTTAACCTATAACCACAACACACATGTGGATTTAACCCACAAAAATTGTCGAACCAAATACCGGCTGAACATTACAGTTTTATTACAGTTATAAAAATATTTTAAAACTCAACTCTTGCGCAACGTACGTCACGCTTCTTCTTTTTACGAGTGGGTTTTTGAGTCGACGAATTAACCCATGAACCTTGGTCAGAGTTTTTAAACCACCTAATTATTGACCTTTGACATAGTTTGTTTGATGACCAATACCAAAGACAGCAACTGGGACTGACGGCTTAACGCACTCCCATAGCATGGTTTACCTTTCTTGACCGTATTCTTTGTGGGAATCAAACCCATGACCTCGGGATCAGAATCCTAAGGCTCAAACCCTAGACCACGCAGGCAGTTATTACAGTTATAAAATATTTTAAACCTCAACTCTTGCGCAACGCCGTCACGCTGTGCACCGAGATTACTAGATTTGAGGCAACACAGCGCATCTGTGTGTGTGTGTTTTGTAAATTGTTAATTTAATAATCAGTAACTCGTTACCGTAATTTTTGTAACATTTTATAAAATTATACTTCGGTCAAATTAACAGTATTCTGATTAAAAATAATGTTTCTATTTAACTCATCCAAAGAGATAATCCCGAGAGTTTACGTACGCTTTTCAGTTAAATCAGACGATATTATTGCTAGAAATTGTAGCATTATCCTAGCCCAGAGTATAAAAAATATGAAATACATACAATTACGCTTCTTTCCCGGAGTGGTAGGCAGAGACCACATCTTTCCAGTTGCTCCGATCCTTACATACTTCTTTCGATTCATCCACATTCATTAATCTTTTCATACATGCTCGTCGGTTTAGTTCTTATATGTGTAACCAAATAGATGGGACTACGACTTGCATTCTTTACAATGGCACACTTATTCCTTTTTCAAAAACGGCAAAAAATCTGGGCGTTGTATTGGATGCGAATCTTTCGTGGTCTTCGCACGTTAATGAAGTCAGCAAAAAGATGCATTTCTCTTTCCACTCACTTAAACGCCTCCAAAATTGCTTACCCCTTTCTACTAAAATTTATCTTTCTCAAAGTTTACTTCTTCCTATTTTAGATAACGCCGACACTTGCTATCTGGACGCCACAGAGGAGCTATTAAATAAACTTGAGCTACTTCAAAATCTGTGTATACGATTCATCTTTGGGATTAAGAAATACGACTATGTCTCTTATTTTCGTTTCCAACTCAAGTGGCTCCCAATCCGTTTCCGCAGGAATACTCATATCCTTTGTACCCTTTATAATATCCTCTACAATCCTTCTTCCCCTCCCTTTCTCCGTGACTGTTTTACTTTCTCACGTCCCTTGGATAAGCCCTGTCGTTCAAACGTCAGGACTCTTCTTTCCATCCCCTCCCACCGTACCGATTTCTACTCCTACTCTTTCACTGTTCATGCTGTCCGATTATGGAACTCTCTTCCATCGACAGTTCGTGATAGCTCTTCTATCGCCATCTTCAAAAGACGAGTTAAAGAACATTATCTTTCCCTGTCAAAGTAATCCGTGTTTAGGGTATATATTTATGTATATATTTGTATATAAATAGCTATAAGTATTTATTTATTTTTGATTATGTATATAATTAGAAGTATTTATTTATTTCTTGTAAATATTTATGTAAAATATTTACATTATATAAGTATTTTACAGTAGTATTATTTTATTGATAGGTATTAAATTTTGTGCACGTTTTATCCGCGTTTCGTTAAAATTATCACTTCTGTAGGTCTGCTGTAAGAAATTTCTTTTTAGAAAAGCATGTGCCTCTTTATTTTATTTCCTGTGTTTATGATGTTTTTTGTGTACAATAAATTGTTAAATAAATAAATTAATTTAGGGTACTCTTGACCTGACCCTTCTTTAGGACGTCCCCGATTTGACCCAAGTACGTGCGTCGAGGCCTTCCCCTTCCAACATTTCCATCCACACTAGCCATATATATCTGTTTGGTCAACTTGCTTTCACTGATCCTCTCAACATGTCCAAACCATTTAAGCATTCCCTTGTCAATACCTGTCACTATATCTTCTTTCACCCCACAACGGTCCCTAGTCACACTATTTCGTATCCTGTCACTCAATTTGACTCCAATCATACTTTTTAAGGCTCTCATCTACTGCATTTAGTTTGCTTTCATGCTTCTTCTGCCTTACCCAACTTTCAATTCCCATACAGCAGTGTTGGACCCAACACCCCCCTATGCACAGCCAGACTGGCCTTATCAGACACATTCTGACTGTTCATAAAGGCGTGCAACGCTCCATTTACCATGTTACCGGCATTCAGTCTCCTTTCAGTATCACTATCATTCTTTCCATCTGCTGTAAACATTGATCCTAAATACACAAACCCTTTACTTGCTCTTTTTTCATTTTTCATTCCCTATCAAGATGTTACACTCTGTCAATTCCTCCTTTTCAAAAACCATTACTTTCGTCTTACTAACATTCACTTTCATTCCCGTCTTATTAAAAGCTTCATTCATAATATTTACTATTTCCTGCAACTCCTCTGCCAACGATGCAAGTAAGACTTGATTGTCAGCAGTGAGAAGTGTGTCCCGAACCGCATCGCCGCCATATAGATTTATATTGTTTTTCGAAGCAAGGGTCAATATATGTCCCTCCTGCCAGAACCCCGCTTACCAGGATAAGGTTAGCCGTGATCTGGGGTCACCGGGTCCCAAGGCAATCGGCACGCATAAAACTAGGCTCGCCCCTAGCCATGCATCCTTCGGCGCGGCAGACCTTAGATTGGCGGAGAGGGAAGGATAAAGAAGGGTGGAAGGAAAATATGTGTAGGAGAGGACAGTTAAGGTTTGAAGTAGGAAACAAGGTGTAAGGATACTACTGCCTCGGAAGACTATGTTTATAAAATCCACTGGTAAAATATAAAATTACATGAATATTTTCTGCCTTCCTGCACAAAACATTTTAAAAAATAAGGAAATTTAACACTATTTTGCTCGCACATATTTTATGAGCGTAGTTTCCTATAAAAATATTTTTATCCAGCTATTTACTCAGCCAATATTGAGCTCAACAAGATAGTCTATAAAACGTTAGCTCCAAACTTAACAGCTTATTTAATCTTTTAAAAAGGTGCTTAGATTTTTATGTTTACCAATGCGAGATGAAATTTAATGGCGAAGCAGATAAAATCCACGTTTAATACTGCAGTTGATTCCTGCTTCAGATGGAGTTAAAGTTCAAACATTTCTATATTATTATAATCCACAGAATTTCTGAATTTTGACCATAAATTTAAATTTGTTGTATTCATTAGTCTAGTTTTTCATAATGTATGAAAAATCTCTAAAGCGAAGCCAATCTATTTGCAATTCATATGTTTCGGAATAATTTATAGGCGAAGGCATTCGGCCATTCGACGTAATTTTAGTCCAATACATAAAGGTATTTTTTAAAGAAATTTAACTTTATAGTAGCTTCCATAAGCACGTCTGTGACACCTTAAAGGTGACAAATTTGATTTAAACGTTTGTAGAGTTGTGATACGTACCGTTAACACATTTTAACCCCTTTCCTTTCCGACACTCAACCAAATTCCATAAGGTCGTTATTCATTCATCTACTTCTTTTTGTCAATGTTTACAAGCAATACAGGAGCTGCTTTTGGAACTCCGTCTTCGAATATGTTGTCAATGTTGTCAAAGACCATATTCGGTGGTTGGACCGGTTCGTAACGGTGGTGTTTAGGCAGACACAATACAAACCATCTTATGATGATTCATACCACACTTGAATCCATACCATAATTTGGAGTAGGTACCTACTTCTGGGATGATTAAGAAAGTTGAGTTTCCTAAGGTCACGACTGTCTTTATAATCTTAATTGTTAATCTAAGGAAGAGTTTAGCGTTTTCTATATGTTTAACTTGAGACTGGCAGCTAGTTTGAGTTCGTATCAGAAATGTCATTTTAGTACATGACCTGTCAAATCCATACTTAATACTATTATACCCAATCTTGAGATAGCTTTATAAATAAGGGCCATAAACTGAGTAGGAGACTACGAACACTAAAGATAGAACGTACATTAAAAGTAAACGTTTGATAAAAAATATGTAAACTAGAAACTGTTCTGTTTCCAGGATTTCTGAAACTTCAATCTGATACTGAAATGAATAATAAAGAATCCCTACTAGTGTATGCAGGTGTATAATTTATGCGAAACGCGATTCCTACTTTCAGAAATAAGGTCACGACTTTACCTACCTCTAAGGAGGACTTAACCTATGGAGTGAGCTTGTTTCGTGAAAATTGCAACCCCCCGTCTCGGACAAAAAAGTACGAATGGTGCATGTTCCGGCATTTTTTTGGCGGGGGCGGGGGGGTTGAAATTTTCCGGCTGTTATTGGCTGAAGCAATGCAACTGATTAAATTAGCCAATCAGTGTGTTAAAATACTGACAGATATATTGTGACAACCAACAAAAAGGGCTACAGTGAAACCATGATATCTGTGCATCTGTCAGCGGATACAATCGCATACATTTTTGTCATTGCAGTTCCGCTGATAGATGCACAGATATCGTGGTTTCACTCAAATATTTGGTGAGTGCATTTGCCTCCACAAGCTTAATCCATAAGTTATTAATATTATCCTCCTTGCCTACCTCCGAGCGTGTATAATCCAGCCAAATTAAGTTTACTCCAGTTCTATATCCAAAATAACCTATCTACATTCAAAGTGTATCTTTGGATACAAACATGATCGTAACTCTAGTTTCAATGTTTGGTTCAGATAGTGTGAATAAGTTAGGGAACTGCTCTATTCGTACTCTTGGAAGATAGTTCTCTTGTTTATACGGAAAGTGTGTTCTGAATTCAATATTGCGGTAAATATGCCTGTACTATTTCTATTGCCTATGAATATGACCCTTTTCCGCCGAAAACCCTTTAAGTTGAACGGTTTAGTAGAATGTACATTGCTCTTTGTTTTCTTAGAGGATGTTAGCAAATAAAATATTATTGATTTGCCCTGTTTCGAATTCGAACTTAGAAATCTATACTCTAGTTTAGATTAAAAGTAAAGTCTGCAAAATCTGTCACAGAAACGCCACAGTGAAGTTTAAGAAATAAATAAATATTGGGTTTGTGTGGCGGCCGATTGCCATATAAATAATATAATATAAAGTTGAAGTTGAAGTGTTATAAATCTCCATCAAAAATATCCTGTAAATGAATAATACGTATGACTGACGTGAATGCAGGATAATTTGAACGATGTTGTCCAAAGGAGGAACAATTTCCAGACTTTACCAGATATACCGACGAGCTTTGGCCCGAAGGCCCTTCCTGGTTGATGCAGTCCAAACTGGAGCCATCATGGCCACAGCTGATTTCATATCACAATCCATACTTGAAAGAAAATCTGTACAAAACATTGATGTTAAGAGACTAGTCGGTTTTACTTCTATTGGGTTCTTTTTATGTGTAAGTTTTATATCATTACTTTACTTATTATAGAATCCTGAACATTTTTTTAAGAAATTAATAAACTTCCTATTTAGGGTGGGATGCGCATTAAGGTCGCACGATATTTGTATTTATTTTAATGACATAAGATAAATTTATTGCTTTATTTAATAAATTTCTCATTTTCTTTAAAAAATGTACCTACTAATAATAGAGTAAGTACATTATTATTGACCAATTGTTACTATAATATATTCAAATTTCCTGCGACCTTATACAACACAAATCTCACTATTTAGTCTAGTGGTAGGTTCGATTAGCCTAAGCCTACTGTTGCTCCAACTGAAAAGGCAATTTTGGAGACTTTATAATAGTGCTGACAAAAGGAATAGTTACAGAAGTTTCAGTCAGATTCCATCCCTTCTTATCAGAGAATTGACCTAACAGAATAGAGAAGTAATCCTACCAGATTGGAGAATAAACCAATTTAATCGATTGAAACAGTACGTGTATTTACTGAGTTTATTATAATTTCTTCAGGGTCCCTTATTGAGGCTTTGGTTCGGATATTTGGACAAAAAATTAGTCCCAGGTAAAAAGAACACTGAAGCAAGGATCGTAGTAAAGAAAGTGTTTTTGGATCAACTTATATTTGCTCCCGTATATGTCGCCTTAATTTTCGTTGCCATGGGTTACGTTAAGGGTAAATCACTGGACGATATAAAAAATGATCTTTCAACTAAATATGTTGATGTTATGATATTGAACTACTGCATATGGCCTTTACTGCAAGTAATTAATTTCTATTTCATCCCTATAGAATATCAAGTTTTAGTCATGAGCGTATTTTCTTTACTGTGGGATACTTATTTAGCCTGGAAATTAAATCGCTGAAAAATAAATCATTGTTTTTATTCAATTTAAATTTTCTGGAAAACAATAATACATTTTGATATGAAAATTCACGAAAATTTGCCCCGACATTTCTTGTTACTCTTCGTTAGGAAAACTGGAATGACTTTTTGCCACTTTTCTGAAAAGTTTGTTGCATAAGTATATGTATTGTTTTGGCACAGATATTCATTGTCTTTTTAGATATGGCAAGAAGTTGTATACTAACCATTTATTAAATTTTGTCGATTAGCTAATGTATTAATTGTTTGGTTAACATTGCTCTAAATTATAAATCGTTTGACAATTTATTGTACGCAAAAATATCATAAAAACAGGACCTAAAAAACAAAGACACAACATGCACTGCTTCTTTCCAAAAATAAATTTCTTACAGCAGACCTACAGAAGTGATAATTTTTAATGATACGATCCTACATACAAAATAATACTACTGTAAAATACTAATATAATGTAAATCATTTACATAAATATAAACAAGACATAAATAAATATACCATGCTGGACTGGGAGAGATAAAAAAACATAGCATGTTCCAGCTGCCCTTCCTCCCAGGCATGCTGTAGAAGTAAGCAAAAGGGACTCGAGGGTTACAGTGTATTGTAATTTAGGCGATGGGCTGACAACCTGTCACTATAGCAATACACTTTTTAATCTAAAATTGCCCTCAATTTTTGTCAGACGTGGCGAAAGCGCCTTTTACGAGGCGTTTTTCGCTCTGCTTAAACCGTAAGGGATAAAGGCGTGATTTTATGTATGTATGTATGAATAAATTAATACCTGCATTTATATACATAATCAAAAATACATAAAACAAATCATTGTTGTTCCTTTGAGAAACAGTCTGTGTTTATTTTGCTTACATCTAGGATGTTATGTTATGTCTACGGTATTTCTCGTAAGTCTTATTACAAAACCAGGAAAATTCAGTATCCATACGCATGCTATCTATACAAAATGAGACCAGCGAGCAAATTATGATGAAATATCACAACAATAACTCAATTAAACTAAATATTATAATTTATAGCTTCCATGCTGACCTGGGAGCGGAAAAAAACGTAGTATGTGGCAGCTGCATTTCCTCCCGGGCATGCTGAAAAAACCAGCTAAGCGATCCGAGGGTTTCAGTATATTTTAATTTAGGCGATGGGCTGACAACCTGTCACTAAGCAATATACCTTCAAATCTATCTTAAATAACCCTCAAAGCTTTGTCAGACGTGGCGAAGCGACCTTTGTTTAGGTCGTTTACGCTCTGCCTACCCCGATAGGGTAGGGATAAAGGATAAAGGCGTGACTATATGTATGTATGTATGTATTATAATTTATAGCTTCCATGCTGGCCTGGGAGCGAAAAAGAAACGTAGTATGTGCCAGCTGCATTTCCTCCCGGGCATGCTGTAAAAACCAGCTAAGGGATCCGAGGGTTTCAGTATATTGTAATTTAGGCGACAGGACCTGTCACTACAGCAATATAACTACAAAAAATATATCTTAAATAACCCTAAACTTTGTCAGACGTGGCGGAACGACCTTTATTTAGGTCGTTTACGCTCTGCCTACCCCATTAGGGATAAAGGCGTGATTATATGTATGTATTTATGTATTATAATTTATTTACAGGGAAAATCACCCATCTTCAAAAACATTATTGGCACATCATAAATACAACTTAGTGTATAAAAGCATTTAAATTACATACATACAATCACGCCTTTATTCCTAATGGGGTAGGCAGAGCGTAAATGACCTAAACAAAGATCGTTCTGCTACGTCTGACAAAGTTTTGAGGGTTATTTAAGATGGATTTGTACGTATTTTGTTGTAGTGACAGGTTGTCAGCTCATCGCCTAAATTGCAATATACGGAAACCATGGAATCCCTTGACTGGTTTTTACAGCATGCCCGAGAGGAAAAGCAGCTGGCATTGTATGTTTTTCTCACGCTCCCAGCATGGAATACATTGTTTTTTAAAATAAAAGCATTTAAACTAATTTTGCATACATTCGCAACATAAGTATCTGTTAGTAGGTAAATAGTATAAATTGGCCCAAATGAACCACAGTCTGTAGCCAATTAAACAGAAGGTTTTTGTGATAGGGAAATTGAAGATCCTATAACTAAAGGTTAAACCGCACTAGGACGTACCTGCAGAATTTATGAACTGACATTGCCGCGCCGTGTCGCGCCTCTCCGCTGCAGCTCCAGTGCCACTTTAGTGCTGTACATCTGCCTACGACTGCCTCCGTGGTCTAGTGGCTAGTGCCATGGACTCCTGATCCGGAGGTCCTGGGTTCGATTCCCAGGGGGGAATCACAAAGTTGATATTTGAGAATTTATCACTTTGTGATTTTTTCCCCAGTTTGGTTAGGACATTGCAGGTTGAATCAGCTGATTGTCCGAAAAAGAAAAAGATTTCGTGCTTCGGAGGGCACGTTAAGCCCTCGGTCCCGGTCGCTGTCTTTGATAGTGGTCGTTACTCAAACCATGTCAGAGGCCTGATAGTTGTGCTACTAGGCGGTTTAAAAACTCTGACACCAGGGTTCATCGGGTCGATAGACTCGATACCCACTTGACAGAAGAAGCTATACATCTCATACATTTTCATACAGAGAATCATTTGTCGCACAGTGCCGCGCCGCGCCGCTCCACTGCAGCAACATCGTAGTGCCGGGTAGTTCTCCTGATTGACGGTTTTTTTTTAGCTACGACCTTTTAAATGTGGATAAATATATTGCCTTTATGATGTAGGTCACTTAATTATGTTTGTAAAATATAATATTTTTTTATGTAATAGTGATAATAAATTCCGTCAAATCATTTTCGTCAGTTCTTAAGACTTAAAGGTCTATTTGATGCGGATATCATTTGACTAGAGGCTAACAACGTACCAACTAATAAATTGGCATGTGGCACCCCTCGTCAATCAATTTGATCCTATATCCTTTCATCGTCCACCCTCAATGAAACCCAAATGGAATTCCAGACCTTGGTTGATCAATCAATCAGCAATTGTTCTTGAAATAAGTTGTACGTGACATTGATACTTAGGTTCGTTCTGAACAAAAATCAACCACTAACTACCGGATGTAAGGGAAGGATGCCAAGGACGCAAATAGATAGGTATTGCTTAGTCAAGGAATTTGAACAACTTTTGCCAGGAAATTCTTTCAGACAATGAAATAAAAATGGCTTTTCCATACAAATTGTCTGACCGACGTGGGCATTTGTATGGGAGGATATTTCTTAAATTTCCTTAAAAGGACCTGGTTTTTCAGTTTCCTTGACTGAGCAACCCCTATCAGTTTGCGGGAAGCTGTCCCTTACACCTCGTATAGTTCAACTTCTCTAAACCACTAGTCGGTTGTCTCTATAGCTAACTTTTTAAACCGAGGTTTCACGAGCAACTTAGTGAGTTGTTCCGTCGTCGGTACAACAAGTATTTTATCGCGGTTATAAATTAAACTGTGTTCTTCCGTTCTTACATACATACATATAATCACGCTTTTATCCCAAATGGGGTAGGCAGAGCGTAAACTATCTAAACAAAGTTCTGCCACGTCTGACAAGTTTTGAGGGTATCTAAACAAAGGTCGTTCTGCCACGTCTGACAAGTTTTGAGGGTTTTATAATACAGATTTGTAGGTATATTGCTGTAGTGACAAGTTGTCAGCCCATCGCCTAATGTGCAAGATACCAAACCCCCGGATCTCTTAGCTGGTTTTTACAGCATGCCCGGGAGGAAATGCTGCTGGCACATTCTATGTTTTTCACTCGCTCCCAGTCCAGCATGGATGGAGTTCTTCCGTTCTTCCTCGATAAATTAGATTTCTAGGGGTATAAAAGTTTCTAAATCGTAATATCTTTCTATTCAGATTGATTTGATAACCAGTATTTAAAACTGCAGCACAGTTTCTCTCTTCATATATTTATCTTATTCTAAAAGTGCTGAATTGAGATACGTCATCGTACAAAAGTGTGAAGATTGCAAAAGTGTAGATGGAGTAAAAGGGACTTTCCAAAATATTACAAGGAGACTGACAATTTCCTCTAATTTGCCAAAGTTTAGGAATGGTGGCGGCGAGGCGGAGATTTTACGAAGCGTCTGGCATCTTAAAAATTGGAGGGTTTGAAAAATCAATTTGATTTGATAAGATAAGTGACCATGATGAGTTTAACGATATAACTAATATTGTTGAACGATATAATAAATAAACGTTTTGAGGATTACGAGAATATTTATTGTCACCCGTGAAACCAAAACTAGATAGAACCCGATGGTGTAGTGGATAGGGCCGCTGAGCGGGAGATCGTGGTTCGAATCCCACGACGTACAAATGTGATTTCGGATTTCAAATTTCATATGTTCGTTTATTAGGCGCTTTATTTTTAAGCCGTTAGTCCCGGTTAATATCGTTTAATACCGTAGATATTAGTCGTTAAGCCATGTCAGAGGCCAATGCTAAGCATTGGCGGCTTGAAAACTCTGACCTAATCTAGGATTGGGTCTGGTTTCCTTCTGGGTTGGGAGGTCAGATGGCAGTCGCTCTGTGTAAAAACCAGTACCCTCGTTCATTCCCCTAGATTAGGTAGCCCACAAACGTGAGATACGGGATAAGGCTGGGGAGATGATGATTACACGTGAAACCAAAACTGTTACTTTTTTTGTAGGTCTACTATACAAGGTGTATGGGTCATCTATGGATCAGAGTGTTGGGCTATGAAAGTGATGGATGAAAGAAAACTTCATGTTGCGGAAATGCGAATGCTGAGATGGATGTGTGGAGTAACAAGAATGGATAAGATAAGGAATGAGTATATAAGAGGAAGTCTGAAAGTTGCGTCAATTACCAACAAAGTAAGAGCAAATCGCCTTGCGTGGTATGGCCATGTTATGCGGAGGGATGAAATTCATATAGGCAAAAGGGTAATGAATTTGAATGTGGATGGATATGTTGGGAGAGGACGACCAAAGAAAAGATGGATGGACTGCGTGAAAGCTGATATGTCTAAAACAGGTGTGAGTGTTGAATTGACGGCTGACAGGGATGAATGGAAGAAGAAAACGTACTGCGCCGACCCCAAGTAAATGGGATAAGGGCAAGCGAATGATGATGATGATGACTATACAAGGTGTAAAAAAAGTACTACGTTCCTTTAAACCACGTAATGTAATACTGATATACAATACAAACAACATATTAATATATATATAATAGAATTAATAAAAACATTTGAGTTTAAATTTTATTAAATTTGTAAAACAGTAACAAATAGGCCAAACGGCGGGCGCGTCGGCGGCAGTGCGGCCGGGAGGGCGGGGGGCGGGGTTGTAAGGAACGCCGTAATGTGTATTACTACAGTTGGCTCACTTGTTTCAGTTTTACGAAATTAATAAAAAAAAAATGTTTATTTTATTTAGAGCTGTACTAATTATCAGCACTCATGAGTGACAGCGAGTTTGAGTTCGTATCAGAAATGTAATTTCAGTACAAACTAGCCTTTCAAATCCATACTTAATATTGCTCTCAAGTTTGAGATCGCTTCATAATTGCGAGCCTTAATGTGCGGTTTGTGTTGTATATACAATACAATACAAGATACTTTATTGCACAAAGAAACACAAATACATACAGCAGAAAAGTAAGGAACAAAACAGTACAATATACGCGGCCTTATTGCTAAAGCAGCAATTTCTACCAGGCAACCTTTGGGTAGTAGGATACTACATAGCAGATATATCACTAATACAATACTAGGTTTAAAGACTTTTTTTACAGCCTGTATTTATAATAAATAATAAAAAGTTTATTGATTTAAGAGAAGCATACATTTTTTCTTATATAATAAAATATTATAACTACATTACATTTCTCAAAATTTACATATACATACATACATAAATCACGCCTTTATCCCTTACGGGGTAGGCAGAGCGTTTAACGCCTCGTAAAAGGCGCTTTCGCCACGTCTGACAAAAATTGAGGGCAATTTTAGATTGTAATATGTATTGCTATGTGGCAGTGACAGGTTGTCAGCCCATCGCCTAAATTACAATACACTGTAACCCTCGAGTCACTTTTGCTGAATTCTATCTCTCCCAGTCCAGCATGGAAGTAATTACAATTCATAATAATATGTAGAAGTCCTGCTTCCCAAACAAGGAGAAAATCCTGTGTCTTGGGATGCAGTGGTCTGCAATATTTCAATAAATTGAGAAAGTACAGTGTATACGAAACAAGATTGAATTGGTTTTAATTAAATTAATTTTCGCATTTAAATTAATATTCTGAAATAACAAATAGAGTTTGTGTGTGTGTGTGTGTGTGTGTGTGTATTTATTATGTATCAGAGTTCCATTACTTCCAAGCTGAACATGTACGAAATTGTAAGCGTGAATATTTGTGCATAGGTCACTCTAAGGTCCGTAATTGAGATTGACAGCCAGTTTGAGTTCGTATCAGAAATGTCATTTCAGCACAAAATGGCTTGCCAAATCCATACTTAATATTGCTCTCAATCTTGAGATAGCTTTACAAATACGAGCTCTAGAATCTAGCGAACTCTCAAACTAAAACCAGCAACAACTAAAATTCTCATATTAAATTATTACTCCACGTAAGTGAAATGTATCGCAAATTTTATTAATCTCATTAACAGAGTTCCTAGTAGATGGGGTTGGTTAAATCTTATTAAAAATCCATTACTCCTAGGAATTAACAGGGACAGCTCATTTTGTCACCAGCCTCAAGTTTTTAAGGACGTTGCCTGTCCGCTTTTAAAACAATATATAATCACGCCGTAACCCCTGATGGGGTAGGCAGAGCGTAAACAACCAATGTTTTGAGGGTTATTTAAGATAGATTTGTAGGTATATTGCTGTAGTGACAGGTTGTCGGTCTATCGCCTAAATTACAATATACTGAAACCCTCGGATCACTTAGCTGGTTTTTACAGCATGCCCAGGAGGAAATTCAGCTGGTACATTCTATGTTTTTCTCTCACTCCCAGACCAGCATGTAAGGAAAAAAAACAACTACTCATAATATTATCAAGCAACTGATTCATGACCTTGCCAAAACGGAATAACTATTCCATTAACTACAGATTGAATTTCTATCAGAATATTCATTCATAAGTATTTCATGAAGGAATTAAGTGAAGATACGCTAAGGAATTCTAAGCTTTATTTCAGCAAGAAGTTTCTTAATTATTCATTGAGGTTAGGGTACAGGTAACAGATAAACCAGCATACCTACAGAGTTTAATACCAGAACGCCGAGTCGAGTCTAGGTATACGGGGTGTAAGGGACAGCGTCCCGCAAACTGATAGAGGTTGCTCAGTCAACGATACTGAACACCTTCCACGAAGAAATTCTTCCAAAAAAGAAAATGTCTTTTCCAAACAAATTGTCTGATCTAGGTGAACATTTTGTATGTAAAAGCCAATTTTTATATACACTTCCTGAAAGAATTTCCTAGTGAATGTTGTTCAGTTTCGTTGACTGAGCAACCCCTATCAATTTGCGGGACGCTGTCCTTTACACCCGGTATTATAAAATGTATATTACTCACAAAAACATATTACGCCCAGATTTTGAGGATACGCTTTTTTAGGCCTCCTGAAAAAGGCGAGAAAGAAACTTCTTGCCCTTCCCTTCATTTCAATTTCATGAACCCTTGGAGAAGCAATTTATTAACTCCTGGCCAGTAGAAGTACCTGGACTCTAAATTGATGAAAAAGTAATGGCATAGCTAAGCTAGGTAATTCGCAAACTTCTGGATTCTGATTAAAATGTTACTTAGGATTTCAAAAATAAAGACCTGTATCAAAGTAAGTAGATGAATTTTGAATAGGCTCTTGGTAAGATGCAAAGCAACTAAATTACCTTTATATTGATAATCCACTCGATAAGTTCAGTCGTAAAAAATATTGAATTCTTACAAAAAAAAACGCCTAAGATCCGCCATGTTGAATTTTGACAAATTATACCTATCTAAGAACACATGGGTGCTTGATACTAATCGAGCGATACCCTAACTGTTGAATTCCATCCAGCCGCGTTGGAGATACGAGGTAATAAAGAAATTTCAGTACATATTATACAATACATTTACATGCAAGATAGTCTTGACAGTCGGGTAAAAAACAATTAGAAAATTACGATAAAACTATGTTTTTTTTTTTTTTTTTTAAATTAAAAAATGGGTTTGCTCTTGACTCCAGTCTAGGTCGGAAACGACTGAGACGGAGTCGACGATGGTGCGAGCTAACCCAGAAGATGCCTGTTCACTCTAACTTTGAAATGTTAAATTAAATTTGCTTCTCAAACATAAAATCCACCAGTTTAATTATATGACAAATATTTTGTATCAATCGTCGATATCGTTGGTTGTTAAACAACAACCAACGATATCGACGATTGATACTTTAAGGAATCAAGAGGTGAGTTGTAATTGTAATTTGGTTTCTCTAATAATGAGATTAGAATGCTCCTTCAATCTCTTTTCTACCATTGGCCATCATACGGCAATGTCAAATCTCTAAAATCTTTTCTTACTTTTTTACTACATTTTATCGAGCCATGTCTAAGGCGCTATTATTCGGGTACCTGAGTTAGTTGTAAAACTAATGACGGTTAGAACATTTATTCAAATTCATGATTACGACGTAATATGGGCAATTTAGTTCACGAAACAAAAGGTTCCTTCAGAGATAATTATTACTTTCTTCCGCCGCTGGTCTTTTTTTTAAGCAATCCACTAGGTATATGTATACTGGGAATAGAGATCATTACAATTAGAGTATGTGTAATAGAAAACAATTGTTCTTATATTATCTTTTGTGCGAAATGTGACTTTGCATATCACTTCATATTTTTATTATTTATCCTCTTATTATACCAGGCCACTCAGAAAGTATTGCGATAAATAGTTTATATATATGGCAGACTGGCCGGTTAGAATCTTTTTTGAAAATATGATTACTTGTAAGTAAAAATTGTGTTCCATTTTCAAAATTTCCCTCCACATTTTTTGCGAGCCAATTCAAAGTATCGTGTCTTACTGAAAAATGGATCTGCGCCGGGACCATTTTAGAGCTATGATTTTTTACGATTTATTAAAAATATATGTACCTGTAGAACAATTTTTTTTTGTGTCGCAAATCTTTCTGAGTGTCCCACGTATATATTATTATATATTCTAATTTATAATTATATTCTAATTATATATACTTATTATATATTCTAAAACATTATCAAGTTTTACAAATACATTTTATTTTACTGTCCAATGGTATTGGTGCGTGAATCGCACAAAAAGTGGTGAGATCTAAAAAGGGAGCCAAGTCTAGGGTTTGTCATAGTAATTTTTAGCTCTTCAATAAAGTTAATTTCATGTGACTTGGCCGTTGTAGAGTGGCGTTGTAGGTGACAGGTCGAATTATTCTCTACAACGACCAAGAAAGCCTTGGCTTCCAATTTAGATGTCACAACCTTGTGTGCGATTCACGCACCAAGACCACTATGAACTTTGCTTTCACTTTTACATTTATGTTTTCGGTGGGATCAAGTTTTTCAAATACATTTCATCGTACTGTCCAATAAATTATAAGAACACATTCATCAGCTCTTCTACTCATGTAATAGACTATCCACATTGTACCATGAAGGTAGTGCCAATCCGTCATCCAAGTAGAGGACGGAGCTCATCTAAATTTCATGAGGGACCCCGGGGCTCCTCACAATTAGATTTATTCCGATTCGTTCGTTCCCTAACCAACTGCGACTGTGAGCGTCTGTCAGCTGGCTGTATAGATAGTTTTCATATAACATTTTTGTGTTTTCATTTTCTTCAATCAATTTTGATGTTTTCGATCAACCCAGAGTTTTACCAACCAAAGCAGACACACAAAGTTTACATTACTATTTTATGAAGTAAAGTAGGTTACAGTTTGATTTAGACATGCAAGCTGAATTACCCGATTTTCTGACCGTTAGCCGTCGATCCTGATCACTATTTTTGATAGTGATTCTTACACAAACCATGTCAGGAGTCCTATTAGGCGAATCAAGATATTTCGCACTAGAGTTCATCGGGTCATCTTACCCAACCTACAACAAAATAAGGAGCTGTATTCCATTGCTTCTCTGACTAACTTTGTCTACATAAGATGTCAGCTTAATTCTATCTATCGATTTCATCTTAGATTTCTACGTCTCTGATTTGATGAAGTTTAATGGTTTGCTATGGGAAAGGTCATTGCATTATACTTGAATTACAATAGCAAATTGGAAATCGTTTTTTTTATTACTATACTGCTTTACAATTTTTCATATGATATTAGTTAAGTTTATTTTGTTTTTAATGTAAGCGGATAATGACATCGAGACAAACTTTATTAAGGTTATTAATGTCATTTAACTTGTTAAATTGTGTTACGTAAATGATAATAATAATAAAAAAAAAAAAAACAAGAAGGAGGGTTATGTTTTTCAAGAGAACGATCATTTTTACAAGTCACGAGTTTTGAGCTTCCTACAACGTGCCTAGAAGTCCTATATTCATTCCGATAGTAGCTACAATCGTAGCACAGTAATCGTGCAAATTGGGCAACCACTATCATTTATTCACACTACTTATACTAATTATTAAAAAACTAATTGTACGAAAATTAAAGTATGAAAAGAGGTTGAACCAGGAAGCAAAAAAAACTCTATGAAGGATTTCATCCATCATAGTGAGTTGGTTTCGCGTAAGAAACTTTATCTAATTCGCAGTAGGAATTTTGTACATCATACTGATTGTTTAAATATTTTGATGTTACATAATAAAACACCGAGTAATAAATCGACAAACTCTAATTTTGAGGTTATAAATAGCACAGATTAAAAATATATTTCATTTACCATGTTCTTTTGCTGCCTCATTCCATGCGACAACAATACTGGCGGGTTCGATATTTTAACTGCCTTCGTGGTCTAGTGGCTAGTGCTATGAACTCCCGATCCGGAGGTCCTGGGTTCAATTCCCAGGGGGAAACACAAAGTTGATATATGAGAATTTATCACTTTGTGAATTTTTGCCCAGTTTGGTTAGGACATTGCAGGCTGAATTACCTGATTGTCCGCAAAGAAAAATATTCTGTGCTTCGGAGGGCACGTTAAGCCGTCGTTCCCGGTCACTGTCTTTGATAGTGGTCGTTACTTAAACCATGTCAGAGGCCTGATAGTTGTGCTACTAGGCGTTTTAAAAACTTTGACACCAGGGTTCGTCGGGTCGATAGACTCGATACCCACTCGACAGAAGAAGATATTTAAAATATTTTTTTGTAAATTACAATACAATTACGTTTCAAAATTCAATTTCGATTCGATTTAATATGGGATTCCGAGAATTGGAGAAAAATAGAAGAGGAGTTATTTTTTCAAATGTCATTATTGCCCTAGGGTTTTATGGCATGTAACAGCCCTGCTTTAGGGAAGCAATGGCCACTTACAGAGCAAGAGATATGTTAAGTCAGTTAATTTACGTATATATCAAACTGTTTTTATTGTTTTCGAGTGCTCAATACATCTTAAATAGTAGTTTCAGTTATCTTGTTTATCATATCTTTAAAGTGTGCATTGTATTGCATCCAAATTAAACAAGTAGGTAGGTATAGCCTATCACAAGTAATGAGTAACTATTTATTCTTCTTCTGTCGAGTGGGTATCAGGTCTATCGACCCGATGAACCCTGGTGTCAGAGTTTTTAAACCGCCTAGTAGCACAACTATCAGGCCTCTGACATGGTTTTTTTAAGTAACGACCACTATATATTTAGTAATAAAAATATCTACCCATTCGTGTCGCAATTTCAATGCTTAACTAGGTGTGGTTTCTTGAGTGTTGATTTTCATTCAGCTTTGGTACGGTTTCTTCACAAGAAAGTTTGCGTAATGGAAAATATTTTCATTTGCAAAATATTCAACCATTTTGTAATAATACTTTAAATTCATATTAATCGCCGTTTATGTACAAAATTAAAGTAATAAATAATTTCTCATTTTTTTAAACGTTTTCTCTAATTTAGACATGATTTTAATAATAAATGTCTAGAAGGGTCGTGTCTGTACATTTAATAATTTTAGGAAAAAATATTGCACTAAGCATTATTAGCGATACCAAGACCAAATTTTTGTTTTTATTTTTTGTTTTCTGTTACCACATCACGCGAAAACTATTTAATGGAACTTTTTTCATTTAACTACGTGTTACTTGGATTAAAACTAACGATACAAATAATCACGCCACCTGACTTAGGGGTAGACAGAAAATTGAATTTCGGTTATTGTTTACCGATTTTGTCGAAACTTTTTTGTTTTGACTAAGCGTTACCTAAGCTGAAAGTAACGATACAAATAATAACGCCACCTGACTGGGGGGTAGGAAATTGAACTTTGTTTGTTATGAACCATTTTATAAATTTAACTGAGTATTTTTTTATTTATCTGATGTCAAGCGTAGGATAGAAATAATCACGTATATCACGCTATTGAATTCTGTTAAGAGAGCCCGATGGTGTATTGGATAGGACCGCTGCCTCCTGAGCGGGAGGTCGTGGTTTGAATCCCACCACGTACCAATGTGTTTTTCGGTTTTCGAATTTCATATGTACGTTTATTCGGCGCTTTTTCCGTGCTTCGGAAGGCACGTTAAGTAAGTAAGCATTGGCGGCTTGAAAACTCTGGACCTAATCTAGGATTGGGTCTGGTTTCTCTTCTGCTGCTTCTGTTGCAAAGGTCAGATGTCAGTCGCTCTGTGTAAAAACCAGTACCCTCGTTCAATCCCTTGGATTAGGTAGCCAACCTCGTAAGATACGGGATAAGGCTAGGGAGATGTTGATCACGGTATTGAATTCTGATTTTTAGTTAACTAGTTTGTATGGAAAACACAGTCTTCTCAGGATATTCCGCGCGTAGGAGCGAAATCCGCTGAGGAGCCGGTTTTTTTTTACAACTCGAGTCAATTTTGCAAGGAATAGTTGCATAGACGCTACATTCGCGTGCGATTTCCTTAGCGTGGTTTTTCGTATGCGAATTTCGAGTCGAGTGATTCAAAAATACGGTTCGAGGAGCCCTATTTTTAAAGTGATGGAACCAACATTGTATAAAAATTGCATGCGAAAGTTTCTCTTTCGTATGCGCATTGGAGTTCAAATGGTTAAAATACGGCACCAAACAATGAGCAACACGCTTCCACGCGCGGGCTAGCAGATCCCGCTCCTATGCTCGTAGAAGCGTTTTTAGTATGTTCGACCGTGCGTATTTTTCATATAACGGCGTACGAAGTTGCGGGCACAGCTAGTTAAATACAAAAAGCTAGCAAAATTATAAATAGAATGTACTTCCAAGAAAATGTTTCTTATATTTTCCTTCAAGATAATTGAGTTCACACATCAAAGAAATTCGCCGTACAAGCACTTCAGTATAAATTTGTCATAACTCAGAACTTTTAAATTTATTTTATTTTTATACCCACAAATAACTTTCGTGAAAAAAGGTGAGTGACCGCTAAATAGGTATGTAAAAAGTACGACATAATAAAAAACTCTCAATTACTTTGGTCCCAGAGGGATCACAGTGTTCAAGCTTTGGTGTCATGACAGCATCAGTAAAGGTGAACAAAGAAGAAGGAAGTTTTTTTGTACTCAGAATAAAAAAAAAAAAACACATACGTACAAATAATCACGCCTCTATCCCTAATGGGGTAGGCAGAGCGTAAACGACCTAAACAAATGTCGTTCAACCACGCCTGACAACATTTTGAGGGTTATTTAAGATAGATTTGTAGGTGTAGTGACATATTGTCAGCTCATCGCCTAAATTGCAATATACAGAAACCCTCGGTTCCCTTAACTGGATCTTACAGCATGCCCGGGAAGAAATGCAGCTGGTATTTTCTATGTTTTTCTCTCGCTCTCACTCCAGCATGGAAGAAAAAATGCAATAAGATGCAAAGCGGTTTAAGGTTTCTGATTAAACCCACTCCAACCACTCGAATCTATCTTGTTTACCACTGTCTCTGCTCTAGAGTAGAGTCAAGAGAAAGGTTTATATCACAAAGCCGATATTATAAAGGCGACAATGATAGTTTCTAACTCAGAATAGCTAAATATGTAACTAAGGCAGGTGTCCCGGTTCTGACCAGACTTTTTTGGCCACTTGTTTTCAAATGACTGCATAAGTAGTTCTACAAGCGCAAGCTTTTATAATTTAATTTTTTTCTTACAAATGTACTAATTTATAAATTACTAGCGACCCGCCCCGGCTTGGCACGGAAATCATCAGTGTTTCTCTACTATATTATGCATGTATACATTTAAACCTTCCTCTTGAATCACTCTAACCATTAAAAGAAACCGCATCAAAATCCGTTGCGTAGTTTTAAAGATCTAAACATACATAGGGATATAGGGACAGAGAAAGCGACTTTGTCTTATACTATGTAGTGATATAAAAAATCTACTTGAATAGTTAAAGTTTTTACAAATTAACTTTTTTTATTTATTTATTAAGCTAAAGGTAAGTTAAGCTAAAGGTAAGTACATTCTTATAACTAATATCTGCTCGCCAAACTTAAAAGTTTGATGGCGAGATACGCCTTAATGTAATTTCTTACACCTACCTTAAATTAACAGCATGCTTGCGAACTAAAATATCAAGTGGTCAAAAATGTTCTTAAGATGGCCAAAACCGGGTCACCTCCCTTAATAAATTTGACAACATTATAAACATGATCGTTCATATATTCAGTCCGTATTATTATTAATATCAAAAAATACTCAAATTATTTGCTTCTCGCCATGCTTAAAAGCTTAGCAGTATCACAAGGCGTGCCTTATCTATGGCAGTAATTGCTTGATTAAGCGGAAAAATGTCTGTTATATTCGGAAGCCTCTTTTGGGCTCACTCACGGGCTTTCGAGTTTTATCTAAATGTCTCAATTTTGAGGGCACATTTTTTTTAGCGACTGCGACAAAACAAAACTTTGTCGTATTCCAGAAATACCGTAATCCTTCGGCAACATTTCTCTCCGCTGGGTATTCTGTTTTCAGTTTTCATAAAGTTAGGTAATTGTTATTACTTCCATGCTGGTCTGGGAGACATAGGGAAAGAAACGTAGAATGTGCCAGCTGCATTTCCTCCCGGGCATGCTGTAAAAACCAGCTAAGGGATCCGAGGGTTTCAGTATATTGTAATTTAGGCGATGGGCTGATAACCTGTCACGTCACTACAGCAATATACCTACACATCTACGAGTATCTTAAATAACCCTCAAAACTTTGTCAGACGTGGCGGAATGACCTCTATTTAGGTCGTCTACGCTCTGCCTACCCCATTAGGGATAAAGGCCTGACTATATGTATATATATCATTGTATTTATTTTGTAAATAAAATGGATCGTGAAATTTATTTTCTCTAGAATAAAATATCAGAAAATCAATTTTGCGTTTTCCAGAAAACTATAAGAATACTTTCAATGCAATTGTCTCCTAGTTCCCAGAACGACCGTACTAACAATAAAATTATATTTCAAGGACGCAAAGAAATTGCGCACCTCATTTTTCTTTCATCACGAACATTTATTATTACATGAACATTGTAGATACTGCAGACACGTGGCCAATTAATTTAGCTGACGTGGACACTGGACAAGTCATTTGCAAGAGAAGAATGATTTACTTAATAAAAGAATAAAGGTCTTTAGGTACTAAGCGCAGTGTAAAGGCACTTTGGCATTGACTGTGAAAGAAAGGAAACGCATCGGTTTGTCCTTTGTTGACCACTGTTTCGTCTTCATTTCGACTCATCAGATGCGGAAGTATCCGCATTACAGTTGGTTTGCTCTTGTCAGCTTAGATTGTTTAGATCGGAACGGAATCCAAATCTTTAGGAGCTCTAGCTCTATCTAGCTAATGTCTACATTACATTATCTAGACAGGGATACACGTGGGAAAGGGCCCCCTTGCGGGGAGGACCACTCTGCGGAGATCATGCATAAACGGCTGCTCCTAAATATTTGGATTCCGTTCAGATCCAAACAAGCTAAGCACACAAGAGCAAAGTACTCAGCGTAGGTTGCACTTGCAATGGCAGTGCCAATGACTCAAAAAAGAAACTATGGAGTTCATCACATCAATAGTTAACATTGATATACATACCTAAGTACATCGTGCTTTGCTTACCTACCACTCGCGCTTTCGCTATCTCTAAAATATTGGGTTAGCAAGTAAGCAAGTAAGAAACTCAAATCGCAAAGGAAACAGTTATGAAAATGGAAGGAATATCCGTTTGTTGTAAACAGAGCTGAGTTTCACCACAGTACCAGTAATTTGCTAAATTGTATCAATTTGCCTTCAACTTGTAAGCATTTCTGCTTATTCCGCTGAGCAAGCTTAGCATCGCGGTATGATTGTACAACCGACTTAGCTAAAAGTTATTTCTTAAACTACGCGACTAGATGTCGCTAACGTCATTATGTCGCGATCATAAAAGAAAGGCTATGATAAATTCATCACTCCCACTACCGTTTCGGTTGCTTAGTGGTAGAGCGATGGATTCCAGAGATGCAGATGCGAGCCCTGAAAACGAATTTATTACTTTTTATCTTTCATATTATATTAAATAAAATAACATTGTGAGTGCTCGTCCTCAAAACAATATTTATCTACAAGAAGATAAATATAACAACTTTCATTTGATTAAAGTAAAAATATATTGCTCATGATCATGGAACACATAGAGAATAAAACAAATTTTAATATCATAGGTCCCTGATCATATCACCTGAAAGCTCGCTCAAATTGGTTCATCTTCTTGCAGTAGGAATTGTGAATAGTTGCATCAAAATTTCTACCGCAAGAAGATGAAGTTCGTTTCAAGTGATTTGACAAGGAAGACGAGTTTCGGCCAGCTATCAAAACACTAATCACACTGCAACCCACAAACCCAGTAAACAATCCTACAAGCAATTTCCTGGGCCCAAAACATCGCTCCACTAACAACAAAGTGACATTTACCGTATAAACCAAATTGTAGAACGTGCCAGCCACAAACAAACATTGCGGTGATGGTAATCTCTACGCTTTCACCGACGCCTGATGTTGCTGACGTCATGAAATCACACGTGCCTATGACGTCACTTTATTTTCCTTTTCTGTATATTTTTGGGTAAAGAGTTTACAAAACATGCCAGCCGCAAACAAACGTTGCGGTGACGGTAATCAAGTAACACGTGTTGCTGCGTTTTGTGATGTTGCTGACGTAATGACATCACACGTGCCTTTAACCTCACTCACTTCGTTTTCTTCTCACGACTTTCGGGTGACAGAGCTTGTAAAATGCTACAAAATAATTAAATCTGAACGGCTTACTTGTTTGTATTAAAAGACGTTTCGACACTTTACGAGGATAATAAGTAAGCCGTTCAGTTTTTATTGTAAATAATAGTAATAATTGTTATTGTTTTAAGCGATCCTGTGCAAGTTTACTCTACACAAAAGCAGGCGTTCAATCTTGCATCTGTCAGGCTTCAGGGCAGGCTTACAAATTGTATACCATACAATACTATAGAAAACAGTTCGATTCTAAACTTTACAAATATTTGTCTTCTATGAGGATTGAGTTGAGCTTTCAGCAGCTTTTGTTGCAGCTGCATGCAAGGTCCACTATCCCACTGAGGTACCAGGCTAACCAGGCAACGAATGTTTACGTTTGTATGTTTACTAGTTATATCTCCACCACTCACGATAGAACAACGACACGTGCTTGTACACTGGTCCGGGAGTAACGTTGTAAAGACGTTATTGCATTGCATTGCCGAGCCAGTTTGAAATAATTATATTCACTGCTAGCAAAGGCATCAATGCAATACAAGACCGCTTTCGCCACTAAAATATTCCTGCGACAGAATCTACGGGAAGCCCAGAAATGTTTGCTCTTTATAATTGACGTCGCCACGCTCCAACAAAACAAGCAACATTTTTCCAGTTGAAAATTCCACGGAAATACTCCTGTAAGTCCTGTGGCAACACAATTTCGTCTCGCTGAAGTGTTTGTTCAGCACAGCCGATATTAAATTCAAACGTTTTGCTACGGGTAGAAAAGACGGGCAAATAACTAGGGGTTCTTTATTTTATTAATACAAGAAATAATATTAAAAAAAAACAGGATAAGGGTCCCAAAGGAAGTAGATGTAGGTACATCATGAAACAGTTTTATTTTTCATTTTGGAACATGGGTCGTAATCGAAATTCAAAAGTATCTTCTGATCGGTAATTATCATGGATTGCCATCATATTTTTCCCAAATCTTTTATAAAAAATGTGCTTGTAGTACATTTTTTTTTTCAGATTTATGATTTGGGATACCCTTCTTTTTCACATCGTTTACTTCACCTGTACATACATGTATGTATCACTTAAGAAGAGCGTAATATAATGATGGATGGAAATAAGACTTTTATCTAGCAGTGAGGGATGAGTGTTCATAATCAAAATACAGGAGCCTCAATAACTCAATATTTATCATCAGAAAATAAATATTAATGTGTAACTAGAAACGAAGTCTGTATTAAAACGGTATGACAATGTTTCAAAGTGAACGTAGTTCTTTATTGATACAGATAATTAGTTCAATATTGTGGGAAACATAACATGGAAATCGTTCCAGGTTCGTGCGAACGCATCACCTACTATACGTGAACAGTCTAAGGGCGGTTTTATACATACATACATATACATACATAAAATCACGCCTTCATCCTTTACGGGGTAGGCAGAGCGTAAAACGCCACGTAAAAGGCGATTTCACCACGTCTGACAAAAATTGAGGAAAATTTTAGATTGTAATGTGTATTGCTGTAGTGACAGGTTGTCAGCCCATCGCCTTAATTACAATATACTGTAACCCTCGAATTCCTTTTGTTGACTTCTACAGCATGCCCGGGAAGAAAAGGCAGCTGGAACATTCTTTATTTTTCTATCTCTCCCAGTCCAGTATGGAAGAAATGGCGGTTTTATACTGCTCCGTATTCGGTTCGTATCCGAATAGTGGCCGTGAAGTTTCCATTTATAACGGATATGGGTGGGTGCGCAAGCTGTCATACATCTACTAGGAAGATCAATTCGTATCAGAAAATATTCGGATATGGAGTCGGACCAGTGCAAAAGCGCCCTTATTGTACGAAATATTTCTAAGATAGATAAACTCTTTATTGCGCATAAACCGCAAAAAAAAAGAAATAAATTAAATTTTTTATCTTTCTTTTTCTCTGAGGATAATGGAAACTGTTGATTACGCTATAGTCATTTCAGTTTTTGGGAACTTCCCTCAAAATAATCTGCATAGTAGAGCGTAGCCATCAACGTACTGACTTAATTATAAAACTAAGCACCCACTACTAACACCACTGAAGCAACAAGTAGGTACTTCTAAATAACCTTTTACATGACCGGTAGCTGAGTACGAATGGCCACAAACGTGCGGCCAGTAATTGAATGAGCCATATTGCCATTACAGTAACACCCCTCATGGTTTTGTATGCCATGCCATCGGCTATTTAGCTCACTGACTGCAATAAGCACTACTTTGTCAAAATCCATTGCGGCTTTAGCAGCGTGATATTTGTTGAAGCGGCTGTAGAACGTGGCAATACATACATACATATAATCAGGCTTTTATCCCTAATGGGGCAGGCAGAGCGTGAATGACCTAAGCAAAGGTTGTTCCGACACGTCTGACAAAATTTTGAGGGTTTTTACGTTAGTTTTTGAGGCATATTGCTTAAGTGGCAGGTAGACAGCCCATCGCCTAAATTGCAATATACAGAAACTCCCAGATCTCTTAGCTGGTTTCTACAGCATGCCCGAAAGGAAATGCAGTGGGCTCATTCTATGTTTTTCTCTCGCTCCTAGGCCAGCATGGAAGAACGCGGCAATGTATGACAAAATATGCTAATTGCCATTTTCACGTCGTGTTGAACATTGAAAGGGTTACAGTGTTGTGTGTCGATGTATAATGGTATGAAAAGCGTAGGTGAACGACATTTGGCGTGAAAACGCTGGCTTGTTGTGCCATATGACAATAAAGGTTCCCACTGGTGTTTACTCGGTTCACAGGTTTTCTAACGAACTTATTGCGTGTACGGTCTTGAATACACATTGGGCTCGATTCTAGATTCCACCGGCTAAAACTAAAATTAAAATCTATCTGTCACTTTCAAAATAGTAAAATTGAAAAAGGCCAGGCGATTTATACTCTACGGTTTTACACTTTGGTCGCTAGATTTTGACGCATTTTTGTACGTCTCCCCAGTATTTTTGTCAATTTTATCCGCCATATCATATGACGGCGGATAAAAATGGCGGATAACGCATAAAACCACCGACTATTAATTAAAAACCGGAGAGAATAGATCTCCTGTCCTTTTCCAATGTTTTTAGCCTGAAAGTGACAAATAGATTTTAATTTTAGTTTTAGACGGCAAATCTAGAATCGAGCCTATTATTTTGTCTAGTAACGAAGATACGAGTCAACAATACATAGACTAACTGATGTCAATTGGTTCTGGTACAATAGGTAATTTGTCGTCTTATTATTGCTTGGCCTAGTTATTTTGCCAATACAAAATTGTTGTTAGATTGCCTGATAAAACATTTTCATTTCTAATACATACATACATATAATAACGACATCATCCCTAATGAGGTAGGCAGAGCGTAAACGATATAAAAGAACGTCGTTCCGTCACGTCTGACAAGGTTTTGGGGGTTATTTAAGATAGATTTGTAGGTATATTGCTGCAGTGACAGGCTGTCAGCTAATCGCCTAAATTGCAATGTTCAGAAACCCTCGGATCCCTTAGCTGGTTTTTATAGCATGTCCAGGAGGAAATGTAGCTGGCACATCCTATGTTTATCTCTCGTTACCAGTTCAGCATGGAAGTATATGTAAGGTCTGATGTTATCTATAATTAATATCAGAATAATATGCAGAAACACAGCTCTACAGTACTTCTTCTTCTGTCTAGCGGTTTCTAGATCCGTTTTCTAGATCGCTATCTTACACCAGCGGATGCAGAAGACCGGGCAAACTGGAGTAGACAAAGCAGGAAAGCGGACCCCTGCTGTAAGAGAACGCTCTTACATAATAATTCATTCCATAAAACGCGCATTTTACTTGTAATAATAGTCCTCCCACCGATTTTTGGTGATGGCGGCCGATCTCCCAGAGATCAGCCAACTGCGCAGGACTAGTTTTTAGTGCCCAAGTGTTTGCGCTAGACACAAGTGCACTCACTATTTGGATTATATTAATTTTCGGACAATCAGGTGATCAGCCTGCAATGTCCTAACCAAACTAGAATGAACAAGACAAAGTTATTGTTCCCCGCCGGGAATCGAACCCGGAACCTTCGAGTCCCTGTCTCTGACCGCTAGACCACGGAGGCAGTTGGTACTGGTACCTATTTATTAGATACCTAATAGTAACACGAGCGCGTGAAAGCTTTTGATGTCTCCGATTTTGGTAGTGCTGCGATGTTATGCTTTAAAGCCTTTATGTGCTCCTAGTATAAAGGCGTCAAGTAGCGTTTCTAGGCGTAAAGACTTTCCTTAGATAACCATAGCTCCTTACCTATTCACGCATACACAAGGTCTTTCATATATGGTCGTGTATAATGCAACCTTCGAAGTCGTTACGTATTCAATGAGTGGCAGTATAATTTTATTTGTTAGCGTAGAGAAACAATTCTATTGCTGTGTTATGTGCAGTCCAACTGCGGTTTAAAATCTAGTTCAAATAAAAATGAAACTACAGAATATAACACGTTTCAAAATAATGACTGCGATTTGTCTTTATTTATATATTTTTGTTACATGAAAAGTTTTAAATACAGTTCAATTCTTCTATGCTGGCCTAGGGGCGAGAGATTCATCCATGCTGGCCTGAGAGCGAGAGAAAAACATTATATGTGCCAGCTGTATTTCCTCCCGGGCATGCTGTAAAAACCATCTGAGGGATCCGAAGATTTCCGTATATTGCAATTTAAGCGAAATGCTGATAACCTGTCACTACAGCGATATACCTACAAATCTACCTTAAATAACCTTCAAAATGTTGTCAGACGTGGTGGACGACCTTTTTGAACGACTTAAGTATGGACAGGAAATTTAAAAATCTAGCTAATGTTAAGCAAAGTAGGTGCTATTTTTCAATGTTTATAAATATGAATGCTTTCAGGTTTTTCAGTGATGGGCTTGCTGCAACCTCTATCCAGTCTATTCCACTGGCTGGCCTCCTCTAGTTTCCAGGATAAAGACATTGCAAAAAAAAATATCAACTTCTCTTTTAAAAAAAAGTTTAGTAAGCGAGTACTTTTAACTAACTGCATATCTCGAGCTCCATTTCAATTACTTTCTGACAAAGAGACGTGAAATAAATTTCGCTACAGACGAGACTAACTAATTATTGTGGCTTACTTTGTTTGCTGAAAGAACTAAAGCAACCTTATTTTTATTTTGTTTCGTTGTTTACACAATGAACTTTACAGACTTCAAGCTACGAGCTAGGGACAACAAAAAGAAGTAAAGTTTTACAAGAAAAGCAAATTAAAAAACAAATTTTAAAGAAATAATTTTAGAACACAAACAATATAATTAATAAACGGAGTTAGGTTTGTAAAGTTAAGCACTTCAATGGAATAAGTTTTTTATAATTACAAATTAAAAACAAATATTGTTTATTTCAAGAAAGGAGATCATGTAGCTCATGTGAGTGGCATCAGCTAGGTATTACGGGCTGTATTTATAAACAGCACTCATGAGTGACAGCGAGTTTGAGTTCGTATCAGAAATGTCATATCAGTAGAAACCAGCCCGTCAAATCTATACTTAATATTGCAGTCAAATTTGAGATCACTGCATAATTACGAGCCTAAAACTCGTAGACATTATGAGCACTTCCAGGGTGACAGCAAAATACCTACCTACGAATACTAGCACGAGACACTACCTTAGGTATCTCAGGTTTCAATGTGGTCTAGTAGGATAGTTTAATACATACATATAATCACGTTTTTATCCCTAATATGGTAGACAGAATATAAACGACCTAAACAAAGGTCGTACCGCTACGTCTGACAAAGTTTTGAGGGTTATTTCAGATAGATTTGTAGGTATATTGCTGTAGTGACAGGTTGTCAGCCCATCGCCTAAATTACAATATGCGAAACCCTCGAATCCCTTAGCTGGTTTTTACAGCATGCCCGGGAGAAAATGCCGCTGGCACAGTTTTTCTCAGTTTTTCTCGTTCTGAGTTTTTCTCTCGCTCCCAGGCCAGCATGGAAGAATATAAATTGGAAATATTATAGAATGGAAGAAGATAGTTTGATACTTTAGTGTTATAGATAGTTTACCCGATCATCTGGCCAGCCACTTGAATAGGACACCGCGTGTCAAGTACTGTCCAATTTCAAGTGGCTCGAACTCATGTGCTAAACGCCGGTCGTGTATGACCTAATTAATAATTTCTCCCATACCTTAGTTTTTTTTATTTGTAATGTAACAATTGAGAGACCATCTCGGGTTCATTTGGGTCGCTTGCCAACAAATCCTTCTTCTTCTGTCGACCTGCGCGACCTTCTCCTAACTCTGTCGTGTGGGTATCGAGTCAAGCGACCCGATGAACCCTGGTGTCAGAGTTTTTAAACCACCTAATAGGACAGCTAATAGGTCTCTGACATAGTTGGTGTATCGACCACTATCAAAGACAGCGACTGGGACCGACGGCTTAACGTGCCCTCCGAAGTACGAAATCTTTTTTCTTCTAGACATCAGGTGACTCGGCCTGCATTGTCTGCAGTGTGTTTCCCCCCTGGGAATCGAACCCAGGACCTCCGGATTGTGAGCCCATGGCTCAGAGCACTAGACCACGGAGGCAGTTAGCCCGCGAGTATTTACCAAACACATGAATAGAGTCCCAGCCTAATACTAAGACATAGTCGCTGTTTTCTCCCGATGAGGAAGCCCGATGGTGTAGTGGATAGGGCCGCTGCCTCCTGAGCAGGAGGTCGTGGTTCAAATCCCACCAAGTACCAATGTGTTTTTCGGTTTTCGAATTTCATATGTACTTTTATTCGGTGTTTTTTTCGTGCTTCAGAAAGGCACGTTAAGCCGTTGGTCCCGGTTAATATCGTTTAATACCATACATATTAGTCGTTAAGCCATGACAGAGCCCAATGCTAAGCATTGGCGGCTTGAAAACTCTGACCTAATTTAGGATTGGGTCTGGTTTCCCTTCTGGGTTGCGGAGGTCAGATGGCAGTCGCTCTGTGTAAAAACGAGTTCCCTCGTTCAATCCCCTAGATTAGGTAGCCGACCCCGTGAGATACGGGATAAGGTTAGGCAGATGATGAGTCGCTGTTTCCTCCCTACAAATTGTCTAGACTAAATAAAATGAAACCAGCAAGACCAATTTCCGTACGGATGAGCCGAAGCACGAAATCATTTTCTTTTCGGACAATCAGGTGTGAATTAGTCTGCAATGTCCTAACCTAAATTAACCTAAATTCTCAAATATCAACTTTGTGTTTCCCCACTGGGAATCGAACCCAGGACCTCCGGATCGGGAGTCCATGCACTAGCCACTAGACCATGGAGGCAGTTATCTAAGGGATTGAACGAGGGTACTGGTTTTTACATTGAGCTACTGCCATCTGACCTCCGCAACCCTGAAACCAGATCAGATCCTAGATTAGGTCAGAGTTTTCAAGTCGCCAATGCTTAGCACTGGCCTCTGACATGACGACTAAAATCTACGATATTAACTTGGTACCAACGGCTTAACGTCCTTTCCGAAGCAGAGAAAAAGCGCTGAATAAACGTACATATGAAATCCGATAGCCGAAAAACACATTAGTACGTGGTGGGATTCGAACCCCGACCTCCCGCTCAAGAGACAGCGGCCTTATCCACTACACCATCGGGCTCTCTTAGTTGCCATTCGGTTATAGTCTAAATTTATACGCATTTATTGAAACACAGAAACAAAGATGATAAGGATAGAGAAGGTTAAAGGATAAAGCCAAGTATTTTTATGTCTCAACATCAGCCACAATAGTCCACTGCTAGACATGGGCCTCCCATAAATTGGGAGTATATGCCATACTCACCACGCTTGGCAGGCGGGTTGGTGAGCGCAGTAGAAGTTTTCCATTCACAGGCAACGCTGCTGCCCATTACCTAGATTTATCCCTTAGTCGCCTTTTACGACTACCACGGGAAGTTATGGGGTGATGCTACTCTAACCCGGCACCACACGGGGACTGTGACTACTGTCTTTATGTCTCGCTGCATTAGAAAACAGGAATATCGGGTGTAAGAGACAGCGTCCCGGAAACTAATAGGAGTTAATCAGTCAACGATACGGAACAACATTCACCAGGAAATTATTTCAGGAGATGAAAAACAAATTTGACTTTTCCATCCAAAATCAGACAGTTTGCATGGAAAAGCACTTTTTTTAAATTTCCTGGTGATAGTCGTTCAGTTTCGTTGACTGATCAACCTGTAGCAGTTTGCGGGACGCAGTCCCTTACACCTCGTATACTTATGCCACAGTAAGAAAATGTACTAATTATCGCAAAATATTATTCCTACATAAGAAAGTAGACGATGAGTAAAAAAAGGCAAAAGCTGGTTGTATTTTTTATTCCTTTCTTGGCGTAAAATAAAATTGTATAAGGTCACTAATAACAGCCAAAAGTTACTAACGACACTTTTCCCAACTTGGGACCTAAGTTCACAAAGAGACTGATTTTGCTCAGTTTTCTCCTGGAAAAATTGGTATTCTTAACCTGATATTTTTTAACCTTAATCAGGCCCTTTGTGATATATAACACAAACTTTTCAAACTGCCGTTTTAACCAGCGGTTTAATGAGTTTCCCGTGGGAATCATTTATTTTCTTAACCATTATTTAATTAACTTTGCTCCTGACGCGATTTAATGAAATCTTTCAGCATTAAAAAACTACTAGCACAAAATAGTAGCTTTTTAATGCTGAAAGATTTCATTAAATCGCGTCAGGAGCAAAGTTAATTATTTACAATCAAAACTTTCTTAGACGTTTGGTTTGACTTAGAGTTCTATTTTAACTTAGAATTTCATCTATTTCTATGGGTTTCCATAACATTCATATATATTGCACTGTGTTTAAAATGTCACATCATCAACTTGATAAAAATCATTAGCTCTTTCCAGAATGTCTCGTACAATATATCATCCAACGTTCCCCTTTTCACCATCTTGACGAAGTGACACGTTGCAAAAGCAAGCAATATATTTTGACTTTCAAGATATTTCCGGACTCTATAAGGAGACAGAGATGGATGGATAGGCCATCAATACAAAAGAAATGAAAATAAATGGAACAATGGGAAAAGAATGGCATTGAATTTAAATATTTAGATAATGGATGGTTGGTTATCTTAAATCTTCTTAAGCACACGAATAAGAGCGTTAGAATTTTAATTTTGTTATTTTATTTTTTATTATAAATTTGTAAGTTTGCTTTTGACTCTAGACACTAGGTCAGGGATGACCGTGACAGAGTCAACGATGAAGCGAGTTCTCCCAGAAGATGCCTGTTATGGCACTGGCAATATCACGCATCGACGGAAAATAGCAAGCTGTTTGACGCAGGACTCCTGTGAGAGGGTGGTTGCGAGCCAGGTGGCCCACTGCGGAGCCTACCACCGCTTTGTAGTGATCGTTCACATGCAATATCGTCTTATTCACAGGCAAGCCTGTGTTGCCGTTGCCCAGGGAGGACCACTAAGAGGTAGATCCCATTCTACTCCTAAACTTCTTCAATTCATTGACATCATCATTATCATGCATGAATGATGTGATACTGATATTCCACATGATTTAAAATCTTTAACGTCAAATAATTTTGAATGTCACACTGTTTCAATGTTACACCCTCAATAATATTTTATTTTTTAGATTCAAATGTGACATTTACGTAATCAAAAATATTCCCAAAAGGACTGCGAATACGTGACAAAAATATCGACGTAAACTAAATTGAATCAAACGTAGCAATAAATGTGGCTTTTTCTCTTGTCACCTCAGACTACACGACGAGCTATATTCAAAATCAGGGGGCACGGCAGTGTCTGTGCTAAGTCACGAAGTGCAGCAAGTATACAACCGTGATATACGAGTAACCGTATCACGACACACTGTCGTCCGACAGATATTCAAATGACAGAATTTTTGCCGGACCCAGCCATTAATCTTTGGTCGATTCTTCGATAAATATTTGAGCGATTCTACTTTTGATACTCTACGAATGAAATAGCACTTTTATGATTTTATTTTCGGTCATTGATTTGCATTTTCTCTTTAGATCAAACTACATTTTATCAGTAGGGTCTTGCCCTTTTTTACACAATGTCTTGTTGAGATTTTATTTTCCGCCTTCCCTACTAAGCCGATATTGCTTACGTAACTTACGCCAGAGCCGTCGACTTGTCCATTTAAGTGACTTTCCATTGTGAAAATATCAAATAAAGGAAGACAGACCAGACCTGCATTATACCTACAGCTAGGATCACGGAAATTTATGAATTCTACTTATATAACTGGATTATACTTTGACATTTTGCGTTTCTAAATTGAGTTAAAGTAATAACTAAATTGAGTGACTATGATTGTACATGGTGTAGACAAACTATTATATAAATTTTCGATTTAATTTAAATCATTTTATACTCTTTTCAATTTGTATTCTATTTGTAATTGCTAAACAGGAGAACTTTTACTTTCATAGATAAAAGACCATCTTTCTATGTACCTTGTTTAATGGCGAATAAATGATTATTTTATCTTATTGTGTCATACATGAATTAAAATCATAAAAGATAATTTAAGACCTCATTTTTTATTATGGCATCTTCTTTTACATATGAATTTTACAAGGTGCGTTGTAATACTGACACAAAGCTTATGTTCTCCGATGTCAAAGCTACAATCTACAATCAATATGATGGCATTTCATCGCTATTCGTGCTATGTGGATGATATTGCCTATTATTACGTGATCATACATGTAGGAGGCAACTTGTCTTAAGGAGTGGCTCATTGTGCTAAATTCTACAATAGTAGCAATGATAGGTTTTAATTCTTGCTGTAGGATATTTTATGAAATAAAATTGTAGAGAAAAATATGCATACCTTCTTAGTTAGGTACATACATACATATAATCACGCCTTTTCTTTATCGTTATTCTTAATCGTTATCCCTAATGGGGTAGGCAGAGCGCTAACGACCCAAAGGTCGTTTCGCCACGTCTGACAAAGTTTTGAGGGTTATTTAAGATAGATCCGCAGGTACATTGCTGCAGTGACAGTTAGTAATTAAAATTCTTAGTTAGGTAATTAAAGAAAGCAGTACCGAATACTAACACCGCACCGGAAGTATTTAATGACTAGCTTTCCGGAAAGTGATATTAGCTATTTTGAGTGTGTTTTCCTTTTAGAAAAAAAACAGTACTTTTACACACACAGTATTTTTTTGCTGTAACGTTTAAACATAGCGTTTTAATAATAATTTTAAGGGCACGTGTCCACGTGTTTCGTCATAAAGTCACAATCTTGATAAACGATCGCAAGTTCGTAGAAAGAGAAAAATAATTACGGCAACAAAATGAAAAACAAACTTTTTTATAAAATGACTAACCTTCCGTCGTTCCACAATTAAAAAGCAACTTTTAAAAGTCTTCTTGTTCATATTTAAGCACGGATGCAAACGGTAACAAAGGTAGACTCTTTTTAAATGTTATTTAGTGGCACTGGCAACTAAGCATACGGCCCACCTGATGGTATGCAGCAACGTAGCCTACAACACCTACTTCTATCCCACTAAATCCTAGTGAAATAGCAGACTGCCTTGCACACCGTGAGTCTTAAGGATTTTTTCTTGTGCCAGTAATTTCACTAGCTCACTTGCCCTTTAGACCGAAACACAGAAGTGCGACCACTTCTGCTTGGCGGCAGAAATAAGCGACTGGATTGGCTTTGCACAAAATCCTACCATTTTCAAGACTGACCATTAAAATACACGTTTTAATACTTAAATAATAGAATACTAAAAAATAGCAATGCTATTCAAGTGAAGTTGGCTGCAACGGAAGACGGAAGTTATAATTACGAACAATAATAAATTATTAGTAATGGGTGATTATTCAAAACATCAACATCAAATACGTTTGATCCTACAATATACGCCGGATCTGATAATTAGAAGTTGATTGATCCAAAGGCGAATATAATAATTTACATATTTAGAAACTCTAAGGGCCTAGAAACAACTTTCTTTAATCAAAGTTTATTCAGAAACGAAATAAACCGAAAAATTACAGAATTGTAATTTGCGTCTATTTACTTCGCAAAAGTATTAGTACTTCTGTATTAGATCAGAACATCTTGTAGTTGAAGAGATTTTGCAAAGTCACTACATAGCATAAAACAAAGTCACTTTCTCTATCCCTATATCCCTATGTATGCATAAATCTTTAAAAGTACGTAACGGATTTTGATGCGGTTTCTTTTAATGGATAGAGTGATTCAAGAGGAAGTTTTATATGTATAATACATGCATAATATAGTAGAGAAACACTGACAATTTCCGTGCGTAGCCGGGGCGGGTCGCTAGTTAGGCCCATAATACACTCAGTGTCGACTGAGTAAAATAGTGAAAGTTATTATTATTAGGGACGGTCCATACTATTAGGATGACTGTATGCTTGGTTGTTATTGTTACTTTGTGGTGCAAAAAAACTTTAATAGGAATATTCATAAAAATACATCCCGTATATCCGAACATTTGCACTCGTTAAAATTCATTGTATAATGTGCTGAATTCCACACAATTACGATTTAGGCAACTACGAAATTTAGTACCTACCTATCGTAAATCAGCTACTAAATAGACTGATACGCCATTTTTGGGCTTTCGCTAAATTAGTTGGAAAATTTGTAGAGAAATACGTTTATATTTGTATCTTTAGGTATACTCGCCGCTCGAGACTGGCTTGCGATTATTAAACAAGGTGGAGAGAGACATTGATATTTTCAATTACTCTTTGCGGAAGTTCACAGAAACGGCACCGAATTGTTTTTCAATTGAATACTATTTTATAACTAATGTAAGTAATATATATATATATATGTAAAAATCGGTTAAGGTTCTGTAAATAAATAAAAAAAAAATATCTTATTCTTAACATCCGTCTACATAATAAACATTAGTAGATTTTTTACGGCAATTACAGAGACAACTTAATGCTGATCTTGCCATATAATCCGATTAAACAACTTTTAAAATGCAACTACATAATGAATCCGCGATCTAAATTTTCGAACAGTTCAGTTTTGTTTTCTTTTTGTTTTTAAACAAAATTATTGCTAAAAGAAAATGTAATATTTACTCAGAAAATGAAATATTTAAAATTAATTTACAATTAATTTTCATAAACTACAAAAGCAGTTTCTTCAATCTAGAAGCGGTCTTTGCCTCTTCTTAGTACAATGCAAAAAAATATCATTCCACTTCATTATGAACAGAAAAAGGCTATGAAAAAATTTTTTATATATTTAACTGCGAGCGTCTGTGATGTTGAGATGCGGGTAGCCTTTATCTATCTACATAATATAGTCTTGTCTTTACAACAAAGTTCATAAAACCTGAATGCTTCATTACTCTCTTCTCTCCTCTATCCAGGTACCTATATCTATACCTGATGTAAGGGACAGCGTACCGGAAACTAGTTAGGGTTACTGAGGGTTTCAGTATATTGTAATTTAGGCGATGGGCTGACAACCTATCACTACAGCAGTATACGTATAAACCTATCTTAAATAACCCTCAAAACTTTGTCAGACGTGGCGGAACGACCTTTGTTTACGTCGTTTACGTTCTGCTTACCCCATAAGGGATAAAGGCGTGATTATATGATTAGGTAAGGATTAGAATTATTTAGTCAGTCTACTAAACTGGAAAACTTTCATAAGAAAATTCTTTTAGAAAATTATTAAATAATTAGGATTTCTCATACAAATCTTGTCTGATCAGGGTGGTCATTTTGCATTCTAAAGTGTTTTTTTTTTCATTTCCTGGTAAAAGTTGTTCAGTTTCGTTGACTAAGCAACCCATATCAGTTCGCGGTACGCGCTGTCCCTCACACCCGGTATACTCTGAAAGCCTTCCAATATTTACTGAATATGAATAGACCTATTTTTGGGCTCAATCTCACCATACGGCGCGTCTCAATTTGGTATTTTTGCCACCGCGATATCTCCACCACGTTTAAGGCTAGATAGAAGATTCCAGAGGTAACAACAGTAATTTCCATGTTTGACTGTGAACGAGAGAAAAACATAGAATGTGCCATCTGCATTTCTTCCTGGGTATGCTGTAAAAACCAGCTAAGGGATCCGAAGGTTTCTGTATATTGCAATTTAGGAGATAGGCTGACAACCTGTCACAACTGTAATATACCTACAAATTTATTAATAAATAACCGTCAAAACTTTGTCAGACGTGGCGGAACCCTTGTTTAGGTCGTTTACGCTTTGCCTACCCCATTAGGGATAAAGGCGTGAATATATGTATGTATGTAACAAGAGTAGTGTTACCAGACATGAGATTATGCAAAAGTGGTCAATCTGAACACGATAATAGATTTTTGGACAAGTAACGAGCAATTGCTGGACGTCAAACGGCACTGTCTTCCTCAGAGAAAAGGAAGGAGCGCCTGTTCTTAAAATCGAACAACAATCCGATCTTCCATCCGCGCTACAAAAATGACTTAGCCTCTTGCATTTTGTTAATTTTATTATTTACCTTCATCTATTTAAATTTTCCTTTTTTGTTACAAACATCACAAATATAACTCACATTTCTCTGAATAACCCTTCACACACACACACCTACTTGAAACATTCACAACAAAATACATTTTCAATTATTATACCACTCTTCTCTGACGCAAATTTTATTTATTATGTAAAATGGCTAACATTAATATTGTTCTAACCGACATTGACAATGTCTCCTTTTTTGAGTCACATTTTTTTAAACCTGAAGAGTGTAACTCTTTGATTAAACACAACCGTAAGACTATTAACATGATCGCCCAAAATATTCGTAGCATCAATGCCAACATGGCCAGCTTCATCACTTTACTAGAGAGAACTTCGATAAACTGTGATCCTATCATTCTTACCGAGTGCTGGCTTTCTTGCAATAACAGTATTCCGGCTTTGCCAGGTTATAATGTTTTTCAATCCTCCATGACGTTTAATCAGAACGATGGCGTAGTGGTCTACGTAAATAACGCTATCACCAATGTTGCAGTGGAAGAACCAACAGTTTCGGAAACAAACTGCTTGGTAATAAAGTTGGGAAATCAAGTAGCTATAGTAGCAATTTATAGACCACCTGCTTTTACTCGATTTGAAAACTTTTTAGTTTCGCTAGACAAGTTGCTTACAAGCCTTTCAGCTTTCACTTCTGTAGTCGTTATAGGAGACATTAATATTGATATCTTGCCAGAAAATACGGAACATGCCTCTTTGGACTATCAGGACTTAATAGCGAACCATGGCCTTTTTCGGGCCACTTTTTTATAACACGGCCTGATAGTGGGACATGTATCGACCACGCTATCATAAAATCAAGCTCTCCAGCTAAAACTTTGGTTATAGACTCTACTGTTACTGATCACTACGCCATCATCTTTTCCTTAGAAACAAGCTTCTCTTTTCCAACTAGGTCGGTAACTAAGATTGACTACACTAAACTTGACATTGAAATGAAAATTATTAATTTTGATTTAGTCTACACCACTTCTGATGTAAACTTAGCCACTCAATATTTGGTAGATCCTATAAAAACAGCAATTACTGTTAGCTCTACTGTATCCAAAGTGTCTCGAAAACGGCGTACATTAAAGCCTTGGATGACTCCAGGCATCTTACGTTGTTTGAGACAAAGAGATAGACTACAAAAAATTGAGAAGTAACCCGGATGATGATATTTTATTAATATCTTACAGAAGGTACAGAAATTATTGTAAATCACTTTTAACTAGAGCAAAAAGATAATATGAAAGAAATGAGTTCCAAAAGGCTGGATATGATAGTAGGCGCGTTTGAGAAGTCGTAGGTAAAGTTACCAACTTTAAAAAATCGAAAGCATCGTCAAATAACCTTTTAAATTTGGATAAAACTTCTTTAAGTTCTGTAAACAGAGTTAATGAGTTATTTGTGAGCATTGGTACAAAACTTCTACAGAATATACCTCTAAATACTGGATTTGTTTCTTTAAATTCGCAATATACGACACATGTACGTCCTAATTCTTTCGTTATGTTAGATACTGATCTACTAGAGGTTGAGCGTTTAATAAACTCCCTAAAAGCAGACTGCGCGGTAGGTTGGGATCAAATATCAGGAGGTATTATTCGTAGATATAAAGATCTTCTTTTGGAACCTATCACTTACATTTGCAACTTATGTTTGGTATCCGGTGTTTTTCCTGAATATTTTAAAAGAGCTGTTGTCTTTCCGATATACAAGAATGGTGATCGAAGCCGTGTTAATAACTATAGGCCGATTTCGGTACTACCAGCACTTTCCAAGATATTGTAGCGAATAATCAATTCTAGATTTGTAAAATTTCTGGAAGATGCTAAGTTGCTCTCCAACAATCAGTTTGGTTTTCGCAAGGGTAAGTCAACGGCTGACGCCGTACACGACCTGGTTAACCACGTGGTCATGAGCATGGACAAGTCTCAAAAGTGTCTTGGGATATTCCTGGATCTGGCCAAGGCTTTTGATACGGTTTCGATCCCCATTCTTCTACAAAAGCTTGAAGGCTTGGGCCTGAGAGGACAACAGCTTGCACTTCTTCAAAGTTATCTGTCCCAAAGATCGCAGTGTGTTAAAATTGAAGCTTTTACGAGTGAATATCTTCCTTTACTCTTGGTGTTCCACAAGGAAGTATTCTTGGACCAACCCTCTTCTTAGTTTATATCAATAGTCTTTGCGAATTGAAACTGCACAACTGTAAGATGTTTTCTTATGCGGACGATACAGCCCTAATATTCACTGGGAAAAACTGGATTGAAGTGTATCAAGCTGCGCAGTTTGGGTTTGACATTGTCAGTGAGTGGCTTAATAATAACATGCTCAGTCTCAATATTGAGAAGACAAAAACTGTGACTTTCTCTATACGCCGCAATACAATTCCTGCCACTGCGCGACTCCGAATCTCTGCCCTCAGTTTCGATGGCTCACAGGTTTCTAGACTTTTGTTAGAATCTGTACATTCTGTAAAGTATCTTGGGACACTTCTTGACGCTAATCTGAGTTTTGAACCATTTCTGAATCTACTGTCAGCACGGGTTCGTCAGCTTATCTACATTTTAAATGTCTTAGGCATGTTGCAAACCCTCATATACTTAAAACTATATACTATGCGCTTGGTCAATCAGTTCTGACCTACCGTATCACTACATGGAGCGGAGCAGCTAAGACTCATATGATTACTGTTGAGCGGGCACAGAGAGCAATCCTCAAGGTTGCAACTTTTAAACCCTACCAATTCCCAACAACAGAGCTCTTCTCTTTTTGTCAGGTCCTCACTGTAAGGCAACTTTTTATTCTCTGGACAGTTCTCAAACAACACACTCACACGCCTTTTGTCAGAGCTATAGATCAGCGAATTCGACCAATCGCTTTTCGAGAAAATCGTCAACCTTTTAGGACTGCATTCGCTCAAAGGTTTTTTTGTTTTCTGGGCTGTTTTCTTTACAACAAAATTCATTGCAGATTCAATACTCACCGCTTAAACAAATATCAATTGAAACAAAAATTGATAGGCTGGTTGCAGTCATTATCCTACGATGACACTGAACTGTTGCTTCAGATTATAGTTTAAAGATATTAAACTGCTTACTAACGTATCTACACATACTCACACACTCCCACACACACACACACACACACACACACACACACACACACACACACACACACACACACACACACATACACACACACACACGCGTGCACTCCTATTTTTTTGTAATGTTTTTGCCCTTATTTTTCTGTTTATTTTGTTTTATTCTTTTTTATTTATGAACTATTAGCATTAGAGTTCCTTGATTTAAAATTGTTGTTATATCCGTTAAGGGGTGGGGCCTGATGACTTGTAGTACAGGTGAAATACCTTTTTCAAGCGTCAGCTCCCACAAAATATTTTTGGTATTTTAGATTAAGTTACAATGTTATCTGTTTTTATATATTTTGTGGAGAGACAATAAACAACATTTATTATTATTATTATTGTTTTCTTTTTGTTTTTCTCGGCTTTCACCGGTAAATACTGGTATACACGGGCCTAAGCCAAGTGTATATCAGGGTTAATAATTGGGTTCTGAGAGTTTTGTGTGGCAGTATCTGGTCGTGTATTCGTCGGCGCGTTTTGAGGTTCTATTTCTATGTTTGGTTCAATGTTTGGCTGCGTGGGGGGTTGTGATATAGAATGATAGGTGGTTTGTGTGGGAGTTTGGGATGAATCTATATGATCTTGTTCACTGTGCAGGAATTTTCGCACTATACGGCACGTATTTAAGATAACGGCTTTTTGTAAAAGGTTGTAGATGTTTGCCGGGAGGTTGAGTGTCTTGAGTGACTGATGAATTTGCTTTGGTATCACGCCTGTTGATGAAAGTACAATCGGGACTATTACTACTTTCTGGAGATGCCATAAACGGGTTATTTCATCTTTAAGTTCGACGTATTTGGTGAGCTTTTCAGATATTGTGTTTTGTAAGTTATGGGTGTTAGGGACTGCTATATCAATTAGGTAACCGGTTTTATTTATCTTATTAATCAAGGTAATGTCCGGTCTGTTATAGTGGATTGTTCTGTCGGTAAGGATGGCACGGTCGAAGTACAGTTTAGTCGTTGAATTTTCTAAAACAGTTTCCGGTATGTATTTATAGTATGGCTGAATAGATGAGATAAAATTATGTTGGTGTGCAAGTTTTTGATGGATGATATTAGCTACTTGGTCGTGTCTATGTTTATAATCAGTTTGGGCTATGGATTTGCAAGCACTTGTTATGTGTTGAATGGTTTCTGGGCAGCTATTGCATTTCCTACATGTGTCTGAAGCTAAAGTCTTTGTTATGTATCTCTGGTAGTTTTTCGTTTCTACTACTTGGTCCTGTATTGCCATAATGAAACCTTCAGTCTCCGGGAATAAATCACCACGACTGAGCCATGCGTTCGACGCATCTCTGTCGACATTACATTGACTCAAGTCGTGGTGATGTCTCCCATGTAGAGACTTTCTGGCCCATTCGGCATGTTTCGTTTTGTCGTCTGTTAGTTTCTCGTTATTTTGTTGTGTGGTGTCTTGTAAGTTTAAAGGGGTTGCTTTAGAGTCATTCTGTATTATTGATTTGTGAAGAGTGGAAGTTTCTGATTTTTGGAAGAAATATTTTCTGAGGTTAATGATTTGCCTATTGTGTAGGTTTGGGATATCAATTAGTCCTCTGCCACCTTCTTTTCTGGGGAGTGTCAGCCTTTGTAGGCAAGATCTGGGGTGGTGTTTACGAAATTTAGTCAGAGTTGTATTTATAGTGCGCTGCATTTATTTAAGATCAGTTTGGGACCATGGTATAATGCCAAAAGAATATGTGAGTATAGGAATACATACATACATAAATCACACCTTTATCCCTATAGTATAGGAATAGCATATGTATTTATAGCTTTGAATGTGTTTCTGGAGTGTAGCTGCGTTTTTAATATGGAGTTGAGTCGGTGTCTAAATGTCCGTTTCAGTTTTTCTTTCGTATCTTTAAAACGTATTTGTAAAGATTGGTTGTATCCTAGGTATTTATATGTGTCCAGTTCATCTAATGGCTCTATTCGTTCTCCAGTTTCTAATGTATAATTATGTTTGTAATTCTGTCCTGCTTTAATTGAATTTATTTTGCATTTATCTAAGCCAAACTCCATATTTATGTCGCGTGAAAATTGTTCTGTAAGCTGGGCTAGCTGGTGAAGTTGTTCTTCATTTTTGGCATATAATTTAATGTCATCCATGTAGAGAAGATGGCTTATGTTTTGTCGTCTGTCAGTTTGTTGGTCAATTTCTGCGTAATTTAACTGATATCCTAGTGTGGTCGAATTGAGAATGTCTGAAAGTGGGTTTAGAGCAAGGCAAAACCATAGAGGACTCAATGCATCTCCTTGGAATATGCCTCGCTGTATTTTTATCGGTTCAGTCTGTATTGAGTGTGTTGGGGTGGTCAGTTTAAGTCTAGTTGTCCAGTTTTCCATACTTTTCTTTAGAAGATTAACAATTTTTGGATGTATTTTGTAGATATCAAGTATTTTTAATAACCAGGAATGTGGGACAGAGTCGTAGGCTTTTTTGTAATCAATGTACATGCTGTGTAAATCGGATTTATGTTTTTGAACCTGTTTTAATATAACAGAGTCGATGACTAGCTGTTCTTTACAGCCTTGGCTGAACTTACGGCATCCTTTTTGTTGCTCAGCTAGAATGTTGTTTGCATCAACGTGGCTGTATATTAATTGAGATATACAGGCGGTAAGAATTTTATATAGAGTTTGTAAACAAGTGATAGGTCGGTATTTTGCTGGGTTGGTAGGGTCATTTCGGTCTTTTTGTATCATATAAGTAGTTCCTGTAGTAATGTAGGGTGGTATTAAACTTGGGTTGTCCACGAAGTTGTTTAGGTGATTGTGTAAATATCCGTGTAAACTAGTGAATTTTTTATACCAATAGCTGTGTATGTTGTCTGAACCCGGTGCTTTCCAATTGTGAAGATTACGGAAAACTTTAATAAAGATATCAATTGGTATATGATCAAATTGCATTTCAATGGTGGCTGCATGATTTTCAATTTCTGTTTCAATCCATTCAGCTTGTGCATTATGTTGAACAGGTTGTTCCCATATTCCAGCCCAAAAAGTTTTTAGATCTTGTGGATCTGGGGTAACGTCTATATTATTGGGATCGCTGTTTTCTTGTGTGTTTGATGAATTCTGTCTTAAACTACGATAGAAATGTTTTTCATTGTTTTTAAACTGGTTGTTTTGTTGCTTTCGTGATGTGCATGCGGTGTATCTATGAAGTCGTCCTGTAATTACTGCTAGTTTTTGTTTGAGTGTGTCTAGTGTGTGTGTGAGTTGTGTGTTAGGTTCTTCATGAGTGGAATGGATTCTATATTGCTCTTTTATGCCTTCTACTTTTCTTTCTAGATATTTGCTTCTATTGCCGTTAACGAATTGTGTTAGTCTGCTTATATTTGTTCGCAAGCTTTCAAGCCTACGTTCCAATCGTGTTTGCCAATGAGGTTTGTGTTGTTTTTGAGATGGTTGAGATCTGTCAGCAGGTTCCAGAGATACCTTTGCTCCGTTTATTTTAGCAGCTGTCCATGCTGCACAATATATTGCAGTTTGTAGTGTATTGAAATTTGTTTCTAAGCTAACCTTCTCAGGAAGCGTTATTCTATTTAAGTAGTCAACTATGGATGCCAATTTTTTGGATGTCTTTTGTTTAGGTATGTAGGGTCTGGCTGTAGGGTCTGTGTCTCTAAAGTGCTCAAATGATTGTTCGAATGTTTCATCTATTTGGGGGTCTCTTTTAGGGTTTTGTTGGTCTGCTAATGGTTCTTCAGGAAGGTTTAGTTCAATGCTATTGAGAAATTCAGTTTCAGTGTCCAAGGAGTTCCGTTCGTGTGCGGTATTATGCATTGAAGTATTATTGTCTCTGTCGTTGTCTAAGTGATTAACAGTCATTGCAAGTTCTTCTGCTACTTGTTGCTTTATTGTATTAAGTCTATCTTTATCAATATATTTGTTGTATAATATTGCCCTTCTCTGATCAGAAACTCTTTGTTCAGTTACATGCGCCATCGACGGAAAAGCGGCGATAAAAGCTTCATGTAACGGTTTTCGGTAGGTAGTTCTGTTTGTGTCCAATTGTGTAATTATGTAGTATGATCGCATTATTGATTCGTTATGTTCATTACTCCATCTCATACGAGTCGTATTTTGGGATGTGGATATTTGTGTGGTATGTGAGATAGGTGTAAGTTCATTGTGTTGTGTTCGAATAGTAGGTGTGTGGGTTTCAATTTGCATTTGCTGGCTGGAAATACTTCTTTCTATGGAAGATAATTCGTTTCTAACGTCTTTATAGATTTGGTCTATTGTAGTTTGTGGAAGCAATTTAATTCGGACTATAGCTCTACGTTGGTCACCTAATCTCTGTCGGCTGACTTGCATGTCTGGGTATTTTTCGGTGAATTTCAGGTGTAATGGTTCCAGGTAGGTTTTTGTATCAGTATCAAGTGCGGTAAGTTGGAGGTAGGTGCGCAGTATGAACTTATTAATTTCAGGTGTTCATCGCCTGCGCGTAGAAGAAACACTCGGAGTGGGTGCAAGTTCTAAGTCAGGGGTGACTTCTTGCACAACATCCCCGAGCGTGCTTGAAGATGACAAGGTAGATGTTTGCCTTGTCATATATGAGGGGCGAGTCGAAGGGATGGATGAAAATAAAGATATGGTATCATCGCCCGAAGATTCGGCTGTCGCATCTTCACCGTGAGCCCGCCTGCTCAGCCCCCGGCGTCCGGCTGTAACATGTTTTGTGACGGGAGCCCGCCTGCTCAACTCCTCGCCACCGATGTCCCTTGAACTGAGGCACCCAGCATCGGCTCCAGGTGCGCCCCGGCGACCCCCGGGTAGCGGCCGAAGATTATACTTACTTTTTCTGTGCTCCATAATGTTTGGGTTGGAAATGATTGGTTTAGAGAGGGTGTAACCTAGATGTTATTGGGTTTAGTAAAAAGTATCTCCCATCTGGGGTTATTGATCGAGATGTGCTGATCGTGTAAACGTGCCTGCTCTCTTTAAGCCCCCCCACCACGACAAGGTTCATTCCCTTGGGGGGGTTATTATTATTATTATTATAATGAAACCAGTGAACCATTCGAATCTTAAAAAAACACATCTACATATTATTATTTGGATCTGTTCTTGATCTTTTCATTTAAAGAATAATAGCATGATGACATTGGGCTCGATTCTAGATTCCACCGGCTAAAACTAAAAATAAAATATATCTGTCAAAATAACAAAATTGAAAAAGGTCAGGAGATTTGTACTCTATGGTTTAACACTTTGTCCGCTAGATTTTGACGCGCTTTTGCACGTTTCCCCAGTATTTCTGTCAATTTTATCCGCCGTATCATATTATGACGGCGGATAAAAATGACGACGCATAAAACCACCGACTATAAATCAAAAACCGGCGAGAAAAATCTCCTGTCCTTTTCCAATGTTTTAAGTACAAAAGTGATAAATAGATTTTAATTTTAGTTTTAGCCGGCAAACCTAGAATCGAGTCTAATGACTGATTCCTATAATCTACCTACCAGTGATTAAATTATGCTAGTATTATGCCGGTTTATACTCATGATACTGATACTCTGAAGAAAACCTACCAGTGATTTCATTATGCGAGTATTAGGTCGGTTTATACTGATGATACTGATACTCTGAAGATTATTTACAAAATAACTACAGCCGGTGAGCTTCTAATATTCAGGTCACAGTTTAATCCCTAATTCAAAATATGATCTGAATGGTAAATTGTGGTAGCGTGTAATTGGTTCGTAGTATTGTAATTAAGATTGTAAAATAAGCTACGTTTCCGAAACAAAAGGAATAATCATATTTACTATTACATATTTCTTTATAATCTGGTAGCACTAACAGGAGAGTTTAACAGATTCAAATATTCGTATATATTATTTATTTTGTACAAAAAAGTTTACAACTTAATCATTATCTGTATAAAATAAAGAGATCTCTTCCAGCCAACCTGTAAAGCTAAATATGAGGTAAAAATGGGACAAAACTGTACGTACAGCCCAGTTTAATCCCTGATGAATTGCATCTGTTTAGGTAACTAATAAACATAAACATACATAAACAAACATATATTCCCGCCTTTTTCCCTTACGGGGTAGGCAGAGCGTAAAACGCTTAGTGAAAGCTTTTACGCCACGTCTGACGAATATTGAGGGCAATTTTACATGGTAACGTGTATCGCTATAGTGACAGGTTGTCAGCCCATCGCTTAAATTACAATACACTGCGACTCTCGAATCCATATTGCTGACTTCTACAGCATGCCCTTCCTCTCAGGAAGGGCAGCTAGAACATTCTATGTTTTTCTTTCGCTCCCAGTCCAGCATGGAAGTAACTAATAAACAATATGAAAAATAAGATGTATACCAAAATCTTCTTCTTTTGTCGTGTGGGTTTCGAGTCGATCGACTTCATGATCCCTGGTGTGGCGTCAGAGGTATTCCTTAATATAAAGTCTATTTTTAGTCATGCTGTCCTGGGAGCGAGTGAAAAACATAGAATGTGCCAGCTGCATTTCCTCCCGGGCGTTCTGTAAAAATCAACTAAGGGATCCGAGGGTTTCAGTATATTGTATTTTAGGCGATAGGCTGACAACCTGTCACTACAGCAATATACCGTCAAATCTATCTAAACTAACCCTCAAAACTTTGTCAGACCTGGCGGAACGACCTTTGTTTAGGTCGTTCACGCTCTGCCTATCCCATTAGGCATATTATAAAGACGTGATATGTATGTTTGTATAAAATCTATTCTAGAGCTGGCAACTCTACCCAGTGACTCCTCAACATTCAGGTCACATTAATCCCTAGTTTCTGAGCGCTGCCGAGATTCGGCCCGCTGAGGTGTCTTTAGCATCACAATGCCCAGCTTAATCCATTCAAGCTTACTTAGCTAAGTGCTGGCCTTTGAAGCAAGATTCTCTGTTCTCTGCTCTTCCGAATTTGACGAGTTTCACCTGGCCGGTAGTATGAAAGGGACTTGCATTTTCATTTTGAACTAAAATTGACAAATAAAATCGTCGTAGCAAGCTAGATCTAATAGATACTTTCACGTCGTCCGTGCGGGATTAGGAGAAACTAAATAATTATTTTGAAAGTAACAGCTGTTTCAATTTCTGAACATACCTACTAAGAATCCGAGGGTTACGGTATTAGTTCTGCAATTTAATTTTAATTTCCATGCAGGACTGGGAGCGAAATAAAAACATTGAATGCGCCAGCTGCATTTCCTCCCGGGCATGCTGTAAGAACCAGCTAAGGGATCCGTGGGTTTTAGTATACCGCAATTAAGGCGATGGGCTGACAACCTAATTACAGCAATATACCTACAAATCTATCTTAAATAACTGTCAATACTTTGTCAGACGTGGCGGAACGACCTTTGTTTAGGTTATTTACCATTAGGGATAAAAGCGTGATTATATGTATGTATGTATATTGTATATATGTAATTTTATTGTACCTATTCGTGAATATCCCTTTTCAAACTAGCACAGGTGATGAAAAGGTATTAAAGCCGGTATTGATTTTATGCATGTAACTCTGTAGATAAATTCATGATCCTAACAGGAAATGTATATTGTTGATTTTTCTGCTAATTAATGTCGGTTTGATCCTTTGAAATGTTTCCAGGTATTTTGTATTACATTTGAGGTAATTAATTAAGTTGATTTTGGCCAATGAACATAAATTCGACTAAACACCTAACAAATTAATTTCTTCTATGCTCGACTAGGAGCGATAGAAAAACATAGAATGTACCAGCTGCATCTCCTCCCGGGCATGCTGTAAAAACCATCATCTTAAACAACACTCAAAACTTGTCAGACGTAGCGGGACGATCTTTGTTTGGGTTGTTGACGCTCTGCCAACCCCATTAGGAATAAAGACGTGATTGTATGTATGTGTGTAAATTACGTGATTTAAACAGGTTTGGCTTAAAAACTTAGTTTTTAAAATAATGATAACCTTTTTTCTTCAAAGTGAGAAAGCTTACTGTTTATCTGTTTTAGTTGCGTATACTATGATTCTGCTTTGGTTAACAATAGACATTGACAGTTTTATATTTGCGGTTGTGAATCAAGGTATCCTTGTAGTTAATGCTAGGACCGTCTGCGGGCACCAAACGCAAACGTGTCTGCAAACTTATAATTTGCAGCTGACTGGTCCAATCTTGCAATGAAAACCTATGTTATTCCTCTGTTCGTAGCCGCAATGTACAGTTGTCGGAGATGTTGTTTACTGCTTGATAGTCCTCATGATCGGAACATACCCAGCGATGATTTGTAATATGTGAGTTTTTATAAATTTAGTTTACTCGGCTTTTTTCTTTAATTAAAACTAGAAGTGCAAACGGATTGAAGGACCTGGTACCTCATAGTACAAGGGATCCTAGTTTGAGGACCAGGAACCATAGATATATTTGTTAAGTATAAATGTAAGTCTAGCTATAACTCGCAAATGTACAAGTTGTTACAAATAAATAGATTTTTGTTTTTTTGTTTTGTTTGTTACTAAATGTTTTTTTTTGTGTCAAGTGTTTTTATACCTAAAAGTTTTTTCTCTATTATCAAATTCTATTTGAAACTTAAAAAGCACTTTTATTTGTAAATACTTGTGGCTCAAAGGTTTGCTTTTACCAGCGACGATATGGAGTCGATTCGTATTCCGTACATGCCTCACAGGCGTAAGGACATCTAGGTCGAATATCTTTTAAAAACTTCGCGATGGAATGTAAAATTCAATGTAAGCAAATTCTATTTGCAAGTGATGATCCAGTTAACAATTTGATCAAAGCTCAAACTGTTAGCAGCATATTTTTGTTCTACGCGATATGAATATTTTTTATGAGATAATTTTCGACTTCAGTGTCTTGTGAAATTATTGCTGTCGTCAAAACCGTAAAAAGAAGCTGAGAGCGATTTTTTCACAACCTGAAAGGACAAAATTAAAATAATTTAGAATTCTGCCTGATTTGAATAAGAACATAGGTACTTATAAAAATAATGTAAGTAGATTGAAGGTGGCGATAGGGTATTCTAAGTGGCGCCCCTATCAGTAAAATAATCATAATTCACTAAAAACGCAATGAATCGAAAACCGGTTGAACAGACTCAAGTAATAGTAATTAAGATAATTTAGAACCTTATAAATTAGCGATTCATAGTACGTTTTAGGTAGTAACAGGAAGAAAAATTGCGAAAAACGGCTACCAACGGCATGATTTCAACCTTACTTACTACAACGAACAAAGAATCGCTAATTTATAAGGTTCTAAATTATATTCATAACTATAAGATAGATAGATATATTCTCTATTGCACTATTACTTGAGTCTGTTGGATCAGATTTTAGATTCATTGTGTTTTTAGTGAGTTATTTTTTTTTATTGATGGGGGGGGGGGGGGGGTACCACTTAGCTTCTATAGTCACCTGAATGAGAAACAGTTTGTTGAATTGTAAAGCCTGGAGGCCAATGCAATATTTTATGCGCATGCCGCGCTCATATATAATATGTGGCTTTATGTTCACATTAGAGGATATTCGGCTACAAAATAATGCTATGGCGGTTCAATTGAAGCAATATTCATATCACAAACATTAAGTCAAGAAGGTAGTAGAAATACTACTTCACTATATGTGGCAACAATACAAACTTAATTAAACACAAACCAAAGAAAAATGCCACAACCCACAAACCTATACCATAAACAACTCTATTGTTTACTATATACGGACAATCAGACAAAACAATAAAGGTGCCTACGGGTACTTGAATTTTTCGAACAATAGCACTAAGCCGCACCGTGACCCATTCTAACATTCACCATTAAATCTCATTGACCGTAAAGAAATAATTTTGCAGGAGGTTTATTTTAATCATACTTTCCCTCTTATTGTAGGATTTATAGTTGTACTTTTTATGGGATCTAGGTGACGACACTTGATGTTGCTTAATGCAGCAATATACGTACAAATCCATCTTAAATAACCCTCAAAACTTTGTTAGACGTGGCGGAACGACCTTTGTTTAGGTGTTTTACGCTCTGCCTACCCCATTAGGGATAAGGGCGTGATTATGTATGTGTAAACTTGATGTTGATCCTGTTTATTTCACGCAATGCTCTTCTTATTGCTTTCAGCCATGATGCAATCTACATCTTTCAATTTTCATTATCATTCGCTTGCCCTTATCCCATTTACTTGGGGTCGGCGCAGTACGTTTTCCTTTTCCATTCATCCCTGTCATCCGTCAGTTCAACAAAACTCACACCTGTTTTAGACATATCATCTTTCACGCAGTCCATCCATCTTTTCTTTAGTCGTCCTCTCCCAACATATCGATCTACATCTTTCAATTTTCAACACTGAAATATTTTTATGGGTTTAAGTATCTTCCTAAGCAAAATCCTTACGGTTTATGTACGAGTATGATGTAATTGTATCAGAATCTCAGATCGACCAAAAAGTATCGGAATTCTTTCGATGCCGAAACAAAAAGAAATGTAATTTACGGAAGGTCTTAAGGCTATTACTTACCTTATCGCTACTACAATAAAATAAGGGTTGCCAACCGCAATTCATCTTACTGCGATACAAATCGTGGTAATACTTGTTACGAGGCTGATACTGAAACTCTTGAAAGGTCAAATGGTCTGAGGTGTGACTGAGGTTTGATGAACTAGAAGTGGTACTCAAAGGTCCGTAGATGAAAAATGCGAAAGGTGATACGTGGGCGTCGAGAAAACACGACGTTGTAACTCGGGAATCGTGACTCAACCTATACTTTTTACTACTACTGAGCTGTTCTGTGCTCAAACTTAGGCTCGTATTTATAAAGCAATCTCAAATTTGAGAGCAATATTAAGTATGCAAATGCATATTTCTGTACAGAAATGACGTTTCTGATACGGACTCAAACTAGCTGTCAGTCTCAAGTACTGTTTATAATTACGGGCCTAAATAATGTCTTGGCTTGACTGATTAGCGCTGTAATAAAAAATGTTATAGTATAGAACATATATATCAAACTTATTTGACAGATTTTCTTCCATGCTGGACTGGGAGTGATAGAAAAACATAGAATGTGCCAGCTGCATCACCTCCAGAGCATGCTGTAAAAACCAGCTAATGGATTCGAGGGTTATAATATACTGCAATTTTAGGCGATGGGCTGACAACCTGTCTCTAAAGCAATATACGTCATGATCATTTGTAATAATCCTCAAAACTTGTCATACGTGGCGGAACGACCTTTGCTTAGGTCGTTAACGCTTTGCCTACCCCATTAGGGATAAAGGCGTGATTATATGTATGTATGTATTTGACAGATAAGGAGAACATCTACGATATGAAAACTAGCTTCATATTAGCATAGCAACCCTGAAAATAGGTACTAAAACATTAAAATGTTAAAGAGTTGCTAGTATCTAGACTAGTCTTTATGAATTTTTCAGTGTTTTGAAGACCTTGACTTTATATAATATTAACGCTGTGGTGGATATTCTCTTGATATATACATACAGACATATTTGAGGTAGCATTTTAAAATTTTATGATAACTAGAGTTCTGCCTCACAGGTTTTCACGCATCCAAGTTCATTTCTCCCTATTATGATATTTTTTCCGACGGTAAAATGTAGCCTAAAGTATTATTGCATGGACTTTCTGTATGCCTACTCACTAAATTTAAATAAAATCTTTTCATCCTTTTCAGGGTAAAATACTAACTTTCATAAGTTATTTTAACAGCTTGAATGTAATATGATGTCATACAAAATATCACAGGTAAATAAAACGATATTTGAGTTTATAAACATTATCTGAGATAAAATGTAATATCAAATCAAAGAATAACATCTATCTTCACAAAATGTTGAAAATGTTAAACTGGAAATTAATATTTTTGTTACTCTACATATTTGCCTACATGTGCCTTCTAGCAACAGACAGTGGTTCTGTGTAAACACTTCACTTGCTGAGTCATTCATTGATAGTACATCACGGTCAGGTCCTGTCGGAAATGACTAGATTGCTACGAAATTTATAGAGAAAGTAGATGATTGAAGTGAAACAGTTTTTACTGGAGTTTATGGGTAAAGTCAGTTGCTATCCCAGACTTAGCGCCATAGATAGAGGATAAAACTTCCAGGATAGAATGGTCATAGTATTTCTTTTTTAAAACGTTGACATAAATATTGGAAATACATACTTAGTGCGTAAAGAACAGTACTCTGCAAACTGATAGAGGTTGCTCAGTTAACGAAATTGAACAACTTTCACCCGGAAATCAGAAGAAAAAAAAACTGATACAAAATCCACCTCGATCAGACAATTTGTTTGGAAAAGCGAAAAACTTATTTCATTTCCTAAAAAGAATTCCTGGTGAGACAGGTCAGTTTTGTGTACTGAGCAATTCCTAAGTTTATTTTTTATTATTGGTCTCTGTTAATGTTGCATTTTCTTGGCCCCTCAAAATTATTCACTTTCTCTTACTACCATTGGGTTGGCTGGAAGAGATCTCTTCATAGAGATAAGTTCGCCCTTGCACACTATATTTGTAAATTACATTTCTTTTGTGTTTGTGCTATAAAGTATATATATTCCGATCAGTTTGCGGTACTCTGTCCTTTACACTCCGTATTTCGGTGGGCCATCTTCAACCACGGCCATCACGCCTCGAATTACCCTAAGAGAAAAACAAAGACATAAACTTTGTACGGGACGACCTTGACTTTTAAGAGGGACAAAGTTGAGAAAAGTGACTGAGTCACCTCGATAGCAAACCCTTCAGAATTAGGCCTAGTAACCGATGAGTCACGAAACCTTATTTCGTGGAAAATCGTGTCACGTTCTATTGGTGACAGGTATGTAAATTTCTCGAAATACGTAATAGACAATTTCAGTTTATAGAGACAGTTTTCTTCAGTCTGACACCCTTACACGAGTATCACCAAACAAAAAAAAATATTGTCTAAAGAACACTAGGTATTCGATACACATTCAAACCAAGGTACAGCGTCCCGCAAACTGACAGGGGTTGTTCAGTCAACGAAACTGAACAACTATTAGCAGGACATTATGCCAGGAAATGAAAAAAGAAAAATTGCAATTTGTCTGATCGAGGTGATCATTTTGGATGGAAAACTCAAAAATTTGTTTGATCTCCTGAAAGAATTCCTGGTGTAGGTTGTTCAGTTTCGTTTACTGAGCAACCCCTATCAGTTTGCGGACGCTGTCCTCTACACCCCGTTTTAAGCTACTTGGCATGATTTGATGAGTAACTTAAAAAAAGGACTACTCGATTCGAAAGTTCATATAACTTCCACAGCAAAATTATAATTTTTGCATCAGAAGAGAACATACAATATACATACATACAATCACGCCATTATCCCTAATGGGGTCGGCAGAGCGTAAACGACCTAAACAATAGTCGTTCCGCCATGTCTGACATAGTTTTGAGGGTTACTTAAGATAGATTTGTAGGTATATTGCTGTAGTGACAGGTTGTTAGCCCATCACCTAAATTACAATATACTGAATCCTTCGGATCTCTTAGCTGGTTTTTACAGCATGCCCGGTAGGAAATACAGCTGGCACACGCTATGTTTTTCTCTCGCTCCCAGGCCAGCATGGAATTATTTTTAAAGTTCATATAACTTCCACGGCAAAATTACCGTTTTTGCATCAGAACGGAACTCACGCATTATATTAGCTACAGTATAGCGTCACCAGTATAAACGATGTCATTACACACTTTCTACAATTGTCATCATAAACGTAATGAAATCGTCTGCGCATTTCTGTCTGCCAATTGGAAGAGCGGACGTGCCGGCCTTAATAGAAGCTTACATAACTACTATATCGCCCTTATAACGCTACTTCCATGCTGGACTGGGAGCGAGAGAAAAACATAGAATGTGCCATCTGCATTTCTTACCGGGCATGCTGCAAAAACCAGTTAAAGAATCCGAGGGTTTCAGTATACTGTAATTTAGGCGATGGGCTAACAACCTGTCACTACAGCAATATACCTACAAATATATCTTAAATAACCCTCAAAACATTGTCAGACGTGGCGGAACGATCTTTATTTAGGTCGTTTATGCTCTGTCTACCCCATTAGGGATAAAGGCGTGATTACATGTATGTATGTATGTACATAACTACTACATTACTGTTATAACGCTCATCATTTCTAACTGCAAATTGCACTGCTATCTCCATTACCGATGGTGGTTTTTCGGGTGATTTTCGATTGAATTTAAGCTTGCATCAGTCGTATCAGGGTCGGAACTGCCTTCGTGGTCTAGTGGTCTGTGCCATGGGCTGACGACTCCGAGGTCCCGAGTTCGATTCCAAGCGGGGGACAATGACTTTCGTCGTTATTTCTAGTTTGGCTAGACATTGCAAGTGATCACCTGATTGTCCGAAAACTAAGGTGATTCATTTTGTCAGTTGGGCATGTATAGTCAGTCCTGCGTCTCTTTTCTCTCTGTTCATGTCATTCAAGGAATAGAGAGTGCCTATGTGTGTTACGCATATGCTTGGGCACTATAAGCTAGTCCTGTGTAGTTGGCAAATCTCTGGGAGATTGGCCGCCATCACCGAAAATGGGTCGGGAGGTCTATATTATCAGGTTAGGAGTCGATATAGGTCAATCCTGTGTTCCAATTAATTAGTGTTGGGCTTTCATTAGAGACAATAATGCGACACCAGGTTTGTGGTAGTACGTGCTCGGTTTCCCAAATGCGGTTGATATAATAAATGCTGTGTGGTACGAAGGTTTTCTCTGGAAGTATTTATTAGTGTATTCTGTTTAGTATTTGCTTCTTGTGAGCGTGGGTCGCATTTGTAATAACTATTTCTCGTTAATTAGAAATGAGATTATGTTACATACACAGCAGTTGGGATTCGATTTGTTGTGGACATTGATTGAACTACTCGTATATACTCTGACGTCCTGTGCCAAACGCCCTAAATACTGAGATTTAATTTATTTGCATCCTTCCTTACCCAAATCAATTTAACATGTTCGCTGCTTAAAATCCAAGTTCATCATCATTTTCAGCCAACATCCACCAACTGCAGGGTATAATAAGACATCGATTATTTTTTTTTGTTATATTTTGAATGTCATTCATGTCATGTCTAAAGGAAAGATTTCCACGAAAACGCGAAAGTGCAAACATGGCTAATAGGGCAAAAAATTGGTGTAACAAAACAGTTGCATGTAAGAAGGTATTGTAAAAACGCAAAACAAGAAATATTTGTAATGAAACACGTACTTAATGGACGTAATTAAAGAAGAACCGCCGAAATTGGTGGTTTCTATTACAAAACCCTCATTATTTGCGCTACAACGAAGCCCGAATTGAGTTAAACTTCAATTTCACTTCTATTTGACTCATCAAGCAGGTAGTAGGTAATTTAAAGGGGTTATTTTAATATAAATACTGCTTAAATCATGCTCATGAAATTAAAATTACTTTAAAAAAAGATTGATCTCACCTCTTTTCAGCAAAAATGATTATGACTGAGACTTAGGTATAAAATGTATCTTAATTTATGTGTAAGGATTTTGTTTACGTCTGTTTACTAAAGTGCGTTCCTATGTTTTACTAAGCAATTATTAAAATTATATCTAATGGTAATATTTTATTGTATTTGCTATTATGTTACTGTTATGCTAAAGCTAAGAGAGACAAACAAACAGATGGACTTACGAATAATGTTATATTACATGCAGTGTGCGAAAATATTCCTTCTGGGTCGCAGATTTACTTAAGTGCAGCGTGCATAGCATAGAATAACCACTTTCCATCGAGTAGCATGTACTAGTTATGGTACTAGGCTTGTTCCGAGCATTGTTATACTTACACACAATCACGCCTTTATCCCTAATATGGTAGGCAAAGCGTAATCAATCTAAACAAAGGATTGTTATCTGTATTTTAAAAAATGCTACTGAGATTTCTCCTATCCTTTCCCCTTTGCTTGACCTACATTATCTTGGCTTGATGGACTGTTATTGGGTTAACTTAGCGGAAGCTCAGACGATGGAGTTTTCCAACCACGAAGAGAACTCTTGTTAAAGGAAAATTGCAGTTGTAGACGGTAATAGGAAAATAAAACGGATTTTTGTAGTGGAATTGTAGGATAATGGAGTGTTGGTATAGGAACCTATGCGTTGTCGGCTCAACTTAAGTTCTAGATCAAAAGTTGTAGAACAAAAAAGGGCGGCAAATGTTGTAGTCTGCTAGTAATTTAATATATAGTTTCCAGCAAACATCTTGAGCACTGAAAGGGGAAGTGGCGGAAATTATGCGCAATACGAAAAAAATATCTCTTGAATGTTTTCTCTTAGGATCTAAAATGATTTGTGAGACCATTGCTCAGTCATGATGTTGATCTGTATCTAATAAAATTTTGTCCTGAATTTTGATCAGCCACCCTTTCCAGAATCGTCTCCAATAATCAATACTACCGGGATTACTGAGCTTATATGAAAATTGTTCATTCGTTAAGGTGACGATACTAGCCAAGTGGCGCTCCCATTAGTAAAGAAAACATAATTTACTATTTTTCACAGTGAATTGAAAAACCGGACCAAGAAAATCAAGTTAAAGTAATTAAGATAATTTAGAACCATATAAATCAGCGATTCATAGCTCGTTGTAGTAACAGGAAGAAAAATTGCCGTTGGTGGCCATTATTCGCAATTTTTCTTATATAATAACTAGCGACCCGCCCCGGATTCGCACGGAAATCATCAGTGTTTCTGTACTATATTATGCATGTATCATACATATAAACCTTCCTCTTGAATCACTCTATCCAATAAAAGAAACCGCATCAAAATCCGTTGCGTAGTTTTAAAGATCTAAGCATACAAAGGGATTTAGGGACCGAGAAAGCGACTTTGTTTTATACTATGTAGTGTTAAGGTTCTAAATTATCTTAGTTACTTTAACTTGATTCTGTTGGACCGGTTTAACGATTTACTGCGTATTTAGAGAATTATGTTTTTTTACTAATGGGGGCGCCACTTGGCAAGTATCGTCACCTTAAGGCGCGTCACTAACACAAGTATTGCCAAATTCCGCCAAACTCCCTTCCTTCATCTGCGAATGTCTGGGGAAATCACCGGAAGGGGTTGTTACCATACGTGATGCGTCCGACCACGCTTTGAATGCACGCGGCGAAAAAGGGAACTAACGCTGGAGACTTAAAAATGGTGCCGATTCTATTGTAAACACAATATAACTAATTTTATAACCCTGCCAGGAATTAAAAATACCCGTCATGGAGGTACCATAGAGAAGCGATTATACTAAATAAGTCACTTTCTCATTCTATCTCTGTTTTTCTCTATGACAGGTGTGTTTTTAATTCCTGACAGGGCTATAGTTTGATCTTGTCACTTTCTATAATTATAGAAACACAAGACCCGATTATAATCCTGTCTAAGTGACGTTTCACGCCTAAAATAAGGCTGCATGCAATGTGGGGTCATCTTAGCAATATACCTACATCACCTATAATCAGCTGTTGAGTTATCGTCTCTATTTTATTCAAATTATTGACAGTGACAGTATCAAACTAAAATAAATTCAGTTGTGACCACCAAAAAATCGCCCCGAAGTTATTTTTTTATTAATTTCATCACTACATAGTATAAAACAAAGTTGCTTTCTCTGTCCCTATATCCCTATGTATGCATAAATCTGTAAAACTACGCAACGAATTTTCAAGCGGTTTCTTTTAATGGATAGAGTGATTCAAAGGGAAGGTTTATATGTATAATACATGCATAATATAGTAGGAAAACACTGATAATTTCCGTGAGAAGCCGGGGCGGGTCGCTAGTCAAACATATAAACAAGTAACCCTATCTCTGTAGCGGACCGGCCGGGCGAGCGCAGGCAGCGGCTGTGTACGTACCTACAGCGAACGTCGTAGTGTGCGTGTGTGCCTCGCCGCCGTACAGATTTAAAAATAAAACATTTTTATTATTTTATTTCATCTGTTTACTAATTTGTATATCACTAACACACAAAGTCGTTTAAAGGAACGCAGTACCTTTTTAACACGCTGTATAGCGCCCCACCCACGTTCATCGAGAACCGTGTCGTATTGTACATACGTAATTTACAGAAAGCCCCCATCGGGATGGGTAGAGGTAATGCTAACCCATATTTGCCTATTCGTGCGGTTTTGGGAACGCTCACATTGTTAGTTACGCATATTATTTGGTACGTCATGATCATCTGTAATAACCCTCAAAACTTGTCAGACGTGGCGGAACGACCTTTGCTTAGGTCGTTTACGCTCTGCCTACCCCATTAGGGATAAAGGCGTGATTATTTGTATGTATTATTTGGTAGAGTACATACATACATCATACATATAATCATGCTGCATCAGGCAGAGCGTAAACGACTTAAACATAGGTCGTTCCATCACGTCAGACAAAGTTTTGAAGGTTATTTAAGATATATTTGTAGCTTCCATGCTGGCCTGGGAGTGAGAGAAAAACATAGAATGTTCCAGCTGCATTTCCTCCCGAGCATGCTGTAAAAACCAGCTACGGGATCTGAGGGTTTTAGTATATTGTAATTTAGGCGATGGGCTGACAACCTATGACTACAGCAATATACGTATAAATCTATCTTAAAAAACCCTTAAAACTTTGTCAGACGTGGCGAAACGACCTTTGTTTAGGTCGTTTACGCTCTGCCTACCCCATTAGGGATAAAGGCGTGATTATATGTATGATTATATGTATTTGTAGGTATATTGCTGTAGTGACAGGTTGTGAGCCCATCGCCTAAATAACAATATATTGAAACCCTCGGATCCCTGAGCTGATTTTTACTTCATGCGCGGGAGGAAAAGCAGCTGGCATATTCTTTGTTTTCTCTCGCTCCCAGGCCAGCATGAAAATAATGAAGTTTGGTGGAGTAAGAGAGAACTAATTAGTTATGGAATAGGTGAGTAGACCATTTATTAGTTAAGATTTATCGCCATAAGAAAGCTCTTGCTCTTTTTCTTGTTTGCTCTTAAATAAAAACAGTAAACTCCATACGAAGCATCTAAGAGCCAATAAAACGCATCGTAAAGCAACTATGTACTCCAACAAGGCTTTAAAATATATAGAGGTAGAACATGGTTTTTTTTAAAGCAAGACTGTATGTAAGCCGTTTTCATCTTGAAGTATATTCTTCTTTTTAGCGAATGGATTCTCGAGTCGAAGAATGACCCGATATGATAAATCATGGCGTCAGAGTTTTCAAACCAAAGAAATTCTTTCAGGAAGTGTAATTAAAAACGTCTTTACCACACAAAATATCCACCTCAATCACAAAATTTGTATGGAAAACTCAGCTGGTAGTTGTTCAGTTTCGTTGACTGACCAACCCCTATCAGTTTGCGGGACGCTGTCCCTTACTCCCCATAAATATATATGTTGAAGGGGTTATCAAGGGTCTCTCTAGTAGACCGCTTTTTGCAGAATGCGCGAGAAGAGAAGCAGTTGGTATACGTCCGTTTCTTTCACTGCCAGTTCAGCATGGAACAACATTGATACAGAAAATTTACAGCTGACTAATAATTTATATATACACACACACACACACATAATCACGCCTTTATCCCTCAGCTTGGATGTCCCGCCACGTCTGACAAAGTTTTGAGGGTTATTTAAGATAGATTTGTAGGTATATTGCTGTAGTGACAGGTTGTCAGCCCATCACCTTAATTACAATAGACTGAAACCCTCGGATCCCTTAGCTGGTTTTACAGCATGCCCGGGAAGAAATGCATCTGACCCATTCTATGTTTTTCTCTCGCTCCCAGACTAATCTATACATATAATAAATCTCTCGAAAGGTCGTGTCTGTACTGTTTAAAATCATAACACCACGCGTACGGAGTCGCGGGCACAGCTAGTAATCTATACATACCTTTCTGTAAATTTAATTTCTTGTGTAATGTAATAACGAATATACGGGGTGTAAGGGCTAGCGTCCCGCAAACTGATAGGGGTTAGTTAACGGAACTGAACAACAATCTGCAGGATTCTTTTTCAGCAAGTAAAAAAACACATTTGTTTTTCCATACAAATTGTCTGATTTGAGGTGGTAATTTTGTATGGGAAGGTCAAGTATTTGTTGGTCATCCTGTAGGAATTTAATTTAAATTTAAAGGTTGTTCAGTTTCGTTGACTGAGCAACCCCTATCAGTTTGCGGGACGCTGTCCCTTACACCCGATATATAATTTCTAGGGTATAATTCAGCGCTTTACTCTCGAAACTTTATAGAAATTTTAAGTTACAGCTTAACTGTTTCTATAATCTTGCCGGCTATTAAAGCAAAAATTGAACCGTTTTATGGCTAAGATAAAACTTGAGTTATTTTCTAAATTGACTATTACTTTGCAAAAACAAATCTTGTACAAGTGAGATTTTACTTACAAGTATCAGGTTACGAAATTGTTGTTGTCAAAGTTTTATGACATGCGTAAAATGTATCCTATAAAATTCAATTTATAAGTTACAGCCCTGCTAGAAATTAAACCTGTCATAGAGAAAAATAGAGACAGAATACGAGAGGGATCATATTTAATTCTTGGCAGGGCTATACTTTAGGTACCTGATTGTGTAAACGTCATCATCTCATCCCATCTACTTCTGTTTTTGGATCTTCTTTCTTTAGGTGGGAAACTTTTAAACCCTTTTTCCTCTTTTTCTGAAACATGTTTCGCATATTTTTGCTTTTGAATTTATCAAATTCTGTAAAATACAATAGAATATGAAGTTAGGTATTTACTGTAATGAAAGGGTTATAAATATTGCACATCGGTTCAGTTCGGTTTTGTAGAGCATTGTCGTTGTCACTGTAGCATATTGCAAACAAATAACTTCTGACCAAATGTTATACTTCTCTTTTCAAATGTTGATGTGCAATATTTAAGACCCTTACATACTATATTATACTCTTTACTGGGATGTTAGAAGAAAGCCGGTCAGTGACCTATCTCAGCTCAGATGTCACCGCGTCGCGCCGGCGGTCTCTGCTGCACCTATCGACACTGCGGGATCACTAGTGCTGTGACAGTCGATAGTTTTAACAAGCAGTTAGAAGCAAGCCGGTCAGTGACCTATCTCAGCTCAAATGTCACCGCGTCGCGTCGGCTGGCGGTCTCTGCTGCACCTATCGACATTGCGGCATCACTAGTGCTGCAGCAGCACCTGTGACAGTCGATAGATTTTAACAAGCTTAGATACTGATATATCGAAACGTAAATCACCAGATTTATGTTATGTTTATGTTTAACGCCCCTTTTCTTTTTCTTTTTCAGGTAAGAGGCAAAGATAACCACCTTTAATAGTATTGGTAAATATTTGTATCCCTTTATGAAAATACAAAAGGTTCTCAAAACTTAACATAAAAATACTTTATTGCACGTAAGAATACAAATCATAGAATACAACAGATAACAACAAAATACAAGTACAACATAGGCAGCCTTATTGCTATGCATGGAATAAGTTAAGTAGGTATTACTGCCACGTCGTTTTTGGGCTAGATAAGCACAGCAAGTACAATACAATACAAGATACTTTATTGCACAAAGAAACACAAATACATACAGCAGCCTTATTGCTAAAGCAGCAATTTCTACCAGGCAACCTTTGGGTATTAGTAACAAGTACATTAATCAATCATACATATTGGAATACTCGATTCTCGATTCTCCAAGAGCGCAGCGAGGCGGTGACAGCGATCTTTAAAAGTTACACATTTCAGATAGTAATATGAAAATAATTTTAAAAAAATCTAGTACTCATTCACAATATTATTGGTTTATACCTACCTGGAAAACAAGAGCAAGACACGTCTATTTTTTTTATCTTACCAAAAATATCATCGACACATTTGACCGCAGTAACGGCACATCACTATTGGCGCCTTGTTTCATCTCTCGCTATAAATGAGCAGATAGTGAGTAGCTGAATGGCCTCTTTGTAGTAGACATTGCCCACTTTTATGGTTTTTACAGGCGCAGAGAAAAAAAATTGATATAATTGGTCGGAGCTTGGTACATCACTAATGGCGCCTTGTTTCATCTCTCGCTATAAATGAGCAGATAGTGAGTAGCTGAATGGCCTCTTTGTAGTAGATATTGCCCACTTTTATGGTTTTTACAGGCGCAGAAAAAAATATATCGATATAATTGACCGGAGCTTGGTACATCACTATTGCCGCCTTGTTTCATCTCTCGCTATAAATGAGCAGATAGTGAGTAGCTGAATGGCCTCTTTGTAATAGATATTGCCCACTTTTATGGTTTTTACAGGCGCAGAAAAAAATATATCGATATAAGGCCGCAGTTTGGCACATCACTATTGGCGCCTTGTTTCATCTCTCGCTATAAATGAGCAGAGAGTGAGTAGCTGAATGGCCTCTTTGTAGTAGATATTGCCCACTTTTATGGTTTTTATAGGCGCAGAAAAAAATATATCGATATAATTGACCGGAGCTTGGTACATCACTATTGGCGCCTTGTTTCATCTCTCGCTATAAATGAGCAGATAGTGAGTAGCTGAATGGCCTCTTTATAGTAGATATTGCCCACTTTTATGGTTTTTACAGGCGCAGAAAAAATATATCGATATAATTGACCGGAGCTTGGTACATCACTATTGGCGCCTTGTTTCATCTCTCGCTATAAATGAGCAGATAGTGAGTAGCTGAATGGCCTCTTTGTAGTAGATATTGCCCACTTTTATGGTTTTTACAGGCGCAGTTAAACTGCCCGGGCAGGATATTAAAAATTCCTGAACAAACGGAGAGAGATTCAAATAGTTCGCAGCTTACTCAACTTTTTATGCAAAGGTCAGACTGAAAACTCCTTGGGGAAAAGTTTTAAAGGTCTAAACGTCAACTCTTCAAACACAGTACTTGAAATCAATCCTTTGTGACTTACAGGGTAGGTGATCTGAAACGATTGAGTAAAATGTGTTTTCGCACCATCTGACGAATATATACAAAATTAATTTTAGAAATACGTATTGTAACGAAAAACGAATAAACACGATCACACTCATAGCACCCACTAGGTTTCCCTGAATCGGGGTGCCTGTATGGACATACACAAAAACAATCACAAAGTACACCCAGACCCAGAAAGAGACATTTAAATTCACCATTCAAATGTCTGCTCAGTCGGGAATCGAACCCGGGACCCTTTGCGTAGCAGGCATCTGCACTGCTAACTAGGCTATGCGGGTAGTTAACACTGAAATCCTTGGAAAAGTCACTTATGTTCGGTTTTAGATTTTTCTGTTGAACCTGGGATTAATTTAGATTTTATTTTATTTCCGCTCTACGTCGAATGTGTAACTAGAAAAAACATTATATTCTCAGGAAGCTCTAATAAAACAAAACTGGGTTTGTATTAGAAAACTGCCTCCGTGGTCCAGTGGCTAGTGCCATGGACTCCCGATCCGGAGGTTCTGGGTTCAATTCCCAGGGGGGAAACACAAAGTTGATATTTGAGAATTTATCACTTTCTGAATTTTTCCTCAGTTTGGTTAGGACATTGCAGGCTGAATCACTTGATTGTCCGAAAAGAAAAAGATTTCGTGCTTCGGAGGGCACGTTAAGCCGTCGGTCCCGGTCGCTGTCTAACTATCAATAGTGGTCGTTACTCAAACCATGTCAGAGGCCTGATAGTTGTGCTACTAGGCGGTTTTAAAACTCTGACACCAGGGTTCATCGGGTCGATAGACTCGATACCCACTCGACAGAAGATTAGAAAAGAATCGAAGTGGACTTGAAATAAGTAAAACTTTTTCCAAGCGGATGAAAAATCAACTTCGTTTCCAGTAGGCGGGTTGTTAATAAATTTATTTACAAAATAAATAGGGTTAGTGCGAGTTGAACTTGCACCTAACGGGTTCCGTATCCTTACGATATAATAGAGGAGGGACTTTCTAAGAATGTGTTCATATTTACATAGAATGTTCCAGCTGCATTTCCTCACGGGCATGCTGTAAAAACTAGCTAAGCGATCCAAGGGTTTCTGTATATTGCAATTTAGGCGATAGGCTGGCCACCTGTCACTACAGCAATATCTCTCTAGTCTATCTTAAACAACCCTCAAAACTTTGTCAGACGTGGCGGAACGACCTTTGTTTATGTCGTTTATGCTCTGCTTACCCTATTAGGGATAAAGGCGTGATTATATGTGTTAATATTTACCGTTTGGTTATCTTTCTACTCAGGTACATAAGGGTCGTATCAATAAACAGCAATCGAGACTGACATCTAGTTTGAGTACGTATCAGAAATGTCATTAAGACCCATAGTTATAAAGTTATTTCAAGATTGAGAGCAGTATTAAGTATGGATTTGACAAGTCATAATGTACTGAAATTACATTTCTAATACGAACTCAAATTCACTGTCAGTCTCAAGTGCTAATTATAAATATGGACCTTAAGTACAAATAGCCTATCAAATCCATACTTAATATTGCTCTAAATCTTAAGATCGCTTTACAAATACGAGTCATATATTTATATTAATTTGCTAATCCATACGGCATAAGTTTTATGGAATGGATATCCATTATCCAATGTATAGTAGATATTATCCAATCTACGTGGGACACTCAGAAAGATTTGCGACACTAAAAAAAATTGTTCTACAGGTACATATATTTTTATTAAATCTTTTCAAAGTACTCTCCACCAGCCTCTACACAAAGATTCATGCGTCTGAACCAGTTTTTAAAACACTTTTTCCAGTCCGCCATAGACACCTCGTTTACAGCCTGCTCGAACGCAGCCAGCGCATCTGCTGGCGACGAAAATTGTATCCCTTTGAGCTGATTTTTTATTTTTGGAAATAAAAAAAGTCACACGGTGCTAGATCAGGGCTGTAAGGAGGGTGACCCAGGAGTTTGACTGGTGTGCTGTCCAGGAAGTCCCTCGTTTTGAGCGCGGTGTGTGCAGGCGCATTGTCGTGGTGGAGCAGTAGTCCGCGGAGCCCTGTGTTTGGTCGCTTGTTGCTCACAACAGAAAAAACTTCTGGTAAACATTTGGTAGTATACCATTCGGCGTTAATGCTTCTTTGATCTCGTAAGGGAATTGAGGCCAAGTGGCCAGTCAAATTAAAAAAGCTGGCGATCAAAATCTTTCCCCCGCTTCGAGATCGCTTCACTTTGGTAGGCGTTGGTTCATTTTGAAACACCCAAACTGTCGACTGGCGCTTGGTTTCTGGGTCGTATTGATAAATCCAGGACTCATCACCTGTTACGATGTCGTAAACACGCCGAGACGAGCCTGCTTCAAATTTGTTCAGCATATCACGGCACCATTCCACCCGGGCCTGCTTCTGAGCATCGGTGAGGTAGTGCGGCACCCAGCGCGAAACTATCCTCCTCACGCGAAGATGCCCGTGTAGAATCTCGTGAACGCTTCCCGATCCGATCTTTAATATGTGCTGAATCTCCTGATATGTAATTCGCCTATTATCTTGGATTAAATTTTTCACTGTTAGCACGTTTTCTTCCGTAATAGCCGTCAAAGGGCGACCGCTTCTTTCTTCATCCCCCAAGGTTGGTCGACCGCGCCTAAATTCGTTATACCAACGATACACGGTTGCCTTGGAGGGGCTTTCATCCATAAATGCCATTTGAAGTCTATCGAACGATTCATCCGGTTTCAGGCGACACTTGAAATCGTAAAAAATCATGGCTCTAAAATGTTCCGGGCGCAGATCCATTTTTCAGTAAGACACGATACTTTGAATTGGCTTGCAAAAATGTGGAGGGAAATTTTGAAAATGGAACACACATATTTTTACTTACAAGTAATCATTTTTTCAAAAAAGATTCTAACCGGCCAGTCTGCCATATATAAAAACTATTTATCGCATTACTTTCTGAGTGGCCTGGTATAGTACATATTGATACTTTTTTTTTAAGATACAAATAGTTCACTTGACAGCAGCATGGCTACTTTTATTTAGTTTCAGAGAAACTAAACATAAAATAATTCCTAACCTAACCTAACATTCTTAGCATAATAAAGAAAAGCGAAATTGTAATGAAGATGGGCGGAATTCATATAAATCACGCAATTATCCCTAATGGGGTAGGCAGAGCGTAAACGACCTAAACATAGATCGTTCCGCCACATCTGACAAAGTTTTGAGGGTTATTTAAGATAGATTTGTAGGTATATTGCTGTAGTGACAGGTTGCTTAAATCAACTGAATATATTTAAGGCGATGATCAAATAAATTCCGAGAAACTATTTAGTAAGTTTTTTTTATTCGCTAGTTTTCGAGATAACATAGATTCTATAATTAAAAACTAAACAAAAATTGGACATACCGTATATCAAAACACGCACACTACGTGATTGACTGAAGATTGAACGTTGTGTGCGTGTAGTGTAATTACTAGTGACATGGTGGGGGTTATCCAGAGCGTGTTCATATAAAAAAATATTTTTGTTAGGAAAATTTAAAATAAAAACTACTGCACATATTTAATTTAAAATGAGTAAATTCTATTTCTTCCACATAAATATACATACCCTTAAAATATTTGCAGTTGATTTAAAATGACCTTATACAACGTGTAAAAGGGTATTTGCACCGAAAAGGATATGAATCAACTCATAAAACTGAACAACTTTCCCAAAGGAACATAGGTCAAAATAAAATATAAAAGATTGACCTTCCATACAAAATGCATCAGCTAATAGTGCGTGTAGTATGGGGAATAAAACTTTTTTTTGATAGTTTTTCGACCTATGTTCCATTGGGAAAGTTGTTCAGTTTCATAAGGCGGTTGATATCCTTTCGGGTGCATATACCCTTTCTGTTACTCGTTGTATACAGAAACCCTCGGATCTATTAGCTGTTTTTTACAGCATGCCCGGGAGAAAATGCAGCAGCACATTCTGTTTTTCTCTCGCTCCCAGTCCAGCATGAAAATGGACGGAAGAAGATAGAAAATAAGTACCTACATAGTTCAACACGTGCGGATCCCTAAATAAACTTACCTTGGTTTCCTGACGAGATTATGTAGATCTTGGAAGTGGATAGGCAATCTAATTTACGTACAACTTTATATTTTGAGGCTCAACGGATTTAAACAAATACGAGGAAATACAAGCAGCTAGATAAAGGTTTTTTTTAACCTTAGTAAGTTTTAGTTGGTTTTTGAATTTCATATGTACGTTCATTCGGCGCTTTTTCCGTGCTTCGGAAAGCCGTTGGTTCCGATTTATATCGTTTAATACCGTAGATATAAGTCGTTAAGCCATGTGAGAGGCCAGTGCTAAGCATAGGCGGCTTGAAAACTCTGTGCTAATCTAAGATTGGGTCTGGTTTCCCTTCTGTGTTGCGAAGGTCAGATGGCAGTCGCTCTGTGTAAAAACCAGTACCCTTGTTTAATCACCTAGAGAGATGGCCCCGGCCCCGTGGTAGACGAGATAAGACCAGGGAGATGGTGAGTAAGTTTTGGTTGGTAATTTAGTAACCTTAATTTACAATATTGAAATACTGCCCGAAGCGTTATAATGAACTTCAGACATTCACAAATGAATCTTTCTTGCCTGATATCTAAATTATTTATTCAGTCCCATCCATCACCAAACTATATTAGCCTACAAATTTTAAGGTAACTTTGAATTAATGTTATTTAGTTTGAAACGTAGTAAGTCTGGAATTTAGTCAACAGTTGTACAAATGCAAGGTGTATTTAAATAGACAAATGGGTAAGTGAGTCCAGATCTAAAAGCATTGTAGTTCAAACAAAACGTATGTGGTAATTACTTTAAAAGCAAGAAATTATAATCCATGCCTTCTGATCTTAGACTAACGATATGTTGTGGATGTAAGCAAAATAACGACATATTTGGTAACCCAAATCTAACGCGTGTACAGATGCCTATTCCAGTTTTTCATTAGAAGGGGAACAATAAACTGTACCTAAGGATTTGTTTAATCCCATTTCAATCAGGCTTATTTACATTATCAGCTATGACGTGACTCATGAAAGCTTGTGATTGAGACGTGCAAAATATTTTTCTCCACTCAAGACATCCCTTGAGATGCGGCCCTTATTTTCCATGCGATAATTTTATAGCAAGTACCATTTTATAAAAAACAACTTTAAAATATCTTTCTTCTTCCTTGATGTAGGATGAATTAAAAATTTGCTCATATTTTTAGGGCTACCTATACCTTTAGTATTTCCACATCAGTTTTTGAACAAGGGTAAACAAAGTTTCATGTCTTTTAATCGAAGATCTTGTATCTAAAATAACTTTTAGCTATTTTATATGACAACATAGTGAAAAAGTAGTTAAATTCAACTAATTTGCCAACACATATCATTTATATTTTAAATATGTTTTTGAAAAATTAGACATGAAACTTTGTTTACCTTTATTCTAAAACTGAGTTAAATATAATATACGTACACAACCATAGGTTTTGATCTCTAGATATTTTATAATTTAATAACCTACTTTTTAGATAAACCGATTAAAAATAGTTTAATTTACTAGGCTTTTATAGATACAAACTTGATGGTACTAGACGTGACCCGTTCCAGGAATCAAATTTAGGTCACTGAGCTTAGTTCATAGTTTCGGTAGCAGAGATTGAAGTTTGGTAGCGAATTCTTGGAAACTCGACTCAGTCTGGAATGCTAAATTGGACGTATAAACTGCTGAAAATATTCAGCTCGAGTTGCGGAGTGTCAAATTATTTGTCATTATTGATAGCGTCCTCATTATTTTCGGGTTTTATAACGTTTATTCGGCGCTTTTTCCGTGCTTCGGAATGCAAGTTTAGCAGTTGGTCCCGATATCGTAGATATTAGTCGTTAAGCCATTTCAGAGGTCAGTGCTAAGCATTGGCGGCTTGAAAACTCTGACAGCTAGATTGATCACTAACCTGGCAGAAGCCTAATCAAGAATTGGGTCTGGTTTCTGGTTTGCGGAGGTCAGATGGCGGTCGCTCTGTGTAAAAACCAGTGTCCCAGTTCAATCACTAGATAAGTTAGCCGACCCCGTGAGATACGGAGATAATGGAGATAATAGTGTCCTCATCATACATACATAATTATAGTCATTCTTTTATCCCCAATGGGTTCCGCCACGACTGACAAAGTTTAGAGGGTTATTATTTATTTATTTTATTTAAGTGTTTAGATAGATTTGAAGGTATATTGCTGTAGTGACAGGTTGTCAGCCATTCGTCTAAATTGCAATATACTGAAACCCTCGGATCGCTTAGCTGGTTTTTACAGCATGCCCGGGAGTAAATGCAGCTGGCACATTCTATGTTTTTCTCTCGCTCCCAGTGTTCATCATTGACACTGTAAATAACGTATTTTAGGTGCTAGTAACTATTACACGTGCTAAACGATTTGATGATCTCGATATCAGATTAAGGTATTACAAGAACAAATTAATAAATATTATGAATGAACTCTAGTCCCACACTTGACAAATATACGGGAACTAGATATATTTTGCTACAGCTTAGCAGACCCTTAGACATAGAAGTATGAATTTTATGAAGTCTAGGATAGTAAAGATACTTTAGTTGGGACAAGTTATTTGGTGTCGGTATATTGCTAGCTTTAGGCATCCGGAAAAATGCTGATTTACGACGTTCGAACGATAAGATTCTGATATTGCTGACAAATAATACGACATCGCTTTTTCATAATATTATCTACATACACACACATACATATAATTACGCCTTTAACCCTAGTGGGGTAGGCAGAGCGTAAACGACCTAAACCAAGGTCGTTCCGCCACGTCTGACAAAGTTTTGAGGGTTGTTGCTGTAGTGACAGGTTGTCAGCCTATCGCATAAATTGTAATATACAGAAACTATTGGATCCCTTATCTGGTTTTTACAGCATACCTGGATATAGATAATATCTAATACTTCAATGCTGGACTGGGTAAAGAGAAAAACATAGAATGTGCCAGCAGCTCCCCAGTCCAGCATGGAAGTAGTAGATATTATCTATAGAGACTGTTATTTCGCAACTCTGCGAAGATTTGCAGCTAAATGTCAAAGGGAACATTCAGTTCCATTTAAATTGAACCAATACGGGGTGTAAGGGATAGCGTCCCGCAAACTGATAGGAGTTGCTGCGTCAACGATACTGAACAACTTCCACCAATTATTTTTTTAGGAAGTAAAAGAAGAATTGACTTTTCCATACAAAATGTCCACCTCGATCTAAAAATTCATATGAAAAAGACATTTTATTTTACTTCCTGAAAGAATTTCCTGGTGGAAGTTGTTCAGTGTTGTTGATTGAGCAACCCCTATCGGTTTGTGGGACGCTGTCCCTTACAACCAGTATAGCAACAGGATTCGTGTCAAAAAAAATTTCGGGCGTAATTCGATAAAAGCCTTCCGTTGGTTTTTCAAAGTTTCCTAATTTAATTCTATTTGTTAAACCTCTTTCAATTTAGGCGAAGGGCTGACAACCTGTCACTACAGCAATATGCCTACAAATCTATCTTAAATAACCCTCAAATCTTTGTCAGACGTGGTGAAACGACCTTTGTTTAGGTTGTTTGCGCTCTGCCTACCCTATTTGGGATAAAGGCGTGATTATATGTATGTATGTAAATTTTTACTCTAATTCGTTTACAGTTCGTGCAGTAAGGCTTTGGAATCTATTGCCTGCGTCTGTAAGACAAGCTTCTTCATTAGATTCTTTTAAAAAACACCTTATAGCTCACTATCTTTCTCTACCTTAACCGCTTGCACTTGCGTATTTCCCGGAATAATTTGGTTGTAACATTTTCTTTCATTAGTATTATATATATTTATATATGTATTATAGTATTTATGTATTTCTATGTAGGTATAAGTAATTTATATGTATGACTATTTATTGTTATTAATTATATAAATACACCTAAGTAGCTTATTTACTTACCTATACAATATATTGCCTAAAATGTGTACCAGCCCACTAGTTCAACTTTCTTTTTTCCTGTACCCTAAGGTTGCCTGGAAGAAATTGCTGCATAGCAATAAGGCCGCCTATTTGTACTACTATTTGTTTCATTTAATTTTATTTTCTCTTGTGTCTTTTCTGTGCAATAAAGTATATTCTTATCTTATCTTATCTTATGTATGTATGTTAAACCTCTTTTACTGAATTTCCCAAGATAGCTCCAAGATGGTTCCTGGAGTTTACATTCCAATGCAAATATATAATGTACTCGGTATAATATTGTTATCTCAAGTCTAAATAGATATTTGGACAGGCGGGTTGATTGAGACGCTGTGTTTGTAGAGGCATCTATTGGGATTGGACCCACTTATGTACCCTTAAGCTTGAAAACGTACAGAAGTAAGATGGCTAAAGTTTGATTGATTGAATGTTTTATTAAGTGCCAGAAAATTTTCATGCTGGACTGGAAGAGATAAAATAAACACAGGATGTAGCGGCTGCTTCTCTAGGGATTATTAGAGAGAGAAATAAGATAAGGGTTTCAAGGTATTGCAAAATTGCAATTTAGGCAAAGAACTGACAACCTATCCGTACGTCGTACTATTCGTAATACAGAGTTCGCTTTTCTCTGGACTGACCCCTGGAAGCAGCAGAGAGAGGCCTTTTCCCAGCAGTGGGGGTATATAAGATAAGAAGATAAGACCTTCAAACGAGTCAGACTTGGCGAATACGCATTTTTATAGGTTCCCTGACGCTCTGCCTACCCATACATGATCTTTATCTATCTGCGCATGTGTTTGCAAAGGCATCCATTTGGATTGGACCCACTTATGTGTCGGAGTACCCTCGAGCATGAAGACTTGAACGTACGTCTTTGAGAGTGAGATGACTTGAGTTGAGTTTGATTGACTGAGGCTCGTATTTATAAAACGATATCAAGATTGATAGCAATATTAAGTATGGATTTGACAGGTCGCTTTATACCGAAATGACATTTCTGATGCGAAGTCAAACTCGCTGTCAATCTTAAGAGCTGATTATAAGATAAGATAAGATTCTTTATTCAAAACAATTGTTACACGTTATTTTGCAATTATATTTATTACAATTCACTTAACTAACTATATATTATGTAAAATCTATTATATTACAATAGGTAATTTGAAAAAGTCGTCATAACAGTAAAATGGCTCGCCACTCATTTAATAGGTGTTTAAAGGACACGATGGAAGCTGCATTGATAATGTATTTGGGTAAACGATTGTAAATATCGGGCCCTATGAAGTAGACGGATTGCTCGGATTTCACCAGCTTGAGCGGATCAGTTACATGTTTCATCAAAAGTTTGATTGTAAATTTTGGGTTGGGATGGGATCTACCTCCTAGCGGTCCAACCCGGGCAACGGCAAAACAGGCTTGCCTGTGGATAAGACCGGCTGAATGATCCCAACAAGCGGTGGTAGGCTCCGCAAGGGGTCGCCTGGCTCGCGACCACCCTCTCACCGGAGTCCGGCGCCAAACAGCTTGCTGCGTTCCGTCGGTGCGTGAGAGTACCAGTGCCACTGGGGGAGGGGAAGGATGTCAGTTGCGCAGATCTGAACCGGTCATGGGCTCTGGGAAATAACTTTTCAGGGTAACTCATTATGGAGGGTAGCGGGATCCGAAGCACGGTGCCAGCCGTTGGCCGACCGCAGTCAGTAGGGGGCCCAAGTAGCACGCCAGCCACGTGCCAAAGGCTGCCCCGCCAACTTGCGAAAAATCCCAGTATGCTCCACCGTGCCAGCCGGCGACTGGATGGGAGGACCCGGTGGCCATATCTGGGGGGGTTCGGGCGTCCCCGCAGTCTCCAAATGAGTTCCCCATCGGTTGGTTTTTGCCTCCAGTGACCCAATAGGTTGACTGACCAGCGCCTCGACAACTCGACCTGTTCCTCACCAACACTCCGAACCATGAAAGAAGTTAAAAAGAAGAATAGGGTAAAACAACGGCTGCACTTCCTCCCACTTAAAGTGCACCTCACCAATATCAGGGGACTGCACTCAAATCTCGATCCGGTCCATCATCACCTCGAGACCGAGAAGCCGCACCTGTTCTTCCTAACGGAGACGAAGATAACAACCCCGTCGGACGTGGCGTACCTCAACTACCCGGGTTACTCTCTTGAGCACAAGTTTAAGAAGCAATCTGGGGTCTGTGTGTATGTCCGCGATGACATTTGTTGTCGGCGTCTCCGTTGCTTTGAAAAATCGGGGTTTTCTGCCATATGGATACTGGTGGATATAGGCATGGAAAAACTCCTTTATATCGGTGTTTACCGATCGCACCGTGGTGACCAGGAGACGACAGCGCTCTTCAATTACCTCGCTGAGACGACAGACGTAGCCCAACGGCGGTACCCAACAGCGAAGCTAGTTTTTCTGGGGGACTTTAATGCCCATCACAAAGAATGGTTGTTCCCGTACCGGAAAACCGACCATGCTGGGATAGAGGCGCGCAAATTTGCACTATCGCTAGATCTTACCCAGCTGGTGAATGTAGCAACGCGGGTGCCGGATGTTCACGACCACACACCCAACTGCTTAGACCTGCTGCTAACTACTGATCCAGACAGTCACTCAATTTCGGTCTCTGCCCCATTGGGAACTTCCGACCACTGTCTGGTGAAATCCATATTGATATGCTCGTCTCCGGATACAAGCCCTAGGGGCACGAGACGAGTTTGGAAATATAAGTTGGCAGACTGGGATGAGATGCGGCACTTTTTTGCATCCTACCCGTGGCGGCAGCTGTGCTTCTCTTCGGGTGACCCCTCGTGTTGTGCTGATGCGGTCATGGACGTGATACCGCAGGGAATGGAGTACTTTATTCCATTCTCCGATATGCCGCTCGGTCAGAAAACCCGACCTTGGTATAACGCAGAATGCGCCCACGCTGAGGCTCGTAAAGAATCTGCTTACCAAGCCTGGGTCAAAGCCCGTGACCGCAAAGTAAGAGCACGTAGGGTTCGCGCGAAGAAGAGAGCCTTTAATTCCGCTGCTAGGTCTTGCAAGCGGGTCCTGCGTAAGGCACGTTTCGACCATGTCGGACGTATAGGGACAAAATTAGCCTCACACCCGCCGGGTAGTAAACAATTTTGGTCCCTATCAAAAGCGGTCGAAGCAAACTTCTGTCGTCCATCATTGCCTCCAATGCTGAAACCTGATGGGTCGCTGGCTCACTCTGCATCTGACAAAGCAAATTTATTTGCGTCGCTATTTGCAAACAATTCACGTCTGGATGCTGGCTCTAAGCTACCACCTACTGTACCTCGTTGCGATTCTTCGATGCCGAAGATCGCAGTTCACACTAAAGAGATCCGAAAAGTATTGTGCAGTCTGGACGTGAATAAAGCTAGTGGTCCTGATGGCATCCCAGCAAGAGTCATGAGGCATTGTGCGCCCGAACTGTCTTCTGTGTTGACACGCTTGTTCCGCCTTTCTCTCATAAAAGGAACTGTGCCAAAGTCTTGGAAGCTTGCGAATGTTCAGCCGGTCCCCAAAAAAGGCGACCGTTCAGACCCTGTCAATTACAGACCGATTGCCATTACCTCCATCTTATGCAAAGTCATGGAGAAGGTACTGAACAGTAAGTTGCTGACGTACCTCGAAGACAATGATCTCCTCAGTGACTGTCAATATGGCTTTCGCCGGGGACGGTCAACTGGGGATCTTCTTGTGTATGTTACGCACTGCTGGGGTGAGGCCATTGAGAAGCACGGCGAAGCTCTCGCCGTCTCACTTGACATCTCGAAGGCCTTTGACAGAGTCTGGCACACAAGTCTGCTAAACAAGCTTCCTGCGTATGGCATCCCAGCTGATATTTGTAGCTGGATTTCTGACTTCCTGAGTGAACGGTCAATCAGAGTAGTCGTTGACGGCTGCTCCTCTGACTTGATGGCTATTGATGCCGGAGTTCCTCAGGGGTCTGTTCTCTCTGCAACTCTGTTTCTGCTGCACATCAATGACCTTCTTCGGCCAGGTATTGTTGGGTACGCAGATGATAGTACGGTTTTGGTGAGATACTTATCCAGCGCAAACACCAGCGGGGAAGAAATACTTTCCTTGAGAAGGGCCATGGTTGAGCAATTAGATCTGACCCTAAGTCATGTTTCCCAGTGGGGTGATGACAATTTGGTCTCTTTTAATGCCAACAAAACGCAAGCGTGTCTTTTTACTGCCAAAAGGAGTCCTTTCAACCAGACTCCTACTTTCCAAAGTACATCTGTACCTATAGCAGGCAAACTTGAGCTTCTGGGCATGGATTTGTCTTCTAGTCTAAACTTCGGCGCTTCCATCGAATACAAAGCACAAACAGCGGCCAAGAAACTGGGTATCCTGAATAGAGTGAAGCGATACTTCACGCCTGGATAGCTTTTTAACCCTGTACAAAGCACAAGTCCGATCCTGCATGGAGTATTGCAGTCACCTCTGGGATGGCTCAGCCAAATACCAACTTGCCGCACTCGATTCGGTGGAACGCAGAGCCAAGAGGCTTATTGGTGACGAAAAACTGCTAGAAGCCAAGTTTTATAGCCTGGAACATCGCCGTAAGGTTGCCTGCTTGTCGGTCTTGTACAGGCTGTACTTCGGTGAGTGTGCTCAAGAGCTCCACGACCTTATCCCGCCAGCTCCCTTCTACCATCGGACATCTAGACGCACCGTAGGATACCATCCATACCTGGTTGATATTCCACCAATACGTACTAAGCGCTTCCAAAACTCTTTTGTAATGCGCACGGCAAAAGTGTGGAACTCACTACCTGCGTCTGTGTTTCCGAACGCCTTCAACCCCCAACATTTCAAAGTTAGAGTGAACAGGCATCTTCTGGGTGAGCTCGCACCATCGTCGAGTCCGTCTCAGTCGTTTCCGACCTAGACTGGAGTCAAGAGCAAACCCATTTTTGAATAAAAAATAAAAATAAAAAAAACAAAACGGATGTTCTGGACGTTTTTAGAGAAGCAAAACTTGAATTTCTATTTTGACATAGATTCTTCTCTACACCCTTATTTTCCTTTACACCCTTTTCGTTTATTGTATTTAGATTCATATTGTAAAGGTCCAGCCTACTTACTTTCTTCCGGTACTACAAAATCTTTCGTAAACAGAAAAATCTTACACAATTTACAAAGTCAAATTACGAGCTGACATGATACATCGAGCAAAGAATTGTACAGCCTCTCGGAGTGATGTACTAGGAATATTTCATCTCGCGGATTAGCCTCCTAGGTAGTATAATAAGCCTTTCTTGGAATGGTAATATGTTGCCCCATTTGTCTATTTGTCTTGTCATACTGCTCACTCGCATGTATGTAACCCGCATATTTTTTAGTTTTACTTATATAAATTGTTTATTGTTTTTTGTACACAAGTAACATGAGAGAGACAATACACAAGGAATAACGACACAACAGTTACAGCTTATTTCTACTAAGAAATTTCTTCCAGCTGACCTACGGAAGTGAGACTTAAATTGAGAGGCAAATTAGGCGTGCACAAATAAAGCAGAGTATTAAAATAATACCGGCAAATTATAAGTTACATACATAAATAATTATATAAATACATAAAGTCATAATAATAATATATTTATGAATATAAATAAATACATATATACATACTAATATTATACGGAAAGACTTTAATTATTATTATTGTCAGGATAAAGCTCTCGTCTCACCAAAGGTCCAGCTAAAAATTTGCGCTGTGGCCCAGGGCTACAGCTTTTTGCTAACCTGATCGCCTTTTTAGCGCCTCCAAATTTTTCTCTTTATGGTTCGTTTTAGTTCGTTGTTTAATGTATGTTTTTGATTTGTTAAAAATATAAAATAGTAATGTTTTTTATGTGCATGTGATTTGTATTGGTGCTAAATAAATGTTTTATCTATCTACGAAGTATTATACCTAATATTTTGTCCCCTAAAATTTATGGTAAGTTTCTGTTCGGTCAGATTCAAAGAATAATCTTGACTTTTGCTCATTGGTAGTGTGGCATATAAGTGGCAGTATTATCGTGATTTATGTGATAAAAACGAAAATGTTTTCTGTTATTCCATAACCATATTCGTCGCTTCTTAGAATTATACTAGAATTCTCTCTGTGTCCACTTCGATTACAATATTCATCCACATCTTATATTGCGTTGAATATTTTGCAAGCAATTCTACGAAAAAAATCTAATCTCGAAAAAAAAAACAGCATCCGATTTGATTTTACATTTTTCCTCATAACGAGGTGAGGAGAGTGAAAATTGGATTTTTCTACCCAAAGCCAGCTCCGCGTTTATAATTCATTCTGGCAACAAATCTTGGGAGAAGGTCGCGATGGAAATTAACAAATATATTATTCGTTTAGAAACTCGGAAAAGCCTTTCAAAGTTCGAAAAAGTTGCTGGCTTTGTGAAGGCAAGAAACGGAGTGATAAAAAATTTACATAGTAGATTATTTTTGAGTAGGTACTTATTAGAATTAATCCCCATGTCATTCCGAATCAGAATAGCACCACTGCACGTATTTTCCTATAGGATTCTGTGCTTCGGAGAGCATGTTAATTATCGGCCCAATCGCCATCTCTGATAGTAGTCGTTACACGAACCAATGGCCAAGTACCAAAAATCGTATAAATATTGAACTAAAATAAAATTTCTGTATTTTACTTAATTCCAAGTGAAAAAAAAAATTAGAGCACTGACGTGTATATATAAACCTTTCTGCAAAGTGTTTTCAAAAGATTAAAAATATTTGCATTTGGTGTATGCGGAATTTATGAAAGGAGCAAACAGAAATAACACGCTTTTGAATACCGTATTTGAATATGGTCCATGTTTAGTGTGAGGCAGTGTTGCCAACCTTATTCTTTAAATAGTAGCAAAAAAACATACGACAGAAACCTAAAAACAATCCATATTTCACGTAGTTTTGTAAAGCGACCCGATGACCTGATGAAAATTAACTATTTACATTTTTTTGACGTGGCGAAAGCGAAAGATACATACATACATACATATACATATTATCACGCCTTTATCCCTATTGAGGTAGGCAGAGCGTAAACGACCTAAACAAAGGTCGTTCCACCACGTCTGACAAAGTTTTGAGGGTTATTTAAGATAGATTTGAATGTATATTGCTATAGTGACAGGTTGTCAGCCCATCGCCTAAATTGCAATATATAGAAACCCTCGGATCCCTTAGCTGGTTTTTACAGCATGCCCGGGAGGAAATGCAGCTGGCACATTCTATGTTTTTCTCTCGCTCCCAGTCCAGCTAGGAAGTATAAGGGAAAAAGAAAGAGCTTAAATTAAGGAGTTGAAGTTAAGCAGCTCTGGTTTACCTAATCCATATTGTGTGAGGTTAGTTAATTTTACTACGCTGTAAGACAGAATTTTAATTGAACTTTAACTAAGGCTCGTATTTATGTGCCGATCTCAAGAGTAAGAGCAATATCACTACATAGTATAAAACAAAGTCGCTTTCTCTGTCCCTATATCCATATGTATGCATAAATCTTTAAAACTACGCAACGGATTTTGATGCAGTTTTGCTTTCAATGGATAGATTGATTCTTGAATCTTCCTCTTGAGGGAGGTTTATATGTATAATACATGCATAATATAGTAGAGAAATACTGATAATTTCCGTGCGGAGCCGGGGCAGGTCGCTAGTTGAGTATAAATTTGACAGGTTGTTTTGTACTAAAATGATATTTCAGATACGAACTCAAACTCACTGTCAGTCTCAAGAACTGATTATCAATAAGGGCCTTAGTGTCTAAGAATGATTTCTTATTCTAAGATAATCAAATCGTAACAGATTTTTCTATTTATACCGGGTATAAGAGACAGCGTCCCGCAAACTGATAGGAGTTGCTCAGTCAACGTAACTGAACAACTATCACACTAAAAAAAAAATTCATTTTCATTTTCATTGCCAAGATTTAGCTAAATGGAAAGAAAATGTTGAGGACCGTTTAGAAAACATCACCACCAGGCTGTCGAGTACTGAAAAAACCCTTAAGGAACTGGAATCCCAACGGAAAGAATGCATTCTTCTAAAAAGTACGGTTACCCAGCTTAGCGATCAACTTAATGCACAGGCGCAGGAGGCTTTAAATAACGATGTCGAACTACTAGGCCTGGAAGAAATCAACAACGAAAACCTTTATCATCTTGCACTTGTAGCTGCCAAAAAAGTTGGAATGGATCTTACGGACAATGACATAAACTCTGTGCATCGCGCAGGCCCACGTAGGAAGAAGTCAAGCGAAAACCAGGAAGGCAAAGAGCAACGTGATCTGACACGACCTGTTATTATCAGATTTTCTCGCAAAGCACAACGCGATGCGTTTTTAAACGCTGCGAGGGCCCGAAGAAACCTGGACAGCAAAGATATCACAGGTTTAGGATCTTCAAGAAAAGTCTATGTAAACGAAAGAATGACCTTCGCCAATCGTAACTCATTTCGAGCGGCCAGAGGTTTTGCAGAAAAAGCAAGATACGACTACTGCTGGACACGAGGCGGAAATATTTTTCTTCGCAAAAAGGTCGGCATGCAAGCATTACGCATCCGCAGTACTGAAGACCTTAGCAAAATGGCACCAGATGAAAGCGCTAATTGTTAGGTCCATCATTCCTAGTTTAAGCAATAAAATTGTATTACTACTACACATAACATTTTCACACACTATGAACTCTACCATGGACACCACTTTGCGAGCAACTACAGGCAATAAATCTAAACATGGACACATTTGCGAATATACCAGGCATGTCGGTCTTGTTTTCTGGATAGGGACAATACCCGATAATGTTAATGATGACGACTCTTAGCTTAGATATGGTAAACGAAATAGATAACTTTTTTAACATAGACTGTCATGCCTGTCGTACTTTGGAGGATTGCAAAAAAATTTTAAATGATTCTTACAATTTTAAAATTTTAACCTTTAATATTCGCAGCGTACAAAAAAATCTAAACGAGTTCCTTGTAGCTCTCAAAAGAATTGACCTTACGTATGACATAATCATACTTACAGAATGCTTTCTGTTGGGAGGTGCAATTGTGGGTCAGATTCCCGGCTTCACATCATACGGTACTATTAACAATATAAACAAAAACGGAGGTGTCTTGGCTTATGTAAACGATAAATGGAACGCTACCGTTACGGAACCGGACTTTCCGGAGGCTGAGTGTCTTAACATTGAATTATCTGAAACATTAGTGGTAATTGGAATTTATAGATCTCCATCCTTCAAAAAAATTGATTCTTTTTTCTGTTCACTGGCAAAAAACTTAGAATCTTTAAGGAATATTCCAACGGTGCTACTTGCTGGTGACATCAATATTAATATTTTAGATTCAAACAGTGACGTCTTAGAATATATAAGTTTGTTGACTGAGGGTGATCTATATCCTGGGATTACGCTTCCTACTAGAGGAGAGAACTGTCTGGATCACATATTCGTAAAATCTCCATCTAATCATATCGCGGGAGTTGTAGCAAATTTGGGCCTTACTGATCACAATATTATGATGCTGGGACTAAACATTTACAGTGCACATCCACCAAAAAAACGCAACAATCGTATTGTGACAAAAATTGATTATTCTGCCATGGCACAAGCTGTCGAAGACTCTGACTGGTCACCTGTTCTTGAGACTACTGACGTGAATTCTGCAGTATGTGACTTTAATCGTATCCTGTCTCTAACTGTCAAACAAAACTCTAGGGAAAAGCGCTTAAGCCGGTCAAGATTTGCCCTCAAGCCCTGGATTACCCCTGGTTTAATCAAATGTATGAAACATCGCGATAAACTACACTTAGATTCGCGAAATAACCCCAATGACAACATTAAAAGGACAGTCTACAGACGCTATAGAAACTTCTTTACAGAATTACTTCACAAGTTAAAAAATGATCACGACACTAAAAAATTCGAGGAGGCTAAAAACGACCCTAAACAGATTTGGAAAACTATTGATGAAACATGTGAACGGCCTAAACGCAATAACCCTGCAATTGAACTCACCAAGTGCTTGCCTAACAATCCTATTCAATCACTCAATGTCTGCAATGAATATTTTGCAAACGTTGGGAAAAGTCTGGCGAGTCAATTACTACAAAAAAATAATACTTCTCATGAAGACATCGTTAATGCTACAAAACCAGCCAATCCATCCTCTTGTAGCTTTTTTATGCAACCAACGGATATAATGGAGATTCCTGAAATTATTGATGGATTAAAAACGAATAGCGCTCCAGGTCCGGATGAATTTACTGTAAATCTAATAAAACACATTAAAAGTAATATTCTTGTTCCTTTAGCACACGTTCTTAACCTTAGCTTATCCTCAGGAATCTTTCCGAACAAATGGAAGAAAGCCATTATTGTCCCAATACATAAAAGCGGATGTAAGAAATCCCCTGAGAACTACAGACCGATAGCGCTACTATGCGTATTCTCAAAAATACTAGAGAAGATTGTCAACAAGCGGCTGGTAGACTACCTTGAAAAATTCCATCTCTTATCCCCTAACCAATATGGTTTTAGACGTGGTAGGTCTACGGAAAACGCTGTTGGTAAACTGGTAGAGGTAATCGCAGGTCACCTGGACAGAAACATTAATTGCATTGGCGTCTTTCTCGACTTGGCAAAAGCATTCGATACTGTCTCAATACCGATTCTCTTGAAAAAGATCGAATGTCTTGGAATTAGAGGTATGCCACTCAAATGGTTTGAAAGCTATCTTAGGGAAAGACGCCAATGCCTAAAGGTAGGTGATGATTTTAGCACTGAACAGGAAATTGACTTTGGTGTGCCCCAGGGTAGTGTGCTGGGACCAATATTATTCCTAATATACATTGACGATATACACAGTGCAATACCGGACGGAGCTGACGTAATTTGCTATGCTGACGACACTGTGGTTCTCTTTAGAGGTAACACTTGGGAGTCAGTGTTTGCAAATGCGGAAAGAGGTCTGGCGTCAATTTCAAGTTGGCTCGACCAAAATCTCCTTACACTAAATGCCTCCAAAACAAAATACATTTGTTTTAGAAAAACGTGCGCATCTGAGCCACTGACGGTTCCGCCAATCCATTTGCATTCTCAATGTTTCTCAGTCCCATGCACATGTCAAGTGATAGAGAGAACCAAAGATATTAAGTATCTTGGGGTCAAGGTTGATGAGAGTCTCTCATTTAAATCCCACATTGATCTTACAGCGAATAGAGTACGAAAATTAATACATATCATGAAGATATTACGACATCCTGCGAAAATCAAAGTATTAAGGCTCGTTTATACCGCACTGTGTGAATCCGTAATAAACTACTGTATCTCAGTCTGGGGCGGAGCAGCAAAGGATAATATGACATGCCTGGAGCGGGCACAAAGAGCAGTGTTAAAGGTAATGTACAAAAAACCGTACCTATACCCGACCATAACACTATATGAAGAAGCAGAAGTTCCCAACGTTCGGCAACTGTTTATATTAAAGGCCGTTCTTATAACCCATCGTAAACTCATAACATCAGAGAATTATCCTACACTGCTTAGGCGGAGAGTTTTTCGTATCCCCCTTCCCGCGACCAGGACAACCTTCGCTCGCCGTTTTGCTAGTTATATCCATCCATGTATATACAATCGCATCATCCAAAAATGTGATATCCACAATCTCAAGGTGAAACAAGCCAAGTCTATAATAAGAAAAAAACTGCTTGCCCTTACTTATGACCAAACTGAAGAACTTTTATGCAATCCCTACTGGTCCGCTTAACCGTACACAGCCGATATTTCAAACAATATCTGTATTTGCTCCGTTCACACACACACAGACACACACACACACACACACACACCCGGATTTACATTCAAACCTTTATTACTTCCGATAGCATTCTTTTATATTTTAAATTTCCACTCTATTAATATTTTGTTGTGTACTTTGTCTTCTCATTTTTTTTTCCTTTTTTATAAACATGTATTTCTACACTCCGTACCGGTGATAAATGTTTGTTATTATAACGCTCGATGTGGACTCTCGCGATACAGGTTCGACCTAGTGCGAGGTCCGCTGGTATTTGTATCTAAGTTAAGTTCCTTATTTTAAATAAAATTTGAATTTGAATTTGAATTTGAATTAAAAAAAAAACCTTCCCATATAAAATGACCACCGATCGGTCAGGCAATTTGTATGGAAGAGCAAAATATATATTCTTTTCCTGAAAAAAGAACCTGGTGATAGCTGCATTAGTTTATTTTACTGGACAACCGCTATCAAGTTGCGGGACGCTGTCCCTTATACCCCGTATAAGTATTAATTTTGCTGGTAGAGTTGGCAACACTGGCATGGGTTGCGGAGCATCATCATGAATATCTGTGAATTCGCTTTGCGAGTCTGTTTATGAGGTAAACAAATACAGTATAAACATCAACTACCATTTCGACCAATAGATACGAACGCAAAGTAAAATCCGACATGTAGGTATGACATAGTAACGCATAGTAATAGTAGGTATACTCCGTTTTTTTAACGTTGCGTTATCGATACCAACTTGTTTTTCAGCCCATAAAGTGCCTATTCTGTACAACTTTAAAGAAAGCCAACCGCCAAACGTATGTTTGTAACAAGGTTATTGTCTGCGGTTCCGAAATTTGAACCTCTGCTAAGTTTCAAAGAAAAAGCTGTTTATGGGCCGCGAAATAAGTTGGTATATATGATACTCATTCTGAAAACAGAGTTTTAAAAGGTGTGTAGCTGGACTGGGAGCGAGAGAAAAACATAGCATAACATTTCTTCCCGGGCATGCTGTAAAAATCAACTAAGGAATCTGAGGGTTTCAGAATATTGCAATTTCGGCTATGGGCTGACAACCTGTCACTACAGCAATAAACCTAAAAATCTATCTTAAATAACCCTCAAAACTTTGTCAGACATGGCGAAATGACCTTTGTTTAGGTCGTTGACGCTCTGCCTACCCAATTAGGGATAAATTCCTGTTTGAACATTATCAGAGACAGTCACCTGTCAAGGTTAGCGTGTACAAGAAGTGAAGCAATATCCTTGTACCACAGCCAAATTTCCTCTTTGACCGTACTCACCTATCTACGTCATCAAATTCATTTTCCGCAAATAGAACGCAACTACCCCGGACCATACGGGGTAAGCCTGCATTTGACAATCTAATTTTAAGCGCATACAGGTGTATCAACCAACAGTATCAAGCTATTTGTGAACCCGAGTATGTAATAGGACCCCAAGGGAGCTAGGATGTGAAACGTGAAGTATAGGGTGTCCCACATAACCTGTACCAGCGAAGGTAATATTATACCCACTCAGCAATAGTAGTTTTCGATATGTCTATGATGGAAATGTCAAAAGGGAGCCGATTCAAACAGGAATGGCAGCGGACGGCACCGGAGCGACTAGCACTTTCAGTGTTACAATATTAAACTTTGTCTATACACTTTTAAAGACTAGTATCGTTTGAAAAGGACGCGCGACTGCTAGCGTCCACGCGCGTTTTCTTGTTGCGGGGTCGCGTGGTTCCGCCGCGCGGCGACGCGAGGCGATCAAACATTAGGCTATACAATCGGAAGGATGCCGGCGGTGCGGTGCCGCGCAGCGACGCACGGCTGCCAGCGGCGGCGACGCGATCCTGCCGCGGCGGACTCTTCTGGCCTAATCGCACCGCTGCCGGTCGCTCCTCTGCCGGCTGCTTCGCTGCCATTCCGGTTTGAATTGAGCCATTTTCGCGAAGATCACTTTTTAATCCACTTCTAAACTTCTCGTCAAGCTTAAAATTACTCTATTTCAAATACTGACCGAGATTATTGTAAAATTAGCTCATAATGTTTTAGTCTACGTGACTTTTTGAAATTTAAGGAAATTAAATTAAAATTTGTTGTATGGGCAGTTATTTTTTCAGAGTGGTATATTTAAAATATTTTTGTCTGTATTATAGCTGGAATGCGTTTTCTACACTTAGAAAAGATAACAGATAGAAATATTAAATAAAAAATGGTACTATACTGGCTTGACGTCGTAAAAGCGGATATAGAAGAGAACGATTTCACACCAGTGGATGCTGAAGACCGGGCAAAGTGGAGTAGAAATAGCCGAAAGCGGACCCCAGCATCAGGCCGGGAAAACGCTAAGCCGAAGAAGACTATAATAAAACAAAATGTCATATTATTATCTCTCGAAAACTACAAAATAGCGCGGATCCTACCATGGTTTCAATCAATGTGTATTAGTTTTACCTGACCACAGACCTTCGTTAAACCATGGGACACCCTGTACAGCCATGCGTAATAGGCCGGAAAAGTAATTAACCATAATGCATCCACTTTGTGGTTTTGGTTCGTTAGCCGTGGGTTTATGGTAAAAATGGTTAATGAATATGTGGAAATGGGTTAAAGTGTTTGTTATTGTTTACAGTCATAAAGACCGTTACATACAACCATACCACCTTACATCTAATCACGCCTTTATCCCTAATGGGGTAGGCAGAACGTAAGCTACCGAAATAAAGGTCGTTACGCCAAGTCTGACATAATTTTGAGGGTTATTTAAGATAGATTTTTATGTATATTGCCAGCCCATCGCCTAAATTGCAATGTACTGAAACGCTCTGATCCCTTAGCTGGTTTTTACTGCATGCCCAGGAGGAAAATCAGCTGGCACAATCTATATTTTTTTTTCGCTCCCAGTCCAGCGTGGAAGAAGTCCGTCAGCAGAAGAAAATCCCTTTTATTCCCATTTAGAATAGAAGTGAAGTCTAGGTTTAGGTCTTCAGTCTTTATCCATCCAATTGGTTCGGAATACAAACAGGAAAGCTTAAATTTCTTAGGTATACTACTTACGTATATAAGATTAAGTGCAAGAGCTTAAGAGTTCAGTTGAGTATGACTAAAGTGTTCATAGAGTCGTACGTAAAGCGCATATAAAATTTTTAATACAATTTTTCACAGGATTTATGTTTCTCGTAGCGAAAGGCAAAAGGAAACGTGGTTGAAACCGAGGCAACGGCCACTTGACAGATCCTCTACTTGAAAAATATGCGAAGTAAATAGGATTAACACTCGCAGAAATAACTTTATCTGAAAAATTCTTACAATTTTATAAAATAGGAAAGTATTTATGTTGCTGCCCCTTTTAAATGCCATTTTACATACATACATAAAATCACGCCTTTATCCCTTACGGGGTAGGCAGAGCGTAAAACGCCTCCTAAAAGGCGCTTTCGCCACGTCTGACATAAATTGGGGGCAATTTTAGATTGTAATGTGTATTGCTGTAGTGACAGGTTGTCAGCCCATCGCCTAAATTACAATACACTGTAACCCTCGAATCCCTTTTGCTGACTTATACAGCATGCCCGGGAGGAAGGGCAACCGGAACATTCTATGTTTTTCTTTCTCTCCCAGTCCAGTATGGAAGATAATGCCATTATAATAACAAAATTAGAATTCCTCTGTCGAGTGGGTATCGAGTTTATGGACCCGATAAACCCTGGTGTCAGAGTTTTTAAACCGACTAGTAGCACAACCATCAGGCCTCTGACATGGTTTTGTGTAACGACCACTATTAAAGACAGCGACCGGGACCGACGGCTTAACGTGCCCTCCGAAGCACGAAATCTTTTTCTTTTCGGACAATCAGGTGATTCAGCCTGCAATGTCCTACCCAAACTGGGGAAAAATTCACAAAGTGATAAATTCTCAAATATCAACTTTGTGTTTTACCCCCTGGGAATCGAACCCAGGACCTCCGGATCGGGAGCCCATGGCACTAGCCACTAGACCACGGAGGCAGTTACTAGACCACGGAGGCAGTTAAATCAGAATATAGACTTTACATTTATACTAAGATTATCAAAAAAAAAAAGAGATTTAAATATGTAATTATATTTTTCATTCAATCTAAATAGAACAGCTGCATGTATTTTTGATAGGAATAAGGGGAGCGTCACTTACTGCGCGCAAAGTTCTGCTCAACACGCTGTCAATGCTTTTTGCATTGCCTACTTCTTCTGTCAAATGGGTATCGAGTCTATGGACCCGATGAACCCTGGTGTCAGAGTTTTTAAACCGCCTAGTAGCACAACTATCAGGCCTCTGACATGGTTTGAGTAACGACCACTATCAAAGACAGCAACCGGGACCGACGGCTTAACGTGCCAAAGCACGAAATCTTTTTCTTTTCGGACAATCAGGTGATTCAGCCTGCAATGTCCTAACCAAACTGGGGAAAAAATCACAAAGTGATAAGTTCTCAAATATCAACTTTGTGTTTGGGAATCGAACCCAGGACCTCCGGATCGAGAGTCCATGGCACTAGCCACTAGACCACGGAGGCAGTCATTGCCTACTACACACATGCGTCACCTTACGTGCTACGCGCGCGTAGCGATGAACTCAACGTCGGCGCATCCCTCTGCCAATACGCGCGCGTAGAACGTAAGGTGACGCATGTGTGTTGTAGGCAATGCAAAAAACATTGGCAGCGTGTTGAGCGCAACGTGTGTTGCTACACTAAGGCTCGTAATTATAAAGCGATATCAAATATGGATTTGACAGGCCAGTTTGTACTGAAAGGACATATCTGACACTAAGTCAAACTCGCTGTCACTAATGAGAGCTGATTATAAATACGGCCTACAAGTGGTGCAGTTTTGTAAACGAGAAGACTTTCTAGTTATTTACATACACCCGTCAAAAACTTTACGAGTTACTTAATCGCTTAGGTCTAAAAAACCATCATCGTTCAGACAGTTATGCAAGCACAATAACAATAACAGTAGATTTGACGTGAACAAAACACCGGTGGTGTTTTTCACAATCCGCCGGCCATTGTTCTAGTAAATCGATAGAAATAATTGTCCCACGTTCCGAAAGATATGTGCCATTGTCATGTGCAAGTTCTAAATTGAAAACTGTATGATTGATATTGCTTGTAAAGTTTGGAATTAAAAATAAACCATCATAAGTAAGTACTTATTCAATTTCCTTCCTTCCTTCCATGGCCAAGGATCGAAAAAAAACATAGAACGTGCCAGTTGCATTTCCTCCCGGGCATGCTGTAAAAACCAGATAAAGGGATCCGAGTGTTCCAGTATATTATAATTTAGGCGATGGGCTGACAACCTGTCTTATAGCAATATACCTACAAATCTATCTTAAATAACCTAAAAACTTTAATAGACGTGGCGGAACGACCTTTGTTTAGGCCGTTTACGCTCTGCCTAATTCATTAGGGATAATGGCGTGATGGATGTATGTATTTATAAAATGCCTAGTAAGTAAAACAATAAACGAAAAGATTGACATTTGATCAACAATAATAGTGTCAAATATTAATGTACTAGCTACCCGACCCGGCTTCGCACGGAACTCATCAGTGTTTCTCTACTATATTATGCATGTACACATAATACACCTTCCTCTTGAATCACCCTATCCATTAAAAGAAACCGCATTAACATCCATTGCTTAGTTTTAAAGATCTAAGCATACATAGGGATATAGGGACAGAGAAAGCGACTGTATTATGTACTATGTAGTTATATGTCATAATAGTGGATCCAAGAAAATATTGGACTAACTCTTTCTGACAATGCGAGAATGTTAAAAAAATATAAGTAGACTAAAAAACAATACAAAAACCTACTAAATTACCTACCTCTACAGAGAATGAAAGTTCAAACATTTAGGCCGTATTGACCACCATTTGTAAACACTTCCATAGCTCAACTCATGTTCACACTATCTCTTAACACGTGTTCAGAAACACAATCGACTCCATGGGGGACTTTCTAACCATCACATTCAGTCTACGGAACTATATATGGTACTATCAATTTTGTTACATTTTCTTCGGTAAAATTATTATTCCTTCAATTGAATTAATATAATCGATTGAGTCTGAAATTTCCAATCTGATAGTGAAGGATCTCTCAAATAAGTTAAGTATTTCCTAAGATATCTGCCTATAAGCTTTGAGTCTCGCATCCCCACTATTGTTGTAAGTTACGAGTGTAGATGGCGGTATGTGCATTGAATATTTATGACTTGAACAATGAGGTGCCGGCATCGAACCTAAGATTTGGTGTTGAGTACGTGCGTTCTTCTTTTAAACATTAACATAATTATATGACGTCAATGTCAGTGGAAACTCGGTCAAAGACACTGATTGTTTTTATATAATCAGGATATTTTTATCATATCCATAGTATGATCAAATTATTATAAAGGACGTTTTGCCACGTATGACTAGGTTTGCATACATACATACATATAATCACGCCTTTATCCCTAATGGGGTAGGCAGACCTTAAACGACTTAGACAAAGTTCGTTCCGCCACGTCTGACAAAGTTTTGAGGGTTATTTAAGATAGATTTGTATGTATATGGATAAAGTGACAGGTTGTCGGCCCATCACCTACATTTCAGTATACTGAAACCCTCGAATCCCTTAGCTGGTTTTTACAGCATGTCCGTTAGGAAATGCAGCTGGCAAATTCTATGTTTTTCTCGCGCTCCCAGGCCAGCATGGGAGACAAGTTTTGAGAGTTGTTTAACATAGATATTTATTTCTATCTTATTATATAAATTTATATCTACTATAATTTTTTTTATTTGTGAAAGTAATACCATTGGTTACAATTACGACGTCAAATTTAAAAGCAAATGATAGGGTATGATAAGTAGACGATAGATCCAATAATAGGTATCATACTTCCTTTTTACTAAAATAATGATTGCAGTTCTAGTTTGATTGATAAAATTACAGGAAATACCACTTATCTAGTCTATCTTCCTACTAGTAATATCCATTAAGGATATTGTTGAGCTGACCTTATTTTCACACATAAAAGCAATAGAAACATAACATTTCTATCGAGTTTTATATATTTCACAGGAAACACTAAAGTTCACACTCGCAATAAAAATAAATACTAGATTAAACTACAGCTATATTGCGACATCGAGCGTATTTTATGAGTTGGACATAGAATAATAAAAAAATGGTCAAGTGCGTATCGTACTCGAACTCTATCCAGTAGGGTTGAATATGCGCTTTGTCACCGCATTTTCCCGTGCAAGTTAAGTTAGTTAACTTGCCTAATAGTCACATCAGCAACTTTCTGTGAAATGTCGAAAACGCTTTTTTGTATGAAAATAGGGGCTTACAACGTCACTCGCCAGTAAATATTGACTACTCAAATCAATAACTTCTATATTTTTAACTCAGTTATAAAATCTATATGTGCATGATTTTCTTAAATGATGAATGGGTTTTACAGTGTTTTTAGCCATCAGTTTTAAGAATAAACGTATAGATTTTTTTTGCCACCCAGTCAACATGCCTATTATATCTAAATCAAAAGTGACAAAATTAGAAAAAGAAATCTTTTTCAGAAAATTTCTGTACACAGAATACACTCTTGTCAATCAAAATTCTAGAAAAGTAAGAGAAATCCAAGAGAACGTGTTTGGACTTCTTCACACTTCTAAAAGTTATCTATCAAGATTGAATGTTTTCGAAGTAACTCAGATAAAGTGTGAGCTGAATATCTGAACGGGAAAACCGCGGCGGACGTACCATTTACTTTTTTGATTGTTTTTTATTATTTCTTTTTCTTGGGCTTCACGACCTAATATTAAAAAATAACATAACATAAAAATACCTTATTGCACGTACATACATACATACAATTAATCACGCCTTTATCCCTAATCGGGTAGGCAGAGCGTGAACGACCTAAATAATGGTCGTTTCGCCACGTCTGACAAAGTTTTAAGGGTTTTTTAAGATAGACTTGTACGTATATTGTTGTAGTGATAGGTTGTCAGCCCATCGCCTAAATTACAATATACTAAAACCCTCATAGTACGTAAGGATACAAATCATACAACACAATCATAAGAACAAAAGACAAGTACAACATAGGCGGCCTTATTGCTAAGGTAGCAAGGTATTAAATTATGACATAGGATTGTAGTACAGGGGATAATCTAAAAGAGTACTGTTAGCAGCGGTATATAAAATAACATGAGATGTTCATTTGTTTAAGATATTAGTCGTTAAGCCATGTCAGTTGTCAGTGCTAAGCATTGGCGGCTTAAAAACCTAATCTAGGATTTGGTCTGGTTTCCCTCCTTGGTTGCGGAGGTCAGATGGCAGTCGCTCTGTGTAAAAACCAGTACCCTTCTTCAATCCCCTAGATTAGGTAGCCAACCCCGTGAGATACGGGATAAGGCTTGGGAGATGATGATCTTCATTTGTTTAAGATCATTAAGCAGACGGAGATGAAAACTTAGGTTAGATTGTAATAAATAAATAATTAATTTTGTTTTAAATTGATTAAAAACGGGAAGTTTACTGTGGTGGAAAAAAATATAATTTTTAGCTGAGTGTCCGATATTTCGATTTAGTTTCATACATCATGTTCACGGAGACACTTAAAATTTTAAAATTTCTCTTTATCTATTTTTCTAACATTGTGCTCTCATGGAATTTATCACTTAACAAAAAAATCACCCACAGAACAAAATTGAGCTCGCGACTTCATAATCATAGGTTTTGTTTGACCCATGTTACATCAGAAAAGTCGTTTGTACCAGCATGTACCTAAGCTACACTTGTTTTGAGTACAGTCTTTATTAAAAAGTCGCATATCCTATACGCAGGAAATAGACATTTTCATTAGGGTTCCGCGTTTCATTATTCAGTTGTCGCAATCGATTGGCGAATTTAATTGAATTTAATCGGATGTAGATAATCAACGAGCCATTAATCAATTGTATTGCAATGTTAAGGTCAGACCAGCGTTTATTCATTGAAGTCCATTCAGAAATTTTATTATTTTAATCATCATCATCTCCCTAGCCTTATCCCGTATCTCACGGGGTCGGCAACCTAGTCGTTTTTACACAAAGCGACTGCCATTTTATTATTTTAATCAAAAGTTTGATTCAGTTTTGGCAGACTTTGTTAGGTTTCTAGTCTACTTTTATATTTCTAAATTAACAGATTGTTTTGCGAGCTCAAACTCATAATGACTTTAATATAAAAAAGTCAGTTTTTTTTTATTATTTGGTCTCAACATGGATTTGAAATTTTAATCAAAACCTGTATATGAAACTAAACAGAATATTTAAAATAAAGGCGAGACAATAATAAAAATTCAGTCAATTAATATTTAGATCTAGATCTAGATTGTGATCTTTCTGTGTAAATACGAGCCCTTTTGGAATCCCCTAGGAGTCCTAGATATACAAGACTTATTGTGTGCCCTAGGCTATGTAACTTAAGCACTGAAAGGAAAATACTAGAAGGAAAATAATCCTGTGGGAATGGTCATGATGTCACGAACGACGTAAAATTTTACGTTTTGAGACTTTCGCTCACTACCACGATTATATTTATTTTTACCTCGATATTTCATCGCAGTTTTACGTGACATGGTCACGAGCAAACCATGCCTCTGTCTGCTGCCATGTCCCTCAGACAGAGGCATGGTCTGCTCGTGACCATGTCGCATGAAACTGCGAAGAAATATCGTGGTAACAATAAATATTATCGTTGTAATAATCCCGTTCAAAATAATAATCTTATTTCGACGTAGAATTCTACGTTATAAGTGATCATCCTAGCTGCAAGCGCCACTTTGTAAAAAAACATTCTAACGAAAAGAAAACTATGACATTTTGATACAAATACTGTTCTCTCATGCACTAGAAATAGTCCAATAGAATCCTCATCAGATGCTTTTCTTACCACGTTCAGTAGACGGAAAGGCGAGCGCAGTTCTAGGTGTTAAATATTGACCATTTCAAGGATTTATCACTTCAACCCTCAGATCGTTTAGCTGGTTTTTACAGCTTGCCCGGAAGGCTGCAGCTTCCAGTCCAGTATGAAAGAACTGCTGTAAAAACCAGCTAATTGATCTGAGGGTTTATGTATATTGCAATTTAGGCGATGGGCTGACAACATGTCACTACAGCAATATACCTACAAATCTATCTTAAAAAACTCTCAAAACTTTGTCAGACGTGGCGGAACGACCTTTGTTTAGATCAAGTACAGTATGCCTACGCCATTAGGGATAAGGGCGTGATTATATATCTATGTATCTCTTCAATCTAACGAAGAGATCAGATGATGCAATACTGACCAACCACCGTACTGTTTCAGGCTAATTTAACCAAAATTCGCTCCAAAGCTCAACAAAGGTAGAATGAAGGCCGTTTGCTAATATTGACCAGGCCTTGCTGTCTGAAAATAGGCACTGACTTTGTTTTACGATGGGACTCTATTTAGAAAGTGTATACAGGTTGCCCTATTTAGACTCGGCTGTCTCCCTTGTGTACCATCACGGCTATATCGCTATACGTTGCTCTGTGGAAACTTCTATGTATTTTAGCTGGACCTATGTAACTATACCATTTTTTTTTTCTCGTACTGTATTTATCACTTTATTTAATTTTAATATCGTGTTTTAATTCTTTGCTTTTTTTTGCTTTTATTCTGGAATGGAAGCGAATGAAAAACATAGAATGTGCCAGCTGCATTTCCTCCCGGGCATGCTGTAAAAATCAGCTAAGGGATCCGAAGGGTTTCAGTATATTGCAATTTAGGCGATGGGTTGACAACCTGCCACTACAGCAATATACCTACAATTCTATCTTAAATAACCCTCAAAACTTTGTCAGACGTGGCGGAACGACTTTTATTTAGGTCGTTTACGCTTTGCCTACCCCATGAGGGATAAAGACGTGATTATATGTATGTATGTATGTATGTTCGGGATAAGGCTAGGAAGAAGGAAGAAGGATGTATGTTAAATTTTTTATTTGTGTTTTAATTTTTGAAAATATGGCACATTGATCTTTCTACTTCTTCTTCTCCCTCTTCGTGTCAATGATCCAAATATTACAATATATATATGTAAAATCGTCCCTTGCCACAATTTGGCGACGGCTATTACATTATCAATCGCCAGGATTAGCTCCTCCCTGCTGCTTGAGACGGGCAGCTGAGGGCAAGAGAACAAATGTGGCATTGATTGTGATGGGGCTCCACAGTGACAGTTTCGTTGCGTGCTGTCGATGAAGCCCCATTTTGCCATATTTTCCTTGCAGCGGCCAATCTGTAACCGTAGTCGGTTCAGCGATTTCCATGTCGGCTACTGAAAGTTATGCCCTTCTGGCAGAGACTCTGATGGCGATATGAATCCTGGTGGTGCAGGCCAACGAGTTTGGCACAGTTGCTTTCTGGCCTCTTGCGGGTCATTGTCTGTTGCATTTGTACACCTCAAGAAGGTTCTCCGAATTTTAAGACGAGCTCGAGGCATGTATCAGTTTCCTGTTTCTGTTTCTCCACTGCACAAGCTATTTCTCGGCGAAAGTCGGGTGGAGCTATGAATGCAAGAGGGTACAGCATGTTGAGTGGAGTGGGTTTGAGATATCCTGTTATTATTCGGCACGTCTCGTTAAGAGCTACGTCGACTTGTTTGACATTGAACTTTAGACAGAGACAATCGGCAAGGCAAATTTTCTATCAGTTACACTTTTTCGATGTAATCTTAAAAGATTACATTACATACACGCGTATTTATTATACTGTTCGTAAATGTCAATTTCGGTAATTGAGATAAATTGTCGGTTGTGAGCAAAACCATCTTCTGTTTTAGACCTTAGATATACAGGCCAAAAATTAGTTTTCCGTATACGTGGCGAATTCAATCGCACTGGTAATAATATTAACATGATCAATTTGTTTCTGAACTGCCTCCTTGGTCTAGTAGTCAGAGCCATCGTATTACGATCCGGAGGTCCAGGGCTCGATTCCCAGAGAACACAACGTTGAATCACCTGATTGTCCGAAAAGAAAAAGGATTCCGTACTTCGGAGGGCACGCCAAAACGCGGTCCCGGTCGCTGTCTTTGATAGTAGTCGTTAATGAAACCATGTCAGAAGCCTAAAAGCTGTGCTACTAGGTGGTTTGAAAACTCTGACACCAGGGTTCATCGGAGAATCCACTCGCTGAGAAGAAGAACAATTTGTTTCTGTACGAAAATTTGTATCACAGTGAGAGTTTATTAAAAATTCCACTACTTCATGTTGGCCTGGGAGCGAGAGCAAAAGTAGAATGTGCCTGCTCTATTTCATCCCGGGCATGCTGTAAGAACCAGCTTAGGGATCTGAGGGTTGCAATATATTGTAATTTAGGCGATGGGCTGATAACCTGTCATTACAGCAATATACCTATAAATCTATCTTAAATAGCCCTCAAAGATTTGTCAGACGTGGGGGAACCTTTGTTTAGGTCGTTTACGCTCTGCCTACCCCATAAGGGATAAAAACATGATTATATGTATGTATGTAATTCTTTATAAAATATTACACAGATGTTGCATATTCTGAGCGCTGTTGTTCCTCTGGGGTAACATTAGACCTATACCGGGTGTAAGGGACAGCGTCCCGCAAACTTATAGGAGTTGCTCAGTCAACTAAAGTGAACTTCATTCAACAGGAATTTCTTTCAGGAGATGAAAAAAAGCATTAACTTTCCCATACAAAATTAGCACCTCGATCAGACAGTTTGTATTATAAGACATTTTGTATTTATATATTTCCTGGAAAAGAAAAACCTAGTGATAGTTGTTCAGTTTCGTTGACTGAGCAGCCCCTATAACTTTGCGGGACGCTGTCCCTTACACCCCGTATGTATTCGTAGTTTGGAAAACCTGTTTATCTACATTAGTGTGGTACCTGAGGTCCACCTATATTTATCTACATACTAGCGACCCGCGCCGGCTTCGCACTGAAATTATCAGTGTTTCTCTACTATATTATGCATGTATTATACACATAAACCTTCCTCTTGAATCACTCTATCCATTAATTGAAACCGCATCAAAATTCGTTGCGTAGTTTTAAAGATTTATGCATACATATGGATATAGGGATAGAGAAAACGACTTTGTTTTATACTATGTAGTGATTATTAAATACGCTAGTTTTAATGTCTTTATTTTTCTTCTCCATTTATATTCATTTACCATAATTATTATACAGTGTGGGATAATCATTGGTAAAATTATAATCTAGACCTAAATCAAAATCTTTCATGGAGCTCACTTCATCAAAACCAACCTTATTTCTAGGATGTTCAGAAATCCATGATGTAAATGATAGGTAGTAAACTTCTTAATTAGTTTACAAAACTCATTCAAAAAAGTTCTTCATTGACTTGCAAATTGCTTAACCCATCTTTACACCCTCTATTTACTTACCTTTATTGTCTATAGTGACCTTGACCTGACCTTCGGTCCTAGGGACTCTACTCTCCGAAGTGTAAAAGTTACCCAACCTTGAGACTATTCTACCTGGAGCATTTTATTTAATTAGCTCTTCCGACGTAGCATGGACCAAGACGGTGTACAGAGAAATGTTTTTCTTTTTAATTGAAGAAAGATATTTTTAAGCTTGAAAATACTTTACTTTACTTCTTATTTTGAGAACTTCTTACTAAAATTACATACATATATAAATATAATCCCGCCTTTATCCCTAATGGGTATGCAGAGCGTAAGCGACCTAAACAAAGTTCGATCCGCCACGTCTGACAAAGTTTTGAGGATTATTTAACATACTCGTAGGTATATTGCTGTAGAGACAGGCTGTCAGCCCAACGCCTAAATTGCAATATACAGAAACCCTCGAATCCCTTAGCTGGTTTTTACAGCATGCCCGGGAGGAAATGCAGCTGGCACATTCTATGTTTTTCTCTCGCTTCCAGTCCAGCTCGGAATTTTTTTTTTCTTTTCAGAAATGCTTTTTATTAAGGTAACATAATTTAAAAATTACGATCTACCCTAATCTAGAGTAATTTTTACTTTGAATTAATTAGCTAGGTAGACTAAACTAAGAATGTGTCCATTAACATGTTTCTTATTGTCTCAATTAAGGGGAAGACACTTTGTTTTTGTGTTCTTTATGTAAAGCACTCACTACACTATATTACATTGTCACTTCACAAAACTAACTCAAAAGGTTTTATCCTTTTCAGTCTTCTCACTATGTCCTTGTTATCGAGGAGCTGAATGGCCTCGACGTTCACAAGGTGAAGAAGTCTTCCTTCGTGAGATTCAGCGTTCTTCTTAACATGGATATTTCAATTTTTTCTTCATAGCATGGAAGATAAAATTATAATATTTTTTTATTGATTACCTTTTCCTTAGAGTTACCCAAAATTAGCTAGCACTGGGTAAATACGAAATAGGTATATGCCATTGTTCGACAATACTCGATTCCAACCGCCTCGTTCGTAAATCGATAATAATTTTAGACGGGAAATCGCGTATATCTGGCAGCACTACAATCATATTGAACGTACAGACACACACTGTATGTACATCGTCCTACGGAAGGTGTCCAAAACTCTGAAAGGGGTTGCTATTGTTCAGTCCAAAGCGTAAAGCGACTTCTTAAATCAGTTATTTAGTCAATGAAACTGAACAACTTTTCCACGGAACTTATTCCGGTAAATGAAAAAGGTCGTTAAACTTTCCCAGACAATATTTTGTAGGTATCTAGTATGGGAAAGCCATTGTATTTTTTCATTTACCAAATGAATTTCTTAGTTATTTTGCAGTTTCTTTGACCGGTCGACCCCTTTCAGATTTCGAGACATCGCCTGAATGTTAACAACACTCAATTCACACAAATCGACAATTTTAATTAGCCAGGATATGTGGGAAATCGCGTATATCTGGCATCTCTGCCGTCCTCCTACCGATTTTGATGACAGCCAATCTCCCAGAGATCGGCCAACTACGCAGGACTTGTTTTTAGTGCTTAATGTGTTGGTGCTACACACAGGTGTACTCTCCAATGCACTTTTATTCTGATGGAATAGACTGACTGACACGACCAGAGAGAAATCAGGCGCAGGACCGACTATTTACATGCCCATCTGACAGCATGGATCATCTTGCTTGCCGCCGAATCAAACCCGGGACCTCCGAGTCGAGAGGCCATGGCTCACACCGCTGGACCACGAAGGCAGTTACGCAGCTATCTGCTATCGAGCGATACGTTCCGACCGACCTCACCCCGGTGCGATGCATCGAGTTTTCATTTTTTAATCATCGACTTCGCTCGACCGTGCACGGTTCTAGGTTAGAATATGAAAGGAGCTATTTAAAAATTGCCTCTAACTAGAGCAGTCCGAGAGCCTAAGCCTGCATTGTCCTCAATATAGGTTTATAATAAAGTAATATAATTTGGTTTAATCTAATCCTACTTTATAATCCTCCGATGGCCCAACGCTTTCCGTTCGACATGTCATACAAAAAGTTCAAATTGCCTACTTGCTGTGGTTCAACCGATCTGAACCCGCGAATTAGGCGAGTTCAAGATATTGTCTAGATATCTCCTATAGCAGTATATACCCAACAGCGTTTCAGCTATCAGTCATATGCGATAGCGATATTCAGCAGCCAAAGTAGACACGGACCTCTCGCTCTAGTTACAGTCCATCGTATTTAGACCAAGTGCGGGAAAAACTTCGATACCGCGTTTTAGAGCTTTCAGTTCAATTCATCTAAAAAAACTCTTGCTAAAACATGAAAGTAACGCAAAATATACCACTAGTTCTTAATATCACACATAAATGACGACGAAGACATAAATTAATATTATTATTTCTCAGCTCTTCTCAGGAATAAGAGTGAAGTTTTAGGTTAGAATATGAAGGGAGCTATTTTAAAATTTCCTCTGTGTGTCTAGTATTATGAGAAGCTAAAGCCTGCATCGTCCTCAACAAGCATTCATTTCGCTCACACAGTGCTATAAATTGGTACTATTTACATCTGTACTTCTTACATCGTACTGTCTTTACCCTTCCATGGCCCAAAGCTTTCCGATCGACATAATTACAATAAAGGTTTAATTGCCTACTGTTGTGGGTGATCTGAACTTTCGAGGTATAAGTTCAGAGTGTCTAGATATCGCCCATATCAGTATATAACTGACAACTTTTCAGTTATCAGTCATCTGCAAGGGCGATATTCAGCTGCCAAAGTAGAAACGGACCTCTCTGTATGTAGTGACAGTCAATCGTATTTACATCAAGCGCAAAAAAAATAAGGCAAAATATAGTTCTTAATATCACACGGAACACGAACTACATTAGGTCGTAAAACGAACTATTATTTCTAGGCTCTTTGTAAAAGGAATAAGAGTGAAGTTTGCAATAACCACATGTTATGACGATATGATTATGCAATATTTTTCAATTTCAACAAGCATCTTATAAAATGTTGTAAATACTAGAAGTCGTGAAAGGCATTTTATTAGGGTGGATTTTGTACCTTACAAGGTATGATGAAAGAGAGTAACATGACGGAGAAGAGTTACAATTTTGTAATTTGACAAACTAACTTTAATTTAGTAACTACTAGCGACCCGCCCCGGCTTCGCACGGATATTATCAGTGTTTCTCTACTATATTATGCATATATTATACACTAGCAGCCCGTCCCGGCTTCGCACGGGGTAGACAATTTTTTTTTTTAAACTCTAACAATCTCCACACTGCCTCCGATGTACTAATGTACCGTCCGTTCAAATAATTTTCCACTTCGTCGTGAGCATTTCTGACACCGAAAGTGGCTTGTTCCGATGTTTAAAATGAAAAAAGTTGTTGTAGTGACATAACTACAATAGTTGGACATATGGTACCGCGGAGTTTTTTGTAAACATTATGTTGTACATTATTTTGTTCTATCGCTAATAGTTTCGGCAGCGCATTCGACGAAAAACATTTTAAGACTCATTTTTCTACACCTTCGGTTACATTGTTCAAATTTTACCAAGGATCCCTACTTTTTTTTCAAAATGAAATGTAGCCTATGTCAAATTGGAAGAATGTAGCATTCTATTGGTGAAAGAATTTTTTAAATCGGCCCAGTACTTTTTGAGCCTATTCATTACAAACATACAAAAATAGGTACAAATCTTTCCTCTTTATAATATTAGTTATACATATAAACCTTCCTCTTGAATCAGTCTATCCATTAAAAGAAACCGCATCAAAATCCGTTGCGAAGTTTTAATGATTTATGCATACATAGGGATATAGAGACAGAGAAAGCGACTTTGTTTTATACTATGTAGTGATAAGTGTGATTTCAACTTCTCGAATTCCATTCAATTATGCTACGTAAGGTATTTTTATATCTTATCTGAATAGTTATTGTTCGCGTGGTAATTTTCGACGGTTAAAATAGATGCGTGCGTTATTTTAGTTGATGCAATATAAAATAGCGGTAATATAGTTATATTCTACGTAAGTATAAAAAATTAAAAATTAAATAGTGAGGTTTGCACTTAAGTAGTTTGACTTTCTCGGCTTGATTCGGCCAGCATACGACTTTACTGCGGAACAATACGACAACAAAAAAAGGTTTAGGGATCGAGGAAGGGATATGGCAACAATAGTTTACATCTCAACGCCTCTTCATCCCAAAACTAGACAAAAGATTCAGGTAGAAAATCCTAAAACGCGGTATCGAAGTTTTTCCAAAATTTTGCTTAAATACAAATCGGGGGTGAGAATTGAGCGGGTGTCCGTTTCTTCGCGTTAAGCCAGTCTATAGGAACTGGTTATAGAACTCCTAATTATGACAGAGGCCGCATCTATGGCTTGTAACCCAGTGTTCAATACCTCTGGTGACACGTCGGTACTTGGCACAAAGTGCGTCCACGGTCCCAACCCCTGCGCTGAAGAAAATTTGACACCCCCTTTTGAAAAGAATTAGCTATTTCCAATAAGAAACCAATAGTAAAAAGTTACATTGAAGTATTACTTTATTGGAATACTTAACAACTTGAAAATGTTTATATTGAGTGCACTATAGGTTTAGAATACAAATTACATGAAATACTCTTTCTATTTAACATCCTATTTTTATTCTTATATTTATATATATATATATATATAAATAAAAGAACAATAATTCCCTGCTCTTGTGTCTTTATTATCTTTAGACAAGAAAGTATACCTACTGTTAATATATAAAAATTACCTACTTATGTATTTCATATCGTCAATGATTAAATAACCTGTACATATATTACAATCATTTAAAGATTGAGAGAGGTGGAAGAAGGATGGGGAGGTTTGCCCAGCAGTGGGACAGCATAGGCTGATAATAATAATAATAATATTTACCTATTACCCTTTCATGTTGTACTCCTAACGAACGAGTGTCGCAAAATACAATTAAATTTAAAAAAATGTTGCATTCAACATTCACCCTTCCCGTAAGCGATTACAGCGCGGTCCTAAAACGCGGTATCAAAGTTTTCTCGACGAGTAGCATAAATACAGCGGGGTTGAATATCAGTCGGGGTAGTTCGTCTCTACGCGGGAAACCGGCCGGGGCTGTGCCGGTCTGATTCAGCCCTCCAATCAGATGACTGTGACGTCACTAATGTGACTTCAGTATTGTGATAACTTTGAACAAAATGGGAAGATAGTTGGTTATTGGTGATTCTGACCAAACCATGCAACCGAATGTAGAGAATTTAACTGCTCTTTTTTATGGTTCATACTAAATTTTACTTACATAATAAATAACCAGTGTTTACATCGAAATACAAACTTATAGAAATATCTGTAAAGTCTACTTAAAATAAGGAAAAAATAAATAACTAGACCAATAAATGCTCAATATTTTTGTAAAAATTTGTAATGCTTTATCAACACGATCACACTCATAGTCCCCATTAGGAATCCTGCCCGCCAGGAATAGAACCCGGGACCCTTTGCGTAGCAGGCAAATGCACTGCCAACTAGGCTATTCGGGTCGTGACTACTTACTTGTTTGTTTTACAAACAAGTGTGTAGTCGTTGATTTATCAGTATGAATAACGCTTGTTCATCATCACTACATAGTATAAAACAAAGTCGCTTTCTCTGTCCCTATATCCCTATGTATGCTTAGATCTTTTAAACTACGCAACGGATTTTGATGCGGTTTTAATGGATAGAGTGATTTAAGAGGAAGGTTTATATGTATAATACATGCATAATATAGTAGAGAAACACTAATGATTTCCGTGCGAAACCGGGGCGGGTCGCTAGTTTAGTGATAAAATGCTTTATAATTTATAAACATGTAAATAAAAAAGCTTAAAGTTACACTTGGGTGGGATTCGAACTCATGGTCTTCCGCGTACCATGCCGACGCTCTAGCGATTGCGCCACAAAGTGATTCGACCCACCCAGTGAAACTTACGCCGAAGACCGTGGGTTCGAATCCCACCCAACGGTAACTTTTAGCTTGTTTATTTTCATTTTTATAAAGCATTACAAAATTTTATTATTGGAAAAAAAAACAATATTCACAAAAATATTACATACATACATATAATCACGCTTTTAGGCAGAGCGTAAACGACCTAAACAAAGCTGGTTCTGACACGTCTGACAAAGTTTGAGGGTTATTTAAGATAGATTTGTAGGTATATTGCTGTAGTGAAATGTTGTCAGCCCATTGCCTTAATTGCAATATACTGAACCACTCGGATCCCTTAGCTGGTTTTTACAGCATGCCCGGGAGGAAATTTAACTGGCACATTTAATGTTTTTCTTTTTTTCCCAGTCCAGCATGGAAGAAAAATATTGATGCTGTATGTAAAGTTATCATTATCAAGTTGAATTTACCCCGGAAAGGGTAACTACTTGAGTTGGTGATATTCAATATTACGAATAGATGGCGCTGACGTCACACATTGACGGTACAAACAGGCTACAAGTTTCGTTGTGTGGGTCGAATTACTTGGTAGCTCAATGGTTAGAGCGTGTCAGCACGGTACGCCGAAGACCGTGGGTTCCAATCCCACCCAAGTGTAACTTTTATCTTGTTTATTTTCATTTTTATAAAGCATTACAAAATTTTATTATTAAAAAAAAAACAATATTCACAAAAATATTACATACATACGTATAATCACGCTTTTAGGCAGAGCGTAAACGATCTAAAGAAAGCTGGTTCTGACACGTCTGACAAAGTTTAAGGGTTATTTAAGATAGATTTGTAGGTATATTGCTGTAGTGAAATGTTTTCTGCCCATTGCCTTAATTGCAATATACTGAACCACTCGGATCCCTTAGCTGGTTTTTACAGCATGCTCGGGAGGAAATTTAACTGGCACAGTTAATGTTTTTCTTTTTCTCCCAGTCCAGCATGGAAGAAAAATATTGATGCTGTATGTAAAGTTATCATTATCAAGTTGAATTTACCCCGGAAAGGGTAACTACTTGAGTTGGTGATATTCAATATTACGAATAGATGGCGCTGACGTCACACATTGACGGTACAAACAGGCTACAAGTTTCGTTGTGTGGGTCGAATTACTTGGTAGCTCAATGGTTAGAGCGTGTCAGCACGGTACGCCGAAGACCGTGGGTTCCAATCCCACCCAAGTGTAACTTTCAGCTTGTTTATTTTCATGATGACTGTGACGCCATCAAGGACCACAGTGTACATAAGGTGTACTTCAACGGCAGATGAGCAGATAGATTTCAAGATATGCAACCATCGCCCGTAATGCCTTAGAATATTGTTCAAATCAGCGCGCGCTACGGCGTGGCGGTTACGTCCGTGGCCGCGTCAAAAGTGTGCCAAAAACGCACATTAAAACTAATTTCATAAGAACTACCAGTTGCATTTAAAAAAGGCTATATTGCAAATTTTAGGTAATCTTGATACGGATATTTTCCGGAAAGAACCGTGAAAGCGCTTTTAATAGTTTAGAAGGAATATCGAATATACTATTAAAAACAGCTTTACTTCTAGTTTTCTTTTAGCATACTTATTTATAAACCACAATATTTTTAAATGTTGCCATTGCAGGCCATGAACTAATTATATGTATATTTTTTTTGAATTTTCTAATGTATCGTTTAGGAGAAAGCTCTTAAGCATAAGCTCTTTGCCGTTATGAATCACCTTAAACTTACTGAATCACTGATTTATCGGTATGAATAACAATTGTTCGTCATTTTGTAATAAAATGCTTTAAAGCTAAAAGTAACACTTGGGTGAGATTCGAACCCACGGTCTTCCGCGTACCGTGCCGACGCTCTAGCGATTGAGCCACAAAGTGATTCGATCCGCCCAGTGAAACTTACGCCGAATACCGTGGATTCGAATCCCACCCAAGAGCAACTTTTAGCTTGTTTATTTTCATTTTTACATAATTTTCAAAAAAATTAGCTGATAGATTTCAAGATATGCAACCATCGCCCGTAACGTCTTAGAGTATCGTTCAAATCAGCGCGCGCTACGAAATGGCGATTACGTCCATGGCCGCGTCAAAACAGTATGAGAAAAACGCACATTAAAGCTAATTCCATAAGAACTACCAGTCGGATTAAAAATAGCTATAATGCGAATAGGGTATAGGGTAATAGGTAATCATAATACGGATATTTTCCCGAAGGAATCGTGAAAGCGCTCCTAATAGGTTTAGAAAGAATATCGAATTTACTCACAAAAACAGCTTTACTTCTAGATTTTTTTAGCATACTTATTTATAAACTAGAATATTTTTAAATGTTGTAGTGGTAAGCCATGAACAAATTTTTTAGATGTATATTATTTTAGATTTTTCCAATGATTCGTTTAGAAGAAATAAGCTCTTAAAAACAACTATTTGCTTAAAAAACTTACTAAATCACTTATGTTAAGGTTCCTTCCAATCTGCTCACACTGTTCGTAGTCAATTTACTTATCCTATTTTATTTAATACAAGTTTTCCTGTTTAGAATCCAGGAGCCGCATTTTTGAACCGCTCGAATCGAATTCGCATACGAACGTGTTACATTCGCATGCCAAATTGTATGAAAATCGCATGCGAAAGTTACTCTTTTGAGCGGTTCAAAAATACTGGTCCTGAAACGCGGTATCAAAGTTTTTCTGTCCCGTTGTATAAATATGAGTAGCGAGCCCGTTCGCAATGGGGTGGGGCGTTTCTACGCAGGGAGCCGGCTGGCGGCTGTGCCGGTTTAATTCGTCGCCCGTTCAGATGACTGTGACGTCACAAGAGAGAGATCACAGTATATTTATTAAGCCCTGTTTAAGGTTTTCCTAACCTGTCCTCACTGTACGTAGACAATTTACCCATCCTATTTTATTTTATGAAAAGTACAGCGATTAAATGGAGATGAAGTAGGTAGTGGATCAGTTTCAAGAGTGGGGAACATCTAAAAAATATGTTTACTAGGTACTATAATACATTCTTCCATGCTGGACTGGGAACGAGAAAAATACATAGAATTTGGCAACTGCATTTTCTCCCGGGCATGCTGTAAAAACCAGCAAAGGATCTGAGGGTTTCTGTTAATTGCAATTTAATCGATGGGCTGACAACCTGTCAATGCAGCAATATACGTACAAATCTATCTTAAATAACACTCAAAACTTTGTTAAACGCGGCGGAACGACTTTTGTTTAGGTCGTTCACGCTCTGCCTACCCCATTAGGAATAAAGGCGTGATTATATATATTACTATTACTTGTACGTTAGTATTATTTTATTAGTTACTCTGTGCTATCACTACATAGAAATTATAAAACAAAATCGCTTTCTCTGTCCCTATATACCTATGTATGCATACATCTTTAAAACTACGCAACGGATTTTGATGCGGTTTATTTTAATGGATAAAGTGTTTTAAGAAAAAGGTTTATATGTATAATACTTGCATAATGTTGTGGAGCAACACTGATAATTTCCGTGCGAAGCCGGGGCGGGTCGCTAGTGTACTATATAACAGCCTTTTAAAATATGTGCATGCACATGGATCCAAGTACAGGAACTAAAATTTAAGTTCTGGGCAAGTCTAGTAACAAATTATGGTATAAAGATAACGGCTCTAAAACGCGGTATCAAAGTTTTTCCGACCCTTTGTATAAATACGGCGAGCGAGCGCGTTCTATAGGGGTGGGGCGTTTCTACGCAGGGAGCCGGCCGGCGGCTGTGCCGGTTTGATTCAGCCGTCCGATCAGATGACTGTGACGTCATTAATGACCACAGTGTACTTAATTGACATTATCGCTAAATCATGTAAGCAAAGGTTATTCCTTACCTGTCCAAACTGTCGTAGACAATTTACCCATCCTATTTTAATTTATAACTAAGTAATATCCATACTGATAAAATAAAAAAATGGTTAGTTTGTTTGTTACTCTTTCACACCGGCTAGACCGATTTTAATGAAATTTGGCAGTAACGCGGGAAAACCATTTTACTGCGGGCACAGAATAATAAATAGTATCTTAACATTCGGAGCTAATGTTATATATTTTACTTCCAGGCTGTAGGCTGCACAAAATTTAATATTTTATACAAGGTTAAAACGTATCTACTCATATATGCATCGCTTCTAAAGCAAAGAAAATTAGGCCATACAGCCAAACATAATAAAATTCTTAGATAGAACTTATTATTTTATTATATTGACTTAAAATTCATTTCATTTTGTGATTTTTTGACATAAAACAATATTAAAATTAAAATTAAAGTATTAAGCTATTTTTAATTGCAGGCTGTATAGGTCTCCAGCCAAAGCCTAATATTTTATGTCGAATGATTGATGATAAAAAGTTAAATGAATTGTCTTGTTTATTTACAATATTTTACAAGAATTTCTCCAATTTTCCTCGCAATCGAAGTGAAAAGCAGAGTAGAAGTCGTGCATGAAACCATTTTTGTCCTCGACTTCATATCAGCCTTTGCCCTGCGGGCTCGGCAGCTAAACATCTCGGTCAAAAATAACTTGATTTGTGCACTTGTCGTAAAATCTACTATTCTTTGCCTATGGTAACCTCCTCGGCGAGCTTTCCAATAGTGCCAGAACCTCAGCCAATTGTACATACATACATATAATCACGCCTTTATCCCTAATGGGGTATGAAGAGCGTATACGACCTAAACAAAGATCGTTCCGCCACGTCTGACAAAGTTTTGAAGGTTTTCAAAGATAGATTCGTAGGTATATTGCTGTAGTGACAGGTTGTCAGCCTATCGCCTAAATTGCAATATACAGAAACCCTCGGTTCCTTTAGCTGGTTTTTACAGCATGCTCGGGAGGAAATGCAGCTGGCACATTCTATGTTTTTCCCTCGCTCCCAGTCCAGCATGGAAGTCCAATTGTACATTGTCAAGACATTACTTCCATCCTGAGGTTCTTACTGCCTGACCAAGTATCCAGTGCTCTTCCACGTCTGAAAAAAAAAAAACCACTGAAAATCATGCCTTTCTCACGAGTAAAGCAGATTGTCAAAGACCTAAAAGATCTGCAATTACAATTCTTCTTAGCGAGTGGATTATCGAGTTGAACAACGACCCGATGAAGCCTGGTGTCAGAATTTTTAAACCGCGTAGTATAACAGCTAGGCTTAGGCTTAGGCCTCTGACATGATTTGAGTAACGACCACTATCAAAGACAGCAACCGGGACCGACGGCTTAACGTGCCCTCCGAAGCACAGGATCCTTTTTTTTCGGACAATCAGGTGGTTCAGCCTGCATTGTCGTAACCAAATTGGGGTAAACCTTACAAAGTGATAAATATAAACTTTGTGTTACTGCCCTGAGAATCGAACGCAGGACCTCCGGGTGAGGAGCCCATGGCTCTGACCACTAGACTACGGAGGCAGTTAATTACAATTACGCTTAAACACTCGACTCCCGTTACCGATTTTACATACATAGTGAAAATTTTACCGAACAAATCTTTTCTTCAAGTTTCAAGTCATAATCACTGTTGTATTTTGTTATTATCATTATTATGTATTTTTGTTATTATTTCAACTGGACAGAACTTGAAAGATAGTTCACATTTTACACAAAGAACCTGAGATATAATTTTGAACCTTGATAATTTTGATTAACAAAAGTACGTATAAGTGAAGTAAAGAAGAACAGTGAAACTATAGTTTGACATGACCGTTTGTTAATTTAGCGAGAAAATGCGCAGTCTACCCCCAAATATGAAAATAAATACGCTCAGGTGTTGCTACATCTGTTTTGCTTTTAATAAAGTTTTACACTTTTCTTTAAATTTTTTAGGATAAACTTTGGCAATAAATTCTTTAAAAAACCTTTGCAGCAAAAATCGGCAACTTTTAGTGGGCGTATATAATTTTTTAATAAATATTTTTTTAGTCTTTTATTTAAAGCTCTAAAACGCGGTATCGAAGTTTTTTCAACTTTTTGAATATAAGAACCTCCTTCGATTGAACTGGCGGGGATGTCTCGCTCACCTCGGGAAGCTGCACTCTCAGTGCAGGTCCAGAGACTCAATATTTGTACCTATTAACCTAAACCTTGTGCCGCTGTGCAGCTCTTGTGCTGCAGAGAGAAGGGGACGGAGGGAGAGGTGAGCGCCGCACTGTCTCCCTCGTTCTATTGGAGTTCAGAGTACTGTTCTCACCACCACCGTAGGAGAGCGAAATTGACATCCTTTTTGGCACATTATACTTACATAAAGTCACGCTTGTAATATTTCCTTACGGGGTATGCCTACATTGAACTTATAAAACGGTGTTTACGCCAGGTCTGTCTAGTGCAAAGTCAAATTATCTACTAGGAATCTTTATTTTTGGCAAAATGGTGCACCTGTTAAACTTACCTACCTTGCTAAATTATCTACTTACTGGCTATTCTGCATCGCTTCCAGTTTCAAAATATACATACATACATATAATCACGCCTTTATCCCTAATGGGGTAGGCAGAGCGTAAACGACCTAAACAAAGGTCGTTCCGCCACGTCTGACAAAGTTTTGAGGGTTATTGAAGATAGAATTCTAGGTATATTGCTGAAGTGACAGGTTGTCAGCCCATCGCCTAAATTACAATATACTGAAACCCTCGGATCCCTTAGCCGGATCTTACAGCATGCCCGTGAGGAAATGCAGCTGGCACATTCTATGTTTTTCTCTCGCTCCCAGACCAGCATGGAAGTAAAAAGTAGTTTCAAAATATTGGATTAAAATTTAAATATTTTTATAGCCAAAACCTACTGCCACACATAATATGCTGGCTATTAATCCTGTGCTTATACCCTTGCCACAATATTGAGTAATTAACACTTTACCCTTATTTGCTTCCCAGTTTCGGGTAAAAAGTTTGCTCAAGTCAACGCCCAAGGCTATACTTATAATTGCTGAAATAAAAGTCCTTGTTTCGCACACCTGCTCCAGATGTCTGGGATTTATCATCCGAGCTACTTTCCACCGAAATAATATCGCACAAGACAACACACAGAATGGCCTTAGTCTGTAATGAATGTGTGCCGAAATGAAACTTAAAGACAAAGTTTTCAGACTGTATGTATTCGCTAAACATTTCGTCTTGAAAGTTTAATCTTAGGTACTTGAAAACACTTATTTTAGTATTAGTTAAATTTATTAGTAGACCGACGAAAATGTACAGATTAATTTGATCTTCATTCTAATCTAAGGCAAAAAAATACTTGAGATAGTTCAAACAAAACCACAGCTAAAACTGAGAAAAACACAACAAGATGGTCGCTATTTCCAGAACTTACCACCACAAAATAACAATAACTGGTCGATCACTAGAGATACTTACCGAGCGCCGCCGTAATGACGATATCAGGATATCAGGGCGCACGGTTATGTAATCGCTATGTAGTTTTTTTTTTAAATGTAATAAATAAATAAATAATAAAAAATCAAATATCAATTGTAATTAAGTTAATAATTTTTGTCTTGTTCCTATGTTCAATTATTGGAAATCAAATATCAATTGTAATGAAGTTAATATTTTTTGTCTTGTTCCTATGTTCAATTATTGGTTGGTACAACAGCGTGCATTTTAGCAAGTAATTCATATTTACCCATTTAAGAGGCCTCACCGAAAGCGGTGGTGCCTTCACTCGTTAAAAAATCATAACTCGCATAATCTAGACATTATCATAACTTTTCTCTGTCACTTCCTTAGATTTAGACCTACGGATTTTATAAAAGAAAAAAAATTGCTCTTCAATTCATTACTTTTCGAGGTAAGGCCTGTTAAGTACGTAGACACCTGTACAGGTACACTGCGAATGTAAAATGAACTTGAAGATATTCTTATTGGAATACCAGCCGCTTTTAAATAAAAGGAAGTCAAATCTTCTACACGGTGGGGTCGGGTGCATAGCACCTCACTTTCCTCATCAATCAGCACAGTGCCTTCTGACGCTTGATCCGTACTAACATAGTACTTCACATCCAAACCAATGTTACGCAACCAAGGGCCGGCCTCAGGGTCACGACTCCCGCGTAGAAACGGACCTCCCCCGTACAAGACACCCCCGAACTATACTTATACTCAAAACTAGAAAAACTTCACCATCGAGTTTTAGGATTCATAGTGAAAAAATTCATATCCCCAAACAGTTCAAATTTTAGGAGCAGGTAGCGGGAAAAAAAATTGTATAAGGAAGGATCCATCGCTGGGCAAGCGCATTCTAAATAATAGACTTCAAGATAACGGTGAATACTGACCATTGTTAGTGGTCAATAGGGTCTAGGAAATTATTATAAAAAAAAATAACACAAAAATGTTCCAATATTAGTTTGACAAGTATTTTATAAAAGGTGAATGACAAAACGTGATGACTGATGGATGATATACAAACTATATTGAAAATGACTTTTAAACTTCAACAAATCTTATTAAGTTAAATTGAATTGTATCAATTTCCTATCGGCAAACTTCAGCAAACTTTATCAAATACCTACTTTATATGTTTAAGAATATCAACAGAAAGTACTAAATTAATTAAAGATGAATACATGTGAGCACTTTAAATTGGTATCATAATTCTCACAACAGTCTTCCTTATCCAACCGCGTATTAATGTGGTTTCCAAAGGGATTAGAATTTTTCGGGGTTAAAAATGAGCAGAAGCAAAATCATCATCATCATCTTCCTAGCCTTATCCCGTATTTCTCGGGGTCAGTTACCTAATCTAGGTGATTGAACGAGGGTACTGGTTATATAGGAAGGGAAACCAAACCACCTGCCTACCCCTCCGGGAAAGAGGCGTGAAACCAGACCCAATCCTAGATTAGGTCAGAGTTTTTAAGCCGCCAATGCATAGCACTGGTCTCTGATTTGGCTTAACGACTAATATCTACGGTATTAAACGATATTAACCGGGATCAACGGCTTAACATGCCTTCCGAAGCACGGAAAAAGCGCCGAATAAACGTACATATGAAATTCGAAAATCGATAAACACATTGGTACGTGGTGGGGTTCGAACCACGACCTCCCGCTCAGGAGGCAGCGGCCCTATCCACTACACCATGGGGCTCCTAGAAGCAAATTATTCTATTAATAATCATCCGCTGTCAAACTAAACTCGTCAACTTTATATACGAGTACCTATATTTTTTGGTCTACAAGGTGCGCAAGGTTAAAACTTCAAACAGCATAACATAATAACGATAGAGCTAAGTCAAATTATTATCAGACTAATTATGATTTTCATTAAAAGTTTATTAAAATTAGGTTTCAATATTACCTACAATTTCGAGCTTTAAATTTGTTTCTTAAATTAGTTTGATACTAATTTGAAATTTTCGACAGTAACAAATTATATAAGATTGCATTATTTCTTCTAATCAAAAGCCTAAATTCTAGAACAACAAGAACAGAAATTTGAAATAGAGCACTAGACATCAGATCCGAATACCTAATTTGCACAGTCAAATGTTATCCTTTACAAATTAATCTAGGTACCTAAATAAAAAAAAAAACCTGCTGATTGAACTTGAGGGAATGTGAACTGTGAACCTACTCATGAAACTCAACAACTTTCTTCAAAGAAATCAAGCTGTAAAAATGCAAAAGAAGCCCTCCTATACAAAATGACTCGGTTCGCCGGCGGCTGACACCATTTTTGTATGGAAATTTGTATACTCCTTGTCTTAGATCAAATATATATTATAGATATACAAATGCCGCTTGAAAAATGGCACAAAATTAACGCAAGTGCCTTGTTTTTATGTCAGGCGCTATTTGACGAATCAATCTTATTTTATAAGTAGTAAGGTCTATATTGAAGCTTTAATTAAATCACTTTACGACCTATTTGCACATGACGTGGTGCCACGGTTTGAGTTTGATTCTGTATAGGACCGTGGATCTATAACTATATTTGATCTAAGCTCCTTCGTATACTATAAGAAAAGGCTTCAGGCTAGATGCTGCTGAAATGTATAGTTTTATCTGAGGTTGACTGTACGAAAACCATCTTGAAATGTATGCGGAGTGAGCATTACACTTCACGTAGTTAGAAACAATTTGTTCAAGTAAGTTAGTTTAGTAGTAAGTTTAGGTTGGTAGACTTAACGGCACACTGTTATAAATGTAAATATCTATTATGTTTGTATTCAGAATATTCAAACACATCTGGGAAATTTACCAACGTGGAGAACGTCTCTGGTGAAGTTGGCTCATAACATAAAATTGCAAAGCGAATTGTTCTCAGATGGATAGAATCATCTTACTTGTCGAACATTCTGGTTATCAGTCTGTATTGTCTTAACCAAACTTAATTAAATCTCACAAAGTGAAATAACAATTTTGTGTGTCCTTCATGGGAATCGAACCCCACGACCCAAAAGCACAAAGCTCAGAACATTAGACACCAGTGCAAGTCAGTACAGTATGTGGACTTAACATGTTAAACTTTATATGTTAATTCTTCCATGCTGGCCTGAAAGCTAGAGAAAAACAGAATGTGCCAGCTGCATATCCTCCCGGGCATGCTGTATAAACCGGCTAAGGGCTCCGAGGGTTTCAGTATATTGTAATTTACTTAAATAAATTTACTTTAATTTAGGTCGTTTACGCTCTGTCTACCCCATTAGGTATAAAGGCGTGATAGGCAGAGCGTAAACGACCTAAACAAAGGCCGTTCCGCCGCGTCTGACAAAGTCTTGAGAGCCATTCAAGAAAGATTTGTACGTATATTGCTGTAGTGACAGGTTGTCAGTCCATCGCCTAAATTGCAATATACTGAAACCCTCGGATCCCTAAGCTGGTTTTTACAGCATGCCCGGGAGGAAATGCAGCTGGCACATTTGTATGTTTTTCTTTCGCTCCTAAGCCAGCATGGAATCACATTAGGGATAAAGGACTGATTATATGTATGTATGTAACGTGATATGCCCACAAATAGTTAGTATCTACCTACCCTTGCCCGAGGTGAAATTACAGGGAGTAACATAAATTTCTAACTTTGTTACAGGTCCCACGTGAGAAGTCCGGAGCTGCCTCGAAAGTGAAATTAGATCTTGTTGAGAGTGCAAGTGAGTGACAGTGCAGATGTTGAGTGAAAATAGTGTGAACCCGTTGTCATGTGACGTTCGAAAATGTTGAAGATACAAATGTTAGATTCGATCGTTAGCAATGACGCCGACGAGAATCAGACGCCGCAACAAAATGGGTGAGTGAAGTTTTCTATTTTACAATACAATACAATATACTTTATTGCACAAAAACACAGAAATTACAAATTGCTCAAAAGAAAAGTAGTACAATTGGCGGCCTCATTGCTAATGTAGCAACATTGCAATATCTTCCAGGCAACCAGGCAATAGGAAACAGAGGAGTAAAATAAATTGACGCGGGTCAGTGCAACAAACATGTTAATAAATTAAATATAAATACTCTCCAGTATACAACAAGTATTCAAATACAAACGTAATATATACAGAATTTATAATATAGAATACATTTTTCCTACATACATACCATACATACATGCAATACTTTCATACACAAATGAATAGAAAGAAGTTAAGTTCGGCGACATTACAAAGCGTACCCACACTCCTATTTATGGACAGCCCTAGAAGCCTGATATCTTTTTTTTTGTGTCATAATAGTCTACTTCTTCTTCTTCTATCGTGTCGATGACAAGACAACATATACATACATACATACATATAATCACACCTTTATCCCTAATGGGGTAGGCAGAGCGTAAACGACCTAAGCAAAGGTCGTTCCGCCACGTCTGACAAAGTTTTGAGGGTTATTTAAGATAGATTTATAGGTCTATTGCTATAGTGACAGGTTGTCAGCCCATCGCCTAAATTGCAATAAACTGAAACCCTCGATTCCCTTAGCTGGTTTATACAGCATGCCCGGGAGGAAATGCAGCTAGCACATTCTATGTTTTTCTCTCGTTCCCAGGCCAGCATGGAAGTAAGAAGACAACACCTTGTCTTTTTTTCTTTAAATTTCCTTAGCCCAGTAGTCCGCAACTCTGACTGCGTTGACAGTTGCCTGCATTTACTGCTCTCGCGAGCAAGTGGTGGGGCATGTGGAGCACACTATATAATGGGACATAGTCTTGTCATAGTCTACTAAAGGACCTATATCCAGGAAACATGCAGCATTGTGCCGTATGAACGTAGCATCTTGCACTGCCACTGCGTTAGCTAATCCACCTGTCATGTCAAACGTTGTGAGTAGTCCAACTAAGGTACATCTATAATCCTTGTGTCATGTCTAGTCTAGAAAATGATTTACTCGATATGTTCGTGATTGCGATACTATGGAGGAATAACGTGCAAGCTATACTATACTTACCGATGCTTATTTAGGTCTCCGTGGTCTAGCGGTCAGACTGAGCCATGGGTTATCGACTTGGAGGTCCCGGGTTCGATTCCTGGCGGGGGACAGTGACTTTGTGTTGTTGTTTCTAGTTTGGTTAGGACCTTGCAGGCTGATTACCTGATCGTCCTAAAAGTAAGATGATCCATGCTGCCGCATGCGCATGTAAATAGTTGGTCCTTCCTTTTGGTCGTGTCAGTGAATCTGAATTAAAGGAATAGAAAGTGCACCTGTGTATAGCGCAAACCCTTGGACACTAAAAACTAATACTGCGCAGTTGGCCGATCTTTGGGAGGTTACCCGTCATCACTGAAAATCGGTGGGAGGACTAATAGGTAATACGTCCCTCAACCAATTTTGCGATTCCCTAGCGAGAACATGAACTTTGCTTTCTACACTAAAAAAGTACCTACATAAGGTTCACCTACATTCCTATTCAGAGTCGACCATATCGATCTTTCTTCCGACCAGGCGGCGCCGGTTTTCCAAATAAGTTTAGACTCACAAATAAAAAATTGGGTTGCTACATCCACCGCTGCGAATCTTCAGACCATTGAATTTCAAGCTAGACCGAAAGCAGCAAGGGAGTGTAATATTACATTATTTCTTCGTATTCATGAAGACACCAATAACTTTTTATAGGGACATCGGAGTTTAGTGCTTGTCTGAACTATCAGATTCAGGTCCACTGGGTATGGCTGTAACATGTTATTACGGCTTATTGCGAAGGTGAATGGCTTTGTTTGTGCCATTTCCCAGAGGTTTTAACATGGAAATATGTAAGAACTGAGAGAGAAGAAAAATAAAAGAGACTAGAGGACGTTTTGACCGAGACTTTAGGTAAACGATATGTGTGATATTGGATTACGTAACGTACATAACGTAGTTTATGTATTAGTTTATTAATAAGATATATATACGTATTATATACTGGGGGTGTAAGGGACAGCGTCCCGGATACTGATAGGGGTTGCTCAGTATTTTTTATTTTATCTCCTGAAAGAAATTCCTGCTGATAGTGTTTCAGTTTCGTTGACTGAGCAACCCGTCGTCAATCTGTTTGCAAGGGAACTGTCCCTTTCACCCGATATTATTTTTCATATTTAATAGTATGTAGTAGTGTGTATAATAGTACAAGTAATAATATGTAATGTAGTTAACTATAGTTTGATTAGTTTGTACTATCCCGCTAACTGCTATGTACTTTTCTATCACCCAAAGGCTGCCTGGCGGAAAATGCTACCTTAGCAATAAGGCCGCCTGTGTTGTACTTTTATTATGTTATGTTATCTGTCTTACTATTGTATGTGTTTCTTGAGTACAATAAAGCATGTTGTATTGTAGCCTTGGTCTAGCCAGGTTTTAACCATCCTCTGTCATAGTAATGTTTTACATTAATCTTTAGTCATATTCTTGACAAACGATTGTAATCAAAAATACTTTAACGAAATGATGATAAAGACAGTTATCAAGTCAAAATTGGCGATTAATAATGTAAAAGAACGTCCTATTTAAAAAAAAAAAAAACACAATTTTTACACCAAAACAACACAAAAAATACAGGATAATATCTCCCATTAATTTCCCTGTGGAAGGTTTCGAGTATCATAACAGAAGTGACGAAACATAATAATTACTAGTTTGTTTACTACGCCCTTCAGCCGAAATACCCTTGAGATTATACCGTATTATGTAAACAGGAGGTCAATGCCCTCCCATAAAAGCATGGTAGTAATATTTGTGCCGTAACGTTGGGAGGAAAATAAAAAAATGGCGTCGCGTCGCATTGCATCAGGGCGCCGCGACGTCGCCAGCTGACTGCCAAAAATAAGCCACGTGGTTACCGGGCGAAGCCTAGTGGTCTGAGCCATAGATCTCGGAGTTCGTGGGTTCGATCCCCACGGGGGGAACCCAAGGTGGACATTAATTAATTTATCACATTTTTTTATTTATTTAACACATTTTATTTTACTTATTTATTTATGAGCCTGTGGTGTCCAATGAAACACAAATTTACAACAATGTACATACCTTCTGGCACTAAAACCTTATTAGATTTAATTCGTCCCGTACCTGATACAAAATATATAAATTATATCTTATATTAAAAACTTAATTAACATACCTACAATACATAATACATTACAAGTAATTATTCAAAACGAAGACGTTTGACGTGTGTCTGAAAAAAGATTCCCTGTTTCTAAGGGCACGCTAAGCCAACACCTGGATTTTCGGGTCGACCCACTAGAAAATCCATTTGATACGAAGAAGAACAGGAGAGTAGAAACATTAGTAGGGATTAAATCTGTATTTTAACATTTTTGATTTACTAGCGAGCTTAGACTTAGCTAAAGAGTTTGATATAATGTAAATCCTCCGATACCTACTAAAAGCTTAACCTTAAGGTGACGATATTAGCTAAGTGGCGCCCCCATTTTTCTTCCTATTACTTCACCGAACTATGAATCGCTAATTTATTAGGTTCTAATTACCCGGCCACTTGGCTAGTATCGCCACCTTAAATGACCGTACAATTCCTTAAAAAACTAATGTTAAAATTATAGATGAGAAGACTGAAAAACCGGTTCAACAGAATGAAACATTACCTAAAATACAGAGAAATCTACCAGTATTTTGTCTATCAAATCGAATGCAACATAACTAGGTAATTAGCTAGATGCAATCTAATTTTATTAATAGCAACAATTACCATTACATTAATAAGGCCAGTTTTCTTATAAAAGTAATAAATATAAACACTCAGAGTTCCCGAGAAAACCGTAACTGGGCACCCTTACGACACTTAAGAGTTCACTACATACATAAAGCGGTAAATTACCTTCGAAACTTAGTTACTTACTTAATATAGCTTCTTACTTAGTATGGAATGTTCTCCGTAACTAATTCTTCCCTCTGGCTTTAATGGTGTGTTTTACTGGTGTGGGAGAAAAACATAGAATTTCCTCCCGGGCATGCTGTAAAAAAACCAGCTAAGGGGTCCGAGGGTTTCTGTAAATTGTTATTTAGGCGATGGGCTTGACAACCTGTCTCTACAGCAATATACCTACAAATCTATCTTAAATAACCCTCAAAACTTTGTCAGACGTGGAGGAACAACCTTTGTTTACGCTCTGCCTACCCCGTAACGGATATAGGCGTGATTATATGTATGTATGTGTACCACCTAAAATCCGTATTTAGCTAGTTTTTTTAAACCTAGGATCAAAATAAACTCAAAATAAGGTCGAAATGTATGCTCAGGGGTGGCAACCACTAATGCACAAGATAAAGGGTGTGGTTTTTCGCAAAGCAAATAAATATTGTCCGTCCTAACATTTGAACCATTATTATCTAATGGACAAATGGAAGAAAGTGGAGCAATCGCTGGGGTAATTCTGGCCAGCTACCCACGAGACTGGTTCACTGAGCATACAACGGACCCACGTCACGTAGCACTTTGGAGCTGACTTGTATCAAGCGGCGAAAAAACTTCGCTTGCGCGTTTCAGAGCCTTTCGCGCGCTGGTAGCATTTTTTAAGTCGACCCGCACAGCCTAGTTGGCAGTGTATCGACTGCGATGCGAAGGATCCCGGGTTCGATTCCCAGCCGGGCAAATATTTGAAAAATGTCTTTAAATGTATATTTCTGGGTCTGGGTGTTCTTTTCGGTTGTTTTTTCCATGGCATCCAGAAATATGGAATCTTAGTGGGGCTATAAGGTGTGATAGTATTAAAAGAAATTATATGATTAATTCTATTTCTTAGTACATAGATAGATACCTACACTAACATAATATAATACTTGCAACATAATACATTCTTATTTTGAGTCAGATTTTGTCTAAAATCGCATAGTAATATTAACATGACTGCCATAAATGAGTATATTACCTATGTAAAATATAGGTTCTTCCATGCTGGACTGGGAGCAAGAGAAAAACATAGAATATGCCACCTGCATTTCCTCCCGGGCATGCTGTAAAAACCAGCTAAGGGATCCGAGGGTTTCAGTACATTGAAATTTAGGCGATGGGCTGACAACCTGTCACTACAGCAATATACGTGTACATACAAATCTTTTTAAATAACCCTCAAAAGTTAGTCACACGAGGCGGAATCACCTTTATTTAGGTCGTTTATGATCTGCTTAGCCCATTAGGGATAAAGGCGTGATTATATGTATATATGTAAAATATAGGAAGGTAGCCCTCGCATGCACGAACACATACCTATGCATGCGTGTGCATTTCTTATGTCAATTTATTATGCAAATGGCATTGAGCACGTGCAAATTTTCTACACGTGCAAAGCCTCTTATCGCAACTCAGACATCGTTGACGGAAGGCACGGAACATTATAAATTAATTAATGTTTTTACGAGTTATTGTTTTATTTGTTTTAAAATTATAATAAGAAGCTGTGAAATAGACTACTGCAGAAGCAGTAATAAAATCGAAGATAGATGTAATAGTTTGTGTTAAAAAACACAGAATATTTAGTTCTATCTTCGATTTTGTTGGTGACTTTTGTTTATCATAGAAATGTAATATTGACAGCTCATATATAATGTGATTTATTGTATAGAACTTGTATGAAGCAATATACCTACAAATCTATCTTAAAAAACCCTCAAAACTTTGTCGGCCATGGCGGAACTACTTTTGTTTGGGTCGATTGCGCTCTGCCTACCCCATTAGGGATAAAGACGTGACTGTATGTAATGTCACTACAGCAATGTCAACTGTTAGCAATGATTCATAGTGAAAAGAAAATTCAATTACATTTTATTTAATTTTTTATAACGAAATCCTACAATGGTACCAATTCGTAGTTGCAAAATCACGACTTAACTAATATAAGTCTATACCTGTCACTTTCTGCTGAGAGAACAGAAAGGGACGCCAATAATGTTAGTCACAACGAATCGATAGCATTGTATACGTATTCTATACTATATGTTTATCCAATGCTCTTATTAACTAGATACCTTCCTACCTAGACTCACATTCACAAAACATTCAAGTTATACATTTTTTTAAATTATTATCTAATAATGCTTAAACGGCATTTCGAGCAGAAATTACACTTATAATGATCGTTCAAATTAAACTCATTGATCAAGCAATATGATGTTAAACTAGCGTGAAATTAAGGGGAAGTCGCATATATATTATACTAGCGACCCGCCCCGGCTTCGCACGGAAGTTATCAGTGTTTCTCTGCCTTCTATATTATGCATGTATGATACATATCAACCTTTCTCTTGAATCACTCTATCCATTAAAAGAAACCTCATCAAAATCTATTGCGTAGATTTAAAGATTTATGCATATATAGGGATATAGGCACAGAGAAAGCGACTTTGTTTTATTCTATGTAGTGATACGTAGAACTTCATTTAGTTTACATTAGATGGCGCTGAATATACCAATAAATTCTAACAAGACGCGTTAATTTTATTAGGAAATATCAAATGGATTAAATGGCAGTATTTGAACGAATAAATCAAATAACAAAAAATATTTTGGCATATAATGTATGGAAATAATAATAATTACAGTTGCATGTTTTTTTCAAAAATGAACTGTGCATGAAAGAAGTAAGAACCGACTACAAAAATTTCATGATTATCATGAATGAAAGATGTTCCTATAAAAATATTGACGAAACGAAATTCTCTTATTATTAACGAAGATAAACCAAAGCTACAAAATTGGTAGGCTAATCTAATAAAATTACACCACAATTTAATTACTGGCAATGAGCACGTGCAAATTCTGGAGCTTTCATACTGGACTGGGAGCGATAGAATAACATAGAATGTACCAGCTGCGTTTCCTCCCGGGCATGCTGTAAAAGCCAGCTAAGGGATCCGAGGGTTACAGTATATTGTAATTTAGGCGATGAGCTGACAACCTGTCACTACAGCAATATACCTACAAATCTATCTTAAATAACCCTCAAAACTTTGTCAGACGTGGCGTATCAACCTTTGTTTAGGTCCTTTACGCTCTGCTTACCCCATCAGGGACAAAGGCGTGATTATATGTATGTATGTCGAATGTGCCAGCTGCATCTCCTCCCGGGCATGCTGTAAATACCAGCTAAGGGATTTGAGGGTATATTGTAATTTAGGCGATGGGCTGACGCCTGACAACCTGTCACTACAGCAATATACATTTCTATTTTAACCCTCAAAACTTGTCAGACGGGCCGGAACGACCACTGTTTGGGTCGTTGACGCTCTGCCTGCCCCATTAGGGATACAGGCGTAGTAGGATGTATGTATTTGTATGTATGTTTAATTTCTGGTATTAAAATCGAAGATCTTCGCCTTAACCGAGGGCAATTAGCCACACTGTTACACAACGGTGTACGGGATTCCGTACGGCAGCCAGCGAACCGTAACACCGTAACACCCTTTATAGTCTGTGACGTGCGGACCTGTTCCGGAGATTCTCATAAAAGACCCTGTATTTATAAGATTTGTTTGTTAGTTCAAAGTAAAAAAAAATGTAATTCAAAAACCGCTAGAAAAACGCGGTTTTATAAATGCAAGTAAAAACCATTACAAGACCTTTCTAATAAGGATATGATACGATATCTACACTAATATTATAAAGAGGAAAGATTTGTACCTATTTTTGTATGTTTGTAATGAATAGGCTCAAAAAGTACTGGGCCGATTTAAAAAATTCTTTCACCAATAGAATGCTACATTCTTCCAATTTGACATAGGCTACATTTCATTTTGAAAAAAAATTGGAATCCTTGGTAAAATTTGAACAATGTAACCGAAGGTGTAGAAAAATGAGTCTTAATACCCCGTGCGAAGCCGGGACGGGCTGCTAGTTCCATCATATAATGCCAGTAAGTAATCTTACGGCTAAATCATCAGACTATGAAACCTAATCGTGGTCAAAGTTCATTACAAGACTTTTCTAACAAGTCCAAACTCAGCTATGATACGATGTTCCATCATGAAGTTCCAGTTCATATCTTCCGGCTCCATCATCAAATCAGAGGCCTGATAGTTGTGCTACTAGGCGGTTTAAAAGCTCTGACACCAGGGTTCATCGGGTCGATAGACTCGATACCCAATCGACAGAAGAAGAAGAAGAATCACATTAGTTCGACAGTCATATTGTCATAAGAACTACAAACAGCTGCCCAATTTTCATGATGCTACGATCGTTGGAAGATGGTTAAGTAGGGTACCTTAGATTCCATTACATTGTTACATACAGGTCGATCTAATAAAACATACATACATATAACCATCACGCCTTTATCCCTAATGGGGTAGGCAGAGCGTAAACGACCTAAACAAAGGTCGTTTCGCCACGTCTAACAAAGTTTTAAGGGTTTTTAAGATAGATTTGTACGTGTATTGTTGTAGTGATAGGTTGTCAGCCCATCGCCTAAATTGCAATATACTAAAACCCTCAGATCCCTTAGCTGGTTTTTACAGCATTCTCCCAGGCCAGCATGGAAGATCTAATAAAAGCGTGTTTATAATAATAAACCTCTTACCTTAGTTAACCTCACTTCTGCCAAAGCAATGGCGCCGGCAGTAATCGAGATAAAAAAAATTACATTGACCTCAACTTTATCTCAAAACTTTTGGTTTGTTTTTTGATCAAGACACTTCAAATCACAACTGTTCTGGTTTTTGCAATTCAGGGTAAGATATCACCTTAAGTAATTTCCTCTAGTTATACAAAACTATCAACCAATTGATCATAACGGGCTCAGCTGGTTCACTTGTTCACTTGCTTCCTTCCATGCTGGCCTGGGAGCGAGAAAAACATAGAATGTGCCTGCTGCATCTCCTCCCGGACATGCTGTAAAAACCAGCTACGGGATCCGAAGGTTCATCGGGTCGATAGACTCGATACCCACTCGAAAGAAGAAGAAGTATATTGTAATTTAGGCGATGGGTTGACAACCTGTCACTAGAGCAATATATTTACAAATCTATCTTAAATAGCCCTCCAAATTTGTCAGACGTAGCGGAATGACCTTTGTTAGGTTGTTTACGCTCTGCCTACCCCATCAGGGATAAAGGCGTGATTATATGTATGTATGTTCACTTGCTATAGGTAATCTAACAGACCGCGTAAACAAAAATGCTTCGTCTTACTAACTTCTTCTATTACCTCATGATGAGATTCAATCGATTAAAACTCAACACTTCAATCAAGTTTTCGTTCATTACCTCATGTAATTGGTCTATAGTTTAATAATCTAAATTCACTGGTAAAACTTGTTAGTTAGCATTTAGAAGTTTTTTTTATTACTTACTAGCGACCCGCCCCGGCTTCGCACGGAAATTATCAGTGTTTCTCTACTATATTATGCATGTATTATACATATAAACCTTCCTCTTGAATCACTCTATCCATTAAAAGAAATCGCATCAAATTTTGTTGCGTAGTTTTAAAGATCTAAGCATACATAGGGATATAGGGACAAAGAAAGCGACTTTGTTCTATACTATGTAGTGATTTGTAATGGGCCAGCTCTTTCCTCTAGTCCAGTAAGAAAACGAAAAGAGATGACGATGGAACGACCTCTACTGGCTGACAATGAGAAATTGTACTGTAGTATTTCCAACTCAGTTTTAAAAAAATTAAGGTCAACAAAGTTCCATGTCTTTTAATCGAAGATCTTGTTTCTAAAATAAGTTTTAGCTACTAGATATGACAACATAAAGAAATAGTAGTTTTATTAATTTAACTAATTTGCCAAGACGTATAATTAATTTCTGAAATATGTTTTTGAATAAAAAGACATGATACTTTGTTTACCTTTATTCTAAAATTGAGTTGGAAATACTACTACTCGCATCAATATCTAATTGGTTTCAAAATTTACCATCAATATTTATTACAATGTTGCAGAAACACTTTTAACTAACTAGGCCAATGATACCTCTCCTACGCTGTAATGGAGTTAGGCGCGATATTTATAGTTGTTAATGTATACGGGGTGTAAGGGGCAGCGTCCCACAAACTGATAGGGGTTGCTCAGTCAACGACACTGAACAACTTTCACCAGGAAATTCTTTCATGAAGTGAGTAAAAAGGGCTTTTCCTTAAAAAAAATTATCACCTCGATCAGAAAATTTGTACGTAATACCCTTTTTTTTAGATAAGATAAGATAACATAATCGTTTATTCACCATTAAACAGGGTACATAGAAAGATGGTCAGTTATCTATAAAAATATATGTCCTCCTGTTTAGCCATTACAAATTGCATGCAAATTGAAAAGAGTATAAAAATAAAATAAACTACATGAAAATTTAAAAATCACATTATCTAAACCAATAACTATTTTCACTCCTAAATGAATATCCTGGTAAAAAGTTGTTCAGTGTCATTGACTGAGCAACCCGTATTAATATCAGTTTATGGGACGCTGTCCCTTAAACCCTGTATAATTAGCTGCATAATGATTTCCCGAAGCAACGATCCACGAAGGATGTTTGGAACTTAAGTCTTAGAAGTAGGTCACTTAATTTCCTACTACAGCCTTAACTGCCTCCGTGGTCTAGTAGCTAGTGCCATGGACTCCTGATCCGGAGGTCCTGGGTTCGATTCCCAGGGGGGAAACACAAAGTTGATATTTGAGAATTTATCACTTTGTGAATTTTTCCCCAGTTTGGTTAGGACATTGCAGGCTGAATCACCTGATTGTCCGAAAAAGAAAAAGATTTCGTGCTTCGGAGGGTACGTTAAGCCGTCGGTCCCGGTCGCTGTCTTTGATAGTGGTCGTTACTCAAACCATGTCAGAGGCCTGATAGTTGTGCTACTAGGCGGTTTAAGAACTCTGACACCAGGGTTCATCGAGTCGATAGACTCGATACCCACTCGACAGAAGAAGACTACAGCCTTCAACTAAGCTCTTTGCAACCCATCGGAACGACTATTGCCATACTACAAAGCCTTTATCTTGTGTCAGAAGTTTTAATTAGAAACCGAAGTGGAGTTTTAGCGAAGTGGTCTGAACAGTATTTTTCAGCAAAGGGGAAATCCGAGCGATAGTTTCAGTTCGCGAGTTTCAACATGGTGATTGATAATCGAACTTTCGTTTCATTGAACTGAAAGTTTGAGCTGTAAACAAGCTTTAATTAAGTATTGATTGTGGATTTTCTACCAATACAATTCTGTTAACTTCCCGTAGATTAGAGATTTCTAGTTAAGAATTTGAGTTTTCCTGTAGACTATGAGGTGTTTTTCCATTCAGTTCATATTTTATCTAAAACCCTATAAATTAGTAAAGGCATCCTCGAGTGACAGAAGCACAAACATGCAGAAAATTTCAATATAAATAATATGGATCGCGGTTCTTCGAAACTTTTTGGTGAAAAAAAGGCCAAGACAAACTATATTCTTGAAGGTAAAATATATCGTCTAGGCGAGAGGATAAAGCGCCTCCACCACCCACAGTACAAGTGAGAAACAGAAAAACGTCTCATTATACTAACAGCTACCGAAACTGCTCATATAAATCGAAATCTAAGCTTTCTTTGTATAGTTTGAAATGACACAGCCCGCGCATTGAAATTTTGACCTTAAAATCAAGTGTTGCATTTTAGATTGGCAAAATTTCTTAACCTTCTTCAAGAAAATTGCCCTATAGTGTACTAGCCTTAAAAAGTGCACTGCTATGGAAAAAAACATATTTTTAACGTCCCCGTACGCATCCTGCCAAATCTCTGCAATTCTTCATCGTCCTTCTGCAATGAATACCTGGGATGGGATAGGATCTACCTCCTAGTGGTTCACACAGGGCAATGGCAATACAGGCTTGTCTGTGAACAAGTACGGCTGAACGATCCTTACAAAGCGGTGGTAGGCTCCGCAAGGGGCGCCTCGCTCGCAACCTCTCAGCGTAGTCCGGCGCCAAAAAGCTTGCTGTGATCCGTCGATGCGTGAGTTTGCCAGTGCCGTAACAGGCACAACAACACATCTTCTGGGTGAGCTCGCTCCATCGACTCTGTCACGGTCATACCTAAGTCAAGAGCAAATCCATTTCTAATACAATAAAAAAAAACCTACTCCTTGGCCAGTATTAAGATCAGCTCCGATCGATCGATAATACCTACTTCTAAAGTAAAACGTTTAAGACTGATTTTACTATACTGTGGTAAAGTGCTAACAAGGCGGTGACTTTGACAGGTGAAACTTCAGCGACACCTCCAACACAACACTGTGTTGGGGGCGACAAAGGAAGACGAGATTTTACGACATTAATTCGGTCGATTGCTTTAACAAATAGTTTTTTTTAGAAAGGCACCATTTTTCCAGGTACTAGTTAGGTACATAGCAAACCACGTGTAAGATTTCATCCCGATCGGATCAACTTTTTAAAATTTTCATACATTTTTCTATACAAAAAACATCTATCTCCTTTGCGGGTTAGTCAAAAAACGCAAAAACACGTATCCATTATTTTTTAATCATTAGTCTTCACGGGCTCCCCTGAGCTAAGTGGCGCCCTTATCAGTCAAAAAAACATAATTCACTGAAAACACTAACTATCTGTAAGTGCGCTGAACATTGAATTATTATTTTTTAGTGCTTAAAATAAACCCTAAACTTCAATCAGATCTATGGGATTTTCGATTAATTACGTTTTCAGTTTAAATTTTTTGATAGGAACCAGTCGCGGGGGAGCTGGTTCCTATCAAAAACTTAAAGCTTTGTACCTAACTACTCGTAGTTTTCTTAAACATCCCACCTCATGTGAATTGAGTCTAGATTTCTTATTTTTCCTATACCTCCGATTTATTTTCCCTGTTTTGTAAATTGAATACCTAATCAGTTAGTGACTTTTAGATTGTCTGTATATTCTATTCGTGTTTTGGTTTTTTCAGAAGAAACTAAGACACGAATAGAATAAGGTATTAATGCTAACTAACAAAGCCCAACAATTTTGATTTTTATCCAGTATTAGGATCATAAAAATATAATTATGATACTATATTAGCGCAAGACCCATTATAAGTACTTAACTTACCTATTTTATTACACATTCTAGCGTACGGCAATATTCGCTTTCAAGGGTCAGTTCGGACCGGGAAGTGACGCGACGCGGCTTGAAACTGCTTGAAGATACATCTTGTTTGTACCACTTGTACCACAGAACGACAGGCTGCATCGCGTCGCCTCGAGGGATTTTGGATTTCTGTCATTTTCACGTCCATCGATTTCAATAGCAAATAACGTTCTGTACCTAAGTATATAGCTGGCTTGTCATTTCCACATGACCTAAGATCGACTGGTAGATAATACCTTTGGCGTTAAGTCCGCCCATGTAACATTTTTGTTCATAAATTTAAATATTATTAACTGCGCCGCCTCGCGTCTTGTCGCATCCCGGTCTAAATTGACCCGTTGTCGTCGTTAAAAATTAACTACTCCTATCTCTTTGGTCTTTGTGGCATAGTAATAACAACAACTCTTGCTGTATTTACTGCCCATATAGTTTCATTAAGATCGTCCCCGGAACTGCCTCCGTGGTCTATTGCTTTGGCTTGGGCTGCTAAATGTCTAGAATTCTAGATAAAAGGTTCGATTACCACGGGATGAAAAAGTTGTAATTTGTTAGATTTTACGCTATGTGAGATTTACTAAGTTCGTTTAGGTTCACGACGATGCAGGCTGAATCACTTGATCATCCGTAAAAAAAGATTCCGTGCTTCAGAGAGATAAGATGAAAATACTTTTCACACATAAGAAATATCATACAACACAACAGATAACACAAAAACAAGTACAACATAGACGGCCTTATTGCTAAGGTAGCAATTTCTTCCAGGCAACCTGACCAGGAGTGAAATTTTAGCAAAAGCTCTCGGTCGATGTCTTTGATGGTAGTCGTTCGTTACTCAAACCATATATTAGTACCACAACATAGATTCGTTTTTTATTATTAGCTGTAACTTTTTTTGTGTGTTAATTCAATAACACTTTTTATTTTTTATTATTATATTATATCAGAGGCTTATTAGGCCGTTTGATAACTCTGACACCAAGACCCATAGATCGTAAGTCGACTTGGAAAGAAGAAGAATTTGTGGCATAGTAACAGCAGTAAAAGCAACAGTTTTTTTGTTGAGTGGCAGTAGCCCATATCTGCCTGCCAGAACTGCCTCGATGGTACAGTGGTCTGAACCTTGGGGTCCCAATACGGAGATTATAGGTTCGATTACCACCGGATGGACGGGATTTATCGCTTCGTGTGATTGGACAATGCAGGCTGCAACACGCTAACTTTGCAAAACGCTATTCCATGTCAACATGGAAAACGTTATATGTTTTTAAACGTTATTGCCATGTTTTTTAACATAAGAGTCCTGTCTAGGTCTATAACGTTATCAAAAAATAGCGGTATTTCTTGGAATAGTAGCATAGTAACAGTAACAACTCTTGCACTATTTACAGCCCCATATAGTTTCATTAGGGTCGGCCCTGTGGGTGGGTGCTTTAGTGGCAGGAAATGTTCGAATGTAGACTTAGTATTGGCAAAGTGGAAATTATTGCTTTCTGTTCGGCCAGTTGTCGGACGAAGTAATAATTAAATAATGGCGATGTCTAATATTAAGCAGTAAATAAAGGACTAACTAAGTAAACTGTTGATTTGCCATCTCTTTACTGTTAAGAGGCCTCTCTCGTTCAAAAATCATAATTCGCAAAATACAGACATTGTCAAAACTTTTCTCTGTCACTTTCTTAGATTTAAGGTTTTTTTAAGATCAATAAAATGAGGAGCAAATACTACCGGGCAGTCTTCTGCTTCTTCTGTCGAGTGGGTATCGAGTCTATCGACCCGATGAACCCTGGTGTCAGAGTTTTGAACCGCCTAGTAGCACCTCTGTCATGGTTTGAGTAACGACCACTATCAAAGACAGCGACTGGGACCGACGGCTTAACGTGCCCTCCGAAGAACGAAATCTTTTTCTTTTTCGGACAATCAGGTGATTCAGCCTTCGATGTCCTAACCAAACTAAGGGAAAATTCACAAAGTGATAAATTCTCAACTATCAACTTTGTGTTTCCCTTCCTGGGAATCGAACCCTGGACCACCGGATCGGGAGTCCATGGCACTAGCCACTAGACCACGGAGGCAGTTACTATCGAAATTATTGCTAAAAACGGCCACTTATAGCGGAAATGTCGATAGTAACTCCAGGGTACTATTTGCTTTTCAATCTATTACTTCTAAAAATACTTAGGCCTAAATCTAATAAAGTGACAGAGAATAGTTTTGAAAATATCTATATTTTGCGAGTTATGATTTTTTAACGAGTGAGGGCGCCACCGCTCGCGAAGAGGCCTCTTAACAGTAAAGTGCTGGCAAATCAACAGTTTACTTAGTTTGCCTTTATTACATACATACATAAAATCACGCCTTTATCCCTTACGTGCTAGGCAGAGCGTTAAGCGCCTCGTAAAAGGGGCTTTCGCCACGTCTGACAAAAATTGAGGGCAATTTTAGATTGAAAAGTGTATTGCTATAGTGACAGGTTGTCTGCCCATCGCCTAAATTACAATACACTGTAACCCTCGAGTCCCTTTTTCTGACTTCTACAGCATGCCCGGGAAGAAGGGCAGCTGGAACATGCTATGTTTTTCTATCTCTCCCAGTCCAGCATGGAAGTCCTTTATTTACTGCTTAAAATTAATATATATTATTCTTCCATGCTGGCCTGGGAGCGAGAGAAAAACATAGAATGTGCCAGCTGCATTTCCTCCCTGGTATGCTGTAAAAACCAGCTAAGGGATCCGAGGGTTTCAGTATATCGTAATTTAGGCGATGGGCTGACAACCTGTCACTACAGCAATATACTTACAAATCTATCTTTAATAACCCTCAAAACTTTGTCAGACGTGGCGGAACGACCTTTGTTTGGGTCGTTTACGCTCTGCCTACCCCATTAGGGATAAAGGCGTGATTATATGTATGTATGATTATATGTTAAAATTAAGCAAAGCCATTATTTAATTATTACTTCGTCCGACAACAGGCCGAACAGAAAGCAAGTGAGGGCGCCACCGTTCGCCCTCTTAACTTATACAGCCATGACCACACATAATATAATACTATACTAGTACATGACATAACAGTTCACTACTGGACATGAACCTCCTTCATTTTATAGGGTTTGTATTCCCATCATACTTTCTTGGCTACCAGATTGGCGAGCACTGTGCAAAATATCTGGGGACCATTACTTGAGTACAGTCAACTTTTTCGATTTTCGTGAAGTTATTTTAACCCTTCAGCATACGATTAGAATTACTGTACAATTTTAAACTCAGGGCTCTAGCAGCCTCTACTCCTCAACTAACCCTCACATTATTGGGGCTTATAATAGCTTTAGTATTTACGTTCAGAGGGTGTTAGTTTTAGTTTACCTCTAAACATCGGTTAAGACTAGTTTTAACTAGAATTATACCGGATAATTCTGCCGTGAGGCTTCGGTAACGACTAAAGTTGTTGTTTGGGATTTTGCGGATCCTAGAGAAACGAGACGACGCTAGTTTAAACTTCGGTAATTTTATGCATATGGGATAATGTTGAAATCCATTTTATAACTAAATAAGGTAGCCCATAAGGGCAGGAATGTTGTGTCTACTGAAATTGGATTTTAAATTTATGTCCTAATTATATTGGAAACGTAATTCTTATTATTTATTTCGACTCGATATTATTAAAGTAGGTACTTATACTCATTTCATTACTATGTGTGACTAATTTATAACTCTTACGTCAGTAGATGATGATGATTTCTTATTGGATTCTAACTAGCAATAGAACGGCCTCTGTAGCATTTTGCTCGAACTAATAAGTTACTTACTACGCAAGTTGGCTATTGATCAAAGTAGCAGTTTGTTGCAGTAGTTTCTACTCCTGTCACTAGATTGAGCCTCTTATTTTTAGAATAGGAAGGTAATAATAATTTGGTTTAATAGAAAATTATTCTTTTTCATACTGATTCATGGAACCTGATCCAGCTTAAAACGGCAATAGTAAACATGGATACAAATTAGAACAAAGAAAATTTAAAAATTGTGTTGTAATAACACGTTCACGTAAAATAAATACGATGTCATAGAACTACGTTTGCATTTACGTCTCTTATTCTTATTCATCTATATTTTACGACAACACCTGTTTACAGCTGCTTTCTTTCTATTCTTCTTCTGTCGAGTGGGTCTCGAGTCTATCGACCCGATGAACCCAGGTGTCAGAGTTTTTAAACCGCCTAGTAGCACTGCTATCAGGCCTCTTTACGACAACACCTGATTACAGCTGCGTTCTTTCTTTTAAAATCCCAAGATAACTAAAGCGTCACTAATTGAATAGGTGTTAAAATTATGTTCCCTTAATTTCTTACTTTTATTTAATGGAAACAAGTCCTTTCTCATATAATAATAGCGTGATATACGACTCAATTTGTGTGCTTAGCCACTACCTACTAATTAAGTAACGTAAAAGTACGCAACGCAGTTTCCGGCCATTCATTAAGTTCCTGGGGAGTAGCGGCACAGGTAGTCGCTTGTTTTCACAGAAATAGTTCCACTTTATAATTAGCTAGAAGAAACAAAGCGGCCGACTATAACAGTAATTTTAGTATGCTCAAAATATCGTAAAATTTCCTGTACTCTTTCCTGGAATCTTTTGGAATGAACTAACTATGTACCTATACAATGTCATCCCATTAGAGGTTTTTTGCGGAGAAAAGATGTTTCTCGGTAAAAATAATGACTTAACTAATAAGTTGATTCCGTTGTTGGATTCCGTTCCGATCCAAACAAGCTAAGCTCACAACACAAGAGCAAGGCACTTGCAAAGCAACTGTAATGCAGACACTTCCGTATCTAGTGAGTCAAAATAAAGACGAAACAGTTGGGAACAAACAACGAACCGATACATGTTATTTATTTTGAATAAAGTTAAAAAGAAAAAAAAGATGCGTTTCATTTTCTCCCACAGACATCACAAAGGCCATACATAGTGCCTTTACACTAATAAGTAGATAAAATAATCAAACCCACTAAATATCTCTGTGGTGTTTTTTTTTTTATTATCGGTTCAGTAATAAGTTTTGGGTATGGGTAGTCTGCCCATCGTGGTTGGTAATAGTAATTACACTGGGGTTTAGTGCCTCCGTGGTCAAAGCCTTACGATCCGGAGGTCCTGGGTTCGATTCCCAGGGGGGTACACAAAGTTATTATTTTTTAATTTATCACTTTTTGAGGTTTTCCTTATTTTGGTTAGGATATTGCGGGCTGAATCACCTGATTATCCAAAAAGAAAAAGGATTCCGTGATTCGGAGGGCACGTTATGCCGTCGGTCCCGGTTGCTGTCTTTGATAGTCGTCATCACTCCAAACCATGTCAGAGGCCTAATAGTTGTGGTACTAGGCGGTTTAAAAACTCTGTCACCAGGGTTCATCGGGTCACTCGAGAATGAATTCGCTAAGAAAAAGACTGGGTTGTCGTGTCTCTTCGTATATGATGATACTTTGATGTAGTTTAAGGTAATTTCAAGAATGTTCTACACCTGGTATCCATAAGTACCTAAGTAAAAGAAAACAAGTTTAATTTCACGGAAGAAAGGAACGCATAAGTCACGCCTCATTAAAAACTAAGAAACAATATTAATACAGACCATCTGGTTCTTAAGGCAAATTTTATTTATTGCTTTTACGCCCATGGTTGTAAAACTTCCTTTTTTAACGACTTGCTCGTTTGCAACGTCTACATAGAAATAACCCTATCAAATATTATTACATATTTTTTAAGAACTAAGTAATAGGACTCAGGAATAAGATCTTGTAATGTTACATAGGCTCGTATTAATGAAGTAATCTGAAGATTGAGAGCAATATTAAGTATGGATTTGACAGGCCACATTGTACTGAACGTGTCTGATAAGAACTCATCACTAGCTGTCACTCTCAAGTACAGTTTATAATTACGGGCCTAATACTCCGCCAGCCAATCGGATTGTTATTCCTGCCAAGCATCTTAAGTATGGAAATACCCATGTCCTGCAGCGAAAATAGCTTAATAAAATAAGTCATCATCTCCCTAGCCTTATCCCGTATCTCACGGGATCGGCTACCTAATCTAGGGGATTGAACGAGGGTACTGGTTTTTACACGGAGCGACTGCCATCTGAACTCCGCAATCCAGAAGGGAAACCAGACCCAATCCTAGATAAGGTCAGAGTTTTAAAGCCACCAATGCACTGGGCTCTGACATGGCTTAACGACTAATATCTACGGTATTTAACGATATTAACCGGGACCAACGGCTTGACGTGTCTTCCGAAGCACGGAAAAAGCGCCGAATAAACGGGGATATGAAATCCGAAAAACACATTGTTACGTGATGGGTTTCGAACCAAGACTTCCCGCTCAGGAGGCAGCGTACTAATCCACTCCATCATCGGGCTCCCACATAAAATAAGTAGTTATAAGATATGAGGAAATCAGTTGTATGCTCGAGGAAAACTCATGTCTTTTAAGCACCAAAATTTTCTAGGCATTTTATCTTTCTGGTTGTTCAGAGTAATTTTATCTGCCGCCAGTTTATCCGTATTTCAGTGTTTAAATAATATTTAAACTTTGTTAAACTCAAAACTAACTGCACCTTCGGCTTAACCGGAAGTTTATAGCGAGCCAAGTTTATCTAGATCGAAAATTTAGTTATCCTAAACCTGGCAAGGCTTACCTTATCAAAGTTTCAGATTTCCAACCTTTGTTTATTTATAGCTTAAAACTACAGGTAGGTTACAATTTGGGAATTGTATTAGTTGCCTTTTAGCTTAAGATTTCTAGATAGTAACTTACTATACCGGTTTAAAAATAAGGGAAGCTTTATATCGACTATCTTTCATATACCATACATACATACATATCATCACGCCTTTATTCCTAATGGGGTAGGCAGAGCGTAAACGACCTAAACAAAGGTCGTTCTGCTACGTCTGACAAAGATTTGAGGGTTGTTGAAGATAGATTAGTAGGTAAATTGCTGTAGAGACAGGTTGTCAGCCTATCGCCTAAATTTCAATATAAGTACTAAGTACTGCTGCTGGTTTTTACAGCATGCCCGAGAGGAAATGCAGCTGGCACATTCTATGTTTTTGTCTCGCTCCCAGTCCAGCATGGAGGTATAAGTTTTTTCATATAAGTTTGACAATAATTCAAATAATAAGATCATATCCTGGACATTCAAACGATTCTCATTATGTTCTAACAAGTTTATCTAGTGCATTTCCTTTCTACCGGTCAACTTACATACAAATTGCTTTGCAAACCGGGTCGTTCAATATGCCATGGATATGAATAAAAAAAATCACACTCCCACCTGGTACACACACGTGGCAATCATGTCCCTTTCCGGTGGCTTCCCCTTATAAAAACTTCCTCACTATGAAAAGGGTGTAAGTGGTTAAGACTTACTAGTGCCTGTAGGACTTTTTCTAGCAAACAGTTTTTGCCGGTATGTTTTCTTTATAATTTAATAAGGCGCGTGCCGCGGACGATTGTCGGTGGCCAGCTACTGTGACGTCTTAATGTTTGTGTTAGGTAAAAGAAATACTGGAAACCATTGAGTATGAAGAATTTTTGAAGCATATTTCCTTTGAGTCTAGGACAGGAGCAAAATAGGGTTTTTGATGTGTAGTGGAATCACAAGCAATGCAATAAATTTTTTTATGTTAAATTATAAGTTGAAAAAGTTAAAAATACTGGTAATGAGGAGACTTTATATACGTTGAAGCTTCCTTAAAACATTTACTAGAAAATTTATCCACAACTTGGAATTCTAAATCATTTATATATGCTATTAAAAAGCTTGTCGTATTACAGGTAAGTACTTACGTTATGAATAATTAATTTTATGTAGTTATAATTTCTACTCAGTTTTTTAGATTCAATTCCGAACTCACGTGTACTAACCTATTATATGGAGCAATATTTATTGCATATATCCTTCAAAAAGGGTTCGATTCGAAACTGACACGAGTTCATTGTTCAAAAACAAGCCCTTATGTTGGTATCGTTATGGGCAGTTTATTTACGATAATGTAAACTTTTCATGGACGATTTATTTCGCACTGTATCGGTTTATCGCACGTTAAAATTTATATAAATCTCTTTTGATAAATTAAGCAGATTTAAAATATTTTATGACATGAATGTGGACGTCGGAATGTGGATAGAACGCAAAATAAGTACCAAAATATGCTAGAGAGCATTATTCACTAAAAACGCAGTGAATCGAAAAACCGGTCCAACAGAATCAAGTTATAGTAATTAAGATAATTTAGAACCTTATAAATTAGCGATCCATAGTTCGTTCTAGTAACGAACTCTAGTAGTGAATCTAGTAGTGAGAGCCCGATGGTGTAGTGGATAGGGCCGCTGCTGCCTCCTGAGCGGGCGGTCGTGGTTCGAACCCCACCACGTACCAATGTGTTTTTCGGTTTACGAATTTAATATGTACGTTTATTCGGTGCTTTTTCCGTGCTTCGGAAGGCGCGTTAAGCCGTTGGTCCCGGTTAACATCGTTTAATACCGTAGATATTAGTCGTTAAGCCATATCAGAGGCCAGTGCTAAGCATTGGCGGCTTGAAAACTCTGACCTAATCTAGGATTGGGTCTGGTTTCCCTTCTGGGTTGCGGAGGTCAGATGGCAGTCGCTCTGTGTAAAAACCAGTACCCTCGTTCAATCCCTGAGATACGGGTTAAGGCTAGGGAGATGATGGGAGATGAGTTCGTTCTAGTAACAGGAACAAAAATTGCGAATAACGGCCACCAACGGCAATTTTTCTTTCTGTTACTACAACGTGGACCGGTTTTTTGATTTACTGCGTTTTTAGTGAATTATGTTTTTTTCCCTAATGAGGACACAACATGGCCAGTACCTTCACCTTAATATAACAGCTACTGTAGGTTCTAAGTCAAATAGCATTATTGTATTTGCACTTCGCTGAAATCCAAGATCTAAGGTATAAGTGACTTCATTGAGGTCGATTTTGACAAATTTGACGCAAATCCGTTGGTGAATTAGGCAAAAAAAACATGTAATCCAAAAAACAAATTACATTATGCAGATTGACATGGCAATCATTTATTCATTACACACACCGTTTGCGGTCCATCGAAAGGGCAAAAACAAACAAATTGACAATAGAATTTTGGTACAAACAAAACAGTGTGGCCAGTGTTGCGGTGTAAATTTGCAAAAAGGGAAATAAAATATACAAACGCTTTTCCAAACAAAGATCTGTGCAAATAATCCTTTTTTGTTGAAGCACTCGATGGTCCCGATGTAAAAGTAAAGATTAGGAAATCTCTTAGAAGTGGCAGCGATATTGTTTTGTGTTACTAAAGCTCGTATTTATAAAGCAATCTCAAGATTGAGAGTAATATTAAGTATGGATTTGATAGGACCTTTTGTACTAAAATGACATTTCTGATACGGATTCAAACCAGCTGTCAGTCTCAAGTGCTGTTTATAATTACGAGCCTAAGCTCTCAAGCTAGCAGAATTTGCGAACGCACTAGTGGTTTTACTCGCGCTTCTTCTTCTGCCTAGCGTTTTCCCGGCCTGCTGCTGGCGTCGGCGGTAAAAACTAGCAAAGGTAATGATTTAAGAATAATGTAAGATTTTTTTAAATAGTATCTCATCTGTTTGTAATATTAATATTAAAGAAGGTTTGCAGATACGTTGCATTGGATAGACAGACAGCTAGTAGTTTCTCAAATTGTGTCTTTCTTATTGCTTAGGTATATTCGTAAGCAAATACTTACACGACTGAGATCATAATTTATTCCCTGCTATACCTTACCACGCTACTGTAAAATAAGAAAGTTAAAACTTCTGAAATAAGAAACAAAAATACTCTAACAAATACAACTCCTAGACAAGGTGCATTAGCATTCCCTTTACGACTGCCAAAGTTAGTAACCAAATTGCGAAGTTCTTAGCTCTATGGATAGTACAGAACAGAAGCACTCACTACGAAAAAAAGACAAAAGCTCTGTTTGATTTGCTAGCACACGTATTCTGTTATAGCAACTGGCACTCATAAAAGGGGCTAGTTTCGCGATAAGGCAAAAAAATTTTGCTCCACTTTTTGTGGCAATAAATTCGACACCCTCAAAATGGTCGGAAGTCATTGTGTGCCTTGTTATTCCATTCAATTGGTGTTTTGAAGGGCCGTAAGTTGCTATATCATCTTCCATATTGGAGCATCTATAGATATTCTATATTATATCTATGGTTATTTTGTCATCCATCATCAACTTCTAGCATCTGATATAAATTTAGGTATGGCGATAATAAGAGGTCTTTACGTCGATTATTTAAAAATTATCTTCATTTTCTTACACTTCAATAAAAGGCAGCATAATTCCTGAAAGTTATTTTGTACATTCTTTATTTTTTTACGAACTTTTTTAAAACGTGAATGCAAGTTTGTTCTATTCATTTATCAAAGAAAAATATATATTTTTTTATTTAAAATAATACTTCATTGTATTCTGAATTCTACACATTCTTCTACAAATCTTTTGTTCTTCATTGTTGCAAAAGAATTTATACACTTTGTAAATTTAAATTATTCGGTGGTTTTTAATGATGGGGTTGTTTTTTCTCACAATATAAACAAAAGTTAAGACGCCATTCAAATTGAAAACAATTGCTATATTCCGGTAGCAATTATTTGAACCTGTTATAAATATGGACGCAAGGTAGGTAAGTCAATGAATAATTAAATCTATCTCGACAGGTGACTTCCATTATTCTTGAAAATATAATACAACATTGTTGGAAGCGGTATTCTTAGTAAGAAATTGAAATAATACATACATACATAAAATTACGCCTTTATCCCTAATGGGGTAGGCAGAGCGTAAACGACCTAAACAATGGTCATTCCGCCACATCTGACAAAGTTTTGAGGGTTATTTAAGATAGATTTGTAGGTATAGTGACAGGTTGTCAGCCCATCGCCTAAATTACAATATTCTGAAACCCTTGGATCCCTTAGCTGGTTTTTACAGCATGCCCGGGAGGAAATGCAGCTGGCACATTCTATGTTTTTCTTTTACTTCTTCTGTCGAGTGGGTATCGAGTCTATCGACCCGAAGAACCCTGTTGTCAGAGTTTTTAAACCGCCTAGTAGCACAACTATCAGGCCTCTGACATGGTTTGAGTAACGACCACTACCACTTTCTTTTACTCCCAGGCCAGCATGGAAGAAAGGCCAGCATGGAATTGAAATAATTACCAAAATAATAAATGTTTCATTCATTACTGAATACCTAATTCATAAGGCACTTATTTTTCTCTTTGACATAAGTTTTAGATAAATTCTGGACATATCATTTTAACTTTAATGGTCGTTATTTTTAAAATAATAACATAGGGTGTTTCAGTTTCCTTGGTGTTTCAAGGGGTGTTTCGTTTTACCGAAAATATTTCCACCTATTGTCATTCGTCAAAAAAATGACAACAAATAAATGACAATATGCAAATACGTATTTTTTAATACTTTACTGATGCGCCAGAGTCATTGTCATGCGAAATGATAGGAGATAATGAGATTCGAGCCCCTCATTTTTGATCATAATATTTCATTTCTGTTCATTAAAAAGACGGAGAGTAGACACATCAGTAATATCCATGAAAATGTGACTTCAAATTTTATATGTTTATGTATTGTTAATTGCAAATTTTCTTGAAATACTCACTTACTATACTGCTGTATAATCCTAAATAGGGAAAACTACTAAAGTAAAAATTGCTAAAGCTTAGCAACAGACAAATTTATTACTAAGTAATTAAACTTAAGATTTTCTATGACTAACTAAAAACTCTTATTAATTAAATTGGAATATAAAAACTATTATCTATTTTACCTAAATAAAACTTTAAACATATAATTATCATCATCATCGTCTGGCGTTTCCAAAAATGCGACTTTAAAATTTGATGTCGGAGTTAGCAATCCATTGCAAGGTGCAACTACCATCTGCACAAGTGGGGCATCGCAGAGTCACCTTACTGCGACTGTGGAGATTCAGTGCAGACCATCCAGCACATCGTGGAGGACTGCCGTACACTAAAGTTCAGCAGCGGATTCGAGGGGCTTCACCATCTAACACCGGAGGCAAAAATATTATACAAAAATCACAAACAACCGAACCCAACTTTGCTTACTGTTATTCCAAAAGCATAAAAAAAACACATCTTCAAAAAACCATAAAAATCGGCGTCACCCCAAACGGACCGAATAGAAAGGTGCGTATTGAGGGCGCGCGCGCAGGCGCATTGTCAAACGAATGATAGATCACACGTCATACGCGAACTGTCACCTTTACAATCCCTTTAGATATGCAAATAGCATAGAAATGACGGATGCGCTGTGACATCACACGCGTCAGATAAAGAAGTGTGAATTCTGAAGAGCTGAACATATTTTACAATGGAATTATCAATTTGAAGACTGATTTTTGATTTTGTCTCTGGGAATAAAAAAGAGGTGAAGATAAATTGCCGAACATAAATATATTGATAGCCAGTATAAGCTTATAATACTTGATTGATATAATGCAAATAAAGTCACAGAAGAATTTTATTTAATTATAGTCATAGATTTTTTATTGACAGATTAACTTTCTAATTCGTTTCAACTCCCATTTATTTATTAACTTAACGTTATTATCCAACTTAACTTAATCATAATCATGATTTTTTTAAATTTTGCAATACGCACCTAGACACGTTGGACATAGTAGGTATAATTATTATACACTGTGCTTTTGAACTATTGTGTGGGTCTAAAACTCTTTTCAAATAAATTTTATGATATCGAGCTAAAAAAACTTTTGTAGTATAGCTACTATTGATCAATTAATTTACAGTTGCATAGCAATATACTTCGAAAAAACATCGGAGGGAGGAAATCAAAACTTTATTCATCAAAACTGTTGGTATTCAAAATATTTCGGCCGCAGCCCCGCCCGTGCGCTGCACGCCCCTGCGCTTGCGTCAAAACTTAATTTTTTTTTCCACTTTCTATTCCAAAAAGGGTTGTATATTGCATTGCATCACAATACCAGAATCACGTTACATTTCTTTTGTGACGTCACAGGAACGTCCGAACCGGTGCGCCTTCCGACACTATTCATCGAATGATTGATGGAACTAATTAATTTTGTCGTACCCTGTTTGTCAATGAGCACGAATACTCGAAATTCTAAATTAAAAATCGTTGTTCAGTATGTTTCTATTGTTGACTTTTGAGAGCACAATAGTTGCATTTTTAGTTTAGAATGCTTCGGTGAGCAAGCAAGTACAATTCAATTTTGATCAAATTTTAGTTTCGGTGCTCATCGAAACAGATATCAAAATGGCGGCAAAAGTAAAGGGATCGCATTAAAAACTTTGTTGTGAATGCGTGGACCGATATGAGTATTTGACATTTACGCAAAAGGCGAGATACCACAACAGTAAAATTTAAATCGCCTCACAAAATCTCAGGTTGCAGTGAACACCGGCTTCTCGCTCATAAAAGGTGAACTTACTGCAAATAATATAAAAGTTTATGTAGAAATTACAAAACGGGAATGGTTCTGCTACGTTGAATTTGCACTGTCATTTCCAAATAAGCTTAATCTTGGAGCTACTGTTCTTGCGATCCTAGTACTTCACTGTTGAAAATATATTATATTACTCTTAAAATAAGTCTTCCATGTCTTCCATGCTGGACTGGGAGCGAGTGAAAAATATAGAATGTGCCAGCTGCATTTCCTCTCGGTAAAAAGCAGCTAAGGGATTCGAGGGTTTCAGTATATTGTAGTTTAGGCGATGGGCTGACATCCTGTCACTACAACAATATGCCTGCAAATCTATCTTAAATAACCCTCAAAACTTAATCAGACGTGGCGGAACGACCTTTGCATAGGTCGTTCACGTTCTGCCTACCCCATTAGGGATAAAGGCGTGATTATATGTATGTGTGTAAAATAAGCATTTGTTCAAAACCGCTAATATTCTGTGTCAAAAATCTATTCTCTTATGCCCTAGTGGGTACCAAACGTTACTGAAAAGACTAAATTCAAAAAAGTATTGAGCCTTATAAGAAGTAGCTGTTGAACAAATACTACATGAGATAAAAGAATATTTTTTGCTGGATCGCGGGAATAAGAGCTAGGAATAGGATAGGAAATAAAAATATAACTTTAATAATTTTCTGACAAGTAAAACTTTTATGCGTTAAAATGTTCGACATCTGTATCAAGAGTTCATAATTTTTCTTATCAACGCTTTTACATTCTAAATCTTTGCGAACCCTGAGGTTTACACACAATCAGTGTTACCAGCCCCTAAGCCATTCTAAGCTGCGAAACCTTTACAAAGCGCCACAAATTGAGCTTTGACTAGTGGCAACACTGTGGCAACTTTGCTTTGAAGGCTTTGGTTTTGTTTTCATTTGTTTCCGCTTTGTCTCAGCCTTGTCGTTCGGATTGCCACAGCTTAGAGAACAGGTGTAGACTTTTTAACTGCCTCCGTGGTCTATCGGTCTGAGCCATGGGCTCTTCGACCCGGAGGTCCCGGGTTCGATTCCCGGCGGGGGACAATGACTTTTTGTTGTTGTTTCTAGTTTGGTTAGGACATTACAGGCTGATCACCTGATTGTCCGAAAAATAAGTTGATCCATGCCGTCGGATGGGCATGTAAATAGTCGGTCCTGCGCCTAAATTCTCTCTGGTCGTGTCAGTCAGTCTGTCCCATCAGAATAAGAGATTGGGGGAACAGAGAGTGCACCTGTGTGCAGCGCAAACACTTGGGCACTAAAAACAAGTCCTGCGCAGTTGGCCCATCTCTGGACGATTGGCCGCCATCACCGAAAATCGCTGGGAGGACTATATATGTATATATAGACATTTTAATCGAGTTTTTTTTAAAATCTGATTCCGCATGCACTCACAGTGATTCACAAAATACGGGAAATTAGAAAATTTAATATTGGGCAAAATTGCTATCTTAAAAGCGGTCCCATTTATCTCTCTATATATACCAACTGAGCAACCGGGTTCTAATTCAATTCAGTGAATTTCTTATACTCTTACATCTTACAACGACGTCCAATCATGACGTTCGTGTTTTTTGACCCATAGCAAATGTTGTTCAGTTTTATGTAGCAACGCAATTTTTTTCGAGATCGGTATCCAGGTCTGCATAAAAGTGATGTCATACTTATAATAGGTATTAACTGCCTTCGCGGTCTAGTTGTCAGAGCCATGGGCTTACGATCTGGTCCTGGATTCGATTCCCAGGGGGGAACACAAAGTTGATATTTCTCAATTTATCACTTTGTGAGGTTTTCCCCAGTTTGTTTAGGAAAGTTGCAGGCTAAATCACCTGATTATCCGAAAAGTACAAAAAAAAAGGATTCCGTGCTTCGGAGGGCACGTTAAGCTGTCGATCCCGATCGCTGTCTTTGATAGTGGTCGTTAGTCGAGCTGCGAGCTGCTAAGTGAGAAAAAAAGGTTAAATTATATTCAAGGCTGCACTGATTACAAATAGCTATCTGTTTCACTCTTACGCTTTGCCTATTTTGTGTCACACTCAGCGTTTGTTTAGATATGCAATGTTATAAATATGTATGTGTCGCGGAACAATTAAAATGTGCGTGCAGTATGAACGTAACGTATCTTTCTTAAAATATCATTGGTCGTTACTGAAACCATATCAGAGGCCTTATAGCTGTGCTACTAGGCGGTTTGAAAAGTCTGACTCCAGGATTCATCGGGTTGTTGTTCGACTCGAGAATCCACTCCTTAAGAAGAAGAAGAATAGGACTAGGTATCAATTTTACCGCAACGAAAACCACGAACCAATAAACTAACCAATCAACCAAGTAAATGAGAACTTATTCATTTCCCCCAAGCTTGAGTGCTTTGGACTGTCAAAGGTATATCTGTGGCTGAGACAACATTTCTTAAACATACATACATATAATCACGCCTTTATCCCTAATGGGGTAGACAGAGCGTAAACGACCTAAACAAAGGCCGTTCCGCCACGTCTGACAAAGTTTTGAGGGTTATTTAAGATAACTTGTAGGTACATTGCTGTAGTGACAGATTGTCAGTCCATCGCCTAAATTACAATATACTGAAACCCTTGGATCTCTTAGCTGGTTTTTACAGAATGCCCGATAGGAAAAGCAGCTGGCAAATTCTATGTTTCTGCTCCTAGGCCAGCATGGAAGTAAATTTTTCATTTCTCAAACTATTGACTTGTTTGTTTGTTTAAACTCGCTGCAATGTAAATACCTAGTGTCGTTATGAATTTTCTTGGCTTTTCAAATTTCTCTCTCAAAGCTAAAGGCAGCTGTTACACTCAAAGAGGTCGGAAAAAAAGGTCAAAAGCAAAAGTGCACCGAATTAATTATTTCACCTCGACTAAAACAAGGTGAGAACAAGTACATTTTAAGAATCTAGTTGTTGTTCTTACACTTTACGTAAACTGAAGAAACTTTAATCGTTTCTTCAGTTTACGAATAAAAGCTTATGTACTGAAAACTTGATAGTAAAGAGCTGCATTTTATTAGATAAACAATGGGGCAATGCGTATGCATACAAAATCTCTTTTTTTTTAAACTGAAATCGTTACGTATAAGAAAACAAAATAGGACGGTAATTTTAGTCAAAATGTAGTAAAGTCGTGATCTAAAGCAATCGGTACCATTATTCGCTAGTGATTAGGATCACTTATGCAAAAAAAAATATAGATTGGATTATCTCCTATGATATGGCTATATCATTAGCCGTAATTTCATCTAGCTACCTCCACAGAAGTAGCATAAACTTTTTAAAATGTTAACAAGAACAAGGTAAACATCAGGAACTTTACACAAAATCCTTCCATATACCTATTTCCCATGCTACAACGCTATGTATTTCCTTATGAATGTTGAATATCACTGTACTAAATTCCACCCCCATCTCTTAGTTACTAAGTGCTGAATATAGTAAGGTTTGTTATACAGGGTGTAAAAAATGTCTCCGTTCCTTTAAACCACGTAAAATATACAACACAAAGAGCACATTGAATAAAATAAATACAAAAAAATATTTTTGTAAAATTTTGTAAAACAAAAATAAGTTACGCATCCCTACAGCGCGGCTAACACGCACAAAACGACGTTCGTCACAGTTACACTGTCGCTGCGCCTCGCGTCTTAGTGTGCTTTTTTTTTTTTTAATGGACCTGTTTGCAAAATACTACAAAGTGTATATAATGCGTCACCGGGCTAAGGCGGGGAGTTGCTACACGCTATCTACACCCTTAATGAAATGGCAACTGCCTAAGGGCGCCCACTAGGGCTCGAACCTCGGCTTATGGCGTTGCCTGGGGACTCCTTATCGGAGAGAATCTGCCCGGTACGTGCCGGTAAACCCCAAAGTGGGGAGCAAAGGAGGGACCTCCGCGACCCCGCCGGCGGGGTGCGCGGTTGCTGGAAGAGCTTGTGCAGAGTGTGGCTCGACTAATATTGGCAGCATTAAACGCAAGGGTAATTTGGTCATCGCCGTCGGTAAGGACATGCCTAGGCCTTCGTTTGTAACGAGTCGCAGGTTGGGGAACGTAGTTAGAGGCGCTAACTACAAGAGGGTTAGGGTGGTGAGGGGCTTTGTCGAAGAAGCGTATGGCCGCTTGCTTCATGAACTCTTTGAGAGACGGAACATCGAGATCGATGTGAATGTCAGAATTGCGGAGGTACCAGGGGGCCCCGGTTGCCCTCCGCAAGAAGCTGTTTTGAACTACCTGGAGGGTGTTCAGATAAGTGGGGTAGGTGTGGCTGAAGGCCACACTGGCGTAGGTCATTATGGGTCGAACGCATGTAGTGTAAAGCCTCACCTTATTTCTAAGGGAGAGTTTACTGCGTTTGCGTATGATTGGGGTGAGCCGGCCCATGACAAATTTGGCGCGGTTTCGGACTCTCCTGATGTGCTTCGCAAAGTTAAGCTGGGAGTCAAGAGTAACCCATCAAGTACTTGGCGTCTTTGGACCATGGGATAGGTCGACCGTACAGCTTTACAGCTGGGAGGGTACGACGTAATCTGGCACGAGTAAAGTGCACGGCGGTGCTCTTCTCGGGATTGACTTCGAACCTCCATTTGCCGAACCAGCTCCCGACGGAGTCTAGGGCGCGCTGGAGGTATCTGCCAAGTAATTGGGGTCTGCGACAGGAGGCATAGATCTCAGTGTCGTCTGCGAACAGAGCGAGCTGCGTCTGGGGCGTACTGGGAAGGTCGCTGGTATAGAGGGTGAAGAGGAGAGGGGATAGCACAGAGCCCTGAGGGACTCCGGCTCTCATGGGGCGAGGGGTAGACAGGGCGCCTTCGATTCTGTAACGGAAGCTGCGGTTCGTCCAAAAGTCACGTACGATACGTACGAGACGATCCGGTACACCGAGCTGGTATAGCTTGTACACCAGACCGTTGTGCCAGACCTTGTCGAATGCCTTCGCTACATCAAGGAAGACGGCTCCTGTGGGTTTGGGTTTGCGTTCATGAAAATTGGACGTGATATGTTCCACCAGGGGGTGGACCTGTCGAACACAACAATGTTGGGAACGGAAACCGAATTGGTCTTAGTGTGCGTGCATTAGAGATAGATAGGGAGAGAGATAGGGTTGCTTGTTTCTGTATGTTGAATATTTTACTAAAAATAAAATATTTTTGTTTATTATATTTAATGTGTGTATTGTGTTGTATATCACTAGTACATTACATGGTTTAAAGGAACGCAGTACTTTTTTTACACCCTGTATATTCAACATACTTGCCCTCATTACCTTGACATTGTAGGGATGGAGAGGCGGAACTATTTTTAGCCCTAAAGAGCGGAGTCTTTTGGACGTAATCGCGCGTCTTACAAGGCTGTTCGTACTTTATGTGAGGTAACAGGGTGTTAAATGTGTTCCATGATGCGCATAAATATTTCAGTCGTTAGCAGGTTCATAGAATAAGAATTCGTTTATTGCCATAACATATCACTACATAGTATAAAACAAAGTCGCTTTCTCTGTCCCTATATCCCCTTGTATGCTTAGATCTTTAAAACTACGTAACGGATTTTGATGCGGTTTATTTTAATGGATAGAGTGATTCAAGATTAAGGTTTATATGTATAATACATGCATAATACAGTAGAGAAACACTGATGATTGCGAAGCCGGGGCGGGTCGCTAGTAGTACATAAAACATTAAAAAGAAAGAAAAAGCAATACATAATTATGGCAAAAGACCAAGGAACTGACATATTTTTTGTTGAAAGTGTAAAGACAGTTTTACATTAGACTTTTAGCCATTTACTGTAGAGTTTCTAAATAAATTTTCATTTCATAATAATTTCACAAACTCAGAATAGAGAGTCTTTGAATACAGTCTAAAAAAACATTTCATAATACTATCCCAATAATGACATAGGGTATACAGCCCATCAGCGGTTTAAAATATACCAGGCGTAAGGGACAGCGTCCCGCAAACTGATAGGGGTTGCTCAGTCAACGTCACTGAAAGAAAGCTATCAGCAGATTTTTTTTTCTAGAAGTGAAAAGAAATGGCTTTTTCATACAATTTATCTAATCGAGGTGAAAATTATGTATGGAAATGAAATTTTCACTGCCTGAAAAAAAACTGCTGACAGTTGTTCAGTATCGTTGACTGAGCGACCCTTATCTTATCATGTTTCGGGACACGGTCCCTTACACCTAGTATAGACCTATCCGAGTTGTTTAATGTAATGAATTACCACGTTATTTAATTAACAATACAATCCAAAAATAACAATACTAAATTAAATTTTAATCATAATGAAAAAAGTTCTAGTTCGTTTGTGACATCGCGCGTGACGCTTCGGTTCGTTACACCGAATCTTGCTCTGATTTAATTAACGCCACTTTTTAATTAATTATTAATCTTAATGATTTCCGACGGAAGAACCTTATTGTTCCTCCATGTTTTACTTACGTCATAGCTTTTTATGAGCTTCGTTTTGAACGACGTAGTTAGTCGATGAAATGATAAGGAGGCAATGAAATTCAAAACGGCTTAACTGATAAAACGAAGGAAATATGTGTTTATGGATTTGGAGGAAACTCAAATTGAGGAAACTAGTTACTTCACAATCACTACATAGTATAAAACAAAGTCGCTTCCCGCGTCTCTCTGTCCCCTTTTCATACTTAGATATTTAAAACTATGCAACGAATTTTGATGCGGTTTTTTAAAATAGTAAAAGTGATTCAAGAGGAAGGTTTATATGTATAATACATACAATATACATAAATACTAGGTACATATAGATAAACTGATAAGCCTTACTTCCATGCTGGACAAGGAGCGACAGAAAAACATAGAATGTGCCGGCTGCATTTCCTCCTGGGCATAGTGTAAAAACCAGCTAAAGGATCCGAAGGTCACTACACGATGTACCTACAAATATATCTTAAATAACCCTCATTACTTTGTCAGACGTAGCAGAACGACCTTAGTTTAGTTCGTTTATGCTCTGCCTACCCCATTAGGGATAAAGGCGTGATTATATGTATGTACGATAAGCTGTGCGAAATTGGGACGGGTCGCTAGCATAAAAAAATGGGATGGGTAAATTGTCTACGAACAGTATGGGCAGGTAAATAATAACCTTTTCTAGTTTGCATGATGTTCTTTGTATACTGTGGTCATTTATGACATCACAGTCATCTGATCGGACGGCTGAATGAAACCGGCACAGCCGCCGGCCGGCTCCCTGCGTAGAAACGCCCCACCCCGAATCCAACGAGCTTGCTTGGTGTATTTATGCAACGGGACGAAAAAACTTTGATACCGCGTTTCAGGATTCTAACCGCGCTGGGTGTGATAATATTCACCGAATATACTAGCTAGTAGCTTCTTCTATACCATGACATAGATTACTTATGAGCGCGGCGGAACATACATAAATACATACTATCACGCCTGTATCCCTAATGGGGTAGGCAGAGCGTAAACGACCCAAACAAAGGTCATTCCGTCTGTCAAGTTTTGAGGGTTGTTGAAGATAGATTTGTATATTGCTGTAGTGACAGGTTGTCAGCCCATCGCCTAAATTACAATAAACTGAAACCCTCAAATCCCTTGGCTGGTTTTTACAGCATACCCGGGAGGAGATGAAGCTAGCAAATTCTATGTTTTTTCTATCGCGCCCAGTCCAGTATGGAAAAGCTATGGCATGATATAAAAGTCTGTAGGTAGTGACATTGATACACGTGTATGTATATTGCTGTAATGACAGGTTGTCGGATTGTCGCTTAAATTACAATAGATACATCAAAAACCCACCTGAAATGGCGGAAACGATTTTGAGTCAGCTGATGACACTCTGCCTAACCCGTATCGAAGACAGGCGTGATTACATATTTATATTTCTAATTTTACCGAGCGACGGTCATATTACAAAATTAATTTGACCTTCAACCCCTAAAGGTTACTAGGTTGAGAATACTTTTGTCCCTGTTAAATGACGTATATACTACTACCACAGAATATATAATATCATTACATGCTACTTTATTTTATGAAGCACCCTTTGTTTAGTATTTTTTTTATTGTTATTTAAAAAGTTCGTGCCGGGGCATTTATCTTGAGGAAATAGGTACACCTACCCCAGTATTTAGGTATATTGATCTACGTATCAGATAATCAACATACAATTACTATGACGCTCTCCCTACCCCGTAAGGGATAAAGGCGTGATTGTATGTATGTATGTATGTAATTACTATGACAAAAGATAGGTTAGCAGGAACATATGTCATTTATTTTTATAGCAATGCAATTAAATCATAATACGACCGACTGGATATGCGGCTAAGTGTGTCCTCCCCTTATTTCCCTAAAGAAATGGTCAATTGGTCATTCATTGACAAAGAAATCTGCGAATTGAAATAGTTACATTCATAGATACGTTTGCGGAAACAGATGTTCTTGTTTCAATTGAAAGTTGAGTTGAAGTATCAAAATCTTTTTTTTTTCTTTATGATCAACATGATTTGTGGGTCACTTCATACCTTATCCGCAGCAGAATAGTTTTTATATTAGTGGCAATTTTATAAAAGAAATAAATTATAAAACACACTCGTGTATTAATTAAAACTTTCAGATTCTTTTAACAATGAATATTTGAATTTAGTTAAACTTTCATTAAACAATATAAAAGGCAATTGGAATTCTCAGAAAATAGTCATTACTTACTTTCATTTACAAAAATGTCGTCTACAAAATAATGTATTTTCGGGAGGAAATTAATCGAAAACTCCATTTATTGCAGGAATTTCATTCTTTACCTTTACTTTTTACAAAGGCCAATTTCTCAAGTTTGTTATTTACCTATCTATTACATTTAAAACAGGTTAATTATTTTTAAGAATACACTAAATTTTACCTTATTAAGACGCTTCAATAAACATTAAATAACAAAATTATCCTGAAGAATAAATTATTAGAAGAATTCTAATACCTGGCATTATATACCAAAATGTTAGTGAACTTTCTGTGTTTTTTTTTTCACTACAGACGTACAGACAAAACAAAACAAGTCTTATCAACAGAACCATCAATACATTTTTATCTATGGGTTCAAAACACATGGTCCATTCCCTTTCATCGACCCATTATCGATCTAATAAACTAAAGTAACAAAATAATGATCTGTTTGATAAGTGCCCTAAAATTGATAATAGGATCCAACCATCTGGTTCACATTACAAAATCCGAAAGGGCGTTTTGTACCCTTTAAAAGGACCTACTATCAATATCGGTATCGATAACGATAAATAAATGAAGGGTTATCCGTTATTAGAAGGATAATCTGATAAAAGGCGTTTGAATTAAATTGATTAATAATATTATTATATTTTTGTTTCTTAAAAATGTCTCCTATTTTTAATTCACTAGCTTCATCAAAATTATAAATATCTGACATTTTCTATACTACCTTATACGGAGTTCGATATAGTACGTTCGATGTTTAGTGTTTTCAAAACACATGTGGGTACTAAGCAGCAGCCAGACTGACAGAAGTTTAGATAAGACTTTTTTAGACTTACATCATCTTCTTTAGTCTACAGATGGACGTCAGCTTGGCAGAAAAATCGCTGTGAGAAATTATTGCAGGCGAATTTCGAAATAAGGTCTTGCTGTTCTAGCATACCCGGCATCACCCGGGAATATACCGGGTGTAAGGGACAGCATCCCGCAAACTGATAGGGGTTGCTCATTCAACGAAACTTAACAACTATCACCAGGAATTTCTTCCAGCAAATAAAAAGAAAAGTACTTCCCATACAAAATGATCACCTTGATCAGACAATTTTGTATCAGCATCTCCCTAGCTTATAGGTAGCCTACCCCGTGATATACGGGATATCTCGGGGTAGGCTACCTAATACAGGGGATTGAACAAGGGTACTGGTTTTTACACAGAGCGACTGCCATCTGACCTCCGCGACCCAAAAGGGAAACCAGAACCAATCCTAGATTAGGTCAGAATTTTCAAGCCGCCGATGCTTAGCACTGGCCTCTGACATGGATTAACGACTAATATCTACGGTATTGAACGATATTAACCGGGACCAACGGCTTAACGTGTCTTCCGAAGCACGGAAAAAGCGCCGAATAAACGTACATATGAAATTTGAAAACCAATAAACACATTGGTACATGGTGGGAGGCAGCGGCCCTATCCACTACACCATCGGGATCAGAAAATTTGTATGGAAAACAATTTAAAAAATAAAAAACTTGCTGATAGTTGTACAGTTCAGTTAACTGAGCAACCCCTATCAGTTTGCGGGACGCTGTCCTTTATACTGCGTAGAGATGGAATAACTAGTACACGCCAACCTTCGATAAAAACTACTATGTAGTTGGTATTGAAAGTTTCTATGCTTTCAATCTAGTGGCAGTGATGAATTCCTTACAGTTAATAACTTGGAGAGCTGGTAACTAATTTTACCTCCAGAGAACTACCAGGTAGGAACTGCTGCTCTACTCTTTGAAACTAATTTATCTTATTGGAGAAAACACATCGTTCGATCTCCTCATTCGATTTCATGTTGCTCGCTATTCGAGCTAATGCGATTTATAAGTTTTATATCGTACTAGAAAAATAGGAGCACATCTTTAGTAAAGTTTTAGTTACAAACATACATACCGGGTGTAAGGGACAGAGTCCAGCAAACTGATAGGGCTTGCTCAGTCAATGAAACCGAACAACCCGTTACAACCCGTATAGTCACGCCTTCATCCCTAATGGGGTAGGCAAATCGTAAACGACGTAAACAAAGGTCGTTCCGCCACGTGTGAGAAAGTTCTGAGGGTTATTTAAGAATGATTTTTATGTATATTGCTGTAGTGACAGATTGTCAGCCTATCGCCTAAATTGCAATATACTGAAACCCCCGGACCCCTTAGCAGATTTTTACAATATGCCCGGGAGAAAATACAGCTGGCACTTTACTTTTAATTTTTTCACTCCCTGTCCAGCATAGAAGAATTAGTAAGAAAACGTAGAAGCATAGAAGTTTTAGTACTTAAGTGAAAAAAAAATATATATTTTTTAATTAAATCACAAAATCTCCTTCGCTAAAATAACCTGCAAGTACCTAAATGTATTTATTAGCTGTCATCGCATTTCTTTTCATCACAGTAAACTTTTATTTGCTCAAAATAGTTTTTTGGTCACTTCAAATACTGAACTAATAAAAGCTGTTTGCAGAAGCATTTCAACTGGCCATATCGTCCCCCGACATCAAAAACTAGTTTGCAAATGATAGACAAATAAAAAGTTTGTTTTTGTAACAATGAAAAAAAGGTCACGAATAGAAATTCTATGTGTACCGCTCATATTACTATAATCCCCTTGTTATAACGGGATTTGGGATACCAGGATACCAGACACTTTTATTTTTTGCAACTTTGTGGAGGTAAAACAAAAACTATTAGAGTTGATGTTAATATTTAAAATGTGGAAGTTTGTATTATATAGTGTGTGTTCTGAAAATTGTATGGCCGTTTGTTAGTCATTCTGAAACAGCTTGACTGTTTTGATAAAATTTAGCATGTAAATGTCAACCTATGTCAAAAATGACTGTAATTTCATACATAACATTAACGATTATTATTTTAATTTAATAACTTTAAAATACTGATTTATCAAATATATAAGATTCTAGTTTTATGTTAAAACTAGCAACCCGCCCCGGCTTCGCACGGGAATTATCAGTGTTCCTCTTCTATATTATGCATGTATTATACATATAAACCTTCCTCTTGAATCACTCTATTTATTAAAAGAAACCGCATCAAAATCTGTTGCGTAGTTTTAAAGATCTATGCATACATATGGATATAGGCACAGAGAAATCGACTTTGTTTTATACTATGTAGTGATATGCGCTGTGAATTTCCTTATTCAAATTTCTAATCTGATCAATTTCTCATAATGTAGCTAGAATCTAGATCGTTGAACGTTTAGAACCCCTAGGTTAAAAACTAGATCAAGTTCGTATTGGTATGAATTACGACAGGCCCGGGCTCACCTAACGAACATTGTCCATATTTTATCGCCTAATAAAAACGTCTCTTTTATATAATACACTCGTTTTATTGCTCAGGAAATTATTGCCATTTTATTATGGCGTACTTGAACCCGCTTTTCAAACGTCATCCTTTATTTATTATGCATTTGATGGGATTTTTTGCAATACATGGAATATGTCGCATCGCACGCACCGAAATTTTATGAGTTTTATGACCGTGCAATATTTTAAAGTGACCATTACGCTATAACTATAAGCCGTTGAGCTTAAAAATATGGCCATAAATGTTAGTTACTGAACTGAAACTTTGCCCAAATAAAATTAACACAGAATATATAATAGTACTATAATAAGTACATACATAGATACGATAACGCCTTTATACCTAATGGGGTAGGCAAAAAGTAAAGGACGTCCGGCATATTTTGAGGGTTATTTCATATAGCTCAGTATATAAAGCGACAGGTTGTCAGCCTATCGCCTAAATTACAATACTGAAGCCCTTGAATCCCTTAGGTGATTTTTACAGCATGCCCGGGAGGAGTTCAGCGGGCACATTCTATGTTTTTTTTATATCTTGCAGTCCAGCATGGAAGTATACAATAAAGTAAGAGATCAAAAATTCGAGTAAGGTCGGGCATCAGCAAAAACTGCGATAGGTCAGTTGGAAGAACGATGGAAGGCGTTCCAAAGGTCGTAAATTCTAGCCCTAAGGCTCGATTTTATAAAGCGATCTAAAGATTGAGAGCAATATTAAGTATAGATTTGACAGGCCACTTTGTACTGGCATGACATTTCTGATGCGAACTCAAACTAGCTGTCTTAAGTGCTGTTTACCAATATAGGCCTAAATGTCAGTGTTGATGTTTTGATTTCTTATTTATGGAATAGAAAACATGATTGGTGAACTCTTTCTTGCTTCGGTATCACAATCACTGGATAACCGTACCTTTGTCAATAACATCAATATTTTCTAAGGAAGAAAATTCAATATGTCTAGCTACCCCATTAGGGATATATCTATGTAGAAAATTCAATCAGAATTGTTGAATTTTACTAGGAATTTGTAAATAACTGAGTATTTCAACGTGTATATTATAAAGGCTATTTTCTTTTCAATGCCATATTGCGATTTACATATTTATTAAACATGTCACTCAGTCTGCGAGTTAATGAAAAAATAAAGAAAACAATGGGGCATCAACGTTTAATAGTAGACCATTGCCTTTGATAATGGTTTCTTCAAATTCGCATACTTCATCCATTTATTTGTCTTTATTTATGAAATGCGTCTGCTTTTTTCATTTAGACATACATACATAAAATCACGCCTTTATCCCTTACGGGGTAGGCAGAGCGTTAAACGCCTCGTAAAAGGCGCTTTCGCCGCGTCTGACAATAATTGAGAGTAATTTTAGATTGTAATGTGTATTGCCATAGTGACAGGTTGTCAGCCCATAGCCTAAATTACAATACACTGTAACCCTCGAGTCCCTTTTGCTGTCTTCTATAGCATGCCCGGGAGGAAGGGCAGCTGGAACATTCTATGTTTTTCTATCTCTCCCAGTCCAGCATGGAAGTAATTCATTATTTCATTTAGATCCACTATTATTATTATTTAACAATTTATTGCACACATAATCATACATAGGACACAAATATAAATAGCAATAGCACAACAGGTACAGCTTTTCTCTAAAAAGAAATCTCTTCCAGCTGACCTTCGGTAGTGAGAGTGCATTAGTGAGGCAGATAAGGCGTGTCAATTATAATATAGGTAAAATTACATTAAATAAAATTCAAATCCTAATATCATAATAAAAAACAATAAATATACATAATAATACATATACAGAAATACATACATATATTAATAAATAAATAATCTATAATACCAGTATAATAAAATAATACATAATCATTTTATAAATTGCAGATAACTAGTAACGTTATAAAAATATGACAATAGCGAATTAATTTGGAAGAGAAAGATAGTACTCTTTCACTCGCTTTTTGAAAACTGTGATAGAAGGACTATCACGCACCGTATGCGGGAGGGAGTTCCACAGCCTGGCTGCATGTACAGTGAAGGAGTAGCTGAAGAAGTCAGAGTGGTGAGAAGGAATGCTTAAAATTGTCCTGACATGGGGGCAACAAGGCTTGTGGTCGAGAGAAATGGACATACATACATACTATCACGCCTGTATCCCTAATGGGGTAGGCAGAGCGTGAACAACCCAAACAAAGGTCGTTCCGCCACGTCTGACAAGTTTTGAGGGTTGTTTAAGATAGAACTGGATATTGCTGTTGTGACAGGTTGTCAGCCCATCGCCTAAATTACAATATACCCTCGAATCCCTTAGCTGGTTTTTACAGCATGCCCGGGAGGAGATGAAGCTGGCACATTCTACGTTCTTCTGTCGCTCCCAGTCCAGCATGGAAGCGATGGATGGAGAGAAATGGAAGATCTCCACTATCCACTATCTTATCTATGGGTAGCGCAACAGCTGACCCATACACTTTACTGTTATCTTTTTGCTCTTTTTGTCTTCTTCTTCTTCTTCCTGGCCTTATCCCGTATCTCATGGGGTCGGCTACCTAATCTAGGGGATTGAACGAGGGTACTGGTTTTTACACAGAGCGACTGTCATTTGACCTCCGCAACCAAGACGGGAAACCAGACCCAATCCTAGATTAGGTCAGAGTTTTCAAGCCGCCAATGCTTAGCACTGGCCTCTGATATGGCTTAACGACTAACATCTACGGTATTAAACGATATTAACCGGGACCAACGGCTTAACGTGCCTTCCAAAGCACTACTTTTGGCAAATGCCAGGTTCTTATACTCGTAAGTTAGTAGCAATAGGACAATGGAACGAAAAATTATAATTATGTCAAAAATATTGCTTTTTTAAAAAAAATATGGTGTTGGTTACTCGTTACCTGCTTCTTCTTCTGTCGAGTGGGTATCGAGTCTATCGACCCGATGAACCCTGGTTAGCTGCTTGCAATTCATTATCTTATACAATTTCAACAAGAAAAACATTGAGAGTAGAAAACAACCTTGTCTAGAAATGAAATGCCTAAAAAAAGTATCGAAGATTCGCTGTTAAAAATATCGTCTCAGTACTAGATACATACATATAATCACACCGTTATCCCTAATGGGGTAGGCAGAGCGTAAACGACTTACACAAAGGTCGTTCCGCCATGTTTGACAGAGTTTTGAGGGTTATATAAAATAGATTTATAAGTATATTTCTGTAGTGACGACAGGTTATCAGCCCGTCACCTAAATTACAATATGCTGAAACCTTCGGAGCCCTTAGCTGGTTTTTACAGCATGCCCGGGAGGAAAAGCAGCGGGCACATTCTAAGTAAATATTCCAAGCTGTTATGATTACAGTACAACTTCCATGCTGGCCTGGGAGCGAGAGAAAAACATAGAATGTGCCAGCTGCATTTCCTCCCGGGCATGCTGTAAAAACCAGCTAAGGGATCCGAGGGTTTCAGTATATTGTAATTTAGGCGATGGGCTGACAACCTGTCACTACAGCAATATACTTACAAATCTATCTTAAATAACCCTCAAAACTTTGTCAGACGTGGCGGAACGACCTTTGTTTGGGTCGTTTACGCTCTGCCTACCCCATTAGGGATAAAGGCGTGATTATGTGTGTGTGTGTATGTGTATGATTACAGTTATTATAACATCGGCCTAGTTTTTTGTATAACATGCTGCTCCCTCGGGCAATGACATGACTGGTGCCATTTAAGTAAGTACTGCCATCCTCAAGTGGTTGAAGAATCTGGCGCCCGAAGTCACGTACCAGGATCATTGGCTTATGAAAATAATTAACATCAAAGCTAGGGTATTTACAAAATAGTTTTTTCTGCAAAATTTTATTTTTTTAATATTGTATTTTCTCGGAGGAATAAGATTATTTTCTTCCATGCTGGACTGGGAGAGATAGAAAAACATAGAATGTTCCAGCTGCCCTTCCTCCCGGGCATGCTGTTGAAGTCAGCAGAAGGGACTCGAGGGTTACAGTGTATTGTAATTTAGGCGATGGGCTGACAACCTGTCACTATAGCAATACATATTACAATCTAAAATTGCCGTTAAACGCTCTGCCTACCCCGTAAGGGATAAAGGCGTGTTTTATGTATGTATGTATGTATAAGATTATTCACCGCGGTAAAAAGTAACTTGTAGAATTGTAACGTCCAGTTAAATAAGCTTTCGGATGGTAAAATGCTTTACTAAACTCGTCCTAGTCCTAGTTAGTAGCTTTTAACCTCCGGTGTCATAAAATTCAACTAATAGCTTTTTTTACAGTTTTTATTTAAAACTGACAAATTTGCCTCTAGAGAAGGATATCTTATTAGGGATATTATCATCTTACATGCTGGACTGTGAGCGAGAGAAAAACTTTGAATGTGCCAGTTGCATTTCTTCCCGGGCTTACTGTAAAAAGCAGCTAAGGGATCCGAGGGTTATGGTATCTTGCACATTAAGCGATTGGCTGACAACCTGTCACTATAGCAATATACCTACAAATCTGTATAAAACCCTCAAAACTTGACAGACGTTGCGGAACGACCTTTGTTTAGGTAGTTTACGCTCTGCCTACCCCATTAGGGACCAAGGCGTGATTATATGTATGTATATTACATACGTCGTTCCATCCACTCAGTACATAATTTTCAGCAAAAAATGCTACATCTCCTACTTGAAGGCGATGCTAAACAATTATTATTGCATGAGATAGTTACACGTCTAATGAATTGCTGATAATAATACTACGGGCATGAAATTATCGCATGCCTATGCCACAGAATAAGTACAGAAACAGAAAAACTTCTTCATAAAAGCTTCATCAAGCATCTTCAATGCTGGTCTGGGAGTGATAGAAAAACATAGAAAGTACCAGCTGCATCTCCTCCCGGGCATGCTATAAAAACCAGCTAAGGGATTCGAGGGATTCAGTATATTGTAATTTAGGCGATGGGCTGACAACCTGTCACTACGGAAATACGTCTATCTAAAATGTCTCTCAATACTTGTCTGAAATGGCGCAACGACATTTGTTTGGGTCGTTGACGCTCTGCCTACCCCATTAGGGATAAAGGTGTGAATATATGTATGTATTTATGTAAAAGCGTCTATAGTCAAAGAGCAGCTTAGGGGGTCTGCCTGTGGTAGTATATTATAATATGTTTCATATATTTTTAAATGGTGTATGAAAAGGGTAATGGCTGAATATGAGTGCTACCACTTTTGCTTTGAGTAACATGGTAGCAAAATACTGAGACCCTTACCTTTTACTCTCAGACCTTAGTATTGTGATTGTTATTTAATGTGTTATTGTTTTTAGTGTGTGAGTAATACATTTTTTTTTATTTCATAAAGACTTACATGTTGCTCGCTTTAATTGCTACATTACATCTAAAATAAAAGTATTTATATTTCTTTTTTTATTGCTTAATTGTTGACAAACAAGCTACGTAATACGGTGGTTTAAAAACTCTGATACTACTTTACACTGGGGCGATCGTTTCGTCAACTCACTCTATAAAAGAAAAAGTTAGTCTCTCTCTATAAGTCTAGTCTCAGTCGCTTAGGTATAGTAAACATGTTACTGTTTCTTATTTATTCTGTGTCTTTTCGTTTGGTATGCTTTCGCTGCCGCATCATGTTCGTGTTGTCTTTAATTACATCAAACAATCTTCATTGCTATATTTTACAATTGGGGATTGGCATGAAGGGCAATATTAACACGTCAAACAAAGGTCAAAAAAATATGAGCCTTTCGTTGAAATAAGCTTATCTGCAAGCATTTTCTACAGTTTTGATCACTACTGAAAGTCATATATATAACACGCCTTTATCCCTAATGGGGTAGGCAGAGCGAAAACGACCTAAACCAAAGTCGTTCTGCCACGTCCGACAAAGTTTCGAGGGTTATTTATGATAGTTTTGTAGGTATATTGCTGTAGTGACAGGTTGTTAGCCCATCGCCTAAATTGCAATATACTGGAACCCTCGGTTCCCTTCCCTTAGCTGGTTTTAACATGCCAGGGAGGAAATGCAGCTGGCACATTCTATGCTTTTCTCTCACTCCTAGTCCAGCATGGAAGTTACTGAAAGTCATCATGATAAAAAAAACATTAGGTATACTTGCCTATATCAACTAGGTATTGTTACCGTTTTAACTAAGAACCTGTTACAGGTACAAATATTTTGAATATTTATTTATTTAGAAATTATTTTTAATCTCAGATCATGTAATTCGTCAAACATTGTTTTTTTTTTAAAGTAACTCGTAACTATTCTGACTCCATTGGAATTAGCATAAATATTTACTAAGTCCTAAGTGTAATATTTAGTCTTCAATCAAATTCTTACAAGCACCTATTAGCTACCACAATCACTATAATTTTGACACTTACATCTCTATCATACTCCGTATAATAGCCCTACATTTCTACAGCGTTGTATTATTTAATTCCTTGATAAAAATCATTCTCACAGCAATAAAATTAACACCTTTAATTCCGATGTCGATAACATCAAATTCGGTCAACGACCTTTCTAGTTATTACACTCTTTTGGGGCAAACTTTATTTAGCTTTAATATGAGACTTATGTTATAGAAATAGGGTGTTGGTGTTGCCAGAGGGTTTTAGTTTTCTAACCCTTTTAATTGTAGCCAGCTCGAAGCTTTGTGCTTTACAATGTTTTTACGGATGGCCAGTTCGATTATGCTGATTTATACTGACATCTTAAATTAATGAATCACCCCTACTGTATTGTATAATTATTTTGGCAATGTGTTAATGGAACTTTGAAATTTAACTGCAGTTGCGAATTTATCAGCATTACACGTGACAACATTGTAAAAATGTAGGAAATTGAAATATTATAATCGCTTACAATAGTTACAAAAAAGAAATAGTTCGTGGATTCAGTAAACTTTATGAACTTTTTAAAATTATAAAAGTTAGGAAAAATTGGAAATGAATGAGATTACTGAAATATAAAAGATTATTCTTTTTTAACTTTACAACTAAAATTTCCTCGAAATTTTACCAAAGCCAATGTCCTATAACCTCTAGGCCAGGTCATCCTTAAAAGCTGCATAACTTATTCAAATTCTAAAAAACCTAATCTCATTAACAAAAAATATTTTACTTTATTCTATTGCGTTTTTCGATTTCTCTATAAGCCCGTGTAATCCGTGTGTAACAGAATCGTAATGCATTGAAATGCATCAAATACATTATGCAAAACTATGACAATGAACCACGACCCCAACTTCCAAACACATTTGAATACCGGCCCTTCAAATAAAAAATAACTTGGAGTAGGTAACGGTGGTCAGTGTAATTCAATACTTACTTTTGTGCATTAAAAGAAAGGTAATCGAACTTAGAAATCCTGGGGAAAAAAGAAACAATACGCCCGGATTTATTATAAACTAGCTATGCCCGCGACTTTGTACGCCCGGTTTGTATCGAAAACACGCAGTGTCGAACATACGGAAAACGTTTCTCCGCGCGTATGAGCGGGATCTGCTAACCCGCGCATGGTAAGCGTGTTTTTGGCATTGTCTGATCTTTGTTTATGTATGGAAAACACGCATCCGCGCGCGATCTAGCAGATCCCGCTCCTACGCACGGAGAAGCGTTTTCAATATGTTCGACACTGCGTGTTTTCCATACGAACTGTGGTGCTTACTAAATATTAGAATGGTTTGCGTGATTATTTCTAACCTAGGCTGAACACCAGGTAATTAAAAAATCTCAGTCAAATAAAAAGTCCCTTTAAGATTGGTTAAAAATGATCAGAGATCAATTTCCTGCCTACCCCCTCAGGTGGCGTGCTTATTTGTATCATAACTTTGAGTTTAAGTAATGCTCGGTCAAACAAAAAAACTTCCATCAAAATCGGGTAAAAACGACCGAAATTCAAATTATTTTTGATTATTTGTATCGTTAATTTGATTTCAAATAATGTTCAGTCGAATAAAAGAAGTTGCATAAAATCGGTTAAGAAACAGCCAAATTTCAATTTCCTGCCTACCACCTAAGTCAGGTAGCGTGATTTTAGGTATCCTAAGTTGCAATCCGGATACACACAGTTGAATAAAAAAAACCATCGAAATCGGTTCAGCAGTTTTGGCGTGATGTGGTAATATACAGACAGACAGACAAAAAAAAACGTTTTGATCTTTATATCGTTAATAACGCCTGCAGCAATTTTTTTCTTTGTAAAAATATTCAATTAACAGACACGACCCTTCTAGAGATTTATTATATTTTTAGATAGACTAGCTTTCTACACGCATTTTCACCCGGGTTCAAATGAGTTTTACATACATACATACATAATATCACGCCTTTATCCCTAACGGGCAGAGCGTAAAAAACCTAAATAAAGGTCGTTTCGCCAAATGAGTTTTCTCGTGGAAATGAAGCGTAGCCTATTGACCGATTTCAGAAGCTAACCTATATGGGTGTTTCACCCCAATTAATCCAGTGGTTGAGGCGTGATTGAATAACAACCATCTAAACCTCCATATTTAATTTCTCCATAATTTTAGTAGAATAACACTAATTTGAAATTAGATAACTTAAGGTATGCGAATTAAAACAGCTTAGAGTTTAAGAAGGACAAAACTATTGTGAATAATATCGGCACTCTGTCAAAAGATTAACTAAAAGATGGAAGACTATCGTATCTGGTTGAAACGTTGAGACATAAACCTTCTCTCAACCAAAACAAGTAAGCCACCACAAATATTTACTATGAATAACTCTTGTTTATCGTTTTAAAGAAAAATAAAGATGAGGAGGAATTAAAAAGCAATAAAAAAGGCAAACATTTCTAGCCTTTTTGAAATACCACAGAGAGTCCAATCCCAGTAAGTCGCTTAAAGAGTTTAAAAGACCTATTGTTAAGGACCGTGTCTAGCTTAATACCATCCAATTCAGTTCTTTGTGTCGGCTGTAAGAAAGTCATTCGAAAGAGGGTATTCGGAAGATCTATTAGGTCATATGCCCGATGAATCCTTTTTTCAAAGTTTTTAAACCACCTCATAGCACAGGTAACGGAACTATGACATGCATGTCGTATCGACCACAATCTAAGACAGCAAGCGGGACCGACAGCTTTATTGTGCCCTACGAATGCTTTTTCTTTATTGGTAGGTTAATAGGGCGTTTGTACGTTGATTTCATAGCAATACCGACCTTATTGTTCCCTATAAATGCTACTTCACTCTATATTAAGGTTTAGGTTGGGTTAGATTAGTTCAAAAGCTCTGAATAAATTTATTTTTTTACGGTCTCAATTAAATTTGGGCAAGCATGTAATACCTGGAAATTTCCTAAATCGAATGATTTTAATTTTATTAGATTTCTAAAGAAGATATGTTCTTGATAAAGTGATTCAGCCCTGTTTAACCTACGTAAATAAACTGGTGAAAATCTCATAAAGTGATATATTGACAAAAATCTCTGGCAATTGAACCCACGATCGAGGCTGAGACCACTAGACCACGGCATTTAGAAGAAAGTCATTCGAAAGAGAGCATTCTGAAGATCTATTCAGTCGAACGTTCACTTGAACCACAACTCTTGAACTCGAAACCAGTGAGAAGGCAAAACTAAGTGCTATTTGAGCATCGTTTAAAGGTTAGACCGCACTGGGACGTAGATGCAGCGGAGCCGCGCGGCGCGGCACTGCCCAATAAATGATTTTTTGTATAAAAATGTATAAGAGGTACCGTACTGAAGCGTCACTGAAGCTGAAGCAGAGCATCGCGGCGCTTTAGGGCGCGGCAATGTTAGTTCATACATTTTTACAGACTTTGTCGCGCAGTGTCGCGTCTGTACAGTGCCGTGAAGCGCCGCGCCGCTCCGCTGCAGCTACGCCATAGTGTGGTCTAACCTTAAGTCGGTAAGAAATGGAAAAAAGTCGATGATGTGCACAATTATGAGTAAAACGAATATAAGTTAATTTAATTTGACATTATTTCCCAATTTGAATTTATCTCAATTTATAAAAGTAAGATGGAATGAATTTTGATGACGTGATTATTAAAATAACAACACACGTATTCTTTACACACAATTTTATGGTTATTAATAAAACCATAATATTATTTTCTTCAATTTTATTCAAATCACGCACTGTCGATTGCTCTTCCAAAACCTACAATAAACGTTTGAGATAAGCAAATTAGTTTAAGATTTATACGCTCTATCTATATTCAAACCACAAATTTCTTTTGTGTGCCACAAAGGAGTGCTTAGAAGGGGTTGCATCATGAGAAAGAAAGAAAGGTTACTGACCTTTTTTGAGAAGAAAGTGTGGTTTTATCATCCCGTTGTTTTGGTCTTTGTCTCCTTTGTGAGCATTGTCACACACTTGTCGAGCCACCTTGCTTGCTTTGAAAACTAGATCTTTGCTTATACGGGATGTTCACAAGCGATGTATGTATTTGAGAAAAAAATTAAGCGTACCATGATCTCCAGAAAAGTAACCAAAGAACAGACTTTATTTTAAGAAGTTTACATGTTTTAAGCGTTCGTGTCTAATGTGTCTATTAATAATGTGGATAACGGCACGAACAGATATGTTTGTAATACACCATGTCAAATGAAATTACATCGATAATTATTTACTGCTTTAGTTTTCATGCAGCTATGTAGAACACTCTGCGGCAAACAAACACGAAACATGCAATTTCTTGCTGGACAACCTCTAATCGCAAATTGTTAGGCTCATTCCTTTCTGTTCAGCAATATCCGTCTTTGTTGTGTGTTCAATTGGACACGGCTTTATAATCAGATAACCACATGATTGTTATTTAATTCCATAGGTAAATAGAAAATAATTACCTCTTGAGGTATTTCCAATGAAAGAAGACTCAAATGTGAGTTAACCTTAAATTGTGTGCTAATATGAGCGAATAAGGATACGCTATACCTCGACCATTGGCTCATTTTTCTTCCTAAATAATGCCATGACCGTGTTACCAATTAGTTGCGTCACGTCATTGGATAGATAGAAATAGTTTCGTTTTTTGGGACATCCTATGCATACCTGTTGGTCATCTAAACTGTAAATAGAGTAATATAATAATAGGGAGTTAACTGTGTGAATAACAGCATCCTTTTGTGTGCCATTGTTGTTTTTGTGGGAACATCTTCTCTCGGTGGCACTGGGTCATATAATAATGCTCTTTTGTATTCCAACATTATGCGCGGAGCATTAAGTAGTCAATTTCAAGGCACCCCTGTTTGTTGTCGTGCCTTAGAAATAGGTCAATGCAGTAATCAAGTTTACTCTATTTTATGTCTTTTCGCTGTTTCGTCTTTGATCTCATTTGGATGATTGAGAAAACAGATTAGATAGTTGCGATTGAAGAAATTGATGTAGAGTCGCAGAATTTCGTTGAGATTAAGATATTTGTACCTTCCGACTTGGCCTAGTAATAAACACGTAAAAGTAGCTGAACAGACGATCTTTGTCTTAATCAACGTCGGCGTTTCCACTAAGCTCGACAAAGCCGATGTAACCAGTTACAACGGCGACCATAATTTCAAATTAACCTCCGTAGACACAGTAAGGGTGATTGCGTTGGCGTAGATACGCCGGTACAGTCAAGCCAGCAAGCTTGCTAAGACTTCATTTGCTGACCTGAAAAGATTCATAATGATCAGTCACGCAGCTTAGAACTTGCTTGGGTTATTGTTCAATCCGATGTCGTGCACGATACTAAGCTAAGCTAGTTGAGAAATATTTAAGATGCTGTAAGTAGCGCTCGAGATTATTTTATAAGTAGGTTAAGTTGTGAGATAGAATCGACAGCAACAACGCTCTTATATTACAGAGATAACTAAAAATATGTCTCGAGATTGGGGAACTTGCGGAACAATTTGGCTTCTGAATAGTTTCCGCAAAATTGCCTCTGTAAATCACCGTCCACAATTTTGTTTGCCGCATGGTAGCGTTTTCTTGAAGTAATAAAAGTAGAAATGCACAGCCCTTATTTTGAGCGGAGGTATTTCGCTCGGGGCTCACGCGGCTACCACTTACTTTCTCCACATCATCCGTTGCGCATTTCATAAGTGTGTAATTATTGCGCGTATTGGCTAGATTGGTCCAATTTGCTTTGAGGCGATCTCAAACCCATGGTTTCACTTTAGGCCTGACCAGGGATTATCTCAAATTATTGCCGACTTATACCGACTCCGTAAATTGGTTTTCGAAAGTTTGGCACCAAAGAAGCCCGAGCATTATTACAGGTTATTGAATTGTATGGTTATTGGATTTAGCGGCTTGGTTTGTTCCATTATTCTGTTTGGTTATTTATACAAGGGTCTTGAAGACACAATGATATTGGATATAATATTAGATCAGAAAAGCAACACAATATATCTATCTGTATATAAAATGTTATTGATACGAAAGAGTAATTTTATTATAGACTAGATAAGTAAAATGCAGATCTACCCTATACAGAAATAAGAAATAAATCTCACTAAGATATTGCTTTGACGAATTATAATTGGATGCAAATAGTAGTTTTGCAGGTCAAACCCGCTTTAGCTCTCATCAGAATGAAAGAGGCAAAACGTGATTTGGAACTTGTTAGAGGTCACAATAATTGAAGAGCAAGTGCTGATGTGACAGCATTCTTGCGAAAACCGGCTTTTTAATGCTAATATAATAAAAATCCTTAGGATTATTGCAGGTGAATTTTTATTAGCAGCTGCTCCAGATCAGTTCGATAGGGCATGAACTTTCAAGAGTTCCAATTAACGAAGTGATCATGAAAAAATATTTTTAGTGTTCAATTTGTAAAACATTTCAATGCTTATAAAATATTGCAACAATATTTGAACGATAACAATGAACACCTTCATATAAATACAACAAAATAATCTCGTTTCATTAGTCATCCTTTTCAAACAAACTACATTTGGTTCGATACCAAATTAAGTGTACATGATGTCACACCATTTTGTTTTATGATCTTGCATATCATTAACTCATTATGTTTTGATTTCAGGTAACTAACCAAAAAAGCTTCGTAAATATCGTCACATCTAACCTAAGGCATCTTCAAAGTCAGTAAGTAAATACCATCTATTGAAGGAATTTTGGAATTTCAAATTATACCTTTTCAAGGGTCAAACGTTCTCAAGAGTACCAAGAAAACATTTGAAGTTTCACGTCGAGTTAATTATAGGCCAAACTGGACCATGACCCTTTTTGGACGGATCTTTTGTCAAGAAACGGTTGTTCAGTGTATTTAAGTTCTACTCAATGTTAGAAAGGTCTTTGAAATTGTGAAAGAGGAGCATAGAGAAACTTGGCAAGTATTAAAACATGTTTGCATTTAGATTTTTTTTTGCTTTTTACTTGCTTTTTTATCTAAAATTGTATTTAGTTGTGAATTAAAAATTCTAGGACTTAATCTGGTTTTGTTTCAAAATAGCAAAAGCCTTACAAAAAATACTTTTTGGACTATTCAAAAGATCTTTTTAGAGGTTCTAAAACTCGTCCGTCCTGTAATCTAATCATCATAATCATTTTCTTCTACTCATATATCAATCAATCAATCAATCAATAATCTTTATTTGCATAAACATATATTTACTATCAAAGTATTTGCGTGTTATTCTACTCTATCTATACGGGGTGTAAGGTATGGATAGTGATCCGCAAACTGATAGGGGTTGCTCAGTCACGAAACTGGTCAACTATCAGCAGGTTTTTTGTTTCAGGAAGTGAAAAAATATATCTTGTTTGTCCATACAAATTGTCTGATCGAGGTAGTCGTTTTTTATGAGGAGGTTTATTTTTCATCTCCTGAAAGAATTTTCTGGTGAAAGTTGTTCAGTTTCGTTGACTGAGCAACCCCTATTAGTTTGCAGTACGTTGTCTCTTACTCACGGTATAAACAGTGCTATCATAGTGGTGTGTTCCTATTTGGTCGCTTTCCGGAGTGTAAGCAATACAGAGAACCACGTGCGCCTATGCATGTCTGACTCAGATGCGTTGGCGCATCGCTATGCGACACACTGTTGCAGTATGTTTCGGTGGAACTCTGCAGTAATGGTGCAAAATCAAAATTGAATGTAATATACTAGGTGTAAGGGACAGCGTCTCGCAAACTAATAGGGGTTGCTCAGTCAACGAAATTGAACTACTATCACCAGGAAATTCTTCAAGGCGACGAAATAAAAAAATTACCTTCCTATACAAAATGACTACCTCGATCATACAATTTGTTTGATAAAGCAATTTTTTTTCACTTCCTGAAAAAATATCCTGCTGATAGTTGTTCAGTTTCGCTGACTGAGCAACCCCTATCAGTTTGCGGGACGCTGTCCCTTACACCCCGTATTTGATTCAAAGTTATGATGTACATACAAGGTTCTGAAGCTGACTGATTGGGACAAAACCGGATGGAGTATATTTGACTAAAATTTATATTGTACAAGGTTTTGTAGTAGACTGTTTGATATTATTTTGATCTGAAATTATGAAATCACTGAGTATGATTATGAGTAGGTAGTAAATGCATTTTACTTACGTCATGCATTTCTATTTTTAATGAAGAAGAGTTTACTGCGTAATATTGTGTCTATGTCCACCTACACCTACGTAATAATCTACATAACATTCCCTGGAGATTTCAATTCTAGCCGTGAAGTCTGAATCTATGAATTTACAATGATCTTGATCTCTCGAGGATTGCACATGCTCCAGTAAATCTTTTGATATTCAAATACGGTGCAATGTCAAATATGTTAAACAGTCATTGACGTCTAACTTCTAGACTGATACTTTTTAGAGAGGAAAGATTTTGTTTACAAATACTCGATAAACTTTGACATCCATTTTCAGCATTCCGTTAGTAACCAAAAGAAACAGGCTAATTTTTCCTCAAAAAATATCTAAAATCCAGTGGCTACCACATTAAACCTAAAACATTAAACCGATATACCTACAAATCTATCTTAAATAACCCTCAAAACTTTGTCAGACGTGGCGAAACGACTTATGCTTAGGTCGTTAACGCTCTGCCTACCCCATTAGGGATAAAGGCGTGATTATATGTATGTATGTTAAACCGATGAAACAGCTATATGAGAAGTTAGTTAGAATTATACATTACATGCGTGGGCTTAGGTACTTCTTATCGATTGCCAGGTCTGCCAGGCAGACGAAATAAATGGTAGTTGTCATTAATTCATTGCTACCACAAGCAGCTGATAATTTCATTTAAGAATATGACTGGACTGACAACATAATTTTGCTACTTAATAATGGAAACAATTTTAACGCTTTTAGTTTTATCGATGTATAAAATTAGCGTTCTTGAATTAGTGTAAAGGCACTTTGGTCTTTGTGATGACTCTTTCGTTTGTTGACCACTATTTCGTCTTCATTTCGACTCATCGGAGTATCCGCATTACAGTTGGTTTGCAAGTGCTTCGCTATTGTGAGCTTAGCTTGTTTGTATCGGAAATGAATCCAACTATTTAGGAACAGCTGTTTATGCATGATCTCCGCAGAGTGGTCCTCCCTGCAAGGGGGCCCTTTCCCACGTATATCTCTGTTGAGATTGTTAAATTATTATTTACAGCTTTACATTTAGGAACTGTACCTAATTTGTGACCTAAGTTTAGTCGGCGTTCGCTTTGTCTGAATAATTTCTTAATAAGTGGACATACAATGAATACTTATAAAAAATCTCCCAACCGCGCCATCGAAAGTGAAAACCCACCAAAAGCAATAACTGCTAAATCCCACTTAACTATGCGTGAACAATTAGCACTTCTCCCCCTAAAAATCAAATTGTAACTTAAATCGTTCGTTCAACGACCGTTAAATCTTGATAAGATTTAACCCTCTTTCTTCAGTGGGAATAGTCGAGTGCGTGCTTGAACCTCTGATGGGATCCTTTACTTGATTCCACTGGCGACAGCCCATCCATCAATAATTATAATTTCGGAGACCTTTTTAAATTGGTTGATTAAAGTTATGTTTTTCGAAAAAAAGGTTAGTGGTCAAAATGAAATATATGTTTCTTTTGTTAAACCATATTTCCCATTTAAGATTAATAATTTGTTATTGTTAATAAATAGTTGGGCCAGGATTAGTAAATCTACAAAAGCAATATTCCGTCTACAATGTTGAAGCTTTAATCTAAATGGCAATGTCAGAAACATAGTATTTACAACTTTGTTAACAAAATAATGATCTAATCGATACTAGATATAAGCCACAAAGAACGGCTTTCATAGCCGACCACTACCTTAAGTGGTAAATAAATTTCGGTATAAAATTTTAACAGCCCTAAATAACATTTTATCGACAAAGGCGCACCCCTATTTTCGTCTCTATCGAGATCCCAGCTTCCTAATTTAGGAGAGAGATGGAGAGATTACCGACAACTGCGGGTTGGGTTGCCAGACTGAGGGATTTATCCTAAAGTATCACAAGTACTCTTTTATGTTCTTGTCCCCAAAACCCCGATCTATTTCAGCTGGGTTTTGAACCTTAAGTATTGAAATTAAAATTGTGTAAGGAGAAGTTCTGAGGTCCTTTGTAGTAAATGTTCTATTCAAAGCTATTTTAAAGAGAGGAGGTAAGCATCTATACTTCATTTACTTTTAGTTACCGATACCAACTTGTTTTGCAGCCCATAAACAGCTTTTTCTTTACAACTTCAAAGAAAGTCAACCGCAACAGATATGTTTGTAACAAGGTTATTGCCTGCGGTTCCGAAATTGGCTTAGTAAATTAGCTTTAAATTGGCCGCAAAACACGTTGCCATTGATGACTCAACGTTAAATAAACGAAGTATACGTTGTGTTTCCTAGAAATTCGTTGGAATAAATCATTAATCGTTTTGAATTTTGGGTTTTGGAAGAACTCAATTATTTATCTTTCCTTTATATTACAAAGTTTATTTTATGAATCTAGCTACCTAACCTAGCTAGCAGTATGAAGGAAGGTGGTGGTTTGGGTCACTGTGTTAGTATGAGATCAAAATACGGGACGAAAAATAAAATATACCCATTATCTCCCTAGCCTTATCCCGAGTTCGGCTTCCTAATCTAGGGGATTGAACGAGGGTGAATGGTGAAAAATCAAAACGTACCCGCTTTTGGAAAAAGATTCTGGCAATCCCAATCGCGGGGTGGTGGCGTCCCATGGTGAGAGAAACCGGGTCACTGTGCTATGCGCTCACCTGCTCACTGCTCTCTACGGGGAGTGGGCCGGATTGTTTTGTGTCCAGCCCTTAATTAGGCCGATAAATACGCCAAAGAGTTAAACGATTTGCGGCCCCGTGCAACTGTTGTTTAAATAAGACAATTTAAACAGCTACAAAAAATATTGTGCAACATGTGTTCCATAAGTACAAAGCTTATTATCCATTTTTACCAAAGATCATACCTTTAATTGGTCAAACCTTTAATTGTAATTTTACTTTGACCATTAAGTACTCCGTGGGGAAAGTTGTTCAGTTTCATGGGTATGTGAGGATTTATACTGTAAAGTTAAGACGTTTTTTTTTAGTAAAGTTAAGACAGACTTCTATGCTGGACTGGGAGCGAAAGAAAAACATAGAATGTGTCAGCTGCATTTCCTCCCGGGCATGCTGTAAAGCAACCAGCTAAGGAATTCGAGGGTTTCAGTATATTGCAATTTAGGGGATGGGCTGACTACCTGTCACTATAGCAATATACCTACAAATGTATCTTAAATTACCCTCAAAAATTTGTTAAAAGTGGCGGAACGACCTTTGTTTAGGTTGTTTACGCTCTGCTTACCCATTAGGAATAAAGGCGTAATTATATGTATGTATGTAGATTTTTTACACCCAATACACATTCCTCACTCAATCTTCATTCACCAGTCGCATCATTCACTAATCAAGGACTTATTTTACCTGCAAACATAATGATCACGTAAGGCCGTCCGCTTAGTCAAGACTAACGGCACAGCACAAACGTATGGCTTGCGATTTGTACACTGAATGTACACTTAATGTACATGAATGTACACCTTAATGCACAATAATGTACAGCTGTTTGGGTGATAAGGGGACATTAGTATGCGTCGCGAAACAGAGTGTGGAGGCGTGTAACATCAATAAGATAAACCCAGGTGAGTAAGAGCTGACAAATGTGGTGGAGGTGAAAAGTTGGTATGCATTCTGGAATGTTATGGTTGGGGTGGAACATGTTGAGTGTGTATTTTTTCTGCTATCAGTCAAGAATTCTAGTCAGTCTATTAAAAAAAATATGTAATCACGCTATAAACTTATTATTTAGTTCAACGGTATATACGTAAGCAATGACTTAAACTCTACTTCCATGCTGGCCTGGGAGCGAGAGAAAAACGTAGAATGTGCCAGCTGCATTTCCTCCCGGGCATGCTGTAAGAACCAGCTAAGGGATCCAAGAGTTTCAGTATATTTTAATTTACACAAATCTATCGTAAATAAAACCCTCGAAACTTTGTCAGACGTGGCGGAACGACCCTGGTTTAGGTCGTTTTCGCTCTGCCTACCCCATTAGGGATAAAGGCGTGATTATATGTATGATTTAAAGACTTCTATATCTTTTTCTATTTGGTTTTAAGGAATCCGAGCTATTTATACCCAGGAACAATGTTTAATATTTATATTTACCATTTACAAACGTCAAGAATTTTAATTAAAAGTTTATTTTTGCAAAGGCCATCCTATAAACACCATTTCATTCTCTGTCATACAACTTATGCAGTTTATTTGTTGTTTTATCATTTATGTTCCCTTGTTGCACCCTCCCTAGTTTTGAATTTCGAACATGCGCACGCGCTGCATCTCCGGCGCGGCGCGGCGCTCTCGACCAATCAGCGCGTCAGTTGCGTCTCGTCCTTCGCCGCGATCGCTCGCGTCCGGCCGCGATGTGACACACGTATCGGACCTTCGAGATTTGAAACCAGACGTTCGAAAATGTGCATTTTAGTGGAAATGTGCGTGTTTTCTTATACGACTGTTACACGTTGATGGATTGTTATCGATTGAACTGTTCGTATCGATTTTTTAAACATTTTTTGGATTGTTTACTATGGTGATTGTCAGCGTTTTTAACAGGTTAGTGTTTTGATTTCTTTCAATGCATGATTATATCGCTTTGTTAGTAAACGCATGCGTATAATTGTTTATGTATATCCATGTAGGATGTTCCTGTATTTACATAAGTGCATAATGATAGCGTATCAATAAGGTGCATATTTATCGGGTCCATTTGAGTCATGTTACGTTTACATACGTATAGCTAGCTATAAATGAATGCATTTTTATCTACCGAACAAAAATTATAAAGGGCAACAACCTTAAAAGGTAAATTCATTCAAGTTAAATTTTATCATCGTTCAGTTGGTTCAGTTCAGAATTAGTAAATAAGTACCTACGTACTAGTTAGGGGAGTGTTTAAGGCAATGAAAGAATACCTACTAAAAATAATATCCAGTTCCCTACAATATTATAGCAACACTGAAGATGTTGATGAAAATATCGCTTTAGGTTGACCTAGGTATTTATTGTAATTAAGAAGATGAACCATTTCTTATAGGATAAGCCGAAACAGTCTAAAAATATACTAATTATTTAGATAGTGGATAGTGATAATATCATCTTGTGGGTTATTACTTCAAAATAATGCAAGTTTGATTTTAGAATTGAGTTCAGCATCCTTTGTTTATACAAAAATGATACCACACTCGATTTAGTAGCTTAACTTTACGATGGTTCAATGGGAAACGAACCCTCCCTAAAAATTTATCTCAAAAATCAAGGCGGCAATAATTTGAAAATCAATTCTTGGCTTCGAAGGACTAATCCTGCCAAAGGAAATCTTATATTCACTCTCAGCGGTGTAATGCCGACATAAGGGGTGCAAGGAACAGCGGCTTATAGGGATTGCTCAGTCAACGAAACTGAACAACTATCAGCAGATTTTATTTTCAGGAAATGAAAATAATAATTATTTTTTATAAAAATTGTCTGATCGACCCTTCACCCGGTATGTCATCTGCAGACTTAGCTATAGAACATAGAATCACAGATAGTAGCCTCTTTTATCTATGTAACGACAATTGATTCCATAATCACATTCAGTTTACCCAGGTGTCCAAATCGTCCGCTAAAATGACAGTTGTCTATCAACACCCGCATTGTCAAATTGTCATTAGCACTGACAACTCGTGGACACATTCACGCTTGAACACTCACTTGATGAACAGTTCTGGCTAATATCCAAAACTGTCATTATCTAACCCTCTGATCTAACCAAAGGGTTGGAATTTATCTGTCTCCTGTCAATAATCAAATGCCCTTTCCCATGCTTCTCCAACGGTTACTAATTTGACACGCTAGCTTAATGACCATTTCGGAAGTAAATGGGATTTAATGTCTATTCCATATCCAATGCTGTTAGATTTGAAGTCTCCAAAAGCAGAACGTAAGAAATAACGCAATGGTTATTGTGCGAAGATTGTATTGGTTAAGTTAACCACTCCAGAGACATGGCTCAGTAACCAACATTTTAGAAGTCACCTGTCGATGCGTTCATGACGTGCATCTATCACTTTCTTCCGTATGCTATCGTCATAGCCTCGTCACACTCTGACGCGTGCTATACCAGTCTTTTATTCAATTCTTACCTTTTTTCCACCCTTTTTTGCTACCAGCTTCCTTCAAATAATTTAGAAATGAATAAATCATTATCTTCAGTTGTAACACGGAGTATCTAACTTTATGCCGCAAGTGGTAAAGTCGAAATTTGATTAGCATAAATGAAACTGATGTTCCGATGCGTTTCCGATTACGCACACGAAATGGAAACTGGCTGATCTTTGAATATGCATGCACATGCATAACCTAGGGTTGCCAGCACAATATTCAGACGAAAGAGACTAGAGAATATAATAATATCTCAGTCATCCTTTACTCGAACGAACACAAGTATGACCATATTTTGGCGATATCCTCGAAGGCCCACTAAGGTAAATTTTACACATACATACATATAATCACGACTTTATCCCTAATGGAATAGGCAGAGCGTAAACGACCTAAACAAATGTTGTTTCGCCACGTCAGACAAAGTTTTGAGGGTTATTTAAGATAGATTTGTAGGTATACTGTAAATTTTACAATGAATTTAAAAAATACTTTAATAATATCTTGGGACGCTCATTATCAGGGACTTCAGTGGATTAGCAGACGATTTGCGAACACTTGGATCTTCAGAAGCTGTCACCTTATTTATGGCTTTGTACGTAGCAGTTAGCTACATTCGATCTTCCCTGAAATTTTAACAATACCAAACTTCAAACGCATCTGTGGCCGTCCATTTTCGGTCGCAAACGATATGATATATTTCTGTCTGTACCCATTAATCAAAAGTGGCAACACGGCCACACTTCTCTGCACATAAACGTTCGATATGTATGTATGTATGTACGTTCCAGCTGTTCGGTTCCACGCTTAATTGTGGTGTGGTGTGGTTCACTCTCAAAAGCATTTGAGTATTTCGAGTGGCACGATATTTGTTTTGTCTCTCTGACAGATATCTATCACAATATGGAACCGCTCTACTATAATCAGGGGTTTTGGTAGTTTCATCTATGTAAACCAAAGTTAAGTAACTTGAAGTTAATTTTAGGGTTGCAGTCTGTGACCTTAGCCTGTCCAGAATGAACAAAATGAAAAAGAATACAGAGTGTGAGGGGGGACAGTGTCCCGCAAACTGATGGGGTTGTTCAGTCAACGACATTGAACAACTTCCACCAGGAAATTCTTTAAGGAAAAGAAAAAAATAATGGCTTTTCCATACAAATTGTCAGATCGAGGAGAACATTTTGTACGGAAATGCATTCTTTTTTACTTCCTGAAAGAATTTTCTGGTGAAAATTGTTCAGTATCGTTGACTGAAATTTGCGAGAAGCTGTCCCTTACACCCGCTATATAAAGATAATACAAAAAAAATCCTTAATTCAGTATTCGTACGAAAATTATCGAATATCCACTTTCTTGTCTAAATATTGTTAAAGCTGATAAACCAACATGACTTTCTATTCAAACTAAATTCATTATCAAAAGTTTTAAAGACAACAGATGCGATCTTTTGTCTCTATCGATTGTATTGGATAGCCTCCATTAGCAAAGTTGCCGACATGACTGATTGTTGCGAACAAACTCGTTGGCAGCAACTGGTGTAGAATTTACCCCCGAGCTATTGAAGGAATTACCACAGAATATGAAGGGTCTAAAAAAATACTACCTGTAGTCTTTAGACCACCATAAATTTTTGTAACATCAAACAGCTTATTGCTGAAAGCTTTAAACAAGAAATAAATACTCTGTATGAATTTCTACTTTTTCATCTTCAAGCAAAAAGTATTTCGGTTGGTGTTTGTGTTCGGTTGTGAAACAAACATTTGCAGGTGAGACAACTTTTTAGTTGCCATTTCGTTAATAACAACCTGTAGAACGTTTCGTTTATAGGATCTCAGCTCGGTCCTTTCTTTGTACCCTGTATAAATAATACTATTAAACTGGCAGGCTATCTTCAAACAACTGCTGGTACGGTCATTGCACTACGGAAAGCCATTATAATAACTCATAAACAATTTTAAAAACTGTAAGTGGGTATACTTTACAGCTTTTAAATAATACAAGTCATTAAATAATAATCAACGACCTAACCCAAGGATTGTTAGAACGTCGTAAAATCTAGTGCGTACACACAACTTTCATACTATAATATTATAAATAGGAAAGTAACTCTATGTTGTCTTTCTGTCTGTACCTCTTTCGCGCCTAAACGGCTGAACGGATTTCAATAAAATTTGGTAGGACGATAGATAGATTCCTGCAATCACACATAAGATATTTTTAACCGGGGGGAAATTAATGATTACTAAAGTTTCATTAACCTGTGGTTTAAACCGCTGGGCGAAAAGCTAGTGTTTAGTATCCCCATCGTGATGATGTTATAAACTTTGGAAAGCTAGGAGGTTTTTTTTTTAGTTATTATAGTGGGTAATTTATGACGTTGTTAAAATATCATTGCCGATTCATACTTACGTACAAATATAAAAGCTTAGCACAGTTGAGCGTCAACAACCTAATAAAATTAGTTCACTTAGCAAATTTCAAGGTCTTATAAAAGAAACCACATGACTAGAATAAATATAAATATCTACTTCAGAAATTGTACACTTGAACATCTTTGACTTATGGTCCATAAACCTAAATAAAGTTATGCCTAAAGAAATGGCGGTTAAAAAATTCACATGTCGTTAACCTGGTAACAGATAATTTCTCATAATAAATTTACTTACTTACTTTTAATAACAGTTAAGTTTAATTAAAACTTAAAACTCCATTTAAGATACTCGTTTTGATTAGATAAGAGGTCGCAAATTATTTTATAATAATAGGATGTAAAGAATAGGCAATTTAAACAACAACTTACTAGAAAGAGTATTAAAACAAACACAGGGTTCATTGGGTAGTTGTTTGATTGAAATTTCACTCAGTAAGAAGAAAAGTAAAAAGAAAAAAAGAAAAAAATACTATTAAATAATTTTAAAAAAGTAGTTACAAAACAAGCCCTTATAAATTCGAACAGGGCTTTGATTGGATTTTTATCTACTTTCAACTACTTTCCAATTAAATGATGAAACCAATAAAATAAATTTGCAGGACGAAAAGCATAAATCAATATTGTAAAATGTTTTCGTTCTTCGATTTTCCAGACAGAATTGACAGCGCAAAAATATTTCTGCTTTCGCCCTTATTTACAAAAGCCTGTGCAGCATGCCGCTGACAGGTGAAAAATAACCGATGATAGATATCACACTTACACTATCATTGAAAGGGATCTGTAATGAAGTACCATTTTAAAGCCAATATATCATACAATCCTTTGTCCATTCCTCGGGTCCAAGAAAGACGCCTATTCGCAATGAATCACGTAATGTTCTCGCCCACTAAAGTATTACTACATCTAAATATCAACCTTATTACCATCGGCTTAAGGATCTCAAGATCCTTGTTCTTGTTAGAGGTCGTTCACTGTCCCTACTTGAAATAAATCCGATGCAAGAGCAAATATTGGTCAGTCGTCTTTAGTATTCTTTGCTTTTCCATCAGTCGCAAATTATAACTTTGTGCTTTAGCCGCTATTATGCGAAAGTTTAGTTGTTATGACTGTAAATCAAATATGATTATTGGCATATTCGTAAATCGTGTGTATAGCAATTTGATAACTTTCACTTAATATGAAATAGCTATTAACCTTTAGTTTTACGAATGAGTCACACTTGACATATTGAGGAAGTCTGAAGTGTAAAGCACTTAAATTGGTACTAAAACGAAAGAAGAAATTGTTAGTACGCATATTTTGTTGTTTGTAAATATCAATTTCCGATCTTACCAGAATCATTTCCCTCTTTCAAACATTAGTTTCCGCTTTTCCGTGAAGGTGTTCCACATTTAAAATTTGAAGTCGCAGAAAAATTTGCTCCACATTTCAATTTCTCGGCCTCGCTCAAGATGTGGCAGGTTCAAAACCGGCGCACGGGACTTGAATCCGGTTCGGCATATCACTCGGTATAGAAAATTCACATGACTTTATTTTTCATTTGGTACTGAAATAAATATACAGTTTCGAAGATTCTGTGATGAACATGATTCATATTTGTAGATATTTTTTATTATGTTTTTAGCGTTATTTAAAAAAAGTGCTTATGACTTTTTTTTTGTTCTTGGCAAAGACAAAAATTACATGCGTCCTTACTTTGTGACTTACGACCTTTTAAAATGAATCATATTAAAAAAAAAACCTACTACTAAAAGTCGACTTAATTATAAATAAAAATCTCTAAAATAATGACAATCCACACATAAATCAATTGAAGTTTTAATTTTTATTTATTTTATTTTATTATGTTATTGTAAGTACCGCATTGTATACTCAAACCAATAAATTTAACTTTCAAATCAATTGAATTTTTTATATATAAATAGTGAAATGTCATGAATTGAGGTAAATTGGGTCACATTCACATCGCTAATGAGTGGTATCTTATTCCAGTGCACGCTTTGGGCCGGCACCTGACACCTCTGTGTATGAAAGTGCCTCGGGTGCCGGAGTGCCTGCCCTATTTTATGATTGAAAATATCGAGGAATTCACGATTGGTTCCGTATCATCTACGATCGTAAGGCTGACAGACCCACCACATGCTCGCGATAGCAGCAGATACAAATTCTGGACTTTCGTCATGATCTGTCAGAAAAGTTGTGAAAGTTCATACTGTTGAATTGCAAATTCCCATGGTTTCTACGTATTTGTAAAAGTTCACCACAGGAACCGAAATTAGAAACTCACTGGTCATTCTGCGGCATATTATGATGATGAACTCTGTTCTACAACCCGCCAACTTTCCTCGAACCAACTGTTACCGCAAATGTTCTATTCACGTTCGTAACGAGACTTTTTTTCTTTCGCTCGATTACTCACACGTTTTCCTTCAACACCTCTTTACAACTTTATATAACTCGGCTTACATCAGGATTGGAGCGACTTAACCGTAACCCACGATGTTGAAGCGATTGCAAATGATAAGCAGATCATCATCATTATCATTATCAGTTTTTATTAATAGAAATGGGTTTGCTCTTGATTCTTAGAGTCTAGACACTAGGTCAGGGATGACCGTGACGATGCCTGTTATGGCACTGGCAATCTCACGTACCGACGGAACACGGCAGCCGTTTGTCGCCGAACTCCGGTGAGAGGGTGGATGCGAGTCGGCACCCTTGCGGAGCTTACCACCACTTTGTAGTGATCGTTCAACCCTGCTTGTGTTGCCGTTGCCAGGGGTAGACCACTAGAAGGTAGATCCCACCCCTCAATTAATCTCCATCATGCGAATTCTTCACTTTAAGAGACTGGTTTAACAAATGTAGATTAAAGTCATTCAGAAGAGTCAAAGGAGATTTGGCGGCACAATATAGTTCAACTCCAGTATAAGTCTTATTAACTAAACCGGCTTAGCTATAGTAACTATAGTTACGATAAGAAGAGAAGGTCCCCACAGATTAGATACAAAAAAAGTTACTGCTAAACGCACAAAGCTTTAAATAAACCGCTTTGAAAGTACCGTTCCTCGAAAATTTATCTTAAGGATAAATTACCTATCCTTTCTAATCTTCCTCAATTTCCTGCGCCTCAAAGGCCAAAATTCACAAATTCTGCGCCTTAAGTCGCTGGTTTGAATACAAATTAATTATGTTATCTTTTTGTGTTTTTCTTAGGTTTAATATAACTGGTTTCTTAAATGTTTGTATCACGAAGCAATAAATTAAACATAAGTCACATTGACCGTGACCATCGGATTCAGAGAAAGTTATCAAACAAGTGAATTATGTTCTGGTTTGGTCAATAATGTCTTTATAACAAAGATAACCTAATCTAAATGGAAATGGTATTATGGCAACAATAAGTATTTTCCTACATTGTTTAAACTTATACGCAACACTTGTTTTATTAACTCCCGTAATCATAACAGTATTGTCGCCATTTCTCAAGCACCGATTGTGTATCGATAATTTACGAGAGGTTCTTTTGTTTCGCAAATTTCTTCTACGGCATCTGTTTCTGAACGCCAAGTAATCTGTTGTTGCTTTTTTCACTATTTTTCATCCAATTAGCATGCTATCTTGTCATCTTTTTCTTTTTCCACGTGATTTAGAAGAGCACGCAACGACACCGCGGCTAGTAATCGCGGCGCGTTCTTCACACCGTTTTCACCCGAGTACAGATGACTATGCTTTCTAGTTTCTTTGCCGCTATCGTTTTCATCCACTACTAAACAAGAAACGCATTAGTCACTCGATAGCGGCTTTGATATTCGAATAGTTTACTCTTGTTTACTAACATTGCGAGTGTTTGTTTATTTTGATTATTTCCTAGCAACAATACTGGTCGAATTATCTCTTTGGCGGTTTTTTTGCCGTCCACCAAATTAGTCTCGACTTATGAATCTATTCAGACTTAATCCCGAGCTGTCATCATTATCGGATGAAATATAAAATCGATCGACGTGGGATGAATAAGCGGAATAGCCCCTAAAACTACGATTGAGCGGAATTGTGCTAACAATGGTGCATTCCATGGCGTATTGTGTTTCCCATCTGTCATTGGTTTCCATCACGGCACTCGATAATCGTACGTTCCGTTCAGCATCGACCGATTGTGCAATTCTCTTGTTATTATTTAAAATTGGAACCTTTAAACATAGTACTTTCGCGCACGCGTTCCCTTTCACGCTAATACAGTTATTATTGAATATGCCACAGATTTTGAGGTACGTGTCTGGCTATAGTTTGATAAATTGTAGATGGCGAACAATAGTGAACCTTGATACCCTAATTAGTTTTCTACGACTGCGCTGGTGATGAAAGGGTCTCATTAAGTCTATGATTGAACGTGATACTTAATTGCCGGTATTGCTTAAACTCTGAATGCATAACGAAAATTGTATTTATAATTTCAATACAACAAATAAAATGTTTGTTTATTGCACACGCGGAAGAAAAGACAGAAAATAGAACTAGACAACGCAAATAATGATAGATTACAGTGTACGTACCTACAAACAGTTGTTGTGTTCACTGTTATGAAGTAATTTCGCAACAGATCCTACATTCTTGAATGCTACGTACAATTTAACAAAACTGTACTTATCCTTAGATATTTTGCACGATAGGTTTCTAACGGACTACATATCTAACTAACTGTTTATCCACGAATAATCTAATAAGTACCACCAATATGTTTTATATCTAACAAACATTGTCAATCAGCTTGTTTATCTAATAACCTTGTGAAGCGAGGCAATCTACAACATATCCCATAATACCCTTTTCCCTCAGAAAGTCCCTCAAAATGAAGTTCTTATTTTGTCGGTAATTCGTCTCTGGCCTACACCCCGCAGTTCGATAACTTTATTTATTGGTAGAGTAATAAAACCGGTACAAGGGTTGGTTTACGAGTTTTGCTATCAAATGATGTAAGGGACCGGCTGGATCGTCGCTCCATGTCGATTTTGTTTGCAGTTTTTGTCAACTTGGGTCGTACCTAGTAAAAAAAAAAAATTCAATCTACTAAAATAGCCTAAACAAATTAGTGGTGACATTTTTAACTGTATCCAAAAAGATTTGGTTCTTTTTTAACCACGCTCGGTGCGATCGAGCCTTACAATATTTCGTTTCATATGAATAAAATAAAAAGCGTACTAGATTGGCTAATTAGGAGAGAAGTAATTTTAGATAGGAAAAACAAGAGTTCGTTCAACTATTTACATGTTTTTTGTAATCATAATCCAAGCGTGAATAAATTATAACATACTTCGTACAAGAACAAGCAAAATCGTCTAGTTATTCATGATTTGCAGCTATAAAGATAAGTATCTGTTATTTATGAAATTGCGTCGCTAGAAGCGTCTTATAATTTGTTCTAAATTTTTCACATATCTAACTCTCTACCACACATCTAGCTTGTACCGTCTCGGTCAAAAGCCTTAGTAAACACTAATAATAATTCAGTGGTTGCTAAGTCGTCCAGTGACTAAAGTGAATTCTGTTTTTGAGATGCCGGGTTCAAATAGCATTATCGTGTTATTCTTCTTGCGGTTAAAAGTTGACTACGGGATATCAAGGGAATAGGCAGCAGCGTTCCCTGTGAATATTACATCGTGCACTACGCTCGATAATCGTTTCCCTGACGGTTAATTAAGAATTTCTTCATTATATCTACTTGTTATATTATCTTAACCTTCTATGCTATATATGCTGGACTGGGAGCAAGAGAAAAACATAGATTGTGCCAGCTGCATTTCCACCCGGGCATGCTGTAAAAACAGCTGAGGGATCCGGGGGTTTTAGTATATGGCAATTTAGGCGAAGGGCTGACAACATGTCACTATAGATGGGCTGTCACTAATATACTTACAAATCTATCTAAATAACCCTCAAAACTTTGTCAGACGTGGCGGAACGACCTTTGTTTAGGTCGTTTACGCTTTGCCTACCCCATCAAAGATAATGCCGTGACTATATGTATGTATGTATATTGTAACAAAAAGCCAATAAGGGTCCTCCAGATAAAGAATGGTGAATGCCCCTCTTTGGGGGAGGTATCTGTCTTATATCTGGACTGGCTCGTCCAACCTAAAATACAACCGTATCTCCACCAGCTGCCATTGTCTAAGTAAGCACGAAATTCTTCAAGACCAGGTTTAATACTTTTTACCGTAACCGTACTTACATTCTAGTAAGTACCTTGCGATTTCCAATGTAGGTCTCAAGGGGACCGGTTTCTATGAGCATGGAAGAAAGCAATGAGAATTCATTTTCTCTGCAATTTTGTTACAATAAATCTATTATCTTTAACGGCGTGATCTGGGTCATTGCGATTAGTTACCGATAAAATTGATAAAACTACTACTTAAAAAAGCTTTTAAGACAATTTATGTCAAAGATTGTCAAAGAAATGGATGAATAATTTGAGTTAAATTTTATTGACACTATAGTTATAACGTAAATTGACGGGATATATTTTTGATATAGCAGCTGTATATATAAAATGTTCAAGTAAAGTGCCGGTCTTTTTATTATTTAGGTCATGATATAGGTATATAAGTAGGCATAAACCACACATTGGTACTTTGTGCCTATTCAACCGTCCATATTACTTAAAATCGCTTAAGTACAAAAACGGGAAGAAAAACCATCTAATTGCAAACTCTGATAATAATTACAAAATAATTGAACATCTTTACGAAATATTACCGCATTACATAAACCACAAATTTGTGCTAAAAACTAGTTTCGTTATAATACCATAGACATGCAATATCTAACAAAATTTCTGAATAGAATAACATTAATAATGTTAGAGGACGTCCAACACGTTATTATAATTTATTCAGGGGTTATAATCATGAACAAAACTTTATATTACGTTATTAATAATAGCTTTTATTGATTCGGATGATCTTTTGTCGAGATTTATGAATATTTTATGGGTTATGCTGTTATAAAAGCGACCATTGTTGTACTTGGAGGGGCGTTGGATTTGGTCAGAGGGATGCGATGGGCCTTTTACGTAAAGCACTGCATTTTCATTCTATTATATTTAGCCATCCATTACTGTGCATGTAAGAGAATTTTGTAATGTATTATTAGTAATACTGCAATGAATGGAAAATATATTATTCAGAAGATAAAGTTAATGGAGCATACCCGTATGCTGACCTCTAGTTACCAGGACGAATCGGACACTAGAGGGACAGACTTTATTGACACATCAGCTTCAAAAATATAGTATAAGCTTTGTTAACTTTAGCCTGTACGTTGGCTCTTTATTTGATAAATCTCTTAAGGGTCTTGCGGAGTAGTGAAATTTCATACAATCGTAGTTTCGTTTTGATTCCTAAACAGGAAAACTAAACTTAACCAAACTCCGTACACATGACCACATGCTTCTAATTAGGTTTAGTTTGAAAATATTAACCAATTAAAAATTAGAAAGCACATTTAATTTTAGGGTATTTTTCCGCGCATAATCGTATTTTCGGTCAAGGGTTTCATTCTTCTGGAAGTTTGTCAACCCATCATGCATGACAAATTGTCACTATTATTTGATAGACATGGCATAAAGTCGGTTCCTTGGCCTGTTGCCGCATAGCTCTGCCTACCCGGAAAGTCAAATAGGCGTGATTTTATAGTATATAAATAAAGTATCATCAGATCAGTGATCTCAAGCGGTGCATTAACCAAGTAATCCGTCTGAAGAATGAACATTATCAGAATGTATCGGTTTTTATTCGAGTACATTTAGCTCCTTAATTGCCTCATTTGTGATTTTAATTGCTGCAATGAACCGTGTGCATGACTGGTTAATACTTTTAACACCAATTTCAGAGTGGTTTTCGTTTTTCTTTTCGGTACTTCGGTCACTTTAGCAATAATGTAAGTCGAATTATAGATAATATAGGTAGCAAGGGCATGCTTTTTCTGTGAGCTGGTTTTTTCGAGTCGATGTGCAGCCGATGAGATCTGGTGTTTTAGGGCCGTATTTGTAATCAGCTCTCAAGAGTGACAGCGAGTTTGAGTTTGTATCAGAAATGTCATTTCAGTACAAACTGACCTGTCAAATCCGTACTCAATATTGCTCTCAAGTTTGATATCGCTTCAAAAATACGACCCTTAAACTGCACTATAGAACAGTTAATTAGGCCACTCTCACAAAGACACTGGCCGAGCCTGACGGTGTAACGTGCCCTCCAAATCAAAGAATTTTTTTTTTACATTAACTAGGCGATTTAGCTGCATTGTCGTAACTAAACCGGGAGAAAATCTTACAAAGTGATAAATTGACAAATATCAACTTTGTGGGAATCGTATTCACGACCGCTGGACTGAGATCCCTTGTCTCAGACCACTAAACCACGGAAGGCATTTAACTTTTTGGTCGGTCACTTTAGCAACATCACGAATTTGAGATAGCTAGTACTAGGTAGCAAGGAAGGGCATTGATTTTGATGTTTTTCAAAGATAATGTTTTTGATAAAATCGGGATTCGTATCGCTTACGGTGCTTTTTAACGGTAGATAATCGGATGAATCGATAGAAAAGAATCGGCAGTATTCGGATCAGTAAATCGTAAGTAATCGTGTTCGTTTTGTTGACTTTTTTTTCTATAAACCTATCGGGTGCGTGTTTTGTGGTATACATTACGTCAAGGTTTTATGTGAACGTGGACAAGGGCGCCGTATATGCCGGGAGTAAAAAAAATACTGGCAAAACTTTAGATTCACAACCTAAAGTTTTGTCAGAAATATTTTTATTGATTAATAAGGTAATCTACCCTTAAAACTGATATTTTTTCATCAAGGTACATAGTTCGAATGAAATAGAAAACCCATACAAACCTCGAGACTCGCTGACACCATTTTTTATGAGAGGGTATTTTTATTTTTTCATATTTCGACCTATGTTTCTTGAAGAAATTTGTTCAGTTTTATGGGTAGGTAGGTCCCTCTTTAAATTTGGTCAGCTAATTTTATTCCCTGTGCCTAAGAAGAGCTGTCACAAATAGTTCTGGCGGCCATTTTGGCAATGTTAGTTCCTTTTTTAACGCTGTTCATATAAATCCGTGTCGTAATGCATTCACGGCTGGCTAATTCCAAATCTATAGTATTGTATGGCGACCGCTATTATACACGCTTTATCGATTAGTCTGAATCGATAACCAAAAGAAAGACTTCCGCGTTTGATCGAGTGAACACTGCTGTTTGTATTGTAAACAAATAATTTTGATTTATCGTTTTGTTTTGCGTTTTTGCATTGAAAACAATCGCCCTTTCGAAAGCATTTAGTAAAATATTTGATAACTACACAACAATTTTCGTTTTCTTTTTATAAAAACAAAATTTTTGATTATAAAAACAATGGAAAGCTCAAAGTTTTAGTCGCGCAGTACGTCCAAGTCATGGGTTCAAATCCCACCTGCATTCCTATAATGCGCACTATAGACTTAGATTCGTCTACACGCGTTGCATACTTCACTCTGCTTAAATGCCTATCCTTTTCCAGTGTAAAGTGCGCAACGAAAGATAATGCGTAGACAAAACGAAGTATACAGTGCGCATTATTGTACGTAATATTATAGTTACTCTGTGGCATTATGATGGAGGGCTGTTGAATAAAAGTTTTAGCCTCTATTTTGTTGACAAATAAAAGTAAGGAATGCCCGCTTCCTTCGAATGCAAATTTATCAAGACATTGGTCTTCAACATTATAATTATGGTCTATTTAGTATGACAGTAGGTAATATTTTGTAACAATATTATCTTATCATAACGGAAAGGTCAGCGCGAATCAGAATGTCGCGTTTCCGAGTAATAAATAATGTAATAAGTGTACCTATTTGATATATTAACTGTTATATAATAAAAAGACTTCCCTGCTGGACAGAAAATGATAAAAAAAAACATAGAATGTGCCAGCTACCTCTCCTCGCGGTCAAAAAAGAGTTCCATCGAACACTTATAATGAGTTCAAGGTTGATTTTGTTATCTACTTAGTTATAATGTTGTGATGGTTATTTTTTTTTTATACCGGGTGTAAGGGACGGCGTCCCGCATACTAATAGGGGTTGTTCAGTCACCAAAACTGAACAACTTTAAACGAGATTTTTTATCAGGAGATAAAAATAAAATACCTCACATACAAAATGACCACATCGATCAGACAATTTGTATGGAAAACCAAAATTCTGCTGATAATTGTTCAGTGTCGTTGACTGAGTAACCCCTACCAGTTTGAGGAACGCTGTCCCTTACACCTGGTAGAAAATTATAGATGCTTTTAAAATATACATACATACAACATATAATCACGCCTTTATCCCTGATGGGGTAGGCAGAGCATACATGGCCTAAACAATGGTACGCCACGTCTGACAATGTTTTGAGGGTTATTTAGATAGATTTGTATGTATATTGCTGTAGTGACGGGTTGTCAGCCCATCGCCTAAATTGCAATATACGAAAACCCTCGGATCCCTCAGCTGGTTTGTACAGCATGCTCGGGAGGAAACGCAGCTGGCACATTCTATGTTTTTTTATCGCTCCCAGGTCAGCATGGAAGAACCCAGGCCAGCATGGAAGAAAATATACCGTTTATAAATTACTTAAATTGTTTTTGTGGATGTGATTTTTGAGTTTAATAAGAATTTTCATGTAAGACGTACCAATTTTCTACACTACCATATTTTGACTTGATTGATTACTTACTTATCCGGTCCAAGTCGGTTCTTACTCAAGTATTTAGCACGTACGGTTCTCAAACTACCATTACAATGTCTAGAAGTATTAAAGCCATACAAACGTATAGCCAGCAATCTGTTTGCTATAATACGCAGTTTGCCGTCTTACCGTCTCGCCGTATCCATCAGCCTTCGTCCAGCCCACCTGACCCAGGAATACAGGATATTAATTTGAATCTTCCATGCTGGACTGGGAGCGAAAGAAAAACATAGAATGTGCCAGCTGCATTTCCTCCCGGGCATGCTGTAAAATCCAGCTAAGGGATCCGAGGGTTTCAGTATATTGTAATTTAGGCGATGGGCTGACAACCTGTCACTACAGCAATATACCTAAAATTCTATCTTAAATAACCCTCAAAACTTTGTCAGACGTGGCGGAGCGACCGTTGTTTGGGTCGTTTGCGCTCTGCCTACCCCATTAGGGATAAAGGCGTGATTATATGTATGTATGTATGTATGCATAATACGCAGTTTGCCGTCTTACCGTCCCGCCGTATCCATCAGCCATCGTCCAGCCCACCTGACCGGCCGACCCGGGAGGAATCCCACTATACAGGGAGTTTCTATAAATAAAAAATCCGAAGAATCAATAGCGAAATTTTAAACTTGCTCAGTTGTATTTTTGAATCACTCGAATCGAATTAGCTCCTGATCACTTTCGCATAACGTGTTCGGAAAGAGTGTATTTTACATTACATTACATATAGTCACGTCTTTATCCCTAATGGGGTAGGCAGAGCGTAAACGACCTAAACAAAGTTCGTCCCGCCACGACTGACAAAGTTTTGGAAGTTATTTAAGATAGATTTGTAGGTAAATTGCTGTAGTGACAGGTTGTCAGCCCATCGCCTAAATTGCAATATACTAAAACCCTCGTATCCCTTAGCTGATTTTTACAGCATGACCGGGAGGAAATGCAGCTGGCACATTCTATGTTTTTCTCTCACTCCCAGTCCAGCATGGAATAATGTATTGTATTTTTATTTTATAAATTATAATCACTCCTATCACTCATTTAAGAGCTCAGCTCTTGTCGTTGAGTACATGAAGTGAACGCCAACTCTCTGCACTCCGCCTTCTCCTTGACTTCCTGGTACGCTTGGCCTTAATCTTTGATTTTACTTGATCGATATAACTTATTCTTGGCTTTCCTTTTCCTCTATGTCCTTCTATCTTTCCTTCAATGATACACACATACATACATAAAATTACGCCTTTATCCCTAATGGGGTAGGCAGAGCGCAAACGACCCAAACAAAGATCGCTCCGCCACGTCTGACAAAGATTTAAGGGTCATTCAAGATAGATTTGTAGGTATATTGCTGTAGTGACAGGTTGTCAGCCTATCGCCTAAATTACAATATACAGAAACCCTCGGATCCCTTAGCTGGTTTTTACAGCATGCCCGGGAGGAAATGCAGCTGGCACATTCTATGTTTTTCTCTCGCTCCCAGACCAGCATGGATGTTCCTTCAATGATCGTCTTTAATAACTCGTCATGTCGTTTCAGGTGTCCCAAGATCTTTCCTCTTCTGTTTTCTATTATATTGAGTACTAGCGACCCGCTCCGGCTTCACACGGAAATCATCAGTGATTGCCTATCAAATTATGCATGTATTATACATATAAACCTTCCTCTTGAATCACTTTATACGTTAAAAGAAACCGCATCAAAATCCGTTTCGTAGTTTTAAAGATCTAAGCATACATAGGGATATAGGGACAGAGAAAGCGACTTTGTTTTATACTATGTAGTGATGTTACGTTTTTCGTTTACTATTTGTAACACTTCTTCGTTCGTCTTCATTTCTTTCCAACTTATTCTCTCCATTCTGCGCCATCACCACAATCATTTCTAAAATATTTTTTTTTTTTTTATTTTGCCAGTTTACAAACACCCTTTGTACCCTGACCACCATGACTACATCAAGTTACTAAAGTACTATAGCTAAGACGTTCATTGCTTCATCTACTTGGACATCCAAGTCAAGGAACAGAAGTAACCCCGCTGTGGACTTAAAATGTGGCACCAAAGTGCGTAGGGCGTAATACCTTGGAATATTCTATAGTACCTTGGGGTACTCATTGTGCGGTCCACAGAGTGTATAAATAAATATACTAATCAAGAGTAAGAAACTTACATACATACATACATATAATCACGCCTTTATCCCTAATGGGGTAGGCAGAGCGTAAACGACCTAAACAAAGGTCGTTCCGCCACGTCTGACAAAGTTTTGAGGGTTATTTAAGATAGAATTCTATGTATATTGCTGTAGTGACAGGTTGTCAGCCCATCGCCTAAATTACAATACACTGTAACCCTCTTGTAAGAAACTTACAGAGACAAAATTTCTTTGAAGCTCGATGTGAAAGATGTGACGCGGCTGGAGGCACGCACACCGCGGTGCCGCATGCTTGTAGTAGTCTAACTATCGCAGATTGTATAAACCTTTGTCTCTATAAGGTTTTTTATTCCATGCTGCACTGGGAACAAGAGAAAAATATAGAATGTGCCAGCTGCATTTCCTCCCAGGCATGCTGTAAAAACCAGCTAAGGGATCCGAGGGTTTCTGTATATTGCAATTTAGGCGAAGGGCTGACAACCTATCACTACAGCAATATACCTACAAATCTATCTTAAATAACCCTCAAAGCTTTGTCAGACGTGGCGGAACGACCTTTGTTTAGGTCGTTTACGCTCTGCCTACCCCATTGAGGATAAAGGCGTGGCTATATGTATGTAGGTTTCTTACTCTTGTGGCAGTAGCGTAAGCGCAGCGTGGGTAGCCTAGTCATAGCCACATAAAATGCAATGTTGATACATGTCAAGCCTATGGAATGTTTAGGAAGCGATTGTCCGTAAAGAGCTTAATAAACTCTTAGAGGATTTAGTTTATGGCGACATTTTGTCATCGATTGTTCATTTTCTACTGCATTTGTGTAATGCGAAGCTTAACATTATAGTTAAATTTTACTGGGATAGGGTTGCTAACTTTAAATAAAGTAGATCTAAAACTGATTATGTAAGAAAAAATAAAACTTAACTTTGTGTCAATTCAAAACGATTACTTTTAAGTATTAAATACTTCCATGCTGGCTTGGGAGCCAGAGAAACTTCCATGCTGGCCTGGGAGCGAATGAAAAATAAAGAATATACCAGCTGCTTTTCCTCCTGGGACTGCTGTAATAATCGGCTAAGAGATCCGAGGGTTTCAGTATATTGTAATTAAGGCGGTGGGCTGACAACCTGTCACTACAGCGGTATACCTACAAATCTATCTTGAATAACCCTCAAAACTTTGGCAGACGTAGTTTACGCTCTGACTACCCCATTAGGGATAAAGGTGTGATTGTATGTATGTACCTTTAATTAAAACTACCTTTGAATTAATCTGGAAGATCGTGCCTTTTCTACTTAGTAATCGGGTGGTTTTACGACTCTTGTATAAAAACAGTTCTACCGTAATCCCGTTAGGGATGAGAAGTCAAAGTCAAAAGTCAAATAATTTATTTCCAAATAGATTCCTAAGAACACTTTTAGAAAGTCACAAGCTAGTCTATTACACAGAATATTATATCATGCATGTCACAAAAAAAAAAAAAATATCACTATGAAGAAGAAGCATGAGAAATTTGCACTTAGCGGCCCTCCCTTTCTTTTGTCTACGATGACGATAGAATAGTATCAGTGTAAATCATATTATTCTATTTACCAAATAAGTATGAATAACCTTATACATACATACATACATAAAATCACGCCTTTATCCCTTACGGGGTAGGCAGAGCGTTAAACGCCTCGTAAAAGGCGCTTTCGCCGCGTCTGACAATAATTGAGGGTAATTTTAGATTGTAATGTGTATTGCCATAGTGACAGGTTGTCAGCCCATCGCCTAAATTACAATACACTGTAACCCTCGAGTCCCTTTTGCTGTCTTCTACAGCATGCCCGGGAGGAAGGGCAGCTGGAACATTCTATGTTTTTCTATCTCTCCCAGTCCAGCATGGAAGTATAACCTTATGAGCGTACTATTAAGCTTAAAGTAATAATTTCTTAATTTCATGCTTTGCTGAAACCTAACCTAACAAACTCGTAAATCAGTAATTTCATGAAAAAAGCAGCTAAATGAAATAGACATATAATTACACGTTTATACCTTATAGGGTCGGCAGAGCATAAACGATCCAAAAATAGGTCATTCCGCCACTTCCAACAAGGTTTTGAGGGTTGTTCAAGATAGATTTGTAGGTATATTGCTGTAGTGACATGGCACTAAATTGCAATATACTGAAACCCTCGTATCCCTTAGCTGGTTTTTACAGCATGCCCGGGAGGAAATGCCGCTGGCATATTCTATGTTTTTATCTCGCTCCCTTAATGACTGTTAACTACAAAACTTCCTGCAAAATAATAACACCTTTAGGAATAAGACGTGGAACATAATTTCTATCCCTTTCTAACCTGTTCCAAGTATCATGAGCACATCTCTATAAATTTACGACTAGGGTTCATGTTACGAAGAGTCCCTTAATGACAATATTTACATCCAATAAAGTGGATCACCGACCATCAACTATTACTGCTTTATGGTCTGAATGACATGTTCGTAATTAAAGGTGCGTGTGTACTGTGCAGTGCATAGGACAAGATGCGATGGTTGAAACATAGAGTAAAAATCTGGTTGATTGGTTGACTGTCTTAAAGGACTAAGACCATATTCTGCTATAATATTTTATTTTAATACGGGGTGAAAGGGGACAGCGTCCCGCAAACGGTTAGGGCTAGCTCAGGTAATAGAACTGAACAACTATCAACATGATATTTTTTTCAGGAAGTGATTTTTGTTAATTTGATTTTCCATACAAATTGTCTGATTGAGTTGATCATTTTGTATGGCAGGTTAAATATTTTTTTCATCTCCTGAAATAATTTCCTGGTAATAGTTGTACAGTTTCGTTGACTGAGCAACCCCTTGCGGGACGCTTTCCCTTACACCTGGTATGTTTTAGGCCAAAATATACAAAGAAAAATAAATCGGATTAGATACTATGTCTTTTGTCTCTGGTACTCCTATGACCCAGGTCACAGTATGATGCTATTCGCTGTAAGAATAAGGTCGTTATAATACAAACATGCAAAATCACGATAAATAATAGAACAACAGCTATTCTAGACTTATTTTCATCTCACATATAGATAATCGTATTTTCTTCAATCGGTCAAATATTTTACTCACGCCAAAGATGTTTGACACACAATTTAACGTTATTTTTAATCATAGCCGGTGGACATGAAACTTTATAAGGACAAGTCTGCCCTGTGTTTGAGACTCGTATTCTCGAGGGAGACGACACGAAAATTACATTACATATTAGTTTGGGCCAGCAATAATGTTGACTTTAACATGATTTATGTGACAGCTAGCGAAAAATTATGGGGTGCGGAGGTAAACAATGTTAAAAGAGGTCATTCCAATCAATAAACACAAAATGCACAGAATTTTTTAGAAATAATTATTCTTTATGATTATAATCAAAACAGAACGCAAGCAATTTGACTTAGTTGTTGTTTATTCATTCGTCTAATGGAAAACTAACATTCAATTTTAGTACTCCTTCCGAAAAATATCACAAATATTAAAAACAATACTTTGTTGCTATACTAAAATTATAGTTTATAGCTACAATAGCAGTATTTTAGAAATACGACGAGTCTTATTGCTATCGATTCGTTGAGAGCAAAACTTAACTTAATATTACGTACATACATATAATATAATTACGCAATACATATTACAATCTAAAATTGCTCTCAATTTTTTGTCAGACGTGGCGAAAACGCCTTTTACGAGGCGTTAAACGCTCTGTCACCCCGTAAGGGATAAAGGCGTGATTTATGTATGTATGTACATACATATAATCACGCCTTTATCCCTGATGAGGTTGGCAGAGCGTAAACGACCTTAACAAAGGTCGTTCCGCCACTTCTGACAAAGTTTTAATGGTTATTTAAGATAGATTTGTAGGTGGATAGGATATTGCGTTAGTGTCAGGTTGTCAGCCTATCGCCTAAATTGTAATATACTGAAACCCTCGGATCCCTTAGCTTGTTTTAACAGCATGCTTGGAAGGAAATTCAGCTGGCATATTCTATGTTTTTCTCTCGCTCCCAATCCAGCATGGAACATTACTTATTGAATTTAAATAGACATCACAAGTACAAACAATCCAAGAAAATAAACAGGTCGCGACTCTGTGACTTCTGTTTACACAAATTTCATCATTATTATGATTATTAAATTTCATCCTTATTATGATATGTAGTACTATTATATATTCTGTGATTATGACGAGAAATAAATAGCAGATTAATAATTCGTTGCTCGGGACTGGGTGGTGTGAGCGTTGGGCCGGTTTTACAAAGACATACATACATATAATCACGCCTTTATCCCTAATGGGGTAGGCAGAGCGTAAACGACTTAAATAAAAGTCGTTCCACCATTTTTGACAAAGTTTTGAGGGTTATCTAATAAGATTTGTAGGTATATTGCTGTAGTGACAGGTTGTCAGCACATCGCCTAAATTGCAATATACTGAAACCCTCGGTTCCCATAGCTGGTTTTTACAGCATGCCTGGGAGGAAATGCAGATGGCACATTCTACGTTTTTCTATCGCTCCCAGGCCAGCGTGGAAGAAAACAAAAATTATAAAGACACGGGTTCAAATTCTGGGTTCTTATTTCTTCCATGCTAGACTGGGAGAGAAAGAAAAACATAGAATGTTCCAGTTGCCCTTCCTCCCGGGCATGCTGTAGAAGTCAGCAAAAGGGATTTGAGGGTTACAGTGTATTGTAATTTAGGCGATGGGCTGACAACCTGTCACTACAGCAATACACATTACAATCTAAAATTGCCCTCAATTTATGTCAGACGTGGTGAAAGCGCCTTTTAGGAGGCGTTTTACGCTCTGCCTACCCCGTAAGGGATAAAGGCGTGATTTTATGTATGTATGTTCAAATTCTGTCAGAAGTTGAATTTATGATTTGTTATTTCTAATAAATTTCATCCTTCATCAAGTAAGTAGACCAAGGCCTTAAGAAATTAGGATTAACAAGATTTGTCACCCTAGGGCACGGAACCTGATCCAATTCGGAGTTTGAGACGTTTTGTGGAAATTCAGTTTTGATTAAAATTAACTAATTTGCAAGCGGCGGGTGAATTTGCGGCTAAAATTTGTTTATTATGATTTCTTTGAAATATTTCCTTTGAAGTATTATGGTTTTATAAAATTTGTGCTTATTGGACCGAACGGATAGCGGCTTTTAGGTTAATTTATTAAACAGCTAGTCATAATTATATTAAATATTCTATTATATTACATAATAAATAAGTTTTAGCAGATATAACTTTATTACCGCGGGAATATGATTCCCCCGGACACACTCATTAAACCGTACCTAACCATAGTTTTAAATTTTGAAGAATCAATAAACATTAATATTGGGTGTAAGGGACATCGTCCCGCAAACTGATAGGGGTTACTCAGTCAATGACACTGAATAAATTCCACCAGGATTTATTTCAGGAAGTGAAAAAGAACTGGCTTTTCCATACAAATTGTCTGATCGAGGTGAACATTAGGCTGGACTAATTTCACTGATTTTAGAATTTCGTTTGACAAGACCACTTGAAAGTTTCGGAAGGGTACGTAGATTACAGAAAAATACAAAAAAATATCTCCCATACTACTTTTAGCCCTCTACCAGCGGTTTTATTTATATAAAACACCTACTTTTCCGACATTTTTACATGTGGTTTGCTACTAAAATTTGAAAATTTTATTACTTTACATGATGTAACAGACCTTGTATTTTATGCGTAAATTAATTACAACAAGTTTAGACCTGTTTAGGAGATAAAAAAAATTCAATTTTGATATGTTGCCCGCAGTAAAATGACTATGCGAAGCAATTTGCTGAAGTCTTACTATAATATATTTTTTTCTGTAATAATATACCCGAGCCCAAAATAGCACCAAATTACAATAACAAAAAGGAAACTAAATTAAACATACAACTTTTTTTTCGATTTTACTTAAAATTGTTATTTTTTAGATGGCTGGTAGAGGGCTCAAGATCTATATATTTCTTAAATGTAATTATATATATTTAAAATCTACATGAGAAACCACAACTTTTCATACCGCTTGGGTAAGTAAATACGAAAAAAAATACTTACGTACATCATCGGCCCACCATAGTAAACATTTTGTACGAAAAAGCCAAATTTATTTTTCACTTCCTGAAAAAAATCCTTGTGGAAGTTGTTTAGTATCATTGACTGAGCAACCCCTATCAGTTTGTAAGACGCGGCCCCTTACACCTGGTATAAATATTTTAAATTGGGTTTTTATCACGACAATGGTTATATTGATTACTTCAAAATATCGGAACGATTGCACGGTTCATGCAATCTGCTATTCACTAAGCTAAACCATAGCATTCCAGATAGTTCTTAATCTTTACCCATTGTCTGAAAGCAAAGCACGCAGGTTTTGGCACGTCAAGCGCGCTACCTCCTTTACTAGGCACAATAGGAACATACCTAGTGGTGTCTTTGTTCCTAAATGTGGATTTGAATTTCCGACACTGATAGCATCTTGACGGGACATTGTTTATGTCTTGACGGATTTATGGCACAGATTAGAAGTGTCTGCGTATTAATACTTTATGACGCCAAGCTTTTAGTATGTATCTGGTGTAATGGAACATAAGGTAAGTACAAAGATACTGACAGATAGTTTAGTTTCGAATTAAATATGTCAATTGGATAAATTGTGGTGTGTCAAATCCATACTTAATTTCCCTCAATCTTGAGATCGCTTTATAAATATGACTCTAAGATACTTTTGAAGATCTTCACTATCATCTCCATTTTTGTAGGCTTGTCATAGTTTTACGTGTTGAATTTGAGATCATATTTGTTTGTGTTAACATTATACATATGATCATATTGCATTGTTCCTGTTATTTAAGTATGTAAGAATTCTCTGTTTGTGATAATAAACAATCACCAACCCTATTTTTTGCTTTCTGCTACTGTTGTGTTATTGAAATCCATTCAAGAAACAAATTACAATTTTTGTCTTACAAAATACCTTTATCTTTTGCATAATTTTGCTTCACTTCATGCATGTTACTTACAAGTAATTAACATGTAACTATTATGAACAAGGTACCTATTATCATAACAAGTTACCATAATTCAGCCACATAACAGCACTTTCTAGAAGTGGAATAGCATCAAAAATATTTTATCTGTGAAATCTGAGAAATTTCCATTCAGGAAATATGTTCCATTGGTTACCTCGCGAACATGTGTGCTATGTTACCCTGTTACTTCAGTCTGTGCCATACCATCATTGGTGAATAGTCATGGTAGAAACTACATAATTTTAGTTCGTTGACTACAGGCAGGTAGCATAATAGTAAAATGAGTCACCACTGATGAGACTTAAAAGAGTCTGTATCATTATATTTATATTTTATTATATGTAAATTTTAAGGATTTAGTCATACATTTGTTTATTTGAATCGCGACGATTCAGACTTACTTTTATAATGGAGGTTGGTGTAAGTTAGAAGTATCATCTTTAAAACTTCTGCGTCAATTTTGCAAATAATAGGAGACACTATGGATTCTTTCGCATTTAGCACATTACTCTTACATACGTACATATAATCACGCCTTTATCCCTAATGGGGTAGGCATACCTACCTACCTAAACAAAGGTCGTTCCGCCACGTCTGACAAAGTGTCTAGGGTTATTTAACATAGATTTGTAGGTATATTCCTACAGTGACAGGTTGTCAGCCCATCGCCTAAATTGCAATATACTGAAATCCTCGGATGCCTGGGAGGAAACGCCGCTGGCACATTCTTTGTTTTTCATTCGCTCCCAGTCCAGCATGAAAGAATTACTCGATGTTTATTTCTGTAATTTGCCTAGAAGACTAAACTTACTTAATAGTCTATTCTCAAACTAAGCTCATAAACTATGGTATTTTACTTCGAAATAAGTGATTAGTTCCGCACATTAGGTAAAGCTGCACCGATTTCATAGTTCGGCCCACGCGGTAACCCTTTGCATCTACATTTGGTCACATTTGCGTTTAGTCATGATCAGAAAACGGTCTTTAGTTTTAGAAAGTATAAATTAAATTTAGTTAAGAATACTATCCTATTTTTATTCACGTTTCATAATAATACAAGCACAAATTTTGAAAAAATATACTAAAATATCAAGTGTTTTATCATATTTATTTGTCTCATATTTATAAAATCTTAAAGAATGTTTACGCTCTGCCTACTGTAAGGATTATAGGCGTGATTTTTTTATCTTTTGCAGTTTTAACCAAGTGCGTATTATGACCTATTGCAATTTTGACGAATCGTATATTTGATTATTTACAACGTTGACCAAATGTAAATGTGACCAAAAGCCACCTAACCTTTTCGTGTGAGTCATCGTTTGAAGATCGATAAACGAATCGATTCACGCGTGGATTTTGTTTATTGCCGATCGGATCTGTTTACAAACAAACCGAGGAAATGTTTTGATGGTCGGAAATGGTTGTAGAGTACTAACGAGACCACCAAAGAGGAGGAATAAACTGATGTTCTTGACGGTTTGTCTTTGATATTTCATACATACATATAATCACGCCTCTATCCCTAATGGGGTAGACAGAGCCTAAACGACCTAAGCAAAGGTCGTTCCGCCACGTCTGACAAAGTTTTGAGGGTTGTTTAAGATAGAATTGTAGGTATATTGCTGGAGTGACAGGTCGTCAGCCTATCGCCTAAATTGCAATATACAGAAACCCTTGGATCCCTTAGCTGGTTTTTACAGCATGCCCGGGAGGAAATGCAGCTGACACATTCTATGTTTTTCTCTCGCTCCCAGTCCAGCATGGAAGTAATATATTACATATTTTACTAGCGACCCGCACCGGCTTCGCACGGAAATCATCAGGGTTTCTCTACTGAATTCTGCATATTGTGTTACACATGTAAACCTTCCACTTCAATCACTCTATCCACTAAAAGAAACTGCAACAAAATCCTTTGCGTAGTTTTAAAGATCTAAGCATACTTAGGGATATAGGGACAGAGAAAGCGACTTTGTTTTATACTATGTAGTGATATTTGACGCTTTGACGTCGTAGATAGGTTTTAGTAGGTACTTATGTTGTACACGAGTTATGTCGTACTGTACTACCACTACCAAAATAAATAAAAAAAGAAAACTTGCTTTATTGTATTTTATAAACTACTTTACTTAAAGAAAACTGATCGGCTTACTTGTTTATATTGAAAGGAGGAGGAGGGTTAGGGTTAACGTCGAGAGCTAACCCTCCTTTCAATACAAATAAGTAAGCCGATCAGTTTTCATTATGAAAAATACTTGTTTATCGTTTAGTGTTAAAGTACTCTACTTAAGAATATGTTTGCTTTTTAGTTCTTTCAGCGATGGCAGCGATTTGAGCGATTTTCTTAGGCTAGCTAACAGTAGATCCTCCAAGTCTGAAACAAATTAAATATGCTTTGGAAAACGACGTCTGTAGTCTAGTGAGCTTGGCCTTGGGTCGATCCAGAGGTCGTGGATTCGAAGAAGAAAAATAGGAAATTAATTCAAATCCAGTCAGTCACTTGCTCTATAAAAGGCTTGAGTTAAGTATCTTTACACGTCACGCTATAATTTAAGTTACCCATTACAATTTACAACACCCACACTCCAATCATATCAAAGATTTATCTGTTCAGGAAGCGTGAAATCGTTTTGCTGTTTCGGATAAAAACAATTAAGTAGATTGACATTGGTAATAGTCTTCGCCATATTTGGCACGGTACCCTATTTTAAATGGAACCGGTCCGTAGGCGCCACGGTTCCGTATGTATTAGGCAAATTTACATATAATTGCAGTTGTCTACTTGTCTGTTCATTCGCATAGTTTATTGTAATCCTACACGATGGGCGGAGTGACCTAAGCGTTTAACGCTTATACAATTTATTACATATGTAGTATCGGTTAGATTTATGCTTGCTGGAACTAAACATTTTCTTGTTTATCATCGACTAAGTACTTAATATCTTGTAAAACTACTTAGATAGATGTAGCTGACATCCACTCAGACGTGATAAAAGAAAGTAAGGATTAAATTCGCCATTCTGAATACCGCCGCGGTGGCTCAGTTGGCAGAGTGATGGAACAGCACTCCGAAAGTCTCAGGTTCAAACCCTCACCTTGAATAATTTACTACCTTCGTTTTGTTTTGAATGCCATAGATGCTACCAAAATCTCTATGCTTTATGGAGCTTCATAGATGCAAGAAGTGACTTAGCTTCTTAAATAAAGAATTTTAAAAAATCTCTTAAAAGTGAGAATGCACAAGCTTCTCTCTGAGTTTGCTTGACCTTCAGGTCTCTGTGTCTTACCGCTTTTTCTATTTTTCTTTTACTCCCTGGGTGGTTATGCCTTTATGCTTTGTCATAAGAACCTAAGAGAAGAACGGGATGTGCGTTCTTTGTATTGAAAGTGTTGACCTGTCTTTAATCGATTAAGAAAAGGTCAACGAACATTTTATTTCTGTAAACATACATATTTTCCAACAGAATTCTACAAACCTATCGGGTTCGATCAAACGCATTTTTAAGCAATTTATACCATTAAATCAAAACTATCTTCACACATATAAGGTGAACTATTTTCTTATATATTTTCCATTACAGGCGAAACTATGTCACAATTTTTTAATTACTGATATAAAAATTCTGTATAAAGCTCGGAACTTTTATGAATTTGCATTACATTACCATAATGGAAGGAAATTGGATGATGTTATACCTAATCCAGCATTGGTACGGCTTTGAACCAATTCCGAAAGTTCGTTTAGTCGCGGTTAATCGACTAATCTTGCTTCAGTTGTGTAATTTTAATTAACTGGTTCTTGGAACTAGAAATTGATTAAGTGCATGGGGTGTTAGGTTATCAAAAGGTTATCCAAATGAAAATCAGTGTTACTCTTCATGTATGAGCTATAATACACTGAGCTTTGACCCTTTGCATCACTTCAGAACACATTAAACAGAATGTAGGCACTAGTTTGTCTTATTTTTGTCATGTAATTTTTTATCATCTCTTCTTGTGTTTACCTTTTGTTTTATGTGTGATGTTTTTCATGCAATAAACTTTTTATCTATCTATCTCATCCTTTAAATGACTTATTGTAATCTAAGTAGGTATTATGTGTAGTCTATGTTTATTTTATGGATTGTTTTAAGAGGGTAGTGGGAAGGACATCCTTAGTGGAATCTGCTTACCATCGAACAGATCGTATAATTACATACACATATAATCACGCCTTTATCCCTAATGGGGAAGGCGAAGCGTAAACGACCTAAACAAAGGTCGTTCCGCCACGTCTGACAAAGTTTTGAGGGATATTTACGATAGATTTGTAGGTATATTGCTGTTGTGACAGGTATTCACTGTACAGTACAGGTACAGTCCATCGCCTTAATTGCAATATACCCTCGGATTACTTAGCTGGCTTTTACAGAATGCCTGGGAGGAAAAAAAGAAAATGCAGCCGGCACATTCTATATTTTCTCTCGCACCCAGGCCAGCATGGAAGAAAATATAAGACGTATACTTATTTGCCACTATTTTGTTTTAAAAATAATAATATGTATATGAGACAGTGAATAAAAAGTACATCCTATATTCAATACTAAGGCCCGTATTTATAAAGCGGTCTCAAGATTGAGAGCAGTATTAAGTATGGATTTGGCTGGTCATAATTTACTGAAATGACATTTCTGAGACGAACTCAGACTCGCTGTCAGTCTCAAGTGCTGATTATAAATCCGGGCATAAGTGTTTTCGGGTATTAAATGCTAAAATAATGTCTGGTCGCATAATTAAGTACACGCTACGTAGTTTATTGAAATGTTTTTAAACGGTTCATTAACTAATTATTTAGTTGCATGCTATAATTGGTAGGATTTTGCCGATTTTTTAGATTTTTTTAATAGTACAGATCTTTATTAGTTAATGCCTACATACTATTGGACGATTGCATAGGTCAGTTTAGTAATTTCTTATCTAGACGTACTAAAAAGAAAATTGTTTTTATTTTTTTCCACAATCCCTTTTGGATCCTATTTGGATTATTTTGTTTAATCACAATAAATAATAGTTTTTAAACATCTTTTTTTCAGGCTATTATTAAAGTGCATAATATGCAATATAATATGCATAGCCACGATTATATGCATACATACATATAATCACACCTTTGTCCCTAATGGGGTAGACAGGGCGTAAACGGCCTAAAAAACAAAGGTCGTTCCGCCACGTCTGATAAAATTTTGAGGGTTATTTAGGTTAGATTTGTATATCACCGATTGTCAAAACTATATAGGATACTAGCGACCCGCCCCGGCTTCGCACGGAAATCATCAGTGTTTCTCTATTATATTATGCATGTATTATACATATTAACCTTCCTCTTGAATTACTCTATCCATTAAAAGAAACCGCATCAAAATACGTTGCGTAGTTTTTAAGACCTAAGCATACATAGGGATATAGGGACAAAGAAAGCGACTTTGTTTTATACTATGTAGTAATAATGTGTGCGACGTATTAACTACTGTTGATATTGAACAAAAGAACTTTTCCAGCATAAAATGTTTAAATTTAAATTACTCCTAAATCCGCTCAGCACTATAATAATAATAATCAGCTTTCGACTGCGTAGTAGTAATAAATTCTAGTTCGAAATGAACGAAAGAATATTGAACTAACTGAAAATAAATCAGCCTTTGGAATTAAAGGAGATTTATTACCACTTGACTCGTTTTAGTTAAGTTTTGTTCGCTGAATAGTGCTTTACTGCGTTTGAAAACATTATGTGGTAAATGACTATTTATTTAATTTATGAGCCTGTGGTGTCCCACTGCAGGGCAAAGGTGTCTCTCCCTTCTTTCCAGTGCCTAAGTTTCATTAAATTTCTTTTACGTAAAAACTCATATTCGGAAGCTATCTGTCCCTGATCACATCATAGATGAAAATTGTAGGGTCCGGTGGGAAAAGATAAACGTCCTAAAAGTATCCTTTTTAAGGTTTTCCATAAACAAAATAAGAATAAATAGAACCTATTTTTTTTATTGTAGAAGGCCCTATCCTGAAGAGGACTATTAGTGGCTTCTCTACCCTAGTGGTAGGGCATCGTAAGAACCAATTTTAAAGCCGGAAGCGACACGGGGCGGGTTATTTAAATGACCTGTCCCTTTGGTTTTAATTTATAATATTTTTTATTTTATAAAGTTATTGTGAATACCGTATTGCATACTTTCTGGATTAGGATAATAAGTAATTTTAAAGCCGTTTACAAATGCTTATACTCATTTTTTTCTTACGCACTAAACATTCCGTTCAAACTTCTGAATGTTCCTCGAATAATAGGCTGACCTCAGAAGTATTACAAAGGCTTAAAGATTAGACGCTATAGAACCAACTAATCCAACTTTTAATGAAGTGATCCGTCTGCATTACTCAAGATCAACACTTTCGTCGCTTTTCATTCCAATGGCTTGTTAACAATAAACATTCCTTTCATGGCAAGTAATCCTTTAACTGGATGATCTTTAGTAATTGTTTGAAAGTTGATTCTACTGCTCTTGATTTTTCTGGGAATCTTTTTAGTCGTGTGTTTCAAAAATTTACTACTCTTCCAAAGATATAGAATTATAGAGATACGATAGAGTCAACTCGATATATAATATTACTAGCGGCCCGCCCCGGCTTCGCACGGAAATTATCAGTGTTTCTCTACTATATTATGCATGTTTTATACATACAAATCTTCCTCTTGAATTGCTCTATCCAATAAAAGAAACCGCATCAAAATCCGTTGCGTCGTTTTAAAGATTTATGCATACATAGGGATTTAGGGACAGAGAAAGCGACTTTGTTTTTTACTATGTAGTGATGAAGATCGCAGAGCTTTCTCTAGAATCTAGCTTTTCTTTCCGTTATTTTATGCTCAACTAATTGAGCTTTTCCGTAGGAATGTGGTATTTTACTGCGATAAAAAGTATCCTATGTATGAGATATTTCAGTTCAAAATCCGTATATGCCTTTGTTTTTTGGTGAATGGCAGTAATTCACCCAGTCGTCTAAATTGGACTTTGCCGGAGGATATACTTATTTACATACATATATATAGTCACGCCTTTATCTCTAATGGGGGAAGCGAGCGTAAACGACGTAAACAACGGTCGTTTCGCCACGTCTGACAAAGTTTTGAAGGTTACTTAAGATAGACATGTAGGTATATTTCTGTAGTGACAGGTTATCAGCCTATCGCCTAAATTACAATATACAAAAACCCTCGGATCCCTTAGCTGGTTTTTACAGCATGCCCTGGAGGAAATGCAGCTGGCACATTCTATGTTTTTCTCTCGCTCCCAGTCCAGCATGGAAGTATACCTACTTATAATTCTCTTTTTGAAATGGCCGAAGAAATTGCCGCAAAATTTTGCTATTTTCGCCCAGGCATAATATTTACTGGAGCATCGACCCGGGCCATAATTAACGCTTTAATGGGCAGGTAATGGGGTCTGGCACATGCGGTGAGTCTAGGTACTGGCTTGGTACTAGGTATCTACGTACCTACTAGCTGGGTAGGTATCTGGGTATTTAACGGGGAAATTCGGCAGCTGTGCTACTGCCAACATAACAAACCTAGAGAATATTCCCATGTGCTTTCGGATATCATTGGTGAATATAAAGCATTTTAATAGCCGTTGATGGTTTGTTGTACTGTATTAATCTAAACCCAACTCAAGACAGAGAGTGATATGTTTTGGGTTGAACAGGTCAATTTAGTACTAAAATTACATTTCTGATCCAAACTAATAATTTCTGTCGGTATTGAGAGCTGATTATCAATACTGGACAATAAAGGTCTTTTAATAAAATGAAATACATTTAAATTATAGCATATATAAGTGCAGCAACACACAGGCGTCACTAAATACGCCCACAATACGAACTAACAGAAGGATGCGCCGACGTATAATACCTCGCTACGCACGCGTAGCGCGTAAGGTGATGCATGTGTGTAAAAGCATTGACAGCATGTTAAGCGCAACCTTGCACGCAGTAAATGACGCCTGTGTGTTACTTCCTTAACACCTAAGTTTTTGCGTAAGTAGGTACTTTTATTTGTTACTCTACCTCATGGTTTTTCATTGCCCACAACACATCCTTCCATGCTGACCTGGGAGCTAGAGAAAAACATAGAATGCACCAGCTGCATTTTCTCCCAGGCATGCAGTAAAAAACCAGGTAAGGGATTCCAGGGTTTCAGTATATTGTAATTTAGGCGGTGGGCTGACAACCTGTCACTACAGAAATATACCCACAAATTTATCTCTAATAACTCTCAAAACTGCGTCAGACGTAGCGGAACGACTTTTTTTAGGTTGTTTACGCTCTGCCTACCCCATTAGGGATGAAGACGTGATTGTATGTATGTATGGTTTTGCAACATACGTACAATATCTCCCAAATTGCCCTGTTAAATCCTATACCTGCACCACAGTCGTTTGTACGGGCGATATACGTGCCGTGCAATACGGTGCCGTGTCTTTCCACTTGTACGTTGCAGTATTCCACTTGATTTATGCACAATGTTGCCAGAAGGAACTTACTTTTGTAGGGTTGTTATTTTATTGACCAATTTGAAATCAGTTTCTAGCTATGTATGAGTATATTCGCTGTCAAGAAATAGGTACTCAAGCATAACTCTACCCGCAAAAGGTAATATGTTTAGATATTCTACTTAAGGTACTACACATATAACAATACAGGGCCTCAATTCTTCACTTTGCTTATCAATTTGGGGGCATGTTTTCCATACTTGCAACTCATGGCTGGCACATAGGCGAGTACATTACGTATGGACGCTGCCTCTGAATACCCTCATGTATCTTTTAGTCAACTAATGTGACATCCTTAGGATTAGGTGCATATGATTGTATACTACACTAAACGGGCAGTTAAATTCGAGGGTATTCCTTCTGGCAACCCCGTTAGTACGGTAGTGCAGATTAATGCAGCCCGAATTGGCATCTATCCTTTACGTGTCTCGGAATTGTTGCGGCTCGTGTCGGTCTGAGATCGAGCCCTGAATAACCAATACACTTGATTGGATGGGTCACCGGTTCCGTGTTCAGGTGAGCTTGTATCGGAGATAAAGAAGTCAGGCGAGAAATTTGCGAAAATGACCAAGACCTTTCGCAAAGTATTTTGATATAATATAAGTACGAGTACATCTCCCTAGCCTTTACCCAAATTTCTCGGGACTAGCTATTTGTACCTAACCTAGGGGATTGATCGAGTATACGGTTTTTTTTTCGGTCAATACAAAAAAGTACAATGCAATAAGTTTTAGATTTAAGTAATTGTATTGTATACTTATTGACTAAGCCCGATGGTGTAGTGGATAGGGCCGCTGCCTCCAGTGCGGGAGGTCGTGGTTTGAATCCCACTACGTACCAATGTGTTTTTCGGTTCTCGAATTTCAAATTTATGTTCGTTTATTCGGCGCTTTTTCCATGTTTCGGAAGGCACGTTAAGCCGTTGGTCCCGGTTTATATCGTTTAATACCGTAGGTATTAGTCGTTAAGCCAACTCAGAGGCCAGTGCTAAGCATTGGCGGCTTGAAAACTCTGACCTAATCTAGGATTGGGTCTGGTTTCCCCTCCCCCAACCTGCGACTCGTTACAAACGAAGAACCTAGGCATGTCCTTACCGATGGCGATGACCAAATTACCCTTGCGTTTAATGCTGCCAATATTAGTCGAGCCACACTCTGCACAAGCTCTTCCAGCAACCGCGCACCCCGCCGGCGGGGTCGCGGAGGTCCCTCCTTTGCTCCCCACTTTGGGGTTTACCGGCACGTACCGGGCAGATTCTCTCCGATAAGGAGTCCCCAAGGCAACGCCATAAGCCGAGGTTCGAGCCCTAGTGGATTATAGATTGCGTGTAGCAACTCCCCGCCTTAGCCCGGTGACGCATTATATACACTTTGTAGTATTTTGCAAACAGGTCCATTAAAAAAAAAAAAACTGGTTTCCCTTATTGGTTGCAGAGGTAAGATGGCAGTCGCTTTGTGTAAAAACCAGTACCCTCGTTTAATCCCCTAGATTAGGTAGCCGACCCCATGAGATACGGGACAAGGCTAGGAAGATGATGACCACCTATTGACTAAGCGTCGTGGTATTTGCATAGATACGTTCTCACTTATTTGAAAGCCTGAGTTTAACATCATTTGACATAGAAAAGGCATACAATGGTTTCGTTTCTAGATTTGCCGGCTAAAATTTAAATCTATTTGTCACTTTCATACTTAAAACATTGGAAAAGGACATTTTTTTTTTTCTCAACCATCTCTCTTCAAAATTTATTCTCTCAGGTTTTTGATTTATAGTCGGTGGTTTTATGCGTCGGTCATAATTATGATATGGTTCTTTTTTAATTTTATGATTTTGAAAGTGACAGATATATTTTAATTTTAGTTTTAGCCGGTGGAATCTAGAATCAAGTCCAATATCATACACTGACGCCTGGCTCAAACTCATGCCACAACACACATCTCAAGCACCCTACAAAGCTACAGACAAAACCGTACGTTACATTAATTCCAACCTTAATTACGATTTGAAATATTCATGACAACTCCGTCATACGGAATGCTAAGTGCGTCCTTCATCACTTGTCTTCACACTTCATCCTGGTTCCCATAACCCTAGTCATAAATATTTTATTTGAGCACCTACTCTTTCGTAAAGAGTTTGGCCTTGGGAATGGACACATTATAGGATACATTATGAATGAAAATATACGTGGTGTAAGGGACAGCGTTCCGCAAACTGATAGGAGTTGCTCAGTCAACGGCACTGAACAACTAGGCACCAGGAAATTCTTTCAAGAAGTGGAAATAAAACTGATCGATGTGGACATTTTCTCTCACTCAGGGTACCTACATGCTCTTTCTAATCGTACACACAGACTTTCATTATTTACTCGTATGTTGCCTGTTTATGGAATAAACTTCCTTCAGATATTCGGAAAAGTAAAAATATCACTTCCTTTAAGAGTGAATTTAAGAAACTCTGGGGTTTAGGGTTAGAAAAATCGAATACGTAGGATATTTATTTATAATTTTATGTTTTGGATATATTTATATTTATTTAGGATATTTATAGGTATCTATTATATATTATAAACAAAAACATATTATATATAATATTAAGCATTAAATTATATATTTATGTCTAGTTTTTACGCGTTCAAATTTGAGTTGTTAAGTATATTATTTTGTCTATGTCACGTCATATAACAGATTCAAGTACCTATCTTAGTTTACCTGCAAGCATAATTGTCCCCTCTGGGTTTATCAAAGGTTGACTGGTTAAGTCCGCCTTTGTGCCACTATTGTCTTATTCTTCTTGTATTTTAGTTTTAAGATTATTTTAGGTACAATAAAGAGCTTACATACATTTTGTATGGAAAAGCCAATTTTTATTTTCACTTCCTGAAATAATTTATTGGTGGAAGTTGTTCAGTATCCTTGACTGAGCAACCCCTATCAGTTTGTGGGACGCTGTCCCTTACACCCGGTATGGTCTCTTAGGACTCTTAGGAAGAATGTCTAGCTAGTTTTTAAAAGCATCTATTTCCTTTCGAATAGGCTTGGGTTAGGAGTAGATTAAAAATCCTTCCGTTACTATGTGAATAAATTATTTTAGGTATGGACCTCTTCGTTCATGCTATGCCATTAAGTTTATGTTTCTTCTATATGTATTGCAAGTTGAAAAAGGTTTCTTTGACCGATTGCTATGAGGCAGAGTGCTGGCTTAATTACTCTACACCTGTTGGCCGAAAATCTTAATTTAGAAGATAATTTTGAAAGGTCATTCTCAAGATTTATGTTATGCCTACCATTTAAGTACGTAAATCGATTGCCTAAGTATTCCTAGTGCTAGCAAAACCTGCTCCACGGCGGACCTCTGTTTCACATCCAATTATTTCTGATGTGGTGTCAGTATTGCCTTGCTAATGTCAGATTAGTCGATTAGTCATCAATTTAGAGAACAATTGGTGTTTCTTCATAGATCCTTTCACCTTTATTGTGCTACCAATTTTGATCTGTCTTCGGGCGCTATTTTTATCAAAATGTGATCATTAAGGTTACCACACTTGAACTGGAGTTCAAGTACAACATGAATACGTATTTTTGATCATATTTTAAATACATACATGATGAAACAAATATTAAATTTTAAAAATTTATTATCACTGGAATCATAATATATTTAAATGAAACAGTATTCAGACATCAAAACATTGTAACCAATAAGTACGTGGTAAAATAATTCTCGTTTTTTTTCTAGCAAATTGTGAAGCGATAGTTTCAGGTGTCAGTTAAAAGCAAGTTTCAAAAATCTTTTGCATTATTATCCTTACATTTTTATACACTCTGTTTGTGTATTGTATCTTTTAATCGGTCGACACCAACACACTATTATTTGGTGGTATGAATTTCATAATCATTTTGAAAAGGATTTATTCTAGAATCTAGACAAGTCCTAGATTATACGATAGTAGATGCGTAGGAGAGGTTTGCCTTGTGCTTATACATATCCCACTTGGATTATAAACTAATCAATAATCTGAGTACTGACACGTTTGACAAACAATTTATAACAATAATAGTAAGCCTACGATCATATTCAAATATTTTCATTTTATGTTAATTTTATAGGTCATAATTTGATAATCATTAAGTATAATATTTTCTTTAGTTTGATTATCATTCTTATTCTTATATAGCCGTAAGTATCCCACTGCTGAGCAGCAGCAGTGATTATCATTCAGTATAATATTTTCTTTGGTTAGGTATTTATCTACCAAGACATGACAGTTTATCTCGCAATTTCAGTTAATCTAAAAAAAAGTAACAAAATAGGTAATCTGATGCTTATTTTTTTATCAACTACGAAACTTTTTCCAATAATTAAGTCATTAATGCAATAGTTCGAAAAACAATGCCGAAGAAATTCTGAATTTTCAAGCTTTGCGTAAATGTATATTAGAATAGATTCACTTCTTACTACTTCTGCCTTCTATTTTTTGCTTAAATCAAATGAGTGCTTATTATATTAGGCGTATTATTTTATACAATCTGGTATTATTTTATCAATAAAAAAATACGATAAGTATTAGAACATTGACATTGGACTTGTCGCTGTCATCCACCTATTATTTACATACATACATTCATACATATAATCACGCCTTCATCCCTAATGGGATAGGAAGAGCCTAAACGACCTAAACAAAGGTCGTTCCGCCATGTCTGACAAAGTTTTGAGGGTTATTTAAGCTAAGATTTTTAGGTATATTGCTGTAGTGACAGGTTCTCGCCCCATCGCCTAAATTGAAATATACAGAAACCCTCGGATCCCTTAGCTGGTTATTACGGCATGCACGGGAGAAAATGCTACTGGCACATTCTATGTTTTTCTCTCACCCCCAGTCCAGCATCGAATAATAACCTATTATATAAGCTTCCTATAACATTTATATGACAATTACTTATACAATTTCCCATATTTACTTGGAATATGTTAGTATAGATAAAACTTGTAATTTCAAGCTAAACCCGGCACTTGTAAGATAATTATGCAGCGCACAGTAGTTTTCCCTGCTTCAATGATATATTGCTGCTTTACTTCACTAGAGCTATAATATGAGGTGGTTGACTTAACACAGGCCACCTTCACTTTCTATTGGTATTGTCATCTAGTTTATAATATAATGGTCAATATTACTTTCTCAGTATATATGTAATACCTACATTAGTTACATTAAATAAGTAATAGTTCTGCTACAAGTGACAAAAGACCACGGTGAAAATGACCGTCTTATGTCATAAATATAGAGTCCATTTCATTTAATCACAATTGCTAGCATATCATGAAAATGGCAGTATATCCTCGTTCAATCCAATGGATTAGGTAGCCCCGAGAAATTCGGGAAGAGGCTAGGGAATTGATGATCATTGATCATGGGAATAGCTCAATGCTTTTATGTTTTAAAATTTTCCTATGCAAAAAAGATTTTTATTTTTGAAGAACATAATTGTTTCTCTTTTCTCAAACCCCTCTCCATCTATTTGATGTAGGTACATTTATATTTTGCATTTAACACGTATCCAAGAGACCTATCCTTCTTTTCTGCTTAGATGGTATCAATCTAAAGTCACTTGTCCACTGTCCTAAACATTTATTTTAATTTTTGAAGAACATAATTGTCTCTCTTCTCAAACCCCTTTTCATCTATTTGATGTAGGTGAATTCATATTTTGCATTTAAGACGTATCCAAGAGACCTATCCTTCCTTCCTGCTTAGATGGTATAAATCTAAAGTCCCCTGTCCACTGTCCTAAACAATAGTGCCACCAGGGACTCCATAAAGTAGGTACAATTTCTAACGTGGGCTTTCTAAATGACCTACTACTGGAGGCGTAGGAAATGATTCTAATTCTAAAACAAGAACCGGTTGAGTTATCGATACACCAACGATTATCACTCGGACCTGCGCAGGAGTCGATAAATAATTGCAGCGGCAAAATATGATAAATTCGCGCCAATATTATAATTGTGGAACTCGCTTTGTTTGGCTCTTTGTACCGATATGCAATTGGAAACCACAGAAATAGGAGACTGAAAAAAATACATATTTTTCTGTAAGTGCCTATCTACGACATAATTTGAAGATAGAGTGAGTATATCCAGTAGCCTAAAGTTCTAGTTAGTTCACACAAAAAGATTTAAAATTGCAAGATATTTACCTGAAATGATATTACTTGATGATATATTTTACTTGAAATGGGTTTGCTCTTGACTCTAGACACTAAGGTCAGGGATTACCGTGACAGAGTCAAGGATGGAGCGAGCTCACCCAGAAGATGCCTGTTATGGCACTGGCACCGACGGAACACGGCAATCTGTTTGGCGCTGGACTCCGGTGAGAGGGCCAGGCGACCCTTGCAGAGCCTACCACCGCTTTCTGGGGTCGTTCAGCCGGACTTATTTACAGGCAAGCCTTTGTTGCCGTTGCCCGGGGTGGACCACTAGGAGGCAGATCCCATCCCCCTGTTCCAGTGGGAAGATGGGTCGCAACCTAACGTTTTCCAGACTCTTCCACAGGCAAGTGCCGCTAACTTCTTGATTGTAGACGGCTAGGAGAAAGATGTAATACGACTCCAAAATTTGTTCTTTTCGATAGTCAACAGCGGGCCAAAGACAGACTTGAACCAGTTTTTACCGCAATAGAATTTTGAAATCCCTTGGGCGATAACTAGTCTTTTGTGATCTACAATAATAACATTTGTAGTGGGTCAACCATAACGAATAAAGTACCTTCAAATTTAATTAATTTGTACGTACAATATGACGTCATTTTGTTTACTTAACTTCATATCTAATTATAAATGTTAGCTATATTAAATCATTGCTGACCTAAATAACTATGAACTTAAATCTATACTTCTATACTAATCTATCATACTACTAATCTACTATACTACGATTTGTATTTTTGTGTGTATGTTTGTAACGAATAATCTCAAAAACTACTAGACCGATTTCAAAAATTCTTTTACCTTTTGAAAGCTACGTTTACCCTGAGTAAGATAGGCTACATTTTACCACGGTAAAGTACATCATTCCCATTCTTATTTAGCAGCAGGTGACACCTCTGACAGAAAGCTAGTTAGTTATAAACCTTTCGGCACAGGACATACTTTTCATAGATAATCGTTTAAGAATAAATTTATCATTTTAGTATTATTTTTAGCAATATGTTTAAAAAAATTAGCATATTTCATAAAAGCTTTTTGCGCTTGCATTTTCAGCAAACATTTTAAGCGCGGAGCAAAACACTGTAGATGCAAATGCAGTTCAAACACTTAGGTGTGCTAACTACTAAGTAATTATGCAGTTTCGTTTAGCTTAAGCTGAAAGCTTTAGTTTTCCTTTGCTTTAAAATACATTTATATAAAATACAGAATACATTATAGTGAATACAAGGAAAGAAGAATCATTCCGCAAAATATAAAGATCAAACATCTTATTTTCTTAGCTCACATGGGAATCGTAGATATGCCTTATTTAGCTAACAATGAAGTTACTATACTGTGCGTGTTAACAAAAATGCACTGTATTACGTAGTATCTAAGAGCGAAGAACCAAAACCTTCTACACCCGCTAGAAACGTGCGTGTATTGCAACCACAAGATTTTGAATTATTACCAAGATTAAACCTAGCTGGCGATAAATTTATCATACAAGGAGTAAAAAAATAGATTACCAAACTTTAGAGTGTGACCCATGACACTGAACAAATTTTTCCAAGGATAATAGGCTGATAACCTGGGCCTCCCATACAAAATGCTGTCAGTCATTGACTTTTTACTCACTGTATGGCAATATAAAAGTTTCAAAACTTTCGCAATAGCATCACTTATTCATCTATTGTTATAAAAACCGATAGCTCGTAACAGTACTCATTTCCTAATACCTTATCGCTTCCATCTTATTGGAAGTCTATCGGTCTGTTGTATTGCGCGGCTTCGACATCGATACTCTGTCAATTCGTATTAATGAGATCTTGTGATTCTTCGGTCAGTTGTTTTCGGTACAATTGGACGACCTATTCATTACAGTACGCCCGATTACTCGTGTGCGAGAGTATGGCAGGCCCAGGAGCTGCATTTTTGAACCACTCAAAGAGCTACTTTCGCATGCCAATTTGTATGGAAATCGCATGCGAACGTTACTCTTTCGTATGCGCATTAGCTTTCGATCGGTTCGAGTCGAATTCGCATACGAAAGACTAACATTCGCATGGTAAATTGTATGGAAATCGCATGCGAACGTTACTCTTTCGTATGCGCATTGGAGTTCTAGTGATTCAAAAATACGGCTCCAACTCAATTTTGCGCCACGCTTTTTCATATGCTACTGTTTAATCGTTTTCCCACGGGATCACTTTTTTATATTCTCGATAAATATACTACTTTAGTTTTTCCCTTAACGTCAAGTAATATAGCTAACTACCTATAGCATAAAAACTGATCACCAAAACTGAAACCTGAAATTACTTAGTAATAGAAGTAGGTAAGGTACTCGTACATAATGTTAATTATTAGTTGTACCTATTATCATGTCTAAACTGACTGTGTTCACTGAGATGATAAATCAATATTAGACACAATAATGGATCTCTGCTTTGATTTACCAAATTGCTTTGACTTCCTAGAATAATGTCTTTGTATTTCGAAGGCAAATTTGTACATGGCGTATATTACAGATACATGCGCCCACACATTGTTGAGTTGGTAAGGACATGACAGCTTCGCTTTGTTTATGTTCGTACGGGTTTGGTTCCTTTCTTGGTTTTCCAATTTCCAATTGTTTAGGTAACCCCTGGTTTAGTAATCTATTGAGTTTTTGGTCGGCTTCCAACTTAAAATCGAAGTACTTAAACTTTGACATGTGTTATAGGACTTTGACTTGACTTTTTTATCGGACCTAGTTTTCCGAACTGCTTCTTGAGTTGGTTGAGATTTTGACAATTACTTTTTTCCCCTTGGTAAAATAAGCTAGATGTTTTATGTACCATAAGCACAGAATGTATAATAGTACTACATAAGTAAAGTGAGCTTTCAACCTAATTCAATTTTAAGCTCCAAATAATTTTAGGCTAAATGTATGTTAAGCTAAATGTCAAATCCCACGCGTTAAATTATCTTTTGTTTATGATAACGGTCACTGTTCTACCTACTGTGTGTACTTCACCTTATTCTCTTACTTTACTACTTTTTAATGAAAATATTAATAATAAAACAAGTTATCTGTAATACGATCTTATTCACACTCATTCCTACCATTCACGGAGAATGCACGATTTATTTTATCATAAATCTTGCCCAAAATACTAATTTGTACAAAAAAATCTAACATTCAAATTATCAACTCACATTATTGTTATGAGCTTAAGATTTCAATCTTTATTTAAACCACCGCTAACTTCCAAAATTTTATCTAATCTTATTCAATTTCTTATGGTAATTTTACATACAAGCCTATTTAGATTATATCAAATTTATCACATATTTCTATGAAATGATATAGTTTATTTTTCAATGAATATATTAACATTAATATCGTGAAATTTATTATCACTAATTTGAACGCATAAAACAGGTATTTAAGCGGGAATAAGTTATAAAATATTTAATAACCTATAAAACAAACAAATTAGTATATCTTTAATTGGAGACTGTGGTAATAAGTAGCAACTGTGCTTCTGTTAAAGTTCTACAAAAACAACACCTCAATCGATCTTCTAAACACTCAGATCTTTCTCAATAAAATTCTTACTTGTTATATTACAAAATGGTATAACAACCGCTAAACATCCCAGTTACCCAAATACTTGTGTCAAATTAGATGATCCAAAGATGATAAAATGAAATATCTCCTCAATCAAGATCGATTATGAGAGACCTTCCCTTCTCCATTTTTCTGACCACACTACAGTCAAGATTGTATCGTTATATCAAGCGCAAATAGTACAGTCAAGTCAAAAGTTGGATGTTATTTCGTTCTTATTTCTATCAACGCTAAAGAAGATACAAATAAAAATTTACTTTATTGCACAAGAACAAATAAAGTAAAAACATAGCAAAAGTAAAGTTGTACAATTGGCGGCCTTATTGCTAAGGTAGCAATATCTTCCAGGCAACCAGGCAGTAAGGAAAAGCTATTAAAAATATTTTGAGACGGGTAAGTGCAACAATGTAAAAGAAATAAACATAATCGATTAAAAGAAAACACCAAAATGTACCGGATACCTGAACAGATTCTTCCATGCTGGACTGGGAGCCAAAGAAAAACATAGAATGGCCAGCTGCATTACCTCCCGGGCATGCTGTAAAAACCAACTAAGGGATTAAGGCGATGGGCTGACAACCTGCCATTATAGCAATATACCTACGAATCTATCTTAAATAACCCTCAAAACTTTGTCATACGTGGCGGAACGACGTTAGATTTGGTCATTTACGCTCTGCCTATCCCATTAGACATAAAGGCGTGATTATATGTATGCATGTACCTGAACAGAAGAATTTCTGTTCTTTACTGTACAGTGCCGTTATAGTATTATTATGTAGTTCATATTATTGCTTTGTAACGTTAACTAATTACTTATCAATACTATCTAAGTCCCGTTGATTGTTTTCTACGAGCATTAATTGTATTCTTCGAAGGAAGTTGCTGTCTATGCTATATCCTGCATTAGGGCAGCTATTAAATAATTTAAATGGTAGAAGAGGAAGCGAATCAGTTTTCTGCATACCATTTTCAGACTATAATCGACTGGTCATGTATGTAACATTAATATATGTATGTATACGTCTATATTCACAAGGGCGTTTATAAGGGATATTAGATTTATAATTGGCTAATTTAGTTTTAGAAGGATGCACCATCTCGTTTTTGCAGATGCTACATATTAGGTAGTATATTATACTTTCAAAATAAAATTAAAGTTAAAGGGATCCGAGGGTATCAATCAGTATATTGCATTTCAGGCGATGGGCTGACAACCTGTCACTACAGCAATTTACTTAGAAATCTATGCCTACCCCATTAGGGATAGGGGAATTATATGTATGTAAATTAAAGTCTCAGTTATTTTAAGTATTGCATAACATTATCATTTAAATGCTATTTTTTTATTACACATTTTACTTGTTATCCCGGAAAACAAGTAAAATACATACATACAAATAAATATTGCCTTTATCCCTAATGGGGTAGGCAGAGCGTAAACGACTTAAACAGAGGTCGTTCCGTCCACGTCTGTCAGTTTTGAGGGTTATTTAAGATAGATTTGTAACATGTAAAATGAGTAAAAACAATCGCGAGTGCTTATAAAGTTATATTTTTTATTAGGTGCTTATTATAGTTATAAACAATACTGTGTTATTAATGAGTACTACTTATGTACCTACTATTTCTGATAATGTATATATTTCCTTATATTAGTTATGTTGTTGTCCTGAAACACCACAAATACGATAATGGGCTCGATTCTAGATTCGCCGTCTAAACCTAAATTTATTAGCAGAGTACAGCAAAAGCATTGGAAAAGGACAGGAGATCTATTCTCTCCGTTTTTTTATTTAGTCGGTTTTTATGCGTTATTTGTTACTTTTATCATATGATATGTCGGATAAAATTGACAAATAAAAAATACAAAATACTTTGGAAACGTGCAAAAGCGCGTTAAAATCTGTCGGAAAAAGTGTAAAACCATAGTGTATAAATCGCCTGTCCTTTTTCAATTTTATTATTTTGAAAGTGACAAAAGGATTTTAATTTAAGGTTTAGCCGGTGGAATCTAGAATCGAGCCCATTGTGTATCATGTAGAGTTCGTATTTATTGTGACTAATTTAGTTAATTTTCCTTCTGCTTCGCTGTTGGTCGCATTTCAGCCTTGTGAGTGATTTTATTCCACATTTACTTGCTTTATTCTATCTTCTTTCTGTACATAAAATCTTCAATCTTCTTTCTCTTTTAATTTTAGGGCACGCTGCTTGCAGAGGGGCGGTGTTCGGTGACTTCCGAAAGTGTTTTAGTGATTTTGTAGTGACTTCGAGTATTTCTCCAAGTGTGCAGAGAACACCGCCGAATGAAGTCCAAAACGAAAGTTATGAAAATGAAATATCTGCCCTCGGCTGGGCAAAAGGAAAATTTGATATTCCCAACGGCGAGGAGACGATATTATATGAAGAAGCTAATGTATGTACTGCGTTTTTGTTGCTGTGTTTAACACAGAATGTGCCAGCTGCATTTCCTCCCGGGCATGCTGTAAAAACCAGCTAAGGGATCCAAGGGTTTCAATATATTGTAATTTAGGGCTGACAATCTGTGTCAAATCTATCTTAAATAAACTTCAAAACTTTTGTCAGACGTAGCGAAACGACCTTTGTTGAGGTCGTTTGCGCTCTGCCTTCTCCATTAGGGATAAAGGCGTGATTATATGTATGTATGTTTTTGTTGCTTTCATGATACTGTATTGGTTGTATGGCTTGCTGGCTTTGGTAATGGTTGTCAATTATTTCTATATCATGTGGTAGAGCGGATTGCTCGCTGACAGGTTGTTTTTAGGGTTCCGTACCCAAAGAGTAAAAAAACGTTACCCGTATTTATAAAGCGATCTCAATATAAAGTGTGAATTTGACAGATCGTTTTGTATGGATTTGATATTTCATAATGTGCTGAAATGACATTTCTGATACGAACTCAAACTCGCTGTCTGTCTCAAGTGCTGATTACAAATACGGGCCTAAGACTTCACAGTCCGTTCGTCTGACACCAGGCTGTATTTCACGATAGCTAGACGCTAGTCGCAATATAACAAGTACTGAAAACAAAATAAAATATTAATTTAGAGGGTCTCCAATATCATGTTTATTTGCCGTTTTCGAATTGATTGTTGTATGTTCGAATAGTTTCCGAATATGTATTGTTGTATGTTCACTTAAAAATAAGTTATTAAAATAAAATAAATGAAAAGGGGGCTCTAATACAACAAACGTATTTTTATGCCATTGTTGTATGCTGGCCTGGGAGCGAACGAAAAACATGGAATGTGCCAGCTGCATTTCCTCCTGGGCATGCTGTAAATACCAGCTAAGGGAACCGAGTGTTTCAGTATATTGTAATTTAGGCGATGAGCTGACAACCTGTCACTACAGCAATATAAATAACCCTCAAACCTTTGTCATACATGGCGGAACGACCTTTGTTTAGGTCGTTTCGCTCTGCCTACCCCATTATTGATAAAGGCGTGATCATATGTATGTATGTTGTTGTATGGTAAGGAACCCATAGTGCGCAAGTTTGACTCGCAATTGGCCAGTTTTTACCCTCAATCAGAGTAGCGGGACCACACACGGCGACCGGCTCTGTGTAGTGCAAACCTAATTAACTTCAGACCTATAAAGGATCGAAGAGCACTATTTATCGGTTTTTAACTGAATCTGTGGGTTTAAGCTGTTTAGACTCCAGTTAAAATGATTGTACAATCAGCTTAAACTAAATTAAACATGTCAGAAGTCGTAAAAGATCTTTTTTTATATTGAGGTAAGCTAATCAATTTAGTAAAGTTGGAAAAGGAAAAAGAGAAAACGGTGCTATCGTTTTTTTTTCTGGTTTTAAAGTCAGTTCGTGATGTAGCAAATTCTACCGATTTCGCCAACTCGTAGACACTTACCTAATTATTCTAATAAATCTATACGGAGTGTAAGGGACAGCGTCCCACAAACTGATAGGGGTTTCTCAGTTAACGGCACTGAACAACTTCTACCAGAAAAGTCTTTCAGAAAGTGAAAAAAATTGGTAAAAATCCATTTTTTTTATTTTCCCTTCCTGTAAGAATTTCTTGGTGGAAATTGTTCAGTATCGTTGACTGAGCACCCCTATCAGTTTGCAGCATGTGTCCCTTACACCCGGTATATATTAATTATTGCATAAATTCCAATATATTGGTTAAATTTAAAATTAAAGCAAAGACAGTTTGGTAATTAGATTTTAGAACTAAATTCAACATTTGCACTGCAAGTGCAAGGTATTGCTTAATAAATTGGATCCAAGTTGGCCATGTCAAATATTGAAGATTACTACGTTGAATGTGACAGTTAAATACCTTTTCCCTCCGTTGCACGGAATCCTTATTTATTCGATTAGTGATGCAGCTAGTCCGGGCCCAACCGTACAGAGAAAAATTTAAGGAGTCGATAAATTGCCCCCACGGATATTTTATCTTCAATATCAACTTCAACAACTAAACCAATCACACACATACACACACACACACACACACACACATAATCACGCCTCTATCCCTAATGGGGAAGGCAGAGCGTAAACGACCTAAACAAAGGTCGCTCCGCCACGTCCGACAAAGCTTACTCAAGATAGATTCGTAGGTTGTATATTGGTGTAGTGACAGGTTGGCCCATCGCCAAAATGACAATATACTGAAACCCTCGAATCCCTTAGCTGGTTTTTACAGCATGCCCGGCAGGAAATGCTGTTTGAACATTCTATGTTTTTTCTCTCGCTCCCAGTTCAGCATGGGAGAATAACTAAAACAATCCTATAATACAATACCACTGTAACAGCTGTAGTACTTGATAATGGCCCCACAAGCTCCCGTTACACGAGCGAGATGTTTAATCATGACAGATGAGGCGCAGCCGGTTGTATCAAACGTATATTTCATCTACGTAGTGCCTTACCTTCCAAACCAGTTTGGGAGAAGGCTTAAGAACTTAGGAACATGATTCGTGGCTTTCACACTTCATATCGGAACTTAACACTAAGGGCCCTATTTATAATCAGCTCTCATGAGTGACAGCGAGTTTGAGTTCGTTTCAGAAATTTCATTTTAGTACAAACTGACCCGTCAAATTCATACTTAAAATTGTTCTCAACTTTGTTATCGCTTCATAAATACGACCCGGGTTAAATATAGTTTGTTAAATACGACCAGTTTCTACTGAAATGACATTTCTGAAACGAACTCAAACTTGCTGTCACTCATGAGAGCTGATTGATTATAAATACGGCCCTAACCTACCTTTATGCTAACATAGTCTTTGGTTGCAAAGAATAAATTATGTTCTAGTTGTAAAGATGCGACACTTTTGAAAATCACTATATAGTTAGTTAGTTCATAGTTTTAGGTCTAGTTAGATGATGGATGAGATGCAGCCGGTGGTATAAAACAAATATTTGATCTCCGATGTGCCTTACCTTCTAAATTGTTTGGGAGAAGGCTTCAGAACTTAGGAACATGATTCGTGGCTTTCGTACTTTATATCGGAACTAAACACTAAGCTACCATCATGCTAACATAGTCTTTGGTAGCAAAGAATAAATTATGTTCTAGCTGTAAAGATGCGACACTTTTTAAAATCACTATTATCATAGTTTTAGGTCTAGTTAGGTGAAGGATGAGGTGCAGCTGGTTGTATCATACGTATATTTCATCTGCGATGTGCCTTACTTCCATGAACCTGTTTTAGAGAAGGCTTAGGAACTTAGAAACATGATTCGCGGCTTTCATACTTTATTTAATTTACCTTAATTGTAATTTACCTTAATTGTTGTTCCTTCCATGCTGGACTGGGAGAGATAGAAAAACATAGAATGTTCCAGCTGCCTTTCCTCCCGGGCATGCTGTAGAAGTCAGCAAAAGGGACTCGAGGGTTACAGTGTATTGTAATTTAGGCGATGGGCTGACAACCTGTCACTATAGCAATACACATTACAATCTAAAATTGCCCTCAATTTTTGTCAGACGTGGCGAAAGCGCCTTTTACGAGGAGTTTGACGCTCTGCCTACCCCGTAAGGGATAAAGGCGTGATTTTATGTATGTATGTAATTGTAAACTTCACAGCACATATTCTTAAATTACATTACAAATGTTATAAACGAATCTAGCCAGTTATATTTAAAACAGAATTTAGGTAGGTTACAACAAGTTTTAAACAATATAATAATTCATGTTTACAATTTAGAAGTTGAGACCGAAAGATAAGAAGAAAAAAAACAATATATATCTGAACTAAAGACTAAGCTAACATCGTTGATGTTAGCAAAGAATAATAGTAATTATCTAGCGGTAAAGATGCGACAGTGTCGAAAATCATTAGCCTAATTTAAGTCTTTAGATCTAAGATGACGGATGAGGTGAGTATTCCTTCTGGTCGTTCCCTCAAATCCCTTCCGTCAAAACTGTATGTCAATCATCTCCACTAGGTCCGGTTCTGTGCCAGATGTACCACTCCTTGTATCTGGCTTCCAGTCACCTCCTTGAGTTGGTCCACCCATCTTGCTAGCGTTGAGGTAAATATTATTAGGTATTAAATAGTTCTATGTTTAGGTCTGTGGTTTAGGTAAATACACAATAGCCATGTTAATCCCAGGAGATGAATGATGTACAAATTACCTACCAGGATAAATACTTTCTCTATATAAATTCCATTCCATACACCTTACAAGTCGATCTACCTACACTAAAATTAAAATTACGATTTATTCAGGTATGTATTAGAAATTGTAATAAAATTGAAAGAAAAACACTAACTTTAAAACAATAGTCAATCATAACCAGTAACTTACTTATGCGAGCAAAATTAAGTTATGTAGTTGGCCAAACTATTTTGTTCCTGTTATTGAAGCTGTATATTCCTCATAATATCTGTAAAATAACCTTTAGAGTTCCACAACCCGTGTACCAATGAATCATCTGCTACTCGGTCGATGCACGTAAATTACAATTTATTCTGCAGTGCGAATTATCCCGCCACCTACTAATTAGAATAAAATACGAGTCATAATAAACCATCAATTTGCAATGTGCGCGTGCGACTGAACTACGAAATGCCATCACTCACTTTCCAAAGGCGACAGACAATAAAAAATTCACATCTATTGCTGCTATGAACAATAACATCATTTGCAGAGACAGAAATGTAGCCGCAGTGGATCCAAAAGCTAAAGTTGTCAATTCAAAAATGGAACTGACTAACGGTCTAAGCGCACCTGCGATCGACGGTATATGATTATATCCGATTACTGTAATAGATGGCAATAGGCTGATTAGTATGACCCTTTGCGTGACTTTAAATAAATATTCACTCATTGTACATCGGCTATACATCATGATTAGCAGTCTAAAGGGCATCAATCTAATACTTTCTTTGTTACAGAGACATTTAAAATTCTTAATGAAAGTTATTACAAATAGTGTCTTATCTTATTTAGCCTGAATCATCCCACTGCTGGGCAAAGGCCTCCCTCTTCTCCCTCCATTTTTACCTGTTTTGAGCTTTAACTTGCCAATCTTTTGTAAAAGTGATTAAAGTGAAAATTATAAATGCATGTATTCTTGTACAGAAGTAAAAACTAGAAATCCACGTTCATTCGTAATGAAAATCGTATGAACTGCAATTATAAAACTCGGATTGCTATAAATCACAAAATTTATTGCATCATGCACGGAAAAGTACATTTGATATAAAGGAATTTTTATTTGCAAATCGAGATACGAATGATCATAAAGACAGTCATTAAATCAAAACTATCAATTTCTTGCAATAAAAACATGAAGTTATAATCATCTTTGAAAGTGTAGAAAACGCCGCGCAACCAGCAAGTTCTAAAAGGAAATAGGCTGCGGAAGTGATTTCTTCGGTTCATAGTTCGAACTCTCGTTTCAGCATTTCATTCGCTGTGTTAGGCCCGGTGACTATTACACTAAATTTCACCATGACATCGCTGAGTGACTTACGCTATGAGTTGGTCACGAATCTACGCTTGCTAATAAATAGCGGCTTCACGGATTTGTACTTAGATTTGGACAAGGTTCATGACTAGGTCCCTTGTTGTTCCTTTAAACAGATGACATGACCTCTATTTGTTGAAGCGATCATTTTGATCCATTAATTTATAATAGCGAGTTTGTTTTATGTATGTCAATGTAATTTGATCTGCTCGAATAAGCTGATTTATGTTCTGCTCGTTTGAGTTTAAAGCATTAATATTAATACAAAATTTAAACAGAAAATATTTTGTTAATGCCATTATTTTAAAACACGACGAGAGAGTCTTTTAACTGGACCATCTAAAAATAACAATAAAGCTAATTGAATTTGAAGCTAATTGCTAATTTCATTTTTGTTTGGAGGTTTTAATTAAGTAATTTGATACAATTAGCTTCAAATTTAATTAGCTTTGTTGGTTTTTTCAGAATAAAACCACAAACCTGTCCAGTAATAATATCGATGGGAACTTAAACCCAACTTCGTTTCACACCTGTTCCTTAAGATTATTTCGTTCCTTTCCACGACAGGACAATGCAAGGTTTGCGAAGGATGCCAGAATCTCCCCGGCCATCTGGGGGCGAAGAGCAAATCGTGGCTATTTTTCAAGTGCCCACAGTGCCCACGGAGCCCACTCGTTGAAATATCACCAGCGACGACCAGGGTCACGACCGAACTATTAAAAATATTACCCCTTTAATGCTATTCGTGTACAGCCATTGGAGGAAAGTTATTTGCTTTTGCAATTATCTCGACTTTGTTGTTGAATACATTTCTTCGAGCTCAAGCTTCTTTAATGACAGATTAAATAAATTATTTTCCCAGTCAGAGATTTAATTTAAAAACTGTTATAAACATCCAATCCAATATCTTTCATCTCAACTTATCTCAAAGTGACATATTTTATAACTACTTCAGAAACAAATGCGGAGAAGACAGCTAAACTAGATTCGTAAACTTCGTGACTGAGTACTTCTGTTGTTTGAAACTTTTGCAATTTTACAACAGTGTTGCCAGATTTGCGCCTGCATGAATTAGAATTCATATTTAGCCAGCAAAAGTCACTCTAGCGAGATTTTGCACATTTGCGCCCCGGTTCCCGGTTGCCCCGGTTTTATCCAGTTAATTTCATAATTCAGTTAGGAATTTAGGCGCGCCACATCAAAGTTCATTCTCACCCGAGCAGTCATCTCTGGCACGAAATGAATGACATAAAAATTGGGTCATGGACGGGATCAAAGGCCGACCACCGGAATATTTGTTCGTGCATTTCCGAATTCCTGCTTTTGTCCCTGTGTGGGTTACATAGCTCGTAATCAAATGAATGCCCGTGTAAAATGTTCACAACGGAAAGCGCAAAGCTAATGTAAGGCCCGTATTTAGAATCAGCTCTCAAGTTTGAGTTCGTATCGAAAAGGTCATTTGAGTACAAAACGACCTGTCAAATCCACACTTAATATTGCTCTCAATCTTGATATCGCTTTATAAATACGAGCCTTAAATTCGTGCGAAAAGTGCTATCAAACTAGTTTTGTATTTATGCGACTTTTTGAAGAATATTTCGTTTTATAGCTGTGTTCTGACGTGCAATTTTTTCACGGCTAAGTTTTGCGGAGCACGCACAATACATTACCCCCGCGAGACGAACATCGCGTTGAAAAATTGCTGTATCTTATCACGGGAAAAAATAAAAATGTTTCCTCTGTTTTGTTGATCATACGAAACTTCATAGAGACATTTTCTTGATAAGATTAGTCTAGACAAGTTCTGAAACAAATGTGATTTATTGCGCCCTCCAGTTGAGCTCCATCTGCGTCTGTTGTTCCATATAAGCATATTTTTTTTTCCAATTTACTTTTCAACGGGTTGTCAGTTATACTTTATTAGATTTGCCATATCATGGTCATGTATTATTCTGACTAATTTAATGAGAAGGCAAGCATTGCCGAGTATGTTTTAAGAGTTTTTGACCGTACAAAATTAAATTTTACCTGAAAATGTTAACGTTTCACTTAAACTTTCAAAGATCATTTACAACTTTATCGGGATGTTAGTTAATAGTTAGGATGAAATCTTCTAGTTGTAAAACGTGAATTGTATTGACCGTTTGTAATTGTTGACAATAATAAAGAAATAGTTACTTATTTGTACTTTTATCAAAGTAATATCATTACCTAAGTAGGTTTATGTTATCAATATTTGGTTTTATGTTCATTTTTGAAGTACCTTAACTTAGTTTACCTGCTAATACCGTTTCCTGTGTGTTTATCAATGGTTGACTGGTAGAGATCCCTTAAAGGGGTAAGTCCGCCTTTGTGCCATTAAATTGTCTTATGTTTAAGTATTCCAGTATTTAAGTCTTAAGGAGGTGCAATAACATTATTACATTCATACATATACCAATTTAAGACAGACGCCTCGAATTGAATTCACGAAGGAAGCTACACTTCACTTCACCTAGGTTTAATACAGTTACCACCAGCCTGCGCTGACCCACTTCTTAAACTACATTGCTTACTTATTGACTTACACGCCGTAATGTTCCAATATACGACTGTCATACGATCATAGGGGTGCTATTATTGCAAACGAAATGAGGTTTACTTTGTTTATATTGCATTTCAATTTATTTAGTTTCATTTTACACAGGCCTAACTGCTTATTGCAAACTGAAGAAATAATAGTAATAGGTAACAATAAAGAAGGGAGTAATTCAGAAATCGAGGTTCTGTTTCGTTGAGGAACAAGTCTCAAGACAAGTTTAAGATAGTTTATGTTTTGTCAAAATTTATGCAATTGCTTCTTTTTGACACTTTTGAAATAGTGCAATCTGCAAATGCAGAATATCATACTATTTTTATGTTCTAATTAAAAACAGTTATTATTTAATTTCGCATAAACTTTCGTTCGTATGAACTGTCGAGTGAACGCAAAATAGCCCCCGGAATCAGTTTGCAGGTAAACAGAACTCTAGGGAATAAAGTTCGACTTTGAATCCGAACTTCCAACTTAGTTGTAACTTTGGTTTCGAGCAGATTCGAGTCGAACTCGGCCCAGTCGCCGAGTTTCCTGCCGAGTTGTCACTGTTAGTTTGCATTGAATAATTAAATAGCGCCGTCGATTCTGTTTTGTTTGTCCCGATCGGTCTTTGTTTTTCATCAATCTTATGTACAGCGACAAAAAAGCATCAAAAGCTACCTACTTCAAAGTAGCCTAGGCCTCAAGGCCTGTTTTATGATTATGATGACAAAAAGAGTCGAAAGCTGTAAAGAGTGATGTCATGTTTTTGGTCGGATCATCAAATGATTTAGCTTCTGAGATCACGGCTTTAAGTTAATACATCAATGCCAATTTGGAAGTTTAGGTAACAGGTAATAACAGGTTATAACACCTGCTCAAAGCTTCTTTACGCCTACTTGTTTTATAAAGTTTAAAGTGTTAACAAAACTCAATTAATTGGACAACATCAACTAAATTAGAGGTGACAATTTTTGAGCAAGCTTAAAAATCACGACGGAATTATCGATATGAAAGAAGTCAAGTCAGCAGCTTCAGTCTTTTGTATAGGAGGTCCAAATTAATTTTCATAAAATATTGACCTAGGGGAGGCCTTTACCCAGCAGTGGGACAGCATAGGCAAATTTACCTATGTCCCTTGGGGGAAAATTATTCAGTTTTATGGGTAGGATATCTTATCACTCCCAAAAGTTAGATCAGCAGTTTTTTAACTCCCTGTATTCGGATGTAGGTACTCTTCCCTTGAAACACTATCCTCCCTTAAAAATTCTATCTCTGCCTCAGGGTAGATACTAGATAGTTTCGCCAGGAAAGCCTTTGTTGTGATTCGCACATCGCCAGACACTTTTTAAAAAGCCTTTTGTCATACAAGTGTCGTACGTGTGCCTAGGTAGTCTCGTTTTAAGTGCTTCCTGCTTTTTGTCCCTAGATTTTAGTTTTTTTTTCTTTATTTAGTGATACGCTGGATGTTTTGTGCAGTCAAGAATGGGGGGTGGAAAAAAAAGCTTAGTCAGCTTCGATGAATGTGATAGAACAAGTTTTTTTTATTGCCCTAGGATGTGTTCAAAGACCGTTTTTCACATAATGTACTGGAAAGAGTTTCATTTAATTTCTCTCAATATTTTACCTACAGTCAGATTCTTACATACATAGGCAGACTAGGCAGAGCGTAAACGACCAAAACAGAGGTCATTGCGCCACGTCTGACAAAGTTTTGAGGGTTATTTATATTTACGATAGATTTGTAGGTATATTGCTGTAGTGACGGGTTGTCAGCCCATCACTTAAATTGGAGTATACTGAAACCCTCGGATCCCTGAGCTGGTTTTTACAGCATGCCCGGGCGGAAATGCAACTGGCATATTCTATGTTTTTCTCTCGCTCCCAGTCCAGCATGGAAGAATTCTTACATGCAGTATTCGTATATGCTGGACTGGGAGCGATTTATTATTAGTAGTATTATATTATTATTAGTATGTTAGCTTTACAGCTAACATACTAAAAATAAGGTTATAGGGCGGTTCATGTAAATGTTTAATACAGGGGAGTCTATTTCTGCCAACAAACTGTTGTACAGTTTGGCGGAATTTTTTGTACAAATATAAACATGCTGTCTTATGTGAATAAACGATTTATTATTAAGTAACGCAGATAAACCAACAAACAGATCTAATAAAATCAATCGATCAGCAAAATGATCTTGATCAAGGATATGTACAGTGTCGCATGTCGGTCATGCTCACGCGCAGGTCTGTCTGCGCGGACGCGTGACAGACATCGATCTGGTAACTAGATCTCGCGGGAGAGCTAACACGTGGTGTTGGAATGAGCTAGACTTGTGTAGGGTATCCCCAAATATACAAACGGAAGTCGTTTGTTGGGCTAGTATTAGTAATAAAACGTGTAGGATTTTACCATAAAACGTGGATGATGTTAATCCCATAGCTTTCGTTCGTTTATGTGCTCCGAAAGAAATGATTTCTCTTCCCGGGCATTCCTACTGTTAAAGTAGAATGTTACGGAAGAAAATTAATTTCTTAGATCCTGTTACTACCGTAATCGGTCGCTTGAACATGAGAGAGACATTCTAGAGCTTAATATCTCTGAAAACAATAACTTACAAAGATCATAAAGGCATTGATAGAGACAAGCATTTTAGACATGATTTTCCTTTCTTTAACAGTAAGTACTTGCCAGTATAAATTCATTTCCCACGCTTCATGATATCTCTCCCACATCGATCTTGTTTTAAACATAGCGATTTGTTTTATTTGTATAATTATACTTCGCCTTGACATTGTCCCAGACGACATCTGGCGGCTTCCTGTTGAAACAAATACATTGATAAAAAAATACGTTTAAAAGCACTTGACGATTGGAGAGGGTCATGGTTCCAAAATATGAGACTAGTAATTACTAATATAGGCAAGAAGTTTATTTAAGTTATAAAACGTGGGATAGTATACATTATATCAAATTTTGTCAGCTGAGCTGTGTAACAGGCAGACAGACTATGCAAGTTACAAGGTAAAATCAGACAGACAGATCAAGAAAATTTGTTAGGAGGAAGCTACTACCTACCCTATATTCATAATAATAGTAATTTCGTATTAATTAAACTTTAGTAATAATATAGAACTTTGAGTTGACGTTGAAGTGATATTAGTTTAGGTACTAATTTATTGACTAATTCATTGAAATTCTTAATCAAGTTTAAGAGGTGTTCTGTTATGCAGATAGTTAAGGTCTTTAGGTGATATCTCTAACTTAGTACAAGTTTTGTGCTGGCGTTAACTTTCAAGCACTCAAATTAGTCTTAATTGCAGTAGATAACGGGCATTGACAAACACGTCGTAAATTTTATCATTCGACCAAATCTTGATACAAATAACAGAAATAAATTTGCATAATTTCTGCTGATTTATTTTCTTTGATCAGGTCAAAGATATGAGTCCAACTTTTCGCATCTTCTTTGAACTGACATGACTATCTGTCATTCTTAAATCATTGTACTTAGATTGTACCAGTTAAACAAAAACAATGCTCTATTAAGATCTTCTCACATCCGAAACATGACACAGATGTATGGGTAGAGATTTTATAATTATTATAATTAACAAGATTAATACGTCGCTTTTTTATGTTTTGGTGCTGCCGCACTTTAGACGAATGTTAAGTGATCTATGATATACACACAAGTACTTCTGTTGATCAATATTGACTAAAGTAATTTCTCCCACTTGCTCGAAAATAGCTTCATTATAAAAAAAAACCATATCATAAAAATAAAGCAGGCACGAAAATTACAAAAAAACTAATGAATGTGTGCATGTGAAAGGCGTCATGCAAATTTAAAATGTCAAAATATTATAGAGGAATCGCAAATTTGATGTTTATTTTAAAGTGTATGGGAGAAAAGTACTATACTAGTAGGTATATGGTCAATATATGGTCTCGTTTAAATTCCTAATTTACTACTATTTAATTTTAAAAAATCCAATAAGAATGTTTAAAATTAAATCTTGTAAGGTTACTCTTGATCAAAGCTTTTGACAGTTTATGGTATCTCTATCTTGTTCTTCAAGATATTATTGGAGTGACATATATTCTGTCCAACTATGAATATTTGAGTAACCTATTGATGGGTTAGCAACTCGTGAAGATCAAACAGGTCATTATCGACAGTCGGACATGATGTCTTCCGCCCCGTTGTCATGACACGTGGAAGTTCCGCGGTGGAGGTGTTGTGATTTTAGCCACGCACGACTCCACGACTTTGGCTATAGCTTCCACGTTCATACATACATACATATAATCACGCCTTTATCCCTACTGGGGTAGGCAAAGCGTAAACAACCTAAACAAATGTCGTTCCGCCACGTCAGACAAAGTTTTGAGCGTTATTTAAGATAGATTTGTAGGTATATTGCTGTATTGACAAGTTGTCAGCCCAGCGCCTAAATTGCAATATACTGAAACCCCTTTACTGGTTTTTACAGCATGCCCGGGAGGAAATGCAGCTGGTACATTCTATGTTTTTCTTTCGCTTCCAGTCCAGCATAGAAAAATGACTTCCCTCTGTCACTGGTCTATATCAGTATTCATAATATTTGATATGGCATACGAGTATACGACCAACCATTGGGTTGGAAGCATTAAATGTAAACTATGACGAAAAAGACTTTTTGAGCATTTTATTTATTTATTTATTGACAAATGGTGTCTCAAAAACAGTCCTGTAGGTACAATGATTGCCTAACTAAAGTGAAGAACCACCTTATTAAAACAGTGGAGAATTATTAAACTTAGAGACAGATAGCCCATTTTACGGTTCTGCTCTCATGCTAAATGTTATGTCTGTTTCATTGCTGATGTTTGAGAAAATATCGTCTTTTAGCTAACTATTTATGTAACATATTTACATATTTTCCTCGTTTAAGCTATTAAATATTTGCTTTATTATTCTGATGTAATCTTTGAAACAACGAAGTTTCTTGTTAGGTAAAAATCCAAGCGTGTAAAGAAAAAAAAATCAAGTAGGTGTAAATAGTCTAGAATTATCTACCGATCGAATGGAGTGAAAACACAGGTTGGAGTACTCTGTTGACCATCGGTTGCTTTTTACTGTGATCTCGATTGCTAGTGATGTTCACAGTTGCTTTTTACTGGTATCTCGATGGCTAGTGATGTTCACCGTTAGATTGATGCGTAGTTGTATTGCTAGAAATCATCACGTTTTACCTTTACCCGTTAGCGTGAAACTGAAAAATGCACTACCTAGCTGCAAATGCGTAGTTGAAATATTATTCTTTGTAGATGAACTTTAATAACGGGCACTCACTTTGGAATATAAGTCGCGTACTTAACGAGATGTTTCGGTAGTGCCCGTTATTACATTTTATTTAGAACTAGCGACCCGCCCTGGCTACGCACGGAAATCATCAGTGTTTCTCTACTATATTATGCATGTATTATACATACAAACCTTCCTCTTGAATCGTTCTATCCATTAAAAGAAACCGCATCAAAATCCGTTTCGTAGTTTTAAAGATGTAAGCATACATAGGGATATAGGGACAGAGAAAGCGACTTTGTTTTATACTATGTAGGTTTGATTATTATTTGTGTTTCAAGTATTTCGATTTAGTAAATAAATATCGAGTCTTCCAAAATGGAGTATGTAAACACACGTATCTGCTTTACAAGGCACACACCAGTATTATTTTTCCATTTACTAACATGCCTGTATAAACAACGCAATACTTTTTTTACACCCTGTATATATTTCTTCCATGCTGGACTGGGAGCGAAAGAAAAACATAGAATGTGCTAGCTGCATTTCCTCCTGGGCAAGCTGTAAAAAGCAGCTAAGGGATCAGAGGGTTTCAGTAAATTGCAATTTATGCGATGGGCTGACAACCTGTCACTACAGCAATATACCTACAAATCTATCCTATATAACCCTCAAAACTTTGTCAGACGTGGCGGAACAACCTTTGTTTAGGTTGTTTACGCTCTGCCTACTCCATTAGGGATAAAGGCGTGATTATATGTATGTATGTATATAAATATAATTTTACCCCTATTCGTGCCCTTTAAAAAGTCTAGTAAAAGCTACACGTTTCGTACATTTCAAAAAATTATTTTGTGTACATTAAAATGTTATCCAGTGTGTTTCAGCAATGTACGGGAAATAATTTAACAATGTTGCAGGTTCTCCAACATGTCGGTAGATAAAATGTATCATTTTGTTACAATACTGACCAATCCGCTGAAATATTAAAACACAATGTAATTTCAGGGCTTGTGCGCTGAATTGTAACTATTACAGTAAAAACATGTTTGGAATACTCAATGCTGTGCACAACACATGTCAAATAAATGGGATCTAATTCATCTGAGATAAAATGTATTCATAATAATTATTACCTACCTATAAGTATTCAACGATAGCTGTGCTATTCGGCGGTTTAAAACTCTGACACCAGAGTTCATCGGGTCCACAGACTCGATACCCACTCGACAGAAGAAGTATTCAACCTAACATTCCGCCTCCCGGCTTCATTCGCATTTGTGCCGGTTGTACTATAAAACCACAGTAAAACTTATACTCTACTGTATGTATATGTAGGTACTACTAGGAATCTACTCGTCTTCTCTCTTCCGTCGTGTGGGCGTCGAATCGGATGATCTGATGGACCCTGGTGTCAGAGTTTTTAAACCGCCTAATAGTGCGACTAATAGGCCTCTGACATGGTTATGTGTCAAGTGTGATCAAGCCTAACTAGCTAGGATTGTCCTAACCAAACTAGGGAAAATTTCACAAAGTGATAAATTGACAAATATCAACCTATTGAATCGAACCCAGAACTTACGGATCGTGAGATCATGACTCTGACAACTAGACCATGAAGGCAGTTAAATCTACTCGTAAATATAAAGAATTCATGGTTGTCGTAAGAGGTGACCTCTTAAAGCCACCCGGTATTAAGGTGTATCCTGCTGGCAGATGAGCAGGTAGATTTCAAGATATGCAATCATCGCCCGTAATGCCTTAGAATATCGTTCAAATTGTCGCGCACTACGGCGTGGCAGTTACGTTCGAGGCCGCGTCAAAAATGAGCAAAAAAAGCACAAATAAGCTAATTCCATAAAAACTAATGAGTCGGATTTTAAAAAAAACTATGTTGCGATTTTAGATAATCATAATACTGATAATTTTCCGAACTGTGAAAACGCTCCTAATAGTTTAGAAGGAATATCAAATTTACTGATAAAAACGACTTTACTTCCAGTTTTTTTAGCATACTTAATTATGAACTAGAATATTTTAAAATGTTGCAATTGCAGACCATGAACAAATTTATTAAATGTTTATGTTTTTAGAATTTTCCAATGATTCGTTTAGGAGAAATAAGCTCTTAGAAACAACCATTTGCTGGGGCAACCACAACAACAACAACCATTACCTTTCATGCTGGACTGGGAGAGATAGAAAAACATAGAATGTTCCAGCTGCCCTTCCTCCCGGGCATGCTGTAGAAGTCAGCAAAAGGGACTCGAGGGTTACAGTGTATCGTAATTTAGGCGATGGGCTGACAACCTGTCACTATAGTAATACACTTTTCAATCTAAAATTGCCCTCAATTTTTGTCAGACGTGGCGAAACCGCCTTTTACGAGGCGTTTATCGCTCTGCCTACCCCGTAAGGGATAAAGGCGTGATTGTATGTATGTATGTATGTATTTGCTGGGGCAAATCACCTTAAGGTAAGAGGAGAGATAAGAGAGGCCTTCAATCAAATTTGTAAATCCATAAAGATCGGTCGCATGAGGGTCCGTTTCTATTATATCGGTTTCCATATGATCCTCCAGGGTGCTTTTTCAAATCTGGGTCGAGGCTTATATTCTTGAAACAATATCTGAAGAGTTTAGGTATGCTTATTTCGAGTCCTGTTTGTGGAATAGGTATCGCTTACGAAATAGATTAAAGATTCCATTATATCTGGGAGTAGTCTCTAGGGTAAAAAATACTTTCAATATCAAACAAGTTGAAAAATACACAGATTGTACAGATATTATCAAGACCTACAATGTTCTCCAAATCATAGGCTCATATTTATAAAGCGATCTCATGATTGAGAGCAATATTAAGTATGGATCTGACAGTTCATATGTACTAAAATTACATTTCTGATACGAACTCAAAGTAGCTATCAATCTCAAGTGCTGTTTACCAATACGAGCCTTTAACCCTTAAAAAACTAAACAACAACAAAATTACACATATTTTTAGTTTTATTTAAAAATATCTATCTATTACAAAGACATTTGATCACCTCCATTTAAAGTACAGTTTAATATATCAGCAATCAACTTTATTAACATTTACAAAAATGATGTGCCAGCTGCATTTCCTCCCGAGCATGCTGTAAAAACCAGCTAAGGGATCAGAGGGTTTCAGTATATTGCAATTTAGGCGATGGGCTGACAACCTGTCACTACAGCAAAATACGTACAAAACTATCTTAAATAACCCTCGAAACTTTGTCAGACGTGGCTGAACGACCTTTGTTTAGGTCGTTTACGCTCTGCCTACCCCGTTAGGGAGACCGAAGATTCTCAAGTCGAGTGCTGTCTTCAAACTTCTTTCATGTCTCTGGTCCGTCTGATGATTACGAGTTTGTCCAACAATTCCCGATTCACAAAATGTATATTCAATCCGTCAAAGTCAATTGAATATGAATATTTTGATCCAATACTGAAGAATTGTTCGACGATTATACTGAAATATTCAATGTTCTCTGATTGTTCTTATTTGAATCTTGATGTTTCTCGAAACTCGACGTCTCTGATTGGACGAAATAAAGCTAAATATTTGAACAAATTTGTTATGAATATAAGGGGTTGTAAATATGTATTTAATTGCGTAGAATGATTTATTTTAACATTCATAATATTCGGGTTGTATAATAATTATTATTTTCAGTTGTTTAATTTTAAACGCAATCACGTACACATATTCTGTCGTGTACAGATCGTGAATTAATTACGAATATTACGATATTATACATACATACATATATTCACGCTCATTACCCATAATGGGGTAGACAAAGCGTAAACGACCCAAACAAAGGTCGCTCCGCCACGTCTGACAAAGTTTTGAGAGTTATTTAAGATAGATTTGTAGGTATATTGCTGTAGTGACAGGTTGTCAGCCCATCGCCTAAATTACAATATACAGAAACCCTCGGATCCCTTAGCTGATTTTTACAGCATGCCCGGGAGGAAATGCAGCTGAAACATTCTAAGTTTTTCTTTCGCTCCCAGTCCAGCATGGAAGTCCAGTGGAAGTCACTAGATCCTGCCTGAAATAATTTTCATACTAAGTTTAACTAACACATTTATAGACTGCACTTCAGTGCATAGGTACCTAGTCACTGTTGAAATTATTATTTAAAAGCAATGTCGACAAAAAGTACAACATCAACATAATTCTGATAAAACCCATATAAAAAAACACGATCACACTCAGCCCCCCCTCTAGGATTTCCTGTATCAGGGTACCATAGACATATACATAAACAACCACAAAGAACACCCAGACCCAGAAACAGACATTTAAATTCATCATTCAAATATCTGCCCCGGCCGGGAATCGAACCCGGAACACTGCCAACGTCAATATCTTTGCCAGCAACAAGTAATGTCAGATACATTTTTATTTTATTTTATCAACTTGTATTTTAAATTCCTTTTAATGTACTGTTTTACCTTTTAAGAATGCTGTATTTCTATTATTGGTACTCATATCGGGATGTGTCCTAATATTTGTATTTTCTTATATTTTTTGTAATATGTGTACTGTGGACCTTTGTTTAGGTCGTTTACGCTCTGCCTACCCCATTAGGGATAATGGCGTGATTATATGTATGTATGTGTACTGTTGGTGTTCCATTAAAAATAAATAAATAGATATATCATATGTTTAGAAGTATGTCACTTCGCCATAGTCTGTGCAGTCGTAACGCAGCAAAAAAAAGTTAATTACACTTTTCGTCTTTCACAATGTATTTTGTTATGCCAAGGCCAAAATTGACACCTGGCTGACAAGATTGTAATTGAAAAATAACAAACACTGTTATTAGTTGATTATAACATGCGCTTGCGTCTGCCAGTCAACTGTTTTCAATAGATATTCTTTGCAATAGATAAACTGCCTCCGCGCCTATGGGCTTGCGATCTGGAGGTCCTGGGTACGATTCCCAGGGAGGGAAACACAAAGTTGATATTTGTCAGTTTATCACTTTGTGAGGTTTTCCCCAGTTTGGTTAGGACACTGCAGGCTGCATCACCTGATTGTCCGAAAAGAAAAAGGATTCCGTGCTTCGGAGTGAACGATAAGCCGTCCTGGTCGCTGTCTTTGATAGTGGTTTGAAAATTCGGACACCAGAGTTCATCGGGTTATTCGACTCGAGAATCCACTCGCTAAGAAGAAGAATAGATATTGAGTTAATGGGTATAGCATTGTGATTAAGAGTCCCCTTTTTGATTTTATTAATAAGAACACAATACCCTGTCATTGTATGGTGGAGTTAATTTTGATGTAGGCCCCATTGAAACATTGGTCTTTTTTACTTAAAAGTTGATAAAACAGCTGAGCACTGATAAAAACGTACTTAAATAGCTCGGAAATAAGAGCAATTGGTAATATCCAAATCCGAAATATAATATTTTATTCTTCCTTCCACAAAATCATTTTAAGTTCACGAACTACCGAAAATCCCATGTAATAATCAGAATCCAATTTTATTATAATCCATACCAGCAGATTATTAGGTAGCTAAAAATATGAAATTGGACAAAGGACGATCAACAAAAGTGGACCCCACGAAATTAGGCTAAGTCGAAAAACAAACAACAGTTGATTAAGTTGCCAAAGACCGGTTCCAAACCGCCATTTTAAGGGGAGATTTAATTTGGAAAACCATTAAAAGTTGCCCATTGCTATACCACGCTTTAATGTTCTATAACGTTGGGGTAAAGTTAACTTATAGGATTTCGTATAAAAGTTGAAATGGAGTCAAATTTAGTACCGTTTTAATTTATTTTTTTACGACATGATGACAATTTACAAACAAACAACAAGAATTAACGTTTTATTGTTTTTTTAATGGTTTCTTGTTATTCTTTCTTTATGAATTTCCCATTCCTGATATTGCACAATCAGTCTCTGTTTGATTTGAAATTCTCAAACGGAACAATTAATGTATTCGTGGGAAGGAAGCCAAACGCTATTCTATGATTGATTACACAATCCACCTCACTAACACTGAAGAGATTCACTTTGTGTTTGTACATATGCGAGTAATGTTGATATGACTTGTAATCCACACTAAATTCTATACTAATATCTGTTTGTTTGTTACTCTTTCACGTCTTAACGGCTTGTGATAAAATTTGGTATGACGATAGATGGTAACCTAGAGACGGACATAGGTAACTTTTTACCGCGGGTAAATATTTCGTTCCCACGGGAAATTACATTAAGCCGCGGGATAAACCGCGGGCCGGCAAGCTAGTAACTAATATTAAAATTACTTGCTAAAATATCTGAACAACATTAAATTCAATGGTTATGCTGGGATTTCATTGCTGGGATTTCATACCTAAATGGGTTAAAAAAATATGGTGAAAATAACCAACCAAAAAAAATCTCAATCACCTAGAATTAAAAAAAACAGTTTAGCTGAAATGCTCACTCCAAAACTTAACTCAGTTCAAACCCCTTCAACAGATCCGTACTAAAGGGGGGTGCAGACAGAATGGTCAGTTAATTGGTCTATAAATCACTAGATCACACCAACTCGCATCAATGGCGCCCATTATTGTTCCGCGAAACGGACAACAGATGGGGTCACTGTCGCAAACGTTTTGTTTATCAACAGTATTCAACAGCTTTAGTGACTAAAAATCCAGTTGACGAGTTTAAGTAGGGTTCCATAATAACAAGGACTGTAATTTATTCAAGTTTTCTTCTTTTTAAGCGATACTTCGTCATTGGTATCAAAAGAAAAGTATCATAGTGACATAGTTACAGAAATAACAGTTGGTGTTCGTATTAGTCTAGTATTTGATATATTTGAAGTTCTCGAAAAAATATGGTGGTTTCAAAAACTATGAGTTTTTGCATATTTTTTGTCGATTTTTTATCAACTTCCTGCACATAGAATATAAAAATGTATGGAGCCGAACTTGATCTAAAAAAACGATGTAGTACCAATAACCCTTCACGTAGGGAACCCCATCCAAAACCGGTTTTGTCCAGTTCAAAAAAGAGATTGCTGTCCGCTGTCACCGTAAATTAAACTATTGAAACATTTTTTCTGGTCTCGTGCTGCTAAAGTGTTAATCAACATTATTTAAAATAAAAAATATTAATAGCCACCACGTGGCCAACGTGTTATAGAAATGAAGTATACTTCGTTGCAATGGAAAATTACCAGTACTTAAAAATGTTATTGAATATTAATAATAATATTTATTCAAATGAGAACGATAAAACTTTTTGTTGTTTAAACTCCGCGAGAAATGGACGCTGAATTGTTTCGTAATGATTATTTTATTCAGAATGGGTGAAAATATTTTGATTAGAATTCTAATGGATTGGCATATTGGCGCCTATTATTTCTTGGAGAATTATTTAAAAAAAAAATTATATATATATATTTCTTCCATGATCCCGGGCATGCTGTAAAAACAGCTAAGGGATCTAAGGGTCTGCCTACCCCATTAAGGGCGTGATTATATGTATGTATGTATTATTTCTAAGCTTTTGCTGCCGGAGTACATTAAAGTTTATGATATTATTCTTGCATGCAATATCAGTTATTTTATGAAAAGCTTTCATTCACAAGCTAAAATGAGAAATGCTTCCTAGAATAAGTGAATATTTATTAAATTATGATAACATATTGATTGAAAATTGTAATAAAACTTTAAAATAAGGAAGAGGAAAGAACTGAAAAATCTAAAATACTAACAGGACTCTATCATCATAGACCGACGACGCGTCTAAAAATATTTAGTTGATTTGTCTGAAAAGGGGTATTTTCTGCTAAAACATCCTTAGAAATCTGACAAATATACAACGTGTACCAGAAAGGGTATATGCATCGAGAAACGTGTGAATCTACCCATGAAACTGAACAACTTTCCCTAAGGAACATAGTTTGAAAAACGAAAAAAGAAATATTGACCTTCCATTTAGTAAACAGTTAATTTTATATATTTTTTTTTTATTTTGACCTGTGTTTCTTATGGAAAGTTGTTCATTTTCATGTATAGATTCAAACATTTCACGATGCGTATACCTTTTACGTTTCTCGTTGTAGAAGTAATTTTAGATTAAATATGTTTTTATTTATTTATTCAATCACAATACAAGCTTACAGATAAAACCAAAGCGCTCATATGTTGATTTAAAAACTAAAACGAAATACCAAGTAAACTACATTGAATTTAAATATATGTACATTTTCTTATTAATAACATTATAACTATCATGAAATAGATCTATGTCTTATTCTGGTAACTGTATTATATAGTTGAGAGGACTTGTGATTCTAGCTGTAGGAGCCTGATCATATTAATTAAAATCCATTATCAGGCTCAACAATGATCCAAAAATTATATATGGATTGTGCAGAATAGTTTCAACACATATTGTTGTAAAATTCAAGGATTCTTCATTTAATTTTGATTCTAGAACTGTTCGCTATGATATATCTCGCAAGGGATTAAACTGACGCACGTGAATCTAGTAAAATCTAGTTTTAATTGGAATCACGATTATTGACGATCACATTCAGAATTTTCATACTAATCAAATATTATTACTCCAAATTCTAAAGTAGATAACTTAATAAAAAGCTCTAGCTAATTTCTAAACCTGATTTTATCCCATTAGAAACTAGCTTATAGGATTATCCTTTCGCAGTCACATTTTAAAAATAAAGTCTGCAAAGTACCTGGTGAATGAGATTAAAAAAAAAACTTGGCATAACTTTCATCTCTCCTAACGAGGTCTATTGTCAAGGGAGCTATTTCCCACTCCTACAGAGCTAAAGCCTTTAGATCCCACAAAATAAAGCGAAATAAACCAAAATAAACACCAGATTGATGGTACATTTAAACGAGTTTATTTAAACGTAAGTGGATCTCAATCTGCCCATTTTTTTGCATTTTCATCGTCCAATTAAAATGAGTCATTGGACCGCTTTATTTTAATAATGTATTGGGGTATTGATTAAAATGATTGCGGCCTGTCGGAATACAATTTATTTAGTATGTATTTTGCATACATTTTAAATCACCATCATAAATCTGTTAAAAGATCTTTGTATAATACCTATTAAGAGGAGAACAATGTTTACGTTGAATTAGTTACACTTGAGTTTGAAATCGCCACCTAACGGTAAAGTCACAAAACACTTAATACTAGCGCCATCAATCCGCGAACGGCCGCAACACTTCCACTCGGACCATGCTTAACCACACTTGACTAAACAGTTCCTTATCTCTCCACCAGGCGGCAGCACGTGGCGGCGCCATGGAGCTCGACGACGACAACGACGACGGGGGGCGCTCGTGCCAACTATGAACTATTCGACCTGCTTGAGCGAGTGCAATGTTCGCGACTAGACGACCAAAGAGCAGTGCTGCCGCCGTATTTTTCTCAGGTAAGTGCTGCCATCTATATAAAGTATTGTGTAGTTTTTCAATGAGGTACGCAACCAACTGACGCTACATCGTGAGCAGATAGAAATTAGTATTACCGTAAGATGGCGCTGCTGTTGCAATGATTGAAAAATTCCCTTATTTCGGCATAAAGTGTAGATTTGGCGGACCTAGCCATAACGGAATATTTATTGGATTCGATAGCCACTTTTTTACGAATAGGTACTGCAACTTTTTCCTGAATTGACCAACTTTTTTTATTAAATATACCTGCCAATAATGGGGTCAAAACCAACAACAATACCTCATAGGATTGCATTGTCTTTGTGGATAGAGATGCAAATTCGTTGCGGTCAAAATACCGTTACTATGAAGTTAGGGGTCAAAACCCACAAGTTCGTTGGTATAGTTAGCAACCTTTTCTTAGTTTGCAGACATAATTGAAGGACAACTTTCTTTTGAATTCCTAGGATTTTTTTAGTTGCCTAGGTCTTCTATGCTGGACTGGAAAAAACTAACAGTAAAACCGCTGGTTTTCTTCCCAAGAATATCGTAAGAGCTGAGCAGCGTATAGAAAGATTTTGCAGAATGGGAATTTTATTAAGCCTTTGAAGCTCCACTTATTCCATCAGGAATACAAGCGTGATTTGAAAAAAATATCTGAATACAACGGACGACAACATTATGGTATAGTCCATAAACTTATCCCACGAGCTACGCCACTGAATGTACTTAACTTTTATTTTATGCTCAGCGATGGTTCCGAAGGGTTTGTGGTGAAATAACCAGGTAATATTTTCAACTACGTACTGGAAATAAATATTCTTGCCGACCATACTGGCCAAGCTGTAATAATCAGCGGAAGCGGGTACGATGAAGAAAGACGATAGGTAAGGTTAGGCGGGTGGGGTGGCAAGCCAAGCGTGGCGAGTGGGCATTGCGATTCACGCCGACTCGCCAGAACTCTTACCGGTCTTAGTACCTGGGCCATCAAGTCTTGTCAAGAAGTCCTAAAGAAAGGTTAAATTGATACATAGAGTTAGGCCTATAATCCTTACGGATAGGCTGAGCAGTGAGCATCAACAGCTAACTGTATAAAATTGTTTCTGCCACGTCCGTAAATTGTTATGATGATTCAGATAATAAGAATATAAGAAAATTACCGTGCATATAGTAGTTACACAAGCTTATCATCTGTATTACATTACACTAAAGTCCTTAAACCCCTTAACACTGATTAATAAACATTTTCTTACCTTACAAATAGTCGAAACTGTTTTATGGTTAAAGCTAAATTAATTCCCTTACCCTTATCCTCAGTTCATTTTATGGTTCTGCGATATGCTTCGTTTGCCACCCCCATTCTTGTGAACGTTAGTGTGATTTCGTTCTGCCAGCACCTTTGGGCAATAATAAAAATAATGGGGGAACGAAGAGATAAGAAACTTTTACGGCTATGTAGCCCAGAAAGCCTTCCTTCAAAAATCTTTTTCTATAAACTATAATTGGCAGGTTTATCTGGGAAGCCACATTCTATGTATATTTATCACTTCCAGTTCAGCAAGAAAGTACCATGATAAGGAGAGTAAAATTCCAACGGTAATATTAAAACGTAGGTCAAAACTAGGCGCAATATAAATTTACCTTTAAAAACGTGACAATACAGCAATACTCATAAACTTGTCAACCCCAAAGGAATACTTATTGGGATCTCAATACATCCTTAGCGACTAGCGACCTCTATAAAACAAGGAGGGAATACCTGGAATTTATTGCAAGAGCAACCCGACTCGGGGCGAATTAGACTGCTGGGAATTTCAGTCTGGAGCGATACAGAGCTGAACTGACATTGGTGTTAAAACATAGCAGGACAAACTTAGGTAATAATTACAGTGATATCTAGTTTCACAATTTTATGCTCTAATAATACTGATGTTAGATGCCGGGACTAAAAAACAATTCAGGCCGTATTTTAGGGTGTGATTTTACCCATGAACCTGTAGAATCACACTCTAAAATATGAACCACAAAATTTACTCCCTGTATTCATTTATCATCTAGGATGTTTTAAAATGGTTTTAACTAAAAGGCACTTGCCCACGTCACGACGAATAGATAACCACACACAGTCAAGTCAGTTAGTATAGTTAGACAATTATTTCCCAAACTAGTTAAATTTGTGCTTCGGAAGGCACGTTAAACCGTTACTCAAACCATGTCAGAGGCTTGATAGTTCTGCTACTAGGCGGTTTAAAAACTCTGACACCAGGGTTCATCGGGTTGATAGACTCGATACCCACTCGACAGAAGAAGAAGAAGAAGTTAAATCGTCATACTTCGTTTATCCTCTCAAAAACAATTTGATTTCGACTAATATTACACCACAATTTACAAATTCTAATTTGTACTTTAATTATTCTGTGTATTTTCTGTTCCTAATTTTAGAAACAATACAACAAGATTTTGTAATAGGTAGTATTATTTTCTTCCCCACGATTAGCATCTTCTGCATATTTATGAACAAAATGTTAGCAGTTGGGGTGTATTAAATATTGTATATTTTTAATCTTATTAGACTTGTAACGATGACAAGTAAGATTGATAGATATAAAAAAATACAAGATTAATAAGTTTAATTTAAATCACCTGAATATTTGTAATTCATCCGTAAAAAGTATGTCTGCTACTTCTGTTGCTTTTTTATTCTTAATGTATTTCTAGTTCTAAATCACGACGACTTCCAAATAGTGTAGTCACATTATTTTAGACAGAATCGACTTCAATGTCTGCCAATTCCACCATTTTTTGTCGAAATAACCACATGCTCACATACACCTTTCTTTGCAGTTCATTGGTTAGGCCCAAATTTGTGGTTCGGCCATGGTTAGGTTGGGCTCATGACCACAGAATATATAATAGTACAACCGTGATCACGGTTTATGATATCACGAGAACATTGATAATTTTAGAACTTAATCCCTGAAAAATTGTAAAAGGCGCATTTTCATAATAAATTGCCTAAAAATTGCATAATTAATTAACTGCCTCCGTGGTCTAGTGGCTAGTGCCATAGACTCCTGATCCGGAGGTCCTGGGTTCGATTCCCAGGGGGAAACACGAAGTTGATATTTGAGAATTTATCACTTTGTGAATTTTTCCCAGTTTGGTTAGGACATTGCAGGCTAAATCACCTGATTGTCCGAAAAAGAAAAAGATTTCGTGCTTCGGAGGGCACGTTAAGCCGTCGGTCCCGGTCGCTGTCTTTGATAGTGGTCGTTACTCAAACCATGTCAGAGGCCTGATAGTTGTGCTACTAGGCGGTTTAAAAACTCTGACACCAGGGTTCATCGGGTCGATAGACTCGATACCCACTCGACAGAAGAAGAAGATAATAAATTGATTCTGAATTAAAAGGACAAGTACTCGTATTTCTGTCACCAAATCAACAAATAACGTTGTTGTTTCACTGGTTGATAGCTATTTATTTGTACGTATTTAAAATTGGAAGTTAGTTCACTAAGGAAGCCCATATATTTTATCCTTTGAATGAGGGCTTCTGAGAAATGGCTTAGAAATAAGAATTAAATGCTGTTTCCTTGTCTCTCCCTGCAGTTCAGTTCTTAGTGGAACGATTTTTCAATAGGTCAAGCAGTTTTTTATCGGTACAAAAAAAAATACAAATCAGATCTTCTCTTTATATTACAGTACTTATTTTTATTCATCAGTGATTATGTGAAAGGAACTCAGTTTGTGTTTTAAGATTGTATTCCGTTGAACCTTTTAAAGTAAGTACGTAATATTATTATTAAAGCAGATATAATAATATTCGTATTGGTAAAAGTAAAAGTATATATTTAATGATTAGCCATGAGATGATCATCCAATTGACCTTTGATACTTCGCAAATTATTTGGTGCATACTTTTTACTTTCAATGCCTCTAGGTGAGCTTGCTCCGTCGTTGCTCCTTTGATCCTGACGAAAGTTAATAGCAAATCCATTGCCAACCATTAGACATAGTAATATAAAAATACTTGATATAGAAAACCCTACTTCTTCTTGCACATTCCTATAAAAATGAATGAAGCTAAAACAACACTTTAACCCATTGATCTTAGGATTAACCCGTAGCTTTTTTTAACGTCGCGTCGGAAGTCGGACTCCATAAAATAGATTGCGTCGGCATCAATATTTATTTCTGTTCCATTTATACGATGTTTTTATTTATCTTCGATTCGGTTATTTTTGGTTGGAGACAACTATTGCGTTCTTCTGTTGGTTCGTATATAGATTATTACTAGGAAATGTCTCTGATGATCTATCTAAGGCTTGAGCTTAGGCTAAATCCGGAGGCCCGATTCCTGCAGGCAATTTCTACATATAAGTTGTTGCTTTACTTTTATTTTATAGGTACTAAGCTATAGTCTGTTCTACGGTACTAAACATACTCCTAAACAAACAGAATTGGTATTGAACATGAAAAGTATCTAACTGTGTCATTGGACTATTTCAGATATTTAAGGTATTGTGACGTAAGTCTTTATATTTTGATTGTCTGCAACAAGAATGGCTACCCTATTCTTTTGCAAGGCTAGTCGAGAGGTATTGTCGAAGATTCGACCTTCGAATGAGGCTGGGTCAGCACAATAAACTTGTTTTGTCAGTATTGTATGTATTTCGTCCCAATATTGATGTCCATTGCGTCTTTATTGGGCATAGGACCAACAAAGTCATGGTCAACAGTGTGCAATGGATGAGGTAAATGTTAGCAAAACATGAGTCGTTTTACCGTTACATGCTTCATGTCAGACTTTACAATTAATGGCTAAATCGTGAGCTTAGTTTCTTAACGTTTTGATCGTTTGTGAACTTTATGCATTACTGTAACATTTAGAAATGTCTACTTTTATGGTCAGGCAAAGCCTGTTCTGTTTATTTATTGTGCAAATATTTAAAGGTGTAATTTGACATAGGTACGTTATAGGTAGCTATTACACTAATAGTTAGAAGTACGTTGCAATTAAATGATTGGACTAATTTGCACTGAAGAAAATAAAAACTAAATACATAAACTCTACACTTTAAACTCAAGGATACAAATCAGCAGAGAGACAAAAACTAGACAATTTATAAGTTTGAGTGATCTTAGATTATTTACACTTAGATCATTTATACTATAGTCACCAATATTTTAGTTTTACTTTGCAGAACAATTCCCAGCCTATGCAGCACTTGAGAATCTGAGTCTCCCACATTCATTCCGCAGTAGGATATTGGCGCCAACTTCCGTACGTGCCTTTATTTCGAAAAAGGCTTTAAACCCCATAAATTCCCACACTTATCACGAACGAAAACGCAATGCAGTCAGAGTCACCGCAGCAATACCGCATATTATTATTTTACACAGTATTTGCTACAAATGCAAAACAAAATGGGGAATTGTCTCTTGGCAAGTTCCAGTGAACAAAAAAATTTTAACCAGATTGTGGTCGTGCCTTAAATACGAAACTACTTTAAATAAGCTTTTTGTTCCTACTTGGACTGAGATTCATTTAGTATGATTCAGATCATGTGCTGCGTAATTTTATTTATCTTTATTGTAAACTTCACAACGTGTTGGTTTTGGCTTCAGTCTGTATTTGTTGTTACCCGGAACTTCTTGACATGTAGAAACTATAACTAAATTTCTATTAAGTCTACGGTACAATAAATATTGTCAAAGCTAGGATTATACGATTTGAATATGCTTAGCTTTGACTATGAAAATTTAAAAAATATCTCTAACGTAAATCTGAATCAAACTTTAATTTTAATTACATGTGTTAAATTTTTTTTTTTTTTCACTGTTATCCAGAATGTAAACATTTGGAATGAAAATAAAATTAATTGTGACCATTTTGCTACTACCAATAAGATTAAATTAAATTTACGTACATCTACATATTCCTCTCAATTCTCATAATATCATCGTTGCACGTAGCTCTGGTAATGATGAAGGTGAGAACATGAGCATAGAACTAACGACCGCCAAATGAGGCGCACGCAGCCGCATAGCTGATGCACTGCTTACGTAATCAGACGGTTTTAGTGTTGCACCCGATCTTGCTGAAAAATATACAGGTGTCATTGATAGATCAAAAGGCAAACCTGTTGAATCATATAAACATAAGGATATGAGCGTTGAACTAACGACCGCCAAATGAGGCGCACGCAGCCGCATAGCTAATGCACTGCTCACGTAATCAGACGGCTCTAGTGATGCATCCGATCTTGCTGAAAAATATGTAGGTGTCATGGATAGAACGAATATTAAACTTCTCGGATCATAATAACGTAAGAATATGATCGTAGAACTAACGACCGCCAAATGAAATGCGTAGCTGATCCATTGCTAAAGCATTGATGCAAAAATAAAAATATTTTTTGATGTTAGGGATCCGAAATTTTGATCTCCGAACTATTTTTGTATCTATGGTGAATAGAATTCAGTGCTGCTAAGACGCTCTAATCGTAAAAAAACATCATTCGATTTGAAAATTCCACTCAAGATACAATCCCAAAATTATCGAGATTTTTTTCATATCGATAGTGTCAATGCCCTCACTATCGGGACGTGATCTTGAGTATGCAAAATTGCACCCGCCCGGGGTCCAATCAGTCACGTTTACCCTTGCACGATAGCTCCGGGAATCTATGCGGTCCTAGTGCCATTGCGTCTGCAGTCTGGACTAGCCACAATTATTAAATATTTTTCTTTATTTAAGAGAATAGGCTTATTTTGGAATGAATTTTCCCCTTCAACTGTTGATATTATACAGTTCCAGAACTTTCAGCGCAATTGCGTCTACAGTTTGAGCTAAACTTTCTTATTTTGCTAGCCTTGCGCCCAACAATGGGATCTTTGCTGAGCAGAGGCTTCTTTTTGTCTTCTAGTTGTACCTACGTCTCTTCCTTTAAATATCCCTTTTTATGATTTAGCAGATATAATATTGTGATTTTAGAAAGTTTGAGACTGTTTCAATCAAACTCTTTTAAATCACCTTGCTAGAGTTAGTATCATTCTTTTGTCATAACACTTAAAAAACTTGTTTCAATTAGCCAAACCTATTTGACCAATACAATACTTACCGGTAGAACTCACTGTACTTAAAATTAACAATACATGTTCTTTACAAGTTTAGAAGCAAACTAGTGTATTTACTAGTTAGCAATCATAATTAGAGGCCCATTACAAGTACAAATCAAACGAGTCTATTTACGATACTATCAAATTACTCTCTCTGTTTTCTTAACAATTATCTTTGCTCTAACGAGCCTCCCTAACGATGTCATCAAGGACTTTGTTTCGATGTTTTCGACAAATTCTAAATCTTGATTTTAATGATGTTACGAAACAAGTCTCTGGAAAAAATCCTTTCGGATTGTGGAGGTCCTTTCTTAGGATATGTTCTGTAAAAATTGAGATTTTAGTTTGTGCGTATTTACCTATCATAATTTGCTTTTAGATCTAGCTGAAGCCCAGCAGGATCTCCAATCGGAACACTTTTATCTAACTAAAAAACAAAAGATCAAAACATTTTGAAATCAATCGTCATCTATTAGACAAAACCTTCGTCCTTTTTGCAACCTCCCAAATGCATTTCATGTTCGCCGCCATTTTTTACTTTTCGGCAATTGTAATACGAGTATTCAGCGTGGTAATGTGATGTCCTGTTGGGGTCGGACGTCCCGCGGTTAACCAAATGTTTTAAACAGGACCATATTACGTGACATGGAAATGCAATTTTGTTGGACGGTTTAAATTTAAATTAGGTGTTCTTTTAATTCAGTGGTAGATAAAAGGTCTACATGTTCTTTTGGACATGCATGGCATACAGTTTATTTTACCTGTTCTTCGTTTTTGCAATAAGAGAAGATTCGTTCCCTTATCTCCACTTCTGTTCTTGTATGTAGATTAGTTAATAAATAAGGTCCAGTTTTACTCCCAAAAATATTTCAACACGGGTCTTAACTTTATCCAGGAAACTTCCTACTTCCTCGCAATATTGGAAACCTTATCAAAGTCCCTTTGTCTACCACATCCTTCCCCACTTTGGCCAAAGTTTCTATTGGGCTTCGGAAGCAGATGTCCAAAGGACTGTTGAGGGCACCTGTTGAATCTTTGTTCCCTTCTGAGCCCTGGGTATCGAGCAGCCCTTGTGGAACGGATGTTCCCACGCCTCAAAATGTAAGCGCCATATTTGCAGATATAATTTTGTTTTCATTTTATTTTTTATTGTTTTCAAAACTGCCAGTGTCATTTGGCTTAATCACTGTTTTCTTTTCATACTTTTAATTCTGGTAAGTTTGTCCATGAGTCTGGACAAGTACTTGTAAGTAAATCATAAATTAAATTTAGTTAATTTAATTCTCATTCAAGTTTCAATACACCAGTCACTATACAATCACGATCGATTTTCTCGCACCAGATTCTAATGCTTTATAGAATCTCATTATTTGCAATAGAAACGTTTCAAAACTTTTTGTTGTCTTTCCCGGTTACATTCACCTGTCTTGTCTTCACTGTTTCTGTATAAGAAGTTGTTGATAGATACTTGTCCTTATCTTTCTTATATCGATATCGTGGTGAAGAAAGAGACAGCTTCTTTGATAGTCGGTTGAGCAGCATGTGGCACGCGCCGCTCCATTCGGTTGACGCAAGCGGGCGCGGACGGACCACGTCGCTGTGTTTCGGTTTTTGAACGTTCGCGCTACGAGATCGTGTTTTGATAGTTTCAAATTGTGCATGTTTATATCTGACGTTGTTTTCGTTGCAGACTATTTGGTCTATGTTGGATTTTGTGGTGCGAACTGTGTATGTGAAAAGTTTGGAACTGCATCCAAATGCAATAGTGTACGAAGTCACCACGCTTTATGTGTTGTGACTTTTTGTGAATAAATCAACAGAGAAAGAAACCTAACCTACATCGCAAACGGTAGTGCTAAGTGAAAGTTAACACTTTTGTTGTGCACAGCAATAGCTGAACTTTACAAAACATTTAGAATTTTCGAAGAGGCCGTTTGGGAATTTTCTATTGGGCCCGTAAAAATAATTGGAAAAGTTCCGGACGCTTATGGGAAAGATCGCAGCTGGTGACCCAGAAATTGTTATAAAAATAAACGATTTAACACGAGATTTATCTGAGGTCTTTGAAGTTCGATCGGAGGATGATTAATAGCGCGTGTGTGAGGATGCGTTTTGGCGATCGCTGAACTTTTCCTACCGTGAGAAGTTTTTCAGGCTTTATGAGGGAGAGAAGGTCTTTGCCGATAAGCAGCGAACTGGCGCTGAAGTCTGATAAAGATGGAAGCGCGAAACTGGGTGTGAATCAGGTTCTATGTGGTGTGGTGGACGAACTGTCGAACGCTCGGACTGGGAGACGAGGGTCGTGGGTGCGTCACGCCGTCATGGGCGTGCTCAGGTGGAAGGACCTCACCGGGGTCAGGACTAGTACTCCGACGGATCAGAAAGAGGTGAGTGGGTTCTTCTTCAATAGAGTCCATGACAAGGCATTAAGACCTTATCGTTTTAGAGTTCCCGAGCCCAGTAGTCCTCAACCCTCTCTGCGTTTTCAGTAAGGTTAGGTGAGTGGGTGCCTATATACACTCGAGTCCTTGATATCCGCGGCGATGAACTCATTATCTTAAGCCTAGTCACGATGTCTAGACTCACCGACGTTGTAATTTATACAAACCTTTCATTTGGTCGTTTAAATAGGGTCATCATTATTATTATCACAGATAAACATACACTTACTGTAGCTGTTGTAGTTATAAAATGTTTGTTTACAATGTTATCACCACTTGGTGACGTTTATGTCTCCACATGATTCACGTTATGTAAACATGAGTAATCAAGAACACTTGAATTTCGGTCATCATCAGAAACCGCAATCCGGAACTCAGTAATAAATTATAACCTGTTTTCTTTTAAAATAAATAATGTTCTCAAATAATTTATTGTAAAAAAGTATACTCTTCGGTAGTTTCAAGTTATACTGAATGTATTTGTATCTAAGAAAATTATTGGTCAGTCAGTGAGAAGGTATTGTTTGCATATTTCTCTTCTATCTAATGAGATATTAGGTATACCATGTTTCTACATTATTTCCTTTTAATCCATCGTTACTATGTTTTTAACAGGCTTTATGATAACTTGAATTAAAAATAATTTTAGTTGTTTATTCCATATATGTAAATTAAAATACCAAAGCAAACTTTACAGTTCATGATTTAGTTTTTGTTTCCTGATTATAATAATTCAAATTTTATACACTAATTACTTAATAGTTCAAAATAATCAAGTTTTGCATTTAATTATCAATTGAATGTTTTGTTGTTATTGTGACTTTTAGTCATTTATATAACTTGCATTGGTTACGTAAGTGATGATGGGATTATTTTTTTGTATAAACGGTGGAAGCGGGTGATATTTTTCTTATTGTTCAATCTTGGTTTGTGGTTTTCAATCTTCTACCTACGCGAAACCACTCTTAGTATTGTGAGAACAAAGATATTCATAATTAACTCTTTGGCTGCACTATTTAAAAAAAGGATTGCCTACAAACTCATAATCAAGTTTAATAATTTATCTATTCGCTTAGATTGTTAGATTAAACTTTGGTAACTATGTCGAAAACCAACCTAGGTAATTTTTACCTCTGATTTTTAAAACAGCGTAACTACGCTTTATGACATTTTGTTCATAACCTTAATTTTAGTTGAGTACCACAATTACCGTCATAAATAAACATCCTAAGTAACCGATGCGTAGCAGGCGTTTAATTTCCCTGAGACAGGACATCTAATGAAAAATTACAGTCTTCGTAAGGGCGTAATAAGCGACCTGCCTTCAAAGATTTATAGGGAAAGATCGCTCGCCTTACCGATTGGGTTCTTAAATACTTGTACCTGTAATTGAACTGCGGGAAAGAAGAATGAATGGGAACAAAAATCTTTGTATGAATAATGCTTACGACAGTCGTTTCAAGGATCGAATTAAAAACGGGACCAAGAACTGTTATAACTAAAAGACGTTCAATTTCTCAAGGTGTCAGATTTTTCTTTGATATGGTTTTATTCGAAGAAAGAGGACACAATGGTGAAGTGAATGTATGTAAAAACTAGTATTCCTTAATAAGGTTTTCCTGCAAATTGTCATAATCCGAAACAAGGTTGTTATGGAAAACCAAAAAAATACAAATATACATAAAAGCGGAGCAAGCAACCCAAGGACAATACTTTTGGCAAATACCGAAAAAGTTTTCGTCGCATTTGACATTGTGCCAATGGCATAGAATGCTGAATCAGATATTTGCAATTAAAAAAAACTGCTGTGCTATTTGGTGGAAAAGAGTTCGTTTAATACGCTATTCTAGCACGAATTTGAAACCATTTTGTGAAATTTGACCATTTAGTTTGATGTATTATTAGGTACACACTACGAAAGAATTTTTTTACCATGAAGACGAGTCATGGTGTACTTTCATTTATATTTTTTATTGAGTGCCACAAATCACGAGCTCACGATCTAGCCATTATCACTTTACTTAAGTAAATACCAAAATGTACAGCATAAAATAGAAAAGTGTTTAGTACGCGTACAACAGCTTGACTCACACCACAACACCAAAAAACCTAATTTTGTCGGTTACGTCGTTCTTCCCGGTCACGGTCGCTAATATAATTATGTGTCCCGGAGTTTTTGTATTACATCATAAAACAACATGAGCAAAACGAGTGCAGGGAAAGAGGTCGGAACAAGAATCGCGTCCGTGCTTACCGCGTTTTGCGGATACGTATACGCACGTACTTCTCACTCCAATTACTCTCAAACGTATTATTAGGGCTGACTGTACTTAGAAAATTTTCTTGAGTTCATATTGATAAATTGAAAAATACACTACCTACCTACATATTACTCAAAGCTCAAAAAATGTAATAATGAATGACGTAGGAAAAATCTTTCTTTCATCCATGCTGGAGAAAAACATAGAATATGCCAGCTGCATTTCCTCCCGGGCATCCTCAATGCTGTAATAACCAGCTTAGGATCCGAGGGTTTCTTTCTTGTAAATTGCAATTCAGGCGATGGGCTGACAACCTGTCACTACAGCAATATCAAACCTATCTTATTATAACCCTCAAAACTTTTTCAGACGTGGAGGAACGACTTTTGTTTAGGTCGTTTATGCTCTGTGTACCACATTATTATTTTATTGTCGCTGATGAATTGCCAAATAAATAATAATAATAAAAAAAAAAAAATAGGGATAAAGGCGTGACCCATTCTAATTGCTAGGATTTTTTTTATTGGATAGAAACAGTACACACGTCATTTGATTCCCTATAAAGTTCGAGTACTATTACATAAATGTCGTATAACGACGTACGTACAAAATACGGTGTGCAATTAAAAAATACACATAAATATTTTGTAATTTTTATTATTACACGATTTATGTGATTTTCTCACAATCAGTCACTAAGCAATACAGATGTAAGATAAGATAAAGATTTTTCGATAACAGTGACCAAACGTTGATTAGTTTATGGACGGACATGTCGGATATTAAGTGCACCTGTCTACTTTATTTTGTTAAAATCAAATTGTTTTTTCACAGTGTCCAGCTTTCTAGTGTATCTAATTTAATTTGGTGTTGTCATAATCCTTATCATTTATATGTAGGTAAGTAGCAACATCTTATATTAAGTATTTATCCACGGAATTAACATACATAAATACATAAATCACGCCTCTATCCCTTACGGGGTAGGCAGAGCGTTTAACGCCTCGTAAAAGGCGCTTTCGCCACGTCTGACAAAAATTGAGGGCAATTTTAGATTGTAATATGTATTGCTATAGTGACAGGTTGTCAGCCCATCGCCTAAATTACAATACACTGTAACCCTCGAATCCCTTTTGCTGACTTCAACAGCATGCCCGGGAGGAAGGGCAGCTGGAACATTCTATGTTTTTCTATCTCTCCCAGTCCAGCATGGAAGTAAAGTATTAAAAGTGAAATATTCCAACAAATCTGTCTTAAATTGCCCTCGAAGTCTTGTCAGACGTGGTGGAGCGACCTTTGTTTGGGTCGTTTACGCTCTGCCTACCCCATTAGGAATAAAGGCGTGATTATATGTATGTATGTATTAAAAGTGTTATAAATCTAGTATTATGTCATCAAAATCGGTTCAGTTCTTTTCAATACTTAGTGTAAAGGTATAGGATTTCAAAATTTTGTCAACCCTACCAAAAGTCCCGTTAATATATTTGACGAGACAAACACTGACACATTTGGGAAGAGATTGTATTAGCACTACGACGATTGTGTCAGGGACGAACTTTTTGGCACGTTCGGGGGAAAATATTTACCTACTCATAAGAACTGGTACATTGTTATACATACATATAATCACGCCTTTTTCTCTAATGGAATTGACAGAGCGTAAACGACCTAAACAAAGGTCGTTGCGCCTCGTCCCCCAAAGTTTTGAGGATAATTATTATTATATTATTTAATCAGGCAGGCAGTTGTAGCAACTGATAGTGCCTGTATCCCATTGTTCACGATTTGCTTGTCTTATTGAAGTTTTGTAGGTATTTGTCCAATTTGTTCTTAAAGACATTTGTATTCTGTGCTTTTTGTAATTTAAGAGAGATATGTAGATATATTGTTGTAGTGACAGCCCATCACCTAAATTGCAATATACTGAAACCCTCAAATCCCTTAGCTGGTTTTTACAGTATGCTAGGGAGGAAATGCAGCTGGCACATTCTATATTTTTCTACTACTCCCAGTTCAGTATCCTACTACCATTGAAATGATAAAGTAGTATTATTAGGATCAAATATATAATTCAAAGTGTTTGATATGACTAGTGCCATAGGTATGCCAATTAATACATTATTTTACGATAATATACAAAGTTAATCAAAAGTCATTGATATGCGATACTTTTATGGAATCAAAGTTATTCCTCTATTAAAACTGAAAAGGTTGCCTGAAGGATTGTGGACCGAAATAGAAAAATTAACTATTCTATCTACAAAAGATCTAATTCTGATTCTAAAATAATACTTCCCCAACACACCGGGTAAGTAGGTATGTGTTGTAAAGTTTAAAGATTTGTGACAAGTTGTTATGCGTTCCCAGAAACATCTCAAATGTTAACATCGTAAGCTCAGCAACATTATTTTATTGCCTACTAAAATTACCAGATTCCAACACTAAAATGACTAGATTCTAGTGGTTTCCCCAAGATGTCCCAGAAAGCGAAAGTTGTTAAGCATTTGACACCTTTCTATGTTCAGTAAATCACTAAGGTTTTAACATGACGCAGAACTAAACCCATTAACGACTATAATCCATTCGTTGAAATAGAGTGCGTATTTTGCAACATTTACGATACCATTCGGACATTCCAGTATATCTCCGCTCGCTATTCGGCGATTTTATTAGCCGTGATTTTACGAGGTGATCATTTAGGTGCGTTTTGTTGCGCTGGGAATTTTGCTAATGATAGGCGAATTAGTTAATTCTGTACATACAATCACGACTTTATTCCTAATGGGGCAGGCAGAGCGACAACGACCTAAACAAAGATCGTTCCGCCACGTGCCCACGTCTGACATGTTTTTAGGGTTCTTTCAAATTAATTTGTATTTTGCTATAATGACTTCCTGGTAAGTGAGCCCATATCGTTTTAATTACAATACCTACACTGAAATTATAACCCCGTAGCTGGTTTTTGGGACATGTTCAGAAGGCGAAGCAGCTACTATGTTTTCTGTCACTCCCAGTCCAGCATGCAAGAATTCGATTCATACATACATACATACATATAATCACGCCTATTATATCCCTAATGGGGTAGGCAGAGCGTATACGCTCTAAACAAAGGTCGTTCTGCCACGTTTTAAGGCGAAGATAGATTTTTAGGTATAATGCAGTAGTGACAGGTTGTCAGCTCATCGCCTAAATTGCAATATACTGAATTCCTCGAATCCCTTAGCTGGTTTTTACATCATGCTCGGTAGGAACTGCAGCTGGCACATTCTATTTTTTTTTTCTCGCTCCCAGTCCAATATGCAAGAATTCATTCAATTATACAATAAATTCGGCAAATACGTGCCGTCTTTTTGCATTGTCAGAGTACCGAAAACCGCTCACAGACGTGTCGCGAAGCCTAAAATTCTCGCGCTCGAACTTGCAAGAGTGGTGCTTGAAAATTTTAATCACTCTGCATTATGGCAAGCGTTGCCGGAACGGGGTCAATATGTGCACTCTAATTTAGCCGACGTAGTTTAAAAGCGTTTATCTAAAGAGCTAGAGCCACTTAGTAAAAAAAGAATAACTTGTCAAAGGTGCACTTTTTCAAAATATTCTTCTTCGTGCCATAATTGAGAAACAATAATTTTATGAGCAAGTAGTAATAGTATCCTGCAGATAGGTACTTAACAACGATTGTATTTCTAATGACGATGATATTTTTGTGAATTTTTGCTCCCACAGTGCGAGACGAAATTTTCATTTCTTAGTTTTAGATAGGGTTTTTTAATCATTATCATCATTTAAAATCTTTAGACAGACTTCGACGTCAAATTCATTTGCACGGATTTTTATATTTTTTTTAGTAGTATAGCAATTTTTAACTTTTTGAGTAGTGGCTCCATTATCAAGGAATAAACGCTCTTAATAGTCCCGGAGTTGGCTGCTTGACAAGTATTCCACGAGTTCACGTTTTGTCCGATGATGTCGAGGCGGTCCCGACTTCATAAGTCTGTCTTTTAAACTCGGCTGCATACCGAATGGGTGCAGTTATGCGGTTAACATTTTCTTTTGTAGTTTCGTTTTGCCGCGCGATGACACTTGTTTGCACTTACTTCTGTAAAATGTTCGTGCTTCGCTTCCATTTTTCCTTTGCACTAACTTCCATGCTGGACTGGGAGCGAGAGGAGAAACATAAAATCTGCCACCTGCTTTGCCTGCCGGGCATGGTGTAAAAACCAGCAAAGGGACTCGAGGGTTTCAGTATATTGCAATTTAGGCGATGGGCTGACAACCTGTCACTACAGCAATATACTTAAAAATCTATCTTAAATAACCCTCAAAACTTAGTCAGACGTGGCAGAACGATCTTTGTTTAGGACGTTTACGCTCTGCCCTATTAGGGATAAAGGCGTGATTACATGTATGTACTACATATTTTAAATACTAAACACGTACTATAAAAAAATTGACAAATCTTTGACAATAAATAAGGCCCATAGTTATAAAAAGTACTTGAGACTGTCAGCTAGTTTCAGTTCGTATCAGAAACGTCATTTCAGTACAATGTCGCCTGTCAAATGTTTACTTAATATTGCTCTCAATCTTGAGATTACTTTATAAATACGAGCCTAAGATCGTATAATAATGTCTGCATATGACACTTTCTTGAAACAGATAAAGTCCTTTACTTACCATAATTTTCATAAAACGGGTAATCAATTTCTATACTAATAAAAGCAACTTTGTTGTAGATTTCACAACTAGGTCGATGCACTTCAACACATGTTTATATTTGAACCAAATTCTCTCATCTTAGAAGAGTACATTGCACTTGTTATTACTATCATAACATCATGAAAGTTATTAAAACTGCCTCCGTGGTCTAGTGGTCAGAACCATGAGCTTACGATCCGGAGGCCCTGGGTTCGATTCCTAGGGCAGAAACACAAATTTGATATTTGTCAATTTATTACTTTCTGAGTTTTCCCCAGTTTGGTTAGGACATTGCAGGCTGAATCACCTGATTGTCCGAAAAGAAAAAGGGTTCTGTGCTTCGCAGGGCACGTTAAGCCGTCGGTCCCGGTCACTGTCTTTGATAATGGTCATTACTCAAACCATGTCAGAGGCCTAATAGTGTGCTACTAGGCGGTTTGACAACTCTGATACCAGGGTTCATCGGGTCGTTTGATTCGAGAATCCACTCGCTAAGAAGAATATGAAAGTTATTCAGCGCCTAACACTGATAGATAGAAAATAACTTTATTTTCTCTCACAAGTGAAACATTTTTGTACAAGATGCGAGTACAAATAAATGATCTTTGCTAGATATATATATATTTTTTTTTTTATTACAAATCGTAGGTATATCTTCCATGTTAGACTAGGGGAGTTAAAATTATATAGAATGTTCCAGGCCATAAGATGTCTTTTAGTGAGAGGAATTGGATGGATAATTTAGAAGATGGGCTGAATAAATATGTCACCCCATCATATTCTCAACAAAAATATATGCTTCTGCTTACCCCGTAAGAGATACAGGTGTGACTTTATGTATGTAACTGTATCGTTCACTTTTACTACCCATTCGAAGCGGGTTACGTTTCCTCCTCATCAGAATAATTTAGGCTCTGTTTCCAGGAACCGTCTCTAATTTTGCATTGCAAATGCCACTGATATTAGAATAGGAAATGGTGATGTAATAGAAAACACGCGTGTCTGTCAGTCAAAGCGTACGATAAATCATTGGATTAATTTGTTTGCCCTGTATCTTTGAAGCGACTTTGACTGTCACAACATTTGGCATACTCGGTATCAACAATACGTCATAACTAATCTTTTTTATTCAATTTATTCACTTCTTCTAGTCCAGCGGCCTTTCCTTTATTATATCTAATTGAATTTTAGCCTTGATTTCACATTGTTTTTAAAGACAAAACATAATTGTTCATTCTATATCAATCGACTGCGTGAAATTATAGACCACTCTCAAGGCGCATCACTGAGCCTGAAGTTCGGCTTTTCGTGTTCTAAACCATCATATTTCTTTTTATTTCTGCTGGACTGGGAGGGAGAAAAACATATCGAATGTGCCAGGTGCATTTTTCCCCGGGCATGCTGTAAAAACCAGCTAAGAAATCTGAGGGTTTTATTATATTGCAATTTAGGCGATAGGCTGACAGCCTGTCACTACAGTAATTTAAATCTATTTTAAATAACCCTCAAAACTTTGTCCGACGTGGCGGAACGACTTATGTTTAGGTCGTTTACGCTCTGCCTGCCCCATCAGGGATAACGGCGTGATTATAAATTTAAATTAAATTATTTCAGTAAATATAAGGGGAATAATCCTAGCCGTGATCTACGCATCTTAGTCTAGATTTTCTTCTACAAATCCTGTTATAAAATCCGTCTCACTCTTCAAGTATATGATGACATCTAAGGCTTCTATGTTGCAACTTGTACCCGTGACTTGTATTGTACAAGTTACGTCGTCTATGATTCATTAAGAGATCAGTCAAGGTCTTCATAGAATATGTGATTGTTTTCTATTTGATATTGTTTAATTTGCATTATTTATGAATCAATACATGTATGATGCTTAGTAGCACAGCCTTGAGGATTTTTGTCTCTTCTGCCTTCAGTTTCTTCTATGCTGGACTGGGAGCGAGAGAAAAACATAGAAAGCGCCAGTTGCATTTGCTCCCGGGCATGCTGTAAAAACCAGCCAAGGGATCCGAGGGTTCTGTATATTGCAATTTAGGCGATGGGCTGACAACCTGTCACTACAGCAATATACCCACAAAAATCTATCTTAAATTACACTCAAATATTTGTCAGTCGTGGCGAAACGACCTTTGATTAGGTCGTTTACGCTCTGCTTACCCCCATTAGAGATAAAGGCGTGATTATATGTGTGTAAGTATATATGCATTGAGTCCACTTACTGCGTTTATCCTTATCATGCCTTACTTTCTAACGGTTTTTTGCTTTCACAGTAAACACCTTTGCTGCTATACCCTCATCACCGTATCATTAAGTTACCCCCACAAAAAGGTTAACGGAGTCGCTACAAAAACTACAGATAAGATTGACAGTAGCGACTGTACCATGATTGATGGGTGCGCCTTGACGGTGCGATTTTACAATCTGTGGAACAGTAAACCGAACGGATCTATCTGTGTGTCGTGAAGTGCTGTAGAGATATTTACTGTTTTGTTTGTATATACATACATATAATCACGCCTTTATCCTTGATGTTATCGTCTATATGATATCGTCTGACAAAGTTTTGAGGGTTATTTAAGATAGATTTGTAGGTATATTGCTGTAGTGACTGGTTCTCAGCCCATTGCCTAAATTACAACATTCTAAAACCTTTGGATCCCCAGCTGGTTTTTACATGCCCGGGAAGAAATGCAGCTGGCACATTCTATTTTTATCTCTCGCTCCCAGTCCAGCATGGAAGTATGTGTATGAAGTAGTGTCAAGTATGAAGTGTGTTTTGTTTTTGTTGGTACGATTCATTGATGTTCGTATTAGGGTCACTGCCAAGTTGCGTAGCACTGCTTTCACCGAGAGCATAATAAACTACCTCTGTACATACATATTATCTCGCCTTTATCCCTAATGGGGTAGGCAGAGCGTAAACGACCGAAACAAAGGTCGTTCCGCCACGTCTGACAAAGTTTTGAAGGTTATTTTAGGACAGATTTGTACGTATATTGCTGTAGTGACATGTTGTCAGCCTATCGCCTAAATTGCAATATACTTTAACTCTCGGATCCCTTAGCTGGTTTTTACAGCATGCTCGGGAGGAAATGCAGCTGGTACATTCTATGTTTTTCTTCCACTCCCAGTCCAGCATGGAAGTACCTCTGTACATGATCAATAATTAGGTGGACAAACTGTTGGGAAAATTTTTCCTACTTTTACGAATATGAGAAACTAGGTACGTAAATTTCAGTAGGAACCAGGGTCAGCAGTAGATTAAAAGTTTTGCTGTTATGGTTGGATTCACCATATATAACCTACAGGATTCGTTCAAATGTTCTATTCACATTCTGCATCGATCCGTATATCTTAAAGAATAGTTATGAATCGTATATCTGCTGTTCACGTCGACCCGGGCCTCTTGGGACGGAGATTATGAATGTCTGAGAAGCCTTTTATCAGATTGATATCCATAGGCTTACCTTTAACGGCAATTGCGAGGCCTTTAATATTACATCTCCTACCGTAAAGAAGATGGAAAGATAAAGCTCGAATATATAGGTATTGCTTGATTTTTACAACTGATAGAATTTTCAAGACTAAACTTGTATGCAGTATTTCAGCGTCGAACTGTTTGCAAAATCAGGGAAAATAAATGTTTACTGGGAAATAACGGCAAAACTGAGGAGTTATGCTCAGTTAACAAATTTGAACCACTTCCACAAAAATAATTATTATAAAGATAAACCCCGAACATATTCTTTTTACACAAGAATTTATTTCTGATAGTGGTTCAGTTTCTATGATTAAGCAAGCCCTTTCAGTCTTTGGTTCACAAAGTCCCTTCATCTCCCTAGCCTTGTCCCGTATCTCACGGGGTCGGCTTCCTAATCTAGGGGATTGAACGAGGGTACTGGTTTTTACACAGAGCGACTGCCATCTGACCTCCGCAACCCAGAAGGGAAACCAGACCCAATCCTAGATTAGGTCAGAGTTTTCAAGCCGCCAATGCTTAGCACTGGCCTCTGATATGGCTTAACGACTAATATCTACGGTATTAAACGATATTAACCGGGACCAACGGCTTAACGTGCCTTCCGAAGCACGGAAAAAGCACCGAATAAACGTACATATGAAATTCGAAAACCGAAAAACACATTGGTACGTGGTGGGGTTCGAACCACGACCTCCCGCTCAGGAGGCAGCGGCCCTATCCACTACACCATCGGGCTCTCCCTGGTTCACAAAGTCCCTTACACCCTGGATTTGATCTTAATTCCCTACTCTCTCATTTCTATCTGTTTGTCTCACATCTTCCTTTAAAAGTCTAATAAGCCTGTTCCATATTCCACTAGGAGCATTTCGAATGCCGAATGCAAACATCTTGACCGTACATTATTTGCCGTCACGATTTTCGTGCCTGTTTGTATGTAGGTGTTCTCAGTACGTGCTGGTCTGTTTATTAGGTAGATGTCGTGAACACTTTGGTCTCTTTGAACTATTCAATAGACACGTGTGTCCTGTTAGGACAATTGCGCTTTTGATAGGCAATTAATTGGGAAGGAACTAGAAGATCAGAGATCAGTCGTTAGGTAAATATATCCGTGCTTCGGAAGGCACGTTAAGCCGTTGGTCCCGGTTAATATCGATTAATACCATAGATACTAGTCGTTAAGCCTTGTCAGAGGCCTTAAAAACTCTTACCTAATCTAGGATTGGGTCTGGTTTCCCTCCAGGGTTGCGGAGGTAAGATGGCAGTCGCTCTGTGTAAAAATCAGTACCCTCGTTCAATCCGCTAGATTAGGTAGCCGCCCCGTGAGATACGGGATGAGGCTGATGACTTATTTTTGAGTATACTCGTATGTTGTTGCTATGAAGTTTTCTCTTGGATGATTCAGTATAAATTAAATGTTTTTGCTACATTATATGACTGATAAATACCTATAAAAGTCTATTTCTTGATTAGATATGATATATCTAAATAATGATCAGCATAAAATTATAACTCTTGATAGCTCCCGATAAAGTTCTAAAGATACTGTTTCAGCGAAGCTCAAAAAATAAACAATTTTCCCAAGATTGTTCACTTCAAATAAAACAAAACTTCACAATCCAACCTCTTGAAACTCCACCAGGAAGTTGCAGAACGAATCGATCACTTCAGAAATAAACTTTAAACTTAAAGCAATACAGACTTAGATTCTACAGTTCGCTAAGTCCTTTGTAATATCACAAAGCGAAGATTTTCGAGGGTATTACAGAACTCTTGACGTTCCCTGATTGTTTGAAGAGGGGGAAATTTCCACAAATGTAGGTAATTAGGGTTTCAGTTTTATGCTACTGTGTTGGAATTTAATCTTTTTAATTCTTTTAAGGTTTCGAACTACTTATGAATCTGGAACTTCTATGAAATTAATGTAGGACAAAGGTGACAAGTCCACAAGATTCTTACGTTGAATTAAATTCTACTTTTAAAAAATATGTCTAGATTCTTTTTTCTTTTGAAAAGCATCACATGAAAAAGAGCATACGCAGTTTTTTTTACAACGTGTTACGTAAATCTTGTTAACGTTATGTAAAAGTTTGAAAATTTAATGACACCCAATTACGGTGATAATAGAAACTACATTTTTTATTTGTCTCACAAAGAACGTGTTAAATTGTGAATTGTGGGACTAAAACACTTAAATTTTGCGTAGTTTAAGTGTTTACATCAGAGTTGGTTAATCAGAACATGTGAATTGAAAGTTGGCATTCCTATGTGTTTGTTTATTTTTTTCTACAACAGAATGCAGTAACGCTGTAGAGATATTTGTTATTTTAGACAATGAAATTGTCCAGATTTTATGCAAATATAAAATTGAATAATTCGTTCTTAGATTATTCATAAAGTTCCTTGAACTATCAAAAAAAAGTACATGTAAGTCCTTAAATTTGTATCTGTGTTTATTATTAGTAGGTATACATTTAAACATAGACAATTCATTATCATTTAAGACTACTATCTAAAAAATCTTACTCTACAATCCTATTCTACTTTTATAGCCCATTATTTTATTTACTATCCATCTCCATAAATAACCTTAAAACAATTTTAAAAAGTACACACATTTACCTAAAGGCTAACACAGAATCAACGCAAAAAGAACTAAGGCCCGCATTTATAAAGCGATCTTAATATCGAGAGCAGTATTAAGTATGGATTTGACAGGCCATTATGTACCCAAATGATATATCTGATACGAACTCAAACTCGCAGTCAGTCTCAAGTGCTGATTATAAATGCGGCTCTAAATGTATCTCGGCCAAGATCTAGACTATGTAGTATTTTATAATTCTCTTGTATTTGAGAAACGCGATCCAATTACCCAGGAACGTGTTTTTTTCGCGTGACCAGAGCGCCAGCGCCTCATGGCAACGCTTTCCTAACAGACCGCTTCGTTTTTCCAGCGTTTCTTCCATCCAAGTCATGCAAATCTAATTAGAGCATATTCTAATGATACATCACTTTTTGTATCCAACACCAGCCATAGTGTCAGTCGACAATGTATTCAGAATCGAGTCGATATTTTATTAAATACCATTATTTTTGTTATCATTAATCGAAAATGCCCTTCAAATTTGATAGCTTGGCTTTTACTTCGCCGCTCTGCTTTCTGTATAAGGAATAAATGCGTATATATTGCAGGTAAAATTATTTTGAATAGCATTTTAGTTTATTTTAAAACAAAATGTGCGTGCCGCAGAAATTCATATTTCGTTCTATCATCACTTTAAAATCTACATACCTAGACAAAAACTCAGAATTTACTCGTATATTCTGTTAAAATGCTTGCAATGACACAAAATGAAATATAATGCGCGCATATCAGGTCATAAACCTATCAAATACTAGACTAAGTTCTAGATTTTTATTAAAGTCTGTGTAAGTGTCTAACGATAAAACAATTTCATGTTTTTCGTCACGAGACTCTAATGTGATTTCAGTGTGGCCAGACAAGGACTAGACAGCAAATGACTTTTATTTTGGTCATTGGCAATTCAATTTTCTGTTGTCTGGTGATCTTAAATGGTGTATCTGTTAAGTTTCTTGTATTCTTACAGACATAGAGTCACAGTCGAAAGAAATTTTGTGTAGGTACGTGGGATGGTTAAAGTAATATAATATGATAAAAGTAGTAGTATGATGGTTATAAGCTTTATTTTTATATCATTATTTTTGTTATTCTTTCAATTTAGTAATACGCAACTGCAGCTACACCTTTATGACTTGTAATTTAAACAATCTTTATCCAGACACTCAATATAAACTAGTACTCTCTAGTGAAATGACTCAAAAGGAAGTGTCCCATCTATTTTGTTAGAGCACCTTGGCACAAATAAAGATATACCTCAGCCCTCTTGAAATCCTTACACATAAAAGCAAGAGGCACTTGGACAGGTGATCCTAGTGATCCCTTCGTAGATAATGGACTCGATTCTAGAACGTCACTTACTAAAGCTAAATTAACTCCATCACTTTTCGTTTCATTTCCATAGTCAAAAAGGGAAGAGAGAGAGAGATCTTCATGGAGATGCGTTGGAGGGTCTTTTTTATTTGTAGTTATTTTTTTTAGAAATTAAGGTTGATTTAAGATTTATTATAATTTTGTAATTTTCTGCTAATAAAAATGTCATAGAATAAATAAAATAAATAGGTTTAATGATTTGATTCTAAGTTTTTCATGAATTTCTTTTACCTTAGTTGCAGTATCTTTATTTTATTATATCACGTCAAATCCCGACGTGAAATATTAAGACGGTATAATAATAGTGTCATAAATTACAGTAAAAACGTCAAAACATTCTTCACTTCGTAATTTCTATAAATTTACATTCTTTACTCTCACGAGGATTTCAGGTTAGTTTGAACATAAAATCAGAGAATATCAAATTAAAATACTTGACCAGCTACCATTTGCAATTGTTAAGTGACAGCGGACTCTAGTACGTTCGTGTCAAGCCCACCAATTTTGAATCGGCGACTTTAGTAAGTTCCCATTAGAATTGAGACCATTACCTGCTTAGTCAGCTAATGTTAATAAAAGTGCGTTAGGGTGGGCGCCGATGCGCGACGCTACGCCACTCGACTGGAAACAAGAAAGTGTTGGTATAAAAAAGGTAGAAAAGGGAAATCAGGGTGCAAAGGTCAATATATTCAAAGATAATGAAGAAATAGTAGCCTTAGATGAGAATCGGGATGAGGAAAAAATATGAAAGGGAAAGGTATTGTAGAAGTACAATCGATGTACTTTGAAGGGAAAAACCTATGATGTTTTATAGTTGGCAATGATTTTAATTGCCTTTTTAATAATTACAAGGTTTAATTATAAGTGTATAGAAATAGAAAATCAGGTTCTACTTGTAAAGGTCAATAAATATGAAATAAGTTTTATCATAAAGAAACTTGATTAAAAGGTCAATAGATTCAAACAGATGAGTTCAGAAATAGGTTGAGTAAAAGTTAATAATCAGTTCTGAGTATTATTAAACTCAATAAGTACTTTAGAAGCTTTGTTCAAAAGTAATTCTTTTTAATACAATTTAGATAAAAATTAAGTTGTTTAGATAAAGTTGGAAATCTGTACACTACCTATTAACAGAATGTTTCTAAAGTTTTAATGTCGAAGTTTTTTTTTACCTCTGTTTTAATTTAGAAACACTAGCATATTTAAATTGTGAACTTTTATATTTTTTGTTCATTCTCAAACTAAATATTTTTGACACCACTTAGCCGTCGCAGTTTCAGAATATTTCTACATAAATATTGTGGGACAGCACTAAAGTTGCAAAAGCAACGCTACGTAGTGTGCTGTTATATTGTGAGTTGTGTATTTTAAAAACAATACCTACATATTCCCACCATTCAAGATTGATGGCGAAAATGTTTCGTTTCGAATTTAAATGGTTAATTTTTATTGTAATTTATTTATCTTGTTTTATAAAAATTCTTAAATTATATTTCACGTTGAAAAATTTCTAATCTACTGTGTGTACATAATCTAATGTGTGAAAGCTGTTACTTTTAAAATCTATTATTATTGCTTCTTCATTTTCTAGGTAATTATTTCGTCGCCTTTCTTCTACGTTTGCAATAACTTATTCTTGATTTTCTTTTGCTCTATGATAATTAAATCGAAAAGCTTCTGCATCATGATATTTTGTCTACTAATCTAAGTTTATTTGCGTTTTGTTACGACTCGCCAACGCAATTACAGTAATGTCTGATTTCAAAACAGAGATCATTTGCCTCATAAACTGTGTCCCACTATGAGAACTTGCCAAATCGCCGCCTCATTTTCAGTTTTACACAATCTTCAATTTCCTAACTGAATTACCTCTTCCATGCTGGACTGGGAGTCTGGTAGTGATCGAAAAACATAGAATGTGCCTGCTGCATCTCCTCCCGGGCATGCTGTAAAAACCAGCTAAGGGATTCGAGGGTTATACACGTTATAGTGTATTTCAATTTTAGGCAATGGGCTATAGTGACAGGTTGTCAACCTGTCACTATAGCAAAATACATCATAATCAACTGTAATTACCCTAAAAACTAGTCGCGGTGGAACGACCTTTGTTTAGGTCGTTTTTGCTCTGCCTACCCCATTAGGGTTAAAGGCGCGATATTATATATATATATGATTACTGATAAGAGCATTTTATGATGATTTGTGTTCTATTCGTTCCTTCATTGCGTCTTTCTTCATTCTTTTTTATATCATTGTGTCAAACACTGCATTGAAAATTATTTTAAATAATTGAATAAACAGCAATGGGTATAAATATTGTCGCCAATACCTTACGTTCTGAGAAGGGTAACAATATTAAACGTGTAGATAATAAATTCCGTGGTGACCGCACTCAATTTCTTATTTCATGTGGTGTGGGTGTTTTTGGCCTTTATTAATGTGTATTATTTTTCTTTTCAGGTAAGTTACGAGTCAAGCAGGCTATATAGGACTCTGGAGGTTATTCATGTGGATTATTAGGTGCGTGTTTCACTTAGGTAATAAAACTTAGCTTCCATGCTGGACTGGGAGCGACAGAAGAACGTAGAATGTGCCAGCTGCATATCCTCCCGGGCATGCTGTAAAAACCAGCTAAGGGATTCGAGGATATATTATAATTTAGGCGATGGGCTGACAACCTGTCACTACAGCAATATCCAGTTCTATCTTAAACAACTCTCAAACTTGTCAGACGTGGCGGAACGACCTTTGTTTGGGTTGTTCACGCTCTGCCTAACCCATTAGGGATACAGGCGTGATAGTATGTATGTATGTATGTAATAAGCACCTATTACAATAATCAACTAGGGTATGGCTAGACTAGAGTATATACTAGGTAATAATTAGTAAGAAACATAGTACTATTTCTTTTACAGCAATCCAACCAATTAATCGTAGACAAAATAAACAAAATGTATTGAGTTAACGCATTTATATTTTGATAGTGTATACTCATACTTGGTATTTGTATGTACGATTTGTGTACTTTAAATATCTTTATTCCAACTAACGTATAAATAGAATAATGTACGTGACAATTCACACATTCTACTCTATAAAAAAAATTCGGTTTAATAATCTGTTACTTCAGTTTATCACTTAATCATAACAGCGACAGAGAGATTTTCTCGCGGTCCTTCTACAAAAATCTTCGTCGACTGGACTATATCAGCAAACAGCACACACATTGTTGTTGCACTTTGTACAACATGTTCACAAAACAAGTATGTAGTAGTTGAAATGGTTAATTCGGTCACTACCGCACGCGAACTGCCGTGTTTTCACACGCACGCCATTTCTTCAGTAACCAATTGCCTGCACTAATCTGGATATTGCTAGCTAATTTCCAATACTAGAAACTGTTAGCCGTTTCTACATTTTACTATGTGTGTAGGAAGCTATGATGCTTCATGTCTTTTTTGTCGTATCTTGGACAGACGTTTTTCATTGGACTTTTTGTTGAAGGTCCATTCGTTTGTCAATGTTATATGAGATATTACATTGACAAAATATAAAAGTCTGTACCTATTTTAAAGTAATATGTACTTTGTTTTGTATACCAGTACTAGCGACCCGCCCCGGCTTCGCACGGAAATCATCAGTGTTTCTCTACTATATTATGCATGTATTATACATATAAACCTTCCTCTTGAATCATTCTATCCATTAAAAGAAACCGCGTCAAATCCGTTGCGTAGTTTTAAAGATATAAGTATAAATAGGGGTATAGGGACAGAGAAAGCGACTTTGTTTTATACTATGTAGTGATGAGCTGAAGTCAAACAAATGTGATACAAATTATAGATCTTATAAATTATGTCGATCAACTGTTTGAGTCACTTTATTATACCTTTCAAGTTTGAATGTATTAAAGTAGATACACAAAAACACGTAAATTAAGTTAACGTAATTATAGAAAAACATACAAGGTTATGACGCTTCAAACACTTCAATAACTTTATAGACAGAAGCTTATATTTTTGCTCACATCGATAATACTTAAAATAACACAAAAAAACTTAAACAACTCTTCAGTTCAGTTGGCACAAGAGATCTGAAGTAGATACGAATACGAGTCAAGAGTCGCTTAAGCGATTTTAAATCTCAAAAGCGTGAGCTCGCAATGATTTCCACCGTGCATCTCACCGCTAGGTTAAGGTTAGATGTCACATCAATTTACTTTGAGCGTCTATTTTGCCGCCAAGCAGAAGCGGTCATACTTGTGTATTTGGTCTGAAGGGCGAGGAAATCAAGCAAAAAACGTCCTGTCCACGGGAAATCTCATTCAGCCGCGTGTGAATTCCAGTCTTCTTCTTATTGAGTGGGATACCCACTCGAAAGAAAAAGAAGAAGTGGGTTTACATAGTCGACATTGACCCGATGAACCCTAAAAACTCTGACACTAGGGTTCATGCATGTTCCACGTTCGTGGGTATGTGAAACCACAGAATGTTATTTAGTCCATGAATTCAAATCGAATACTTTATACTCTAGGTAGTGTAGTGTTTGTCAATCAAAAAGTACGAACTCTACAAAGCGTTTTCAACTACGTACAGCGTTTTTGTGTCAACCGACAAAAAGTCAGTAAAAGCGTAAAAACAAAACATTTCACTGCAATTATTTTAGTTTTTTTACTAAAATTGTTTCCTGTTCAATTTACCTGGTTTTTGTGAACACAGTTAGTTATTAAAACAACTCCATCTGTTCCGAGAAATTAGAAAATCGCGTGCTTTATGTACTATCGCAACATTCTCTAGGTTGTTAATTCGACACACTTTCTTTATGTACATTGTAGGTAAATGGCTGTACTTAGAATAAATTGCAAAGATTTTAGATTTTCTTACTCATCTTTTTTAGGATTCTAAGTTGATAAAAACACTGTATAGTTAGATGTTTTCGGCAAATCTACCTAATCCTAACCTGTTAACGAGAAATTAAAAACACACGGGAAGATTTTGAATCTGCAATCTTATTTTTTTTTATATAGCAGTCCTTAAGCTAAATAAAACTTATACCTAGTACCTACCACATTATTCCCAAGTTCTCCCCGCCATGCCCGCTACGTTTTTTGATTTCTCATAATATCTTAATAATATTGCACTTAGAGATGTAATTTTTCATAATACATACATACATACATATAATCACGCCTTTATCCCTAATGGGGTAGGCAGAGCGTAAACGACCTAAACAAAGGTCGTTCCGCCACGTCTGACATAGTTTTGAGGGTTATTCCAGATGGATTTGTAAGTATATCGCTGTAGTGACAGGTTGTCAGCCCATCGCCTAAATTGCAATATACTGAACCCTCAGATCCCTTAGCTGGTTCTTACAGCATGCCCGGGAGGAAATGCAGCTGGCACATTCTATGTTTTTCTCTCGCTCCCAGTCCAGCTTGGAAGTTTTTCATAATCATGCGTAATATTCACCGGCACCGATTTCGATCTCGAATAGCGACATAATAATCTCTGTTTTCACTTATTTATTACCATTACTTTGTCGAGCGAAAGTGTAATTTACAAGACTATTAGAAAGTACATACATACATACATAAATCACGCCTTTATCCCTTACGGGGTAGGCAGAGCGTTTAACGCCTCGTAAAAGGCGCTTTCGCCACGTCTGACAAAAATTGAGAGCAATTTAGATTGTAATATGTATTGCTTTAGTGACAGGTTGTCAGCCCATCGCCTAAATTACAATACACTGTAACCCTCGAGTCCCTTTTGCTGACTTCAACAGCATGCCCGGGAGGAAGGGCAGCTGGAACATTCTATGTTTTTCTATCTCTCCCAGTCCAGCATGGAAGAAATTAGAAAAAAATTAGAGAGTAAACTTTAGAAATATCGCAAAGCTAACATATTAAACAACCGTTATCTTCAATGCGCAGTCAAGTTTACTAGCAAGGTATGGTTATTGTTGTCACCTGTAAATCCTAGAGTCAAAGTTTTTTGACAACATAAGCATTTGAATGGTTTGTATGAATCTAAAGCTGCTTCCTTTCTGAGAGCGATAGAAAATTATAGAATGTGCCAGCTAAATCTCCTTCCGGGCATGCCACGATTCGAGGGTTTCAGTATATTGTTATTTAATCGATAGGCTGACAACCTGTCACTACAGTAATGTAAAGATCTATCTTAAACAACCCTCAAAACTTGTCAGACGTTTTGAAACAACCTTTGATTAGGTCGTTGACGCTCTGCCTACCCCATTAGGGACACATGCGTGTTTGTATGTACGTATGTGTAAATCTATGACAACGATAGGGAACCACGACACGTTTATCGTGTCTTCAAAAGCATGGATCTATGTTTTTTTATCATTTTACTTATTTGCTTGACTCTTGACTCTGTCTTAACTTTAGATTTAAGGAGCTGGAATTAAAATACAGAGAACACAGCAAGCTATCAGGTAAGTTCAGGTAGTCTGCATTGTCCTAACCAAACTCATAATACTCTCAAAAGCAAACAACAATATTGAGTGTCTCTCGTTCGAAACCACAACCTCCAAATTGAGTCATCATGGCTCAAACCACTAGAACACCGAGTTTACATTGTCGACAATATACATTGTGAAGAATCGATCGGATTTTGTCGATTTAAGACCGCAATGAATCGAATCGATTGTAGTGTAACGTAACGACAGCTGTTAGATAACGTTACTGGTAACGGTTGTGTTATGATGCTTCGTTTGTTGCTTTTTTTTACTATTATTGGGATTGCTTTTCAAAACGCAATTTACCTGCTGTTTTTGCGTTTTTTTTCATGAGGTAAAAAATATTTTTGTTACTTGAATTATATAAAATTTAAAAAAAATATATGTTTAGTTTCTTCCATGCTGGACTGGGAGAGATAGGAAATCATAGAATTTTTTCCTATCTCTCCCAGTCCCAGAGGGTTACAGTGTATTGTAATTTAGGCGATGGGTTGACAACCTGTCACTACAGCAATACACATTACAATCTAAAATTTTCGTCAATTTTTGTCAGACTTGGCGAAAGTGCCTTTCACGAGGCGTTTTATGCTCTGCCTACCCCGTAAGGGATAAAAGCGTGATTTTATGTATATATGTATGTTTACCTATTCTTCACAAATAATGTATATAAATCCGCCCTCTTCATTAATATTATCTTTTAATACTATTTTATACTTAGGAACGATTTTCTTCTTTTGTCCTGTAAGATGTAACTAAAACGTTTATTTTTCTTTCATTGTATTTTACAAACCTTTCTTTTATATCTAAAACCAGCAATCCGAAAGACTGAGTTTAAGATTTCAGTTGAATGCCTTCTTTCAATCCTTTCCAAATCCAGTGAAGCGTCACGCAGTTTGCGTGAATACACTCAAAACAAAATGGATTTATTTTAAACATAATATTATTTTGTATCTTTAAATAAAAACGGCTACTGGGAATAGATTTTGAGTCAAACTTACGCGGTTTTAGCAGTATCTGTGTTCAAAATTCAGGTTCCGAAATAAACCTACTTTAGGTGTTTTTTCTATCTGGGGAGCTAAAATCTGAACACTCTCATATTCGTCTCTTTTAGTGTTACTTTGTGATTTTTCCCCAGTTTGGTTAGGACATTGCAGGCTTAATCACCTGATTGTCCGAAAAGAAAAAGATTTCGTGCTTCGGAGGGCACGTTAAGCCGTCGGTCCCGGTCGCTGTCTTTGATAAAGGTCGTTACTCAAACCATGTCAGAGGCCTGATAGTTGTACTACCAGACGGTTTAAAAACTCTGACACCAGGGTTCATCGGGTCGATAGACTCGATACCCACTCGACAGAAGAAGAAGAAGTGTCACTTAGGAAATCTGAATGGCTTAACTTAATATTGTCTAAGCTTTCTAGAGACTCATTTAAATCTAACATCTCATATTTATTACGACCAAGTCCAACAAAATACAAGAAAAATAAGTAAAAGAAGTTGTGTTTAAAAATGTAAAATTAAACAAGTTTCTTGTGTACTTACTCTTATTTCTTGTATTCACTTATTTCTCGGTGGCTAAGTATCGCACGGTGCATTGGTTTCATTAACAGTTTTCATTGAATCTTAATCGGATATAAGTGGGTCACAAGATATGCTCTGGTGGAAAACCCGTTCGTTCTATAACAGAACTCGCGATGAAATATTGCCTTTATCAATCAATTATTTTTGCTTTCGAAACTAAGTTATTTTTGTACGAATAGACACTTAATATTATAACGTCCTCAAACAAGGTTTAGGGGACGGTAATCCGAAAACTAAAAGAGTTTACGTATGAACTATGAACTCTGTTTATGAACCCGAACAACTCAAAAACAATGTCTGATAATGTATGAAATGTCTGATATTCCATAGGAGTTGTGATTCTGTAAAGTTTTTTTTCCAATTTCTTATAATTATAAGTACATCTATGTCATAGTTCTTTAGTTTTGCAGTATTATATTTCTCCATAGTTTCGCTGACTGAGAAATTCTTATCAGTTTTGAGTGCACTGTCTCTTACACCCTTTATAACGTCCGGCACATATCCAAACATATTTCTCATAGAGATGGATGGCAAAGCAACAAAGATTAATCGCACGGAACCCGAAAATATCTCACATCAATCCGGAACGTGCTGACCCGACGGGACACTTCCAGATAATCCTTGTAAATCTCAGGGTGTTCTCTTGATTCCTCAATGCTCCAAGACTTGTCGTGAACCCTCATAAATATGTAGGAGACGGACACGAGCTTACCTAGTAGGAATTCTTGACTTGTTGTAACACATCTCACCTAACATTTTCTCTACTTATGTCGGTACTACCTACGTTTCAGTCTTATTAAGTTAAAAAATACCTCTAGACTTCAAAAGACACAAATAGATATACGTATGTAGATGACGAGACAAAAGCGGTTTTTTGAAAATTATGTTGGTACTTGACAATGGTATATTATACCTAGAACCAATGATATCGAAATACAATTAAAACATCGAACAGATAGTAGGAAAAGGAAAGATACATTATTTATTTTCATTTATTACTGATTTATTCCGAATACAAGACCCAGAAAACGTTGGTTGCAAAATGCAAATAAGGGGTCAGTTAACACTTCCGCAGCAATACACGCCAACCCTTGTCAGAAAATAGGCCTCTCCAAAAAATAGATGGCGCTGCACACCATTTTGCTGGGGTCAGTCTTAAGGCGCCATAAATCTGGCAACCCCATGCTTCTCATGGCAGGGAAAGGCGTGAATTCCTTTTAATATTTACGAAGATGCAAAAAAAGACAATGGTATTCCTTCTAAGGCTATTTGCGGTACAGACAAAGAGCTATTTAGGTTGTGCTGAAAAATCTAGATGATCTTCTGTTTTTACAGGGTAATTATTAATAAACTGTAAAATGATTTGATTCCAATTTTGTACAATGAACAAAATTCACAGTCAGACATTTTGTTACAATATTTTTTCCATATGACAACGCTGATCTAAAGATTTTGCAACTCCGCCGTCTAGAATCAAAGTCTAGTTCCAGAAATACGTTTCATTCGCTGAGTCAACGTTTGGTAAGACCTCATCAGTGCGGAGTAGCAGACCACTTGGCACACGTACATCCGCCGGTTGCCATCTCAATATCGTGCCATGTTTACATCCCGCCCAGGCTAAAATATTGGACCGTTTGCCTACGTGCTGGGGCTTTTTAATTTTGTATTAGGTACGTTGGTTTTTCTACTCGTATTTCGTAGTACCTATCGAAAGTACCCGATATTTCGTAACATATTTTTGTACCTAATTACGATACCTCTATAAATTTACGATTGCGAATGTTGACGTTTGAGTTTATTGAAACATTGTAATGCTAAATATTGTTGCAACAGAAGTATATATTATACCTATACACTTTCTTATTCATACTTTATAGTATCGATAATTTATTAGTAAATTTCATGGCTACGGTTTTGAAAACGTTCATTCAAGAAAAACTTTGGAATGTTTGAAGTTACGTTTATGGACCGATTGAAAAGTTGGGAAGTCGTAAGGTAGGTAAAAGTATATTTTGCAATATCCATAAACCTTTATGTTGTTAGAGTAATCACAAGACTTTTAGGTTTGTTGCCCTTCGGTTTTATGATTTTGATAGGAAGTGTGTACTGACTTGAAAAGTTCAAAGTAGGAGTATTCAATTCAAAACAACAACATTAATCAATACAATTTATAGATGTAAAAGTTGTTAACACCGGAAAGTGAATGATCCGAAAAGTATGCTCTACTGACTGGAACGCAGTCATCGTCAAAAATTTCTTCAGCTATTTTAACATCAACGTCAGAACTTCGCTCTTAATGCTCCAAAAGAATGTCTAAAATTAATAAAGTTTCGCTTCCGTGTTCCGGGAACAAAGCAGTATACAATATGAGTTCGGAAAATGGTAAAAATTGTAGGTGCATCGAAAGAACTTTTGCTTAAAGGGCCTTCTGTGAACTTTTCAATCGGGACACTTTACGGAGGACAAAGTTTATCCTTTGAGGCTGGTCGGTCCCTATTTTGGTAACCAAATCGCGTGAGAAACTGAGAAACAAAGCTTTGGCAGTTCCGCTTGTTTTACGCTGCTGTTGTTTCAGTTTCATAATGTGGTCTGTCTATGAAGTTATTCACTCTGATCAATTCAGATTTGGATCGACAATAATTACCACTTTTAGCAACGAATACCATTACTTTAAGTTCTTGGTTGTTGTCTATGTTCCATTCCTGATACTTCGAAATTGTAAATAAAGTCTGGAAATATTTTTGCCTGGTCTGTAGCAAAAATAACAATACCGACAAATTCATCGGTCCCAAGTGATAATTAGGTATACATAGAAAATACTATAGGAATATTGTGGCTAATATAATATTCAGAGAGTTACCTCAACTTCGATCTATCTCGTAGTCGCAATCCTGAGGGAGCGTAATTTGGGAAGAAATAATGAAACTGGTATAAGTTTCCAACGAATGTTTTATTCAGTATCGCATGCGTCACGATCTTCGCATATTTCTTTGGAAAATGGTGATAAATTTCTGGCTCAATCGTGTAGACAAACGGTCGCCTTTCATATAGGAAATATACCTAACGAAAATTTTGGACTTTACTTACTTTTTGTAGCACCGTTTTCCTACAGCAAAACATAGTGATAGTGGTAATAGGTAATTATAGTACCCTACGCTCTATTTCTTAAATTAATTCGCACGTATTTTACATACACTAAAACTAGTACTTAATCGTATTTTGTTTTAGTGGTTTAACGCGTCTGTTGCGTGCGAAACTGAAATTTGGATGAGTTTAATGAATTTAGTTCTGGTGCTTTTAAAAACCACTATTGTTAGTAGGTACGAGTACTATTGTAATAATAAAAAAACTTCTGTAGTTTATTTTGGTTGATAGTTGACAAATTTTATTTTATTTTCAATTACTTCGTCATCTTCATCAGCTTTATCGTTTAGTTGGTCGACAGAGAATTGCTTTTCTCTGTATGGCCATTTCGTTGGTCTTCTTCTTAGCGAGTGGATTCTCGAGTCGATAGACCCGATGAACTCTGGTCAAACCGCCTAGTAGTACAGCTATTTAGGTCTCTGACATGGTTTGAATAACGAACACTATCAAAGACAGCGGTTGGGACCGACGGCTTAACGTGCTTTTTCTTTTTTTTTGTCGAGTGATTCAGCCTGCAATGTCCTAACCAAATTAGGGTAAACCACACAAAGTGATGAAATTGACAAATATCAACTATGTGGCTTCCTTCCCCCCCTCCTGGAAATCAATCCCAGGACCTCCGGATCGTAAGCTCATGACTCTGACCACTAGACCACGGAGGCAGTTGGCATTTCGTTGGTTATATAATATCTACAATCAAGCGCAAACATTTTGTTGCTTTTTAATCCTTCTTAATCTTAAAGGTCGTATTGTCAAACGCTATTGTTGCATTTGTTTTTATTCTGTTCCTCAGGACATTACTCTTTTGTTTCGTGTAACCTTTTTGCTGTGTTTCCACCATTCATTAAGGTTCCGGAGACGAGTGGAAATCCGTTTGCTTTACCCCTCGAATGAATAAGGTATTGTTTTGTTTCTTTATTTGATTTTTTTTCTACGTACTTGTAATTTTTCTATGACTTGTTTTAAACTTAACTTTCCTATAGATTGCAAACAATCGGTACTAGAATTTAAAGGTCCTGAAAGGTCTGATAGTGATATATAAACTTTAGGCTAATATAATAATATAAACCGCAATTATTTTTAGATATAATATTTCCTCTTCATAATAGAATGGGATTATTTTGATGAATAATATTTTATTTATTTATTATTCATAACATACAAAGACAAACATTATACAGCTTAACACCATTAAACCAAGTATCGGTTTGTGTTGATGCTGCACAATCCTCTATGAACTAATATCTTAAAAACTAAACTTAATAAATCAGACACAAATTAGGCATTCTTATTTTTTTTAAAAGCCAACACCTTTTTCATAAATATGGGCTCTCCCTTCCTTATCAATGCAACAACAATCGTCATTACTATATCCATACCACCTAGCTATGGATAACACCGAATTTTACTAACACAATAAATGCAAATGGCGTCGTTATCATACAGTTTTTTCCTGGTGTCTAGGTAGTAGGTACGGCCGCTATCAGTGACTATACAGACGTATATGCGAGTTTTCGTACCACCATTTTCCTTTGTAAATTCTGTTCGTACGGACGTTTCGGTATATTTTATTAAACGTTCGGGAGTGGTTTGACTTTTAATTTTCGAAACTTAAGTGACATGTGTGGAAAATAAATTGGTATAAATGGAATGGGAACACAAATTGGGACAAATGTATATAAACAATGTGAACAGGCGTTCATCGCTGAGTGTAATAGTTGAGAAACATTTCATGAAAGGAAGGAGAGGATCGAAAGAAGCCATAACTTCCCCTCTTGCGTCGCCTGTGTCCGACGATGTAAGATTTATTCAACTTTTATTTCCCTAATGTTTTTTCTTACCTATGTTAAATCATAATTTTTGATTTTATTTGATTTTGAACAAAAATGTCTAGTTTTCTAATTTTATTTTTAAATATTACATCAATAATTTTTGATATTAGTTTTAGTGATCTCTATAATGTTAAACCTTATACCTGTTTTTGTTTAGACATCAAAAAATATGTACACCGCTAACTAGTTTCAGACACATAAAAATATCATTTTCAGACATATTTTTGTGGGTCATAAAAATGTTTTTGTCTGTCACAGTATAAAAAAATATTATGTAAATAATAAAATGCGCAAAATTCTCTGCCCTTGAATCGTTGCCAATCTTATCGGTTACTGATTACGATGATTTTAGTTCAAGTGGATATCATGTTACGGAAAGTGAGTATCGTCAGTTATCGTCAATGACCTTTTTCGAGTGTTAACTTTATGACAAAACCTATATTTCGAAATCTTTTTACTACCCATGTACTACGATAGAAACAAAATTACCTGAGCGGGGAGGTCGTGGTTCAAATCCCACGACATAGCAATGTGTTTTTCGGTTTTCGAATTTCATATGTACGTTTATTCGGCTTTTTCTGTGCTTCGGAAGGCACGTTAAGCCGTTGGTCCCGGTTAATATCGTTTAATACCGTAGATATTAGTTGTTAAGTCAAAAGCCAGTGCTAAGCATTGGCGACTTGAAAACTCTAACCTAATCTAAGATTGGGTCTGGTTTTCCCTTCTGGGTTACGGAGATGTCAGATGGCAGTCGCTCTGTTTAAAAACCAGTACCCTCGATAAATCAACTAGATTAGGTAGCCGACCCCGAGAAATTCGGGATATTGCTAGGGAGACGATGTACGACGATAGAAATGAAGTGGTACTTTTCCTACACTGGACACACCTTTGTACTACGAGTAGGTACTAAAATCTAGGTGCAAAATCATTTATAACCATTTTATAGCCAACAATTCAGATTGTTAGGAAGTAATTGAAAAAAATATTTAATTGCTTGCACCTACTATAACTTTGATTCATGATGTGGCCATTGAAACATTTTTGTTTGCAGAATGAACGCTTTTTAACAGTTCTACCTCAATTAGTTTACTTACAATCCTAGTTTAATTAATTTCTGTTTTTTTAACTTTGGAGTAGGTAACAGATGTCAAAACATCATCCCAACTAAAGCTAAAGTTTAATTTAAGAAGTCGTGTCACTAAAGTTTTCATCTAGATTTAATACCATTTTGATTTATACCAATAATTTAATAACAATTTAATACCATTTCAATGTTATATTATATAATAGGCGTGATTATATGTATGTATTATACAATATAATATACTTTAATACACAAAAACACAGAAATTACAAATTACTTAAACAGAGAAGTACTACAATTGGCGGCCTTATTGCTAATGTAGCAATATCTTCCAAGCAGTAGGATACAGAAGATTATAAAATAAACTAGAACATATGAAGATGTTATAGAGTTCCTTAGACGTTATTGCCTCTATCAACCCTGAAGCACCGGATGCAAGACACTTGACAAACAAGTTTTGGTTCCGCCGTGCTTATCAAGAGGCGTAAACTCAATACATAGGTATCTCACAAAATAGGTGTAAATGAAATAAATATATTTTAGGTATCAGTGAAGTTCCTTTCAATCTATCGCAAAGTAGCCCACGCAAGCATTCAGTACTAATAATTAATTAGGTCTTTTCAAGGCGAACTTAATAGTTTCAAAAACTCCATCAGATGGCTCTAGCTGTACGTAAATGAACTGTCAAAATTTTGGTTACGTTCACACGATCGCCATGCATTATAAATAGTACGTGAAATTAAGATTTTGACGGCAGAACTAGCGCAGGCTACCATATTATCAAGTGCATTTTTCTTAACAAATCATGCAAGAACAATGTATTGTTTTATGCAATACAATATACTTTATTGCACAAAAACACATAAAATACAAATTGCTAAAAAGAAAAGTAGTACAATTTGCGGCCTTCTTGCTAATGTAGCAATATCTTCCAGGCAACCAGGCAATAGGAAACAGAGGAGTAAAATAAATAAAAAATAATTTTGTTTTATTTAATTTTTTTCTCAAAACAATCACATGACAGAAAAATAATCACAAGAGTATCATAGCAACAATATTTATGACATAAGCAAGGATATTTTTTTAGTAAATGCTTCCAATGAAACCAAACAAAATCGAAATCAAACAGAAATAAGCATGACATTGACAGCTCATCTTTTGAAAATTCACCTATCGGCGATATAGACAATCTATCACTTATGTCATTCTAAAAAGACTTAATTTCTTAGCCTAAAATGTTATGAAAATCATTTGCTTGCAATTGCAACTTACCCTACCTACTATGGACAGAGTTTATTTTTAGTAGGTTAGTTCTGCATTAAAATTTTAATACGGTAAAAAAACCAGAGCACAATAATTTATATGGCGCTAATAGGCATTATCCTCACAGGAAAAATACTTACTTTGAATGGCTTCTGTAATCCCAAAATAGTTTCAGCGAACCTTTCCCTGTCTCGTACATTTGATTGATGTAAATGAAATTTCCTAAATAACTACAATAAAATCACATTGTGGTTTTTGAACGGGAATAGTTATTCCATTTTAATAAGCGGTTTTCGCTTAAATTGATTGCCCTATTTATTGAAAATGTGCTGATTGGCATAAATAAAAGAAAAGAAGGATATTTTGGCGACCAAGATACTTTTCATGCGAATCAAATGATTACTTAGGCCCGTATTTATAAAGCGATCTCAAGATTAAAAGCAATATTAAGTACGGATTTGATAGGTCATATTATACTAAAATTAAATTTCTGATGCGAACTTAATCTAGCTGTCTATCTCGAGTACTGTTTATAAATACTGGCCATAAACTACAATACATTGAGCCTATTAATCTATATCGAAGTTCAATCCAATTCAAATGAAACCACTTAATTCGTTGGGGTCCTTTGTGATACGTCGTAGTATGTTACCTTCAAAATGTTCATGTCATCATCAAACCGTCAAATGAAGTATTCACGAGTCAAAACTACTAAATTACGGCGATCGATGCCTAAATGTCGGGGGTACAAAATAACGTACAATCTATTGGGTATCACATAATGTGGAACTAACGCCGCAGGTTTACTGCCATTATTATTTATTGGATAAAACTTATTAGACATACATAAAATCACACCTATCAGTAGAAACTTTTTCACCGCATTTTATAAAAAATCTTTTACTTATTTTGAACAGGACTAAAATACAATAAAATAAATCAAAGAAGCGCACTGGCGCAGGTGGCTGTAAAGAAAATCTACCGGTAATTTACAAAGTTTCTTTACTTTCTTTGGATTTATCGGCCTCGGAATCGGAAGAAATCTTATACTATTTATATTCTTTTGTCGCAGGTTTATGATGAAATCGGTTTTTTGATCAAAAGAACTAGGATTTTGATCAAAACCAGACTTTGACAAAGTAATGGCCATAATCCAGTATTTTGTGAAAGTCCGAGTTTTGATCAATAGTCAAATTAATAGATTAAATGCTATAATAATTAGTAGAAAACCAATTTTGGTTAGGTCATATGGAAAATAATAACAAAAAATAAATTATCAAAAGTCGCTATTGTTTTATTCGAATTTAATATAGAAACCGATATTGACTTATCATAGAACTAAAAATTAATAAATGAAACCCGGAATTTGACAAAATACTAGGATTTTGAACAAAACCCTGGCTTTGACAAAATCCTAGACGTTTCTCTAGATTTTGTCAAAGTCCGGGTTGATTTTGATCAATCCTAGTTTTTTGATTCAAACCCCGTTTCATCATAATCCTATATATATGTTTCAAACTTCCTTTATTTTATTTAGATTTTACGTTTGTATAAATTTTATCAAATTCAATTTGCCCTGACGTTGCGGCGTTGTCATTGTCAGTCTTCACGTGTTTTTCAGCTCGATGTGTCACTAGCCTTACAATACAACATTATCCGTTACAAGGCCGATTCGACCTTCAGGTTTTAGAGCCGCGATAAAGGGCGTCTAATCCCCATTGCGTTAACGCGAGCGTAGGTAATATTAGGTGACGTCACTGTCAATTTGGTTCCAGTTTAACAGCTTTATTAATTAGTTTCCATTTGATAGGTGTGTTTGTTTTGTTATAAATTAAAGTGCTTTTGTTTCTACGAACTGTTTGCTTACGTACCAGCTACCTATAACAATACGCGTATTGTAAAAGTATCTCGAACTGGAAAACATTTTTTTAATAGAAATGGGTTTGCTCGTGACTCTAGACACTAGGTCAGGGATGACCGTGCCAGAGTCGACGATGGAGCGAGCTCACCCAGAAGATGCCTGTCATGGCACTGGAAATCTCACGCACCGATGGAACACAGCAAGCTGTATGGCACCGGACTCCTTAGTGAGAGGGTGGTTGCGAGCCAGGCGGCCCCTTGCTGAGCCCACCACCACTTTGTAGGGATCGTTCAGCTGGACTTATTCACAGGCAAGCCTGTGTTGCCGTTGCCCGGGGTGGACCACAAGCAGGTGGATACCATTCCACCACATATTTTTTTAAATATTTTAAACCTAATATAGTTCATCGCCATCGAATTAAGTATGTTTACGTGGTATTAGAATGAATATCAGTGCTTCAAAGCTTTTGGATGCGCTCGTTTCACCGTAGACTCTGTCTTGATCAGATCACTTCCGTCCTAGGCTATAGACAAGAGAAACCTGTGGAAAAAATACGTAAAGTATAATTTAACGTTTAATGAAATAAATATTCTTGGATAAAATACGAATAACAATATTTATTTAACTACCGTGTAAAATATTAATAGACATTCACGTGTACTCATTATGATGTCATTCATTTTAATTCCATATGGAAAAGTTTTATGTCCATGTTGACAGCTAGGTGTGTAGGTACAGAAAATAACCTTCAGGAATTTAGGAGATATATTTATAAAATTAAAAAAAAAACAGAAGTTGGACGACCTATAGGCTATAAAAAATATATATATTTGACGATGATAAAAAGGACGAGTTCTTAAATTTGCATCGAATTTATACAACTTTCATTTTTTCTAAAATAGACGTTTACATCATTCGTGAATACTGATGCAAATTCTCTATCCTTTTTGTATATTTACATAATACCATGCATTTTGTCACTTTTTACTCTACCCCATAATATTGTGTCTTTAGAACATATGTTTTTGACAGTTGCCATGACCACAGTTGCGTAGGCGCAGGTGTCCTGACAGCTGCTCTTTGCCACCCAAAAACTTAAGGGTGAAATAACAAGTGCAGTTACGCCAGCCAGTGTTTGGGTGCAGTATTTAAAGTCGTTTAAACTTACATTAATAATGTGACTAAGCAACTTTCAGAGTAACTTTTACAAATATTTCTTACATTACTTTACCGACAAGCAAATCTATTAAATTAAATATCGTTACAAAATAAAAATAATATTATTTTAGCATATTTATTTTGTAAATTGTTTTCGCAAAGAAGGCGTTTATGAAATATAAGCAGTTAGTTCGCAAGGTACCACTCATTCAAAATTGTTAATAAATACCTATCGTATAACAAAAAATTACATCACAAACGTCATTTATTCAACGTTTTTTTTCCAGTGTTTGTTTAGGTCTACCACTAAGCTAAATTTTAATTGCAACTACCTATTTTAAATGTAAAACTGCATCATTAAAAACTGCATGGACTGTAAACAATCGTGTTTATATTATTATACTTGGCGTATTAATTAATATAACCTCATTGGAACGTGATAAATATAGAGTTTCAGGAAAATCGAAACCAATATGGTGCAAAACAGACGAACATTATGATAATGTTTTATTAGAGAATTATTATACATTTATTTTAAATTTGCAAATCAATTTGAAGTGGAAATAATACGTTAATTATGTCATCGCCGTTTTTGTATTTGACTATTTTTGTTTCCGTATGATGTTGTTATTTTGTTTTAGTAGGTGCTGGTACAAAGTATTTACAGTAGTTCTGGCAATAATTCAGTATTTTAAATATTTTATGCCTGATAATTTTATTATTACAAATTAATAAATACCTAATGTTCATAGTACGTCAAAGTTCGATATATTTATTATTTATTACCATCAATCTTGACATTATGTTTTTATGTTTATTTAACTTTGACATACCTACTTTATCCACTACATGATCGGCAGTCGGCACTCCGTAAAAATTACTGAATAAAAAATACTAAATTTGAATTTTGAGGTCCAGCTATATAACATTGGATATTGCGTGAATTTCACGTCTGTCCTTGATTAAAATAGCACATAAGATAGTGTCTTCTCTTTACCAAGGTTACTAATTACCACTAAACAAAACACAAGGAATGATCATTGCGTGTACTGACTTGGTCTCCTAATACGAAGACAATACTTGTACCTACAGTTCGTGACGGTAATAAGTCGTTATATCGTAATTGCTACAAGTTTTTACCAATAGTCTTACCTCATGTCGATTCTGACGTTTTTGTGATCTCTTAAGTGCTAAAAAATGTATGTGTGTCTAGGATATTCGCCGTTATGACTGTAGCAGTGCCATTTGAAATTGTAATATTGATGTTGATTGATAGGTTGAAATGATTTTTAAAAGTGACAGGTTTTCCTTGAAAAACGGCTTGTACTCTAGAAAAACATGTAGCACATACAAGTATACCCATTCATAATTAACCACATACTACATTTCTTTACACAAAATCATTTGTATTCTATATACCTAACAGTATTTTTAACGACTATCTCGGTACAGTATATTCCTATCTCTTCTATGTCCTGTTTCTTTTACATTATTGATATAATAAAAAAAAATGCTAGGTATATGCGATAATAATGGGGTCATTAAAATAATGCAAATTCAATCGCATGTCTTCTCCCATTGTTCCTTCCATCAAGGTTTCCCTAGACATTGTAACAGTTATTCTCCCATGCACGCATTGATGACTGAAATAGTGCTACAGGTTTCTTGCTCATTGTCTGTGAGAGAGTTCGTATTGAGTAAACAGAGTTACTTGCTGACAGTCAAGGGCAAATAGGTTTCTATTTAGTGGAATGAATCATTATGAAAGTATGTTTACTTATAGATGACCTGTCATACATATCTTGATTTGAAATCCAAATTTTCTTAACCCTTTCCACGCCAAGAGTTTTCGTCAAAAACGTTCACCACACGCCACGACAATAAACGTGGTTGATTTGCTAGTGTTGGCGATATTAAGTATCGATTTTATTAATTTGTAATAAATAAATCATTTTAAAAATATATCTATAGTTATTTTCAAGTTCATGGGATTTACTTTATTATGTTTTACTCCTCGAAACATTCTAAAATGTCTTGAAATGTCAGTGGCGTATTAATACAGTGAAAAATCGCACAAGTAATGATGATATTAATTGCATCACTACGTGTCTGATATATCAGACAGTGGCGTACGCTTAATATGAGTTTTCAGCGAGTGTTAGTGATGTGTCAACTTCCGGTCATAAACTTCGATACCTTACGAAAGAGTTACTTTTAACTTATTGATTTAATTATAGATTTAAAAATCCATACTTCCATACTAATATTATAAAAGCGAAAGTAACTCTGTCTTTCTGTCTGTCTGTCTGTCTGTTTGTTTGTTTGTTGGTCTTTCAGGCCTAATAGGCTAAACGGATTTTGATACAATTTGATATGATGATAGATAGTAACCTGGAGACGGACATAGGTTATATATAATCACAACACCGTACATAGGGGGTAGGTAGTAGGCAGGGAACTGAATTTAGTTAGTGATTTCATTCACATCTAAACGGCTAAACGGATTTTTATGAAATTTGGTATGGTGATAGATGGTAACCTGGAGAAGATAAAGGCTATATATAATCACGCCACCGTACTTAGGGGGTAGGTAGTAGACAGGAAACTGAATTTAGTTAGTGATGTTCAATCGTTTTTTATAAGACTTTTTCATTTGAACTAAGGGTTAAATAGGCAAAAGCTAAGGATACAAATAATCACGTCCCTGTGCTTGGGGGGGTAGGCAGGGAACTGAATTAAGTTAGTGTTTTTAACTGATTTTGTTATTTTGATTATATTAACACAGCAACGCAAAGATGGTAACCCACTAAATAACATGATTTTGCAAGGTACTTCCATAATTTATCGATAACTCCTACCGTCATTGTACAGCACTAAATAGATAGTTCTAGAAACATCTATCGCCTCTGACGTCACTTCCGAGTCTGATATATCAGACGTTGGCGTACGAGACTGATGCATGATCGTGTCTCTATAGTGTTGTGGCATACCATGCTATTTACTAGATGCGATGCAAAACATCATTCGAAAATAAATGCATTTTCTGTGGTAAAATTACGTCACACTAAAAAGTTTTATGCCCATAATAAATACCCGTATAATTTTTACTTTCTTAGATGTTTCTTTATAGTTAACACTTATAGTTCCAGATTTCTGGTTTTGGTAGTAACATTGTAATGTAACATCACTAATGTCTGATTAATGTCTGATATATCAGACACTGGCGCTGAGGGTTGAAGTAAAAAAAGAGTCGGATTTAGCTAATAAACACGGTTTTGTTTTAAATTATTTCTAATTAAAATAACATTATAATACATTGTGAAATTGTTATTTTTGATAAACCAAAGTATAAACTGTCTGAAAATGTTATGAATATGTCGTCAGGTACTATAACAATAAGAAAAAATAGAGTTAGATTGGTAAGATTTATTTGTCTGATATAATAGACTTTGGCGGCGAGGGCCCGAAACTTAAATGTCTGATATATCAGACTTTGGCGCTGAAAAGGTTAATTTTAACTGTTGCTTTGAGTCGTCATTATTTGATTCTGAAATATCCGATTTGTATCTCCAATATACACATGCATACATACATATAATCACGCCTTTATCCCTAATGGGGTAAACGATCTAAACAAAGGTCATTCCGCCACATCTGACAATGTACAGAGGGTTATTTAAATAGATTTGTAGGTATGTTGTTTTAGTGACAGGTTGTCGGCCCATCGCCTAAATTGCAATATACAAAAACCCTCGGATCCCTTAGCTGGTTTTTACAGCATGCACAGGAGGAAATGCAGCTGGCATATTCTATGTTTTCCTGTCGCTCCCAGTCCAGCATGGAAGTTATCTATCAATATCGTGTCTCTAATGTATGTACATAATCTTATACTTACCTAACTATAACTTGAATGGTAAAGACCTATACCTAATATTGACGGCATTCAAATAGGCAGCGTTCTAGAACATTAGAGCTCCCAAACGCAGCTTACAGTTCTATTCACATGTTATAAGGACATGAACATGAATTGGCGTAAGCCTGCACACGATATCCAAAGTCGATTTTCCTTCCGGGAAATGCCTCTAGTGCATCTCAGTTTCCACTAGAGAGAACATATCCGACTATACTGCAACATACAGGGTGTAAGGGACAGCGTATCGCAAACTGACAGGGGTTACCCAGTCAAGGACACTAAACAACTATCATTAGTTTTTTTTTAAGAAATTAAAAAACATGTCTTTCCATACATTTTTATTTAAACGAGGTGGTCATTTTGTAAGGAAAAGCCATGTTTTTTTAAATTTCTTGAAAAATATTCGTGGTAATAGTTGTTCAGTTTCGTTGACTGAGCGACCCCTATCAGTTTGCGGCACGCTGTCCCTTACACCCGGTATTATAACATAATATAGATATACGTTATGAAGCACGAATATGAGATGTTGAACATGGTTATCGCGTGCCTTCTGAAGCGATTTTTAAGATACCAGATTTAAAGAAATTCTAAGATATTTTTGCAGAAGCGTTATACGTGCGAAAGCGATTTACGCGAGTTCTCTCTGTGCAGTACTTGAGTCCCTCTTTTGTGGATTTTGCAACTACATTTATAAACTTCCGAAGATTTTTTTCTAGTTTTCGTTGGTTATTTATTAACAGTTATTAGAAAACACTTCGTTGTATTAATCGTCAATAAAAGGAAGGAACAGGTTTATTACCCATATGTGACCGTACTCAGCAATTATGTACCGGAATTTCCTTCAACAATTCAATTTCTTTTAAAGACTATTATATTTTTTCAGTTTCATATATTTCGTATGCTCGCTACGTTACTTCCATGCAGTTTCCACTTCACGTACTATCATTATACTAATACACCAATGTCAACGAACTTGTGGACTTCTAATTGTACTGGCACACATAGCATTAGCAACGGAATAATCAGAGCAACAAACGCCAATCACTGTACTGTGATTATTTTATAATGGCATGCTTCTGGCAAACTCTATTAATGATATAATTGGGTGTTTGCAAATGCTTTGCAAATGCTTACATGCGCGCTTCTTCATGGCTCCAGTCCATTGGTTATTAGAATAAAAAAAACTGTAAAAATGCAATAAATGCTTAATGATGCGACATGAGTAGATAAAGTATTGTTTTTAGGATTACCTACATTAATGTCAACTAACACGAGGAAATTACTTATTTCAAGAACAATCTACGCTGCCATTACACTAAGTGTAATAAAGTTGATGTATAAGATGTGTTTAATGTTTGAAAATTTGGAAATTTGGCGTTTAAACCTACCCATGAAATTGAATAACTTACCCCATGGGACACAGATTTAAAAAGTAAAGAACTACACTTCCATATTATTTTTATTTATCACAAAATAACTCATTGTCATTTTGTAGAGGAGAATCAATATTTTTTCTCTTATTTTGACGTTTGTTTCATGAGAAAAGTTGTTCAGTTTCAGGGGTAGGTTAATACCCTAAACTTTTGTCAATTATGTTTTACTCCCTTTTTAGGCACCAAACCAAGATATTATTCATAAAATCATCTCAAAATTTATCATGTCATCACCAGAATGGTATTAAATTGGCATGACTCAAGATATTTGTGACTCATAGAGGTTTCCCTTTCGATGTTAAACTTGATCTTCCACTTCTGACGTAAATGTGGTCAGTCATGATCGTGATATTAGTTTACATAGTTACATTTTTATTATTTTTATGACTTCCATGCTAGACTGGGAGTGATAAAAATAAATATTTTCATGTACCAATTACTTCATTTCACTGATATGATTTTTAAGCCTGTGGAAGTTTCGTTATTCTTGTAAATTAGGCAATAGCACAGGTTACAAAAGTCATTTAGAAAAAAATTACAGTGCTATCTCAAAATTTATCATCGTCGTTAAATAGTGGCTTTTACTTGACGATTGACGCTTCCAAAATTACTATACCGGGTGTAAGGGACAGCGTCCCGCGACCTAATAGGGGTGTTGCTGAGTCAACGAAATTAAACAAATATCAGCAGGTTTTTTTTTTGGAAGTGAAACAAAAATGTTGGTTTTCCATACAAATTGACTGATTGAGGTGGTCATTTTGTATAGGAAGTTCAATTTTGTGTTTCATCTCCTGAAAGAATTTCCTGTGAAAGTTGTTCAGTTCCGTTGACTGAGCAATCCCTATCAGTTAGCGGGAAGCTGTCCTTTACACCTGGTGTAAGTATCTTGAAAATCATCAATAGTACCTACTACTGACCAGATAGGATTTTCGATACTATAACTACATCAGACAACGCAATAAATAAATATAAATTTTCAACATCTGTTTTAACAATCAATTAGCGGTAGGTCATTTCATTCAATAATTAATGCAGTATGATAGGTTATACCTATTCATATTCAATGCCGAACTCCAACAGATGTCTGATTTAGGTATAAAAAGTAAAACAGAATTCATCAAATAATAAATAAATAATTATTCTTCCATGCTGGACTTGGAGCGAGAGAAAATCATAGAATGTGCCAGCTGCATTTCTTCCCGGGCATGCTGTAAAAACCAGCTAAGGGATCCGAAGGTTTCTGTATATTGCAATTTAGGCGATGGGCTGACACAATATCACTACTACTACCTACAAATCTATCTTAAATAACCCTCAAAACTTTGTCAGACGTGGCGGAACAACCTTTGTTTAGGTTGTTTACGCTCTGCCTACCCCATTAGGGATAAAGGCGTTATATGTATGTATATATGTATTTAAGAAGTAAGATCTGCTCAATACCCACTCTGTCTGTGACCACAAAAGTGACTCAGACCCTGTCTTTTTGTATCATTGCCAACGCTAACCACTTATCATTACCGTTTCTCAACCTAGATCCGTTAACTCATCGGTATAAGGTCGAGATTCCAGTGACGAAACGTGCACCAACTCCTAATCATAACTTTGTCACGATGTAATCGTCTTGCAGTTTGAATAATCGGCACACTGTGTTGTAATATGTATAGTCAGTGGCAAAAGTGGAGTTCAATATTTTTATGAACATCTTGGATTATTCTATTCTATGGCCTGCGAGAAAATCGTTCCTGAATACTGTCAAATTCACAGAAAATCTTGCCCATACATAAAAAAGATTTTAAATAATTATGTTAAAATTGAATCGTATCACAATTTGACAACAAACGTCAAAACTCATTCTCTAGGTGACAAGAATATTATTATTAAGAATGACAACCTGTCACTTTAACAACAGACTTCCTATCTAAACTGAAACGACACTCAAAAATCAGAGATGACAATAATGTTTTTTACTAAGCCGTTGATTCCTTGAGGAATATCCCTTCACCAATAAAGTTGTTATTTTGTGTGTGTGTGTGTGTGAGTGTGTGTGTATAGGTACTGTAGTATGTACATACAACTATTTGTCATTATCATCATCATCTTCTTTTACAGCTAACTGTACCTGGTACAGTGCATACTTAGCGAAGGTGCGAAACTGTTTGCAAACCGAATATTCAATGAGACATGCAATAAAGGCAATGTAGTGTAGGTATGTTTTTTATGCCATTGTGTGAACATTCTCAAAATGCAATCTATCAGGGTATTGTTTGTTGAAGAGTCGGTGAATTGTTAGTTTACTCTGCGCTTCCGAACATCAGAATTTCTTTGTTGTTTTTTTTTTGTTTGACATAAGATATCAAATACCAGAGTTCATCAGGTCGTTCATTCATCCGAACACCCACACAAAAGGAGAAAATGTTCAAAACTTTAATATTTTTAATTTAAACTTTAATATTTTTAGTTTTCATAATAGTATTCAATCAAATCGTCTTTATTAAACATATTTATAACCTTGTACTTTAAAACGTTTCGCAAGACGTTGCTCTTGAAATCTTCGAAGGAATCTGCATTCCATCGGCAGAAGTAAACAAAACAGAATTCTACCAAGAAACATGATAATAAATCGAATTTGTTTTGGTGAACCTCAAAGCAGCCATTGGCTCCAGCTCTTGCAGTGTATCAAGTAAACACATGTCGAGATATTGCGGTGAAGATTCACCTGTGAAAACATTGGGAACTTTGTGTGACCTTACGAGCAATGTACCTAGGTACGTTTAATTCGTATTTATACAATGGATTTAATGTTATTTTAATTATGTATTGTAATTAAAATCGTGAATATAACGACAGCTAGAAACTATTCATTTTGTTGCTTATATTGGATGTCTTCTTTTTCCGGAGCCAAGATTTTTCTTCTTGCTACAACTAGTATACACACATCCATAACTTTACAATAGTAACATGCACACGAGAAACGATACAAGAATATTATATTAAACAAACAATGAGCATGTCGTCCACATAAAGCACGACTAGACTAGTATGCTTGCGCACCTGGGCGGGTGACGATATTGTTTCAGTTAAAAATAAAAAATAATGTTCGCGGCATACGCGGTTGCGCACCGCTAATATTTTAAAATTATTCCAGTTTCCGCGTTTTGGCGTTCCATAGTCATGTAGTTGTGGAACGGAAGTTCCGTGTTTTACTTAATGTGTTGAACGTGTTCTATGACCCATTAATGGATAAACAGGATTCGCTCATCATCCGGGTAAGTGAAAAGTGGATCATCAGGAAAAATCATCTTCTATGCACATAAAATTTCTTGTCTATTAAAGTGTTGTACCTTTCATGAGATTGTATTTCCCGACAAACTTTTCATCCGTATGCGTTAAAGAGATCAAGAGTATTTGAAGTAAATTTCCTGCAGGTCGTAAATAACCTCCGAACTACGGTGGTTATTGGAAACTTCATCGTGGGCGATCGTTCTCGCTCTATAAACAAATCCCAAGATATCTTGATTCAGTTTTTACGAAAGAAAAAACTCGAGACAGATGAAAGTTACTAAGCCTCATTGTATTGACTTAGCCGCCGTACTGCGCAAAAGCAACAGTCTTTTTATAACGATCTCGCCGAGAAATCCACTTTCCTTACTGGTACACTTTCCAGTACGCTTGTGTCACTTGTAAATGATGCAAATTGCGATAACATCAAATGATGCGGCGTTTTACGCTCATATGACGCCGTCAAAAAGAAAGATCCGTGACAAGAGCAGTAAGATGCAGAGAGTTTTATGAAATTATCGCGCAATCAGAGCGCATTGATCTAAATTATCTAAAGCATTCATCATTCTAACTTCCATGCTGGACTGGGAGCGAGAGAAAAACATAGAATGCGCCAGCTGCATTTCTTTCCGGGCATGCTGTAAAAATCAGCTAAGGGATCCCGGGGTTTCTGTATATTACAATTAAGGCCATAGGCTGACAAACTGTCACGACAGCAGTATACCTACAAATCTATTTTAAATAACCCTCGAAACTTTGTCAGACGTGGCAGAACGGCCTTTGTTTAGTTCGATTACGCTCTGTCTACCCCATTAGGGATAAAGGCGTGATTATAATTATGTATGTATGTATAACATCTAAATAAATGATGTGGCGTTTTACGCTCATATGATGCCGTCAAAGAGAAAGATCCGTGAAGGGCAGTAAGATGCAGTGAGTTTTATGAAATTATCGCGCTATCAGAGCGTATTGAGCAAAATTTATCGAAAGCATTAATCATCGTAACTGCTTCCGTGGTCTAGTGGTCTGAGCCATGGGTTCCTGATCCAAGGGCCCTCAGTGCGATTACCACAGGGGACAATACAAAGTTGATATTTGTCTATTTATCACTTCGTGAGATTTTTACTATAGTTTGGTTTGGACAATTTGCAGACTTAATCACCTGAGGGATCTGAGGGTTTCTGTATATTTAAATTTAAGCGGTGGGCTGACAACCTGTCACAGCGATATACTTACAAATCTATCTTAAATAACCCTCAAAACACGTGTGCGTTTGTCAGACGTGGCAGAACGACCTTTCTTTAGGTCGCTTACGCTCTGCTTACCCCATTAGGGATAACGGCGTGATTATATGTATGTATGTATGTATATATGAATAAATAAATAAAATATAAATAAATATGAATCACCTGATTGTCTTGAAGAAAAAAGATTTCGTGGTTTCTGAGGGCACGGTAAGTTCGCTAGTGGTCGTTACTAAAATCATGTCAGTTCTATTAGCTGTGCCTATTAGATGGTTTTAAAACTCTGACACTAGAATAAAAAGAAGATCTCGCAATCAAAACGAATTAAGCGAAATAATTTACACATGATCGTGAAGATTTCGATTGCAGTTTCCACTTGTTAGGTTTTTCATCTAAACACTTTACGACAGAATACGTGGAATAACTAACCGAGAAGTGTCCATAAATGATTGATGTCTTTGAACCTGAAGAGGTCGATGGACAAAAGAGTTGACATTACACGCAATCAGTGTCCACTGGAGCATTAAGTTTGTTAATTGATCTGGTCTTGTGTATTGGACGGATAGTTTGAACACCTTGATGGAATTGAATAAAACGTAACAATTTGTAAGAGTACGTAGATAGTCATACTGTGCAATGAAGCAATAAAATGTATGCATGTAATATTTCTTCCATGCTCGACTGGGAGCTATAGAAAAACGTTGAATGTTTCAGCAGCCTTTCCTCCCGAGCATGCTGTAGAAGTCAGCAAAGGATTATAGTGTCTTGTAATTTAGGCGAGTGGCTGAGAATATGTCACTTTAGTGATACACAATACAATTGCCCTGAACATTTTTCAGACGTGGCGAAAACTCCTTTTAGTGGCGTCTTACGCTCTGCCTGCTCCATAATAGAATAAAGACGTGACTTTATAAAAGTATTAGATAATGTGTAGACACATCACAATCAAAGTGAAAGTGTCGAAAGTGTAGAGCTGAAGATATTTAATAGATATTAAGATACAAGCCATGATCGTGATAAATGACTCAGTTCTCCGTCAAACAATGATTGATGAAACAATACAAGATGGGTCTAATGATGGTAACTCGTGAAATTTGATTAACGTATCGACTAGAACTTTGCCTGAGAGAGAATAATTCCCAGGAAATGTATAGCAGCAGAATTAATTATGACATGTTCAAAAAAGTACAGATTAACATTCGCCAGTTTGTCTACCGGCAGAGCGATGAAACGGCATTCCGAATGTCGTGCGTTCAAATCCTGCCCGTGGCAAATAACTCCTATAAATAGTAGAATTAGAATAAAATAATACTCTAATGCACAAAAAATATATACAGATATTTTGAAAACAGATTGTACAAAAAAGGTGGTCTTATTTCTGAGCAGCAATTTCTTTCAGGCTTAATTCTTTCCTTCTTATCGAGTGAGTTTTCGAGTCGAACAACGACCAAAAAAATATAGTTTTATTTTTTCATATTGTAATATACATTATACATTGTTTACTGAAAGCTTTTACGCGTTAACTGATAATATGACATTTATAACGTTGCAATGATACGGCAACTATTGAGATTATCAGAAACATGGACCAGCTTTTACAACAGACGTCAGTGCTTGTATTCAACATTTTGTTGTACTTATTGTGAATTAGCTTATGTGGTAAGCAGCCACGGATGATTGGTCATGAATGACGTATCCGTCGGTTTCTAACCCAGGTACGAGCCCAACCGATTGGCTGTTTTTTCACTAGGTGGCACGTCCACGGCAACGGCAACGGCATAGCGGTGTCGTAGAAGAGATAATGTTTGCAAATCAATGAAAGTGTATTGCACGCTTTCCCACATGACAGCACGGCAACGGCACGGCATTTATTCCTACCGGTATCGCCGGCCTGCCAAACTGCATATGGTTTGTAATAGTTTGTTCGCGCGCTCATATTGGAACTAGGTGGACGTTATTGGCGACGATATTACCGTCCCAGTGGAAGAACACAACCACGTTATCATGACCGTACCGTTATCATGTCGTTGCCGTGCTGTCTAGTGGAAAAACGCCCAATCGAATGTACTGTTACGTATCACAAAAGCCATTTAAAAATCATTGATTAGAATACTAGCTAGTATACTAGTTTTCCGGTTCTGTTATCGAATCTCGTTCCTTGATTGTGGATTTGTTACTATAATTCTATTACTGTTACACGTGAGTTTGCTTTTAGTAGATTTTAACTGCATTATGCATTTGTTGCCAACTATATTTCAGGTCATTGGTTTCGTTACACAATCAACATTTTCAGACACGTCATTCCCATTTCATGAGAGTTGAAAGACGTAGATCTATACTACGTTTTTTTTAATGTGTTGTTGTTGGTTACGCCTATTTATTGGTTAACCAGTAGGTACTTACGCGTTTCAGTGAAAACTACAGCAATAGCAATTACGCCAATGGCGTGTTGTATTTTAGTTCACTCAACTGTGTCTAACTGCTGCAATATTATTACTACCTATCTCAGGTGCATTACAAAATCATTATTTTTATTTTTTAAGGTACTATACTTCATCATCATCTTTATCATCTACCTAGTCTTTCCCCGAATGTCATGCGGTCTGCTACGTAACCTAGGGGATTGAACGAGGGTACTGGTTTTTATTACACAGAGCGATTGCCATCATACTTTCGTTTCGTACCCCAGTAGGAAAACCAGACCCAATCCTACATTAGGCATCATGACATAATAATGTAATAAAAAACATTGTTTTCATTATTTTAAACCTATATGATCTGTTTTCTTCTGTGTCAGTGTTCCAGAAATGAAAGAATTTTATTTACACAAATGTTGAGAAACCTGACCTTACCATGCTGTCGACCTTGATTAAATATAATGTGCTAACAAGACGAAATCAAAAGAGCGCATGTTGCCTTATTGATTCAAAGTACTTTAATACCACAGTGTAATGACACTATACATTATAATTGCTGGCCTTTTGATACGCTATTGAAGATGAATGACCATCATTAGAGGTAGATGAAATCAGATATATCAGATTCTTCCATGCTGGACTGGGAGCGAGAAAAAAGACATAGAATGTGCTAGCTGTATTTCCACCCGGGCATGCTGTAGAAAATCAGCTAAGAGATCCGAGGGTTTCAGTATATTGTAATTTAGGCGATGGGCTGACAACCTGTCACTACAGCCATATACCTACAAATCTATCTTAAATAACTCTCAAAACTTTGTCAGACTTGGCGGACAACCTTTCTTTACGACGTTTATCCTCTGCCTACCCCATTAGGGATAAAGGCGTGATTATATGTATATATGTAACTAGTACTACTTTCAATGAACATAGGTCGACGTAGCTACTTACTTCCCTTACGATTATCTTTTGTTTTTCGACTTATGTTCTTTAGGAAGAGTAATGCAGTTTCATGGGCAGATTCATATACTTAAGGGTGCATCCCTACTTCTTCTTATTAGCGAGTAGATACTCGAGTCGAACAACGACCCGAAGAACCCTGGTGTCAGAGTGTTCAAACCACCTAGTAGCACACCTATAAGGCTTCTGATATGGTTTGAGTAACGACCACAATCAAAGATAGCGACCGGGACCGACGGATTAACGTGTCCTCCGAAGCACGGAATCCTTTCACTTTTCATACAATCAGGTGATACAGCGTGCAATGTCCTAACCAAATTGTAGAAAACATCACAAAGGGATAAATCGACAAATATAACCAAGGACCTCCGGATCGTTAGCCCTTGGCTCTAACCATTAGACCACGGAGGCAGTTATCCGTACTGTTACACGTTGTTTATCTGAAAATGCCAAAATGTTTCTTAGTTGTTACTTTCTGGTTTGGTAGGAAAAGTCACCAGTGAAATAGTTCACCCGTGCACTCCGGGGTAAAACCATTTTAGCGAATGCAATATGGCCGCAAGGTAATGGCGCTTGTAATATATCAAATTCGTGTTTTCCATCTTTGTATTATTTCATGCGGAAAAACTTGCATTAAAACTCACCGTAAATCCTTAGCCGGCGGAAAAAAGCTAGCAAAACCTAAATTAAGGTTTATTCGTGTTGGCGCATTTTTCCGCGTGTAAATGTTCAGTTGCTATTGCGAGGACTTAATGAATGTTGTGGTGCATGCCCTACCTTTACATGTGCCACCAAAGTTTTGCAGCGAGCAAACGCAACAGCAATTTATGTAACTAGAAAAGTCGTTACAGTGAAATTTTACTCATTTGTGGATTTAACTAATATTACAAAAGTTAGGTTGCTTGAAATTGAAACATTTGTTTTGAAAATACGAACCGACTAAGTACTTCTGAATAATTAAATATCACTTAGGTAGCATTTATAAACAAATGACCACATCTGATTTGTTGCAAGTGCTAAGCACTCAGTGTTAATATCAAGAAGGGTATACTTATCTCTTGCCATGATATGTTTTAAGTGAAGTAGCTTAGTGAGCAAGCATTTTCAAACAAGCCTGATACTCAGTAATAATTCTTAATCCTCATACATTTCACCAAAGAGAGATAAGACCGAGCCCTTGATTCCATAAACTCCTGACTAAGCGACAGGCTGGATATAAGTCGGCTTATTGAGCAGCCTGCAAACCGTTTTCCTATTTCCCACAGACAGGTGCATTTGCGGTGAAAATGGGAAATTTTCATTTCATTTTTCCCGAGACCGGAGCCGGCCTTGTCGCGACACTTGAAGTTGGTCCAAATTGTGCAACTTTAGCTGTAATCATAATGTTTCCAATTTGAGAACCAGGGGAATCAGAACCGTTTGTTTAAATGCCAAAGCTTGCGAAGATGTTGCATTATGACATTTAAATGAAGTGCCTTATTTTGCAACGCTAAAAGATTTGAAGGTGCAAATGTAAGGATGCCACGAAACATGAAAGCAAATCAACAATCCACAAAATTTGAATATAATGATTGTAGAACAATTTGTAGAATCCATAGTTGTGCTAGATGGTTCATCTCCACAAAATATGGTAAAGCAAGTTCGCTTATCTTCTACATCTTGGTTCTCAGTAATGGTTCGTCTGCTTTTTAATGAATGCACCTCGTTATCTGCCAGACTGCGGCTATCAGTGTTTGCTGCTTTTTGGTTTACACCCTCATTAAATCTATTAATTTTACTACTTTGTGTGAGTTTTTTTTACGAACTACAGGATTTAGTTAGAAAGAGTCAAAACTAACTAAATTTGGGAGAAGGTGTAAAGTTTCTGAAAGTCTTTGAAAAAGGAACATATTAGGTATGGTAGTGTAGACACTCCGTGGCTATTACGTATATAATGTTGTCCTTTGTAAATTTATCCTTACATTTCACATTTCTATGAAATCTGGACGTTCAATAGGATTACACCAACACCGCCAGTGTTACCTGCTTTTCCTTCAATAAGCAGGAAGTACATTTACTTAGGGATAGGAAATCGAAGTTAGACACCCAGGTACTTTTCAGTTCATGCTTTTATGTATCAAATCAATGATGACAAAACGTGAAGTAGCAAACAATTCTATTACATAGCACGATTGATTCTAAGCACAATACTTTTTCATTACGTCTTGACTATTCATATTATTGTCATCGTATTTGGACCTGTTACCATTATATCACACGTCACGTCACTAAATGTTTACTGACTGCAAAAGGAGGTCCGTTCTGCTAATGTGTCGTAAAAATATTCCGTGTCTAATTTCACTTTCTTTGTTGTGCGTTCCTTTTGGAAAATATCACTTTCACTTTTCTACTGTGCGTCATCGTAGCTATTTAAATTGACAAGGCTTTAGAATTTTGCAAATAGCTTTTTGACACGACATTGGACAAACCATTATACATTCTCAAGTAGTATTTAGTTCCTCTATTAATATAGATTTTTATAAAGATTTTTAATAAAGTCGTCTAAACATACGGTGTAAAATCTCCACAAATAAGTTCATTCTTTCCTCAGATAAAGTCTATTATTTAATCTAGACTGTTATTAGCCATCGTCTGGTTGAGATCGCGTCGCAAATCACAATAAATTTCTTCGACCCTGGAATCGCTTTTCTTTCCATTGGTTATCCCTTATCTGGGTTGTCATTGTAATTGGTAGCCCCATTTACTGAGACTGTTATAGATTTGCTTCTGATATTCTTTTTAGATTTTTGAAATCCAGGAATATTCTTAATTCAAATATTGTACCACACAAATCGAGGTACTGCTTGCATTAGATATTGCCTATCTACACTTTTTTATCTTGTAATCGAACATAATTTACTAAATAGTATTACGCTAGCAACATTACGCACAAAATAATCGAATGCTCATCGAATAATTTATAACAATTACAGTTTCTATCTACGTAATTGTTCGAAAATACTCGTAATAGATAAAAAAAAAGGCACGCAATGTGTCTGCCATGTACTAATGGTGTTTTTTCCATAATTAAAAGGAATATTAGATTTTTATATAATTATTATGGAATGTAATTAATAGACAAAGCTTCGTCCACTATCAGAGTATATTTAAAAGCAAGTAGGTCTGTATAATGAGATAGGCGGCTGATAGTGGTATTGATTTGGTCCTATCATAATTCCAAGAAATTTGACTCCCTATTAATATGTTCATGTTATAATGCTTGCATAAATTTTTGAATATCGTACCCATAGAGAGTACCAACGCAATTATATTAATCTCCCTAGCCTTTTCTGGGTAAACGAGGGTACTAGATTTTACACAGAGCGACTGCCATCTGACCTCCGCAACCCTGAAGGGAAACCAGACTCAATCCTAGATTATGTCAGTCTTTTCAAGCCGCCAATGCTTAGCTCTCACCACTGACATGGCTTAACGACTAATCTCTCTCTACGGTGTTAAATGATATTAACCGGGACCAACCGCTTAATGAGCGTTCCGCTCTTCCATGCTGGCCTGGGAGTGAGAGAAAAACATATAATGTGCCAGCTGCATTTCCTCTCGGGCATACTGTAAAAACCAGCTAAGGGATCTGAGAGTTTCTGTATATTGCAATTTAGGCGATAGGCTGACAACCTCACTACCTCACTGCAGCGATATACTTACAAATCTATCTTAAATAACCCTCAAAACTTTGTCACACGTGGCGGAACGACCTTTGTTTAGGTCATTATCGCTCTGCCTACCCCATTAGGGATAAAGGCGTGATTATATGCATGTATGTAAAATAAAGAAAATTGCTCCAGGAAACTTTCTGAAAGCACTTCTCCTATTATTCTACAGAATCGACAGGTTTTTGAACCGGTTCCAAATACCCTATTCTGTTTCCGATATTTATTATCCTATTTTAAACTTGCATAACCAGTACATTTCCCTGCAATGAGAGCTAGTAAAGTTTCGGAAGAAACTCAGTTTCTCCCAATATTATGCTGTATATTTCTTATCATATTTATTTTATTGGTATCGTAGATCTTTTATGTTCTTTTATAATAATTGGTTTGTTTGTTACTTGTCTTGAACACTGTTTTTATTACACTTCTAATATGAATACGTATAACTTAGGTAAGATAAGAGCCACCACCACCCGCCATACATGTTAAGAGATAAAATCTTTTTCCTTATGCGAAATAATAAACATAAAATAAATATTTCGTTACTTATCTATGTGTAGCGACCGCGTATTCTGAGCTTCAAGTGTTTTATGGCACCAATATCTCGTGAGATAAGCTCCTTGCACCTTTATTTCTTCGATTTATTCATGTCCTCGTATAAATTCAGCGATAAAAGAAAGTGTTGAAAATACGGTCGGGTCTTCTTTAAAACTGTCAAAGGGGATTACAGTTAATGCTACTTTTTGAATAAAGTTTTAAAATGAGACATTTTTGTTTGTCCCGGTTGCTGTATTCAGATCGTCTGCCAGTCTGCCAGACTGCCGCGGTCCCGACTAAGCTGGATAGAGTGGGCTTAGCCAGCCCACTGACTGTATTGAGTTCTGCTGCCATTATTTCCACCTCTAGGTGTATTATGCTCACGTAAGCCTATAAACACATTAGCAAGAATATAAACAGAAATACGTAGATTACTTAGAAAAAAAATAAGGGCACAAAAAACTCATGAAGAGTCTCATTCCGTCTTTAAATATTCACAATTTGTTCTGCAAAGTTACAAAGTATAAATGAATTCTAATTGTGGTTATTATGTCTGTTTCAGGTATTTTGGGAGAAGACTCACAACCAACCGGTAAGGGACGGAAACTTTTGAGAGGCTGTTTGCAAAATTATCATAAAAGTCTCGTTGAATTTCAAACAGCGGATGAAATTCAAATAGTGGCTGGAGATCGTCACGGCTCTATAACGATTTCAAATTTTATCACTGTTGTTACAGTTTTGGAATAGTTTTAATGTTCATGGTGAATTGTTATAGACAATTTGATGGGGTTTAATATACCTACTGAAAATAAAAGAAAAAGCAAAAGTAATTTCGCATCAAATTATTAATTTAATTTGCGACTCAGGTGCTTTAAATTTTTTCGCAAAAAAAAAAACTGTGTTCGGTATACGGTTGACAAAAAGCCGCTTTATGAAAACCGTTTCTTGTTTGGCAGCGTAACCGCTACTCTGTGTTTATGTTTTTTTTCACCTTTGCGCGGCCTCGCATTCAATGTTGCCTGCTGCATTTTTCATTGGAAACTTGAAAACAGGGCGCATTCATTCCACCATTATTGCAGTTTAGTCTGCTTTGGTGAACAGAACGTTCCAGAATTTTCCAGCTTGTTCTCTCGGTTAAGTTATGATGATGTCATCAGAGTGTGCAGTATGTATGAATAATATTTTAAAAAGGAAACTGAAATAAATCAGAAAATGTGAATATTTGCGTTTTATGCCTTCTCCGTATTTCAGAAATATTTCATCTTAACTACATCAATATATTTTCATATCCAATGATGTATATAATATGCCGAAAATAAAAATGGCAGTTTTTCGATACATTGAGTCCAAGTCCAACGTTTGCACAAAGTGATAAAAGCGTCAATTTATTATGCGTATTTTTGACATTCAATTTTTTGGTCCACTATGTACGCTCTCATGAAAATCCCGCTTCGGATAAAAACTGCAAAGAATTATTTGCATATTCTGAATTCTGTTATCAGTGTCACATTGTGTTTGGCTTGTCGACCCTTTTATTTTTCCAATTGAATTATTTTATTTGTTTGCTAACTCATCTTCATCGTCAGAAAAAAATCTTCATTTATTTATACAAGGTGGTAATGCAAACACCGTGATTCTTCATGGAGGTTGTTCAGTGACCTTATGAACAACTTTTTCTGTGAGATCCATGCTGATAATTTGGAATTGCCAAACAATTTCATCACCTAACTACGAAGATTTTTATTGAAAATCCAATTCTTTTTAAGATATCAAAATGTGTCTTATATGGAAGTTGTTAATGTTCCCTGGTATCCTGAATGTACTTATCCTGTATAGCCACGACCCATTTAATTTAGCTCTGTTCATTATCTTTATGCGTACCACAAGAAGTAAGTGACATTTCCGGGATTACAGCCCAAAAGGCAACTAAGTCAGCCTCGACATTATGCGTGCCTTACTAATGTCAGAGGTGAAGCAAGTAGGCCGTTCGCCAAAACCCTTACCGCCTTCTAAATGGCTAGCAAACTACCGGATGTTATTTTGTTTACTTCAAATCCCATTGCTGCACATAATATGAGCCTACTATATTTTTTTTTACTTTCGTGCTGGACTGGGAGCGAGAGAAAGACATAGAATGTGCTAGCTGCATTTCCTCCCGGGCATGCTGTCAAACCTCCTACGGGATTCGAGGGTTACTGTATATTGCAATTTAGGCGACGGGCTGACAACCTGTCACTACAGCAATAAACCTACAAATTTGTCTTAAATAATCCTCAAAACTTTGTCAGACGTGGGGGAACGACCTTTGTTTAGGTCGTTTACGCTTTGCCCCATAAGGGATAAAGTCGTGATTATATGTATGTATATATTTTTTTTATAAATACTCGTCTTCTATGTCTTTTACCATAGGTAAGAAAACCGCCTTGTCAAAATGTATTTAAGAAACATGAAGAAGCACTTTTGTACAGTCTATCACAATTTTATTTGATCGATCATTTAATTTGTAATTTTGGTGCGATAAAGGAGAATTGTATTGTACTTAAGTATTGTATAGAGAAGTATTGCATTGTATTTGTAAGTAGTAAAATCTCTTGATTTGCTTCTGTGACTTCATATTAGTCATCAAATGATCCAACAACTATGATCCTCGCCTCGTAAAAGGCTATTGTATAGAATAGAAAAATAGAAGTATTATTATGTATACTGTTATTGCAGATTTGACTTTACAGCGTACCCCAGCAATGTATGCCAAATAGCTTTCAAGTACGACTATGACCAGTGTTAGTTTAGCAATAACACTGTCCACGCTAGCTTTGCCAAAAGTGTTATGGTTTGACCTAAATACTAGCGGAATCCTACGAAACCATAATCGCACTATAATTTTGGAAGCATTAGCGTAACGCGTAAACTTTTGCTGGTTAGCTTTTAGTTTTAATAAATCCCTTTGCTCCAGAGGGATATTCAAATAATCCATGTAAATAATAGGCGTGTTGACTGGGTGGCTATAAAAAATCAAAACGTTAATACTTAAAACTGATGGCTAAAATATATTGGATCTCATTCATCACTACATAGTATTAAACAAAGTCGCTTTCTCTGTCCCTATATCTATATGTATGCTTAGATCTTTAAAACTACGCAACGGATTTTGATGCAGTTTCTTTTAACGGCTAGAGTAATCCAAGAGGAAGGTTTAGATGTATATTACATGCATAATATAGTAGAGAAACACTGATGATTTCCATGCGAAGCCGGGTCGCTAGTATTTTTTAAAGAAATACACATTTTGATTTAATAATCAAGTTACAAATATTGAAGTTATTGATTTGAGTAGTCAAGTATTTACCAAGGACTGACGTCATATATTTATTTCATTAAATCTCTATTTCATTAAAAAGGTGTTTTTGACATTTCATAAAATGTTGCTGATTTGACTTATAGGAAACTAGCGGATTCTTATATATCCATATAAATAATTCTCTATCATTTTGATTCATATTTTTGCACAAGCAAAGTAATTGTAAAAGGCATTGATATAATCTGTGCACGACTCTATCGTATTTAAATGCTCACGAGAAGTCCTGACATTACTTTATAATCTCAAAAATTTGGTAATTATCATCATCATTACTTAGTTTTTTTAGTTGATTTTGTGGGCTAAGTTAAGTTTTGTAGTTTCATCAGTAAATTCGCACGAAGCGGTTCGCTTCCACATTCTTAGCTAGCTAGGCTAAGGAGTGGAACTCCCTGCCGGCGGATCTGTTTCCGGAACAATATAACCTGGGCCTTTTCAAGGCGAGAGTGAATAGGCACTACATAGGTGAGTATGCTTCAACATAGTCCGCATCGTCACTTTCCACCAGGTGAGATGGCGGACAAATGCTCGCCTATATATATTAAAAAAAAAAAAAAAAAAAAACCATCGCCCCCACCTGCTTTCAAAACGTGCATACTCATTGGTTCATACCCTTTTTCCATAGGTACCTATAGACTCTTAAGTATCCCTATACCAACTTTTTTGCATAAATCAAAACGATTACCTTACACCGCAGTAAAGTTCACGTTGCCTATAAACTTAGCGATATTATAAAAGTTGGTTCATGGCTGCAGCCTATCGTGTAGTGTAGTTTAAAATTGGAGTTTGAGGGCTAAAGTTGGAGCGAAACTTTGGAGTTGGAGTGCTCAATGGCGTCGTCAATTAGTAGCTCGTAAGTAGGGCTGGGAACTTGAAGAAATGGGTTTAAATACTTACACGCATATGACAGTACATACATATAAACACGCCTTTATCCCTAATGGGGAAGGCAGATCGTAAATGACCTAAACAAAGGTCGTTCCGCAACGTCTGACAAAGTTTTGAGGGTTATTTAAGATATATTTGTAGGTATATTTCTGTAGTGAAAGGTTGTCAGCCCATCGCCTAAATTGCAATATAATGAAACCCTCGTATCCCTTAACTGCTTTTTACAGCATGCCCGGGAGGAAATGCAGCTGGCAAATTATATATTTTTCTCACGCTCCCAGTCCAGCATGGAAGTATGACAGTAGATTATTGATAATCGGCCTTTGTTAAGGTTTTAAACCTCACGCAGAAGGTGTGTATAAATAAACGTAATTTTGTGTTTCATGTGGAAATTTGAATATTATCTATCACGATCACAAAACTAGCAAAAGTAAAAAGTTACCCTAATACAAACCTTTTTATTAAATAGTTAATTCATGTTTTTGTAAAACTAAAAAGTGTTATAGGTGGTACACCTATTTATTTATCAGTTTATTATACACATGATCATACATAAATCTCATCCAGCTGACCTACGGTAGTGAGAGTGCATGCATAAGTGAGGCAGATAAGGCGTGTTCAATTAAAATAAAGGTAAAATACCATAAATGTACATAATAATAAATTATTTATAAATAATAGCACATAACTAGTAAGCATATATAAAACTATGACAGTAACGAATTCATTTGGAAGAGAAAGAAAGTACTCTGCGTTTTTTTTAATACTGTTACAGGACTGTTACGCACCGTGTGCGGGAGGTACCTATTATTTATATATAACTAGAGACCCGCCCCGGCTTCGCACGGAAATTATCAGTGTTTATCTACTATATTATGCATGTATTATACATATAAACCTTCCTCTTTAACCACTGTATCCATTAAAAGAAACCGCATCAAAAACCGTTGCGTAGTTTTAAACATCTAAGCATACACAGGGATATAGGGACAGAGAAAGCGACTTTGTTTTATACTATGTAGTGATTTTGTGCTTACAAACTTCCAAATCACGGTGGCTTTCGACGCCAGTGACCGCTTATCGCAGTGACCTATTACATGCTTTCTCAAGTTGTTATGTAATACTTCACCAAAATAACGATAAACCAACATTGTTGGTAGCTACAGTTAAACTTTATAATACATACATACATACATATAATCACGCCTATATCCCTAATGGTGTAGGCAGAGCGTAAACGACCTAAACAAAGGTCGTTCCGCCACGTCTGACAAAGTTTTGCGGGTTATTCAAGATGGATTTGTACGTATATTGCTGTAGTGACAGGTTGTCAGCCCATCACCTAAATTGCAATATACTAAAACCCTCAGATCCCTTAGCTGGTTTTTACAGCATGCCCGGGAGGATATGCAGTTTGCACATTCTATGTTTTTCTCTAGCTCCCAGTCCAGCATGGAAGAAGAAGAAACTTTATAATATACAAACTATTAGATATATTTTCACAATCGGCACTCTAAAATAGTAGAAAGCTTATTTGGGTACCTATCTGATAATTACAAATCCTTTAAGATGCGTATTAAAATATATTTTTTTTTGCAATTGTAGATATTTTAATTCTATTACGTTATGTTGAATTTCAAAAACAGTGCGTTCAACCTTACAAAAGATTAAATATCTAAATTAAAAAAAATCCGAAGAGTGATATTTTTCTCATCATCAGCCCTATGACAAAGCAGTCTTGACTGGCAGTTCGCGCGTTCTCGCTTTACCACTTCAACTAACCAACATTTTGATATGTAGGATACATGTGTTGGGTATATTCGGAAGGATAGCACGACATACCTAATTATGTGAAAATGATGTACCTAAGTTGGCGGTATCAGGATTTAGTATTTTATTATTGGAAATTGTACAGTTCTCTGTGACGTCCATGCTGGACTGGGAGCGATAGAAAAACATAGAATCAGCCAGCTGCATCTCCTTTCGGGCATGCTGTAAAAACCAGCTAAAAGATTTGAGCGTTTTAGTATATTGTAATTTAGGCGATTTCGTTGACGCTCTGCCTACCCCATTAGAGATACAGGCATGATGGTGTTTGTGTGTGTGAGTTCTCCCTTAAATAACTACAATGAAATACAACTAACACGTTAAAACGTTTAAATTTGAAGCTTTTCATCTGACTTTTTATTTTTTTCTAAATCTAGACACCAAGTTCATCAAAGTAGATTTAATAATACAACTAGTTCGAAATATGGGTAGCATTACACTAGTGATCTAAGCTTTATGTTGTCAAGTTGATGTTCACGGAAACGGCTAAAATTAATTACCAACATACTAAATCCAGCTTAGGTACCCTTAAACCTGAGTTTTACTATGTGGAGTGCACCTTGAGATAGGTTAATAAACATTCGAGAATTTTAAGGTTTATTCCGTAACCCTAGTGCTACTTTGTGTCCTTTTATAAGTTTTAATATTTTTTATTAAAGAAATATACGAAAACATAGAATGTTACATATTAAGAATATTACTTGTCATATTCCGAGCTTCAATGTGTATAAGTTCAATGGCTATCACTTATCTATCTACCTATCAATCAAATCTATCTTAAATAACCCTCAAAACCCCATTAGGGATAAAGGCATGAATATATGTATTAATCTGCCTATCAAAGGATCGTAGACAGATATTTTTTATAATTTTCATTTACAAAAGTGCGCAGTAAATCGTCTATATAATATCGTCTACGTAATATCTTGCAATTTTAATACTAATACGTCATAATCAGCTTATTAGTGGCCTACTTGAAAAGTGATTGTATGATCATTATTGGACAAAGTACAAATATTAGGGTACTCAATTTCAATATTCTTATAAACGTTAAAACCTGTCACTAAAACAGCATGCTGTGTTCCGTCGGTGCGTGTGATTGCCAGTGCCATAACAGGCATCTTCTGGGTGACCTCTGTTTCATCCCTGACCTAGTGTCTAGAGTCAAGAGCAAACCCATTTCTAACAAAAATATAAGATACATTTTTCAAATTTTAATAAAAATCTCTATGAAAGAATGTTAAAAAGATCTACGATTATAACGATTTACCTACGATACGTTATTTTTAATAAAAGAGAAGATTCATTGTGTGGTAATAATCCGCTTTGATTCTGAACAGAACCCTTTTCCCGCCAAAAGTATACAAGAAAGTAATTTTCCTCATGATAATAAAAATCTATTATCCCAACTATGCGAAGAACTAAAGCCTTATAATCGAGATTGTTTGGGCGGGGGGCGCAGGGCGGGCGGGGTGAACGACCTCGCTAATAACTTCCGCCCACCTGCTTTACTCTAGTCGTTACCCAGACTTTAGGTTCCATGATAAAGCGCTTTTTAGTCTGTGAGAAATGACTTTAGCTGACACGTTCTAACTATAACTGAGCCGATTAGAGACACCTGGATTTGGGAATCGGGTCAGAATAGAGCCTGTTTGAGCTTTGCCTTATATAATGTATTTGCATGTGTTTCAATACCGACTCATTTTAATTATTTAGTTAAATACAAAATAAAACAACAATAACAAGAATAGGTATTTTGTCAATTGTATTTTTTTAAATTCTATGTTGGCCTGGGAGTGAAAGAAAAACATAGAATGTGGCAGCTGCAATGCCTCCCGGGCATGCTGTAAAACCAGCTAAGGGATCCAAGGGTTTCAGTATATTGTAATTTAGGCGATGGGCTGACAACCTGTCACTACAGCAATATAACTACAGATCTATCTTAAATAAGCCTCAAAACTTTGTCAGACGTGGCGGAACGACTTTTGTTTATTTACGCTCTGCCTATCCTATTAGGGATAATGGCGTGACCATATATATATATATAGACTGTGCTTAGTAACTTAATCATAGTTGGAATTTGGGGGACGATGGGAATGGAGTCTGAGTCCTGGAATTTTGCCAAGTACTCATGGCACTGCTGGCACACTGCTGCAGACCCTGAATAGTATGGCTTTGAGGTTATCTCCGCCATTTCGACCTATAATTGAATTATCTTAATATAGCTTAAGTTATATATACGCAGTTAAATTTAAAATAAATCGGTAGGTAAACTTTCAAAATACATAAAACATTATACTTATTTGCACTTCAATTCTAAAAAAATTTATAACTCTTTTTATAGATAATCCGCAAGCGACTACTTAAGGTAAATAATGGTGCTATAAATTTTAAACTTTCATTGTGAAAATTCAAAATACAGAAGTCTATCTTGTTATAACAACAACTTTACCTCTGTCCATATCTTTGAACTTTCAGCCAAGGGGGCACAAGATGTCATACGTCGAACTTCAAAGTATTTTCGCTTCAGTACACATACTTTGTATTGTCAACTTTGCAAGACAGAAACAACCGCAGGGCAACCTCTTTTATGTTTTGTTTTTGTCAATAGCTTTGCAACATGATTTGATAATATTTGCGATGTCACTAATTCAAAGCTATTTAGGTCTTAGCTGCATAATTTTAAGTCCCCTATGACTTCACCCATGTTTTTTTATTTTCCCTTTGGTAATCATGTAAAAAGAAACCTGTTAATTTCATTATATTATATTTTAATATTTTGTAACATTAAGGGTGCTTAATCTAAACAAAGAAAATTATGTGCGCCCAGTGGTCCGCCTGAAGTGCGGTAGCTTCTACATAAATTAATCTGTATTTTCCCAGACAGTATTTAAAATTGACATTGATACTTCAAGCAGAAATATAAATGCTAGCTCCTTTATTAAATCATTGAACACCATTATTAGATTCGCCGTGAACAAAGCGAACGAGACATGCACAGCAAATGAAGTTATGCAAATTAGTTTCCAAATTCAATAACTCTATTGAAACTGCGAACCGAAATTAATACACCTAAAACAATAAATCAATAGCGTATGATTGCGCTTCTATGAACTAGTGGAGAAATTGGGGCCAGACAAGCAGCGGAAAGAAGATCTTTAAATCTTAAAAATAAATATGACCTCGCGATGACGACTGGTGTGACCAAGCCAAAAGTCAGTTCAAAAAAGATACGAGCTTCGACCAAATCCTATACAATGACAATAAGAATAAAATACGAAAGTCCTAACCAGTCCAAGAAAACAAAAAACGTTCATCTGAAAATTCTAGAAGGAAATAAAAAACGGCTCTCATATTTCTTTCTCATATTATTTGTAAATAATACTAAACCTTCGTATTTATAGAAGCTTGAACCACAAACTTTGTAGAATGCTTAAGAAATATTTCCCGACTTTCGCTCATTTCCGTGCTTCAGTCTTAGATTCAATTCAGCGACCTAGTTTGGCCTGCAATACGATTCCAATACTTGAGCGCCTACAGCAATGCAATGCAGATTACTTTCCCTACCTCACGCGAATACAACTATTATTCCAATAGGTCCAAAGAACAGAATCGCATGGTAAGCTTGGTGAGATAATATTGGATTGACTGAAGTTATCCGGTTGGTGAAGAGATGAAGTAAATTGTTGGAATATTGCTCGAGATGCATTTTTCGCAATCAGACGGAAAAGCTGTAACAAGATCTGATGTCAGATCCTAGCATACCATGACGAATGTAGTTTATGTAACAATTTATGAAAACAGAATAAGCGAAGGAAATGAACCATGGAATAAAAAAAGTTTCTCTAATGACCGTGAAGAAAAAAATACATCGGAAGAATGCAAGAGCTTTTATCGCAATGCAAACGACATTGTTACGGTAAATTATTACAAGAATTGAATTGGTTGCCGAAGAAAATCATGAGAAAGTCGTTAGGGGTTCGGATTTACACAGAACCGAAATGTAAATGAAGGCAAATGGTGTAATTTCCACATGAGCTGTGAAAAATACTAGCTATTTCACACGCAAGTTGCAATTGTTCCGGTGTAGCGCGGATCTAAGGATTTTTTGTTGGAAGTACGACTTTATAAGTAAGCGTAACACATAGTTACGAAACGTTTGTTTCTACAGTTAATTTATGATTATATTATGAGAGCCAGGTTAGTAGTAAACCTAGATTTGAATCACGTCATATAGTATTCAAAAAAATCTTTCTATATCAATTACCTACTTCAGTTATTGTTTTGCATTCTTTTCAAATGTGTCCCATATTTCTGCGGCAATTTTATTTTTTGAAAATCTCTATACTAGAATCTGCAGTCACTCGTAGTTCAATTTTATTTTCGATTTGCTCGCCATTCGTAAACGTTAGATTGGATTTGAACAATTCACAGCCGAATTCACGCCATGTTTTTGAGCCCTCAATCTGTCCTCCAAACCGCGATTTTTTATCAATTGATTGGTTTCGATTCGGCAGTTTCGTGGTTTTCGTACAATTGCTATTTGACGACGTACAATTTTTGGTACCGTTGTTTGATAATTTAGAAATTTACAGTTTTGTTTCGGTCATAAATCTACGGAATCATCGTTAGATTTTTTTTGTTTGTGATACAAATTGTGTACCTATTTACAAACACCTAATTAAAAATAAAAAAATATGTGAGAGAAACACATTTTCACTAACGTTGACCTGGAAATAGAAGTCACATTAACACTAGCATTAAATATAGAAAAACCAGGAAAAACGAGAAACAATGTTTTATTTCTGCTACATGAGGATTAATTTAACCTACTTTTGATCTTGGTTTATGTTTACGACAAGTATCTACTGTGCATGATTCAACTAGTTTACATTATTAAAAAAAAACACTTGTGGGGTGGTTCTGTTCTAATCAGAGCCATATGCTTACGATCCGGCGGTCCGGAGTTCGATTCCCAGGGAGGGAACACAAAGTTGATATTTGTAAATTTATCACTTTGTGAGGTTTGACATTGCAGATTGAATCACCTGATTGTCCGAAAAAAAAAATGTTTCAGTGCTTCGGCGGACACGTTAAGCCATCGGTCCCGGTCACTGTCTTTGATAGTGGTCGTTGCTCAAACCATGTCAGAGGCCTAATAGCTGCGCTACTAGGCGGTTCGAAAACTCTAACCCCAGGGTTCATCGAATCATTCGACTCGAGAATCCACTTGCTAAGAAGAAGGTTCTGATATTCTACGTTTAAGTTCAGGTTTTCTACATGCCTATAGCAGCATGTGTGGTCCGGACATAGACCGATAACAAAGCAAGGTAATTACGAAATAACAAGCACAACACGCTAAGCGAATGCACGCTTGCCGCTCCGACGCATAATGCGGTCCCATAGAAATCTGTGACAGTGGAGCAGAATCGTTTAAGGCCTGAGATGAGCTGGTTTGTTAGGTTATGATTGCATGTGAAATAGTATTCAGGCTTATTTTAAGCCTGCATTAGTTCTTAATTTAGTTCAATGTTTGATGCTCCGTTCCCATTCTCACTATTTGCGTCTGTGTTTTCGATTGCAAAATTAGAGTAAATACTGAACCAGCATCTTTTGGGTGAACTAGCACCATTGTCGACTATGTGTCCGTCGTCCCTGGCCTAGACTAGAGTCGACAGTACACCGATTGATACAAAAAAAAACGAATACGCCCCAATCATCCCTTTTCAGTTTTGTAGGTAAATAATCCCAACAAAATATTATTTAAAGAACCGTTAGCTAATATTGTGTTTTGCAACAGTACCGTGGCTAACAAATAGTTCTAGTTAAATTGTATCGTAACTGAAATGAGTAAGTAATAAATTCTAACACTAAACAGTTGAATTACATTACCGAAACACAATAGTGTGGAGTGAATGAGCTTAATGAATAAGTAAAGGTGCCGGCACACTACGTCGGAGACGTGGATTGGCGCCATTTGCGTTGCATTGCCTGCTCTACGTACTTACTTACATAATGGGGTAGGAAGCGTCAATGACCTTAAAGAAAGACGTTTTTGCCACATCTGATATAATTTGAGGGTCAATTGAAGACGAGGTTTGTAAGTACTATCATATTATAATACACCCTTGTCTCCCTTACCTGTTTCCTAGAGCTGGAGCCTTATTATTTAGCATGCGGATAGAATGCTACTCTTCATTATCTGTGCGAATTTCGGTTCGAGCAATTCAAAAATACGACTTCTGGAACATTTTATGGTTATGGTTCCTTGTTCAAGGTTCTGGTTGCAGACTTGGCAATGGAAATCAAAGTCTTCATCTTCGCGAAATGCCTCTAGCTTGTTCTATGTGCACTTTATACCCACGCGTTTTGCTAGGCGCCAGGTGAAATACGCAATGCCGGCTTGCTCATGAATGTAAGATTGTTAATCTTCTGGCTGTCATTTTGCTTATTCTATAAGCCGATTAGCATGATCCTGGGACAAAGACGTTATTGTATTTGTCTATTTTGAAATGAGCGTCTATAATTTCCAACACCACACAAAAGTTGTAGTCCAAAACTGCTTAAAGGTACAACACTTCAACTGATACCCACTTCAGTTTTTTTTTCTGACACCAATTTTCATTTTTTTATTTATTACTATCACTGACCGGTTGGGTCCCAAATTCATATTAGGTAACACATTTTTGAAAATTCGAAAGAAAATACATGTATTGCGTTGTGTATATTCCTTTTACTTGTTTACCACCTATAAAATGCTTTTCAAAACAAAGTACCCACGTATGTTATACATATAGGCTGCAATTACCTAAAAAGGGCACGGTATGGGCGTATATTCACTCTCACTTTAACATACTTCCGGGACCCACTCATTTGTACCTTGGTTATACCTTCGTATGTAATATTGTTCTACATTTGCTTTGTTCTATGGTCCATTAGTTTCATCTACAATATGGAATCTAGGTCAAAGTCGTTCTATTAAGGCATGATTCGAGTTGCGGCGTTGTAAAGTAATTTTCACCTACAAATATGGGCTTAGAATGCTCTTAGCTGATTACCTTTATGATGATGGCTCCATATATAGGTATGTGAGAACTGGATGGCTGTATTCAATTATTTTCTATACAGGGTGTAACAGAAAATTGGTACATTAAAAATAGTGGCATTCCCGAATCCCCATGCACTCCTAGTAAGAATCGAGGGCATTGCTTTGCAGTTTGCGTTTGTATCTCTGCCGCGAAGTTCTGGTAAAATATTTGATTCACCTCACCTATCAACTGACAGTTTTTGAAATTTTGGAGGAATTGATTGTCTTCATCATTTAGCTACCCTTTCCATCACACCTTATAATTTATGTTACTTACGAAAAAGAAACGTTTGCAAAGCTTACAATCGTATCTCACATTTGAATATCATCTTATCAAGTTGCCTAAGAGTAACAACACAGATGTTGCAACCTGCCCTGTTTTATTCATAAGACATCGTAATATCAGTGTAAACAGCACAACTTGGTTTTGTTTTGTTAAGGGTCTACCCTGGGTTAAGTGGCGTCGTCATCAGTCAAAAATCATAATTCACTGTAAACACAATCAATCGATAATCCGGTAGATCAGATTGAGGTTAAAGCAATGAAGGTAATTTAGAACCTCATAAACTTGCAACTTATAGTTCGTTGTAGTTGCTGATAGAAAATTTGCGAAAAACGGCCACTTTTAGCACTTTTGCTATCTGTTACTGCCGTGAACACTGGATTACACTACACTTTTTTCTTTCACCCAAAGGTTGCCTGGAAGAAATTGCTACCTTAGCAATAAGGCCGCCTATGTTGTACTTGTCTTTTGCTGTTATCTGTGTTGTGTTGTATGTTGTATTATTACGTGCAATAAAGTATTTTTATGTTATGTTATGATTATTAATTTATAGTGCTTAAAATAAACCTAACCTTCAATTGCTTTTTCGGTGAGTTTTAAGTTTTTAAACTGATGAGGGCGCTGGCGTGCACCGGGGATCCCCTAATGCAACACTGCTTGGTGTATATTTATTTGCCTTCCAGCGAAATTACTCCCAGTTTTACCCGAACACGCGCGAAGCAAGTAAAACATGGTGGTAGAAAACACTACGTAATTGAAATGTAATGTGGGACATTAAAGCCTGCCTGTGGGCATTATTTGTGCTATTTACGAGATTGTAGTTCGTTGCTTCCGGGCTGAACTGGGAACTGTAAAAGCATACTTATAAAAGAAATCAGCTTGACAGCAAGGATATATAAGAGTTTCAAGACTATGTTTTGATTGTACATGGTTTTTATAGACGTAGTTGGCGTTACTCTGATCGCCCTAATTCCGGTTAGGGTCCAGATGGCTGACTGACTAGCTTGACAAGCCTCCATGAGTGCAAACATTTTTTTTGTCGTTTGCGGAAAAATGTCTTATAGCTCTGCCTACCCCATGAGGCTGAGAGGCGTGCCTGTATGTATTATTGAATTTCAAAATTTCTTTGTAGCATTTTGGTGACTTCGGAAACTGTGTTAAAGGCCGACAATGTGTGTCATCTAACGGTATCCATCGTGGACAACCTGTTACATACTTGCCTCAGGCACGCTTTTTCTGTTAATACTTACTCGTATGTGTATGTAAATTTAATGGCGGGTCATGAAACTAGGTAATTTCCTTTTTAGTGCTAAGTACTTCAAGTTCACTTAGAGTATTGTTAGAATATTCCTTTTTTACCACGTTGAATGCCTAATAACGTCAAGACAGAAGAAGACCCCAAAAGATATGGCGTGATAAGTTGGATGCCCGGGATAAAAATTGCACAAGATCCAAGTGGAAACAAAGACCTCCTCCCTTTGCCCAGCAGTGGGATAAACCAGGCTAAAAAGAAGAAGAAACTAAGTAGCCAAAGGCTTTTCTGTGGTTATACAATGGGTTACTAAACCGCCTAACTTAGATACAAACGGACAGAATACAAACTCATTCAGCGGTAGTTGCGGGAATTCGATTTCGATTCTGCAAATCCGAATTTCGAACGAGCTGTTCGATTTTCTAACTTTTAATTCGCTCACCAACTTTTGTGTTACAAATTGATTCTTGTTCTTTTGTTTAGATTTAAATTTGGAATAGAAGTTGGTTCAGAAATGTTTCCTTTTCCTCTCTCGTTTCGTTCATAGCGCTTTTATAGAGTTTGTAGTACGTGAGAATTTAAAAAATCATTCACACTATCGTGCGTGCGAACGAATTGTTTCTTTATTATGTGTGACGTATTTAAACTCGGTAGCTCAGTTGGTTAGAGCATCGGCATGGTACGCTGGTGGTCGTAGGTTTAGAACCCATACTCGTTTCAATTTTCCGTTTTCTTCATTTTCATGCTTAATACAGTGATGTGTATAGTAAGAACCATAATTCATAGACAAGATAGACTGTAGTATTTTGATTTTCCCTCTCCCATATCAGTTTCGTAAGCTCATAATGGCATTCAGGAGGAGCGGCGGTGCATGCAAAATTAGCACTGCTGCATTTTTGTGCAGCACAACGATGCAATTCCGAGTTGAGCCGCTTTGTGAGGGAGAATGCTCCTATTCACTATTGTAGAGTTTTGAATGACGCCAGAATCTGCTAAAGTGGTTTATTATGAAACGTTTTTGATGTTTTTTTTTCTTAATTTTTTTATTTGATTTTCTAAAACTAAAGCATTCGTATAGAAATTATAAATACGAATGTTTATTTTTTCGGAATGAACGTTTACATTACAGCCCTTGTAACGTTCTATTTGAAGGTTCACGCTAAGAGGTTCATAGCGAACAGTTATCGATCACAATAGCGATCTATTCACATGTCAGCGTGCGCACGCGCAAATGTTGCAATACATTTCAACGCGCAAATAACAAGCGCATTCTTAGTACGCAATTGCGTCACGCTTTTGTTAATGGACCAGGAATCGTATTTTTGAACGGCTTGAAAGCTAAGGCGTATACGAAAGTGTAAAAGTAACTGCACTGTCCCGCATAATATTAGCAAACTACTCCTTTACCCAAAGGTGGCCTGGCAAAAATTTCTACCCTAGCAATACGGCCGCCTAATTGTACTCTGTTTGTTCCTGTACAATGTGTTGTTTATGTGCAATAAATAATATTTGTTTTGTATTGTACGAAAGTGTACCATTCGCATGCGATTTCCATACAAATTGGCATGCGAAAGTTGATCTTTCGTATTCGAATTTGATTCGAGCGATTCAATAATACGGCTGCTTAAGATACTCATATTTCAGTTGATAGTGGAAGTGTCCAACACATTTTCAAAGAACGTACATAATAGCATCACTGTGATATGAATGAAGAAGTGCCAGCATATAAAGAAGAAATGTGTCTCTAAGTTACATACAATAATGGTCGTTACTCAAACCATGTCAGAGGCCTGATAGTTGTGCTACTAGGCGGTTTTAAAACTCTGACACTAGGGTTCATCGGGTTGATAGACTCGATACCCACTCGACAGAAGAAGAAGAAGTTACATACATATATATAATGACGCCTTTATCCCTAATGGGGTAGGCAGAGCGTAAACGACTTAAACAAAGGTCGTTCTGCCACGTCTGACAAAGTTTTGAGGGTTATTTTAAATAGACTTTAGGTATATTGCTGAAATTGTGATTCAACAACATACCTTCTAACCTAAGCTTTAAACATTAAATAACTTTGGATTCGCTGGAATAGAAAAAATGTATATTATAGTCGTGTAGACATACCTAAAGTGCTACTTGTAAAAAAAAAAAAAATGCGAGGACTACCATCTAAATAGTACTTCTAGCTAGCCAAATTAAACCTAGCTCTAGCAAATTAGCAAATGTCTTTCTGATCCATTTACCTCTTAATGGCACTATAGAACCGAAGTTCTTTTGTGTTCTTATCTATCGGGTGAATAGTGTACTTGAAGGTCGGATACATGGTGTACGAAAACAATAGCTAATCTCCTTCAGCAACCGGTTATTAGCTCAGTTTGTAAACAATGAGGTTTGTTTATAATAATAGGTTAGCGATGTGTACATGTAATGGAGTTTAGACACTACAAAATGTGATGCGAGATTTGATTAAAAATATACATACCAAGATGAAGTTAAGTACATATAATATGAAACTAGCGACCCGCCCCGGCTTCGCATGGAAATTATAAGTGTTTCTCTACTATATTATGCATGTATTATACATTTAAACCTTCTTCTTGAATCACTCTATCCATTAATAGAAACCTCATCAAAATCCGTTGCGTAGTTTTAAAGATCTAAGCATACATAGGGATTTAGGGACAGAGAAAGGGACTTTGTTTTATACTATAGTGATACGCTAACTGTCAAAGACCTTAGAAGAGGGTGTACAAAGCTTTGTCCCAGTTTTTATATTAATTCAACAAAATCAGTAGAAAAGTAGGTAAATAAAAAACAAACAGATCTGTCAAAAACACCTTAAAAACCGCGCGAAGAAAAATAACGAAAATATATAGAAAACAGAAATCAATTGACGGAGAGGACGGTTTAAAAACCGAGAGAATATTTTTGAATTCAGAAGTCAATTGGCGGAGGGAAAACAACGGACAGTTGGTAAACAAGCGACTGAAAAAACACCGAGCTGATTGAAGATTGCAGCACTCATTTTGATGGTCCAATGAGCATAATCACGGGACGGGAAGAGCCCTCCCTTGATTTTAACGGGTTTTTCTATAGTGCTCCAAAAAATTGTAACAAAGAACTTACAAATTTCTCTAGTCTAGTTGGTATTTGTATAGTTAATAACATTTAATATACATATTTCATATCAGGTAAGATTTGTGACTAAGGAAATCTAATACGTTCAAAGTTATTTATTTATTGAAAATATTTTTTGGTTCGTTGTGGAACTATTCTTTATTTTGATGTCCAACTTCAAGAAGGAAATTTCATTTATTTAATTATCCCGGCTTGTTTATTATTCTACTTATTTTGGTCCCAGCTATACCTTTAGCCCAGATAAATTACAAAGGACGGAACATGACAGGAAAAGTCTTTTTTTAACTATCAAAAGAATTTCATGAAATTCTGATACAAACCTAACATAAACACTCATAGAGAATATTATTAAAGCTGTAAAAATACTCAGGTAGATTGCAGAAACGCTAGCAGAATCTACGGGGACATTATTCAACCGTTGCCCCCATTTTCAATAACGCAAAGATAGAATCTATGTGGACTCCCACACCGTCTACAATAAAATCATGTCGACATGAAATAGCGCCAGTTACCTTATCAGAAACACTCATCTACACGAAAAGGGGTGAATGTCTTACTCGATAAGAATATCAAACCATTCTTGCTGAGCAAACGGCTTGCCATTATAAGCCAAAAGCCACGATGGGTATTATTTAAGACCTCAGACAAAACATTGTCTAGATAAGTCCAGATAATTCCGTGGGGAGATTCTGAAACGAGCTGGGCTTCGTGAGTTTCGTGACACACTTCAACGTCATTCAGAGTGAATGTAATGTAAGAATAATGCTTCCATTTGGAACTCGAAGCCGCCTTTATCTGGAGGAGTGAATGTTAGCAATATCGCTACATCTTGCACGTAACAATGGTGCCGCATCACACCCTCCTTTCACAGGAATAAAGAACCTTACAGAGGTAAAGCTCCACATTACTTGGCTGAGGTAGCACCAACACGACTAAAGAAATGTGGCAGAACGCTGTCACTCACAAATGTGCAGGTGTGATGGCGTGTACACGACAGGCCGACATGCACACTGTGTCGTGTTTCCATGACAAAATGTCTATCACAGCGCGATTGTATGAGCTTTCTCTCTGTATGGTTATTCATTCTTGTGCCCCTATTATCACGAGTTCACCGCCTCTAGTTGTGTATTATGATAACGGCGAACAAAGCCCGCGTTCACGGCTTTCGTGTCGAAGTTCCATTTCCAATTTCAATTCAAACTGTCAACGACCACATCAGTGTGAAGAAGGGTTATTCCTTGCTTATTTGTAAGAGATGACAGATGAATGTCGGTTTTGTTTCGGTTGTCGCTTTCACAACTTGCTACACCTCTGTGTTTTTAATGAAAGTAAGTTAAAATTAAGAAAGTTGCTTAACGTCATAAGTAACACATATATAGGTACTAATATTTCGACTATAGTTATTGCTGGTAGGTAGACCACACTCTAATAAAAGCCGTTTTTGCAACGTCGTCGTCAGTCTTAATTTTGAGGGGTACCTATTTCAGATTGAATGACACTTTTCGCCTTAATTCGATATATTTACTGTCTTTCTACTGGCTTTTTTGCCATTCAGTAGAAGAGAATCTTATCACTAAATTACGAACATGATTTTCACCCTCCATGAAGAAAACTCTCGTAAAGAGTCGAAACGTTGAGGTCTAACCGAGTAGTCGTTGATTTATCAGAAAAGAATCATACATACATATAATCACGCCTTTATCCCTAATGGGGTAGGCAGAGCGTGAACAACAGAAACAAAGGTCGTTCCGCCACGACTGACAAAGTTTTGAGGGTTATTTAAGATAGATTTGTAGGTATATTGATGTAGTGACAGGTTGTCAGCCCATCGCCTAAATTGCAATATACTAAAACCCTCGAATCCCTTAGCTGGTTTTCACAGCATGCCCGGGAGGATATGCAGCTGGAACTCTTTATGTTTTTCTTCCGCTCTCAGTCCAGCATGGAAGATAGTCAGAAGAGAATCAACTGAAAAATTATCTGTTTTCATACTATTCCTAGTTCAACATGTCATTCACCGTACATCTTCACGTTTTCCGTAGAATTAATTATAGTTTTATTTCAGTGTTGGTAAACACGCTAGCCATGTACCATGGAATTGTAAACTAGTAAAGAGTACAACGTACTTACTCGCGAATGTAGTTAGGCTTATCTGTTATCTCTCGCTTTGTTTGATTCTAGATAACGTTATTAGCTTTCGTGATTACACATGCGTGAAGGGAAGGCAATTTTAATTTAGGGCACTATCTAGTCTTTACTTCCGGTATATTGCACCTTCCCGGTTTTGGCCGCCATATTAAAATTACAGCTATTCATAGATCGCGGTCGCACTCACGGCTTAGTGAGGTTTTTCCATGGGAATATGATATTATACCGGGTTAAAAAGTTGCCTATTTGACTTTTCGTTAAACTTGATGTCTATTGGTCTTTGATAAACAATAAACAAACTAGATGCACAATCACGAAGAAACCCCGACCAAAAAATGTCCGAGCCGCACTGCACATACGTATAATTATTGTTATATTTATAACATAAAAATATTCATTTAAATTTGGACCTTAACGCGTCAAAGAAAGGGTACATTATCAATAGCACTCGCACATACTATGTGGCAAAGGCCGCGAGCGAGCAAGGTGATAGATACTGAATGAAAATTCTCCCCGATTGACGTGATGGGCAGATTTTTGCCGCGCACACCTTTTGAGTGAGATTGTGCACCTAGTTAGTTTATTGTTTATCAAAGCTATTGGTAAACAAACCAAAAACAGTTTAGAGTTTTTAAGTTTATACTGAACAAATAAACTTACAGTTTGAATCTTTTTTAGCAACTCATTGATATTCTTTACCTACAATATTTCCAACTCAGGTTTAGAATAAAGGTACAGGTAAGTTTCATGTCTTTATTCGAACATGTTGTTTCTAAAATAAGTTATAGCTATTAGATATGTCAACATAATGAAATAGTAGTTTTAGTAATTCAACTGACTTGCCAACACGTATCATTTATTTTGAAATGTGTTTTTAAATAAAAAGACATGAAATTTTGTTTACCTTTATTCCAAAACTGCGTTGGAAATATTATAGATGAGAAGAGAAGTTAAACGAAACGGAATAGACCACGCCTCAATATTTAGTGCAAGGTCTGCGCATTCGGCTTAGCTATTTTTCTACTCTTTCCCATATTTACAGGGTGCTCCAATAGCAATGCGAATGTGCTCCGAAGCAATTTACTTTCCATCACAAACCAATCATCGGTCCACGGTCGTGCCCTCACTCGCAGCAAACACTTCACCCTGTATTTACGAAAAACGTTGACTAGGTAGTGTTTTGCGCCATTTCTGGGTACATACCTATTAAAAAAAACCAGTACCCTCGTTCAATCACCTAGATTAGGTAGCGGACCCCGTGAGATACGGGATAAGGCTAGGGAGATGATGATGACCTATTAAAAAATATATTTAATCTTATGAAGCATGAAGCATAATATTTATAAATGCTTTAAAATTTGAAAGAATTGATGATTATACTTTCATCATAGAAAGATAGTTGACAGTTCATAATATAAGTTGTACCTATGCAAAAAAATATTTTTTTTACAAGCTGTCGGATATTTTATAATAACCAAAAATATTTTATTTCAATTTACTACTGCCATAATATCAACATCGTTCAGGCATTAAAACTAGTATAGTTAAACACATAAATAAAGACAATTAGATATCCTATATGTAATAATTATTACTTATTTCACGAGGGATACCTCATTAGGGATAAAGGCGTGATTATTTGTATGTATGTATTTCACGAGTAAAGTTAACTCGTAACATTTCCAGCGGATATTGAATGAAAATACAACAGAGATGCAACGGTGAGACAAGTTTTTCAATAAGTGAATGGAGGGACATTTGCCAAATGAAATACGATGTTACGTGGACGAAATGTAACAGCATTCTGTGGCTCTCCTTTTACAGACAGTGTCTAAAATAAACGTGGCTAAATATAAAGCTGGATTCCGAAAGTAGAATGGGCTGTTCGACGGATTTAGGAACAAATTTGTGTTATTGTGGGTATTGTAAACTTACTTCTACGTTGGATTTTATTTTGAGATCGAAAAACAGAGAATTAAGTGTACCCCTGAGCAGGTTTTCTATCTGGGCTGAGGTTTATCTTTAGGTGTTTTACAATATAGGAAATGGTCTGATCCACCACTACAATATTCAGGTCTATCTGAAAATCACTACATAGTATAAAACAAAGTCGCTTTTTCTGTCCCTATATCCATAGGGATATAGGGACAGAAAAAGCGACATGCATAAATCTTTAAAACTACGCAACTGACTTTTTGCGGTTTCTTATAAGGGATAGAATGATTCAAGAGGAAGGTTTATATGTATAATACATGCATAATATAGTAGAGAAACACTGATAATTTCCGTGCGAAGCCAGGGCGGGTCGCTAGTACTTAATAAAGAAGATAAAGAAAAAAATATTTATTATATCACTCTTCCGCGAAAGATCTGTGCAGAACAGTGGGCTTACACCTGGTGGAAATATAATTCTAATTTAATTTCATGACAAAAGCCGAAACGTGACCTAAGGGCAAAAATAATAAAATTCCAAATATTTTTACTTGTGTTCTTTTTCAACTTGCTCTTAAGGCAGCAACACACAGGCGTCACTTACTGCGTGCAAGATTGCGCTCAACACGATGTCAATGCTTTTTGCATTACCTACAATACACATGCGTTACCTTACGGACTACGCGCGCGTAGTAATGAATTCTACGTCGGCGCATCCTTCTGCCAGTATGCACGCGTAGAGCGTAAAGTGACGCATGTATTTTATAGGCAATGCAAAAAGCATTTACAGCGAGTTGAGCGCAACCTTGCGCGCAGTAAGTGACGCCTGTGTGTTGCTGCACTAAGCCTCTGAAAAAATAAAAACATAACGAAAGCAAAAAGCAATCGTAACATAGAATATACTAACATGATACAGTTTATTAAGATATATCACGATTTTGTAGATCTTTAATCATCATTATCAAACCATTTGTCAAGATCTGGCCGTCTCTTCTTGCGTAGGTAACTTGGAACGTTTTCTCGTGAGTTTTTCCCTATTCGTCGGTATAATCGTTATACAAAAGAATACAACGTGTGTAATAAAGTGTTTCATGTGTATAATATTCGCACACAATACATTCTATAAAACCGCGAAAATACGGCAAAAAACAAAAGTCATAAGGAACACTAGGTGTAAGGCACAGCGTCCCGCAAACTAATAGGGGTTGCTCAGTCAACGAAACTGAACAACTTTCACTAGGAAATTCGTTTAAGTGATAAAAAAAATACCTTCCCATACAAAATGGCCTCGATCAGACAATATTGTATGGAAAACCTTTTTTTTTTATTTCAAGCTAAAAATATACTGCTGATAGTTGTTCAATTTCGTTGACTGAGCAACTTCTATCAGTTTGCGGGACGCTGTCCCTTACACCCGGTACAAGTAATAATAGGTTTTCTTGGTAAGCCATGGCAAAGGCATTAAGAATGAGTATTTTTTGTTAATAAACTAAATTAGGCAGTTCAATACATACCTATATGGATATGGCTACTACAACATAGTTAAAATTTCTTTGGTACGCCTTTGTCTTTTCACAAAGGCTGCCTAATTACAGAAGACTTGTACCAGACATGCGGAACAGAAGTAGATGACATAGTACATACGGAGACGCTTAAATTTCGTATGAGCTCTTACGATACGGGTACCATGCATGCATGCATAATACCTAATGTAATAATTTTTATCTACAGTAATATTATAAAGAGGAACGATCTGTATTTTTCTGCGTGTGAGTGTGTATGTTTGTAACCAATGAACTCAAAAACTGCTGGGCTGATTTCAAAAATTCTTTGAATATTGGAAATCTACGTTGACTCTTAGTAACATAGACAACTTTTTACCGCGGGAAATTATCTAATTCTCATGGGAAATCTCATCAAGTAAGCCGCAGGTGAAATTGCGGCTTTAAAGGCTTGTTTGAAACTAAAGAAACAACCGACTACACTTTGATCGTGTTTTTACATTTGCAATTTTATTCCGGATTGGCGTACATACTAATTTTGTTGTAAAGCCGGTAATAGGCACAGCGAAACAAGAATGTATTTTTTTGTAAACAAGTGATAATTCCAATCGTCCATATCTTTTATCTTTGAAAAATACTTGTAGCTCCTAAATATTAGAACATGTTAAAAATTGACTATAAAAACTTTACAAACACTTTCAAATAGGAAAACAGAAAGCGTTATTAAGGAGCCAGTAATGTTTGAACGTGCCTAAAGCAGCTTATTTTCATAAACCCGCCTTTTATTTACAGCTAACATAATTACAACACTCTGTGAATAATTAACTCAATTGTTTTCACACATGTCTCTCATTATTTAGCGTTATTACGGTTGATTATCTTGTGTGTTTAGGGACTACAAAGAAGAAAATTTAAGATGAATTTGGGGGTTTTTGTCTATCAATAGAAGAGTGCTATTTTGTGTGCTTGAAATAGCGAGGGGTTTCTGTTCGCGATATCACTTGGAGAAAACTAAACTATTGTTGCGAACAACCAAAATAGGTAGGTATTTGTTGAAAATGCGGAAAACAAACAAAATAGAAAAAGTTGGTGAAGCTGCGTCTGTTAGAACAAAATGGTTTGCTAGATACCGGGTGTAAGGGACAGCGTCCTGCAAACTCATAGGGGTTGCTTAGCCAACGAAACTGAATAATAACTTTCATTTGGTTTTTTTTAGGAGATGAAAGAAAAAATCCTTCCTTTACATAATGACCACCTCGATCAAACATTTTGTATGGAAAAGCAAAATTTTATTTTCACTTACTTCCATGCTGGACTGGGAGAGATAGAAAACATAGAATGTTCCAGCTGCCCTTCCTCCCGGGCATGCTGTTGAAGTCAGCAAAAGGGACTCGAGGGTTACAGTGTATTGTAATTTAGGCGATGGGCTGACAACCTGTCACTATAGCAATACATATTACAATCTAAAATTGCCCTGATTTTTTTGTCAGACGTGGCGAAAGCGCCTTTTACGAGGCGTTAAACGCTCTGCCTACCCCGTAAGGGATAAAGGCGTGATTTATGTATGTATGTAATTTTCACTTCCTGAAAAAAAAACCTGCTTATAGTTGTTTAGTTTCGTTGACTGGGCAACCCCTATCAGTTTGCGGGACGCCATCCCTTACACCCCGTATAGATTTGATACTATTTTGTATTGGTTGTTGATACGGTACGCTCTAACAATGTAAACAATAGTGTGTAGGAAAACAACCGCTACGTAACGAGATTTACTACAAGTATAGCAATAATATCAATAGTAAGGGAACACGGATTATCGTGGTATTACAAGAACGGTCACACAAAGTGAAGCCATACACAACACTGACTGAAATCCGATACGTGCGATCCATACGATTATTTTATTCAGAGTAAAACATAGAATGTGCCAGCTGCATTTTCTCCTGGGCTGTAAAAACCAGCTAAGGGATCCGAAGGTTTCAGATTATTGCAATTTAGGCGATGGGCTGACAACCTCCCAGCAGCAGTATACCTACAAATCTATCTTAAATAACTCTGAAAACTTTGTGAGACGTGGCGGAACGACCTTTATTTTAGTCGTTTACGCTCTGCCTTCCTCATTAGGGATAAAGACGTGATTATATCTATGTATGTATTTTATTCAACGTACTCTTTTTGTACGACAAAAGTGGGTTTTATACCAAAAAAAGTTGACACGAAACTTCCTGCTCCATCAAAGAGTTCATGTTTAGATGTTATATGGGTGGACACGATTCAGCTACACCATGCGCCATTTCATAATTATGAAACAAGTCACTTTATGTTTGGCGACAGAAATAGGTCCGGCGCAGTCACATTGTGGGCGTGATTTACTGCATATTAAATTAAATAACTAACTTGTACCAGATATTCGAGCTTCTGGCGTATCCAGTTTCGATCTCAAAGTTAGTTGCTTTAACTGCCTCCGTGGTATAGTGGTCAGAGATGGGGTTACAATCCGGAGGTCCTGGGTTCGATTCCCAGGGAACGAACACAAAGTTGATATTTGTCAATTTATAATTTTGTGAGGTTTTCCCCAATTTCGTTAGGACATTGCAGGTTAAATCACCTAATTGTCCGAAAAGAAAAAGGATTACGTGCTTCGGAGGGCACGTAAAGCCGTCGGTCCCGGTCGCTGTCTTTGATAGTGGTCGTTATTCACACCATGTTAGAGGCCTAATAGCTGTGTTACTAAGCGGTTAAGAAACTCTGAGACCAGGGTTCATCGGGTCGTTTGGCTCGAGAATCCAGTCGTTAAGCAGAAGTTAGTTGCTGTAGAAATTCCCGTTTCAAAGTCCATTGATGCCACCTGCCGGGGATCGATCACTGACGTCGATCGGCTTTGAACCGGAGAATGTAGACGAAGCTGATTGTCGTTTGAAACGGCCGTAAAAGATTTTTCGAACTCCATTTCAAAGTTAATCGAACTCGATACCTTTCATCAAGTTGTTGCTTTGTACAAAATTTCCAAAGATCAAAAATACACCGCGGAAGATTTCCCGTTGTTTATTTTTACTTTATAGGTTTATGTTCAATAGATATTCGATTTCATCAGTTCCGTGTAAACATGACGATCGTGACGTCATATTAATTTGATCAAAGTGAAAACTCGGGCATTTTCCAAACTGCCGAGCTATTTGTTTCAAGTTGCTGTCAACGGTTCGACTAATGCTTCCGTCGGCTTCCAATTTTAAACTTTCGATGGAGTTTACGGGTGCGATATCGATTTATGGGCTATTCGATACTTTGAAATCGATTTCGTTCACTCGTGAATGAGCGCCGCACGTTTAGTTCATTTGCGACACCTGTTTTCTTGTAAATCTTTTAACTCACCGGAGCGGTTCAAGTTTGGAACAAAATCGTTGGTATTACGGATCTCACAAATCACGCTTCCGAAACCAATTTACTAGGTTGGTTGTGGCTTTAGAAATTTCGATACAATAAGACTGAATGTAGGCAGGTAATACTGCGAAACGATCGCGATTGGTACAGTTAGAATGAAAAGTATAACAATGATAGGATCCCACGGCTGGAGGTTAACGAACGACGCTACCGTCACGGTTGCCTGAACCCGACTGTACGTCGGTTTGCTTCTTCTCACAATCTAATTTGAACACCGAAGTAAGCAATTTGCGCCTATGTTGGATTGTGAGCAATGATAAAAAAACGAAATATGTCCTCCTTTATCCCTAATGGGGTAGGCAGAGCATAAACGACATAAACAAATGTCATGCCGCCACGTCTGACAAAGTTTTGAGGGTTATTTATGATAGATTTGTAGGTATATTGCTGTACTGACAGGTTGTCCGGACGGAAATGCAGCTGGCATTTTTTCTTGCTCCAGTCCAGCATGGAAGAACACACATTCATATCTGTACTTAATAAATCCTAGCATGTATTTGTCAGACATGGGGAATTATTAAGACTCTATCTGCCCTGTAAGGGAAATATACATGGTTTTATTTAGGTACATGATTAAATTTACCTGTTAATGTATCAATGATGTCCATCAATAAATAGGTCGAATTCCCTTTGACATGTCCATATCATCCAATTGATTACCAGCCAATAGGGAATCAGTAGTGAATTGCTCTGAATATTGAATAGGTACCTACCTACCTACCAGCTTTTCGCCCGCGGTTTCACTCGCAGCTATATGAGTTTTCCTTTTGGAATCAGTTGTTTTCCTAAAATGTTAAAATGCAACCAGCAGTTAAAGTGAGATCGCGTGAAAAAAAAAAAGTTTTCTTTTGGGGTTACTATTTTTGCCGTTAAAAGTAGCCTTTGTTATCTACGTAACCGTGACTATAATAATGATATTTCAAAATTTGGTTCATTTTAAGAAATTACTTCTTAGAAATAAACCCAAACTCACTTTCCTCTGTAATAATACCGGGTGTAAATAACAGTAATAATTCTTCCATGCTGGTCTGGGAGTGAGAGAAAAACATAGAATGTGCCAGCTGCATTTCCTCCCGGGCATGCTGTAAAAACCAGCTAAGGGATCTGAGGGTTTCAGTATATTGTAATTTAGGCGATGGGCTGACAACCTGTCACTACAGCAATATACCTACAATTCTATCTTAAATAACCCTCAAAACTTTGTCAGACGTGGCGGGATGACCTTTGTTTGGGTCGTTTACGCTCTGCCTACCCCATTAGGGATAAAGGCGTGATTATATGTATGTATGTAAATAACAGCGTCCCGAATACTGATAGGGGTTGCTTAGACAAAGAAACTGAACAAATATCAGCAGGATTATTTTTATTGGATATCAGTTTGCGGGATGTTGTCCCTTACACTCCGTATTAGTGTAGATTTAGAGTAGACTACAGTACATAATATATTATGGGTACATATACTTGATTTGCATCGTGTCAGTTTAAGTAGTTAATGCTAATGGCAATTAGATGTTAAGTGGGTAATAGTAATCAATAATCAACTAGGCCTAAACAGGTAAACATTTCGAATCAAGCTCCAAACTAGGATTAGGTCTAAATATTTATGCAGATGTTTTTATATTGGTGACCCATTTCAATACTAATAATTTTAAGATATTTGACTGATTCAGGGGATATACTCCCTGTCTGCAAAAGGGTTCATTATCCGCCAGTTATCTAGTTTTTATTTCTTTGCTTTGTTTGAAGCATCCAGGTTTGGTAGAAATTCTGACGAGACTTCTTATAACAAAATGGATTATAGAAACAGCATTCGTCCCTTACAAAATTCATGATGTGTTTTCTTGAGGCCTTACTTACACCAAATAAAACAATCTAAAAATACCTTTTCTTTTTCAGGTCACAGCAAGGACCGATAATCGGCGATCAGTGTCGGTCGGCGCGGCCGGAGTCACAGTCAACGAACGGCACTCGTATGCTGAAGGGAGAGTCCCAGCGCCTCATGGACTTCCACCATCCCCTGGAGCGACAGCCGCGCAGCGGAGGGTTGCAGCGGCATGTCAGGCCAGTCGGAAACTGCTGGAAGAGACCTTGGCTAGAGCTGGAAATGGTAAGTGGAAAGCGTATGCTAAAGGGAGAGGTACCAGCTCTATATGAATTTCCCTGGAGCGGCAACCGCGCAGTGGAGGGTTGCTGCGGCCAGTCGTAAGCTGCTGGAAGAGCTTTACCATGGCTAGAGCTGCAAATAGTAGGTGGAAAGCACGCGTATGCTGAAGGGAGGCTACCAGTGCCCCATGGTCTTTCACCGTCCCTTGGAGCGACAGAGCGTAGCGGAGCGTTGCTGCGGCATGTCAGGCCAGTCGGAAACTGCTGGAAGAAGCCTTGGCTAGAGCTGACAATTGTTACTCTATAGTAGAGAGCTTTAAGATAATATATTCATTTGACCCTTGGGCATCTTGACCTTTGACAAGAATTTAGTCGATTGATTTAATAACCTAAAAGTGTGCAGAAGGGAGTCAAAAAAAGTAAATCTTTTTCAAATATCGCTTTAATCCTACTGGCCTAAGCAGTTCGCTTAAAAATTTAAAGCGCGTTTTTTCAACGATAGCTTCCATTTTCTCATCTTCTTATTCAACTTTGTATTTATCTCGAAAAAATAATAATTATAACGAGAACATCATCTGCTCGAACAATTAAAAGAACATAACGAGGCCCTCAGCAGTAAATGTATTGTGGTCATAACTTTCATCATTGTTGCAATTGCGAATGCGATTGGTCTGCTGCCAGAGAAAGCTGAGGAAACGCTGAGAACCAACCGAGAAAGTACCAAGATTTACCAGCGCAGATATTAAATGTAACGTACAATTGCCGAGATGATTCACTTCCTAGACGAAACAACGAAATTGCACAATATAAATCTTATAATACGACTAATTTGAAGCGACACAGCTTGCCTATCGTAAATTCTATTAAGGCATACCCATCATCTAGAAACGTAATGTTGTCATAAGGAATTTAAAAGATAATCCATTGCTTATTTGTCTCAGTTATTCATTAAACCGCCCCTTCATAAATAAAATGTTCGTTGACAAAGCTAGTGAATAATTAACATAATGAGTTTTTATTCGTCTCAAAAAGTCCTTAAAATTCCGTGTCTAATGAGGAAGGAACACAAAAATAACTCACTTCCTCAAACTCAAAGTAAAGAAAACGTTTATTAATTAGTCGTGACTGTTTAGAATATTTCACGCTGTGTAAAAACTTTTATGAATCTGTGTGTGGTGGAATTTTTCTCTGAAAGAATTACATAAAATACCTTGAATTTTAACGAAGAAGTAACTAATTTTATTGAAAGAGAACTACCTACATTCCATCCCTAGTTAGCTGATTAAAACATTAATTAAATTAGATGGCAACACTGTTCCAGGAATGTCTTGGGAAATCAAGGCGTGCGGTTTTAACACTGAAAATCGAGCATGTTCTTAGCTGGCAGCCCTGTGTGCACAATTCTGCAGAAATTAAATGAGATGCACTGAAATTGTACTACGAAACGGGTTTATGCACCGTGAAATGAATTTGATAGAGTGGTCGCGACTCAGGTTACCAGGCAAATTTCATTTAAACATTTCCATTCGAATTTGTACTTACTTGCTAAAGAGATACCAAAATTATTCTACGACGAATAATTCGCAGAATCATAAAATGAGCTCGTACGTGAAGATGAGTTAAAAAGTTGCACATACTCTGACATAAAAAGAAACTCCTCATGTCCTGTCATTATGAAAGCTTCTGCATACACTCACAGGGCCTTTATGAGAATGGACAGAAAGAACAATAGGATCCCGCAGGACGCCGACTATATAGAGAACTCCGTAAAAATGTTCTACAAAAGGTGGTCTAGAATGCCTTGTTTGAATTAGACGGTACGCTTGGACAAAAGAACCACTCTGTCTATTACGCGTTGATTAGCTTGTAGCTTCCATTCCATTTCACGTTTGTTTTCCATGATGTTCAATATCAAATAGCTTGTAGTTCAAAGATTTGCTCAGATCGTAGGATGAGTTGTTCAAATTTTTTACTGAATGATTCGCCGTCAACGCCTCTTTTGTTTGGGTAACACGATAATAATACCACGAATTGCGTATATAATTATATCAATTTGTTACAGTACGTGTAAGCATAATAGTGACAATGGAAACCTTGATAAACCTAAATCTATTGTTGAAGGCCGTAGGCAGATACATTAAAAAAAAAACTCCGTAACTTCCTATCAAACACATTTGGAACAAAATTATGGGATTTCGTCACAGTGATCGTGTTTGAAGGAGTCACGATAGCACTGTTCTGCCACAAAGCGTAATGATTACAAAAGATTTGCGATCACGTTCTTCAACACAAATTGTGGCTTTAGATCGTGACAATTTTGAAAAGTCTAATATCTCCATTTTATTTTAGTTGGTTTCTCTGTTATAGTTAGAGCGTCATCATTTCGATTATTCCCTTAGGCTCTATAATACTCAACTCAATATTATAATTGTATAATGCCGAAACAATTTTTTTTATGACCTAGTTATATTTAACACATTTGAACCTAGATGCTGCTACGTGAATTCGGCTAATAGTATTCATTCTTTGACAGGAACTCCACCAACGATAGTGCAGCCGCCAAACGGCGGTTACTGGGTGGATGGGGTTGATGACAGCCCACAAGATGGAGAAGAGCACGAGCACCGCGTCCAGCCCGGCACGCCACGACAGGCGTCTAGACGACACAATATCGACACCGATGACACAGCCAAGTACTACCGACGGTTCTTCCTTGGAAAGGTTAGTTCATTATACAGTGCAGCCTTTGATAGGTGCCTGTATAGGTGATAGGTTGCCTGGCAGAAATTGCTAACCTAGCAATAAGGCCGCCTAATTGTACTCTGTTTGTTTTGTAATGTTTGTTCCTGTACAATGTGTTGTATATGTGCAATAAAGAATATTTGTATTGTATTGTATAGGTGGCTATTGATACTGGGTAGGTAAGGTAATATCAAATAACAGTCCCTGAATGATAGATATTGGGTAGATAGAGTTGATGACCGTCAAAAAAAATGCGAGGAGCCTGAGCATCGCGTCCAACACGGCACACCGTTATACTACAGGCTTAGGATAAGGATAATTCATGATGTTGTGTCAACATAGACACCGATGACACAGCAAAGTACTACCGATGGTTCTGAAGTAATGGTAATGATAATGGTTCGTAAGTTCAAAATTAATACTCCGTCACGTATGGGATCACAACAGACGCTTTCGAAGTTCTGCATTCTGCTTTTTCTTCTGTCGTGTGGGTTTTTGAGTCGGATCGATCCCATGAACCCCGGTGTCACAGTTTTGAAACCGCCTTGAATTCTGCAATATTCATACATAGCGGCAATGAATCGAGAATAATTAGCGCGGAAGGTAGAAAAACTGAGATCGCGTTATGAAAATATAAGCAGATTTACTATCATAAACATAAAAATATGATAGTAAATCTGCGGCATTACATCATCGAGATAATATTACTTATTTATAAATCCTAAAAATCCTTCATTGTGCTTTCTTCCGTTAACTTAATCTTTAATAACAGATGATCTATGATGAAAGCTATTCCCAAAATCAATGACGTGAGAAAGGACGTTGGTTTTCCCTTTAACAACTTTGATCATCCATATGGCCATATAATGCCTAGGTTAATGACGGTAAAGATATAAGGCGGTTCATAGGGTTACTGGGGATAACCAAAATTAATGTTATGGAAATTATTTAAAGACATTGATAGAGATCTCATCACTGATTGTAATTGATTCTAGCAGAATCTTGGGTTATATTTTGACCTTCTTGGTATGAAGTAATTAAACGTGCCTATAAAACAGATTAATTCTAAGCGACCTCAATTTATCTGTGAAATGTTAGACCAAAAATCACGTAAAATCTCAACAGTCAGTGAAAAAAAGTTGCGAAATAAAATAAAAAAATCCAAATCACGATTTTAGCCTACGTGATCGCTTCATACTTTCTTTTGCTCAGACAGAAAACAAAAACGCATTGCGAAACGGGTTCAATGAATGAGAAACATCTGTTTTGGCCGCATTTATTACAGAAATCATTGATAGGTATTTTGATTCCAAGTACATTACGTGTTTACCTCAGTTTAATTTTAGACTAGCAATGGTTTTTGCAGCAGTGAACAGGGAAGTCGTACGTCGCTTTTTGGTTATTGTGAAATCAAGCTTCCCGCTTCGACATTTGCGCGCCACGCTGTCTGCGGGAAGGAAATAAAACTTCAACACTTGGCAACAAATCGTTTGTAACTAAAACCAGCTCTTTTTCACCGAAGACAAACGTTTCTCCATCTACAAGCATTTCGCCTTGTAACATATTTACGACTTTGAGAGCTGGCAATGAAGCAAGGTCAAAGTTTAAAGGGCTGTATTTCTATATTCATTTTGGTGAAGTTTTAAAATTATTTTCTCTTCTATTTGATTCTCTCGACTCAACACGTTCTGGAATTTCGGCTGGTTTATAAAATTGCATTTTCGCTCGTTCGTCCACTCGATCACGCTCCCCTTGACACCATAACTTATGGATGAACATGAACTTGTCGCATCTTGCCAATATATGCATATATTTAGCGATATTTTTTTTTATTTTTTTACTACATTATCTTTCTTAAATTGGGTCACGAAATATTGCCGTTGCGTGGCGAAAGTGTTTTACATGACCTTTTTTTAAACTAACTTTTTCTCTTTGACCTCATTGACAAATCAGTTCTGTTATAATATTTCGTAGCATGTCCTTGAAATAATCATAACTAAGTATTTTATTGTTTATGGCTTTAAAATAATTGATGTTAAGTAATAATGCCTTTGAATAAACGTTCCAAACTCAAAACATTAGAGACATCTTAATTTATCATTCATCTGATTTCACAATGGTACAAGTAGTGCAGCATATATCTTATAAAGCCAAGACTACATTAGTTCAACATGGAATACCTCAGATGCTATTCCTATGGGAACAAAGAAAGAAAACAATTCTGATCTTAGATTAAGTTGGAATTTCATTGCTTTTTAAGAAGCAAGATTTTCCATTGTTTGCAGATACGAAAAATGGATAACTAGATAAATTTACATTAAAAGAACAAAATAAACCTTTATCTTTTTATTTTTTAAGTATCAAGATCGAATCGATTTTCTTAATACTTCACTAGTCAATAAATCTCTGAATATGCGTCCATGCGTTCAAGCAAGTTGATTATTTCTGTGATTTAAGCAAACAAAGCAAAGCTCATAAAAGTTTCTCGCGTATCTTTAAACCCGCTTAAGCCTATACAAAGATCATGGCCTAATCCTTACTCCATATGACATCGGCTTCGGTACAGTTACCAGCACGTGTGAACTTTCCCATACCCACGCCTACTGGGCTCACTTTTCTACTTTTTTACCTTTTTCGTGCAACCTCCAATGGTTTTAATACTTTTAATGCTTTCGACCCGTGACTATTTAGATACAGTAACGTAAATGTTTTATCTGTTACCAATTATTGAGTGACATCTTTTGAATTTTTACTCGTTTCATTTGTTTCATTGTCTTTAGATTATTTTCAATCTCATTAGAAACGTCGGGCCTAGTACTCAACCTTGTGGGAATGAAATCTCGCTCGACTTAGAAACAATGCGTTAATTAGTTTTCTACTTATGAATATGGAATTCTCGGGCTCTGCTGATATAATGTCAAACTTTACGACCAACCTTCATAAATACGAAGCCGTATCATAGACAAAGTTCCGTATACACGGACGGACATTTTATACGGTAGCAGGTCGCATAAGTGCACAGCGAGCGGAAGTTGGTAACCGCAACTGATAGCTGAGACGCCACTTTGTCTGCAACCCGGCCAATAATATGCGTCCAGTCCAACATACTTGCTGGATTCCTGGTAACTCTCATGAGCAAAACCGAGCTCTACTTTTGGACGGATAATGGTTTTTCAGTTACGCTTTCCTGACTTTTATTTTGTAGTAAATATTTGATATTCCTCTGCAAGCTTGCGGTCCTTGTGCTGAGAAAATATAGAAATGAAACAGGAATTAAAACGCTTGCCCACTAATTAAAAACGAACACGACGGTGCTGCCTATTATGGGGCGAACAGAGGCGCGACGGTGGCGCCATCAGTTTTAAATCAATTGTGCTTGAAATATAATATTTTCTATGAATATTTTACGTTCCGTGAGAATTGCAAGTAATTCTCCATTTCGAAATCCTAATTATAAGCTTAGTATTACTTTTGTTAAAAGTGGCCACTTTTTACACATTTGTAATACAAAGCTTATACCTAATATTAATTATTAAATTATGGATGATAAAATGGAAAATTAGTTGCAATTTATGAAAATATTTGAATTTCAGGCACAATTAATGTAAAACTGATGGCGCCACCGTCGTGCCACTGTTCAGCCCTTAAGGGCCCAACCACACTCATTATATGGAAAAAATCACAAGCGACAGTGGGAAAAAGCGTCTGGGCTCACCAACGCATAACCGTTTGGCTTCACGCCCAGTGAGCCAGGTCCCGTGTAGATCCGCCGATTACGACATTACCGAGCAATTTGAAACCCGCCCGTGTGTGCCTTGCTTTATCGTGCGTACAATCTTGAGACGCCTTGTTGAGAAAAATTAAAGTGTCGAGTTTGATACCTAATTTGCGTTTGCCACCGCTGTTTTGGTCAAAATTGATCCATTATGTTTCTAGAACTGGAGTTCGCGTAATTTGCGAATTGCTTTGGTGAGGTTGCGTTTCTGTTCCCACACTTTGTATGGATTGGATGTCGTTATTGTTCATTGATACTCGCCTTGGTAGCAAATTTTTATGAAGATTACTTTGAAAGAGTCATAAAACAAAAGAGGTCTTCTTTGTATTGAAATCGCTAAGATTATCTTTTGCGTTTTACTTTACAAAAATTGTATCTATATTTTGTTAAATTATTCAATTTCATCGCGCAGGACGTAATCATTACTGATGACAGAATTTCCAAAAAGTACTCACATTTTGACATAAATTATCACCTCTTCCATCACCGAAATTCTAAAGTATCTTGTGGCACATTTACATAAAATATTGCTGTCGTAACCTGCACATCAGCGTTGACGCCGGGTCATTGTTACCCATTTGAAAATCGGGTATCTGGGTATCCGGGTAGGGTTATACCCGGGTTGAAGTCATGGGGTTATCTAGATGAATGCGATGCGCTGATCTTTAAGCTGATAAATAGCTTGGATACAACCTGATGTTACCTGAAAATGGAAGTTCACATTTCCAAATTGTTTTAGAGCGACGTTAGGAAAATATAATTCCAAAGCTAACTCTAAAAAAACGTCCGGTTAAAAATAAAATGTAAGCAATTGAAAGTGCCTGTTGTGTCTTTTTTATTTGTGTTTGCAATAAATTGTTAAATAAATAATGTAACTTTTAAAGCTTTTATCTAAATCTCATTTTAGACAAAAAGCAATATACATTTTGTTAAAACATCATCAACGTAACAATCAAAACGTACAATGAACCTTAATTTCACACAGACGTTATTACTTCTAACGTAATTTAAATCAAACTATAATTAAGTTTCATAAACCTTGATTTATATGGTCTGGCGTGTCTTTATTAAACTCATGGGAAAAGGGTCTATACAGAATTCGTATTATTAAAATAATATACCATTTTAATCAAATCTTCAATAATAAATCACTTAGTTTGATAGCTCCTAAGAAATTGTCGAAAAAATCCTAATCACCCCAAACAATTTATTTTCCAATCCATTCGTTGACGAAGACAGATGTTCGCTGCTGACAAAAGAAAAGTGAGAGCAATAAGCAAATGCCTCCTTTCATAAGGCGAAATTGGTCGAGGACAATTCGTCTCAGAAGAAAATGATGGTCCCTCAGAAATGATTGCCATTTCTGCGCCCTCCTAGGCCAAATGAATCGGGCATTGATCATAATGAAATGGAACGAATGTAGGAACTGATTTCCTAAGGCAAAGATATGTGTTTGAAAGAGACAGAAGGTGTGATCCTTTATCCAAGAAATATTAGACCTGTTACGGTTGTTATACGCGAAAGGATAATTTGTTTGTTCTCATGACTGTCATATGTCATCCAAATATGATTATGATTAAAAGTATGCCAAGATGATAAACAAACAAAAGGGTTTGTTAAAAACACTAGGTTAGTACGCTAAAAACTTGAAACTAAATTAATAAAAGGGCTTAAATTTTGTATTTTTTTTCAATTTGCCGAATTTTGAAGTATAACGCAAATTACGTCGTGAACGTCATTAGTCGTGATGGTTGGCAATAACGTCGGCTTAAGTTGTAAATGATTGCTCAGAACCAGTTTATACGGCAAACGACTGAAGTTACACGAACATTAGGAAAGTTGGCAACTAATCCGCGGATGCCCCGAAGGGTCACGTTGGTAAAACTTGCTGCTGTTTATGTTGCCCTGGTACTCGTAGTTAATAATTATGTGTTCAGGATGTGTGAATATGATTGAATCTTCCGAGTATTAGGCGCGGGTATTGTTTGTGTTTCATGGTTTCCGGGTAAACGTTGAAATAATCACGTCAGTAGTTCTCAAAGTTGTATTGGCCGCATAAAATAAATATTTTCGAAAAACCTTCGAAAAAGCTTCGAACCGATTTACGAACCGGATAAGATAAAGATTTCATAAACACTCTTTGATAAAGACTTATTTAGGTACCAATGCGTAACTTATTGTCATGTTAGTTTGGCATACCTAATTACTTGTGCGAAAAGCTCTTGTTTTGATAACGCTTAAGTAACATTTTGACCTCCCAAACAATCATCTATTTTCACTTAAGATAGCGGGCCTCCAAAGATTCGAAGATTCCATCTCAGATGACGTGATCCATCAGCGTTCGTTCGTTCGAAAGAGGCATTAACCCCTCGTCCCTTAAATTACCATCTTTAGCTTTCAATTTGCTTCTTTGTGGCGCGATGAAAAAGGACAAGCAATAAAATTGGGGTATTTTGGATATAAAATTAGGGTTCATATTTTGGATAACGCCTAAAGGCTTGTCATTCTAAAGAATGACAAGGCGATAATGGCGACGGCTGATTACAAATCGCGTTGATTGCACATGGCTTGAGATTTTTGATGTGAAAATTATTTGGCTGGTTATGAAAAAGGATCAGTCAAGTGCATAATTGCCAATTAATGCAGTTGCTATAAATAATTTCTTCCATGCTGGACTGGGAGAGATAGAAAAACATAGAATGTTCCAGCTGCCCTTCCTCCCGGGCATGCAGTAGAAGTCAGCAAAAGGGACTCGAGGGTTACAGTGTATTGTAATTTAGGCGATGGGCTGACAACCTGTCACTATAGCAATACACATTACAATCTAAAATTGCCCTCAATTTTTGTCAAACGTGGCGAAAACGCCTTTTACAAGGAGTTTGACGCTCTGCCTACCCCGTAAGGGATAAAGGCGTGATTTTATGTATGTATGTATGTATGCTATAAATAATTTTACATAAATTGTTGGTTGGTTCCGTATTTTGTCGATAGATCTATCAAGAGTGACTCGAAGCGAATGACTGGTTTACCAGTTTGGCAGACCAAAGCAAAATCGAAGCAAAATTCGTTTCTAAATAAGCAATCCAGAACGTGCTTGAAATCTTACACGCTCATTAGCAAATATCTCGCACCACTAGACAAACTGCTTGAATCAAAATAATTGGCGAAGTGCAGTAATGACTTCCTGGCAGCATCGCGTGGAGGAAGTGGGCTGTACTCCAGCAAACTCCTGTTCTTCTGGTCGTTGATGTTCAGGTCACGTATGGCTGAGGCTTTAAACACAGCATAGACAGAATACACTTGATAATGTGCAATCAATGACTACAGTCAGCTGGATTGGTGCCATTTTATTCCACGCGAAGAGGTTGGAAAAGAAATTGAAATGTCTTTTGTTATCGGATAAAATTATATTTTGTATTCATTTTATAAACCTTCAGCACATGTTTTTTATGCGAAAATATTTAACAGACCATTGTGTAGTACATGTACCTACAAGTATTACCAATTTTATCTAAACATGCATCAAGATGCCATTGTTTACTGGAAAACATACCAGCACAATAGGGAATCCTTCAGAAAGGTTGAGTCTGAGAAAAAAGGGACTTGCAAGGTTGACGTAACAATTTATGTGGCTATTTGTTATCACCATGTTAATTAGAAGACCCCTTTGTTCGTTTTAAAGATTTACTGGTTTCATTTTAACATTTTTTTACAAAAACTTGGCTATGGAAGGTAATGTATGTTGATGACTGTATAGTTCCTCTTGTAACTCGGAAAGAATACGCTACCGGTTTTATACATGCTCCGTTGTATCATAATAATGATGTAATGCGTTATCTTCTGTATCTAGTGAGTCAGTTATTTATATGAGCCTTCAGTTAGCTAAGTTAACAGAGCAAAGCGAGTACCTCATTTTGTTGCCATTGAACTTTAATTCCTCGTTGGGTATACTGTCTAAAGAAGATCTTATATTTACTCGATTAAGATGTTGAATGCCTTATTTCCAAATGACTGCATTGTCATCACTAGGATTCATGTTTACGTGATAATTTATGCATCCTACAGTTTTTGTCACTTTACTAATAAGGAAGTGTCAAAGTTTATCGTGTTCAGCAGCTAGTGCTGCGCAAATTACATCATCGTCTGTATCATTGCAATCTACCACACTGATTCATTCTCTAATTGCTCGCGAATCGAGTCAAATGTTAGTGGAGCAATCTTAAAATAGATTCATCTCTAATAGTCCATCGTATGTAGCCGACAGAATAAATATTGAAAATTTATGGGTCGTGCAATATGTTTCAACACTCTATTTTTAGTGTCAACGAACTCTCTTTAATATACTCTGGTGTCAAAGATTTAACACCGCCTTAAAGACATGGTCTGTATGGCGACTGTTTGTTATGATAAGTTGTGGTCATATTTTTGTTTGAAAAGCTAAGATGGAATATTTTTGAAACATTCCCTTTAAAACCAACAAATAGCGATATTACACGTAAGGTAATTACAGTTTCATAATGCTACAATTTACTTATAGAAAAACAACCGTACGGCGTAATGTCTACCGCACAAAACATAAAAAACACATTAACCTCCAAATAAAATACCTTTACTGACTTCAACGGCTATAAATACACCATTCCTATCAAATTCCACGGCATAACTCGCCACGGGTGTGACTGATTGACAATTACCAATGTTTGGATGGTCAATATTGGTTTTGTTATTTCAGTCTTTGTAGTTAGCATTTTTTCCTCCTATGTTTGCCGCTCGTGTATCACTGATGGGACAATATGGAAATTATTAACCGGGTTTATTTAAAATACATTGTTCACAACTATGAAACATGGCTCTATGAGAGTAATAAATCAAGGACCAACATGAGTTGGTAAGTATATTGTTTCCATAGTAAGCATAGATTGAATTTATACGTTTATTAACTAAAATTTAAGTGGCCGCAACTCAACAACAAGCTTCCAAACCTGCAGTCCCGCCAGGGAATTAATTTATAGAACTCCAATATACATACATGTAATCACGCCTTTATCCCTAATGGGTTCGGCAGAGCGTAAACGACCTACAAAAAGGTCGTTCTGCCACGTCTGACAAAGTTTTGAAGGTTATTTACTATATATTTGTAGGTGTATCGCTGTAGTGACGGATTGTCAGCCTATCGCCTAAATTTCAATATACAGCAACTCTCGGATCCCTTAGCATGCCCAAGAGGAAATGCAGCTGGCCCAGTCTATGTTTATCTCTCGCTCCTAGTCCAGCATGGAGGAATTTGAATTGGGACTCCAAAACTTCGACAATTTATGGGTTGTCTAAGACTCTAGATGACACCTCAAATACGAAACATACATAGTTTAGAAAAAAAAAACACTTTTTGTCGACACTATAACCTAACCGTATTATCTCTTTGTCAACAGGAGCACATCAACTTGGTTGGTCTCGATGAGAGCCTGGGCCCCGTGGTGTTGTCCCTCAAGAACGAACATGTGGCAGGCCAGGACCACACCAGAATCCTGCTCAGGCTTCGTACGGAGACTATGCATGGACTACTCAGTGAGTTTCAACATCAGCCAAAACAGTCCACTGCTGGACATGGGCCTCCCCAAAATTGGGGGTATATGCCATACTCACCACGCTTGGCAGGCGGGTTGGTGAGCGCAGTAGAAGTTTTCCATTCACAGGGAACGCTGCTGCCCGTTCCCTGGATTTATCCCTTAGTCGCCTTTTATATCACCCACGGGAAGTTCTGGGGTATTTGTAAATCCATCATGGTGTTGCTGTTTTTGATATATGTGGTTTTAATTTTAGCATAAGCCAGAGGAGACTGAGACAGAGAATGTAATATTTCAGGGAGGTATTTGGCGCAGGAATTAGGTGGAAATTTTCATTTTGCATCCCTAATAGAGAAAGAACTCTATAATATCAGACTTCCTTTTACAAAAGAGCTATTCTAGCAGTAGATAGTAAAATCCAATACAAACGTTATATCTTCACAAAGCAAATGAACACTGTTGATTTTACTATCCATATATAATATGCGATGGATTTTGCCTCTGCTTCCAATCTGTGTAATAAAACTGCTACGACAGGCAGCATGTTTCCCCTACATTGATATTGTCAGTCACAATCTGGTCACAATCACATTTCAATCAGTTAACGATTGAGCAATCGTCGTGATTCCATCAATGGCAGTTGATTCCATCAATTCAATTGACCAAATCGGACCTAATTGTGCCACAAATAAATAAAAGAGTAATCGAATTAAATTAAAGTTCTTACGTTCGCATTTTCGATTTATTGCATTAGAATAAAATATTTTTGCATTACTGACTTAAAACTAGATATGTATAAACACAAATAACAAGAAATAAATCAGAAGTTGAAAAGGATAGCTTTTTTGTCGTATAAATATTTCATAAATCTTTCAAAAAATACTATGACTGAAACGCAATTCGAAAAGCAAAACACGTACCTAGATGTTGTACATACATACATACGTATAATCACGCCTTTATCTCAAGATGTTGTACCAGTACATTTATTCAGTATAAACTTTAAATCAATCAAATATATAAACAATCTCCATCCTTCCTTCCAGGGTCAACAAGCATACAGCCATCGCCTCTCAAAATGGCGAAGATGTTGAACGAACAAGTGAACGTCGACAACTTCATGGCAGTGATGTGTCTGAATGCTTCATCCCTCATCGCGACTTACGACGAGCATGTCCTAGTGAACACCTTCAAGTTTGGAGTTCTTTACCAGAAGTATGGACAGACGACTGAAGAGGAATTGTTCGGAAACAATGAAACGTCGCCAGCTTTCGATGAGTTCTTGGAGATGTTGGGGCAGAGGATAAAGTTAAAGGATCATAAAGGTGAGCTAGATATATGTTGCAACGTTGCCTACAAATTTCAAGGAAGACAAAATGTGGAACGGTAGAAGTCCCAAAAGTCTTAATGGTACCAGAAAATGTAAATCTAATTCTTGTCGCATCATGGTAAATTTTATAGCATCATCATCATGACACCAAAACCGAATTTGCCTGATAGCAGTCAGTAGAGATCGAAACTGACATTACAGATTATGATTCACTCTTGCCTTGAACAGGGCCTAGGTTATGTATGACATTCCGGAAACAGATCAAGAAGACAGTAAATCTATTCTTTTGACCTTATTAAAATATTTCCTCATAATTTTTCCAGGCTACCGAGGCGGCCTGGACATAATGAACGGCCACACGGGCACAGAGGCCGTGTACGAGAGGTACTACGACCGGGAGATCATGTTCCACGTGGCTCCCCTCCTTCCACACACGCCTGGAGACACGCAACAGCTGCAGAGGAAGCGGCACATTGGCAACGACATCGTCACTATTGTTTTTCAGGTTAGTTTCTGGACAGCATTCAAATTATAGTTCCTTCAACCCCAAATAAAACTCAAATAGTAGGCAATGTATGCATCCAAAGTTTGCTTTCCTAAAATACCTACCGAGAAAGCCCCATTGCCTTCATCAGATAAGGAATAAGAAGTCTAAATAAAAATTTACATAAAAATAATTTTGTTTACAATCATTGTTACACTTTCGATTAGGTATTATGATTTTCGCAACACGCTTTAAAGCGTGCTTTAAACGTTAACGTCGACTCAGTCTTTGTCACTATTGATGTAGACTAGAATCAAGAACAATTCAGAGGCCAAAGTTGAGCAAACCCATATCAGAAGAGAGACATAAATACAGATAACGCTTTATCTCCCCGCAATTTCTTCCCACATTCGCCCCGATTGTGTATTAATAGAGGCATTTGGCACGTTACAGGAAAAGGCAACCCCATTCACGCCAGACATGATCGCGTCGCATTTCCTACACGCCTTCATAGTGGTCACGCCCGTCGAGACCAACGGTGGGGAGACCAGGTAATTTATTTAAGCATTTATTGTACATAAACAGAAATATTAGCACCTCGATGAGTAGAAGACGTGAGAGACGTCGTCCAAGAGTCGTATTTTTCAACCGGTTGAAAGCTAATACGCATACGAGTAACGTTCGCATGCGATTGATTCAAAAATACGGCTGAACAGCAGCGCGACATTAAGTATGATATTTCCGTCAGCCACCATCCATCCCGCCGTGTCCTTTCCGTCCCTTCCGCCGCCCGTTTCGTCCTTTCCGTTGTACCTTTCGTCCTTTCCACCGTCCATCCCCTCCCATCCGCCGTCCCATCCGTCCCTCCCCCCAGTTTTATGGATCTACCCAAATAAATTCATACGCTTTATCTTCTTCTGTCGAGTGGGTATCGAGTCTATGGACCCGATGAACCCTGGTGTCAGAGTTTTTAAACCGCCTAGTAGCACAACTATCAGGCCTCTGACATGGTTTTGTGTAACGACCACTATCAAAGACAGCGACCGGGACCGACGGCTTAACGTGCCCTCCGAAGCACGAAATCTTTTTCTTTTTCGGACAATCAGGTGATTCAGCCTGCAATGTCCTACTCAAACTGGGGAAAAATTCTCAATGTGATAAATTCTCAAATATCAACTTGTGTTTTCCCCCCTGGGAATCGAACCCAAGACCTCCGGATCGGGAGTCCATGGCACTAGCCACTAGACCACGGAGGCAACATACGCTTTATAACAACAACATATTGTAAATAACCATATTTTACTCTTTTCAACATACTCCACAAAACTTTTCAGACTCATTCACTCCATTTGCCCGCTGGCATATTCCCCTCATTGCTTTCCTCATTCAATTCGTCTTTTCATTACTTTTTCTCCTTGTCAGTGAGTGTTGTTTAACATAAAGTTTGTGCAACTTCTACGATGTCGCACTGAGGTATTATTTGCATTAAGCAGGCGAGAAAATGGCTCGGTTGGAATGGGTGTTTTGCCAGTCATTTATATGCTAACGAATCGTTGCTGTGTAATTAGAAAGCTTTTTAAAGGAGACAGAGAGGTTTCTTTTATAGAGCAGCACAATATGGTGCATTTATTTTACAGTTGAGCAGACTGTTTTGTTTATCTAGTCTAGTGGAAAAAAATAAGATATAAGTTGACATGATTTTTTAGTTTAAGAAATCTTGCTTGTTGCTTAGAGCATTTACGTATCACTACATAGTACCTACCTATATCGCTATGTATGTATAAATCTTTAAAACTACGCAACGGATTTTGATGCTGTTTCTTTAAATGGATAGAGTGATTCAAGAGGAAGGTTTATATGTATAATACATGCATAATATAGTAGAGAAACACTGATAATTTCCGTGCGAAGCCGGGGTGGGTCGCTAGTTCACGTATGAAAATGTCCATATTCAGGCCATTGCCCGCAATTTTGTACAATTAGTTAAATATACCTAGCGTGACTTTTACTAGTGGCAGTTTGTTATCTACGCCATAGCACATATAGATAATTGTTTTTCTTCCAATAAGGGTCATAGGTCGGAAAATAATGGAAAAATCGTCAATTTTGTAAACATTCGGTCTACATTGAAAAAAAAACTACTAGTCATCGGTCTAGTAGTTTTTTTAAAATACCAAATACTTACGGATCTATACACCAATATAACTAATCTTTTAATTTCTTCCAGGTACAAGGTGGCCGTCACCGCACGAGTAGACGTACCATTTTTCGGGCCTACTCTCCCCCAACCGTCAGTCTTCAGAAAAGGGCGCGAGTTCAAAGAATTCCTCCTTACCAAGCTCATCAATGCCGAAAACGCTTGCTACAAAGCCGACAAGTTCGCGCAACTGGAGCTACGAACTAGAGCATCTCTACTGCAGAACTTAGCGGATGAGCTGAAGAGTAAAACGCTAGAGTTTCTTGGTACGGGGTTGAGGATAGAATCGGCAGCGGTTTCTCCGCAGCCTGAGGGGACGCCGAAGCAAGATGGGCCTGGCGCGAGGTTCATTGATACTGTGAAGAAGGCACTTATTTCTAAAGTCAGGTTAGTATTAGTACCCTTGCTTTTCTATTACACTATCATGGGGTGCCAGCTTCAAGTTAAAATTTGGAAGTCAACATGTGGTATTAGCCAACTGCCTCCGTGGTCTAGTGGTCAGAGCCATGGGCTTACAATCCGAAGGTCCAGGGTTTGTCAAAGTTAATATTTGTCAATTTATCACTTTTTGAGGTTGTCTCCAGTTTGGTTAGGTTAGGACATTGCAGGCTGAATCACTTGATTGTCTGAGAACAAAAAAATATTCTGTGCTCCGGAGGGCACGTTAAGGCGTCGGTCCCGGTTGCTGTCATTGATAGCGGTTGTTACTCAAACCATGTCAGAGACCAAATACCTGTACTACTAGGCAGTTTGAAAACTCTGACACCAGTCAGTCTGACACACTCGCTAAGAAGAAGAAGAAGATCAGCTAAGTTTAAATTGTTTTTTTTTTATTGCAGATCACCAAGCGTAGACACAAATCTGTCAGGTGACAGCAACAGTAACAAGAATCCCATGAAGAATTGCAAAGTATTACACGAGACACCCACCCCCAATGTAAGTATACCTAATTAAATTAGTGAACCTGATTATGCTATTAGAAAAGAACTTCTAAGAAATTGAGAAGCTACGTGAGTTAAACCAGTAGTGTAAAAGTGGTCTTTATTTTCTTAGTAGTATAGGGGGGTTGGCATATCCTATTTAATAGGAAAAAGAACTACAAAAAGCAATACTTGGCTCCTCTCTTTGACAAATTTCTTTGACCAAAGAAAAATGTCAAATATGAATCGAGTTGATCCGAGATTTTGATTATACTTATTTGAAACGATAAAAGTTAATAGTGTCGACCAGCCAAATGAACCCTGGCTAGATGGATAAACGTGCCTTCTGAAGCACTAAATCATCATTCTATTCAGAGAGCCTAATTTGCCCTGTCCTCTTCTTCTTCAAATTTAAGAACAGCTAGGGCTCTTATGTGTGGAATAATCACCAATCTGTGCAGTTTTGTGCAAGTGTCTTGACCTCTTATACATATTACAATCTAAAATTGCCCTTAATTTTTGTCAGACGTGGCGAAAGCGCCTTTTACGAGGGGTTAAACGCTCTGCCTACCCCGTAATTGATAAAGGCGTGATTTATGTATGTATGTATTTGTATGTATGTCTTGACCTCCTGGTACGACAAGACCTAAGTTTTCCTTTATTTGTTCCATGTTGTCTCGTTAAGATCTTTCCCCTAATCCAGTTAATATTCCTTCCAGAGCGGCCGTTCCAACAAATCCTCGATAGCGTCATCCTCAGCGAGCGCCGTATCAGTGCGTTCAGCGGGCGGCTCGGGTGAGTCCAGCCCTGACGTGACGTCACGCATCGCGCCGCCACGGCAGCCATTGCACGACCATAGTGATGACTCCAGTCTGAACTCCGTGGATTTGGATCCGCTCGGTGAGTTGAGTTTTATTATGTTCAAGTAGAAAGAGCATTGAAACTTACATAACCTCATTAGGTTGCTGGTTTTGTCACCTTATCTAGGGAAGTGTGTGGAATTATAAGGAATTGTGAACTCGCCGTTGGTTGGTAACGTAAAACTTTCAATCAGTATGGAACGCAAAGCAAAGATATTATGATTGATGGCATGTTTAATATTCAAGCGGACACATATTGGTCTAAGGTATCAACCGCATCCACGCCGCTTCATTACTTCATAGTACTTAACTTACATAGGATTTTCTTTCGTAGCCTCCTCCAGTGCTATAGTCATTCAATTAAAATAAGTATTTCATAAAAATATTCCATAAATCCCATTCGAAATACGCAAAATTAATGACAACTAGAAAATTTTGTTATCTGTAGATAATTAGTAGCTTGTAAAAGTAGGTAGGTAGACCAATCAAAATATAATTGAATTTGAAAATTACTTTAAACCAAATCATGTTTCCATTCTGGATGGGAACGAGAGAAAAACATACAATGTGCCATCTAAATTTCCTCCCGTACACATGCTGTAAAACCAGCTAAGGGATCCAAGGATTTCAGTATATTGCAATTTAGGCGATGGGCTGACAACATGTCACTACAGCAATGTACCTACAAATCTATCTTAAATAACCCTCAACACTTTGTCAGACGTCGCGGGACCTTTTGTTTAGGTTGTTTTTGTTTTTACCCCATAAGGGATAAAGACGTGATTATATGTAGGTATGTGTGTATGCAAATTATGCTCCTTTAGGTAGGTATTTAAATTTATCTTGAACCACTGTTTTTCTGTCCGGCTAGACGACAAGGACTGGCTGAGTTGTGGTAAATGCGCAGCAGGTTAGTCCTGTAGTAACGTAGTGTAGTTGTTACTAGATGTAGTGAAGCATGGACGTAAATATTGTAAACATTAGGTGTACAAAAACCATTAATAAAGATAGCTAGTAGAACATTTTATAAGACCATTCGTCATTCGCATGCTAAAAATATACGTTATATTCTTCAAAATCTCTTCATGCTCATAAAACATACGGGGTGTAAGGGACAGCTTCCCGCAAACTGATAGGGATTAACACCTGTCACCAGGAAATTCTTTTAGGAAATTTTAAAAATGCTGTCCCATACAAACTGTCTGATCGAAATGGTAATTTTTGTATGGGAAAGACAATTTAATTTTTCATGTCCTTAAAGAATTTCTTGGTGAATATTGCTCAGTTTTGTTGACGTTGTCCGTTACATCCGGTAGATTTTAGTCCTCTGAATTTCTTTACTATGAAATAAACACAGTTCTTTTTCTTGAGTATTAAGTAGAGACACTTTTAGCCCTTTAGCAAACCATTCCAACTCTTTTCCAACACCAACTTAAAACATTTAAAACTACTTGCTCATAAACCGTCTTGATACTTGCAGGCGCGGTCTACGTAGACAGCGACACTGGGTTGGAGTCTATGTCATCGGCAGAAGCGGGAGCGGCAAACACGCGCGGGGAAGCGATCGCGAACCAGCGTACAGATGCAGACACGTTGAGGCAGGAGGTTTGTCGGTTGAAGAACGACAAACTGGATCTGTTGAAGCAGAATATTGTAAGTATTTCTCTCTATTTTAGTCATCTTTATGGCATCTGTGCAGTAAAATTTATGTTTATAGCTATCTATCTAGTTTATAGTGTTCAAAAGCTTTTTGCTTTGTTTTTAGCATTTCATTCGCTTATACTCTGTACAAAACTAAATAGGTAAAAAAATGTAATAAATACGTAATAGGTATATAAGTACTATTAGGAAACTAGTGTAACATTCCTTTAGTCTTTTACGATTTTGTTCAGCGTGCTAACAACATGTTTTTTTTTTCTAGACATGGCAAACTGAAATAAAATGCCTTCGAGAGAGGGAGATGCAACTGCAATCGGAGTTAGCTACTGCCGCAAGAGAAGTCAGAAGGCTACGAGAACAACAATCCACCGGAACGATCATTCCCAACCCTTCCACACATGATTCCACCGCTTAAGCTTATTACTTGTAAACTTACATTGCTCACAAACTTTGCAATTTTAGCGATGGCAGAAGTTGTAAAAGCACTTGTAAGTTTGCGACGAAGGTGTTTTGACTACTTATTTTGTATCCCATAGAAAATACAGATGCATAATCAGGCATATACTGTAATGATTTTGGAAGTACTGTATTTTAGCTATCGGGAAGTGAAACAAAATTATTCAATAAGTTTTAATATACAACTCAGTAATAAGTATTATGTTTCCCATTTCCAATAATGCATACATAAAACTTATTATTGGGTATCATTCATTACATTTATTATCTATACATAGGTACAAGTAGTTTATTTCACGATGATTGATGAATGTATAGAACACTCTATGTTAAGTTGCAATACCTATATGTACGAGTAACTTTAAAATGTTGAGTAATAATGGTTTTGTATTTTTCACGGAGGGAAAGATCTGTGTCCTTATCTGATTATTTAAGTATTTTGGGGAAAATAACCCTAGTTCGATCTTTTTTATACCTAACAGTAATTTTAATTTAAGATACTTATATTTTTCGTATAACATTCATACAGTAAAATATGCACAAAAACTTTACGAATAATAATTTTCACCTCTACTCTATGTAGACTTTTGAAAACGTATTTCCTAATAGATCGAAGCTTGACTGACGAATATTTGACTAGATTAGAACTATCTAATTTCCAATTTTATAAATGTAATACTAGAAATACTATGTATCGAGTCTTTTTACTTAGAACAATGTGAAAAACAAACATTGGTCAAGAGAGACTCCATCTTTATATTTGTAACTGAAATTAGAAAATATTGGTACTATCGAAATCTTTTTATATGTTGTTAAATAATAAGATTTGTATGTCATATAAAGATCGTATAGGCTAAAAAGCTTTTCATAATTGTTGTGATAATAACATAGCCTTTTTCATCGCTCATCGAAAGTATCATAAAAAAAAAATCTCTTTTTTGCCGTAAAACGAAAATTGTTGTAAGCAACATACAAAGCATTATTTTTAATAAGTACTACCTACCTAGTTATTAACTAGTTAGGTATAATATAAACATTTTCAGCAATTTATATCTCAAATATAGTTTCAAATAAGATGCAGAAAAACCTACTTTCTTGGTCTATCTCGGGCTATATCTTTATTTAGCAAATTAGTCGTCGCGCAAATCAGAATATTTATTTATATTTCATCAGATCTAGTAAAATATTGTAGAGATAATATTTATATTTATATATAATAGAAAATCTAAGTGTGTAACTGTTAGGCTGCCTTCAAGAGGACTCCTCTATATCTAAAATAATAAAACTAGTACTTATAGCATAAAATTTCATTATAATTGTACTGACTATCATAGATTTGTCGTAAAAAGTATCCTCTGGATTAAAAATAACGGTACCTTTTGAATTAAGCCTTGAATATCTGTTAGTATAAGTAAAACTATACCACTAGGAAAATTGAAAAACATGAACACACTTATTTTAAAATATATTTCATGTTAGATTGTCTCTGTTAGACTGTTCCCAGTATTTTACTTTATCGTACAATATTATTTCTACAGCACTGTGCAATTTGTCTTTATTCTGCAATTTAAATATTATGTTAGTGTATCCTTATTTTTTATACAAAAATAGGTCCCCCAGTTGATGTAAATAAATGAAAAACTGGAACTAGGCTATTGATTAAAACAGTATTTTCTTAATTTATACTTGATTTAAGTGTCGTTTCTCGAGTGTCTTTGAGTTTAATTACGTTTTGTTGTTTATAATTAATATTTTATACCAAAGTTAACATTCCCCACTACATAGAATAGTTTTATGCAGTAAAAGAAGGATGAACCAGTATTCTATCTTAGTTGAGCACCATAAATACTATCAAACGCTTGCGTCAATGAAGAAACGAATCATCAAATAAATAGTATACTAGTTAGTATTTGAAAAGGTATACATCTAACATAAAAACATATTTGTTCTTTATTGAATGTGTTAAGGCACTTAAAGCCTTTGTGATGACCGTGAGAGAAAACAAAACGCATCGGTTCGTTGTTTGTTCCCAACTGTTTCGTCTTCATTTCGACTTATCAGATGCGGAAGTGTCATTACAGTTGGTTTGCAAGTGCTTCGCTGTTGTGAGCTTAGCTTGTTTGGATCGGAACGGAATCCAACTCTTTTATTGAATGTTTCAGGTCCGTAAAATTCCAACTTTCTTATACATAGCTGATCGTCTTTTGTTTTTTTCTGTCTTTTAAATAAGTTTCTTCAGCCGACCAAGTGCTATCTAAGTTTACATTTAGTTGACGTATTAAATGTAATCTCTTAGAGTTGAGTTCAACTGTTGATTATGAATTATGATTAGGCTAACTAAGACTTAAGCTGTTGATTCGTCTTCTAGACTTAAACCAAATATTGCGAGCGCGGAGCGTTAGAAAATATAGTTTATAATTAAGAGATACTATTGAAATATATAAATAGTTATTACTAAATAAAGATTGTTGTTTTATTCATCAACCTTAAATAAAATTAACTAATAAAATAAATCATTAATAAAATTTTGGTATTTAATCAGTACTGGTATCCATGCTGGACTGGGAGTGATGGAAAAACATAGAATGTGCCAGCTGCATCACCTCCAGAGCATGCTGTAAAAACCAGCTAATGGATTCGAGGGTTATAATATACTGCAATTTTAGGCGATGGGCTGACAACCTGTCACTAAAGCAATATACGTCATGATCATTTGTAATAATCCTCAAAACTTGTCAGACGTGGCGGAACGACCTTTGCTTAGGTCGTTAACGCTCTGCCTACCCCATTAGGGATAAAGGCGTGATTGTATGTATGTATGTATGTATGGTATCCATGCAGAGTGCCTTAGTAAATTATAATTGATTTATTTTATGACAGAAAACCTGAAACAAAGATTGGACCATATATGGGGTGTAAGCGACAGCGTTCCGCATTCTGATAGGGGTTGCTCAGTTAACGAAACTGAACAACTTTCAGCGGGTTTTTTTTAGGAAGTGAAAAGGAAATGTTGGTTTTCCATACAAATTGTCCGAGCAAGGTGGTTATTTTGTATAAGAAGGTATTTTTTTTTTCATCTTCTGAAAAAAAAACCTGCTGGTGGTTGTTCAGTGTCGTTGACTAAGCAACCCCTATAAGTTTGGGGGACGCTGTCCCTTACACCTGGTATATTTTATCAGTGTTTTTACTATGCGACATCTACCGGACTTACAGTGAACTTCAGTAAGTTTGGAGTCCATTAGAGTCACAGTTGGACGCGTACCCACCCTGCCTGTATGTGAAGAAGGTGCGAAGGTAAAAGAGCTTTTACACAGCAGCCGTTATACCATGGAATCAACAGATGGCGCTTAAAACCATGTTTTTAATTTGTTTCATTTATTTTTTTCGATAGTTGTTGTATCTTACTTTACCTACCCCGATAGTTACAAATGGCTGACATTTAAAATTGTGTTAGTGTTAGTGATAACAAATATTTTTTTCCTATTACATCAAAACGCAAAATCATATTTTATTACCATATTTATGTTTTATATTCTGTACAATATTAATTCAATAAAATAAGACTTATTTATTAAAATATATTAAGCACATTAACATCATTTAAGTGCTAATAATATTGCTTAACTAAATTAAATATACCTAAATCACTGAGTGAGATTAAGTACCTAACACTTATGTGTCTTACTTCCATGCTGGACTGAGAGTGAAAGCAATACATAGCATATGCCAGCTACATCTGCTTCCGGGAATGCTGTAAAAACCAGCTATGGATTCGAGAGTTTCAGTGTATTGCAATTTAGGCGATGGGTTGACAACCTGTCACAATAACAATTTACATTATCATCTGTAATAACCCTCAAAACTTGTTAGACGTGGCGGAACGACCTACGTTCAAGTCGTAATTGCTCTGTCTACCCCGTTAGGTATAAAGGCGTGATTACGTGTATGTAACATTTATATGACCGACAGTTAGGTACGAGTACGATGTCAAAATATTCTAAATCAAACTGATTTGATGGGTGTCAAATGTTTCAACTACACATAGGATAAAAAGTTTATCTTCCATGCTGGACTAGCGAGAAAAAACATAGAATGTGCCAGTTGCATTTCCTCCTGAGCATGCTGAAACAACCAGCTAAGGGATCCGAGAATTTCAGGTATATTTTAATTAGGTGATTGACTGTTACTACAGTAATATACCTACAAATCTATTTTAACCTTTTTGCCGCCAAGCAATACAGGTAAAAAATTGCAACCAGCGCAGCGCCACACCAATTTCTGGGTAAAGTAATACTCAATAAAATGGAGATGTCCAACAGTTCATATCGATAGTAAATCTTTACTTTTTAAACCAAGTTGTAATCAATCTAAAACCATTATTTTACTTCCTAATTTTCAGTTATTCTTTCATATAGGTCAAAACAATAATATATCAAACTGGTAGTAGTGGTGGTTTACTAAACAACACTTGGAATATTCAATAAGTTTATCTGTAGTAGGCGCATCTCTATTACGCGTCTCTATACATCGCGTTGTGGCTTCGTCGGTTGCATTTCAATTTTCTCAAACCGTTAGGACAAATAAGTATGTAATATAGAACATCGATAAAAAATATGAAAATAAAAATTCTTCAACTTTAGAACATCAAAGAATATTCTCGTACCTATTTTAATATTTCATTGCGACTTTTTCTTTCATTCATTCCCTTTCTTTTTTATTATGTTACTTGTGTTGAATATTCATTAAAAGCGACGAACAATCAATGGTCAAGCAATTATCGCTGTGCACGAGTCAGCGAAACCGGTTTGTTGATACTCAATCAAACAAAGAAAAAAATGAATAATTCTTAGCATATTTCTTCAAATCGATGTCGGAAATATTTTCATTATACATTAAAATAATAAGAAAACGTTATTGTTATGACAGACTTGACAAATTTACACATATTATAATCCATATAGATATTGTAGACGTATCGATGATTTTTATATTTGAACTAACAATTAACAACACTTCCAGTCGTGTGGGGCCGACTGTGGCGTGTGCGAATTGTACTTATGCAGGTTCAAAAAGTAATCAGTATTTTTCTTATTTTATACTACAAAACGAATAAATTTCTAAGCGTAAAAGTTTATAAATCAAAGTAGAAGGTACAAAAAATGCAATATGCGATAAAATAAAAAGATATAGTTTCAAAATGCTGGTTTATTAACATAATTTTTTTAACTACAATTTGTCGGCTGTAGCCGACCGTGGCGCTGACTCCAAGTCTCGGGTTGTCGGCTATACCCGACTGTGGCGGTGAAAAGGTTAAATAAACCTCAAAACTTTGTCAAACGTGGCGGAACGACCTAACATTTACAATCTGCCTACCCAATTAGGGATAAAGGCGTGATTATATGTTTGTATGTATTTCGACAGCATCGCTTACCTGAAAATATAATTATATTTTCTGCCGTTATTTTACCATTGATTTTTACGTTATACTGTCATAAACAATTACCTACTGACTCATTCCCACATTCCTAATTGGGTAAGTTAAGCGAAATTTCCTTTGTCACCAGTTAATTACGTGACGTAGACGTAGGTAGCTATATTTACGTAGGAATATTACTGTCTCAGCTCTGATTAGTATTTTAATTAAATTGGACGTAAGATTAGGTTCTCGTTCTCGGTATAATAATAGAACAAGTTATTAGAGATATTGAAAATTTGAGGTTATATAATAGATTACAGAGGCAAATATAGGTCTCTCTTGTAATGATATTACTTATTTTGTTATAACATTGAAAGGATTATCCACAGTGACTTCAAAATAATCTAGTCTACAAATAAAATGATATTTTCGTAGCGGGTGCTACGGCGCGTAGAAGGTGTACTACATACATACATACATACATACATAAAATCACGCCTTTATCCCTTACGGGGTAGGCAGAGCGTTAAACGCCTCGTAAAAAGCGCTTTCGCCGCGTCTGACAAAATTTGAGGGCAATTTTAGATTGTAATGTGTATTGCTAATGTGTAGTGATAGGTTGTCAGCCCATCGCCTAAATTACAATACACTGTAACCCTCGAGTCCCTTTTGCTGTCTTCTACAGCATGCCCGGGAGGAAGGGCAGCTGGAACATTCTATGTTTTTCTATCTCTCCCAGTCCAGCATAGAAGGTGTACTACGAATAGGGTTATTATGTATAGCTACAAGCCTAGTTTGTAGGTATAATATAAGTCCGAATGTATAATAATTACTTCCTTGCTGGACTGGGAGTGAGAGAAAAACATAGAATGTGCCAGATGTTTTTCCTCCCGAGCATGCTGTAAAAAACAGCAAAGGGATCAGAGGGTTTCAGTATATTGTAATTTAGGCGATGGGCTGACGACCTGTCACGACAGCAATATACCTACAAATCTATCTAAAATAACCCTCAAAACTTTGTCCGACGTGGCAGACCGACCATTGTTTAGGTCGTTTACGCTTTGCCTACCCCATTAGTGACAAAGTCGTGGTTATATAAGAATAATTTATTAGGTCAAAATTATGATTTACATGTCATATCTACTTGCAATATTTAGAACTAAACTTAATATGTATGTATGAATCTACTAGCTTAGCCCGCGTATGTATGTAGGTATAATATAAGTCCGAGTTTCTTCCATGCTGGCCTGGAAGCGAGAGAAAAACATAGAATGTGCCAGCTGCATTTCCTCCCGGGCATGCTGTAAAAACCAGCTAAGGGATCCGAGGGTTCCAGTATATTGTAATTTAGGCGATGGGCTGACAACCTGTCACTACAGCAATATACTTACAAATCTATCTTAAACAACACTCAAACTTTGTCAGATGTGGCGGAACGACCTTTGTTTTTGTCGTTTACGCTCTGCCTACCCCGTTAGAGATAAAGGCGTGATTATATGTATGTATGTATATAAGTCCGAATGTATGATCTGAGGTGTCATTACATCGTACCATTCTGGTGCCTCGTATTTGTTAAAAGAATCCTAACTAGTTAAAAGTTTTGATTTTATTATAATCAAATCACAATGCTAATGTTTACCTAAGACATGATGGTTCAAAATTGAATTACAATTTATAAAACCATTTTTCTCTTTGGTCAACATATATTTTTAAATAATTGGTAAGACGACCAGTGCCCAGCTCTAGAGCTTACATGAAAATTTAATTTACTAAAATCACACCGCTGCATTTTAAACCAAATTAAAACCTTTTTACATTTTATTAAATTCCTGTCTTTGTTTTATTTTTATTACCTACCGTTTAAATTCCCACATAATAAGCCCGTATGTAAATGTGTAAAATTCGTAATCGTGATGAAATGTCGAGCGACAAATTATGAAAGGTGAGAGCGACGACAGTGACGTTCATTACTGTTTTGAGTCGTATTGATAATACGTCACGATACAAAAGCGAGCAATCGGTGGGGTTTGAATCGATGTCTAAGTTTTGAATCTACTAACCCTGCTCCACCTCTGAATTGTTTATTCTTCTTCTGTCGAGTGGGTATCGAGACTATGGACCCGATGAACCCTGGTGTCAGAGTTTTTAAACCGCCTAGTAGCACAACTATCAGGCCTCTGACATGGTTTGAGTAACGACCACTATCAAAGACAGCGTCCAGGACCGACGGCTTAACGTGCCCTCCGAAGCACGAACATATTTTTCTTTTCGGACAATCCGGTGATTTAGCCTGCAATGTCCTAACCAAACTGAGGAAAAATTCACAAAGTGATAAATTCTCAAATATCAACTTTGTGTTTTCCTCCTGGGAATCGAACCCAGGACCTCCGGATCGGGAGTCTATGGCACTAGCTTCTAGACCACGGAGGTAGCAAATTGTTTATTTTGATGATTACTTTAAAAGCAATGAACGAAACCCACGGGCCGCCGTATAGATCTTATTTAATTTTGTGCCACGTCAAGGTGTCACGGCACGGGTTAACGTGCTCTGAAATAAAAGACCCTTTTTTTGACAGACAATCAGGTGGGATTGCATTGTCTTAACCAAATTAGGATACCAGAAATGTTAAAATGACTAAATATGAATTTTTGTTACCTTTATAGCAATCAAACTATTGACCTCTGAATCGAAAACCGAAGGCTCAGACCACCAAGGAGACAATTCTAAAGCAGCAATGTAATTGGAGCTCACTTCTGATTCTGACGTAGCAGAGTACTTGATGAAGGTCACACTGTGTGTTAATATTCAAATGGGAGGGAATTATGCAGCGGTTACACGATACGGCTGAGGTTTTACAAAAGCTCAGTACGAGCCACATGCTTTTGAATGGGAATTGCTAATGAGCAGTCTTGAACGGATTCCTAAGGGCAGCAACACACAGGCGTTACTTACTGCACGCAAGGTTGCGATCAACACGTTGTCAATGCTTTTTGCATTGCCTACAACACACATGCGTCACCTTACGCGCTACGCGTGCGGTCTGGTAGAGGGATGCGCCGACGAGGAGTTCGAGGCACGCGTAAGGTGACGCATGCGTGTTGTAGGCAATGCAAAAAGCATTGACAGCGTGTTGAGCGCAACCTTGCACGCAGTAATTGACGCCTGTGTGTTGCTGCCTTAAGACTGAATCACGATGAATAATGTAACCTGTTTTTTTTTAATACACTGAATAGAAAAACGGTGAAGTACTCAATCTTATTTTTTGTGGTTTACACTTTCATTAAACTATTAGCAAACTTTTCTTAACTATCAGAACTATTCTAAACTATTAGAATAAAAAATAAAGTTTTAAATCATAAAATAAATTTAATATATTCATTATTTAATTCTATATTTTTAATACTTCTCATGCTCTAAAAGTGCTATTTTGGGCAGGGTGTAAAATTGAATTTCGCGCACAAGGGCAAAAACGTATCTACTCATAAATGCGGCTATTAAAATTCATGTATTACAAAATTAGTCTCCAGCCCAAGCCTAATATATAAAATGTCGAAAGATTTAAAAAGTTAAATAGCAAGAATCATTTTTTGTAGAATTTCCTCAATTTTCCTCGCAATCGAAGTGAAAAGTAGAGTTTCTAACTTTTGCACAAATCCAGTTTTGCCTCGACTTAACATCAGCCCTCGCCCTACGGGCTCAGGCAGCTAAAAATATCGCACGATTAATAGACGGACGAGAATATTTGTATTGTGCACTTGTCGTAAATTCTACTATATTATTCCACCTGTTTCCTAATAGTTCGGTATTCGCGAAAAACATTTTATTGCATTGGTAAAAACGACTAACAATAATACACGTAGGTAGGTAAGAAGGTGCTGTGTTGGCGCACTACCATTTATGAAAAATAAAATTAAAAACTACCATTAGCAGTACTTTATCATCGACAAAATGTCCTTGTACTCCAGCTCCGATTCAGCAATGGTTAGTCTCAAATTTCAATGATTCCGATCAGAAAGAGCTTGTGTCAAAGGTGTTTAGTGAAGCTGCAGTCTATTTCGGTCCTTTGTGAATATTCTTTTGAATGTTTCGGTTCGGAAGGTCAAAGGATCCAATTTCTTTGTAGGAAAGTATAAAAGGGAATGAGTTTTATAATTCCAATTCAAATATAATTTATTTACTAGCGACACGGTACATGGGTTATACAATACACAATGTGGAGAATGAGCGTGTAACGCCTATAACAATTGACATGATAAAAAATAGTACTAATTAATCATTTGGACAAATTAATAAAATCTCATAAAATAATATAACTGTTAATTTACATAAGTCAATAAAATGAAATAAAAAAACAAATATAAAAATTACACAGTAATAAAATATGTCATTATTTTAATGATTTCACAAACATTAAACAATAAAAAATGTCAAACGTATCTTAAATTTAAACTTGAAAACATAACTTGTTATAATTTCTCAAAATGTATGTGTCATGAATACTTGGACACTATAAAAACAATTAATAACCAGAATTTTATATAGCCACTTCTTAAACATAGTCAAAGGCATTTTTTTGGCATCAGCAAGTAATATATTAAAAATCTTTAAATATCGAAGAAACAATTTTTTTTTGCAAAACAAGAGGTTTTAACATCCATGCTGGACTGGCAGCGAGAGAAAAGCATAGAATGTGCCAGCTGCATTTCCACCCGGGCATGCTGTAAAAACCAGCTAAGGGATCCGAGGGTGTCTGTATATTACAATTTAGGCGATGGGCTGACAACCTGATACTACAGCAATATACGTACAAATCTATCTTAAATAACCCTCATAACTTTGTCAGACGTGGCGGAACGACCTTTGTTTAGGTCGTTCACGCTCTGCCTACCCCATTTGGGACGAAGGCGTGATTATATGTATGTATGTGGTATTAAGTGAAGTATTTGTACGATAGGTTTTCAGCTCTAATACCTAAGTGGCTATAGTATTTTTCAGATAGCATGAGTCGCCTTACAGCAAAAAGCAGGAAAAATAGCAGAAAATATAAAAATCGTCGCAGGTGCGAAAAAGATTTAAAAATTATGCATTTGACATGTGTCAGGATTTTCATGCTATGTGAAAAAAAGATATAATGTTAATATTTAGATGTATTGTTAGCAAAAGCAAGTAAGGGCACGATTATTGGACGCAACTTTTATTTCTAATTATATTTAAGAAATCAAAAACGATATTATCCTATAAACGATAAGACTATCTTCAGTCCGATACTCGATAGACTATCCAGCCTACCAGATTTTGTTCCAAATAATTTGTATGCGTGCAAAAAGAAAATGGTTTACAATTTTAGCAGTTTAAGTACTTATTGTAGCCTACTCAAATGCTGCGGCTTACAGGAATGAGACGAAAAAACTATTCAAAGAAAATTTTGCCTTCACGTTAACTACAATTTCAATATTGGAAAAGGTTTAGAAGAGGTTTTCATGCATGTTTCTGTAGTTTGCATAGTCAAATAAGAAAGAGACCTTTTTACCCGACTGCGAAACGACAAGAGGTATACTCATACCAATAAAATAGCTATTAGAAGGGTATTGTGTTTAACAGCTTATGTATGTATGTGCGTATGTTTGTTGCTTTGTGTCACTCTAGATACCAAACCCGTGGACCGATTTTAATGATTTGTACGTCAATCGATTTGTCTTAACTTTGCAAATGTCACTGAAAATATTATTTTGTTTAGAACTAAATATGGTACCAACCAGATTATATGGTGCCAATCAATTTCGACGAACTATGCCGAGTCGTTGAATAGATATTTGCAAATTAGGTTTCTTATATCATTTTTCGGTTTATTTGACCGTTCAATCGTTCTACAACGATTTAAAATTTTGAATCTTATATTCTACGCCGTCGGGTTTTTTGAACTATTTAAATTACATGTTGGGTGTATGTACTTTGTTTGGGATAACATCAAAGACTCAGGTAATATCTACCCACGCACCAACACTGAATCCTACAAATATTATAAATGCGAAAGTTTGGGTGTTTCGATGTTTGTTAGCCAAGCACGCTTCAACCACTGGACGTATGAGAATAAAATTTAGCACGCGTATACGTCAGGTCCTGGAATAGAACATAGGTTACTGTACACCGAGGAAAAACCTTCATTTTCGTTCTTATAAATCGGGTAAAAACGCGGGTGGGAAGCTAGTTCTTTAATAATTCTGTTATTTATTCAAAGTGAAGTCGCACTAACATTCGAAACTATAGTATAAATTGAATTCAACAGGTATGGCTCTTAGTTATGTAAGTTTGTATTAACATAAAAAACACTGTACTTATCCATCTAAATATCGTATTTCAAAGCATATTGAATTTACGTGATCATTTTGTAATTAAATTTTAGAATTTAATGGATACAAAAACTTAATCTAATATTTCGAGCATTGGCCAGCCGTAAGTGTGGTATTTGCTCCTCAAATAATTAATCAATTTAAAAGAGCAAACTTACATTTTAAATGCTAGTTACGAAAAAGTATTTTGCATTAAATATCTAATTAAAAATATGTATATTTGGGTTGATAAATAAGTAAGGTGTCTATTACATTAGGAAGCCTATAAAAAAAAATAGAGTCTAATAGAACAAGGGCTGCTTTTTAAACTTCAAGAAGTTAATGAATATATTTTTTGAATATTTGAAGTTCTTTAATTTCTGCTATCCCCATAGCGGTTGAATTTTTGATTTGTTATTTCGAATATTTTCTATCACACAATTTAAAGTTTGAATTGAAAAACATGTTTATTGTGAACAGTAGAAATTGTGTGAAATGTCTTTTTTAAGTAACCAGTAAGTAATTGTTATGAAAATGTCTCCAACGTAATTTGATTCGGCATACAAAAAAACTTTCTTATTGTTTCATTCAAAACAAACACCGAAAATAAATTGTTATTGTATTCGTGAATAATGTTGTGAAACAAACAAATATTATTTCAGTAGCAGTCAACTTTGTACATTTCTCGAGTAACCTCTTATTTTTAGGGAACTTTTGTCCTTAAAATAGGAGGAAAAGTTTTGAACGTTTGTTTTAATTTTGTTTAATATGTTTGTGCTCTTTCATTTTGTAAAAAATATTTATAAATGATTAAATAACACGTCTTCTTCTTCTTCTTTATTTTTACTAGAACCGACAAAGAAAACAAAGAAGATAAATTAACATTTAAATTTCAAAGCCGCCGACGATGTCAGCCATTTTATTTTATTTCAATACGACTTTGTTGGTTACCGGAAGTTCACAAACATCTTTTAGTCACGATTTGAAAGTGTTTAATCTGAATTATTAGAGTCCAGAGAATTTTCGCACTACTCTGGCGTGACGGCAGAATATCAGCATTGCAGTAACTTGTTATATACTACATTTTTATTTAACCAACATACATACATACATATAGTCACGCATTTATCCTGAATGGGGTAGGCAGATCGTAAACTATCTAAACAAAGGTCGTTTCGCCACGTCTGACAAAGTTTTGAGGGTTATTTAAGATAGATTTGTAGGTATATTGCTGTAGTGATAAGTTGTCAGCCCATTGCCTAAATTGCAATATATTAAAACCCTCGGATCCCTTAGCTGGTTTTTACGACATGCACGGGAGGAGATGCAGCTAGCACTTTCTATGTTTTCCTCTCGCTCCCAGTCCAGCATGGAAGTTAAATACAAAGCATATACCTGAAAGTGATTCTTTAATCACTTTTCCTCAACAAATCCTCATTTTCATTATAAACGGAAGCGGTAAGAACTTCTAAATTAATTTTGTTTCGCAATTTTGACCTTTTGTAAAAAAGGTAAAGTTTTCAAGGGTGAAAACCTCATCATGTTTTGCCGAACATGGAATGGCTTGAGTAATCTGGCAAATAAATACATACCTTTGTTCGTCATTATACGAACCCTTAGATCCCGGGTTTCTGTATATTGCAATTTAGGCGATAGGCTGACAACCTGTCACTACAGCAATATACCTTCAAATCTATCCCAAATAACCCTCAAAACTTTGTTAGACGTGGTGGAACGACCTTTCTTTAGGTCGTTTACGCTCTGGCTAAGCCGTTGGGGCTAGAGGCGTGATTATATGTATGCATGTATTGAATATTCTAGAAATCTAGGGATTGTAATAAAATACATACCTATACCAGATCTTGTGTTATTGACCCTGGCTTGAACACGGTAACTCAGTTGGTAAACACCGCCCTGTTGTTGTAATGTTCTATTCCAATACGCGTGAAAATTATACCCGCTGTATGGGACAGCGTCCCGCAAACTGATAGGGGCTGCTTAGTCAACGAAACTGAACAACTATCACTGTTTTTTTTTACAGGCGATCAAAAAAACATAACATAACATAAAAATACTTTATTGCACTTAATAATACAACATACAACACAAAAGATAACAAAAAACAAGTACAACATAGGCAACCTACCCATACAAAATGAACAACTCAATCAGACAATTTATAAGGAAAAGCTAATTTTTTTTTCATCTCCTGAATAATATCCTGCTGGTAATTGTTCAGTTTCGTTGACTGAGCAACCCCAATTAGTTTGCGGGACGCTGTCCCTTACACCCCGTATGATCTGTTCTAAGCGTTTATTTTTCGTTGGAGAAATTTTCCCAAAAATATTGGTAACTTTATTTAAGCTCACACGAAAGGCTCATAAATATTATAGAGCGACGTTAATTGCTACATAAAAGGTAGCCACGTACAACCACAGCCTACCTCCATCAGTACTACCCTAAATTGGACTATTGGCAGCTTTGAAATATAGTAAGAAGTATTTATTTGACACGTAAAGAATTAAATGTTTCACAATTCGACAACCCAAACAAAAAAAAAAGTCAATGACTTTGTAAATTATATCAAAATATAATTTACAGCAGTACTTACATAATGAGACTGGGCTCCTTTTTAAACTTTGTACCAATCGAGTCGAAACGTCGGGTATTAAAAAAAGGTAAAGTCCCCCCTATGCTTTCATCACCAAAACCAACCAACCAAAAAAAACGCGAGTAGACCCGTTTATTAAGTAAAATGAGCCTTGTAGGTAATTTGGTCAGTAAATCATAACTATGAACGAGTGAATTATAGTGCCGACATAAAATAACTTAGTTCATTTACATACAAGACTTTAAAATGGAGTACAAATTCTTGTAAGTTTTACAATATACTGTTTATCAGCCTATCTATGTATGTAAGTATGCATGTTTGATCCTTTGTGGCGCTCTAGAGATCAAACGCCTGGGCCGATTTTAATGATTCTTATTATGTCAATCGATTCGTCTTTACCATGCGAGTGTTACTGAAGACATGATTTTGTCAAAAATATTTTTTTAACATGGCGACAATTAGACGACATTTTGTGAAAATAAAAAATGGAAGTCGACCAACTATATCGAATAAGGGGATCAATTAAATTTTCGTTTTGAATAATCGTTTAAGTTCTATGACGATTTAAAGTTTTTAAGCTCACTTTTTACTCTACGCAGCTGGATTTATTGAACCTTTTAAATTACTTGTTTCACCTTTTCCGCTAGAAACTTATTATGCAACAATTTCTCACTTTGCGTGTTCCTTTGGGCTACATTACTTCCGGCTTCCGACGCTGTAGTAACATGATTCTAACTTTAATAAGAATCTCGACCCACTGCTGTTTTGTAAAATAACTTCACCTGATTACTATGCAAAGCACGGTAAGTAGTAGTCTCTACGAAATAGTAGAGTTCTGCTATTTGATATACTGGATGTCCAAATTATTACCCTCTATTTCCTAGACTTGATGCTCAAGGATCTCAACTTTCTAAAGCATAGCATTCTGATTGTTATAGAATATCTAAAAAGGTACTAAGTTATTAATTTTCCCAGGCTTTTTCTCTGTCGTGGGTTTAAATTAAATCTTTAATGTAGTTGCTATTTCTAAAAATATCTTTAATTTTACCTACTCCGTTATAAGTATGTATTTCTGTGAATATGTCTTGGGATCAAATATTTACATGTTTAGCTTTTTTGTGTGGCCATTTGGCCATTAACAATGATGTCATTCGTTTATCGATTCAATTACAAAATAGAGGTATTTATTGGCATCACTTTCCTAGAAACTCGTTTCAAATGGTAATGTAAATGTAAACTCGTCGGACACTATTCATTGAATGGAATTCAGCTACCAAGAACACAAATAGAAAAACTTTCTAGAACAGCAACAACAACTGATAGTATTCTAGTGACGTTTATTGTGGATTGTGGCAGTCGGACGGTATCGGCACTGGCAATTCCAACAGTTGCAGAATAGAAATGCAGGGTCTAGGATATTGAAAAACTTTCAATCATTGTTGCTGGCAATATATAGGGTACCTAGAATACTCAAGACAAGGTATCTGTGGTATTGGAACTTCAAAATTTGCAAAATTGAGTAAATAAAAATAAGACTAGGTTTAGGTACAATTGGGTACAATATTATAGCTTTGTGGTTCTCTATTGTACCTTCTCTAACTTGGCGATAAAAAAAAACAAAATGCCAAGAATTGCATGTGTCATTCATGACTCATATGACTACGACAGTGTTGTTTTTTATTCTAGTATAAAGTCTTTGATAAACAATAAACAATATAAAGCACAAAAAGAGTACAAATATATCTATATGTTGGTGTCTTTTGAAGATAATATGCACATGATATGGTTATAATAATATATAAGAAACTTCCCAAAAAACTTAGATTTTAAATAATAAAGTGTAAAAACATCTAGTTCTAATTTAAATATTTTTTAAACTGGCTAAATAAGAATGTGAGTATCTCCAAGATTTTCTTGTTGTTAAAGCGGCAGGCATAGGTTTAGCTCAAGGCTCGATTTAATCTTACTGACATATTATGTTCACAGGGCCGCATTTGAAGCCGTAAGCACTCTCACGTTGCAACCTCTGTTAGAGAACGCACCCATTATAGATTTAAGGGAAGTAGAGTTACCACTAGAAAGACCTTCAGTAGAGGATGACTTTGACCCAAGGAACTATCGTGAACCAAAAGTTGAGATTAAGTAAGATTTGATACCTTCGTTATGGATTTTTTTCGAGTGTTTCTGGTTTAAAATTGCATTACTATGCTGGTTCTTCCATGCTGGACTAGGAGCGAGAGAAAAATATGTTACTTCAGCAATATACCTACAAATCTTTGTCAGACGTGGCGGAACGACCTTTGTTTAGGTCGTGTACACTCTGCCTACCCCATTAGGGATCAAGGCGTGACTATATGTATGTACCTATTCTCTATCTGCGTTTTGACGGCAAAATATGTATCAATGGAAGGAGCAGCAGCAGCATTACCTTTCCAAACAGCGTAACCTAGTCTTACTTGTATTTAGAAATCGTGCATAGCGCTTACCGGATGACCCGCCTGCCAAGCCTGGCAAGTATGATATAATAAATAAATACTGAGGCCCATATTTATAATCAGCACTTGAGACTGACAGCGAGTTTGAGTTCGCATCAGAAATGTAATTTTAGTACAAACTGGCCCGTCAAATCCATACTTAATATTGCTATAAGTCAAAGTCATTTATTTCCAAATAGATTCCTAAGAACACTTTTAGAAAGTCACAAGCCAGTCTATTACAAATAAAATTATATCTGTGTCACAAAATAAAATAAAACTATATCACAATTAAGAAGAAGCATCAATCTTGACATCGCTTTATAATTAACCTGGCTAAGTATTTATCATGCTCGCCATGCTTTACAAATTTTCGATCATCGGGCATACCCTGAGCCTGTCGCTTTGCGTACATGTTTGTTTACGTCTTTATGTCTTCTTTTTGCCCTTCTTCTTTTACTTCTTTTATATAGTTTTCTTATTCAGACCATGGATGGCATACATCAATTTGCTGAGAGCTACAGTTGGACTCGGCATGTTGGGTGCCCCACTTGCTATGAGTCAAGCTGGTTTGCTTTTCGGACCTATCCTGATCTTGACTGTTGGCAGTCTACTCATTCACACGCACTTGATGCTGGTAAGTCATTTTTTTAAAGCCATCTAGTAATTCAATCATTCTTGGAGCGAGAGAAAAACATAGAATGTGCCAGCTGCATTTCCTCCCGGGCATGTTGTAAAATCCAGCTAAGGGATCCGAGGGTTTCAGTATATTGTAATTTAGGCCATGGGCTGACAACCTGTCACTACAGCGATATACCTACAAATCGATTTTAAATAACCCTCAACACTTTGTCAGACGTGGCGGAACGGCCTTTATTTAGGTCGTTTACGCTCTGCCTGCCCCATTAGGGATAACGGCGTGATTATATTGTATCCAGTAAATTGATCTTTATCTTTGAAAAATCACAAAGGCCTTTAATAACCTTTTACGATCTAATACAAACTCAGCCCACTCTTTTAAGAAAACGCCGAGATCGTCACTCCCAAGGGTTACACCATATTTTCCAGGGTTGTCTCGCTCCTGAGACTCGTGTGATGCCGCTAGGTAACAGTAATTACTCCTTATGTTTGTGTGGGTGTCTCGTAATAGCCGAGCGGAGCGAAGGAATGGACATCAGTGTTCCCTGGGTAGTTAAGTTAGATATCGCGTGAGTGTGTTAGGATGGGTATGTGGGAGAATCATGTCCAGTGAAAATGTTGTGGCGGATGTAAATTCTATCTGCACGTCAGGGATCCCCAGGTTAAGTCAAGATCTGATGATCCTAATTTTTTTCAATGTTAATTTAAATTCATACGACATACATACATACTTATAATCACGCTTTTATCCCTAATGCGGGAGGCAGTGCGTAAACGACCTCAAAAGGGCGTTCTGCCACGTCTGATAAAGTTTTGAGGGTTGTTTAAGATAGATTTGTAGGTATATTGCTGTAGTGGCATGTTTTCGGCCCATCGTCTAAATTGCAATATACTGAAATCCGTTAGCTGTTTTTTACATAATGCCCGGGAGGATATGCAGCTGGCACGTTCTATGTTTTTCTTTCGTTCCCAGTCCAGTATGGAAGAAAATTTAAATTCATTTTACATTTACTGCGTTTTATTTTTTTAAGCTTTGGTGCCTGAACGAAATATGTCGCCAGTTGAAGATTCCTTACATATCCTACAGATATGGAGTCCGACTGGCTTTACTGCATGGTCCACCGCTGTTACACGGCTTAGGACGTTGGGGCCCGTAAGCATGATCAATTTAATAATATGTGGTATAATGACAGCCTCGACAGCTTCGATGAAAAACATTTTTCACTTCCCCTAAGCTTCCCCCTACAGAAGTCAAAGTAAAAAGAATAATAAACCCGAAAGAAACTCTTTAACCAGTAAATTCTGTCGCAGTTTAGGTAACAGTACCTTGTTCTTTCAGGTTTGTTATTGCAGTTTTTATGATGCTCAGTCAACTGGGAATATGCTCCGTGAATATTATATTCATTGCAGACAATTTACGTGACGTAAGGGACTTTTTAATTGTTCTTACTTGTTTGTTTCTTTTGATAATTTCGCAAGCATTGCGTGAAAAATATGGTACGAATGTGATAGGTGATAATTAAATTTTATGAAAATATTTTATTCTAGTCTGAAAAGTTATTCGCACTGACAAGTGTTATTAGCAGAGGTCGGACAAATGATCGCACTAGGCAAATAGAACAGGAAGTAATGGAGTCGTATTAGTTCTGTTATTTTTTTCAACTTAATTGATAATCTTTTTCTGATACCCATTAAAAAAAAGTTTACTAATAATTATTTGATTTTTATGTTCCTAGTTGTATCTAAACTAAGTATTTAAGTTGTTTTATTTTATTTTGTTACGTACTATTTTTTTAAAATTTGCAGATGATGGACTGGGAAGATGCCAGCGAAAGTTTAATGTATATGATAGTTCCTATTTTAACCTTAGAAATACTGATGAAAAACCTACGAATGATCAGTTATATTATTAATTTTGGTAACAATTTTTTATGTTTAGGTAGATGGTTATTTGAAAGACAGAGGTGAATTGAATTTTGTAATTTTACCATTTTTAAAAATATATTTAATTTTTTACAGCAAATGCTATGAATTTTGTAGCTCTAATAATAGTGATAGTTCAAATATACAGAGGGCCGCGCCGGGAAACCCAGCTGTGTCCACTGGGATTTGTCTCGCTGCTCATGGCCACTGGAACCTTCATGTTTAACATGAGCGCTGTTGGGGTTGTAAGTTTTATTAAATCTATACATATAGCTTCATGTTACGCACAGTCCCCGAATTTTGTCATTGGTCGAGAAAAAAGTAATTTTCGGCCAACGATCGATTATAAAACCTCGGCGGAGTGGTAATCACCAAACGGCCAAATACCGGATTCTGGGTTTGGTTGGCTTGTTAAACGATCATTCCGTGTAGTGGTGTTGATGAAATTGCAGGTCCGCAGAATGAGCCACCAAAACCCGACATCATAAAAATATGGCTGCATTTTTCACAGGATATGAGCAGGAGAATCCAATGGCAGAAAGATTTCTGCCATGCTGGCCTGGGAGCAAGAGAAAAACATAGAATGTGCCAACTGCATTTCCTCCTGGGCATGCTGTAAATACCAGCTAAGGGATCCGAGGGTTCTAGTTTATTGAAATTTAGGCGATCGGCTGACAACCTATCACTACAGTAATATACCTAAAAATCTATCTTAAATAACCCTCAAAACTTTGTCAGACGTGGCGGAACGACATTTGTTCAGGTCGATTACGCCTTGCCTACCCCATTAGGGATAAAGGCGTGACTATATGTATGTATATGAGCAGGAGGTCCCTCGTGGTAGTTTATTTTTCCTAAGACGAAGGTGATCATGACCATGACGACAATCATAACGATAATGACATAGACGAAGGCGATGATAATTATGGCTTCGATTATGGGTCCGGAGGTCTTGGGTTCGATTCCTAGGGGGGTAACCCAAAGTTGATATTTGGCAATTTATCACTTTGTGAGGTTTTTCCCAGTTTGGTTAGGACATTGAAGGCTAAATCAGATAATTTATTTCAACAATCAGGTGATTGTCCGAAAAGAAAAACGATTCCGTGATTCGGAGAGCTTACCATCGGTCCCGGTCACTGTCGTTACTCAAACCATGTCAGAGGCCTAAAAGCTGTGCTGCTAGGCGGTTTGAAAACTCTGACACTAGGTTTCATCGGGTTGTTCGACTCCAGAATCCACTCGCTAAGAAGAATATTATGATTAATATGTTTAATTTACCCAACAGATACTTTCCTGTGAAAAGGCACTGAGGGACCCCCACATTATGTCATCCCATTTTGGTGTAGTCAAGGTTGGTCTCATAATACCAACGTGTGTTATGCTACTGATTGGAATACTAGGATTCTGGTCTTATGGGGTTATGGAGGAAAATATCTTGAGATATTTGGCTTATGATGAACCGTAAGTATTTTAACTGTTCTAAAAGTTATAGCCATACCTAGATGAGTTAAATGGAAGTAGAATACCAATATTATTGCCGAGTGGTCACGCAAGGGATTTGATTAGCGGCAGCATGTCCCATCGTCCCATGTTGTACGTAGTGAGGCACACGTTGGAAAAGACCGCCAGAACCACGCACGTGATGGGCACGGCTCTATTTAATAAAATACCTGATGTAATCAAGCAGGCACCAAGCTTAAATAGCTTTAAATTACGGCTTAATCATTCAGCATAGGTATTCTACAGTTATAATGATTTTATAAATTTTAATGATAATGAAAGTAAAAAATCTAAATGATTATTAATGTGATATACTTAAATGCTTATAATTTTTGACTTGTAATTTACAATTATGAATAAATTTATCTCTATCTCTATCTCCATCCCGCGGTTGCGGGTTCAAATCCCGCTCGTGTGCTTTTTTGGTTATTTTGTCACTGTTATACTTAAAATGTGAGAGCCCGATGGTGTAGTGGATAGGGCCGCTGCCTCCTGAGCGGGAGGTCGTGGTTCGAACCCCACCACGTACCAATGTGTTTTTCGATTTTCGATTTTCCTTATGTACGTTTATTCGGCGCTTTTTCCGTGCTTCGGAAGGCACGTTAAGCCGTTGGTCCCGGTTAATATCGTTTAATACTGTAGATATTAGTCGTTAAGCCATATCAGAGGCCAGTGCTAAGCATTGGCGGCTTGAAAACTCTGACCTAATCTAGGATTGGGTCTGGTTTCCCTTCTGGGTTGTGGAGGTCAGATGGCAGTCGCTCTGTGTAAAAACCAGTACCCTCGTTCAATCCCCTAGATTAGGTAGCCGACCCCGTGATATACGGGATAAGGCTAGGGAGATGATGATACTTAAAATGTGACATGCGATTGTTTATGATTTATTTTTCAGGGTCACAATGGTCGCATACGGTCTCTACTCAACCAGTGCGATATTATCGTATCCACTCGCATGCTACCCAGGATATCAAATTATCTTGGAAGTGATAAAAAACCACGACCCTTACGTAGACATCCAGCCAAAAAGTTTGAAGCAAATTGAATTCATATCCAGACCTATCTTTGTTTGTATGACATGTAAGTTTTGGTTGTGTTCTTTTTCTATTAGATTATATTTCTATTAGAAATTTGGTCTGTGAAAGTGGCTTACATAAGGAACCAAGGGATACCTAAATCCTATACAAACAAAAACTGTAAGTTTGCACAGTCAACGAAACTAAACAACTTTCACGAGGGATTCGTTTACAAAAATGTCTTGAAATATTAAACCGGTTGCTCAGGGGTTTACAAAAAATATGGAGAAGCCAATTTTTTTTTTCATGGAAGAATTTCTATACAAAAGTTGCTTAGACTTGTTGATAAAGCAACTTTCAGTTTTTGGACCATAAACCGTTGAACAAGAAACATTCAAATATACTTTTTTTTTACAGTTACCATCGCGTATTTGGTACCCTACCAAGGACCCTACGTCGCGTTTGTTGGCTCTGCCTGTACAACTCTCATGTCATTGGTTTTCCCGGCTCTGATGGAAATTGGCTTATGCTATCCACATCACTATGGCCGCTGCAACTACATACTTATAAAAGACTTGATCATAGTGGTCCTGGGTCTCATTATTTGGTCAGGTGGTATAGCCCTATGTGGTTACCTCCTTTATGTACGCATTCAGACTTCTAAGTCACCCATAGTGGCTGCAGCTAGTGAGAATTTCCATATAGTAGAAGAATCTTATAATAGATATAGATTTGAAACTTAAGAGTACGCTAATTCAAGAAGCTAAATGGCAGTAGACGCAGACACACATAGCTACCTTGGTATAGTGTTATTTTATTATTAAGAGTCAAAGCCCCTAGGACCGTAGTTGTAACCAGCTCTCAAAAGTTATCAGAAATGTCATCAGTACAAACTGGCCTGTGAAATCCATACTTAATATTGCTCTTAAGTTTGAGTTCACTTCAAAAATACGAGCCTTAGGCACCTACTATTATTTTCATTAATAATTTTATTGGATTACCTTATCCTACGTCATTTGAATAAATGTTCGTTCCTTAATCCATTATGTATTATTTACATGGACGCAGTCAGCAAATCTTACTCAGTGGAAAACTTTGGGTGAAGGCTTATGTCCAATAGTGGACGTCTCTTGGTTGATGATGATGATGGAAGGTTAATTTTAGAGCTAGACAATAATTAGAAAACGGTATTATATTGAACACAGAAAACAAGAAAATGTCTCTATCATTTCTTATAGGTACATACATACATACATACATACATATAATCACGCCTTTGTCCCTAGTGGGGTAGGGAGAGCGTAAACGACCTAAGAAAATATCGTACCGCCACGTCTGACAAAGTTTTGAGGGTTATTTAAGAAAGATTTGTAGGTATATTGCTGTAGTGACAGGTTGTCAACCCATCGCCTAAATTGCCGTAAACTAAAACCCTCGGATTCCTTAGCTAGTTTTTACATCATGCCCGGGAGGAGAAGCAGCTGGCACTTTCTATGTTTTTCTCTCGCTCCCAGACCAGCATGGAAGTTACTTATAGATGCTTATAGTAAGTAGTAATAAAACCATTTGTCTAATGGAGTAAAAGGTACTCTTCTCTAGGCATTAGCCTAGATTCTGCGGTTTAATGCATCTTTCCAGTCTGGTAGAATTGAGTCATTAGATGTTGCCACGGACGATGTTTCTATTATTACAATTTAATGCAAATTGCAAGTTCTCACCCTTATTGCTCCAAAAAGTACCTATTAGTCTCTAAATAGAACACCCTATAACAATATTAACCTTTATACAAAAATAATGTACAGATTTATTTTCTACAATTTATAAATAATACAAGTATTTCTTTTTGTCTAATAATATCGCAAGAAAATTTAAGTGTTTCGTATCTTTTTGTACAGAAAGCGCTTCATACTCGTACTAATAAATAAGTATATACGTAGCTTATTGGTTTACTTATTTTTTTTACCATTCCTATATTTGAAAGGTTTATCGTTTTATCTACCGAATGTTATTTTGTGAACGTATTTGGAGGTAAATACATTTGGGACTTCCGAGCCTCTCTCGTCCCAACGGAGTTTTATACGTATTACGTATCGTATAAAAAGTAGGTACTTACGAAATGTACAGGATAAACGTCTATTACACAGAAAATATTTTTCCGCCTGCGTAAAAACGTCTGAAATCTGGTAGAGATTGTGAAAGCTTCGTAGGAATACATTTTCCTGTAGAAATTTAATAAACTTGAGCTAAGCATTAACTATATTAAATATAGCATACTCGGCTATTACCCACTATTAAAAAACTTCGGTACCGACATGAAAAACATGATTTTGCATAGCTTTGTTTTCTCGTCTGCGTAGATGGAAAATAAGTACTAAAGGGTGTCCAGTGGGAAATTTTCAAGTTTGAAATTTAATAAATAAAAAACTAAAGATTGTATGTTATTAAATATTGCTCATATTTTATTTTGCAAACTTGTGCAGTCATGTTTTGGATTAAATTAAAAAAAAAAATGTCATCATAATTACTGCAGATTTCTTTCGGGATTTATTGAAGTGGACCCTTTCATTTGCAATATAATTGTGTGTTTAGGCAGATAATAAAAACAGTAATTAGTAAAGTGTTGGTTTTTTGTTAGTTTTTTTTTTTTGTATTAGTTTTTTTTATTAGTAAGGAAGTTTGGGATTATTGTTCATTTTTGATTCAACATATCATTTTAAGTATTAGTAAAAGTATGTACCACGTTTTTGTGCAGAATTTTAGAAGCTTTTGTTTGGCCATTGCAAGTTTTCTCCTAAAACGCACCATTTTCAATATATAAGCGAAAAACGTAAAGTGGAACCTATTTGCCCCGGCCCTAGGGTACTAGCTCGGCACCCGTCAGATTATGGTTCAACATATCAAACTGTACTAGAATCAGCCATTAATAAAGTGTTGTACCCTAATTCTAAGTAAACATCGATGATAATGATAGCTTCCATGCTGGCCTGGGAGTGTGAGAAAAACATAGAATGTGCCAGCTGAATTTCCTCCCGAGCATGCTGTAAAAACAGCTAAGAGATCCGAGGGTTTTAGTATATTGTAATTTAGGCGATGGGCTGACAACCTATCACTACAGCAATATAGGTATAAATCTATCTTAAACAACCCTCAAACTTTGTCAGATGTGGCGGAACGACCTTTGTTTGGGTCGTTTACGCTCTGCCTACCCCATTAGGGATAAAGGCGTGATTATATGTATGTATGTATCTATCTTAAAAACCCTTAAAACTTTGTCAGACGTGGCGAAACGACCTTTGTTTAGGTCGTTTACGCTCTGCCTACCCCATTAGGGATAAAGGCGTGATTATATGTATGTATGTATGTATCGATGATAATAGAGCGTCACCGGGACTAATAGAAGAAATGTCACGTCAAACTGTGGTTTTCTAACAATTTAAACGTATTTAATGACTTTCCCTAGCGTTAAATGCGTTACCAATAACTCATGTTCTGCTTAAAAAAGTGTGTCATCATTAGACAGCATGTGTCCAAGCGTTTGTACAGATCGAAAACGTTCGGGCAAGGTTTTTGAGAAAAATATCGCGAAGATTGCCATTGTCATTAAAACCTTACATGATTTGCGTTTTGTACTGGTGAAACTAAAACACGCTCTTGGTTTCTTTATTCTGTTAGAGACTTCGATCTGTCTGAAACGGATTTTGCAGATTTGGTGTCGACATTGAGCTACATGTTACGGTGTTGCTGCTGACGTTGAGAGACCTGAAGGAGTTTAGTTTACCACTGTCTCTTTAAGTCTAATTCATTACGCCCACGATCATATAAGTAACGTGCTCGAGCCATCACCAAGCTTGCTTGATATGCAAACAAAAAAACCGACGCGCCTCTTCCGTCCATTTACTCGTTTCAGATATTGCTCTACCACAAACGCGTGATGACCTTCTGATCAGTACGTCATCGCGACTATTTAATCCACAATTTGAATGCTCAATATGGAAAAATAAAAATTGAGCGGCAATGTTTAGTTCTTCAATTATTCAATTTCAAACTTGAAAATTTCCCGCGGGCCAGCCTTTACATCCACGTATGTTACTCTTTTACCCGACAAAAGAAACGTTTGACCAAACACAGTGTCTTGACCGTTGTTTTCAAACTCACTTATAAAGGTATTATTACGTGTCAAAGACGTGGGAACATGTCACGAAACTTATCTAGGTATCTTCTAGAAACGTGACCGGACACAATTTGTTAACTGCCTACTGCCTCCGCGGTCTAGCCATGGACTCCTGATCCAGAGATCAGAGGGGACAAAGTTGATATTTGTCAATTTATAACTATGTGAGGTTTTCCCCAGTTGGGTTAGGATATTGCAGGCTGAATCACCTGATTTTTCGAAACAAAAAGGATTCCGTGCTTCGGAGGGCACGTTAAGCCGTCGGTGGCTGTTTTTGTTATTGGTCGTTACTCAAACATGTTAGAGGCCTAACGAAAACTCTGACACCAGGGTTCATCGGGTCGTTATTCAAAATACTCTGTTTATAAATATACTCGAGAATCCAATATATTTATTTCTGCATATTTATTTCACAGCATTCATTCACGCATTTGTATGGAACTCTTCACACTCTGTACCTAGTTGGCACTGCCTTGCCGTCTTTAATCTTACTTTTATTTATAGCAGCACTGCAGAACCATAATTAATAGCTGTCAATATCACCCACAAGCCTGCATTCGATAAGTGATTACTTTAATGTGATTGGCGTCCATGTTGCTATTTGCATGTTACCGAAATAGTACCATGAGCGATAGGATATCGAGTGGGAGTGGGAAGGACGAATTGAATCTACATAAACTACGAGTATACAAAAATATTTTGTCCCTCTTTCTCGTGATGAGGTTTTTAGACATAGTTGGAGTGCGTGGTCTAGATATACTTTATTTATATACTAGCGACCCGCCCCGGCTTCGCACGGAAATTATCATTGTTTCTCTACTATATTATGCATGTATACATTTAAACCTTCCTCTTGGTTCACTCTATCCATTAAAAGAAACCGCATCAAAAGTCGTTGCGTGGTTTTAAAGATTTATGCATACATAGGGATATAGGGACAGAGAAAGCGACTTTGTTTTACACTATGTAGTGATTTAAGTTTATGCACAAAAATCGGTGTCTGTAAAGTCGGTTTACTGACGATAGTTGAACGTGACAACATTATCATTAATCAATCATTACCTTTATCGCCGCAATTATCGTTGCTATAAACAATTGATACCACATTCACTTTTCACTGCACTTCATACTTGACGAAAACATGTAAATATATTATTGTATAGCAGCTGTCCACGCGGACGCATCGCGCACTCAAGTAGGAGAGAGACAGCCTCTTTGTCGCTCGTCCCGCGCTCTCGCTTACACTGAGCTGAGCTGAGCCTTAAATGGAACGCCTCAGAGCGAGGTAACGCCGCATGAGTCATCTCATGTTTTTTCGTGCGTGCAGCCGGCTCCATCGAATTATAAGACGTTGTCACGTCAAAAATGTTACATGGGCAGACTTAACGCCAAAGGCATTATCTACCAGTCTACCTTAGGGCATGTGGAAATGACAAGACAGGTGCAAAAAAAAAAATCTATCCTATTAACTAACAAAGTTAGAACAAAACAATAGCATATACCTATAGATCACTTTTACTACTAGCTACGAGAAATCAAGAAACATTTAATAATGAATTCAATTAATATATCTTTATTTATTTTCGATCCGAGCTGTAGCGTGCAATTGTTCGTGGATTAAGAAGTCTTGGAGATTAATAAACGAAAACAAAAGAAGAGTGGAAATAAATAAGATATCTGTGGATAATACGTTCAACATACATACAACCATATAATTACGCCTGTATTCCTAAAGGGGTGGGCAGAGCGTAAACGACCTTTCACGTCTAACAAAGTTTTGAGGGTTACTTAAGATAGATTTGTAGGTGTATTGCAGTAGTGGCAGGTTGTCAGCCCATCGCCTAAATTACAATATACTGAAACATTATTTTCTCTTGCTCCCAAGTCAGCATGGAAGAAATTTAACGTTCAACTACGTTCAAAACCACAGAACGCAAATAAAGTAGGGTTATAAAAGACAGACATGGCTTCACACAGCATTGGGCACGTTCGTTGCAGCCGTGGACATAATGTCAGACACAGCTGTACCGCAGACAACCGAGGGCCAACGGTGACGTGGATGGCTTATTGCTGTGTTTATTTTGTACTGACGTTTTTACACTGGAAAATAAAAGGCAAAGCCTGAATCAACAGCTACTATTCTAATATAGCAGTGTTGCATTATTTTCAGAGTTGCGGAGTTACATCTTGTATATTTTTTTCTTCTCCACAAAACGTAGTCAATCACCAGACCAACCAGAATAAAAAAATGCGTATTTTTATTATATAATGCTTTAATTTGCTGTTAATTAAACTGAAATTTATAAATAAAAATAAAATAAAAGAAATAAATCATTAAAAATATTACGAAATATACGGGATGTAAGGGAAAGCATCCCTGGCAACTGATAGGGGTTGCTCAGCCAACGACACTGAACAACTTCCACCAGGAAATTCTTTCAGGAAAAAAAATGGCTTTTCCATACAAATTGTCTGGTTGAGGTGGACATTTTGTATGGAAAAGACATTTATTATTTTATGTTATGCCTGACACCCAGTATAAGGGAAAATCTTGTATAATTAACAAAAAATAAAGTAAGAAAATAAAAACATTAAAAACAACTATTGGTCATTAAAATGCATGTGGGTCATTTAATCATCTCCTAACTCAACATGCATAAACTATTCATCAGGATAAAAATCAACTTCAGAATAAGCTCTCTGCTCCTTGGTGAAAATCCGAAGATAGATAAGATAACCACACAAATAGACACCAGCAATCCAGGCTATGATACCAAGTACAACAATAAGGATGTCCTTGAAGAGAATGAAGTTGTATTTCCCGTAGTTGTCAGGGTAGCACAGGCCGATCTCCATCAGAGCTGGGAAGACGAGGACTAACATAGTGTTGCAGAAGCTACCAATGAAGGCGACTAGTGGGCCTTGGACTGGGACGCAGTATGCTATTAGAACTGAAAAATAAAATAAAAAGATGTCATAAAGTAGTCCAGCAATGGCAGTATGCCTATCGAAATATCTCTACGCAATGCAAATCAGACACCAAATGCATGAGATATCACTATCAGTCATCATCTCCCTAGCGTTTTGCCGTATCTCACGGGGTGGGCTACCTAATGTAATGGATTGAACGAGGGTACTGGTTTTTACACAGAGCAACTGCTGACCTCCGCAACCCAGGAGGGAAATTAGACCCAATCCTAGGTCAGAGTTTTCAAGCGGTCAATGCTTAGCACTGGCCACTAACATGGCTTAACGACTAATATCTACGGTATTAAACGATATTTACTGGGCCAACCAACGGCTTAATGCGCCTTCCGAAGCACGGAATATCACTATCTTTATCATAGATTTATTATAGTTGCAAAAGTATGAAAATATAATATCCTGCGTGTACCTATATATCTTAATTTCTGGTAATATATCATAGGCGTGTCGCATTTTATAATTTGCTAGTTCTTAACGCCACAGTTTCACCTGTGCACCTGAGAGATATATCCCGTGGGAATCAGTCATTTTTCACACGGTAAAAACATATTTTTGTAAGCATATGTAGCATATGGTAGCGAGACAAAATCATAGAATGTGCCAGCTGCATTTCCTCCTGGGCATGCTGTAAAAACCAATTTAGGTATCTGAGGGTTTCAGTATATTGTAATTTAGGCGATGGGCTGACAACCTGTCACAACAGCAGTATACCTACAAATCTGTCTTAAATAACCCTCAAAACTTTGTCAGACGTGGCGGAACGACCTTTGTTTGGGTCTTTTACGCTTACTACATTAAGGATCAAGGCAAGATTATATGTATCTATGTATGTATTTCTATGTGTGTTCGTTCATACTCACAAGTGATCACAACAAAAACAGGTCTTGACACCAAATCCAGTCCGAGGATAAAGTCATTGTTAGGAACGACTTTAGGGTCGTGGTTCTTCACAAACTCGTTGATGATCTGAGTGCATGGATACACTTGCAGTGGATACGTCAGCGCTGTGGTTATCATGTAAAATGCAATACAGACTAGAGCTGAACTGAAAAATATAAAAGTAAATGAATTACGCTACGAAGATTAGGATTACATACATACGTATAATCACGCCTTCATCCCTAATGGGGTTAGGCAGAGCGTAAACGACCTAAACAAAGGTCGTTCCGCCATTTCTGTCAAAATTTTTAGGGTTGTTTTTGTTTAAGATGGTTTTGTAGGTAGGTATATTGCTGTAGTGACAGCTGGCACTTTCTATGTTTTTCTCTTGCGCCCAGTCCAGCATGGAAGTATATGAGGATTACGTTGCGACTGAAATAGAATCTTGCTAGCAATTTTACAATTTGTGGTTGTAGTCGACTATTCCGTACTGAGATCACTTGGTCGATTAAGGCCCGATCGCCCGTATATGATTAGAATCATGGTTTAATGATTCTGAATGATGATTCTAGTTTACAATAAAAACAACATTATAATTTGTGGCCAGTTCTAGCACATTTGCAATACATAGCTTTTATGTTTAGTGTGAATAATTATTTTATGGATTATATAATTGAGAATTAGCTGCGATTGTCGCCAAACGTAAAATATTAATGAAAATGTTTTTTTCAAGCACAAATAATTTAAAACTGATGACGCCACTGTTGCAGTTCTCAAACCCCCTTAAGGGGTGAACTGTAGCGCGACGGTGGCGACACAAATTTTAAATTAATTGTGTCCAAAATACAAACAAACAAAAACATTTAAAAATTAAATTAAAATATTATTATTAATTTAAATATTATTTTTATTCATGAAAATTAAACATTTTCATGAATAAAAATAATATTTTAATGTTAGCGGAAATCGCAAGTAATTCTCCATTTTACAACATGTAATATTATAATTCATATTAAGTATTCAAGCTTTGTATTACAAACATGCTAGAGCAAGATTTAGCTCATTTGTAACACAAAGCTACATGCTTTGTTTGAATTATGATATCATGGGTTATAAAATGGAGAATATCTTGCGATTTCCATCATCTCCCCAGCCTTATCCCGTATCTCACGGGGTCGGCTTCCTAATCTAGGGGATTGAACGAGGGTACTGGTTTTTACACAGAGCGACTGCCATCTGACCTCCGCAACCCAGAAGGGAAACCAGACCCAATCCCAGATTAGGTCAGAGTTTTCAAGCCGCCAATGCTTAGCACTGGCCTCTGATATGGCTTAACGACTAATATCTACGGTATTAAACGATATTAACCGGGACCAACGGCTGAACGAGCTTCCCGAAGCACGGAAAAAGCCCCGAATAAACGTACATATGAAATTGGAAAACCGAAAAACACATTGGTACGTGGTGGGATTTGAACCACTCTCAGGAAGCAGCGGCCCTATCCACTACACCATCGAGCTCTCTCAATTTCTTGCGATTTCCGCTAAACGTAAAATATTCATGAAAATGTTTGTACTATCTTGGACACAATTAATTTATTACTATTAAGGACGCCATCTTTGCTCTATTTCCACCTTAAGAACACGTTTTGTTTTGTATCCTCCTGTTAATTTTTTTTATCAACACGGATATGATTAATTAACCAGTTGTAATTATTAATTCTTAAAAAACATTATAGATGGCAAAATAGAAGGGAAAATAAGAAGAGGAAGACCGAGACGTAGTTACTTGGACCAAATCAAAGAGAAGGTGGATGTCAAGTCGTATCAATTAGTGGAATCGTTGGCAGAAGACAGAGAAACTTCACCGATAAGTGCCTACCACATACATTTAAGAAGAAGAATGATTGATGATACAATACTCACATATCATCAAAAGGCAAAAACCTCAGTATATTGTCTTCCATGCCGCCAAACTTATAGAATCCAACGCTCCCGATCAATATGGACATGCACACTGGAGCAAGCATACCGATCCTGACGACTCCCCATTTGGATGTCATTATTTTTGGATCGATCAATGCTTTGTCACAAGACAGTACCTGGTCAATAGTAGAAAAAAAATATTAGACCATAGGGTTCCCCAAGAATCATTAGGCCTAAATGTGGAAATAAATCTTTTGTTAGGGAGATAGGACGAAAGATGAGGAATAATGAATGTGATGTCCGCGCCGAATCGTAGGTACTTGGTGCAACACATCTCGCGGGCAATACAGCGAGGTAATGCTGCCAGAGTGCTGGGCACTTTCCCACCGGGTGCAATACGAGGCGGTCTTTTGGACTAATGTACAGTATGTATTATTTGATATTAACATTGTGTTTAATCTTAGTATGTATATTATTGACATTTTATTGAAAGACATTGACCCTCCTCCTGTTTAAAATGATGAAACGCCAGCTGGTAATTTTTTTTAAACTTGAGGTAAGATGTTCAGTTTCATAGGAAAGTCCATACCATACAATTTTTTTCATCTAACTTATTTGCATCTTACTCTATATATGAAGGAAAATATACTAACCACTCCGACGGCACTCAAATTGAACAGTGTAGTGCCAAATGCGTACAAAGCAGGCACCCAGCCCATAGGCTTCCAATCTATACCATCGCCCGTCCTGTCCTTTATTATAATGTGGTAAATCACTATAGAAAACCCGATGAGATTTAAACTATTAGCTGAAAATAAATACGACACGTATAAGTATTAAATGTTTACTCTGTTTTCTTAGGCCTCTCAATCCTGAGGTCATGGATTCGACTCTCAACAGATACACCGCTATACTAATTCCAAATCAGATTTAGAATAAAGGTAAGCAAAGTTTCATGTCTTAAAGACCAAGATCTTGTTTCTAAAATAAGTTTTATCTATTAGATATGACCACATAATGAAATAGTAGTTTTAGTCATTTAACTTTGTGTATTTTTCCCCAGTTTGGTTAGGACATTGCAGGCTAAATCACCTGCTTGTCCGAAAAAGGAAAAGATTTCGTGCTTCGGAGGGCACGTTAAATTGTCGGTCCCAGTCGCTGTCTTTGATAGTGGTCGTTACTCAAAACCATGTCAGAGGCCTGATAGGCGGTTTAAAAACTCTGACACCAGGGTTCATCGGGTCGATAGACTCGATACCCACTCGACAGAAGAAGAAGAAATCATGAAACTAATTTGCCAAGATAATAATTTGCTTAGATATAAGTAGTTTTAGTCATTTAACTAATTTGTCAAAAAATAATAACAACAACAGAACTTACACTATTTCCAAATCAGATTTAGAATAAAGGTAAACAAAGTTTCATGTCTTTTTATTCATAAATATTGTTATTATTTTTGTTCGTTTTTCCAAATAATAACTACAACTTGATCACCTTGATGTCTGATATAAGTTAGCACATTTTCCGTATTCACATTTTGACTCCTAACACAACAACTATACTAATATAATTAAGCTAGAAGAATTTACAAAAATTTCAGTGGCAGACAAAATGAATTAATTAAAAAAAAACTAGGTGTTGTCATCGACAAGATAGAAGAAGAAGTGGCAAACAAAAAAAAAACGCACCAGCTAATATAACTTTACTTATCACTCGCAAGTTTTTCATAAACATCTCCATTAGTAAATAAGGCAAGAACAAGCAAAATATAGCCGATGTATTACTTTCCCAGTCTGCAATCTAGAAAACAGTTAAGTAGATTGAATATTTATCTTATAAACATAACCTTGGCAAAAGTCATGTTTTTGAAATGGCTGCAAAGAAACCGTTTAGGCTGAACCAATTGAAAATAACTACTTATCAATTAGATGTAAATAATAGTACGACACGAGACGCTAATAAAATTACGAGAAGATAGTATTTAGATGGGGCATTCTCTGTTTCGTAAAAGTCGAATAAAAATAGAGAGTTTGGTTCCGGCCTGGCACCACACGAAAATAACAAAGATATTAAACTAACATCTTTTAAATTATCGGCAGTGTAGAGCACCAATGACGCACATATTGCAATCTGACTCATCATCATAAATAGAGTTATTATAAATCTGAAAGAAACGAACAAAAAATATGTAATATGGAAATCTTGGTAAAGTCATGGACGAATAAAATAATAATAATAGAGTAGTTAGTCCATAGTAAAATAGAGTTTTGTAAGGGTTCCCTTCATCGATGATTATTTAATTTTAGCGATCGCTAAATGCTTCCTAGGAATACTGATATAATTCAGTACAGAAAGGATCTTCGTACGTAAAGGAAGGCGAGGAATTTCTATCACTTACCTAATATCTAGCCTATAATAGCCTCGTCAGTTGTGGTAAATCGCCCTATTACCAGGTCGATCTTACTCTGTCCACCTGCAGGCGTGCCAGAAGCGTGATTCAAAGTAGGATGTATAATTATTAGTAGGTACTTACGGACAAAACTTCCACGCTAGACTGGGAGTGAGAGAAAAACATAGAAAGTGCCAGCTGCATTTCGTCCCGGGCGTGCTGTAAAAACCAGCTAAGGGATTCAAGGGTTTCAGTATATTGTAATTTAGGCAATGGGCTGACAATCTGTCAGTACAGGAATATACCTGCAAATCTATCTTAAATAGCCCTCAAAACTTTGTCAGACGTGGCGGAACGATCTTTGTTTAAGTCGTTTACGCTCTGCCTACCCTATTAGGGATAAAGTCGTGATTATATGTATGTATGTACTTACGGCCCGCAATGTCCAATTCCATGCAGGAACGGTGGACCATGTAGCAAAGCAACACGGAACCCATAACGATAGGATATAGTAGCAATCCTTAGTTGACGACTTATCTCGTTCAAGTTCCACAACTAAAACATAGATAAACTATTTAGATTACAGTATCCTTCTGACATAAAAAGGTCGACCCTCTAATACAAACTTGGATCTAAAAGTTATTTTGCCATTGCGATCAAAACGATTATAGACGCGATCTTTCACGACTTATCTCATTGTTCCACAATTATAACACGGATAATCTATTTGGATTATAGTGTCTTTCTAATATAACGTAACGTTGGAGGTTGACCTACCTCCAATAAAAAATCGCGGATTTAAAAGAATTCCATGCTGGACTGGGAGAGATAGAAAAACATAGAATGTTCCAGCTGCCCTTCCTCCCGGGCATGCTGTTAAAGTCAGCAAAAGGGACTCGAGGGTTACATTGTATTGTAATTTAGGCGATGGGCTGACAACCTGTCACTAAAGCAATACATATTACAATCTAAAATAGTCCCCTTAATTTTTGTCAGACGTGGCGAAAGCGCCTTTTACGAGGCGTTAAACGCTCTGCCTACCCCGTAAGGGATAAAGGCGTGATTTATGTATGTATGTATGTATGGATTTAAAAGTTATTTTGTAAATGCGGTTTAAGGGACATTCTTCTCCTTCTTCTTCTGTCGAGTGCGTATCGAGTCTATCGACCCGATGAACCCTGGTGTCAGAGTTTTTAAACCACCTAGTAGCACAACTATCAGGCCTCTGACATGGTTTGAGTAACGACCATAATCAAAGACAGCGACGGGGACCGACGGCTTTACGTGCCCTCCGAAGCACAAAATCTTTTTTCTTTCCGGATAATCAGATGATTCAGCCTGCAATGTCCTAACCAAACAGGGAAAAATTTGCAAAGTGATAAATTCTCATATATCAACTTTGTGATTTCCCCCCCGGGAATCGATCCCAGGACCTCCGGATCGGGAGTCCATGGCACTAGCCACTAGACCACAGAGGCAGTAAGCGACATAAATCTCAGGGAAAAGTTTGTCTGAATCGAGGAATTTCTATACTATCGTTGTTCTTATTCATCCTGTTATGATTACGTCTGACTTCTATCAAGTTACTTTTATATATTAGGTAGAGAAAGGTTCATCTTTGCTGGGCCGAGAGAAAAACATAGAATGTGCCAGCTGCATTTCCTCCCGGGCATGCTGTAAAAACCAGGTAAGGGATCCGAGGGTTTCTGTATATTGCAATTTAGGCGATTGGCTGACAACCTGTTACTACAGCAATATACCTACAAATCTATCCTTAATAACCATTACTACTTTGTCAGACGTGGCGGAACGACCTTTGTTGAGGTCGTTTATGCTCTGCCTGCCCCATTAGAGATAGAGGCGTGATTTCTTCTTCTGTCTAGTGGGTATCGAGTCTATGGACGTGATTATATGTATGTATGTAGAAATAATATAGTTAACGTAGGTACGGTATAACTGGGAATTTATTGCATTCTATTATTATTCATTGTTCTCGACACACGAAATATGATTTGATTGATAAGACAAGAAAATCTAAGAAGCTGTAAGGTAAGGTATTTTTATCTATGTTTATTCAAAGTAAATGATAAAGATCTATTCCGCATTCTATGTTTATTTCCTGCAGGTTGCTAAGTCAACGAAACTTAATACCTTTCAAAACTAAATTATTGTTTTAGTAAAGAAAAAATACTAGTCTTCCATGCTGGATCATGTGTCGGCATATAGGAAGTTGCTTAAATGGCCACCCATTAGACAGCGCCGTAATGAACACGTCCTTCTTTTCCTTCACAAAATCCTATACGAACCTCGTTCCCCTCCTTATCTGAAGGAACGTTTTCATTACTTGGGTGAAGAACATAGCCGGAACCTTCGCTCGAAGAGTGATAATTTACTTAACGCTCCTCCTGATCTCTCTAAATCTGGCTACTCTAGAGAATATTTCGCTGTAAGGGCTGCTTCTTCTTCTTCTGTCGAGTGGGTATCGAGTCTATCGACCCGATGAACCCTGGTGTCAGAGTTTTCAAACCGCCCAGTAGCACAACTATCAGGCCTCTGACATGGTTTGAGTAACGACCACTATCAAAGACAGCGACCGGGACCGACAGTTTAACGTGCCCTCCGAAGCACGAAATCTTTTTCTTTTCGGACAATCAGGTGATTCAGCCTGCAATGTCCTCACCAAACTGGGGAAAAATTCACAAAGTGATAAATTCTCAAATATCAACTTTGTGTTTCCCTCCCGGGAATCGAACTCGGACCTCCTGATCAGAAGTCCATGGCACTAGCCACTAGACCACGGAGGCAGTTAAGGTAAGGCCTACTCACTTGTGGAATGAGCTACCACGTGATATTCGTCACTCAGAATCTTTTGCCATTTTTAAATCTGGATTATACAGTCATCTTCTTACTGCATCAGGTTGCAATTAATCTTATTTCATCCTATATGTTTAATATATATGTTTATCTATTTATATATTTAGGTATATATGAATGTAAGTATGTGTATTTTTATATGTGATATGCATGTTTAATTAAATTTATTTATTATAAATATTTTTTGTTTATCTATGTATAATTATTATTTAATATGTACTATTATGTAGATCTTAAGTGTTGATAGTTATTTAAGTGTTTAGTTAGTTCTTTGATGTTGCCGCAGCTACTTGCTATGTGTAATTTTTCTTTTTTAAATGCAGGGTTGTCTGGAAGAGATCGCTTGAAGCGACAAGGCCGCCTTTGCGCACACTGTTATTTGTAAGTTTTTCTATCTGTACGATTTATGCGCAATAAAGAGTTTATCGATCTATCTGGACTGGAAGTTATAGAAAAACATAGAATGTGCCAGCTGCATCTCCTCCCGGGCATGCTGTAGAAATCAGCTCAGGGATTCGAGGGTTTCAATATTGTAATTTATTGTAATTTGGGCTGACAACCTGTCACTATATTAATATACAGATCAGAACCCTCAAAACTTGTCAGACGTGGCGAAACGACCTTTGTTTTGGTCGTTTACACTCTGCCTACCCCATTAGAAATAAAGGTGTGATTATCTGTATGTTTGTAAAAAATGCTTTTACTTCCGTCTACCACGTCGATCATATATTTCACACGAGGAAACCATTCTTGATGACAGTTGATCAGTTTCGTTGACTGAGCAACCCCTATCAGTTTGCTAGAAGTCCTTTACACCTCATCACTAATGGGGTAGGCAGAGAGTAAACAACCTAAATTTAGATCATTCCACCACGTTTAACAAAGTTTTGAGGGTTTTAATTTAATTTAATTTAATTTCTTTATTGAGAACCCAACAGCAATTATATCACTATTACAAACAGTAATCTTAAAAAACTTATATAGCCAATAACAGAGTTCATCATATTAAATATACATAATAGGGTAGTAAACAATAAACATAAGGTAGGCTAAGTGTGCGTGTAAGTGTGAATGTATGTGTATTGTGTAGTGTATGAGCTTCATGCTATAGTAACAGGTTGACAGGTCATCGCCTAAATTACAATATACTGAAACCCTTGGATCCCTTGGCTGCTTTTTAAAGCATGCCCGGAAGGAAATGCAGCTGACACATTCTATGTTTTTCTCTTGCTCCCAGGCCAGCATGTAAGAAAGAGGAGACTTACAAGGATTAAATGCGTGTGGACGACCAACAATCCCGTCATGCATATCAAGAGTGGTCCCAGCAGACATCCGACCTGACTGACTGACATCGAAGCACCCAGCACACTGGTGCCGACGACGTTTCTCAGCAGATTGAAGTATGCCATCCATGGTCTAATAATCAAATAAAATATTCGGAGTGAGCGTTTCATGTCTTTACATACATACATTATAATCACGCCTTAATCCCTAATGGGGTAGACAGAGCGTAAACAACCTAAACGAAGTCGTTCCGCCACGTCTGACAAAGTTTAGAGGGTTGATTAAGATGAATGGAATGAAAAATAATTAAAAAAAAAAATAGATAGATTTGTAGGTGGCAGTTTCTCAGCCCATCGTCTAAATTACAATATACTAAAACTCGGATCCCTTAGCTGGTTTTTACAGCATGCCCGGGAGGAAATGCAGCTGGTACATTTTATATTTTTGTCTCGCTCCCAGTCCAGCATGAAAGAATCTTTTTCATGTCTTTCAATTTCCTTTATCCCTAATGGGGTAGGCATAGCGCAAAGACCTAAACAAAGGTCGTTCCGCCACGTCTGACAAAGATTTGAGAGTTATTTTAAATATATTTGTAGGTGTATTGCAGTAGTGACAGGTTGTCAGCCCATCGCCTAAATTAAAATAGACTGTAACCCTTGAAGAAATTTAGCTGGTTTTAACAGCATGCCTGGGAGGAAATGCAGCTGGCACATTGTATGTTTTTTCTCTCGCTCTTAGTCCAGCATGGAAGATCGATCGGTTAAGCGATAATAGGACGATGGTACTCAGGCCCGTTCACATACTTTTGAACCTGTCTTTAATTTTTTTTTTGTTTTGATTTTCATTCATTCATTTCATTTTTATTTACGTACCATAATGCGTATAATAGACTTACTTGATAGCAACTTTAGGATCCCTGTAGTTCCTTGGATCGAACTTTTTAACCGGTGGTCTATGCTTTGGAAGTCTTACATACCTCACGTCTACAAGACCCAGGTCGTCATAGCGTCCAATTGTCTGAACTAAAACCTTGCTTATAGCTTCAAAAGCTGCCCTGAAAAAAAACAGTTTCGTTTTGGCTGGGAGTGATAAGTTGCTTAGGCTAAAAAGTCTTCCTGTAACGATCTGAGAATACTACCAAAAATTCGAATGTCATAAACTTAGTTACATTGTTATGCTTACATTTTTAAATACTATAAAAGGCATAAAGTCTTCGGTAAATATCATTATAAAACAAATTGGTTTTGGTTGTATAGTACCTAAGTAACACATTGATTAAACTCTAAACATTCTCTAAATGGAGATAAAAACCTAAATAAAATTAGCAAGAAGTTGGCATTTTGTTTATGTTGATCACAGATGTTGATGTACATAGAGTCACCATAGAGTAGAAGCAAATTTCTCTAAATAATTTATCAAGTAGTTTATTAAACAAAAAAACAGACCAAAAAAAATATTTTAATAAAAAGATGAATTTGTGAAGTAAGTGAGTCTTTAAAAATGTAGTAAAATTAATGGTATCGTATGTCGTTTACTTTATTCAAAGAGAGTGCAGAGAGACCCCATACATTTTTAAGAAATAATTCTTGGCGTACAAAATCAGCATTTTAGTATGGCGGGAATTATCTCTTAAAAACGAATGAGGTATAGTGCAGAACAAACGTCGGAAAACCGGTGAACGTTTCCTGGAAGCGCAAGTGCCTAAAAGGGACTAAACGAATTAAAAAGTAAACGCGTTAGGACGGGAGTGTAGAAACGTACGGTTTCTACGGACAGAGTGAACGGAGAGAAGAAAATATGATTACATCCGAACGATTTTACTTCCCGAGAAAACATACAAACAGGTAAAGAGAATTATTAGTCAAATTTGACTTTGAACGAATGAGGTATAGTGCAGAACAAATGGCGGAAAGCCGGTGAACGTTTCCTGTAAGCGCAAACGAATTTAAAAGTACACGCGTTAATACGGGTATGTAGAAACCGTACGGACAGAGTGAACGGAGAAAAGAAAATATAATTATATCCCAGCGATTTTACTTTCCGAGAAAGGATGCAAACAGATAAAGAGAATTACGACTTTTCCGCATCCAGTAAAATAGAAAAGATGTGTTGCACAAAATGTAGAACAATAAAGATTAAGGTTAGACCGCACTAAGACGTAACTGCAGCGGAGCCGCGCGGAAAATATTCTTTGTATGAAAATGTAAGAGATGTACTTGCATTGAAGCGGCACTGACACTGTAACACTGTAAAATCAGTTCATACATTTTGACAGATTTTGTTGCGCAGTGTCGTGCCGCTGCAGTGTCGTGCCGCGCCGCGCCGCAGCTCCACTGCAGCTACGTCATTTTAACCATTTGACAAACAGAACTATAACCTTCTATTTTTAAAATTGGAATTCAATGGTAAAGTTCAAACAGACTACAGTTAGAAAGAAACTAAACTAAACTTTGCTATCTAACTAAAATAAGGCATATATACACATTATCACGCCTTTATCCCCAATGGGTTAGGCAGAGCGTAAACGACCCTAAAAAGGTCGTTCCGCCACGTCTGACAAAGTTTTGCGGGTTATTGAAGATAGATTTGTAGGTATATTGCGGATCCCTTAGCTGGTTTTTACAACATGACTGGGAGGAAATGGAGCTGGAACATTCTATGTTTTTCTCTCGCTCCCAGCCCAGTATAGAAGAACATGTAACTAAAATAAACTTCCCAATAATACGATTACCCAACTCATGTTTCGCTGATCCCAAAAGGGCCAGAATGGTGAAGTGCGTGTTTTAGGCCCGTATTTATAAAGCGATCTCAAGATTGAGAGCAATATCAAGTATGGGAAGTATGACTTGTAAATCTACCAACATACTAAAGTACCGATGATATCAGCTACGCTTTTGATGTAATAAATAGGGACCTGAATAACATCTCCATTTGGGCTAAATATTTTGGCCTTTTGGTCAACCCAAATAAATCCAAAGAGTTAATTATTGGCAGTCCTTACATAAAGAATCAACTAAGTGGTGTTCCCTCTATTATCTACAATGGTACTGCAAATACTGTTAAAAATATTGGTGTAGTGTTGGACTCGACTTTATCGTGGGTTGCTCATGTCAATGAGGTCAGTAAAAAGATGCATTTCTCTTTTCATTCGCTCAAACGCCTACAATATTTTTTACCTCTAAGCGCTAAGATTACTTTGGTCCTGTCCCTTCTCTTACCAATTCTCGATTACGCCGACACTTGCTACTTGGATGCTACTGAGGAGCTTCTTAGTATACTTGAACGCCTTCAAAAGATGTGCTTTCGATTCATTTTCGGACTGCGCAAATATGACCACGTATCTCATTTTCGATCACAGCTCAAGTGGCTCTACCTGTTGTGTATTGATTCCCTATGTAATTATTCTGTGTACAATGAACTTTTAAATAAATAATAATAAATATGGATTTGACAGACCATTTTGTACTGGAATTAAATTTCTGATAGAAACTCAAATTCGCTGTCAGTCTCAAGTACTGTTTATCAATACGGGCGTTAGTCTAAATTCGAAGTTCGCTCTTGTAACAAGGTTACAACTTGGCGCAACTAACCACATTTGATATGAGTTGGTTGGGTCTGAGAGGGTATCCTTTGAATTCAACTTTGCACGACGTTGGACTAAACCTATTATTACTCCTTGCAAAATTTTGGCTCCGGTTTATACACATCGATATTGTATCCCTCTTGCTTGGAAGTACCTACCAAAGCGAAGCAGCAATGTACTTTGAATTCGAATCAGGATTTTGGGTGGTGTATTAGACTGAAGAACATGCGCACAAGGGTAGGTGACTTCAGGAGCGATGCCCAGTTGAACGTCGGTCCTCTGCGCTTTCAGTCGCACGCACCGCCCGCCACTAAAAGTGCTCGAGCGGTTTTTTTCCAAGTATAACCACCGAGTGTTATATGTAAGCATAAATTAGAAAAGCATGTCAATGTGTGTATAGAAAGTTGGGTCCCTGTTATACGTGTGGCCTTTTGTTGTGACTAGGTAAGTAACTGTCACCTGTAGAGTTGTAACGCGAAACTTCCTGATTAGTTGGTAAGGTGTGATTGCATGGATAGACGACCCTTGGCTGTGGTTTATTTGCCGTGAAATGGGACAATGTTATGTGGAATAAGTTAAGCAGTAGATTGTACGTGTTTAGTTATATGTATGTGATGTCCTTTTGTGGTTGAGATGTTTTTCCTCAGAAAATGTTTAGTTAGCAGCAAGTTTTGCCCCTTGAAAATTATCAAATGCTTAACTACTTAAGTAACTTCAATGTTGTAACTGTATCTACTTCGTAAAAATAAATCATGATTGTGCCACATTTACTGTATTTACACTAAGGAAACATTATTGTTTTGAATCAATTATAAAAAGATTAGAACCCTCATTAATAAGCATTTACCTTGAATTACTTAAGCTCAGGTATTTTCACTGCGTTTAATTTTTTTGTTGGTTAAATTTGACAGTAAAATTGTGATTTGAGTTTCAGGGTTCAATGTCAGAATTCATATGTCTTTTGATAGTTTCTTTTTTTATTCTTGTTGAATTCTTGAACAATCGTCATCATCATTCATTTAGGTGGAAAATCGACAATAAATGGAATTCAAAACTACATAAATCAAGCTGTTCAAAATTTAGGCCCGTATTAATAAACAATACTTGTGACTGACAGCTAGTTTGAGTTTGTATCAGAAATGTCTTTTTAATACAATATGTCCTGTCAAATCCACACTTAATATTGCTCTCAATCTTAAGTTCGCATTATAAATACGGGCATTACACCGGAAAAGTTACCCGCAAAATTTAAATTAAATATAGATACTTACCGCGAAGACTTGAAGAATTTACTTTTGTGGTATGAAACTACTAATGAGGGTTGATTTAAACTAGATTCCTTTTAAATCGAACAAAGAAGCTACCTTCTATGCCAAAAAATACCTATCTTCCAATTGCCAAGGCGCATGCGGGATTGAAAGACGCTTCGTGACGTCACGGTCATGACGTCACTGAGAGCCTACGACACTGTTTTTTAATGACGTAGATTCAGTTGCATGTTGAGTTTTGAGTCTGAATATCGTGTGTGAACACCGGCTTCAAAATTGATTTTAAACCGAGTGAGTATTTAAATTTTAATTATTTTAATTCAAAGTTATATATAACCCATCTTCAAAATTAGTTTATACTGAGTAAGTGTTTACATCTAAAATTAATTTAAATAAATGAAATATTTAGTTTGTTGTCTCTAAAATAAAAACACAAATTTAATTTAACTCAAACGTGTAAAGTAGGTAGGTTTCTGTTTCCCCAAAACGTACCTGAATAAAATAGAATGGTCAATTTAATTTAAAAAATGCATTTATTATTGAAATACCAGAACAAAGCAGCCATATTTGGATAGAAGTCAATTAAATTAATAGTTTTAAATGTCAAACAGACCTTCAAAAATTCGCGCACTCAAAAAGTGGATGCCATTTTAATCGTAACCGAATGAAAAAAGTTTCATCTGGCATTAAGATCTATCAATACTTTCATATTTTATTCGCATACACATACTCCCTTGATACTTCTTTTTGAAGTACTTCGGAATTTGAGATTATTTGCTTTACAGTCTGCCAACAAAGAGAGGAATCAAAAATAAGGAATCGGTTCTACTTTATTTTAATTCAACATAGAATTGAATATAGAATAATTAACATTACGAAGGAAATTATAAATCCAAGGTTGTCTATTACCTATTCACGAAATTCCTAATCATTAAGCATTATTGAGAAGTCACATTCCGATAACAGAATGAATATTACTATTGTCAAAGCTCTATTGAATGCCTTAATGTAAATTCTTTTCGACCTTTTGAAAGAAAATACCTTACGGCTAAGTTTACCGGCGGAATCGGAAATAGGGAATTTAACCATTATCCTTTAGTAAAATTTCGGAAAATAGCTTCCTTGAAAATTAAGTATGCTTTACTATTCATATAGTATTTATTCTGTGACCTTTACTTTACATACCAGAATATACCGGAGGCTTCAGCGCGGAACGTTTGAATTTTTTTAAAGTAGCATCTATCAGAATTATACTTCGTTATAGTCAAATGACACAGCTGTTGTGTCATTTGACTATGACTTCCATTTACTGATATAATTTATGTTAAATTGTACCAGGTGTAAGGGACAAACTGATAGGGGTTGCTCAGTCAACAACGCTCAACAACTTCCACCACTAAATTCTTTCTGGAAGACAAAAAAAATGGCTTTTCCATACAAATTATCTGATCGAGGTGAACATTTTGTATTAAAAGCAAAATTTTATTTTCACTCCCTGAAAGAATTTCCTGGTAGAAGTTCTTCTTCTTCTTTTCGATTCGAGGCAAACTCAATTTAAATTATTGAGGACCAGAACTCCGCCACTCTGACGGCGTTGGATGTGGCGTTATAGAGGTCATCCACAGTGCAATTGTCGGGACATGCAGGGCAGTTCATCAGGTGCGCCATAGTCTGTGGCGACTGTCCGCACTCGCATTCGTCACTCACACCGCTGCCAGAGAAACCACACCTGCTCAGATTATCTTTGCTGCGGCCGACCTGAGTTCGGAGCCGGTTTAAGGATTTCCAGGTCGCCCATGGCAAATCATGCCTAGGGGGGAGAGTCTCTGATGGCGGGATAAATGACGGTAAAGTGTACTTTTCACGCCAAAGGTCACAACGGGCATCTGATGTATTACCTTGTAGAAAATTGTGGCGGCTTTTCAGCCTTTGAGGCACTGTAGGGTGCTGGAACATTGGATGGCGAGCGTCAACCTCAAGTTTGGCTCTTTCAGCTAGGCCAGCTATCTCCCGCCGTACGACTGGGGGCGCAATCCCGGCAAGTGGATACAGCTTTAGTACCGGAGTCGGTTTTAAGCAACCAGTAATGATCCGGCACGTCTCGTTTAGAGGTATATCCACTTACCTTTCGTGGGCAGAGCGGCTCCAAACGGGGCTTGCGTATTCGCCGGCGGAAAAACAAAGAGCGAGACCGGTTGTCCGCAACACTTGAGGTGACACTCCCCATTTTGAGGTGGTGAGTCGCGAGAGTAGGTTGTTTCTTGTGCTGACCTTTTTCCTGATGTTTTCGCAGTTGCGTTTAAAGGTCAGTGACCGGTCTAACGTGACACCAAGATACTTTGGGTGATCACTGTGCTCTATTGTAACCCCAAACCAATTCCCATTTAATACACGACTCGCTTGCCGGTTACGCAGATGAAATACGCAGGATTGGGTTTTACTAGGGTTGACATAAGTGCATTGACTTGGTAGTACTGACTGGTAGAAGTTGGTCAGTGTCGTTAACTGAGCAACCCCCATCAGTTTGCGGGACGCTGTCCCTTACACCCGGTATTTTTTATGACTTAACCTATGACACGTTTACCAGGTGTGTCCATTTCTATTTCTATTTCCATAGGGTGTGCCATTATTTGTCAATTTTGTAATAAATGTTACATTATGTTATCGTACCTATGACAATGGTTTTTTTAATAGGTAAATAGGTATATTTGTATATTATTAATATATCTGAATTAGTGCAAGTTATTACGAAGAAATTTACGCATTAAAATATGCAGTTATGTTTCTTCAATCAAATAAGTAAGTCGTAAAGTGTTATTTTAATTCGACGAATGGTATTTCTGATTCTGATTCTGGTAGTATTTATTTAAGATTGAAAAGAAAATATGGCGTCATTAAAAAAAAATATATTTATTTCAGTAACTTAATCCTAGTTTACATAAATTGATTTTGGAGTTTCCATTTAAGCGAAAAGATTTGCTTGTATGAGGAAACACCGCTCGTCTTTTAACAATGAAGGTAGGTTTAAGATACCACTAGCTAAAGTAATATTTATTAAATATTTAGACTTCTTATTCTTTGCGTGTCGCGGCGAATCAAATTTTCTCAGCCCAAAAAGTTGCCACACATTTGGACTTAAAATTAGTTAATTCAAAATTAATACAAGATAGTAAGCTGAATTTTAATTTAGTAGTAAAAATAAAATTTGAATTAAAATTTGTATTTGACATGCGTGTTATGTGGCTGTGTGTGTATTGTGTGTGCGTGCGTGTATGTGTGTGTGTGTGTGTGTGTGTGTGTGTGTGTGTGTGTGTGTGTGTGTGTGGGTGTGTGTGTGTGTGTATGTGTGTGTGTTATGCTTTATGAATGTTAGGGTAAGTGAGGATTTTATTTAATCTGTGGGTAACTCGGTTACCAAGATCGTACCTTAGTAACCAAGTTCACCTAAACAGGTTAGATTTCAGTATATTGTAATTTAAGCGATGGGCTGACAGCCTGTCACTACAGCAGTTTACTTATAAAACTATCTTTAATAACCCTAAAAACTTTGTTTGACGTGGCGAACGAACTTTGTTTAGGTCGTTTACGTTCTGCCTACCCTGCCATTAGGTATAAAGGCGTGTTTATATGTATAAAATAATGTTGCGGCTGCGAGCTGAAAAATGTAAATACTAGTTTAATATATTCGTTCAATTTAATATTTAAATTTGGTAATTTACGGTCGTAAAATTAGTTTTTACTGAGTAAATTAAGAAAAAGAAGCATAGGGAATAAAAATATTTATAAAGGTCAAAGTTTTGAAACACTACGGATCGCCAAACTTCAAAATGAAGTGAGGAAAGTTCTATCTATTCATTGTTAAATTTACTCACTGGAAAAAGCCGGATGAAAGTAGAAATATCACGCATAACTATTCGAAGTATTTTTTTAGGAGCATTCTAGTTAAATCGGAAAACGTTTGAATTTCCATAAAACCTGTCAAGGCCAGTCCTGACTACGGATACAATTAATTCTAGTGAATTTTCCTGTTCGTTTCTTTTACCAATGTTATTTTCCTTAAGGATAATCATGTTATTATGTAACCACTAGTTCAAACGATGTACCATCTATCATCATCTCCTGTGCGACCAAACACCTGTAGGCAGGTCTAATTACCAAAGAATAATAAATAAACATCGCTAAGTTTAATAACTGAGTAGTCTCTACCGACGACAAGCGAAAAAATAATACCTAATTTATTTTCTCCCATGCTAGTCTGGGAGCGAGAGAAAAACGTAGAATGTACTAGCTGCATTTCCTCCCGGTTACGCTGTAAAAACTAGCTAAGGGATCCGAGGGTTTCTGTATATTGCAATTTAGGTGATGGGCTGACAATCTGTCACTACAGCAATATACCTGCAAATCTATCTTAAATAACCCTCAAAACTCTGTCAGATGTGGCGGAACGACCTTTGTGTATGTCGTTTACGCTCTGCCTACCCAATTAGGGATAAAGACGTGATTATATGTATGTATGTTATTTATTTTGTGATTTCTAAGGAATCTTAAAAATATTACTTTAGTCAAAGCATACCTACTTCTTTTACATGAAGTAATATCCCAGTTTTAGATTAAATTATGTTGAATTTATTTTACCTTGTCAGTAAATGCTTAATTTCGTCTTGTCAGTAAGTGCTTAGATTTACATTTTATGAGACAATATTCTGGCACCTAATTAAGTCAAACTGGCTTAGAAAATTACCTTCACTATACTGAAATCTAGATTACACAGACTTCAGCAAATTGAAATGTATTTATAATCACACCTTTATCCCTAATGGGGTAGGCAGAGCGTAAACGATCTAACTAAAGGTCGTTTCTCCACGTACGATAAAGTTTTGAGGGTTATTTAAGATATATTTGTAGGTATAATGCTGTAGTGACAGGTTGTCAGCCCATCGCCTAAAATAACAATATACTGAAACTCTTGGATCCCTAAGCTGGTTTTACAGCATGCCCGGGAAGGAATGCAGCTGGCACGTTCTATATTTTTCTGTCGCTCCCATAGAAGGTATTTTATTCTACAATTTATCTTATGATATCTATCACACACACCGCCGTTTAAGTAGGTACTTAATCTGTGTTTTTGTTTTACGGCACCTAAGGTTATTTAATAATTTATTGTACACAGAAATATACAAGGACAAAATACATAGGAAAGAAAGACATAACAGGCACTGCTTATCTCCAAAAAGAAATTTCTTACAGTAGACCTACATAAGTGAAATGGCAAGAAACGATACGTGGATAAGACGTGCACAACATTATTTTACGTAAAACATCAAATTAAAATGGTATAATCAAAGTTTGAAGATTAAAACCAAAACCATTTACAAAAAAAACCCTAAATCACTACATAGTATAAAACAAAGTCGCTTTCTTTGTCCCTATATCCCTATGTATGCTTAGATCCTTAAAACTACGCAACGGATTTTGATGCGGTTTCTTTTAATGAATAGAGTGATTCATGAGGAACGTTTATATGTATAATACATGCAGAATATAGTAGAAAAACACTGATGATTTCCGTGCGAAGCCGGGGCGGGTCGCTAGTATAATATAAAATAGGTACTTATAATAAATAGATTATGTGGTACAATACATACATTGAGAGCCCGATGGTGTAGTGGATAGGGCCGCTGCCTCCTGAGTGGGGAGCTCGTGGTTCGAATCCCACCACGTACCAATGTGTTTTTCGGTTTTCGAATTTCATATGTACGTTTCATCGGCGCTTTTTCCGTGCTTCGGAAGGCTTTTTAAGCCGTTGGTCCCGGTAAATATAGTTTAATACCGTAGATATTAGTCGTAAAGCCATGTCAGAGGTCAGTGCTAAGCATTGGCGGCTTAAAAACTCTGACCTAATCTATGATTGGATCTGGTTCTCCATCTGGGTTGCGGAGGTCAGATGGCAGTCGCTCTGTGTAAAAACCGGGTACTGGGTCGTTCAATCCCTTAGATTAGGTAGCCGACCCCGTGAGATACGGGATAAGGCTAGGGAGATGATGATGAGGTACAATACATACAATAGGTTACATACTCTTATTTTATAATTTTAATAGTTATCTTCATTTTTGCGAGTAGGTTTTCGAGTCGAACAACGATTTCAATATGATTCAGATATATTCTACAACAGATAGTATAATACTTCTACCTAAAAAATACTTAACGAGCTTTCTACCTTCAAATCAGTAAGCCTTTGTAAAACGCCGAAAACACTTTCTCACCGACTGGTATAATAATCCTATTAACTGTTTCACTTTACTTTCAGTCTTCATAAAGCGAGCATTATAAACTTTCATTAATTTTGTGCATCAGGTATAATGTTTTGAATAGGTGGTATTTTCCTCAATGATAGAGTTATATTCTTCCAAGCTGGACTAGAAGCGAGAGAAAAACTTAGAAAGTGCCAGCTACATTTTGTCCCGGGCATGCTGTAAAAACCAGGTAAGGGATCCGAGGGTTTCTTTATATTGCAACATAGGTGTTAGGCTGACAACCTGTCACTACAGCAATATACCTACAAATCTATCTTAAAAAACCCTCCAAACTTTGTCTTTGACTTTTATATAGGTCGTTTACGCTCTGCTTACCCCATTAGGGATAAAGTCGTGGTTATATTTATGTATGTATATTAGAAATTACAGGTGTATTTTAGTAAATTATGGTTTTAGTCTAATTTTTGCCGAGAAAACACTCTGCTTTTCGAATTGCAACGTAGGTAGCTGAAAGGAAATTGATTGCCTATGAAATGCCTGGAGGATAGCAAATTGATGCTCGGGGAGGTAGAAATTGCGCAGTATTTTAATGGAATGTCCATACAATGTGTACATATGAGGTACAGAAATGTAACTACATATATATTTGGTATAAAAAAAAGCTTCCATGCTGGACTGGGAGCTATAGAAACACATAGAATGTGTCGGCTGTATCTCCTCCCTGTAAAATCTAGTTAAGGGATTCGACGGTTGCAGCATATTGTAAGTTAGGCGATGGGTTGACAACCTGTCACTAGAGCATCTATCTTGATCAACCCTCAAAACTTGTCAGTCGTGGCAGAAGGACCTTTATTTGGCACGATGACGCTCTGCCTACCCCATTAGGGATACAGGCGTGATAGTACGTATGTAAAAAAAAATACAAATTTACAATAGGTTCCTCATAATAATGAATCAACGAAACATGAAATTACGCAATGCGAGCGAACCTTAATCATAAGTTACATAAAGTGAATATTACCGCATGAAATTATAAATATGACAAAACCAAAATAAAAGAAAACAATAAGAATCAAATATCATTATAACTGTTTTTTATCTCGGTATAGTAAATACATATAAACACGCTTTCATCCCTAATGGGGTAGGCAGAGCGTAAACGACCTAAACAAAGGTCGGATAGATTTGTAGGTATATTGCTATAGTGACAGATTGTCAGCCCATCGCCTAAATTACAATATACTGAAACCCTCTGATCCCTTAGCTGAATTTAACAGCATGTCCGGGAGAAAATGCAGCTGGCACATTCTATGTTTTTCTCTAGCTCCCAGGCCAGCATGGAACTATAATAAGAACAGTACTGTAATAAAATATTGTGCTCCCGCAAAACCGCTCATTACTAGCGTTTGTTTTCATGTGATAATTTAATTTAATTTATTGCTTAATTCCAATATAAAGAAACAACAGATTTATTCTAATAAATACGTCAAGTAAAATTAATCGTTTCTCAGAGAACTGTCGTCAGATAAATAGTACGACAGGACATAATTCAAAGTAGCAGGTGCAAATAGTCTCCTATTACGGATCGTAAATGGCAATGCATTTATTATTGTAAGTAGACACGATATAGATAACTGCCTCCGTGGTCTAGTGGCTAGTGCCATGGACTCCCGATCCGGAGGTCCTGGGTTCGATTCCCAGGGGGGAAAACACAAAGTTGATATTTGAGAATTTATTACTTTGTGAATTTTTTCCCCAGTTTGGGTAGGACATTGCAGGCTGAATCACCTGATTGTCCGAAAAGATAAAGATTTCGTGCTTCGAAAGGGCACGTTAAGCCGTCGGTCCCGGTCGCTGTCTCTGATAGTGGTCGTTACACAAAACCATGTCAGAGGCCTGATAGTTGTGCTACTAGGCGGTTTAAAAACTCTTGACACCAGATACACGATATTAAACTTGCTCTAGTTTTTCATATTACAGCTTTAATATAGATGATATAGCACACTGTTCTTAGATATGCATCTAGACACACGTTTATACATACATACATACAAATAATCACGCCTTTATCCCTAACGGGGTTGACAGAGCGAAAACAACCTAAAAAAAGGTCGTTCCGCCACGTCTGACAAAGTTTTGAGGGTTATTTATAACAGATTTGTAGGTATATTGCTGTAGTGAAAGGTTGTTAGCCCATCGCCTAAATTACAATATACTGAAACCCTTGGATCAGCTGGATTTTCATGAAGTCGACTTTTCAATTTTATTTACGCGATATATAGGTATATATTATGTACAGTGTAGACTATCTCCACACGCTCTGTCGCCTTCGTAGCAAATGTCTCCGGCGTCTTCGTAGCAAATAACATTCGTAGCAAAAAGCTACAAATATTCAACTTTAATTTTACTACAAGTATTCTAGACGGCTTCTTATTCCCCAGTATGCATTGAATATGAATACGTGAAAATTTCCAAGTTCTGTAAGTAAGCTGTTTAGCGTATATTGCAAAGTTATAACATATCTTCACACTATCTTTACAACAGAAGGGTCGTATCTGTATGTACAGATACAACCAATCAATGTTGACTATGTTTACGAAAAAAATATTGTTTTAGGCATTATTAGCGATACAATACAAAATTCTTTATTGCACAAAGAAACACATACAACAGATATAAAAAGGAACCAAGACCAAATCATCATATTTTTGTTTTTTTTTGTCTGTTTGTCTGTTTGTATGCCTGTATATTGTTATCACAACACGCCAAAACTACTGGACTGATTTATAATAAATACATATAAATTAATAGGAAAAGTAAATATCCAGTCTATTTCTCTTAGACGTTTGTGTATCAGCACAGAAAGCCCGTAAGACATTAAAAAAACTCAACTGAAGTTTTTATAGTAATCTCATTTTTTTAAGTCGATAAAAAAAAACTATGAAGTCAAAACTTACTCGTTACTATGTGCAAATAAAGATATTGTAGTACATACAAACATATAGTCACGCCTTTATCGCTAACGGGGTAGACAGAGCGTAAACGACCTAAACAAAGGTCGTTCCGCCACGTCTGGCAATGTTTTGAAGGTTATTTAAGATAGATTTGTAGGTATATTGCTGTAGTGAAAGGTTGTCAACCCATTTCGATGGTCTTTATGAATTTGAAACTAGATTTAATTTCATGTATTTATGTCTTACTTCGCTTCCAATTGAATTTTCTTTAAAATTAAGTTTATCGAACGATGAAAATCTGCGCTAAAAGTATTTGCAGTTTTTGTAACTTGATACGTCTCTAAAACAAAAGAAAGAGTCGAAACGTGCTCGGGCACGAGATTATTCTTATTCTTTTTTAATGGTAACTCCTCTTAGCTTCTAAGAAAAATCTACTTGATTTTTTAATACCTTTGTTATAATAATACCTCTTTCACGCTGGCCTGGTAGCCAGCTGCATTTCCTCCCGCGCATGCTGTAAAATACAGCTAAGGTTTCCAAGGGTTTCAGTAATATACTGCTACTAATTTGAGCGTTGGGCTGGCAACCTGTCACTACAGCAATATACCTACAGATCTTTCTTAAATAACTCTCAAAACTTTGTCAGACGTGGCGGAACAACTTTTGTTTAGGTCGTTTACGCTCTGCCTGTGCCTACCCTATTAGAGATATATTATGTACTACTGTGCCCGCGACTTCTTACGCCTGGTTTGTATGGAAAACACGCAGTGTCGAACATACTGAAAACGCTTCTCCGCGCGTAGCAGCGGGATCTGCTAACCCGCGCGCGGAAGCGTATTTCGCATTGTCTGATCTTTGTTTTTGTATGGGAAACACGATTCCGCGCACGAGCTAGCAGATCCCACCCCTACGCGCAGAGAAGCGACATCGACACTGCGTGTTTTCCATAAAAACTAACTCAATATTAGAATAGTTTGCGTGATTATTTCTAACCTAGGCTGGACACCAAGGAATAAAAAAAAACTTCGTCAAATAAAAAGTACATTTAAGATAGGTTAAAAACGATCAGAGTGAAAATTCCTGCCTACCCCCTAAGTCTGGTAGCGTGATTATTTGTATCGTAACTTTGAGTTTAAGTAATGCTCAGTCAAACATAAAAGTTCCATTAAAATCTGTTAACAACAACTTAAATTCAATTTCCTACCTATTTCCTAATACTCAGTGGAATAAAAAAAGTTCCATAAAAATCGGTTAAGAAACAGCCAAATTTCAATTTCCTGCTTACCCTCTAGGCCAGGTAGCGTGATTTTAGGTATTTTAAATTGCAACCCGGGTAACACACAGTTGAATAAAAAAAGTCATATCGAAATCGGTTCAGTAGTTTTGGCGTGATGTCGTTACATACATACAGAAGTCGTTATGTTCTTTATATCGTTAATAATGCCTGCTGCAATTTTTTTTTGTAAAAATATTCAATGTACAGACACGACCCTTCTAGAGATTTATTATATGTATATATGTGTATGTAATAATGTCAGAGACCTAAATAGCTGTGCAACTAGGCGTTTTGAAAACTCTGACACTATGGTTCATTGTGTCTTTCGACTCGAGAACCCATTCGCTAAGTAGCAGATAATGTTATACATAGAAAAAAAATATAATTTATCAAACATCCTTTTGAATTTCCTAAAATATCCATCTGGAGCAGTCCAAACTATTCATTTTAGACTTTTCGTCATCTTAGATAATTATAATGTAAAAATACATAATAGTGTATCTTCAAATCACAGTACTTTATGGTACACTTCAATAAAAAATATTTTAAGATTGAGCTACAATCTGTGCCGATAGCCGATTTAATCTCATATTATTCATTGCACCTAGCTGTAGATTTAGCTATGGTTATATTTGCTGTTCTTGTCACGTCCATCTTTTATTTCCCCGAGAACGTGACTCAAGTTGTGATAAAAGACACTACATTTCTAATTAGTCCACGTTAATTGACTTTCCATTCTATCTCTCATTCCTTATCATCACCGTCCAGGCGTTTTTGTTAATCAAACTAATCCTCGCTCCTGATTTCACCAAAGACAAATCGGATTTCAAGATGGAGGTAAAAGGGATAGGGTTGGGCGTGTATCAAAGTTGTTTTGGGCTAAGACGATTGAGGTACTTTACCACAAGTACCCCGAAATTATTCATATTCACATTAATAAATCCATTGTTCTCTTTGTTAAAATAATGTTAGGGATTATTATTTATTTAACAATTTATTGTACACAGAAATATACAAAGGACAAAATACATAGGAAAGAAAGACACAACAGGCACTGTCTATCTCTGAAATGAAATATCTTTCAGCAGACCTACAGAAGTGAAATTCTTGTATGTTTTTAGATTATCACTGTTACTGTATGTACCATGTACTAGATACATTTAAATATTTTGAAAGAGTTTATTTATTTCAGAGCGGCTACATACTCAATGCTCACGCTTAAAATATAATGTCTAAAAACGAGGCAAAAATATGAATCTTTTCTTCAAAATATCAGTATAAATGTAGATTCACCTAAACTAACAGTAAAAATTGGAAGAATAATGGTTAGTAAACATATCGCTATTAGTGTTCTGTTAACAAAACGAAAAAAATACTACTATATTATTTTTATATCAAAAACACTCAATGCCACTCTACCCTCAAACTGTGTTTAGATTTCGCAAGAAACAGTTCGGGTGTTTGCTGTTGTAATGGGTCGAAATGGACGAAGTCCTCAGGCTATGTGAACCCGAGTTTATTTTTGGTTAAATACGCTTGTTTTCTCGCATAAACAGATGCCACTATCTTCATTGTTTATGGACGGCCAAGAATACCAGGTCTACGAGAATCTATGCGATCTAGTTGGTTTTAATTAGCGCCCGACAAGAGCATTAGCATCGTAGAAGCATGAACAGGATTGTGGAATTAATATTCGTCACTGAAAAAAAAATAGAGAACAAACTGTCCTTGAGATTTTTCAATCCCTTGAAATGTAGGCCAAGTAAGTATTTTGACAAAAACTATAATAAATCTTTTAAACTATTAATGTAACTACTACGTCTACTCTACCCTTATTTCAAGTAAAATTCTCTTGTTTTCCCGCATAAACTGATATCACAATCGTCAATGTTTTATGGATGGGCAGCGATACCCACTCAGTTTTATCCGTTACGTTGGGTATTCCGGGCTACAATTTTGCTTTATTTTCCTCTGAGACCGGGAATTGCTCCGTATTTTATCCCTCAGAACTACCGTGAGAGTAGGTATAGTACGGGGTGGAATGTGAATAACTTATAGTGGAATGTCAAAAGGAAGGTTTATGACGAACATGCACACTGTTTATTGAATAACAAGAATAGTGTGTGTTCAGGTACCTAAGTTCTCTTTATATTTCATTACGTGTCTTCTTCTTACAATTATTTTAACGTATAGCAAGAAAAGTTCATTAAGGAATTTACTATCTAGCTAAGAAGAGAATCATGATCATGACACCACATGAAGGAACGTAAAAGACTGAATTTGTCATTTCTTTCTTCCCAGATTGCCGTCATTTGGACGTGAAAATACGACAGTAATATAATAATGTTCAGTTATTTTGAACATTCATTATGCGCCTCCTGCCTCAATTACTGTTTGTGAAATACAGATATCAAAACAGTGAAAAAAATACCTAGCTGTAATGAAATTTGAGAATTAAAACATTTGCTGCAGTCCTAACGGCGAGCTGGGAATTAATAAGTATTGTTTTTTTTTTTGAGGATTTTTAGCCCTCACAATGCTATTTTATATCATATAATATGAAAGAAAGAAAACGAAACGAGTCCAGCCCGCGGTGAATTTCTTATTTTCTTTATTTAATTTTTTATCCAATATTTCAAAGTTCAATAATTGAAAATATTTTTTCAAATTATCAGAATTCGCTTGCGGCATTTTGACAATGAGTATCATAATACGAGTACGATACGCAGAATATTCTTGATTACAAGCACATTTTTAATTTTACATTCATTACTCCTTATCTTCCACCCCAATTCTTCCAGAATGAAGGTATATTTTTCAAGCCCAGAGGAATATTTTCGTTAGAGTCCGCTATTATTTCCAATTTAAAATACATTAGCCTGACCGGTAATGAATAGGATTTTCAGATCCAATTAAATGTCGCAACTAATCCCGCAGTAGGTAATTTAAATACCGTCATTAAGGTGGAAATAAGAGGATTAAACCTGTGCTATAGGAATACTGAATATACTGGGTGTAAGGGACAGCGTACCAGAAACTGAGAGCGGTTGCCTAGTCAACGAAACTGATCAATTTTCACCGGGAAATTCTTTCAAAAAATAAAAATCTTTTCCATACACATTGTCTAATCGAGGTGGTAATTTTGTAAGGGAAAGTATTTTTTTTTAATATTTCTCGAAATAATTTCCTAGTGAAAGTTGTTCAGTTTCATTTAATGGGCAATACCTTTCACTTTTTAGTACGCAGTCCCTTCTTCTTCTATCGTGTGGGTATCGAGTCAATCGACTGATGAGCCCTGGTGTCAGAGTTTTCAAACCGCCTAGTAGCACAGCTAATAGGCCTCTGGCATGATTTGAGTAACGACCACTATCAAAGACAGCGACCGGGACCGACGGCTTAACGTGCTCTCCGAAGCACGGAATCTTTTTCTTTTCGGACAATCAGGTGATTCAGCCTGCAATGTCCTAATCAAACTGAGAAAAACCTCTCAAAGCGATAAATTGACAAATATCAACTTTGTGTTTCCCCCCTGGGAATCGAACCCAGGACCTCCGGATCGTAAGCCCATGTCTCTAACCACTAGACCACGGACGCACTCCCTTACATCCCGTATAAGGAGCTAGGCAACCTAGTAGGTTTTAATTAGTGCTAGACGGTAACATTAGCGACATAGGAGCAGTGGGAGCATTAAGAGGGTCGTGCAGTAAATCTTCTTTCACTGAAAAATAAAAGGTGAGACTACCCCATAACTTGCACAGATTCTTATGTCCTTCGTAATGTAGGCCAAGGCAAAAGTGATTTTTTAAAGTCACACTGAAACAGACACTCTTTAGTCACCTTTTAGCTTTTATAAATGAATGTAGAATTAATTATACAAGGTGTAATGGAGAGCTAATCGTAAACTGCACCTATCGGTTGCTCAGTTAACAAATGTCAACAATCTTTACAAAGTTATTTTTTCAGAAAGTAAAATTAAAATTGTACTGGGGAGTCAAACTTTTTTTTGTTATTTGAACATTTCTCGGGAATGTTATTCAGATTCGTTGACTGTCTCTCGCACCCTTTAATTTACCTTATATCTTACATTTTGGAATCTGTTTATATTCCCTTTAACCATTTTTTCCTGCTTACTGTATTTTCAATATTGACTGAAAAGATAAAGTTTAGCTACCATGCTGGCCTGGGACCGATAGAAAAACGTAGAATGTGCCAGCTGCATTTCCTCCCGGGCATTTTGTAAAAACCAGCTAACGGATCCGAGGGTTTCTGTATATTATAATTTAGGCGATGGGCTGACAATCTGTTACTACAGTAACATTATTTTTACAGTAGTTATAATAGTTCTATTTTAAATAACCCTTAGGGACGACCTATAGGCTATCAAAAAAAAATAACCCTCAAATCTTTGTCAGACGTTGCGCAATGACCTTTGTTTAGGTCGTTTACACTCTGCCTACCCCATTGGGTAGTGATTTCTCTGTGTGTGTGTGATAAAGTTTGTAAGATTTATTCTATCCACCAAAGTTGAAACAAAGTTCAGAATTATTGTCTTATTGTTTTTATCTCAGCTAATGGGCTTTGTATCCCGTAACTTAGAAAATGGATAACGTAACATTGAGGGAAAACTTTTCTAATTTTCCCAAAGCCAGTAGAATTTTCTTTTGCCACGTAGTTACGTTGAGCAAAACAGATTAAATGTAATACGTCACTTACTTTGTACAACAAACGTACATATAATCACGCCTTTATCCCTAAAGGGACAGGACGAACGATCTAAACAAAAATCATTTGAGGGTTATTTAAGATAGATTTGTAGGTATATTGCTGTAGTGACAGGTTGTCAGCCCATCTAATAAATTTCAATATAATGAAACACTCGGATCCTTTAGCTGGTTTTTCAGCATAACCGGAAGGAAATACAACTGGTACATACTACGTTTTTCTCTCGCGCCCAGTCCAACATGGAAGAACTTTATACAATGAGAGTGTAATTTCGTAAGCTGGAGATAAGTGTGACATATTTTTTACTTATACATTTTTCATTTTCAAAATACTGACTAGACAGACAGGGACCGGGTTTATTTTATTTTCCAAGACAATTCAAGATCCCTAGGGATGTAGGTATTTAATTTGAACACTTGACATTTTCAGGTAGGTATAACTAAATTCTCAAAATCTATATTCTAGACTCAGCCCTGGTTTAATCTGTGAATATATTCAGGGTTAGGTCAACATTTACTGAGGTAGGGCCTAGTTCACGGAATTTTGCCTTTAGTGTGGCATTAGTATTATATCAAGGTCTCTTTTTGATTTATCACCGATTGATTGTTTAGTTCTTCTTCTGTCGAGTGGGTATCGAGTCTATCGACCCGATGAACTCTGGGGTCAGAGTTTTTAAACCGCCTAGTAGCACAACTATCAGGCCTCTGACATGGTTTGAGTAACGACCACTATCAAAGACAGCGACCGGGACGACGGCTTAACGTGCCCTCCGAAGCACGAAATCTTTTTCTTTTTCGGACAATCAGGTGATTCAGCCTGCAATGTCCTAACCAAACTGGAGAAAAAATCACAAAGTGATAAATTATCAAATATCAACTTTGTGTTTCTCCCCTGGGAATCGAACCCAGGACCTCCGGATCAGGAGTCCATGGCACTAGCCACTAGACCGAAGAGGTAGTTTAGCCTAGTTTATAATGATTTAGAATGTAACATTTACGGTGATTTTGAATTTTTTGTATGAGTGTCCGATATTTCAACGCAGTTTCATGCGTTATGATCTCGGAGCGACTGAGGAACTTGCGAGTGGTGTGGTGGCTAAGGGCAGACATATCGGTCTACCTTCTTTCGGTTTTCGTAGTTAATCTTGTTTGTTAATGTAAACTACCTATTCGGTCTAGCCTTTGTCGATCTTGGGTATTATCATATTAATACAGGTAATGGGTATCATAGAAATGCTGTTGCCGTGGCAGAGCACTGGTCAAAATATATTTGATTGAACCATCAATACGACAGAAGAAGAATACAGTTCGACCTTATTATCATCCAGTAAACCGTCTTTCATCTGATTTAAAATGTCTAACACCAGAGCTTATTATATGGTAGAATATGTAAAAAGTTAAATCATTTATTATTTACGATAAAAAGAAAATAACATTTATTTTAAATCTAACTAATCTTATAATATAACAGAAATAACAACCCCATGTTTTGTACATAATATTTGCAGAAGCTATATATATACTGGCATAAATTGCTTTAAATTGTTTTAGCTGAACAACTAAGTACCTACATAATTTTACTATAAAACAAATTTGTACTTAGCTCATTAGCATATTATTCATAAAAATATTTTTGTCTTATATTCAAGGGCATGCTATGAAAGAAACCCAACCTAAGAAATATTTCAGGTGATTTGTATTCATTATTTTAAAAAGAAAAGACTACAAATAGCCAGCTCTTTGAAAAATGTGACGAACCGTTAGATTTATAACTAAGATAGTGAAAAAAATATTGAGCATAATAATTACTTTATAACTTTGTGATTATACTTCTTTAGCAAATAAAATAACTTGCATACCTCGCATAACCCGAAACATAAAAATGCTATTGTTTAATTATTATTTGTAAAAGTTAATGTCCTTTTAGAATTATCATAAATATTTTCTCAAAATTTCTACAAATTGTGCAAATTTACTATGATACATACATATAATCACGCCTAATGGGGTAGGCAGAGCGTAAATGACCTAAACAAAGGTCGTTCCGCCACGTCTGACAAAGTTTTGAGGGTTATTTAAGATAGATTTGTAGATTTATGGCTGTAGTGACAGGTTGTCAGCCCATCGCCTAAATCACAATATACTGAAACCCTCGGATCCCTTAGCTAGTTTTTAAAGCATGCCCGTGAGTAAATGCAGCTGGCACATTCTATGTTTTTCTTTCGGTCCTAGGCCAGCATGGAAAACTACCACTTTACTATGATACCCACATGGATACAATTTCTTGCGTTCAATGATTTTCAATAAAATATTAATTTGATTGATGTTTACGGGTACAAGAAATTTGATGTTTAAAGACTTTTTTTGGGTTTTAAATATTCAAAAATAGGCTATATATATTGTATCTATCAAACGACCTCGTAATTTCCTGTTTACTGAAAGTGGCATGGAAACCTGAGTCAAATAATTAATAAAACAAGATCGTAACGTTTCTGCGCTGTTAATTAGATTGATCGGTAGTACATACATATAATCACGCATTAATCCCTAATGGGGTAGGCAGCGCGTAAAATATCTACTCAAAGGTAATTTCGCCACGTCTGACAAAGTTTTGAGGGTTATTTGAGATAGATTTGAATATGGCTGTAGTGACCGGTGTTCAGCCCATCACGTAAATTGCAATATACAGAAACCCTCGGATACCTTAACTGGTTTTTACAGCATGCCCGGGAGGAAATTCATCAGGCACATTCTATGTTTTTCCCTCGCTCCCAGTCCAGCATGGAAGACTTCTGTAATAACATGACCTAATTAAGTCATTGAATAATAAATATCAAAATAATGAAGGTCAAAGACGTAAATCAGAAAAAGAAACAGCTTTATTTTTATCTAACTGGGATTAGTCTGCAGGTCTGTGAGGCGCACTGTAGACTTCGTTTTGTCTATAATTATCTTATCGTTGCGCACTTTACATTAGAAAAAGAAATCCATTTATCAGAGTGAAGCATGCAACATATAAACATATAATTTTTTTTTTTTTTCAAAATTTAATCTTCTGTACTGGACTGAGAGAGAAAAAAAAACATAGAATGTTCCAGTTGCCCTTCCTCCCGGGCATGCTGTAGAAGTCAGAAAAAGGGATTCGAGGGTTACAGTGTATTGTAATTTAGGCGATGGGCTGACAACCTGTCACTACAGCAATACACATTACAATCTAAAATTGCCCTCAATTTATGTCAGACGTGGCGAAAGCGCCTTTTAGGAGGCGTTTTACGCTCTGCCTACCCCGTAAGTGATAAAGGCGTGATTTTATGTATGTATGTATGTAAGTATGCAACGCGTGTAGATAAATCAAAGTCTACAGTGCGCCTTTTTTTATTAACAATACCTTGGTTTCTCTACATTTCTAGTACATATTTCAATTCTATTTTAGAGAAGTAGGCGATACCAACCATAGCCCATGCCCTACTGATTAATACTCTTAAACCTAAATAACTTGTTTACAATACCTTTCATTTCTTTTACACAAGACATTTTTTCTCCTGAAATACACAACCTTTACAAAAGTTTTTATTTTACTCCTCTCAAATTAACAGAAAAATAAACCTTACAGTATCTCAATAAAGTATGTATCCCTTTCGTTAAAATTGGTAAATATCTGACACAGTTATAAGGTTCGAGAAACTTCTGTGCAGATTACAAATACGATCACACTCATAGCCCCCACTAGGTTTTTCTGTGTCGGGATACCATGGACATACACAGAAACAATCACAAAGAATACCCAGACCTAGATTAACAGGCCTAAATTAACAGAAAAATAAACCTTACAGTATCTCAACAAAGTATGTATCCCTTTCGATAAAATTGGTAAATATCTGACACAGTTATAAGGTTCGAGAAACTTCTGTGCAGATTATAAATACGATCACACTCATAGTCCCCACTAGGTTTTTCTGTATCGGGATACCATGGACATACACAGAAACAATCACAAAGAACACCCAGACCTAGATTAACAGGCCTAAATTAACAGGAAAATAAACCTTACAGTATCTCTATAAAGTATGTATCCCTTTCGTTATAATTGGTAAATATCTGACACAGTTATAAGGTTGGAGAAACTTCTGTGCAGATTACAAATACGATCACACTCATAGCCCCCACTAGGTTTTCCTGTATCGGGATACCATGGACATACACAGAAACAATCACAAAGAACACCCAGACCCAGAAACACACATTTAAACTCATCATTCAAATGTTTACCCTGGCCGAGAATCGAACCCGGGAACCTCAGCATAGCAGGCAGGTACACTGCCCACTAGGCTGCGCGAATCGTCAATTTAGTAGAAATTTTGAAACTGAAATGTGGTAACAACCCTACTAAAATTTAAATTAGGCTGTCACCACGTAGCACTACTCACCCTTGAAACATAAAGCTTTCTACGACTTTAACCAATCTTCTTAGAATTATATAATTGGTACTTACTTTTGCTTTTAATTGTACAAACGTTATACTTTCTGAGTTGTGTAGCATTATTATATTTATGCATTGGGCGTTTTTCAATGTGAATATTATAGCAGTAAATATATTTCAGCTCGCATCTTTTTGGCATACATGTTTTGCCGTTTGTAAAGATAGGCTCGTATTTATAAAGCGATCACAAGATTGATAGCAATATTCAGTTTGAATTTGACAATTTCCGATACGAACTCAAACACGCTGTCACTCTTGAGAGCTGATTATAATTACGTGTCAAGTGTTCTGAACTCTTCCCTTTGTTGCAGGTATCAACAAATGTTTAGAGATGCTAAACCTGCCCCCGACAAGTTATAGAACGGAAGACGATGGCGAGCGCACGGTGAACACCAAGAAGGTTTTCTCGGGGAGGCGGCTCTGGTACGCCCCCCATATAGAGCCTTCGCCAATATTGCATCAACAGGAAGAAGACTACAGTCAAGGTGAATAAAGATCCTTTAGCCTTTACGAATTCAATACTCTACCGTTTGGTCTATATTTAGCGCCCTTGAGCTCTTGAACTGAAGGTCGTGGGTTTCCAAGGGGATATAGAAAGTTGGAGTTTATAGAACGGAATACTGGCGGTCGTGGGTTGGATTTTGCAGGATTATTAATATTACGAAATGTTTTTTCTTTTATTACCCTCGTTCAATCACCTAGATTAGGTAGCCGACCCCGAGAGTTACGAGGATTTCTTGGAATTTCAATCTAAAATATTCTTGTTAATATTCCACTCGCCTGTTCTCTAGACTAAAAAAAACTTTTCCAATCTGTTAACTTTAAAAGTCAACAAAAAGTCAGAAAGTATCGTAGGTTTTCGAAAACCAATTTAAAAGTACCTACACGACGAATAAATCTAAGCATGTTTAAAACTATTCATCGATTTATTCAAAATCTGTTCTTGTAAAGTCCATTTACCTTACCTATCTATTCTTAGATTTCTTGCTTCCATTCTATCCCCTTACCCATTTTCCTCTTCCCAGGCTTCGAAGATTTCTCGGGCTCTAACCAATACTATGACGGCAATCCAGAATACGTGGACGAGCCGATCCCAGTGAAAGTGCAGCAGGTAGAGAGCCTGGACCTGGAAGCTACTCCTCCGGTGCACACAAGACTTGACCAGGCAGAGCCGACCACCGGTACCGTGTCTGGCTTCTCCATTGCTAATGCTGTTAATGTGAGAGGTGAGTAAAAATTTTTTCTTCGTCGTTTTGATCAAGACCTGTCTGACAAGTGGGTTTCAAACCCTGCCAGTTTTTGTTTTATTTATGAGAGATTATTTTTGAAAAAGATATAGTTAGGGTGGCTAAAATATTATGTGATACCACAGAATATATATAATAGTACTAGTCCGTTATACGCCACACTCCGCGCCGGATTGTGGGTCACATTGTTGGTACGCTTAGCAGACATGCTGCGCTCATGTTTCCCAGTGTAACGGAAATAATAAAGTTGGTTAGGTACTGTTCCGGGTACGGATGTCTTTCTACTACAAGATATTATGACTCCAATAGGAACTTTTTTAGATTCCCAAGTGATGAGAGACGGTAAGTAACTTCATACAAAATATTTAACCTGACCTATTCTAACTGTTCAGTTACAGTGAACTACTTTAAAACGTTGGTTTAATCAAGAACCAGATTAATCAAGTGATGATTATGACCGGTATAACAAAATTTGTCAACCCTTATAACACGCACACAAACACATACCAAGTGCAACATGCCGTCTGTCGATGTATGATTAAAATGACATTGTAGTACGCTAGTACTATTATATATTCTGTGATTGTAGTCAGGAATGTCCGAGCTGTGGTGATACATCTAATACACGCTACCAGTATAGTTATTTTAAGTAAGGTAATTTAAATAAAGTAATTTTCTGAGTAAGGTATTTGAGCTTTACAGCCATTAGGTTGTGACGGTTGGTGTGAAGATTAGTCTGCAGTGCTTCTGGGAGCTGATTGGTTACAGTGCCATTGATTAAATATTAAATAATGAATAAGGATATTGATTAAAAATATATTTTAGTTAACAATTCTTTATAAGTTAGGTTCTGAGATACATACACATAATATTTTAAGATGTATTAACGTAATTGTATGTAGGCAGAGTGCGAATGATATAAATTTGGCTGAAGTCACAGGGAATATGTGTTCTGAGGTTTAAATTTAGTTGGCAAAATTAAAGTGGTTTTATATTTTATTCAGGACTTTGATATTTTTTTGAGTTTCTGTGGACAAGAAACGATTAATGTTACACGTGCCTTGCTGGTTAAAGAAAATATAATAACTAATTTGAATTCATGAGAAAGTAGGTTTACATGAAAAGGAAAATAGCGTGAACTGTTTACTAGGCAGTACAAATACACGGCTTGGTTAAAACGTGTTAGAATTTAACTATGTGTGTTACATTACACTATTTATTTTTCTTTAAGGGATTCCCCGGTGCATGCCAGCGCCCTCATCAGTTAAAAAACATTACTCACTGAAAACGCAATTAATCGAAAATCCGGTAGATCAGGTTGAAGCATAGGTTCTGAAGTTTATTTTAAGCATTATTAATTAATAATTCAGTGGCTGTTTTCCACAAATTTTCTATCTATAACTATAAGTTGCAACTTTATGAGGTTCTAAATGACCTTTATTGCTTTAACCTGCATCTGATTGTGTTTTCAGTGTATATGAATTTTTTTACTGATGAGGGCGCCACTTAGCCCAAGGGAGCTCCTTAATATGCAATGCACAAATAAAAGGCTTTTGTATTCAAACGAACTACGAAAGTACGACGAATAATAGACTTTTTATTACGCAAAAGCTACCGCAAAAGTGGAGTTTATGCTTTCATTTACGTAATAATTTTATTTAAAGTAATATCATATTGTTCTGTTTTAAAGTTACCTCGTAAATTTTAATGACCTACTAAAGAAGACAAAAGAAACAAAGTCACAATAATTCACAATAGAACCAAAATATTGTCTTGGGTTTTCCGCCTTTCCGCGTTTTAATAAACAAGACTCTTATTTTTAAAGGTTAATTTCCTTGTTCGCTTTTCAAGAAAGCTTGTCTAACTATGATTTAAAAGTCAGTTCGAAGTGAAGGAGCAATGCAAAGGAAACTAATTTTAATCTTTGCTTTGTGGCAGCAGCATTGAATAAGGAAATATTTACCTGAAAAGGTAAAAACATAATTTTAAAGAAATAACTTTTGTTTATTAACTGATCTTGGCCGACGGGTTAACAATGAATTATCATTTCTTTTTATAGCAAAGGTTTTCCGCAATTTAAACGAGAGATTAAATCATCGCGTTGGTTACTGTACCAATTGTGTTTTTTTAAACCACTACCTCCTAGGGATATACTTAAGTAAAAAAAATATGGTGCTCCCATATTGATCCCTCTAGGTTATCTGAATTGTTTTGTAAGGATGGACCAAATTTTATTATTACTTTTTTTATACCAACGCTTTTCTTTTATTTTGATCTTTGTTAATTGGAGTCTTTCACCGTTTTCGAGCTTTCATGACATTACATTTATAATGAATGATGTGACTTTTGATATATTAAAAGGCAAGTAATTAATTATGAAATGAAACTTTATAAAGCCGGCAAAATTAATTAAGCGCGTATTTCAAGGTTAGGTTTTACAGCTCTAGATCAGACATGTCTCTTATTAAGTCATATAGTAATGTAAGTTAGTAGACACCTAGGTAATTTGGTCGTGAAGTGAATATTATGAAGTACTCAACATACTAAAACGTTATTAGATAAAAATATACCTGGTGTAAGGAACAGCGTGCCGCAAACTTATAGAGGTTGCTTTGTCAACGACACTGAACAACTTTTACCAGGAAATTCTTTCAGGAATTGAAAAAAAAAGTCTTTTTCATACAAATTGTCTAATCAAGGTGGACATTTTGTATGAAAGAGCCGATGATATTTTTTTATGCCCTGAAAGAATATCCTGGTGAAAGTTGTTCAGTGTCGTTAACTGAGCAAACTCTTTCAGTTTGGGAGACGCTGTTACTTCCATTCCGTATAAAACAAGTCTAGCTAGGTGTTGTTTGAATATTTTAAACTCTCATGACTTTTTATACCTAAACGATGAGACACAAATTCAAGAACTTTTATATCTCTGTAGGTCAAAATTTCCATACACATTTCCATCTAAAACTGGTTGTCAATCCATCATCTAAATACATACATACATAAAATCACGCCTTTATCCCTTACGGGGTAGGCAGAGCGTTAAACGCCTCGTAAAAGGCACTTTCGCCACGTCTGACAAAAAAATTAAGGGTAATTTTAGATTGTAATGTGTATTGCCATAGTGACAGATTGTCAGCCCATCGCCTAAATTACAATACACTGTAACCCTCGAGTCCCTTTTTCATCTAAATTGTAACACTAAATCCTACTAAATAGTTTATATTGTATGCCGAGGAAGGAACGATCTTGGAATAGTAAACATCTGCTTTAAATTCATCGATTCTATTTCAGTAAGGGAAAAATGTTTATAATAGTTACATAATACTGGTTCAATAAAACTGCCCTTGAAACCCCAGAAGTGCCGACTTCAGCTTTCCCGGAAAAAAGAAAAAAAAGTATGCAAAAATATGCTAATACCTCCCACTTCTAGTGTCCTTTGTAAACAGAGCTGAGATTGTCAAATATTAACATAAAATTTTATTTTAGATAACTTTTATTTTTTTTATTAATTGCTCTATCTAGAAATGAGATTTATTGCTACAGGAATTTCAGATTGGTATAATTGATCGGCTATCATGGATAGAATTTGAAATGGTGCTTTGATTTATTAGTCAAATTGAACTTTACATTGATTTATTAGTGGTTTGTTAGCATTCAGTATTATAATTGTGTATAGCAGTTCAATAGAATTCCGTGGTATAGTGGTCAGAGCCATGGGCTTACGATCTGGAGATCCTGGGTTCGAATCCCAGGGGGGAACACAAATTTAATATTTGTAAATTTTTCACTTTGTGAGGTTTTTCCCAAGGTTGGTTAGGACATTACAGGCTGAATCACCTGATTACCCGAAAAGAAAGAGGATTTCGTGCTTCGGAGAGCACGTTAAGCCGTCGGTCCCGGTCGCTATCTTTGATAGTGATCATTACTCAAACCACGTCAGAGGCCTAATACCTGTGCTACTAGGCCTTATCGGGGTTCATCAGGTCGTTCGACTCGAGAATCCACTCGCTAAAAAACAAAAAATAGAATTAAATATGTTCTGCAAATTTTTGATATAGAGTCAAAACTTAAAAGTAATTTACCCCGTACAGGGATCTTAAAAGGCAGTTCGAAAGGGCTACTCAAAAATACGTGGCTATTTTTCTTAATAAAATCTACTGCTATATAAAGAATACGGTACAAGAATACGACCAGTATAATTTTATCTCGCGTCATATCACCAATTTTATTTTTGGCACTTTGTGTGGGTGTCGATAAAAATCACCACACTTATAAGTTCAGTTTTTCTGGATTTCACTTTTAGATAAAAATCTATTCCATCTCTTCGAATAGGTAGTAAAATGGCTACATTCCTGTAATGGACGTATTACTAAAAGGTTCTACACCAGATTGGCCGCAATCCCAGCAGAGTGCGTTCAGAATTTCTGATCGAATTATACTTTACTTTTTAGCAACGGTTGAACGAGAAAGCTGTTAATGAATATTAAGTAGAAAGATCGATTTTTAGTAACGGCAATTTTTACATACATGTAATCACGCCTTTATCCCGAATGGGGTACGTAGAAAGTAAACGACCTAAACAAAGATCGATCTGCCACGACCGACAAAGTATTGAGGATTATTTAAGATAGATTTGTAGGTTGCTGTAGTAACAGGTTGTCAGCCCACCGCCTAAATTGCAATATACTGAGATCCCTTAGCTAGTTTTTACAGCATGCCCGGGAGGAAATACAGCTGGCACATTCTATGTTTTTTTTTCGCTCCCAGTCCAGCATGGATGATAAAAGCAAGTTTTCTCGGTTACTATTAACAATCAATGTGTTTCCAAATAATATATACTTACATGTTTCCAGCATCAAGAACGAATCTTTAAATGCTCGTCGGAATAATAAATTAAACCTAATCATTTAACACTATGTATTTAATTCATTGATTACTGCCTCCGTAGTCTAGTGGCTAGTGCCATGGACTCCCGATCCGGAGGTCCTGGGTTCGATTCCCAGGGGGGAAACACAAAGTTTATATTTGAGAATTTATCACTTTGTGAAATTTTCTTCAGTTTGGTTAGGACATTGCAGGCTGAATCACCTGTTAGTCCGAAAAGAAAAAGATTTCGTGCTTCGGAGGGCACGCTAAGCCGTCGGTTCCGGTCACTGTCTTTGATAGTGGTCGTTACTCAAACCATGTCAGAGGCTTAATATTTATGCTAAGCGGTTTAGAAACTCTGACACCAGGGTCCATCGGGTCGATAGACTCGATACCCACTCGACAGAAGAAAAATTTATTACTTAAAAGGAAAATTTAAAAAAATATCTTGGTATGATTTGTAGTAGTCATTGTCATTAATAGTTTAATATTAAAAATAAAATTGGGCATTTAAAGAAAAATAAACGCTGCCACAACACTGGCCGACAAGAGTAAAAACTTCTTGCACGCCAGCCCGCGCGTTCCAATTTTAAATTGCTTTAAATAGAAGAATGTGAATTTTATGTCTGACATTGAAACTTTTGTTTTATAATAAATTGCAAGCTATCTGGCTTGCTATTTGTAAATTATTTTCATCATTATGACATATAATAATACTTTGTTTACCAATAAAACAGTTTTATTAAAATATTTTTATGTAAAATAACATAAACCAATATCACAAATATGATTTATGAAATGACTTGGGATTAATTATTGCAGGTATGAAATCTAATAACGTCTTTAAACTTTACTTACATTTTGTTTTGAATACCTTGATCCATTCATATAGCTTCATTATCATATTGAGCATTACTATGACAACCTGTCAATTGAATATCATTATTTAGATTGTCAAATCAATTGCATTAGTACATGATTCACATCAACATAACATACATACATATAATCACGCCTTTATACCTATTGAGGAAGGCAGAGCGTAAACGACTAAGAACAAAAGTCGTTCCGCCACATCTGACAAAGTTTTGAGGGTTATTTAAGATAGATTTGTAGGTATATTGCTGTAGTGACAGGTTGTCAGCCCATCGCCTAAATTGCAATATACTGAAACCCTTGGCAATATACTGATCCCTTAGCTGATTTTTACAGCATGCCCAGGAGAAAATGTTTTTCTTTCGCTACCAGTTCAGCATGGAAGAACATAACGCAGTAGCAAATTTAATAGAACGCAGTTCGATGGGGTCAAAATAGCATTACTCCATACCATACCATAACTGGTATGGAGATGAGGATGTCGTAGAGGTCAATTAAATTGACGGCCCGCTCAGCCTAGTTGGCAGTGTATCTACCTGCTACGCATGGCACCCCGATACAGGGAATCCTAGTGTGGGCTATGAGTGATCGTGTTTTTTTTTTTAAATGAATTTGAACGAAAATAAATTCAGGAAATTAACAGCAGCGAACAAGTTGGCCTTTACTGCGCTCACCTATTCGTCTACCAAGCGTAGTAATATCCTCCATATAGGGAAAACCCAACTTACATGGACCAAATAAAAGAAAAAGCTGAGGTCGTGTCGTACCAGGATGTCAAGAATCTTACACAAAATCGATCCGAATGGCGATTACTTCACAAACAAGAGCCCTGCTCTTAAATTTAAAGAAGAGGGAAAACCCATGTCCAGCAGTGGTATGTTGTGGCTAATTTATATATTTTAACAATTATTGCACACAAAACATACAAAGGACAATATACATAAGGAACAAAGACACCACAGGCACTGCTTATCTCTAAAAAGATTTTTTTTACAGAAGTAAAAATTGCAATAAACGATACGCAGATAAGACCTGTACAAAAATGGTACAAATCAAAAACTAAAGATATAAACCAATACTAGGTATTAATAATACAACAATATATACAAAATACTCGTACTAAATCCATATATTTACCTAATACATTGAAATATATATATATATATATACATACCCTATAAATTATGGATTACTTAACAAATTAATTCGTTATTGTCATATTTTTTATATGTTTACTAGTTATATACCATTTATATTATTTATGTACTATATTAATATTGTATATTATTTATTCATATACGTATTTATCTAGGTTTATGTATTTATTGTATTTTATGATAGTAGGGTTTGAATTGTACACACCTTATCTGCCTCATTTATGCACTGTCGCTACCGTAGGTCAGCTGGAAGAGATTTCATTTTAGAGATAAGCTGCACCTGTTGTGCTATTGTTTTTTTATGTTTGTGTCCTCTGTATGATTATGTGTGCAATAAATTGTTAAATAAATAAATAAAATAATAATATACCCACACTAGATATACACAGTAGAAGGGAAAGTTAATGAGGGCCATAAAATGGCGCCGTCTCGTAATAATATCCTTTTATGTCACGTTATGCCGCGATAATGTCCGTGATGATAGTAAAAAATCCTGTTTATTTCTGAATATGTCTCTAATGATGTCAATGTATGTGTAGGTGTTTTTAGCATTTGTATATAATGTTAAGATATGAGTCATTCAAGTAGTCGCTCCTAGCTAGTTCCTAATAAGTATGTATGACAGATCATCAGTTCCCTAGCCTTATCCCGCATCGCACGGGATCGGCTTCCTAATCTAAGGGATTGAACGAGTGGACTGGTTTTTACACAGAGCGACTGCCATCTGACCTCCGCAACCAAGAAGGGAAACCAGACCCAATCCAGTAATATTAGTATTAGGTCAGAGTTTTTAAGCCGCTAATGCTTAGCACTGGCCTCTGATATGGCTTAACGACTAATATCTACGGTATTAAACGATATTAACCGGGACCAATGGCTTAACGTGCCTTCCGAAGCCCGAAAAAAGCACCGAAAAAACGTACATATGAAATTTGATAACCAAAAAACACATTGGTACGCGGTGGGATTCGAACCACGACCTCCCGACCAGAAGGCAGCGGCCCTATCCATCGGGCTCGTATGTATGACAGAATCAAATTAAAAACTAATTTAATCCCACTATCTAGTACCACTGGCCAAGCATTGGCGGCTTGAAAACTCTGGGTCTGGTTGCTCTTCTCGGTTGCGGAGGTCAGATGGCAGTCGCTCTGTTTAAAAACTAGCACCCTCGTTCAATCCCATATATTAAGTAGCTGACCCCGAGAGATACGGGATAAGACTAGGGAGATGATGATCTGGTACCACTTATTTCTAGAATGACAGCACTTGAATACAAAGGTTTTTCCCAAATATTTAATTCTGAAGATTATACTATCTTGTAAGTTGAATTGACTCATTGTTTCCATAGTCCAAAAACGGGTTAACTCAAATATCAACATTTTCTTTAAAAGTATTTTTACTTGATTCGATAACCAACCTATTTATTTTTCTACCAGTCTGAGTATTTGTTGACCCGATCTTGTCGAGTCAAGCAATTACGTCTGAATTACTTTTGAAAGGACCCATCTCAATTTGTAAGCGAATGTTTTTTTTTCTAAACTTCAGAGGTACATGCGCAGTATAGAGCTTGGGCCGTAATTTCTTGAAATACTTATTACCACTTATCGTAAAACATTTTTGTACAAAACTTACGCTAAATTAAGTTCAATTATTCAATCATTGTACCTATATTTTACGAAGGTTATAAAAATAAAATGAAAAATACCCGTGTGGAAAAATTTACTAACAATTTTTTTTTTTGACACGGTGGATGTTTGACTTTCTTTTTGGTATCATATTAATACCTACAATACATTTTACATCTTGTATTACTGTTATTTAAGTTCGTTTTTATGAAGCAGTTTTAAACTTGAAACTAATATTGAGTTTGAATTTGACAGGCTAGTTTGTACTAAAATAATATTTCAGTGCAAAATGTCCTGCCAAATTCATTCTTAATTATCGATCTTTATCTTGAGATTGATTTTTAAATACGAGCTTTAGGCTTATGGGAGCTGATAATAAATACGGCCCTTAGTAGCATAAATTGGATTGATAACGTATCAAAAGCACGTGCGCATTATCGTTGTGATTATTATGCACATAACATAAGTCTAATTAATAAATTCTGGGCAAATAGGTTTCGTTATTGTCATGAGTACTTATTTATTTGACCTTTATTTATTATTTTGATTCCCACGTTTTAATACCAACTCGTATTTTCAATTCGCTAGACTAAAACGTAGTATCATCACATCATAATATATGCATTTATTACCCTACAGGGTTGATAAAATAGTATAAAACAAAATCGTCTTTGAGTAACTTAGTAACAAAACATTTTTTTTATTACGGGTATATTAAGATAGGGCCTAGTGGCGCCTCCATCAGTAAAAAAATAGTTCACTAAAAATACAGTGAATCAAAAAATCGGTCCAACAAGCTCAAGTAATAGTAATTCAGATAGTTAAGTACAATATAAATTAGTGATTCATAGTTTGTTGTAGTAACTAAACTAAGTAAAATTGCGAATAATGGCCATCAACGGTTTTTTTTGTACCTGTGACTACCACAAACTAGGATTCGCTAATTTATAAGGTTCTAAATTATTTTTATAACTATTAATTGAGTCTGTTGGAACGGATTTTCGTTTCATTGTGTTTTTAGTGAGTTATGATTTTTTAACTGCCTCCGTGGTCTAGTGGCTAGTGCCATGGACTCCTGATCCGGAGGTCCTGGGTTCGATTCTCAGCAGGGAATCACAAAGTTGATATTTGAGAATTTATCACTTTGTGAATTTTTCCCCAGTTTGGTTAGGATATTGCAGGCTGAATCACCTGATTGTCCGAAAAAGAAAAAGATTTCGTGCTTCGGAGGGCACGTTAAGCCGTCGGTCCCGGTCGCTGTCTTTGATAGTTGTCGTTTCTCAAACCATGTCAGATGCCTGATAGTTGTGCTACTAGGCGCTAGGCGGTTTAAAAACTTTGACACCAGGGTTCATCGGGTCGATAGACTCGATACCCACTCGACAGAAGAAGAAGAAGAAGAACTGATGGGGGCGGTACTTAGCTTCTATAGTCCACTTAATAGCTTTTCACGGTAGTGCGGATATAAGAGGCCAAATTTTCAATGAATCAAGCAAAATTTGGTCCATTGAACGATTTCCTGGGTTATGTTGGCTTTGAGAGAGCATTATTGGTTGATAAAGTGGCGTATTGGTTACCTGCTCAAACCGTAAAAGTGGTTGGCTCTGGAACTTAGGTCACTTTTGCGAGAATGCTATTAAAATAATAAAAGTTACGACGAATTAAGAACCTCCTCCTTTTTTTGAAACTTGGTTAATGAGAAACCTCGACCCATAGTGCCTGTACTACTGTTGAAAGGTTTCATCCGTAGATTCAAGGTTAGTTTTTAACTTCGGGCTTATTTCTCATCCTATTCACATTTTTACGAGGTTCAAAAGTGAAACCTTAGGAGAGACCTCTAGTTACCTTTATAGCGCCTGCTAGTTGCTAATATGTGTTTTCCCTGTGCAGAAGCGGTGCTGGTGGCTTTGGGCGGCGCAAGCGCAGCTTTGGTGTTGCTGATCGTGATGGCGGGCGTGTTCGTCGCAAGGCGTCGCAAGAACAGCCCCTCCCCCGCGCCCTCGCCCCCCATACTCGTCTATCCGCCGCATGACATCACCGGACCATGCTTTATGTGAGTTTTCCTACTATAATGTTAGTTATAAGTGGCATTGGGCGGCGTAAGCGCAGCGTTGGTGTTGCTGTTCGTGACGGCCGGCATGATCATACTCGTCTATCTGCCGAATGACATTACCGGACCATGCTTCATGTTAGTATTTTAAGGAATTATCATTGGTGTACAGTAGGTAGTCAGGTCAGGAGTACCCTAAACGACAAACGTGCATGAAAAGCAAACCCATTTTTAATAAAAAATAAAATAAAAAAAAGATTGATGAATGTTGCTGAAACGAAAGAAGTTTGCAAGGATCGTAGCAAATGGAAGGATATGATGACCTACCCCTCTGGGACACAGGCGTGACATTATGTATGTACTGTAGGCATTGGGGTATTTAATTTTAAATTTTTCGAGTCGATTAGCATCAATTTTATGATCTTTCTGAATCAATGATTCCAACCAAAAGAAACGCAAAAACTCAGTGAAACTTTCAAAGAAAAAAATTATGATGCATGAATAAATTGAATGAATAGAAGTTTTCTTCTTGTGAACCATACTTATAATAAAAATGAGTTGAAAATAGTTTTATTATACTTATAGTATTTCATAAATTAGATGTATTTAAATTGGTTTCTTAACTTGGTAAATCAACTTGATAAATCTAAGGGTAATAAAATAAGTCGAGATAAATTAGGATCTAATTAACCTTTAATAAACGAAACAGACATATATTGACCTAAATTCCTAAAGATTTGGGGTAAAAGTTAGAATAACAGCTATCTGAGCTACCCGAGCTTACGAACTTTGATCTAATCTTTGTCATCTTATAAGTAACTGAAGCTTCTTTGGGACTTCAAGTGTGAAAGTTCTTAAGGGTTTGTATGGGGATCATAAAAATAAAGATTTGGGAAACTATACTACCGGAGTGGGTGCAATGGTAAACCGACACGGCTGGAAAATAAATTGACTATTTCGACTTACATACATACATATAACCACGCCTATATCCCTAATGGGGTAGGCAGAGCGTAAACGACCTAAACAAAGGTCGTTCCGCCACGTCGGACAAAGTTTTGTGGGTTATTTAATATATATTTGTAGGTATATTACTGTAGTGACAGGTTGTCAGCCCATCGCCCAAATTGCAATATACTGACACCCTCGGATCCCTTAGCTGGTTTTTACAGCATGCTCGGGAGGAAATGCAGCTGGCACATTCTATGTTTTTCTTTTGCTCCCAGTCCAGCATGGAAGAAATTCTTCCGACTTCCCCAAATGAAATCCAGCTCAGACGTTACTAAGAAACGATAGGAAACTGAATATTACAACGACGGATTTTAATATATTATCTAATTTAATACAAATTAATTTTAAGCGCGTTGACTCAGGAACGTCATTAAACATTGAAATTACATAATTAATATTAGAACAAGTAATCAAATCCCAGATAGCAGAGCTGATTGAAGGCAGTTTACAATGTAAGATAAATCTAGTGTAAGACTAAATGAACTGAATTAAAATCTGTTAGGATATTATTATAAACTGATGTGTTAATTTACAAGATAAAAGTGGTTTGACTGTCTAATAAAAGGACTTCGTCAAAATAATTCTACTAAAATCCATAAAGTATGACATCTGGCAGCTCGTAGAAGTTGTATAAGAAATTCCATTTTATATGAGCTGTCAGATATTATCATATCATAATTAATGAACATTCCATGCTGTACTGGGAGCGAGAGAAGAACATAGAATGTGCCAGCTGCATTTCCTCCCGGGCATGCTGTACAAACCAGCTAAGGGATCCGAGGGTTTCTGTATATGGCAATTTAGGCGATGGGCTGACAACCTGTCACTACAGCAATATACCTTCAAATCTATCTTAAATATCCCTCTAAAGTTTGTCAGACGTGGTGGAGCAACCTTTTTTTTTAGGTCGTTTACGCTCTGCCTACCCCATTAAGGATACAGGCATGATTATATGTATGTTTAAATAATGAAAACACTACATTATCAAGGATGCAGGTTAAGCTATCACATTGAATATTTATGAACAATTTTGAGGTCAATCATTCTGAAGTCAATTTAACTGAGGCAAGTCAATATTATAAAAGGATTATGTTTGTATATATTCATTAAATAAATAAATGGAAATTGAATTATTGAAAATTTTTACGTTTCACTTTTCTGTATAACAAATTTTCATACTTTTAATCACGCCTTTATCACTAATGGGTTAGGCAGAGCGTTATAATCCTAAAAAAAAGGTCATCACGCCACGTCTGATAAAGTTTTGAGAGTTACTTCAGATAGATTTGTAGGTATATATTGCTGTAGTGACAGGTTGTCAAGCCCATCTCTTAAATTGCAATATACTAAAACCCTCGGATCCCTTAGCTAGTTTTTACAGCATGCCCGGAAGGATTTGCAGCTGGCACACTCTTATGTTTTTCTATCACTTCCAGTCCAGCACGGAAGTATCTCAGCCCTACACGAGTTTCATTTGTTAGTTAGTAAAGTATTTGACTGGTCTGATTGTTTTCTATGTTAAAGGACATAGGTTCAATTTCTACGTAATTGACTAGCTTTTTTGAAGATATAATCATTTTCACGAATAAAATTGACGATATATAATACGATTGTAAATTGAATTTCACGTAATAGAAATTCTTTTTAAAACTCGCGGGGGAAATTTCCGATAAAGGTCCGGTTACTTCCGCTTACAATAGCTTCCATAAATTCCCATCACGTTAGAGATATATTTAATATTTTTCCGAGTTTGCAATCGCAGCTAACCGCTGGAAGGGATTTTCCAAACCCTTGGATCCCTAATCTGGTTTTTACAGCATGCTCGGAAGGAGATGCAGCTGGCACATTCTATGTTTTTCTCTCACTCTCAGTCCAGCATGGAAGCCATGATAAAGAATGATCATCAAAATATAGGGTGTATTTAATAAATTAAATAATTTGAAACCACCACATAATTATTCAGTTTAATGAACACACAGATGTTCAACTTTACTCCAAGGGAATAGAATATATAATAGTACTACATACCAAGGGTCAAATCATGAAAATAAATTGGACTTTCCACTCCATGGGTGTCAGTTTCTCGAGTTATTTTGTATGTGAGTCATAAGTATTTAGTTTCATAATTATTTTGTAATGACTCCATACTACTTCCCAAAATAATGTCTGAACCATGATTAAAAGAAATAGTATGGGTGTATTAACATTACATAAACAGTTATTGTGTAGATTTTTTTAGTAAACGAGCTTAAAATCGGTCTCAAAATCCACGAAAATTGTTTGAAGGTATATCTAGGAGTGGAAGTTATTAGGCGTATAAAATTGAAATTGAGTTCGGTATCAAATTTATTTGAAGCACTTTATCGAAGTAACTCGAGTATTGAATAAACATATGAAGTAATATGAGTGAATCGAGGGCACAAACATTTATCAAATTAAATTCACTCTTAAATTAATTCTTCAATTCTGGAATGTGAGCGATAGAATTCTTCCATGCTGGACTGGGAGAGATAGAAAAACATAGAATGTTCCTGCTGCCCTTCCTCCCGGGCATGCTGTAGAAGACAGCAAAAGGGACTCGAGGGTTACAGTGTATTATAATTTAGGCGATGGGCTGACAACCTGTCACTACACATTAGCAATACACATTACAACCTAAAATTGCCCTCAATTTTGTCAGACGCGGCGAAAGCGCCTTTTACGAGGCGTTTAACGCTCTGCCTACCCCGTAAGGGATAAAGGCGTGATTTTATGTATGTATGTATGTATGAGCGATAGAAAAACAGAATATTCCAGTTGCCCTTCTATCACTACAGGGATATACATTACACTGAACTCACCACCAGCTTACTGTTACAAAGCTGTGACTCCGTCTCCGACGACAAAAGACGACGATGAAAGATCGAAGAAGAAGGTTAGGAAGGAGTATGCTGAAGCCTTAACTAACGATTGAGAAGATATCAATGAGGCTTGGAAGGTCTTCTCGCATTTTGGAAGCCGCTTCAGTTACTTAAGGCGCAAAGAGCCGGCGGCGTAACGAAGATTGGTTTGACGAGAATGACGAGGTTATCAGAACTGAATCTGATAAACATCTAAACCTCTTGCGGCAACACAGACGACGAGGTGGAAGTAATGAGGTAGTCAAAGCGAGTGACCTAGAAATACGCAAGCTGTCTCGACAAAAATAAATAGAAGTGGTGGCGGGATGACGCTTGTCGCCTGAAGTGGCTCGCTAGCACTAACCAGCTTGGGGAATTTAACTGTGAGGTGCGTAAACTGACCGGTACATGCAGTCGAGCAAGGGTGCCTCTACGATCAATACATGGTGGACGGTTGCTGACGAGCAAACAAGGCGTACTGTCTTATTGGTCTTTTCAGTTTAACCACTTTCAATTTAACTACCTACTTCCATGCTGGCCTGGGAGCGAGAGAAAAACATAGAATGTGCCAGCTGCTATACCTCCCGGGCATGCTGTAAAAATCAGTTAAGGGATCCGAGGGTTTCAGTATATAGTATTGAAGAATAAGAAGAAGAAGTATATTGTAATTTATGCAATGGGCTGACAATCTATCATTACAGCAATATATCTGAAAATCTATCTTAAATAACCCTGACAATACGATCAGCCTACCCCATTAGAGATAAAGGCGTGATTATATGTATGTATGACAATTTAGCCAGACTTAAGGCTCCAACATGCATTGGTAACCGATATCATGTTTGCCGATGATTTATGTTTCTTAGAGGAATCCCCAGATGGCCTGCAACAGCTAATGTTGGTATTTTTGGCGAGCCTGCTGTAAGTTCCGCTTGAAAATTAGTGCCAAGAAAACGGAAGTGATGTCTATAGACTCACATGGTCAAGAAACACTGGCCGTACAGCTTGGTGAAGACGTGCCGAAGCAGGTCGACAAGTTTTGCTACCTGGGGAGCACTTTAACATCCAATTGTGACCTTGACGTTGAGATTAACAGCAGGATCAGTGCTGCAGTTTCAGCATTTGGGACGCTGTATTCCAAGGTCTTCTGCTCGCACAACCTTAAGTTGGCTACCAAAATTTCTGTGTACATGGTAATTGTGCTGCCAAATCTTCTTTACTCTTTCGAGATGTAGTGCGTGTGCGTGTATAGTCACCACATTCATACTTTAGACCGTTTCCACCTTAAACGCATCCGAAAGATGTTGAATTATCAAATGGTCTGATAGAGTGCGATACACCAAAGTTTTGCGACGAGCCAAATTTGGAAGAATTGAGGCTTATTTAATGCGTCGCCAGGAACAACGTAAAGTTGACATCGACACTGAACACGACCAGCTGAAGTCCCGCCAGCCTGCAGCCATGTTATTATGAGCAAGGTGTGTTCACGTGCCCTAAATGCGCACGTAAGTTTGCGGCGAAAATCAGCCGATTTTCGACGTAGCTACGTCAGCCATTTTCAGGCGCACGAGCGCCGTACCGACTAGGAGTCGAAGTCATCGCCATGGGCGAAATCGGTCGGAGGGATCAATCATACAGACACGTGGTGAAGGCACTTTGAGTTATACGTTGAGCCGCTTAAGGGATAAAAGCGTGACTTTATGGTATGTACGTAATTCACTCTTGTTTATTTTGGAACATTGACACAGTAAGTTTTTAAACAACTTGTTGCGTTAAATTGTAGTTTGATCATATTTTAAACAAATCGGCTTCTTTTAAAAGTTTTTTTTAAATCTTTGATTATTTTTGTTAGAACAGAAAATAAACATCTAATTTTCTTTGTAGGTAAATATTTTCTATTTCTATTTCTAACTTGTTAATTTGTTATTCCACTATATATCTATAGCCAGACAAATTAATCGCATGTATTATGAGACTTTGAAAAGGTGCTTTATACTTACGTACTTATCTAGATTAATCTCTCCTCGCATCTTTAAATCTTTCATTCAAAATAAAGGCGAAAATAATTCACTAACTCGTAAAATAGAGAAAATAATAAATGTGCATGCCATTTATACCTAAATGGCATGCATATTAATTATTAAATCTCTTTAGTAACTGCAATAATGATATTTAAATAAAATATCCTTTATAATTATAAGCTTCAACTGATCATAATATTCATAGGTACTTTTAGGATTACCACCAGATTCAGTTGGTCTTGCTCTAGAAATTATGACACAAAGTAATAATTTCAAAGCGAGCTCTAGGTAAATATTACTAGACGACAAAGGCACACATGCCTCTTCATAATATTTCAATAGAATATCAGCTTTTGTGTTTCCAGTCGTGTTACTAAAGTAAACGAGTTCTATTATTAAAACCTTTGAAAACTATTCGGTCCTCAAGGCAAAAGGCAATGTGGTTTCAGTTTAGTGTGTTATGAACAGAGGTCGGAAATTCGGGTGCAAAAAAAGTAAAAACCCACTGTTGGAGCTACTGAGAGTTGCTACAACCACCTTTTTCAAGATGTTTAGGGCCCCAGTTTATTTTTCTTTATTAAATTGTTTTAGTAATGCCAATGTGTTCTTTGCGTCAATATAAGTCGAAAGTGTTTGCATTTTTTTTTATATTTGTTTTAATTTGAAAGATATAAGTAGAAATGTGTTTTCAATGTACTGAAAACTATTAAAAATATAAAAATATCATTTGATTGTTTGATATTTTTATTGAATACCATTTAGAAATGATTTCTACAATGCTTTTATTATTTTTACACAAAAATTTGAATGGGGCCCTCGGGGGCCCAAAAGCGTTTTATCTCTTTAAAAAAAATTGCGGAGTAAATTAAAATTAAAATTCGTAATTGGCAAGGTTATGACAAGATAAACGCTTTTTACTTTTGTCATTTTTTCTCTACGATTGATAGTTTCAGGGTAAATTGATGTTGAAGTTAGTAGGACACAATTGTTCAAGACCAAGCCAAGTAGTTGTTTTTATGGTGAAATCAGCTAGGTTAAGAAGAGATAGGCACTTCTCTTTCAAGAAAGATTTTTTCTCTACGGTTGACAGTTTCACAGTGAATTGATGTTAAAATTCCCTGGACACAATTTTTGGGCCTGAAGGCCCCAAAGCGTTTTATTGCTTAAACATTACTATACTTTTTTCTTTCGTTGTGAAACTATTAAAGTTCATTGTAAGCACCTAAATCCTTAAAATAAGACCAGTCAAGCACTCGCATATATATATATATATATATATATATATATATATATATATATATAAAAAAAGAATTTTACCGGTTTCGTCTTTATTTTATATTTTACAAATAAGTACATACATACATATAATCACGCCTTTATCTCTAATGGGGTAGGCAGAGCGTAAACGACCTAAACAAAGGTCGTTCCGCCACGTCTGACAAATTTTGAGGGTCATTCCAGGTGGATTTGTATATTGCTATAGTGACAGGTTGTCAGCCCATCGTTTAAAATACAATACTGAAACCCTCCCTGGGTTAGCCGGTTTCCAATAAGTATATCAGAGAAAATACTTGATACTAGGTTACATGTTATACACTTTTGATTTTGTGTACTTGCCATATTTTACAACCCAAAAATTAAGACAATGCATCCTAAACGCACTTAGACAGATACAGTCAATATGCTGACCTTGGCGCACATACTCAAAGAGAGAGGCCCAAAAATTGTCCTAACAACTTTAACAAAAAATCACTGTGAAACTGTCAACCGTAGATAAAAAATAACAAGAAAGAGAAGTGCCTTGCCTATCTCTTCTTAACCTAGACGATTTCACCATAAAAACCACTACTTTGCTTGGTTTTGAACGATTGTGTCCTGCTAACTTCAACATCAATTTATCCTGAAACTATCAACCGTATAGAAAAAATTACAAGAGTAAAAAGCGTTTATCTTGTCTTAACCTTGCCAAATACGAATTTTAATTTTAATTTTCTCCGCAATTTTTTTTAAAGAAATAAAACGCTTTTGGGCCCCCGAGGGCCCCATTCAAATTTTTGTGTAATAATAATAAAAGCATTGTAGAAATCATTTATAAAGGGTATTCAATAAAAATATCAAACAATCAAACGATATTTTTATATTTTTAATATTTTTCAGTACATTGAAAACTCATTTCTACTATTATCTTTCATATTAAAACAATTATTAAAAAAATTTGCAAACAGTTTCGACTTATATTGACGCAAAGAACATATTGACATTACTAAAACAATTTAATAAAGAAAAATAAACTGGGGCCCTAAAAATCTTGAAAAAGGTGGTTGTAGCAACTCTTAGTAGCTCCAACAGTGGGTTTTTACTTTTTTTGCACCCGAATTTCCGACCTCTGGTTATGAATAATGAACATTTTCATTATAAAGGGGTTAGTTATACCTACCCGGCATTTGAAAATTATTTCACAACATTTTGAGTTTAGAATACATACATATAATCACGTCTTTATGCCTAATGGGGCAGGCAGAGGTTAAACGACGTAAAAAAAGGGTCGTTCCGCCACGGCTGACAAAGTTTTAAGGATTATTAAAGATCGTTTTGTAGGTATATTTATGTAGTGACAGGTTGTCAGCCCATCGCCTAAATTACAATATACTGAAACCCTTTTACAGCATGCCCGGGAGGAAATGCAACTGGCACATTCTATGTTTTTCTCTCGCTTCCAGTCCAGCATGGAAGTAATCATTTCATAAATAGTATACGTTATAAGCAAATGGATTGAATAAAAGCGTAAAATTTATAACTCAAACGTTTAATTAATCGACTTGACTTTGATCATTATTATAAGCCAGCTGTTTCACAGAGGAAGGTATTTATATATGTGCTACGTACCTACCAAACGATAGACGAAACAAAGCGGTTCTGTAACATGACGCCCATGTCAACAAATGATACTGATTGGAGCCGCCGAGCCGCCATAAGCAAACATAGATGGTTTCAGTGACAATGGGTTCGATTCTAAATTCCACCGGCTAAAACTGAAATTTCAATCTATCTGTCACTTTCAAAATAATAAATTTGAAAAAGGACAGGCGATTTATACTCTATGGTTCGACACTTTGTCCGCTAGATTATGACGCGCTTTTATACGTTTCCCCAGTATTTCCGCCATATCATATGACGGCGGGTAAAAATGACAGATAACGCATAAAACCACTGGCTATAAATCAAATACCGGAGAGAATAGATCTACTGTCCTTTTCCAATGTTTTTAGTCTGAATGTGACAGATAGATGTTAATTTTAGTTTTAGGCGGCAAATCTAGAATCGAGGCCAATACCTACAGTAAAGTACCTACATAATATATTTGTTGCTATTGTCCTTTGAAAGCATAATGTAAACACGTTTGATATGGATGTTACTGTGTCAATAGTTATCAAATGAAGCTAGAGAACTATTATTAGAAGTTGTTTCTTTTGTCCTTAGTAAATATACTGTGACGCAACTAAGATTTACGTAGTTTTTAAAATTCAGAAAATCAAAATGTTAAATTCTCATGGCCAGTGATAAACATTTTTATACATATAACATACATTTCAAAACGCTTGTAACTTTGATTGGCGTCACTTAACGGCGTTAATTTTAGAGACATTTTCTATTTCTATGATAATGACCTGTCGATTGGCATAAGTTTCATCTGTGGCAGTGTGATTTTTCATATTAGTATGCCAAGTTCCTTACTAAAATATTAAATCCATTTTAAAGTAGAAAGGGGGGGTTCTACTGTGTTCTATATTATACAGCCGACCACTGCTGCTTTAGTAAGATCGTTTCCAGAACGGATCACGAGGCAGATCATATATCACCATATATCATGCATGACTGAAATAAATGTCTCCTTCAACCGCCTCCGTTGTCTAGTGGTCAGAGCTATGGACTCACGAACTGAAGGTCCCGCGTGCGATTCCCGAAGGAGGACAATAACTTTGTGTTGTAGTCTCTTGTTTGGCTAAGATACTGCAGGCTGATCACCTGATTGTCCGAAAAGTAAAATGATCCATGAGTCGGATAAGCATGTAAATAGTCGGTACTGCGCCTAATTTCTCTCTGGTCATGTTAGTCAATCTATCCCATTACAATGAGAGATTGAATGAACAGAGTGTGCTCTTGTGTGTAGCGCAAACACTTGGAAACCAAAAACTGGCCCCGCGCAGTTGGCCGATCTCTGAAAGATTGGCCTCCGTCACCGAACATCGGTGGGAAGACTATTAATATGAAAATAAATGTTTATTCTTCTTTATTCTCCCCTCAGGACCAAGGAAGTAAACTTCTCTCTGCCGACTCTTCGCTCCTCATCACTGGGTGAACTCCGTGACGTGGTCAGCGTCAGCAGTCTTGGCAGCGAAATCCTGTGCCCACCTGTACCCAGTCAACATCGCTCCAATTCTTTCAGTAAGTACCTTACTTTCCCACAGGATCACGAAAGTGAAGTACTCTCTGCAACCTTTGTAAATCAAAGTTTTTTGATTACATCGCCAGAACACCTACGGCTGTGATAAAAATAGAATGTTCAGAATTTCCACATGCATCCTACGAGTATTTCAGAGCCCCATTTGGGTCAGTGCCTATCCGTATATAGAGAAACTAGATCAACGGAATTCTAAACCTAGGTTGTCTGCAACTAAAATTAAATTCGTCGACCTTTTCTACTGAATAAAATAAAGATTGCAAATGTGGTGACGTCCCAAAATAGATCCTAAAACTTTATCTTCTTCCGTACACACTTGGGTTTCGAGGCTAAAATAAGTATTTTTAGGTTATCTTGTAGGTAGATAAACTTATTTTAAAAGTTGATTAAGTCTTGAAAAAACAATAACCACTGTTCAGGTTAAAATATTAAAGCAATTTTTTTATACAAACTTGATAAAGCTTTGTTATTGTTAGTCAAAATTTTCATCATGTTTTTTTGGCTTTATTTGAGGGTTACTGTCACCCCCTTATCCTCTGTGCGTATAATTAATAATTTCTCATACTAATTATAATAATTATATTAAATATTTTTTAAAGTTATATGTTTTACTTACGACCAAGTGGATTAAAAACGTAGTGCAATACTAAACAAAATAGATATCCGTCCTTGAAGTTTCTGGGCACAGGTTTCATTAACTTAGTATCCCTTTTCTTCCATGCTGGCCTGGGAGAGAAAAACATAAAATGTGCCAGCTGCATGTCCTACCTGGCATGCTGTAAATACCAGCTAAGGGATCCGAGGGTTTCAGTGTATTGTAATTTAGACGATGGGCTGACAACCTGTCACTACAACAATATAACTAAAAATCTATCTTAATAACCCCCTAAACTTTGTCAGACGTGGCGGAACGACCTTTGTTTAGGTCGTTTACGCTCTGCCTACCTCATTAGGGATAAAGGCGTGATTATATGTTTGTATTTAATATCATTATAGCCTCACACAGTGGGTAAAGTCATACAAAATCATATCAATATTACAATAACATCTGAACCTCTGTTACCTTTTGATGTATTACACAGAGAATACGTAAGATATAGTGAACTTTGCTCAACTGTTGTTGATCTTGCTTATACACATGAAGGCACTCTCGTTCAAAGTTTCGGTTCATTTTCCACGTCAGTAGTTTCAGAAGAATAATACAAAAGACTGATATTATGTGGAGATATTAAATTGTAGAATTTAAAGAAGTTTGCTTTAAACAAACGCAGTTAACAAACATAAGAGTTGTATTATAAATTCGGTAGCTAAAAGAACTTTAGCGTAGTTTGTCATCATACGACCATGATACAAATTTTATCAGTTTATCATGTCCCTGATAAGAAAGTACCGTGTACATTATTTTAAAAAGGGGGAAAAATAAAAGAAATTCCGTAAGTATGGTAGAAAAAATATCGTAATATCGTGTTCGAAGAAAAAGTAGATTAACAAGTAACGCCTTAAAAAAAAGTGTCAAGTCTCAAAGTATACTTTGTTTCGAAACGGTAGTTTCTGTTAGAGTATGTTTTCGAATCCCTATTCTTTTATCAAGTGTATTGACCCTTTCAAACTGTTGACTATTCTGCTCATATATTTAAAGCTTTGTACCTACATACTTATAGTTGTTATCCGCTTTTATTTCAATCACCTTAGAAGCTAAAGTCTAATGTACATACTTTGTTGACTTTATTTCGCTAGGACCTAGAGTTTGCATCGCAATGATCTCCATCACAATTTGATCGCCAGTAAGACATGACATCAGAAACATATTACGTAGTTTACGTTCAAGTGGAGTGAAGTAGGCAATACTAAGGCAATTCGTTAGCAAATGGAAGGTTTACTACTGACATTACGCAATATTATGGCCTGTACAAAGTTCGAAACGATCGTACTCGTGTTTGCATGCCGCTTAGGATGATTGACGTGACATTTGCATGTAAGGTCACTCGCATTTTGTGATCGACTCGGGACGCTGCTGTATAAGCTTTTAATATTGCATAAACGTTAAAAATACAATATATTTTATGTGTTTTACGTCACTTTGACAGGACAAGAGTTACATATTTATGTATGAAGTTTATGATTATGACTATGAAACCTGCAACGGGACATCATAGAAATACCAGAAAGAGCGTCCAGAAATAAAACACACATTTAAATGCACCATTCCGTACCATTCAAGTAAATTAGTAAATGCGTAAATTAAATATTATTAAAAAGTGATGCATAGGTAGGTAATTATATTTTTTTAAGGTCTACTCACATTCGCTTGATTTTGGCCGTAATTAACGACATGTTATGAAAGTGAAAAGTTGTCTTTAAATCAAGACTATTCAAATATCTCCCGATTGGTTAATGAACCCTTAGCTCAGAAATACTGAACTGGGAGCGAGAGAAAAACATATAATGTGCCAGCTGCATTTCCTCCCGGGCGTGCTGTAAAAACCAGTTAATGGATCCGAGGGTTTCTGTATATTGCAATTTAGGCGATTGGCTGACAACCTGCCACTACAGCAATGCCTACAAATCTATCTTAAATAACCCTCAAAATTTTGTCCGACGTGGCGGAGCGACCTTAGTTTAGGTCGTTTACGCTCTGCTTACCCCATTAGGGATAAAGACGTGATTATACGTATGTATGTATCTCAAAAATATGCCAGCTGAATTCAAACAATATACCGTCAGGCAAAATTCATTAAACCTGCTATTGGATCGGCGTGAAATATTACACCTTCGCTAACATAAGGCATTCTCTTTTATTAAATCTTGAAATACTGCCAAAAGAACTTAATAGTAGTACTTCCATGCTGGACTGGAAAACATAGAATGTGCCAACTGAATTTCCTCCCGAGCATGCTGTAAAACCAGCTAGCCGAGGGTTTTAGTATATTATAATTTAGACGATGGGCAAATGTATCTTAAACTCATAACTTTGTCAGACGTGGCGTGGCGATCGACCTTTGTTTAGGTCGCTTACGCTCTGCCTACCCCTTTAGGGATAAAGGCGTGATTATATATATATGTATGTATAAAAAGTGTAATAAGCTTTGACAAACAACATGGAATCTAAACAGGATCCTCTTTATTACATATAGGTATATGTATGTGTGAATATATATTATGTAGATAACGAAGGCGTGAGCAGAAGACTAAAGAACAGGCTTAATTAATTCTATAGGAATCACGATCGTTTGCACTTCCTTGATTAATCTTCATTATTTATTTAGGGTTCCAGAATTCAGGATACAATGTGTTGAAAATAAAAAGAGTGAATGAGTCAATCTCTGTCCGTTCATAAAGAAAAGTTTTAAATAAAATTATCATTGATGGTAAATAACATAGTTAACCATTTCACCCTTGACACACAAATCAATTACCAAACCGTTTTTTATTCACTGGGCACCCTGTATGTAATCTATTTTTCATGAAAACATAACATATTTAAACATAATCACGCCTTTATCCCTAATGGGGTAGGAAGAGCGTAAACGACCTAAACAAAAGGTCGTTCAGCCATGACTGACAAATTTTGATGGTTTCGGATGATGCTATAGTGACGGGTTGTCAGTACCATCGCCTAAATTACAATACTGAAACCCTCGAATCCCTTAGCTGATTTGTACAGCATGCTTAGAAGGAGATGCAGTTGTAACATTCTATGTTTTTCTATCACTCCCAGTCCAGCATGGAAGTATCTATCACTTCCAGTCCAACATTAAAGTAATATATTTATATTTTCTTACCCACACAATAGCTTTAGTATTCAGTCTACAATGCTGTTTCCAAAATATTTCTTCATTCCCATTCCTAATGAAAGTGGGATCTGAATTGCCTCAGGGATTCCAGTTAATTATTTTGTGAATAAAGTAAAGACTGCATTAAATTTATTTTACGATCTCACGATCGTCTAAGTCCTAAATCGTCTAAGGTCTTAAACGGATTAAGCGGTAATTGAATGATATATCTTCGTGTACCGATTTTAATCCATCAATTTGCTTTTATAGCTTTTCATCCTTTTTTCCATTAATAATGTTTTTTGAATAGATTTGATTGCTGAAAAGTTTTTAAATTTATGAAAACCCGTTTTGCTACCGGATAAAAGAATAATGGTTTCATAAACTTCTTTAATTTCCGTTACTAAATAACCTCTTCCTTGATCCTTTCGTGGAAACTTTCCTACTTATTTGAAACTTACAAATGGTCTAATTACCTACAGGTTTAAGTACGTTTTAAATAATTACTTGGTATTTACGATAAGTTTTCTTTGCCTATGGTAAATTATATTTTCAACTTCTCGAAGTCATACGAAATGGACTAATTTACTATTTCAGAAATCGCGAACTACATTGACATAACATTCCATGCTGGCCTGGGCGTGAGAGAAAAACATAGAATATGCCAGCTGCATTTCCTCCCGGGCATGCTGTAAAAACCAGCTTAGAGATCAAAGGGGTTTTGGTATATTGCAAGTTAGGTGATGTGCTGACAAAATGTCAGTACAGCAGTATACCTACAAATCTATCTTAAATAACCCTCAAAAGCTTGTTAAACGTGGCGGAACGACCTTTAAGGTCGTATACGCTCTGCCTACCCCATTAGGGATAAAGGCGCGACTATAGATATGTATGTTTATTTACATAATTGCCACAGTAGGAAGAGAAATTTGAATAATATGTGGCGCAGTCAGTCAGTACCCTAAAAACCTAAATACAAGCTTTTTTGAAATCATTGATGTAGATAAACTACGCGAAATAAGTGTTACTTTATTATATTAGATTTCCAAACATTTGCCAAGTTTTAGTGTATAATTTAGTTAACTTATGAAAACTAAAGCTTGGATAAAAGGCAGTGTTGAAATTGACGACAGAATGTAAATAAATGTTCATTCTAAAGTGAAAAGCCCTGGGAAATACTGAGAAAATAGATAACATTAAAAATCAAGGAAAGTTGGAATGTTGAAATTGTATTTGGAATTAAGTTACAGTTTTTGGGTTTGTTCTCAATTTCTCTTTAACTAGCTTTTAGCTCCTGAATATTTAGGTAGGTACTTGACTTTTATCGTAGAAATAAGGTTAATTTCCCGCTCAAAAAATACGGGATACTTTATACATATCACAAATCACGCATTTGTCCCTAATAGAGCGTAAATAACCTCAACAAAGGTCGTTCCGAAACCTTTGACAAAGTTTTGAAGGTTATTTAAGATATATATTTGTAGGTATATTATATATATGTATATTGCTGTAGTGACATCACCTAAATTGCAATATACTGACACTCCTAGAATCCTTAGCTGGTTTTTACAGCATGTCCGGGAGGAAATGCAGCTGGCACATTCTATGTTTTTCTTTCACTCCCAGTCCAGCAACTAAAGTTGGTGGAAGCTAACCAACAAATTTTACCTCTTTTATAGATTTAGATAATCTTCTATAGCACACAGTTTGCAAATTAATTCTGAGGTAGTAATTTTACGAAGACCAATTTACCGCGCTTCAGACCGCTTGAACAAATATTTAGTTGGAAGAAATTATGGGGAGGATGAGAGTCAATTTATTGGATAACTTAATAGAGTTAGTAGAATCTTCTTCATTTCGAAATATTTAACTTAATTTACTTGATTTTCTTTTATTTCACAAGTATGAATAAAGAAATATTTCTTATAAGAAAAGAAGTGGATATTTGCGAGGATCCGCTTTTACGTTTTTGAAAGAAATGTTATTATTTTTTATTTACTATTTAGGAGTATCGTGTCACTTTTAATAGTTAAATATTTCATCAATCATGATGATTCAGATAAGGTACTTAGGAACTAGTTTAATCTGTCTGTTTGATGGAAACAGGAAGCAGAGGAGTCTATATTTTAGTTAGTATAGAACAAACTTGCCGAAGTATAGTGTATTGGAAAACCGACAAGATCAACCTTGCGGCAGTGTTTAACGCTATAAAACTTGGCATCCAAGTCAGCAGTTTATCGTCTTCTCTTAGGTTTGCCTCTGTGGTATAGTGGTTTGAGCTATGGTCTCCCTTTTCGGGGTCATAGGTTCGATTCCCACAGAGGGAAGATTAATAATTTATCACTTTTTAAGATTTACTCCAGTTGTAGGTTTTTACGCAAACTATTTTAGTAACCTATAAGCTGTGCTATTATGTAGTTTAAAACTCTGACACCAGAGTTCATCGGGTCGATCGGCTTTAAACACACACGACAAGAAGAATTGTTTTCTCATAGCTGTACCAAGTCAAGTGTGGCAAGCTGTAATTTTTTTTACTTGTTAGTTTAGCACTTTAGGCGACCCTCGCGAATCCCGTGGGATGCCAAATTGATTCGCACAAGTCATCCAATCTATTACAAAACATTCTTTAACTTTTATACCCTTTGAAATAATGTTACTTTGTTTTTGAATTTGTCTCGTATCCTCGTTTCTCTGCATTAGGTACTTTTTAGTGTATTTTAGTTTATTTTAAACCGACTCAAGAATGTTACTTACTATATATATTCTGTGTTTCTTTCATTCTGTCCTGGGAGCGAGAGAAAAACGTAGAATGTGCCAGCTGCATTTCCTCCCAGGCATGCTGTAAAAACCAGCTAAGGGATCCGAGGGTTTCAGTATATTGTAATTTAGGCTATAGGCAGACAACTTGTCACTAAGCAATATACCTTCAAATCTATCTTAAATAACCCTCAAAGCTTTGACAGACGTGGCGAAACGAAATTTGTTTAGGTCGTTTACGCTTTGCCTACCCCATTAGGGATTAAGGCGTGACTATATGTATGTATATTCTGTGCTAAAAGGCCTGATATTTCAATACTAAAATGCATAGTGCGACTATACACCCACTAGTTTTAAAAGGTCATTTAAACTGCTTCCAAACTGGACCGGGAGCGACAGAAAACATAGAATGTTCCAGCTGCATACCTTTTCCGGGTGTGCTGTAAAAGCCAGCTATGGGATTCGAGGGTTTCAGTATATTGCAATTTACCTACACTACAACTTTATACAAACAAATCTATCTTAAATGACCCTTAAAACTTTGTCAGACGTGGCGGATCGACCTTTGTTTAGGTAATTTACCCTCTGCATACCCCATCAGGGATAAGGGCTTGATTATAAGTATGTATGAATATATTTAAAATACTTCAAGATTTAAATAAGTTCGAAATTTTAGTCATTCAGATAACTGAAATGATATATAAAGACGGAAGGGGCTTAAAAATATCTTTGCTTTATTTTTACATCGTAGAATGAGATCAAACAAGTTGGAGTGAACTTGGTGCTTTAAACACGGAGACATGGAATTCCACTCAATAGAAGACATAAAACCCTTATGACCTGTCTTCTAGTTACTGTGATAACGTAGAAAATACAGCAATATACCAAAGGAAGTATCGATATATCAACGACTACTCACTTGTTTGTTTAACGGAGGTGTTAAACCTCAACATTTCGACTCTTTACGGGAATTTTCTTCATGGAGACTGAAAATCGCACAACACCACCCGCCGTGTGTGATCTTCGACTGCGTTTCGCTGCTCGATGCGCCCGCGCCGACAATACGACAGGTGGCGCTCTAGTCGGCACCGGGGCACAGAATATATAATAGTACTACATACAGAACGGACATTCACCTCCCTTCCCCAGTCAGACATACGTCACACTCCGCGCCGGATTGTGGGCCACATTGAGCGTATGCTTAGCGGGCATGGCGCGCGCATGTTTCCCAGTGTAACGGAAATAATAAAGTTTTGTGTTCCAAAGATGGTTAGGCACTGTTCCGTGTACGGATGTCTTTCTACCACAAGATATGACTCCAATAGTAACTTTTTTAGATTCTCAAGTGATGAGCGACGGTAAGTAATTTTATACGAAATATGCAACCAACCTATTCTAACTATTCAGTTACAGTGAACTACTTTAAAACGTTGGTTTAATCAAGAACCAGATTGATCAAGTGATAATTATGACCGGTATGACAAAATTTGTCAACCCTTATAACACGCACACAAACACATGCCAAGTGCAACATGCCATCTGTCGATGTATGACCAAAATTACATTGTAGTTAGACATTGTACTCCCAGCTGTGACCGGGGTTGAACCTTGTATTTATTTTTATACTTTAAACAAACAAGTGAGTAGTCGTTGATATATCAGTATGAATAACACATGTTCGTCATTTATGATAAAACTACATACATGCATATATAATCACGCCTCTTTATCTATATATAATCACCCCGGAGGGGTAGGCAGAGCCCCATCTTAAAGCTAGTATCAATTATATATAGAAATATTTTAAACCCACCTCCGCTCTCGTTTGCGTTTACATCATGATCGCTGCCTTACGTCTTTTAAATACTTATTCCACGTGCTGCTTTTCCGCTTGCGTTTAAGCCGACCGCCTTACATCCTGTATTTTCTTATTAGCCTGCTTCCTGTAGCAATAAATTTACTCATATTTTCATGTAATATGCTTCAGCGCTTTTGCTCTTAGACTAAATTAAAATCATAGATGTAGGACGTGATATGATCTTCTACGTGTAGGTCGAAGATCACGGAAACACAGTGGAATGAGATAAAGTAAAGGGCAAGTTCTATGAAGGTGTTTATTACACCTTCTTTCAATGCTTTGCAAATTTTATTTATGCCATATTTACGTCTTGTTGTAAAATTTTACGTATTATCAATGTGCTGGATATTTAGTAAAAGCTGACAAATACCTAAAAATTGCAGTTCCTTAGCACTATGAATTAGAGTATCAAAAGTTCAGTACCTAAACATTTCTTGACATAATTACTTACTATAACCGTGCTTAACCTCTCCTGTGCAGACGGCGTACTGAAACATTTACTTAGAGCTTTTAATTAGTTGTTTATTTATTTATATTTATTATTTCTATCTGATTATTAGAGGTGCCTTCTATGCTGGACTTGGAGCGCGAGAAAATCTTAGTTCCTCCCGGGCATGCAGTAAAAACCAGCTAAGGGATCCAAGGGTTTTTGTATATTGCAATTTAGGCGATGGGCTGACAACCTGTCCCTACAGCAATATAACTATAAATCTACCTTAAATAACCCAAAACTTTGTCAGAAGTGGCGAAACGACCTTTGTTTATGTCGTTTACCCTCTGCCTACCCCATTAGGGATAAAGGCGTGATTATATATATGTATGTATATGGACAAAAGCCACAGATAAAAAAGATACTTTAGTTTTCATAGAAAATATAGGTAAATGTATCAGTACGCCGTCTGCCAGGAGGTATTGAGGGCGGTATAACCGTGGGTGTTCCTGTCATGCCTGAAGAAGTCATAGATGTTGTAGAGATTTTATAACATGAAAATAAAGAAGCTTCAAGTTATACTTGGATGGGAACGTTTGGGTGAAGTGTCAATTTCCAAAAATATTGATGTCGTATATTTGTATCAAAGATGTACCTTGTACTTCCAAATTAGTGTACGATATTTGATAACTTCCTATCATCCTTATATATTTCCTTATAACTGCCTCCGTGGTCTAGTAGTCAGAGCCATGGGCTTACGATCCGGAGGTCCTGGGTTCGATTCCCAGGGAACACAAAGTTGATATTTGTCAATTTATCACTTTGTGAGTTTAACCCAGTTTGGTTAGGATATTGCAAGCTGAATCACCTGATTGTCCGAAAATAAAAAGGATTCCGTGTTTCGGAGGGCACGTTAAGCCTTCGGTCCCGGTCGCTGTCTGTGATAGTGGTCGTTACTCAAACCATGTCAGAGGCCTAATAGTTATGCTACTAGGCGGTTTGAAAACTCTGACACCAGGGTTTGTCGGGTCGTTTGACTCGAGTATCCACTCGCTAAGAAGAAGATAATTTTTATTTACTTTCTTATCTTCTTGTCTGATTTCAGTTATAAATGTTGTCTTGCGCGAGTCGCGGCTGCTCCCGTCCCAATTACAATCTTGTCTCGCAGATAGGACTTCCGTTTATCCTCTTCAAAGGACTTAACCAGCGGGATTTATAGCTTTAGCAGACGTTTCCTATAGCAGACTTTTGCATGAGTAAAGATTAACGAGAAAAAAATTAAATGTTTTCTATTTCTATTACTTTCTAAATAATCTTATCTTATTTTTACAAATTCTATATATCAAAATTTGCAAAAGCATTATGAAAATGCAAATACACATACCTACATGATTATTATGTACATAACTTCCATGCTGGACAGGGAGCGAGAGTAAAATATAGAATGTGCCAACTGCATTTCCTCTCCGGCATGCTGTAAAAACCAGCTAAGGTATCCGAGGGTTTCACTATATTGCAATTTAGGCTATGGGCTGACACCTACAGCAATATACGTACAAATCTATCTTGAATGACCCTCAAAACTTTGTCAGACATGGCGGAACGACATTTGTTTAGGTCGTTTACGCTCTGCCTACCCCATTAGGGATAAAGGCGTGATTATGTATGTATGTATGTACAAAATGCACCTGATATGATTCGCTTCCAGTGATAAGACCGCCTTTGTGCACATTGTCTTTTGTTGTACGCAATTTTTTTTTTACTTACTTAATTATTTACGGGTGAGAGACCTTTGCCTTGCAGTGTGACACCACAGGCTCATAACTAAATAAATAATAAAAATAAATTATTTACTGATATCAAGACATACTGAAGTGAATTCGCATGTGCTGGACTCAATCCAAACTGCAAGTCCTTTGCAAACTGTCAAAGGACAGAATTTCCTGATGTGTTCCATGCAGACTAGCCAAGTCGCTCAAAGCTTGTGGTCATGTAAAATGCAAACTCAATCATGGCTTCGATGCGCCCGTTCCATCTAACTTAATTGCCGTAGCAATTTGCTACAATGTAGCGAACAGCTACGAGACCAGGCGTAGCAGCTGCGTAGGTCAATAGATCGTATTAACGTCTTTAGTGAAGTTAGCTTTGATGGATCTTAGCCGTAGGTAGTGTTGGTCGATACTTAACCTTAAAAACATCATAGATCTATAACTCAATAACTAAGGTCTTATAAAAATATTTATAATAAACCAAAAGTAGGTGAAAACGTGCTTGATACGACATATAAGCAATAATTCATTTAGAATAATTAGGAAGGCATTTTTGTAGTAAAATAATTCTGACTTCAAACGTAGCTATTTCGAGACAGCGTCAAGAAATAATTAGTAATGGTCACGTATTCAAAGAAAGCTTGATTTCATTAGAACAGGTAGATGCAAGGATACCTCATTGAATATATTAGATTCAAAGTAAATAATTTCTTGACTTCTGCTTGTAACAAAGACGCCCCAATTTTCCTAAACCAATTTAAAAATTGCATTGGGTAATTTTTTGATCTTTAGTATCAGCCATACCTTCTTGGATTTACTCGTAACTATGAAACTTTTGAGTGGCATAATGTGATCGTTTGCAAGTACTTGTGAGCTTAGATTGATTGGATCGGAACGGAGTCCAACTCTTTAGGAGCAGCGGTTAAGCATGATCTCCGCAGAGTGAAGTGAAGTGTTCACAGGAACGAAGCATTTGCAAACTAACTATAATACGGAGCTTCGGCATCTGATTAGTCGAAAACAGACTAAACATTGGTCAACAAACGACGAACCGATGCGGTTCGTTTTCTCTGGCAGTCATCACAAAGGCCAAAGTGCCTTTACACTAATGTACGTGTTACGTGTTTTCCTTTTGGATCTTGAGATACTCGTTCAGTCTTGAACACACTAATCAAAATATATTACCTACAAATTCTACAAACTATATTTGCTTTAACGCTTAGTTTAGAACCAAGCAATCAAAGTAAAAGCTACCAGTCTCTCTGACAGTCAAAGGCCAAAGTGCCTTTACACTAATGTACGGGACAAAGCCATTGCTGGCAAAGCCTGCACATGATGGAACCTAGCGGACGGGTTCTGAGGGCGCTCGCGGTTGCGAGGTATTGAGGCAAAGAGTTCTTGATTCAGTCTGATTTATTTTATGAAATTAGGGCTATTTTATATTAATGTTAAGTTATTCACACAATGATAGTATTATTAATGTATTACATGCGTGTAAGTTGCAAGCTCAGCATGTCACGCAGTATTGTCAATAATATGTAATAAGCAAGTCGACGACCTGCGCGGCATGCTGAGTAAGATGGTTCGAGTTGGCTCGAACCATCTCCCACTTTTAAAAGAGAGAAGAAAACAGGATGTGTTGACAAGGCTGTTTGCTTGTGTCTTGATATTTTTAGTGTTGCAAGGTCTTCATCTCTCGAACTGTAGATGTTGCTGGTTGCCAGGAAGTCCTCGATTTGTTGTGGCTCGTCAGGGTTGTAAATCCATTGACCGCCGCTGCTGTTGTAGATGGCGTGGCGCTGTAGTTGTTCCGATCGTCAGACGTCCTTCCGCCCGTCGGGTTGTGTTGTAATGGAGTGTAGTTCGTAAGGGTCGTAAATCCTTATATAAGTTGCTGATAGTGTTAGGAGACTGGAACGTCCCTTGATGAGTGGTCGGAGACGGACACTCATCGCTATGTCCCATGATAAATGCTGCTGCTTGCTGCTGTAGAGTACTGGCACTTGCTTGTCGCTCAGTCTCATGATAAGTCGGGAAAAGGACACTTGCTTAGTCCTTCCCTATATCAACGCTGTCGGGAACGGGTAAATTTGTGATTCAGCCCCATGTCAATGCTGATGCTGCTGTCGGGAACAGGACGCTCGTGGTCCAGCCCCATGTTAAATGCTAATGCTGCTGCCGGGAACAAGACGCTCGTGGTCCAGCCCCATGTCAATGCTGATGTTGCTGTCGGGAACGCGACGCTTGTTTGTCCAGCTCCATGTCAATGCTGATGCTGCTGGCGGGAACAAGACGCTTGTTTGTCCAGCCCCATGTCAATGCTGGCGGAAACACGATGCTTGCGGTCCAGCCCCATGATAATGCTGGCAGGTACAGGACACTTGATTGTCCAGCCCCATGATAATGCTGATGTTGGCGGGAACAGGACGCTTGTTTGTCCAATCCCATGATAATGCTGTCGGGAACAGGACGCTTGTGATGTACGTGTTTTCTTCCATGCTGGCCTGGGAGCGAGAGAAAATCATAGAATGGGCTAGCTGCATATCTTCCCGGGCATGCTGTAAAAACCAGCTAAGGGATCCGAGGGTTTCAGTATATTGTAATTTAGGCGATGGGCTGCCAACCTGTCACTACAGCAATATACCAAAAAATCTAACTTAAAATAATCTTCAAAACGTTGTCAGAAGTGACGGAACGACCTTTGTTTAGGTCGTTTACGCTCTACCTACCCCATTAGGGATAAAGGCGTGATTATATGTATGTATGTACGTGTTTCGTATTTTGCTTTTGAATCAGGAGATACTCGTTCAGTCTTGAACACACTAATCGAAATAAATAACCTACAAATTCTACAAATTATATTTGCTTTAACGTATTTAGTTTACAACCAAGCAATCAAAGTAAATGCTGCCGTATTCTTAGTTGAGTACACAGGTTGATTAAATACGAATTATTTGCACTGAGAAGCTGTACTGTAATAACGTGAGTTGTAAAATAAACATAAACTTTAAGTAAGGCTTGTTTGATTGCTTGAACGTGTATCTAAAGGTTAGGTGAGCTGTAAGCTGAAATCTGGATCATGTATTAAATGAAATTCGATTTCGTAGTTTTTGTGAAGGGCTCTTCTTCTTCTGTCGAGTGGGTATCGAGTCTATGGACCCGATGAACCCTGGTGTCAGAGTTTTTAAACCGCCTAGTAGCACAACTATCAGGCCACTGACATGGTTTGAGTAACGACCACTATTAAAGACAGCAACCGGGACCGACGGCTTAACGTGCCCTCCGAAGCACGAAATCGTTTTCTTTTCGGACCATCATGTGATTCAGCCTGCAATGTCCTAACCAAACTGGAGAAAAATTCACAAAGTGATAATATCAAATATCAACTTTGTGTTTTCCCTGGGAATCGAACCCAGGTCCTCCGGATCGAGAGTCCATGACACTAGCCACTAGATAACGGAGGCAGTTAACCATACTTTATTAAGGGCAGAACAACTAAGGCTTACCGAAAAATTATACCTTCCCTAAATTATTATGGCTTAGGTAAATCTCTATTTAAAAATGGGAGTCTATAGGAGAAATTTGTGTCCTTTCGTGATAAAATTGATTTTTGACGTCTACAAAAAAAGTTTGTAATATTTAGTTAAAAATACAGTATGGTCATAAAAATTTGGATGAAATAACTCATATAAACGTTAAAAATCTTCAATTCTAAGACGTATACGTTGTTCTTTTTTTATGGAAATGAAGTGGGCGACATTATTTAGCACCGCAGTCGGCAGGTACTTCATAACGTCATGAATATTTATGATCTAGTTTCGTTACATGACTTCGCTGTTTACTACCAGGGAAAGGTGAGTACGCCCGGTCATAGTTCAAGTTAGTCTCCCACGTAATGTGTGCACTTTCAATAGTACAAAGACCTAAATATCTTAAAATGAGTGGGATGTAGGTACTAGAGACTGTAAAAGTTGCATTCCAAAGTATCATGCGTTGAATGAAATACTTTATGACATTATATTCAACTACATCAATCATCAACTTCCATGCTGGACTGGGAGCGAGAGAAAAACATAGAATGTGCCAGCTGCATTTCCTCCCGGGCATGCTGTATAAACCAGCTAAGGGAATCGAGGGTTTCAGTATATTGCAATTTAGGCGATGGGCTGACAACCTGTCACTATAGCAATATATTTATAAATCTATCTTAAATAACCCCAAAACTTTGTCAGACGTGGCAGAACGACCTTTGTTTAGGTCGCTTTCGCTCTGCCTACCCCATTAGGGATAAAGGCGTGATTATATGTATGTATGTATGTACATCAATCAAAAGGTCAGCTTAATAAAGTTTATTTGCTATGGAAAGGATTTGTTTGAAATAATTCATGCATTTCTCGACATTCAGTGTTGCTCCATTGTTATGCTGTTATTCAAAACACTTGTGATTGAAGAAGCGAAAATAAACTTAAGTATTCACCTTGGTGTGAGTCTGCTGTAAGAAATTTGTTTCCATGAATAAACAATGCTAGCTAAGCCTCATTTTTTATGTAGGTACAGTGAATTGTAAGGTAAATAAAATCTTGAAAAACTTACTTACCTTTTGTAAACCTAATCCGCAGGGACAAAGTCTTAAATCTTTAAAAAGCGTAAAATTCTTGTTGCTCTATCAATAAATAATTAAGTGACTAGATAAAAGCTTTTGTATAAAGCTTCAAGGCATTTTTCTCGTGAAATAAACTCTTTTTTTAGATTTTGTTTTTGTTTTAATTTACACGCTGAAAAAAATCCAAAACAAGTTTTTGAGATACTTGTATTTAAAAGATGTATGGAGTATACCCATTCTACCCACTTATGTACCCATCCCCATTTGTTATGGGGATGGTTAGATATAATAAGTTGGACGTGAGGAGGGAAGTAGCATTGGCTACCTATGTGTGGCGTGTGCTTCGAGGAAAAATAATCAATACACAGGTACTAGAGGCTGTCGGTATAGTAATCCCACTGTTGCGCCTGAGACAAGGTCCAAGACCGCAGCTCCTGCAAGTACCGCTGGCGCGAACGAACTTGCTTAAGTATGCACCTATTCCGAGGGCAATGATAAGTATAAATAAAGTCTCTGGTTCGATTGATATTTGGAATTGTACGGTGGCGGAATTCAAGAAAAACTGTATGATAGTTTTAAAATAATATTTTTGTTTGTTTTTTTTTAAAAATTTTTTATATTGTTTCTACTACTTTTATCGACTTGGTGTATACTGTAATGATAATTGTATTGATTAAATAAATAAATAAATAAAATAAATATATTATATACATACATATAATCACCCCTTTATCCCTAATGGGGTAGGCAGAGCGTATACAACCTAAACAAAGGTCGTTCCGCCACCTCTGTCAATTTTTTGAGGGTTATTTAAGATAGATTTGTAGGTATATTGCTGTAGTGACAGGTTAGCCCATCGCCTAAATTACAGTATACTGAAACCCTCGGATCCCTTAGCTGGTTTTTACAGCATGCCCGAATGTTGCATGCATGTTGTGATTATTACTTATGAAAAATAAATTGTACTCTTCATTAAACGATTGCAAAAAAGTAGCAGGTTCTTATTTCGGTTGTATATTGAATTTATCACGATATTGTTTCAACTTTTTTCTTTGGGCCCCTATAGGATATATCTTTTGCCCTTCATAAACATAAAGTCGACCAAAGTACTTACAGTTAGGTAGTTTAGTCCACGGAGAATTCAGAAATAGTATAGAAAATACTTTGATTGTGTTTGGACAGTTCAACGAAAACTTTTTGATGAGTTCAGAATTAGTTTTCGCTTGGAAATGAATTTTGAGGTTAACCTAGAAACACTTTATGATTGCACTTAATTTACTCACCTAGAGAAACAATCAATTTACCTTAAATATTACTTCTAAAGATATTTTTTCTATAAAATTAACATGACATAGGTACATTTATAATCACGCCTTTATTCCTAATGGGGTAGGCAGAGCTTAAACGACACGATCTGACAAAGTTTTGAGTGTTCTTTCAGATAGATTTTTATGTACATTGCTGTAGTGACAGGTTGTCAGCCCATCGCCTAACTGCAATATACTGAACCCTCGGAACCCTTAGCTGGTTTTTACAGCATGCCCGGGAGGAAATGCAGCTGCCACTTTATATGTTTTTCTCTCGCTACCATCCACCATGGAAGAAAATAGTATATATTGTTACGGAAAAATATTACTATATCTATAAAATTTATATGATCTTAGTGAATGCTAAGGTGTCTTTCTTCTTCCCCGCCGATCTATCTCTTTATTTATAATGAATATCTTTATCGCCAGCCATAAAATTTCAGGGTGTATTTATGTACATAATAACGCTTTTATCCCTAATGGAGTAGGCAGAGCGTAAACGACCTAAACAAAGGTCGTTTACGTTTGATAAAGTTTTGAGGGTTATTCAAGATAGATTTGTAGGTATCTTGCTGTAGTGACAGGTTGTCAGCCCATCGCCTAAATTGCATTATACAGAAACAGGTGTTTACAGCTTGCTCGTGAGTAAATGCAGCTGGCATATTCTATTTTTTCTCTCGCATCCCAGTCCAGCATTGAAGAAATATGTGTTCGACAGGAAAATGTATTAATCTATTGCTTTTTCTTAATGTCTTAGTTTTCTAGAACTCTTATTCAATTAAGTTGATGTTCTGTTTTCCTTGCAAAGTCCAAGGTTAATTTGAAGTTAGTCTGTTTGTCCGGCGGCGATGTTTAGCTTGAGGAGTTTACTCGGCCTTGTGACATAATTTATTTAAAACAATATTAATTACGTTCAGACATTCAATGAAATTATCAAATCATTTGTACCCTAGTATTTGTTTTACCTAATGTTGTCAAATACATTTGTTTTCAATCATAGAAGTGCTATTCCTTTTATTTTTATTTTTTATTCTTCGTTTTCTTTTATAGATTCGACGGCAAGTCAAACCTCATCTCAAATCCGTTTTATTGAATACGTTCATTAAATTATTGGGGTCACGATTCTGGAATATCTATAATCTGGGCGTAGGAGGGCAAGCCTTTCAGTTAATCATAATTTTAGTGCCTTTATAAACAACGTTGGTTAGATTTTATTTCTTAATTCTATATTTTTTTAAATAAAATTTACCTAAGGTGCATTAATATCCAATCAGTTAAAAAACTTGAAACAAAGTCATGCGCGGTATATACGGGGTGTAAGGGACAGCGTCCCGCAAACTGATAGGGGTTGCTCAATCAACAAAACTGAACAAATATCATAAAGTTTATTTTCAGAAGTTGAAAAAATATATTTGCTCTTTCATACAAATTGTCTGATCGAGGTGTTTATTTTGTATGAGAAGGTTTTTTTGTTTTTTTGTATCCGGAATGAATTTCCAGGTAATAATTGTTCAGTTTCGTTGACTGAACAATCCCCTATTAGTATGCAGGACGCTGTCCCTTAAACCCGGTATACTTCACCAATGGTGGCGATAGAGCTTACGTGGCGCCCAGATTAGTTAAAAAATCACAACTCACTGAAAACACAGTGAATCGAAAATCTGGTCCTACAGACCCAAGTCTTCTTCTGTCGAATGGGTATCGAGTCTATGGACCCGATGAACCCTGGTGTCAGAGTTTTTAAACCGCCTAGTAGCACAACTATCAGGCCTCTGACATGGTTTTGTGTAACGACCACTATCAAAGACAGCGACCGGGACCGACGGCTTAACGTGCCCTCCGAAGCACGAAATCTTTTTCTTTTCGGACAATCAGGTGATTCAGCCTGCAATGTCCTACCCAAACTGGGGAAAAATTCACAAAGTGATAAATTCTCAAATATCAACTTTGTGTTTTACCCCCTGGGAATCGAACCCAGTACCTCCGGATCGGGAGCCCATGGCACTAGCCACTAGACCACGGAGGCAGTTGAGTTGTAATAATTTTATTTAAATATTTCTTTTTGGTGGCCGTTGATCGCAATTTTTCTGTTTTTACAACGAATTGTGTCTCTCTGTTTATAGTGAGCTCTGATTTCTTTTACTGATGAGAACGCGCTCCTTAAGGTCATTTGGCACATTATACCTTGATATTATTATACCTTAAATAAGCCTAAAAACTTTGTCAAACGTGGCGGAATAACCTTGTTTACGTTCTGCCTACCCCATTAGGGATAAAGGCGTGATTATAAGTATATATATTGAATGTATGTACTATTATACATTGGCTCTAAAAAAATATCACTATGAATGATTATAGTATATTATCATCAATGTACATGAAATCATGCTAATGGTTACTATATTAATTTTAATTTTAGTGGTAAAATTCTACTTTGTAATTAGTGAATAATTATGTAAGTAGTTACGATTATCGGTGATGACGGCCAATTTTCCAGAGATCGGCCAACTGCGCAGAACTAGTTTTTATTGCCCAACTGTTTGCGCTACACACAGCTGGTGCACTCTCTGTTACCTCAATCTCATATTCTGATAGGACATATTGACTGACATAACCAGAGATAAATCAGGCGCAGGACCGATTATTTACATACCCATCCTACAGCATAGACCATCTTACTTTTCGGACAATCAGGTGATCAGCCTGCGATGTCCTAATCAAACTAGAAACCACAACACAAAGCCATTGTCCCCGCTGGTAATCGAAACCGGAACCTCCAGGTCGAGAGCTCATGGCTCAGATCGCTAGACCTCGGAGGTACTGAATAATTATGGCAACATTTAATATAGATACTTATATGTTCAAAAGTTTGTTACTCCTTCACGCTAAAATCTAATAGATTTAAACTAAATTAACTCTTAAATTTTCTTCAGTAAATTTACTATACAGGGTGTAAGTCAATAAATAATAATTCAGTAAATATAAAAAAATACTTAACGTTTGTGAAAAAGCATTCAAACTGATACGGGTAGCTCAGTCAACGATACTGAACAACCGTCACCAGAAAACTCTTTTAGGACATGAAGATAAATTTTCGCTTTTGCATACAAAACGTCCACCTCGATCAGACAGTTAGTATGGATGGAAAAGCTAATTCTTTTTTAACTTTCTGAAGGAATTTCCTTGCGAAAGTTGTTTAGTGTCGTGAACTGAACAACCTTTATCAGTTTGTGGGATGCTGTTCATTACACCCGGTATAGTATGCAAAGAAAACATTTGCAAACCCCAATCACCTTCTCCCAGAACCTGATAGGAGTAGTCAATGACCTGGAATAACATTTAAAAATACAGGTAATAAAACTGCGGAAGATTTGTGAACTAAGTAAGACGGATAAGTAAAACTTTGAACTGTTGACGGTCGTAAATGTTGAACGATGTAGCCGCGTAAACTACGTAAAGACATAACAGAAAATGCCCTAAGGATATCATTACGGTCACATAAAGTTTCTCTTTGCAATGTTTCCTTACGCTTCTAAAGGGGGTTTGAGAGCTGCGTCAGTGGCGCCATCAGTATTAAATTAATTCTGCCTGAAATACAAAAATGATTATGATTATTTTACGATTTGCGACATATTCATGAAACTGTTTGTATTTTAGATAATTAATTTATTACTTGCCGTAACTTCCAGCTAGAGAAAAACAAAGAATGTGCCAGCTGCATCTCCTCCCGGGCATGCTGTAAAAACCAGCTAGGGGATCCGAGGGTTTCAATATATTGTAATTTAGACGATGGGCTGACAACCTATCACTACAGCAATATACCTACAAATGTATCTTAATTAACCCTCAAAATTTGACAGACGTGGCGGAACGACCTTTGTTAGGTCGTTTACGCTCTGCCTACCCCATTAGGGATAGCGGCGTGATTATATGTATGTATGTTTTCTTTTCATGTGGGACGTGGGTGTCATTAAAATTAATACTTTCGATAACGTTTTACGTAAACATTTTTTCATAATGGAAGCAAGTAGACTGCTCGCATTTAAAGCGGTGTATGTAACATATTTTTTTACTTAAAGTAAAGCGCTTAAGAAAGGCAAGAATGTCTTTTGAACCCGAAACCTTGTCTGAATTTTTTTTTTTACAAAACAGGTGTTGCTATTCGCAAAAGCGGTTTTTTATCCGATAAATACAACGTTGCAATAAAGTTCACGGCATTGAATGAAATGGTCCCCTACGCATTCAGAAATAATTCTTTTATTTAATAAGCTATTTCAATCATCATTATCTCTTTAACCTTATCCCGTATATTACGGGGTCGGATACCTAATCTAGGGGCTTGAACAAGGGCATTGGTTTTTACTCAGAGCGACTGCCATCTGACCGCCACAATTTAAAAGGAAAACCAAACCCAATCCTAGATTAGGTCAAAGTTTTCAAGCTGACAATGCATAGCACTGGCCTCTGACATGGTTTGACGACTAATATCTACGGTATTAAACGATATTAACTGGGACCAACGACTTAACGTGCCTTCCGAAGCACGGAAAAAGCGCCAAATAAATGTAAATATGAAATTCAAAAACCGAAAAAGACGTTGGTCCGTGGTGGGATTCGAACCTCGACCTCCTCGCTCAGGGGGCAGCGGCCCTATCCAAAACAACATCGGGCTCCAATAAGCTCTCTCAATATTTAAATAAAATATTGAGAACCTACTGGTCACTGATGGTAGCTTTACAAAAAAAACACAACGTGAGTTATTTTAGTCCCAATTTTTTGCAAGCTCTCTCATAAAATGTGTGAGCACGGCTGGTGTCGGAAAAAAACGTTGATAATGAAATTGCTTTACCTCTGCAGTACAAAGTCTATACGTGCATGCAATTTCCTTACTTTCAAAGGTTTTATCTTTTTGATTTTTTAAATTGGTTTAACAAAGTTATTTTAACATTTACCAAGCATTATTTTTTATATTTTGTGATTTCTAAACAGAATTTGATACTATTTTTATAAAGGTTATATGTTACCCATTAGATATTACCAATAGTTAAATAAATAGTTGAAATTTTCACTATAAAAAGCTTAGGATGCACCTACCAGCTGTTTCTCTAAGTCAAAGTCAAATCATTTATTTCCAAATAGATTCCTAAGAACACTTTGAGAAAGTCACAAGTCTATTACAAAGAAAATTATATCTATGTCACAATATAAAATAAAAAAATATCACAATGAAGAAAAAGCATGAGAAACTTGCACTTTGCGCCCCTCCCTACGTTTGGCTTATTCTTACTTTTTCTTTGGTTTGACGTAATGAGTTTTTAATAGTATCTTTAAATTGATTTTCTGACATATTCAATATGTGGTATGGTAGGTATGTTGTTACAGTATTGTATACTTAGACCTAAAAATGTTTTTAAGTCTTTATCTAACCTAAAACGGGGTTGTTCAATTTTATTTTTGCTTCTAAGGTTCCGGTTATGTTTGTCACTGTTTTTGGTAAAATTATGAATATTTTTCCTTACATACATAATATTTTTTTCATATATAAATTGACATAGTACAGGTAACATATTTATCTCTTTGAACAATTCTCTCAGAGAATAATGACATCTGAGATCTCTTCCCAGCCTATAGTTTAGTTTAGTAAAAGTTTCACGTTTACATGTAATTTTTTGTACCAAATTTACATGATTTGTTTTATTATCAGTTATTATCGTTGTCACCATACAAAAATAAATATGGAAGAGTTTTCACGACATACTCATTAGTTTACGAGTTATAATGCTTTAAAGACGTTAGTTTTTCTTTCGTTTAATGTCTTCACAGCTCTATATATAGGAGAGACGTATTTCGCCAACAACAAGTAAAGAATCACTCAAACCACATAAGAGACTGTTCGGTAGAATAATTTTGAAAGAAGGAACAGAGCGTACAAGAAAATGATACTAGTATAAAGAAAGGATGAAGGATATATAAGCAGATTAGAAAATAGATCCGGACTGGCATGTGACATCTACATGTTAGATTACATTTCAAAGAGAGATATAGACTGAATTTATGATGGGTATATCTGGGTGATATTGTGATCAATTTAATTTCTGTTTTCACTGTTGCTACTATAATTTTCGTTATTTTTTGTTAATGAGTTCAGATACTGATAATATTTCGTATGCATAATACTCTATTATGAAAAGGATTAGGGTGCGTGAAATGATTCACGCCTCAGGGAGTATAATGTTCCAGTTAACCGCAGTTTTGAAGGTGAATCATAATAAGAGGTGCGGCTGGGCGTGGTAGTTGTTGAATTCCCTACTCGCTGTATATGCAAGTAAGGATACAATACGATTTGTAAAAAAGGGTTAAAGGAATATCCTGTAGTTATAAAAACACTTAAAAATAAGAATTATGTTATATGAATTATGTCTTTTTATGACAACATTAGATACATAATTATTCACTGTGTTTCACCAAGCACCGACAATCGCAATTTTAAATTATTTGTTCAAAGTAGACTTATTGCTATGAAACTAATAAGACTTCTGCTTCACAATGATCGACCCGATGAACCCTGGTGTCAGAGTTTTCAAACCGCCTTGTAGCACAGCTATTAGGCTTCTGACGTGGTTTGAATAACGACCACTATCAAAGACAGCGTCCGGGACCGACGGCTTAACGAGCCCTCCGAAGCACGGAATCCTTGATTGTGGTGATTCAGCCTGCAATGTCCTATCTAAACTGAGGAAAACCTCATAAATTAACAAATATCAACTTTGTGTTCTCCCCTGGGAATCGAACCCAGGACCTCCAGACCGCCAGACCACGGAGGCAGTTAAAAGATTAAAAATCTGTAAGTAATGGGGTGTAAAATAGAACTGTTTACGCTCTGTAGAAATGGAAACTAGTAGGTAGATACCTAATGTTAAGATCAATAATATGACAGCAACATATACATTTCTGTGAAACCTTCGGTAACTTAAGAAAATGATAATTATTGTTTTTACTAAGTGTCTACTTATAAATTGGGCATTGTCTAAAGTTTTACTGTAATAAAAGTTTAAAATACTTTTTCTAAGGGCAAAACTTCGAACCTAACTACTTCTAAAGGTCTAAACTTTTTACTCGTTTGCTAGAAAACCACTTTTATTCTAGAGAAAGCTTAATTACTGTCTTTGTTAGCTTCAAATTAAGAGCAGCACAGATAGGACAATTTAATTTACGTTAGAACATCATTATCTTAATTAGAAAAAGAGCTTTGATATAAATATTGTTTTTTATATACATAAATTGTGTTTTAAAGAGCTACATTTTACAAAGAGAAAAAGGCAAATAATTTCTCAGCGATTCAGCGGTTTTTATAAAATATATTTTCAAATAAACGTTTTATGTTTTTTTTGTGTGGGATGTGGGATCAACGTATGATCGGTTTTTTCATTACGATGTTTTGCTTTTATTTTAAGTCAGAGAAAAACGAGACAGATTCGGTGATGAAACAAGTTTATCCAGAATCTCCAAAATATGAGAAACAACCAATCTAACCACCGTAGACAGAATATGAACCTACGTCTTTGGAAAACCGTCCCAAAGATGCAGGTTCAAATCTTGTCTACGGTAAAAAAATTTGATTTGTTGTTTCTAATTCTTTGGAAAAATAAAAGCATTGTAAGTGAAAAAAAAACACTCATCATCTCCCTAGCCTTATCCCGTATCTCACGGGGTCGGCTTCCAAATCTAGGGGATTGAACGAGGGTACTGGTTTTTACACAGAGCGACTGCCATCTGACCTCCGCAACCCAGAAGGGACACCAGACCCAATCCTAGATTAGGTCAGAGTTTTCAAGCCGTCAATGCTTAGCTCTGGCCTCTGATATGGCTTAACGACTAATATCTACGGTATTAAACGATATCAACTGGGACCAATGGCTTAACGTGCCTTCCGAAGCACGGAAAAAGCACCAAATAAACGTTCATATGAAATTCGAAAACCGAAAATCACATTGGTACGTGGTGGGATTCGAACCACGACTACCCGCTTAGGAGGCAGCGGCCCTATCCACTACAACATCGGGCTCTTCGGTCTCTCTTGGAAAAAACCCACTAAATCTTAAAAATCCAAAAAGTTCACATACAATGGCGTCTCCACTCACTCAGCTGATGTTAACTCAATGGGGAAAATTAAATCAGTCCCGAATTTAACATAAATGATTACATTCGCTCGATCATATCCTATACCCGTTCTTTAGTTACAAGAGAAATGTGAATATATTTATAAGCTCATGTTTTTTAAATGTGTTGTAAGCGAGAGGGATCGGTTACATAAGCATATACATCACGGATATAAAAGTGTGGCATAAGTATATACTATTAATAATAATAGTCATCAAATATGGGATGTAAGCAAACTGAAAGTGGTTGCTCAGTCAACGAAACTGGACAACTATCACCAGGACAATCTTTCAGGAAATGAAAAATAGTTTTTAATATTCCATAAAAAAATTCATATCGAGGTAGTCGAGAGATTTAGTAGTAGAGATTTTGTATGGGAAACTCAACAATATTTTTCATCACCTGAAAGAATTTCCTAGTGAAAGCTTTCAATTTATAGACGTGGAGCTATTTAGATACTAAAGTATTTTTTTCGTATTCTTTGCAATCTAATGCTAAGGATGTTTGAAACGATTTTGTATGTAAACTCGAGATGATTGGAATGGAGGCTTATTTGCTAATGCTAATGAGATGGTGATACGGTTTTCGTTTCTACATACATATAATCACGCCTTTATCCCTAATGGGGTAGGCAGAGCGTAAACGACCTAAATAAAGGTCGTTTCGCCACGTCTGACTAAGTTTTGAGGGTTATTTAAGATATATTTGTAGGTATATTGCTGTAGTGACAGGTTGTCAGCCCATCGCCTAAATTACAATATACTGAAACCCTCAAATCCCTTAGCTGGTTTTTACAGCATGCCCGGGAGGAAATTCAGCTGGCACATTCTATGTTTTTCTTTTGCTCCCAGGCCAGCAAGGAAGTAAATTTAAGTAATTTAAGCGATGCCCGTCAAAATACATCTGACGGGGCCATGGGCGGGGAACTATTTCATTTAACAATGTAAACGTGTAATGAATATAGGTACGTGTCCAAGTTTACTCCCAGGCCAGCACGGAATAAATAAAAAAAAAATCGTTTCTAATTGGGCCTTTTTAGCAAATTGCTTCGTCATAGTGACTTTAACCGTTTTTGTTCGGTTATTTATTCTATTGTTCTATATATTCAGTTTTCAGTATGCTTGTTAAAACTGGATCGGGGTAAGACCGGATAATTTAATTGACTCCCAAACGCGGTATATTTTTTTATTCTGACTACATAATCTTGATGTGGAAGCATTGAGTGAAAAGTAGTATTGTTGATACTACAAAGAAGCATATAGGAAAGAAAAGTCAAAAGGAAACAAAGCTCTCACCTAATACTATTATTTTAATAGAGAAGAGAAGAGAAATGAAGCAAAAAACTTTAATAGAACAGCAAGAGTTACGTGACATTAATAAAATTATAACAAAAGCAATCAGAACAGACTTAAGAACATACAATACTAAAGTCATAACAGAAACCATTAAACAGAATAAAGGACCAAAAGTATTTCGAAGGAAATTGAACAGAAACAGTCAAGCTGGAGGTACCACTGTGTCAAGGATTCTGTTAGAATTCTTTAATAAACTTTTAAATAATAATGTAACACCTGCTACCTGGAAAAGAGCTATTGTTACCATTCTCTTTAAAAAAGGTGATAAGACAAAATTAGAAAATTATAGATCCATTAGCTTACTCTCACAAATATACAAATTGTTTGCAAAGGTCCTGTGCAATCGTATGACCAGAACTTTCGATGAGTATCAGCCAGTAGAACAGGCAGGCTTTCGAAGAGGGTATTCTACAATGGATCATATACATACCGTTAAACAATTGATGGAGAGAGATAGAGAGTACAACCAGCCCATGTGCTTCGCTTTCGTAGACTATGAAAAAGCGTTTGATAGTGCCGAACACTGGGCTGTGTTTCAATCTCTCAATCGTTGTGGAATATATAAGATGTATGTGGACACTCTTCGGGAGTTATATAGCTCAGCCACTATGCAAGTACGAATGCACGAACTCACGAATTCTGTGACCTTAGGAAGGGGTGTACGTCAAGGCGATACCCTTTCTTCCAAGCTCTTCACAAACGTACTTGAAGATGTAACGAAGACCCTCGACTGAGAAGAAAGAGGTATTAATATAAACGGAGTCCAATTATCACATCTAAGGTTCGCGGATGATTTAATCCTCCTTGCTGAAAATACTATCGATCTTCATCAAATTCTCGAAGAGCTATACAATGCTTCTCTGCGGGCTGGTCTCAGGATGAATATGTCCAAGACAAAAATCATTACTAGTTACTCTCCTGTACCAAACATAATTGTTGGTAACTCTCCTATTGAGGTGGTAAGCAAATATGTCTTTCTTGGACATAGTTTATCCTTTGGCCCAAAATCGCTCAAATCAGTTGAAGGAAATAGCAAGGAGGATTCAGCTGGGATGCAGCCCGCATTCGGAAAACTAGAAGACGTCCTTAAGCCAAAAATATTTCCGCAATGCCTTAAGACCAAGGTATTCAACCAATGTGTGCTACCCACGCTTACGTACGGTGCTGAGACATGGACGCTCACAAAGGAACCTATGCACAAAATTAAAGTCGCACAGAGAGCCATGGAGCGCGCCATGCTCGGAATAATATCAGTAAATACTGATATCCGACACCGTACTAAGGTGGAGGACGTAGGTAAAAGGATTACCAAGTTGAAGTGGGCGTGGGCAGGACACTTGGCAAGGCGGCAAGACGGCAGATGGACAAAGGGAGTGACAGAGTGGCAGCCATGGGGCAGAATACGAACAGTAGGCAGACCACCAGCCCGACGGTCAGACGATATAGTCTCTGTTGTGGTGGGAAAAAGCTGGATGCGGATAGCACAGGATCGGAAAGAATGGCGCATAAAAGAAGAGGCTTATGCTCAGCAGTGGGCTAATATAGGCTAAATAGATAGATAGAAAAGTAGGTTTTTGAAGATAGACCGAACTTACCCCGCTTTGGTCCGTTCTAACCCTGGGATTTTGATTAGCAAACCAAATTTTTACAAAGGTGTAACTTAGCAACCGCTTAAGTTAAAGAAACGGAAAAAATGCTGGTAGATAGCAAATTTTATCCTTAGAAACAAAATATCAATTACATTTGATAATCATAAAAAAGACATGAGAAAAAGAATATTTTGAGGAACCTCTCCAAGAAACCGAAAAATCATCCGACCTTACCCCAATTTACCTTACTGTACAACTGAAGAATATTTCATACTATTTTATTTTTTTTGTATAGTTTTTTTAGTAAACATACTTACTTTTACTATAAGATTTAATATTATTTATATAATACCATTAAACTGTTTTTTTTTCTGATAATAAAAAGATCGAATCATTTCAGTTATTTTAGGAACCTTATTAAGCTCAGGTTGATAAGTCGGGAAGGCATGTTATCGCAATATCTCTTGTTTCTCTACAGATTAAATTGGTTACCGTAATTTAGTTGTTTTTGATATTTCTTTAAATAAACAAACAAAAAAAAAACAGATTTTTACAAGCGTCGTTAATCGAACCCGGGACCCTCTGCATAGCAGGCAGGTACACTGCCAACTAAGCTGCGCGGGTCGACATCGAATACACGAAATGATTCGTTAAGTGTAAAAAACAAGTAGATACTTATCTAGAATGCATAGTAACATGATATTTAATCCTCTTATACCTAAATCATTTACGTAGAGAGACCCTCGTTCAACAATGACTGACAATCCTATAATAGCATGACAAAACAGGAGGTATTGTGAAGAACCCAACCGGAATTCCCATTATTTAATCAGGGGATAACGTTGGAGATATTGTTGGGATAATAATAATAAAATAATACATACATACATTTTACATTTTCTTCCATGCTGGACTGGGAGTGATAGAAAAACATAGATTGTGCCAGCTGCATCTCCTCCCGGGCATGCTGGGCTGTATAAGCCAGCTAAGAGATTCGAGGGTGTTTTGCAAGTTTAGGCGATGGGCTGACAACCGGTCACTATAGCAATATAGACGACCTTTTTTTAGGTCGTTTTTGCTCTGCTTACCCCATTAGGGATAAAGGCGTGATTTTATGTATGTATGTAAGCATACATTATCTTCTATGCTGGACTAGGAGCGAGAGAAAAACATAGAATGTGCCAGCTACATTTCCTCCCGGGCATGCTGTAAAAACTAGCTAAGGGATCCGAGGGTTTTAGTACATTATAATTTAGGCGATGGGCAGACAACCTGTGACTACAGCAATATACCTACAAATCTATCTTAAATAACCCTCAAAACTTTGTCAGACGTGGTGGAACGACCTTTGCTTACATGCCATGCAAACGGAACTGAATTTGAATTCGTCACCTAAATCATGTTATCACAAATAGATGATTGAATATCTGTGTATGATTTTCTTGTGGGAATGATTTATATTTGTCAATTATTTTTTATTTAATTAATAAATAAAATCATGCAAATAATGATAATGTGATTCCATATCGATTTAACATACATACATACATATAATCAAGCCTTTATCCCTAATGGGGGGGGCAGAGCGTAAACGCCTAAATTACAATATACTGAAACCCTCGGATCTCTTAACTAGTCCCAGTCCAACATGGAAGATATTGATTTAAACAGTTTATTTATTAAATTTGAATTTTAAATCTAATTTGATGTTTTTTCAAACGTAAACATAAATTCAAATGACATAAGACCCATATTCCAGACATAAATCTTATTGACTAATTTTGTTTCAGCTAACACAGCAGATCTCGGCGTGTTGGACCCGGCTCTGTACAAAACCGATTGCCTGGATGAGGACCTGATGTGGCCGGAGGGACATGTGGTAAGCAAGACTAATCTAATTTACGATTCAGTTAGGAATGTCTACGATGTTTGCCTAGAGAAGTGCTAAGAACATACATACATACAACCACGCCTTTATCTCTAATGCAGTAGGCAAAGCGTAAAAGACCTAAATAAAGACCACTTCACCATTTCTGACAAAGTTTCGAGGGTTATTTAAAATAGATTTGTAGGTATAATGCTGTAATGACAGGTTGTCTGTCTAATGCCTAAATTGCAGAATACAAAAACCTTCGGATGGGGATCCGAGCTACTGGTAGCTGGATGGAAGTAAGAAGTGCTAAGTGCCAGGGCAAATAAGATCTTTCGGCGAGCAAAGCAACATGCGTGTACAAAAACACTTTTAGGTACAAGTCATACTATCCCTTGCTTTTTAGTGTCGCATATTTAAAAAAAACTGGTCTAAGCAATCAATATTTTCATCCCAGTGAAAATCTTTAAATAAGTTTAAACCTCATCTAGTCATTTGATCCATCCTTGCTAAGAAGAAGAAGAAGTTCAAAAGAACTCTCTTAAATCACAGTTTTAACTTACGAATGCCAGATACGCTTCTGTCTAGATGTTTCAACTTTATCTCATCACCAGCATGATATCATGTAAGTTTCGCAGAGAACTGTTACTGACCTGTGTTTCTAGACAAAACAGAAACGATTTATAGACTGATGAGATGGATATAGGTTCTTGTCTGTATTAGTTTTCACAAAGTGAAATTATTCGTGAAGAAATAATTACGATGAATACCTATTACTATCCTGTTTTGTATTTTATAGAGATTTAAAATAGATTAAAACCCAACTTCCATGCTGGCCTGGGATCGAAAGAAGAATGTGCCAGCTGCATCATTTCCCGGGCATGATGTAAAAACCAGCTAAGGCATACGAGGGTTTCAGTATTTTGTAATTTAGGCGATGGGCTGACAACCTGTCGCTAAAGCAATATACCCACAAATCTATCTTAAATAACTCTTAAAACTTTGTCAGAAGTGGCGGAACGACTTTTATTTAAGTAGTTTACACAGGGATAAAGGTGTGATTATATATATGTAAAAACCCAAGAAATTAAATACCCGAATCATAACACTTTAATTTCATTTAATTGTAGACATTTTTTATACCGTGTAAAACATAGCTTGGTGATTTTGGCGCTTTTATGAAACTTTTTTTTACCTGCTGACAACATACATACATACATATAATCACGCCTTTATCCTTAATGGGGTAGGCAGAGCGTAAACGACCTAAACAAATGTCGTTTCGTCACGTTTGACAAAGTTTTGAGGGTTATTTAAGGTAAAATTATAGGTATACTGCTGTAGTGACAGGTTGTCAGCCCATCGCCTAAATTGCAATATACTGAAACCCTCGGATCCCTTAGCTGGTTTTTACAGCTTGCCCGGGAGGAAATGCAGCTGGCACATTCTATGTTTTTCTCTTGCTCCCAGGCCAGCATGGAAGCCTGCTGACAAAGTTAAAATTTTCCAGTCTTTACTGCTTCACCACTCCGAAAGTTCAACCTGGTACGTGGGCAGAAACAGTACTTAATTTCTAACTAATGATGACATAAGTGCTATGGTTTACGACTACCATGGTGGTGTATTTTATTGGTCGTATAGCAGTGTGTGAATTGTAACTACAGAACGATGTGTTGTTCCAGTTAGTTAGTTTAAAATGTTACTACGTAATGAGACATTTCCAGCTAGTTTGCAATGTGGTAACATTTAAAACCACTGTAGAAGTGATTAATTAATCCGTGGCAGTAGGTATCATTCTTAAATATTTACACATAAGATTTATGAAATTTTTAGTACACATAAAAGTTAAAAACCGCTGTTAAACTAATGATTATGAAGAATTATTTCTAGAATGTAAAATGTTGCCAGTCCATGTAAAGTTTGTGCTGTTCACTTTAGTGAAGCAGTTCGGCTGCGACATGTTTATAAAACATAAAGTTAGGAAACAAAGAAAACAGCAAAATAGAACTTTTGTTATGCCTAAATTTAATAATTATTTTGGCCAAAGATGTAAAAAATACCTAGTCCCTAAATTTATGAATGATTTACCGGCAGAAATTAAGAATTGTAAAACAAAAGGTTCATTTAAAAATAAAATTAAAAAACATCTACTAGAAAATATACGCCTAAAACTAGGCAAAGAATAACATACAAGTACTGTGTGAAATTGTGTCTGTTTCGTTTACACTAATTACTTATTACATAATATTTACAAACTGTTAGTATATATCTATGTGTGCGTGAGCGCTGCGCCGCTCTGTCGCATAGAGGGCAGTTCATTATACGGTCTCAAGACAACCACACGCGTTTCCTTAGTCTATTCCTCTCCCCGCACACACATTTATAACAATTGGCGACAAGTCGGACTATAATCGCGTGCATTTCAGTGTTGTGTTGTGCGATTATAATGGCCAAAGTTTCAGTGGGAACCTTGTGTACTTTCAACCACGTAAACCAGGATTGGTCGGTTTATAAGGAGAGATTGGAACATTGGTTTTTAGCCAATGATTTGTTGGACGATGAAGATAAATCTAAAAGTAAACGTCGTGCGGTTTTATTGAGCAGTTTGGCGGAAATCACCTTCAAGTTAGCAAGGGACCTCGCGTTACCTAAAAAACTTAGTGATTTAGAGTATGTTGCGATTGTGAAGCTACTTGATGACCACTTTGTGCCTACAAAGTGTGGATTTTCTGAGCGCAACCGGTTCTATACAGCAACGCAAAGAGAATCGGAGGGTATGTCGGAATGGGCGGCACGCGTTCGTGGATTAGCTACCGACTGCGCATTTTCCGCCTCGTGGCTAAATGAACTCTTGCGAGACCGTTTTGTAATCGGTATGCAGCCAGGAAGAGAACGAGACAAGCTGTTCACAATGAACATGGCAGAGCTAACATTGAACAAAGCAGTGGAGACTGCTCAAGCCATTCAAAGTGCGCGGCTTGGAGCTGCTGAATCAACGTGTATGGCTACACCAAAATATCAGCAGAGTAACCAGCTTCCTGTATATCGATTGGCGTCGGCAAGTGCGAGCACGCGCTCGCCACGTGAGCAACGTGGAGCCGGCGGCAGGTCGGCGGCGGTGGTCAATGCAGGGCCGGCCGGGACGGCATCGGTCGACACGGCGGTGGCGTGTACCGGGTGCGGTTACTCCGGGCACCTGGCTAATTCGTGCAGGTTTAAGCGGTACAGGTGCGGCGTTTGTGGTGAGCGTGGACATCTACGTCGGGCGTGTCCTCGAAAGAAAGTGCAGCATCATTTCGTCGAGGTCGAGGTAGATGATGACGTGGGAGATGACGGTAAGCAAGTTATTTACAAGATCTTTTCACCTTTTTGTGAGCCGATGCGGGAGACTGTCTTAGTTGATAAAGTTGAACTTAATTTTGAATATGATACGGGTTCTCCTGTTACTGTTATTTCGGAGAAAATATATAATTTACACTTTAATTCTATTAAATTAGAATTGTCTGACATCATGCTATATTCCTACAATGGTAGCAAAATTGAATGTTTGGGTACTCTCTGTTTGCCTTTTACTTTCAAATCTCAGTCGAAAAATATACAAGTTTATGTTGTTAGAAGTAAAGGCCCTTGTTTATTAGGCAGAGATTTCCTTGATAAATTTGAGTTAGGCATAGCGAGAATAAACAATTGCACAGATGTTTTAGAGAAAATGTCTAATAAGTATAGTAAATTATTTTCTAATGACCTGGGATGCTACAATGGGCCTAAAATAAGCCTAAGAATTAAACCAGGTTCAAAACCTATTTTTTTTAAAGCCCGTCAAGTACCTTTTGCGTTAAGAGAAGGTGTTGAACAAGAAATAAATAGGTTGGTGAGCGTAGGTATTTTAGTGCCGGTCCGTAGTTCAGAATATGCTAGTCCAGTTGTGCCAGTTTTAAAAAGTAATGGTGACATTCGTTTATGTGCTGACTTCTCGGTTTCTTTAAACAAGCAACTTATAGTGGATAAGTACCCGTTACCACGTATCGAAGAATTATTTTCGAAATTACACGGTGGTCAGAAGTTCTCTAAACTTGACCTCTCGCAGGCTTATAACCAATTAGTTTTGGATGAGGAGTCTCAGATGTTAACTTGTATAAATTCGTGTAAGGGAATGTATAAATTTACCAGGTTATGTTTTGGATTATCGGTTTCAGCAGCGATTTTTCAGAAAACCTTGGAACAAATACTTTCTGGGATGGATAGGGTGTTGGTTTTCCAAGATGATATTTTAGTTACCGGTTCTAGTGAAGAGGAACACTTAAAAAACCTAGATGAGGTTTTTACTCGACTAGAGCAGGCCGGATTGGTTTTACGAAAAAGTAAATGTAGACTTTTTCAAGATTCTGTGACCTACTTAGGATTTATAATTGACCGGGCAGGACTTCACAAATGCCAGGATAAAGTTAACACTATTCTCAATGCAAAAACGCCTACCAACGTATCAGAATTAAAATCATTTCTTGGCATGGTCAATTACTACCGTAATTTTATTAAAAATGCATCTAGTAAATTGAGTACTTTGCATGCTTTATTACAAAAAAATGTTCCTTGGCAATGGGGTACGGAACAGGAATCGGCTATGTTGCAAATTAAAAATGATTTGGTTTCAGATGTAGTTTTAACTCATTATGATCCGCAGGCAAAGTTGATATTGACTGTAGACGCGTCGCCGTCGGGTTTAGGAGCGGTTTTGTCGCAAGTAGGTGCAGATGGTTTGGAGCGCCCGGTCTCGTACGCGTCACGCTCGCTTTGTAAGGCGGAGGTTGGCTATAGTCAAATCCAAAAAGAAGCGACCGCAATCGTTTTTGGTGTCAGAAAATACCATCAGTATTTATATGGTCGTTCGGTACCATTCACGCTCAGAACGGACCATAAGCCGTTATTATCAATTTTCAATCCTGAAAAAGGCATACCTGAAATTACAGCGAACAGATTACAGCGGTATGCGATTTTTTTGTCATCATACAATTTCACTTTAGAGTATGTATGCAGTTCCCGCAATGTTGCGGATTTTCTAAGTCGCTCGGTACCAGTCCAGTCAGATTGCAACACAAATCGTGACTCGTGTATAGATAATATAGACAAGGCAACTTACATAAACTTTGTATGTAATAACAAACCGTTTCTGAGTTTAAAAGAGATTAGCTCTCAAACTCAGTCAGACCCAGTTTTATCACAAGTGTTTAAGTATGTGCAGTTAGGCTGGCCTTCGCGTAAACTCGACGATAATTTAAAAGCATACTTTAGTTGCCGTAATGAATTATCAATTGAACGATCATGTTTAGTTCGGGGTCCTAAGATTATAATTCCAGTAAACTGCCGCCGTACAGTTTTGTTCGAATTACATAATGGTCATTTAGGTACTAACAAGATGAAGTCGGAGGCGCGGAACCGGTTCTGGTGGCCGGGCCTATCAGCTGATATTGAACGGTTTGTTGCATCGTGTGATATTTGCGCATCGCTGCGGCCGAGCCCGCCGCGCGCCCCTCTCACGGCATGGCCGTTTCCTCCCCATCCGTGGTACAGAGTCCACTTGGATTTTCTAGGTCCTATCCAAAATAAAGTTTATTTATTAATGGTAGATGCACATTCGAAATGGATAGAGTGTTTTGATGTTAGTACAGGTTATGGTTCAAAGGTCGTTATTAGTAGAATGTGTGAAGTGATGGGTAGGTTTGGAGTTTTTAATGTTGTGTGCACAGATAACGGGACTTCTTTTGTTTCTACTGAATTTGAGGATTTTTGTAGGAGTAATGGAATTAAGCACGTCACCTCACCTCCTTACAACCCGAGCAGTAATGGACAAGCAGAGAGTTCTGTCAAAATTATTAAAAAAGGCCATTAAATCATATATTTTGTCTGGAGTGGGTAACAGAGATTTACCAAATAAATTAAATGAATTTTTATTTCATTATCGGAATTCGGAACACAGTACAACAGGACGATCTCCCGCGCAAATACTTTTTGGCCGTAAGTTGAGAAGTAGATTAGATATGTTAAACACTTGTCAAACCCCATCATGTGACCTCGATCTCGACCGCGTAGTGAAAGTGAAGCAGTCCTTACAGGCTAGTTATTATGGTGGTAAACGTGTTACCACACTAAGTAAAAATGAATTAGTGCTCGTTAAAGTGTATAAAAACAATAAGACTTATTGGATAAAAGGAGTTGTTGTGGACATTTTAGGCAACTCCATTTATTTAGTTTGTTCGTTAGATGATGATAACAACCAACCCTTCAAGAGGCATATCAATCAACTTTTAAAGTATATGGGGAAAAAAAATTGCCCAGATCGCACGTATGAGGATATTAGTCGACACAGTGAATCGGGAGAAGAGAGTGATCGAAACTCAACTCCGGAGATGCCTCCCATCGTGATTTCGTCCACACTTGATCAAAATATTGATGAGCCGACGGCTGGTATGAGTAGTGCAGGCAGAGAAGAACCGTCCCCTCATGATGTAGAAGTTGTGCCAGTTAGCTCTGAGAGTACTTTAGATGACAGTGCGGAAGACAACTCTAATACGGCTCAGCCTGTTACTTCTCCTGATGAAGTACCAGTGCCTCGAAGACCTCTCAGGGATTTGTTTATTTTTAGAGATTATTTATAAGCTAAGGGTGGAGGGATGTTAGTATATATCTATGTGTGCGTGAGCGCTGCGCCGCTCTGTCGCATAGAGGGCAGTTCATTATACGGTCTCAAGACAACCACACGCGTTTCCTTAGTCTATTCCTCTTCCCGCACACACATTTATAACACAAACATAACTTATCTTACTTTAGCTTATTTTGTAAGTACGTACTAATTACAGTTTAGAGCCTAATTAAATAGGAGTATTTATTGCTGCCGACAAACTTTAAATAAGTTTGGCAGATGTAACAAATTATGTAATGTGGTTCTAAAATCAAATAAACGTATTTTTCATTTCATTTCATTTTCATTGCATATATCAAATAAATTTATTCTAAAAACATATTGAAGAAAGTTAACCAATTATCTAGCTGTATCTTTAAGATAAAATCTTGTTTGTATCTTTAAAAGTTTCCAAAACGGGTAGGTAAAGCCTATTCAGGTACAAAATGTAATAAAAAAACCACCTACAATAAATTGTACGTTATTTTAATTTCCCTAGGCTCCAAACGGGCGTGAATTTCATAATTGAATTTTAAAAGGTACTATCGTGAATTTACAACAATGCTTAATGTTTACTTACTGTTTTTATTTAATGACGCAGGTCTTGAAACTAAGAGTCATTGAGGGGTTAGTAAAGACAACTTCAACATCGGTAGACGTAGAAAGAAATTTGAGGACTATACGACATGTATTTAATATTTCTACCTTCTGCATAGTTATGTAAGTATTTGGTGGGAGATCTAATATTTTGAGACTATTGTGAAGCCATTATTGTTATAGAGTTAAAATACCAAGGTATTTTATTCATCCTAGTGTAAAAAAGTGCAACACATTCGCTATAGAGCGCATACCGTTCAATAAGTAAACGAGTGAGTAGTTAGGCATTCAGTTCCAATTGTTCGCGAAACAATACTCCCACATTTTGCAATCACAGGCATCAATGAATCAATTAAAGCCTACCTCGGAAATTGTTGTACATTATAGGTAATCGGGTTGCTATTTTTATAGTATCTTCCGTGCTGGACTAGGAACGAAAGAAAAACATAGAATGCGCCAGCTGCATTTTCTCCCGGGCTAGCTGTAAAAACTAGCTAAGAGATCCGACGGTTTCTGTATATTGCATTTTAGGCGATAGGCTGAAAACCTATCACTACAGCAATATACCCACAAATCTATCTTAAATAACCCTTTAAACTTTATCAGACGTGGCGAAATGACCTTCGTTTAGGTCGCTTACGCTCTGCCTACCCCATTAGGGATAAAAGCGTGATTATATGTATGTAGGAGTAAAATATTCGCTTAAGTTATTTCGGTTGGCCTACGCCCACGGTTCATATCTATTTCCAGGAAAAGATATCAAATATCTGAGCCAATTTCGTCGAATAAAATTGTTCTAGTGCGGTGATTAACAACAGATATTTTACAAAAAAATATTTATGTACTTGTTGTTTACTTAGACAAAAATAAACATTGAATGCATACATACATATAATCTCGCCTATATCCCTAATGGGGTAGGCAGAGCGTAAATGACCTAAACAAAGGTCGTTCCGCCACCTCTGACAAAGTTTTGAGGGTTGTGTATCTTATATAGATTTGTAGGTATATTGCTGTAGTGACATAATATTGAATGCATATAAGTTTAATTTCCAACCTGGTAGCATACGTCTACACCGTAGTACACAAAATATATCTATTTTATTTATTTACTAAAATAGGTATACCAACAGTTAATACATTACACATTGTAACAAACATATTATACTTAGGTTGTTTAGTCTAATGTAAAAACCAATTACAGGTATACACAACATTTTTTAAATTAAGGCAGTTATGAACTTAAAATTTGAATGTTAATATAAAATATATAGTACTAACAAACAAAAACTATAAATAATTTAAAATTATGAGATCAAATGTTTTCTTAACTTATTTTTAAATGACTGAGGAGAGTCAAAGTATATGTCTAGGTCTGGCAGCGCAGTATTCATAGAATTATAGCAATTTTTAATCCTGGAGATAGGTGCGTGCTGCCCCAGATTGGTGCGGCTTCGAGGAGGACAAAATGTCCTGGTGATTGGTTGTCTTGGCAAGTTACGTGGAGCAGAGAGACAGAGAAGTGGGAGAAGTTGTTGTTAATGTAGCGCGCTACGCGGCGTAGCTCTCGATCAGCAATTACCTCCATTCATTCATTCACTCTGACCTTTGAACAGGGATTTAAACCCACACATATATTTGAACTCGTCTAAATTTTCATATGCAAGGCTCGTTCTAAGTCATCAACTTTTTAAATACAAATTGAAAATATAATGTATAAAAATTTTAAATAGATAATTTGCATCTTGTCCGTGATGGATAGATTTTTAATTTGTATTTTGTTTCCTTCCTATAGGGTCGAGTATGGTTCACGCTGAAATACGAGTCCAGCACAGAACGACTGCAGGTCGACATCCTTAAGGCTAAACATCTTCCCTCCCGCACTCCGGCACTGGCCAACGCTTGCGACCCTTATATCAAGTAAGTGCCGCTTATTCTTCTTCTGTGGGTATTGAGTCAATCGACCATATAAAATAGGCCTAATAGGCTTCTAACATGGTTTGTGTAACGACCAGTATCAAAGATAGCGACCGGTACCGGCTTAACGTGCCCTCCGAAGTACGCAATATTTATTCTTCCAGAAAATCAGGTGATGCGGCCTGCATTGTCCTAACCAAACAGGGGAAAATCTGACAATGTGATAAAGTGACAAATATCAACTTTGTGTTCCCACGTGGAAATCAAACCCAGTACCTCCGGATCGTGAGCCCATGGCTCTGACCACTAGACCACGGAGGCAGGCAATGCCGCTTATTCTTTGTGTATGTATTCAACCATTTTGTAACGAAGACTTAAAACTAAATTACTATTGAGATGCATACTGATTAGGTATATAGCCTTACTGCATCTCAGGTAAAGTGGCCTAAAAAAGCTAGTCCATTTATTTTTTATGATTAGTTAAACTGTTTTGGAAACGAATACAAACTAAAAATGTTTTATTCCAGGGTTAAAGAAAGTCCCGGTTACCACTGGTGTCAGAATTTTTAAACCACCGAATATAGAAAACTATGTTTCGACTAGCCTAATATTTGCTAAGTAAATGATAGAGAATTTTACTAGTCATGCCTATATTACCCATTTCTTGCTAATAATGTAACCAATACTAAAGCTAATTTAATGGCTACCCACTAAAGCTTTCATTTAACTAGCAAATAATGAGAGTGACCTGTAATCAATTTGGACTACCCACGCTTAAACACTGGAGAGTCAGTGCACTTTACATGGTTGAATCCATTAGCTTCAAATACCTACCATGTTGCCAAATATTAGTAGGTGGTCCAGAATATACAGGGTGTTCGTACATACATATAATCACGCCTTTATCCCTAATGGGGTTGACAGAGCGTAATTTACCTAAACATAGGTCGTTCTGCCACGTCTGACAAAGTTTTGAGGGTTATTTAAGATAGATTTGATTTTTCCCTCGATCCCAGGCGAGCATGGAAGGCGGGTGTTAGTAGATAGATGTAAATAAGTATTTAAACTTCGCCTGGTTTAAGTAGATATTATGAAGAATATTTTTCATTCTGGATCGGGAGCGACAGAAAACCATTGAATGTTCCAGCTGCACTCTTCACGCTCTGCCTACCCTGTAAAGGATAATGGATTTATTACGAACAACTAATCAACAACGCAAGAAGATGTTAGATATAAAAGTTATTCAGTTAGATGGTCTGAGTAAAAATATACGGGTGTCAGGGACAGCGTCCTGCAAACTGATAGGGGTTTCTCAGTCAATGAAACTGAACAACTATCACCAAGATGTTTTTTTCAGGAAGTGAAACAAAAAATTGTTTTCCATTCAAATTGTCTGATCGAGGTGGTCATTTTGCACGGGAAGGTCATTTATTTTTTCTCGTCTCTCGAAAGAAATTCCTGGTGAAAGTTGTTCAGTTTCGTTGAATGAGCAACCCCTATCAGTTTGCGGGATGCTGTCGCTTACATCCGGTATACTTCCCTACATCGTGTATAGTACTGGTTATTTTGGTACATCGACTAAAAGCTGTGGATTAATCCCCTACGAATTGATGGTGATTTTGCCTTTCCGCCAATTAGCACTGGGGCTTTGTTTACTGTTGGATTGGACGTAGTTTAGGTTAAATTGACTTTGCAGTTCCGCTCTGATTTGAGTATTTGTTTGTGCTCTATTAAGGAAATCTGTGGAGAAAACAAATTGAATAATATCATGTTGGGTAAATCATTTTCAAATCGATTTGTGTATTAAGGTAAATAAAACAGTAAATTACATATATACATACATATAATCAAGCCTTTAACCCTAATGGAGTAGGCAAAGCGTAAACGATCTAAACAAACGTCGTTCCGAAACGTCTGACGAAGTTTTGTGGGTTATTTAAGATATATTTGTAGGTCTATTGCTGTAGTGACAGGTTGTCAGCCCATGGCCTAAATAGCAAATACTTTAAAGTAAACTCTCGGATCCCTTAGCTGGTTTTTCAGCATGTCCGGTAGGAAATGCAGCTTGCACATTCTATGTTTTTCTATCGCTCCTAGGCCAGCACCGGAGTATTACTTTCAGGAAATATTTCCAGCGTTACGAAAGTCTTGTCTTGTCTTGTCTTGTCTTGTCTAGCCGTTAATGTCCCACTGCTGGGCAAAGGCCTCTCTCCGGTCTCTCCAAGACTCTCTATCCTGTGCTTCCTCCGGCCACTCCTCGAGGAAGGAGTCGAGCTCATCTCGCCAACGGTACTCAATGAAAAAAATGTATTTTCGTATTATTATCGTTCCCCATTATTTGCGACAAGGTCGGACAGTGGGACAGACGCAGCAGCCGGTTTTTATTGCACTCTTGAAACCACCCATTGTATAACCATAAGAAATAGGAATGGAATAGGCAGTATATCCAAAAATATAAAATGACATCAAATAATTTTCTTCCATGCTGGACTGGGAGCGAGAGAAAAACATAGAATGTGCCAGCTGCATTTCCTCCCGGGCATGCTGTAAAAACCAGCTAAGGGATCTGAGGGTTTCAGTATATTGCAATTTAGGCGATGGGCTGACAACCTGTCACTACAGCAATATACGTACAAAATACAAATCCATCTTGAATAACCCTCAAAACTTTGTCAGGCGTGGCGGAACGACCTTTGTTTGGGTCGTTTACGCTCTGCCTACCCCATTAGGGATAAATAATAAAAATAATAAAAAATAATAAAATAATAACCATTTATTTCAGGCGCAAGACCCATAAAATATAAATAAAATACATAAAAAGAAACATTTCAATAGTGAAATCAACAAAATTACAATTAAAATTGACTAAATTAAAACTATAACATGAAAAACATCAAAACTGAAACTATGAAAAATAAATAAAATAAAATAATAAGACTTACAGTTATCACTTTATTTTTGTTAGTCACTTTTTGTTCTCACTGCTATGTGAAGTCATCCAGTAGCGTAAGATGGCGGTATCAAGGGAGCCATACATTGCTCGAATAATCTCGTTCTGGGACGAGCGAATTCGCTCCCAAAACGAGGCAATCCTGGCACGCATGATGGCGAAGAAGTCGGGGATCCGAGCGTCGGCGAACATGCTCGACGCGCTGCAGTATCTTGGCAGACGCATCAGGGTACGGTATGAATCATTATACTGCACCCTAATGGTACTATAAGAACGCCTATTATATGCAAACCACAGGTGACACGTATACATGTTTTGACAGTACGCCTGGAATAGGCTCGTCTTTACAGCCGGGGTGCACCTGTGGAATCTGCGCGCGAGCATGTTACACCGGACCGCGAGCGCTCTTCTCTCCCGCTCGATGTCCTCATCATCCCTGAGGTCCTCCGTCAGCATGTGCCCCAGGTACCTAAACACCGCCACCCTCCGTACCTGCGCACCATCCAAAAACACCGAGGGTACCGTCTCCGGACCCCTTCCACACTGAAATACAAGCATTTCTGTCTTTTTGGCGTTATATTTCAGGCCGTGCTCTAAGGCATACTGCTCGCAAATCGACAGAAGCTTCCGTAATCCCCCAATCGAGGGACTGAGCAACACCATATCGTCTGCATAGCTAAAATTATTTGTGCAGACACCAGCTACATGGCAGCCAATCCGGGTGCCCCTCAGTTCCTCGATCAGGTTATTGACGTAGATGTTGAACAAGTCCGGAGACGTGAGCCCACCTTGACGTACACCACAGTCTAACCTATACACGCTAGACTGTGTGTCGCCCCATCTAACTGTATTTGTTTGGTGTCCATACCAGTGTCTCAAAAGATTCAAGATGTCATTCTGGACCCCAGCCGCATTAAGTTTTGACCACAGCAAATCATAGTTTACGAGATCAAAAGCACGGCTGAGATCCAGGAAACAAGCATAAACGTTAGTTTCTCTACTTGTATAGTATTTTACTGTGTTTTTAAGGCAGAAAATCGCCGAGTCCGTTGAGACACCAGCACGGAAACCAAACTGAGCGTCACTAATATTAATATCTTTCATCATATGTGGATGGATAAGGCGCTCTAAAACTTTTCCAGTAATAGTACCTAACGAAATAGGCCTATAATTACCAACCGTTGATAAGTCGCCAGTCTTGTTTTTTGGGATTGGAACTATCACAGTTCGCATCAGGGATTTCGGTAAACAACCAAACTTAAGGCACATGTTAAATAATTCAGCTAATACTCGATGTAGCTCGTCACTAGCGTAAGTAAGGTGCTCGATGCTCAGTCCATCGTGCCCAGGAGACTTGCCACGTTTCATCTGCTTCAGTACTTTGGCGATGTCCGCTGGTAAGAACTGCAAAGAACACGTCTCCGGGGCACGAGACGCAGGTGAATCATCGGTAGCAGGCTTAGCTGGTAACGGTGAGACTTTGAAATGCTTTGCGAAGGTATCTGCAATTTCTTTTGGATTCTGTGCCTGATCTACAGAAACTGGTAGGCTCGTTCTGTAGTCCAGTCTTTTGGTTGAATTCCAAAACCCCACAAAATTCTTATTTGCTCGATGCATCGCCAATATGTCCATTCTTATTTTATCCTGGTTATTCTGGCACCACTTTAATTTATTTTTGAATGCACTACGAGTTCGAACCATATTTACATAAAAAGGCCCCGCGGAGGGCTTTCCACTTTGTAACCAGGTTTGGAAATGTAATCTAGCCTCCTGGTGACTGTCTTTGACGTGGCAGTTCCAACCCGTTACATACGCCTTTTTCTTTTTCACATAGCAGTGAGAAACAGAACTAATAGAAGCCTTGCGCAAAATATCAATAATATCATTATAAAATTCGTCAACTAAATTAAAATTAAAATGCTTTATACTATACAGATTATCACATAAATTGCATTGACTAGAAAGTTTCATATTTATTAAATGTTCATAACAATATTTCCCATATGCATTAATTTGATTTAAATCTCTATGACCCCACAATACATTATTATTATTTGAGTCACAACTGTTAGCAGATATGTCAGTCTTTGTTAAAAAGTTAAAGTAACACACCATATACACTGGAAAATGGTCTGACCAATGTACGTCATTTTCCACTCGTACCGATTTTACCACTTTTGCCATAGCGTCCGTGGTCACGCAGTGGTCTAACCATCGTAGAGCACCATTTATATTACTCAGGTAAGTAAAAGTATCTGGTTTTAACAGTTCTCGATCAACACAAGTCAAAGTATTTTCGGCACAAAACGAGTCCAACTCCTTACCAAACCAGGTTCCAGGATGAGCGTTAAAGTCACCGAAAATTAAGGCATTTTCAACGTTGCAGTCATCGATCGTAGCCAAGGCCAGACCCAAGCAGTCCGTAAACTCAGGCAAGTTATCTAAGTCATTTGTGGGCATGTAGATGTTGATGACCAGCAGTTGACGGCCGCCTCCGAGGTCAAGTCGAATCGCCGCCAATCTGTCATTTGCACAGTCCACAATTGAAACTTTCGAGAATAATGACTTACGCCATAAAATTGCCAGCCCGCCGTAGGGACGACCCCGCAACACCCCAACTGACGTATCCACTGCAGATTTAGCCGTACAACCAAAGCCCGAGTCGATCGTATGTACAAATCCTAGGTCGTGCGGGAGAAGCCACGTCTCTTGTAACAGTATAATGTCCGCTGTTTTACACATTGATCTTATGTGTTCAACTGACCTTTTTATACCTGCACAGTTATAAGACACTATAGTGAAATCCGTATTTGTATGATTCATACTTAGGTGTTGTTGTTTGTTAGGCGTACTATCCATTATAGTTTATTGTTATTGGCATTATTCGACGCTGCTCGCTCACGGAATCTACGAAATACAAGCCCACTGGGCCAGAAGTCCTTGTCAAGAAATGTCGTAAGTTGACCAACATTTATAGTAATTTTAAAGGAATTGAAATCTAACTCTTTGTGCTGTGCAAGTAACTCAACATTTAAACATGTTTCATTCATGTCTGTAATGTGGGCCATTATATCCTCTGCTGTTGTACTTTTCTTAGTACGCGAAAGATATATGAAAACTTTAGGTTCATTCACTAATATTCGAGTTGAATTTTGCAGAGAACCACGTAAATTTCGACGTTTAGATTTTCTATTTATCACGGTAGTAAATTTGCCATTATCATCAGCTGTGCGGTCAGCGGCAAAATTATTAGCCAAGTTATCATGTGCGGCTGGCGAAGCAGAGCGCTCCGATGCCGTCGTGCTACCATTACCCGACGGTCGCTGTGCCGTAGCGCTCATATTCCGTCGCGTCCGCACCGGCTCTCGCATAATATCGCGGTAAGACGGCGTGTGGTAGTGGTCAGGTGAACCGGTTTCGTTGTCCGCTGGTACAGGCACTGGCGGCAAGCGGTTTTTATTCGTCTTGGGTGTTGTCGAAATATCTGAATTTCTTGTCTTTCTTCTGTTAGCTTGGATACTTTGGACTTCAGTTCTCTGCATGCTAGTTTTTAGTCCCGTCAGCTCAGCACATAATTTTGCGTCAAGATTAGCCAGTTCTGATTTTGAAACATTTTCAGCCTTCATTGATTGAAGCTCCGTCTTGAGTATGTTAATATCCTTTAATAGACGTGTGACGTCTACATGGTCAAATGAAACTGGTGGTAATCGGTTGAGGTCTCTAGCTACAAAAGTAGGTATGTCATTAGGCTCCGTCTCCTTGAAGGTTTTAATTATGTCTTTTATGTCTTTCTTCTTCTTGTCTTCGCCTCTTCTAAGCGGTATTTTGGTGCCGGAACACGCATTGTAAAGTTCTATTTTTCCTTTGTCAACTTCAGCTTCAGTAAAATTTGTACCACAAATTTGTACAATACTTAACTCGTCAAGAATGTTTACTTTATTCTGAACAAACGTGAGAAATTCGTTTATTATAAGTTTGTCCGCCATGACTTGTCACTTGGACCACACACTAAACAGTACTTGTACTGACAATATACGTACGACCGTCCGGCATTGTACCGGCGACGAGACTGACAGATAAAGGCGTGATTATATGTATATGTATGTACATACATACATATAATCACGCCTTTATCCCTTATGGGGTAGGCAGAGCGTAAACGACCTAAACAAAGGTCGTTTCGCCACGTCTGACAAAGTTTTAAGGGTTATTTAAGATAGAATTCTAGGTATATTGCTGTAGTGACAGGTTGTCAGCCCATCGCCTAAATTACAATATACTAAAACCCTCGGATCCCTTAGCTGGATCTTACAGCATGCCCGGGAGGAAATGCAGCTGGCACATTCTATGTTTTTCTTTCGCTCCCAGTCCCGCATGGAAGTAATAACAAATTATTTGATGTATGTACATCAAATAATTTGGAGTACTTAATCTGGTACTTGAGCATTTCCTTTAATTACTTTTCGAATCATCAGGTGATTCACTACTAAATGAATCATCTGGGCAGGCTCGCTTGAAATAGATGAGATTATTTCAGGAAATTAATAAAGGATTTTCATGAAATTTAGTATATTTGCACAATTGAATTAATCTAATAAATATACGTTTTCATGAAAATACATCAAATATTTCCTAAAATAATCTCATCCGTTTCGAGCGGTCCTGCCCAGCAATCGCCTTTGCTGTCTGTACCTACCCTCTGAAATGCTACATTACCTATGTTACCTTTGATAATGCAGACTACTACCGTTTTATTGAAAGGGTCACGCAAGCACTGTAATTAATGAAAGGTATGAAGTCATTTAATTAAATATCAGGAATTTTTGTGAAGAAGTTTTTATAACTAATATATCTTTGTGTCAACCTTACATTTTGAAACGCCTGAATATCTTATAATAACATTATTGAATACGATCTTCCTATGGTCACTTCCTATGGACCTAAATTATGAATCTCTCATATTACAAATATCTTTAGATGCCTCTTGCTCGGTAAAACCTGGAAATTATGAATATCTAGTAATTTAATTACCAGGGAAGGTAGGTGCAAATTAGGTGTCTGCTTACACACTCAACCTTAAACCCTTGCTAATGAAGGTCCTTATTGAAAGGGTCACAACATGCATGGTAATTAGTAAAGGGCCTTACCAATTTAATTCAATATTCATGAAATGTCAAGAGCAGAGGTATCACATAAACTAATTAATGTTTAGAAGCTCTCAACGAGATTTAAGATTAGACCTATTAGGCTGCTCTTCCACCAGAGATGTGCTAGGGAAATGTGTCGTGCAAGGATGTCTAGCCGTACTGTAAAAATGTGTGGGGGTTTCCACCAAAGCTGTGCGAGGAAAATGTGTCGTAAGAGGATATGTCGCGGAGCTGTCAAAATGCACATTAATGTGTCAAAATGAGCTTTAATGTGCGGTGCGAGTCGAGCCAGGAATACGCATTTTGTCGCACCTACTCCTCACACCTATTCCTCGCACACATACCTCGCCCACATCTTCCGCTTGTTTTGTACGGACAAAACCTCGTTCCGCTAAAAACGACAGAGCTGCGCGAGGCGAGGTATTATATATTCCTCGCACATATCTGGTAGAAAAGCAGCATTTCTACCTCAAGACAAAACATCATATCTCTAGCCTCATCCCATATCTCACGGGCTCGGCTATTTTACCTAGGGGATTAGACGAGGGTACTAGTTTTTACACAGAGCGAATGCCATCTGACCTTCGCAACCCAGATCCAATCCTAGATTAAGCTTTTGCCAGATTAGTGGCCAACCTGGTCGTAAGGTAAGTGGTTTCAAGCTGCCAATGCTTAGATATGGCCTCAGACATGGCTTAACGACTAATAATATATCTTTGATATCAACCGGGACCGGAAAATATTTGGAACCTATCCACAGAAAATACTTAAGGTAAAAGCACTCAATGGGCTTTTATTGAAAATCTTAAAGAATATGATATTGTTTATTTACTCAACTCTTTCGTATTGTAATAAAATTGTTTGTATATTGTACGAAATTTTAGAAAAATAGAAACAAAGTAATAAGAAACGCAAGTATAACCACATAATATCCTGCTTAGCCAGGGTCCTTTTAGAACTGATTAACCGTCTTTATTTATTTACCATTAGCTCTGCATTGCAGTAAGCTCGAAGATATACTCTAGTCCATTAATTACTTACATATTGGATCGGTTAATACAAATCCAGGCTTTAGATTCCTATTAAGCCCCCGCACGATATTGCTGATGGTGCTATCTCGTTAGTGATCTTATATTATGACTGTAGGTTTAACGGGTTTATCACCTTCCTATATTGCTTGCTTATCGTGTGGGATTTGTTGGAACAGAATACCGCTGGATTGATCCTTATGTCAAGGGTTAACCTTTATGTCAAAGTTCGAAGCAGGTGAATGACAGCTGATACTCATCATAGACTTCGATACAGACATTGATAAGTACTTACTGCGTTTAGAGTTCCAGGTACTTTTCTGACTCGGTCAGATATGTTCAAACATTGCACGGTTCTGATATTTTCTGGGTTTAGGTAGTTAGTGTGTGAGTGATAAATTGTCAATATGACAAATTTATGTCCCCCTTGAGAATCGAACCTAGAACCTCCAGATCGGGACAACTTTGTTTGTGTGTGACATATGGCAATTGGCCGTTTTTTAATGTTTGTTTTCTGGTTTGTCTGTGCAGACTTCAGCTGATGCCAGACGAAAGAAGAGTGTTGCAGACAAAACAGAAGAAGAAAACATGCAATCCATTCTTTGATGAGACCTTCGTATACCAGGTAAGAATAATTTGAAACACATTATATTAAACTAGCGACCCGCCCCAGCTTTGCACGGTTTATCAGTGTTTTTTGTTGTTGTTATTATACGTGTATTATTCATATAAACCTTTCTCTTGAACCACTCTATCTATTGAAACCGCATCAAAGTCCGTTGCATAGTTTTAAAGATCTCTAAGTATATATATAGATAGGGACAGACTGACAAAGAGACACGGAGAGCGACTCTAATTTATACAATATAGTGATAGATATACACGTTTGAGCTACCATTGAATATATATTTACAGACCCAAATGTTTCAGTTAAGTTTGTTAAAATCTTAGAGCAATATGATTAAAATAATCATTAAAATAAAAACTCGCCACGTAAAACGTCTTAAAATTGGGATGTATACATAGGTAGTATGTATTCTATGTACAGAAAAACTAATAATAACTATGGGTATTAATAACTAATTATAATATTAGTCCACTCACCGAAGAGTGGAGCTAGTCTCCCAGTAATCAGCCAACTGCGCGGGGCTAAATTTAAGTGCCCAAGTGTTTGCGCAACACTCAGGTGCACTCTCTATTTCTTCAATCTCTTGTTTTGATGGGACAGATTGACTGACACATCATCTACCTAGCCTTATCCCGTATCTCACGGGGTGGCTACCTAATCTAGGGTATTGAACGAGAGTACTGGTTTTTACACAGAGCGACTGCCATCTGACCTCCGCAACCCAGAAAGGAAACCAGACTCAATCCAAGATTAGGTCAAAGTTTTCAAGCCGCCTATGCTTAGCACTGGCCTCTGATATGGCTTAGCGACTAATATTTACGGTATTAAACGATATTAACTGGGACCGTCCTTCCAAAGCACGGAAAAGGCGCCGAATAAACGTACATATGAAATTCGAAAACCGAAAAACACCAATGTGTACCAATGTACGTGGTGGGATTCGAACCCCGACCCGCTCAAGAGGTAGCAGCCCTATCCATTACACCATCGGGCTCTCGGGACAGATTCACTGACACAACCAGAGATAAATCAGGTGCAGGACCAACTAATTACAATGCCCAACCGACAGAATGGATCATCTTACTTTTTGGACAGTCAGATGATCAGCCTGCAATGTCCTAACCAAATCAGAAACAACAACACAAAGTCATTGTACCTCGCGAGGAATCAAATCCGGGTCGTGAACCATGGCTCATACTGCTAGACTACGGAGGCAATTAATAACTATAACTAGTTGGAGACGACAAACGGTAACCTTTTTCATAATTTACCGTACTATTACGTTCACTACGTCATAATTCGAAGCACTCAACGTGACGTGCTGTCACGTTGTTGTGTTCACCGTGACGCAGTTATCCGTCGAACCCACTCGTACTCGTTACCTGTCTAAAAAAAATATTATCAGCTGGATAGGACAAGTCTGCGTCATAGCAGACAAAATTGACATGTTATATATCTAATTTTACAAACTATTTTAGCCAAATAAATGTGACAACTAAGTAAGTATCTTATGAATTTATGATGACTTATGAGTATTTTAGTATACTTAAAAACTATTTTAGTATAGTTGTATAAAACTGAGCAGAAACCTTCTTATTTTGTATTACATGATGTAAATTATTGGCAATTAGCAATTTGTCACTTCTTCACGAGCAGGTTTTACACTAGTTATAATAGAGTCGAAATTCAAAACTGCGAATTTGCATCGCAAATGTGTACATCATCATGGAATTGATAAATTATGTGGCATAAAGGTCTGCTAATAACCGGTGATATACATTTTACATACATACATACATATAACCACGCCTTTACCCCTAATGGGGTAGGCCGAGCGTAAACGACCTAACCAAGGGTCGTTCCGCCACGTCTGACAATGTTTTGAGGATTATTTAAGATAGATTTGTAGGTATATTGCTGTAGTGACATTTTGTCAGCCCATCGCCTAAATTATAACATACCAAACTCCTCGCATCCTTTAGCTGGTTTTTACAGCATGCCCGGGAGGTAAAGCAGCTGGCACATTCTATGTTTTTCTCTCGCTCCCAGGCCAGCATGGAAGTATATACACATTTTTGTGATGTAAATTCGCAGATTTATGTTTGGGTTTCTGCCCATATTCATAATCTGAAACCAAATTAATATCTTGTCAAATACGGTAGTTCGTTGACTACCTGCCTACTTCATTCCGCCATAATGCCTACCTACCTTACATACCTGATTTCACAATAGTGTGATATTTAGCAAAATTTCTCGCACAAGTTTTAAGCAATGCATAATTTTGCTCACTAACTTTGTTATTGCATGAACATTTCGCGAGGCGCTTGAAGCGGAGCACCGCATTAATAAATTGAATACAGTTTTACATGGTTTGCAGCCACGGAAAAGAGTCGTTTGCATTTTGTACTGTATATTTAGCTTTCAGAATGTAAATTTACACTTCTATTCAAAACCGGTGTTGGCGTTTTTGTTATTGTGAATTCATTTGAAATTTTGAAAATGTAATAAATAAAGAAATAAAATTTTACTTTACGTTTGTTTCGGATTTTATTAAAGTTACCTATTTATTTATATTACCCGTTTATTTATATAACACGACGACCACTCAAATGATCTAGTAAATTCTAGTATCTGGGAGTGTATCTCTCCTAGAGCTACGCACTAGCAAAATTGTTCTTTGCCATTAATATGTAGCCATTGTAGCCCTAATTATCATTAATCAATGTCATAAAAATTGTGGCTAGTAAAACTAAAATACATCAACCAAAGTGCTTCATCATAGTCATATAAAAGGAACTATTTTATCGCAAAACTAAATTTATTGTAATTTTCTAAATATCGCTTTGAATTCAGCACTTTAATTAACGCATGAGTGGAATTTTGATCGAGGTTAGATTTCCCTTGTGACGTCATAGCTGTGTCCACGCTCGAGGTTTATGAATATGGCACGATTCAGACCAACCGGCTTGTATCAGACCAGGCTGGGCGGCATTTTACAATGCGGTAAAGAACCTTGAAATGTATCAACAGTAATTACAGTTCCTATTTGTATGCAACCCACGCATAATTGCTTCCGTCGGCATCCCGCGACACGTGGCGACGTGTCGCAGAATGCGTTTGGCTGGCGTGACGGCCGACCGGCTCCGACCGGCGACGTGGGCATGCAATCGACTGCCGCCGTGTCCGTTCGGAGCCGGTCGGCCGTGCGTCGTGGAATAGATTGTGAGTACGTACAGATTCCAGCGGACGCGTACGGCTGCCATTGTAGCCGTACGGCTCCGACGGCCGCGTTTGGCAGCCCCAGCACGCGTATGGCTCCGTTCCGGCCCGATGCGAGGCGATTGGTCTGAATCGTGCCTATGGCGACAGTTTAATGTGGAGGGAATTTAATTTTGGTATTTTGGGTAGTGTTCATTTTAATCAAGCATATCTCCGTTAACGGACATGTGCCATGTATTAATAATAGACTATCGGACGTGAAACAAGTACGGCTAGTTTAAGTTTAACTTACAGGATTATAGCCCGACCCGTTTTGTGTTAACATTATTGTAAAATTTATTTCGTTTTAATTAAACATCAATCTTAACATGCATACATATTCAATTGGTTACGGTTTGCAATATAAAAAAGACTAAGTGTTACTGATAGTAATTTATTTAAAAATATATATTTTTTTAAGTCATCTCAAAACTGAAAATGCAGTCACATGCCTATTTTCACATTTGATCTAGACACGCGTTAGCGTGTGCAGTCGAGTACAAGCCAAACGAACAGAACTGGTGGGCAGCACCGTATGCGTTTACATAAACCTTACTTAACTTGTTTAGGTTTCTTTGGCAGAACATTTGGTAGCAATATCTGTGCATAAAAACCATTATTTTTACCCAGATACCACCAGGCAAACTGGAGGCCCTAACACTGAAGCTATCAGTTCTGGACAGCGGTCGAGTAGGGAAAGGCAAACAGCTGATCGGCCACATCATCCTGCCTCTCAGCGAGCTGGAAGGAGTAGCGCCTGATGAGGAGCCTCAACTCTACAAGCTTGATATTGAAAAGGTAAGATGTTGGAGTTTTTTTTTAGCATTCAAGGACTACGGTAGCTCAGTTGGTAGGGCGATAATGGGACGGCATTTCCAATTCCGCACGTTCAATCCTTGCTTAGATGGAGCTCGGCGACCAATTCTTAATATGTAATTTTCCACGTGTGTAATTTATTCAAATTAGAATCGGGACGAATTGTTCCGTATGAAAAATCTTAATTTTACCAATTCTTAATTTTCCGAATGCCTCAAATTCTTAATTATAGCTAATATTAATTCTGTTTTTTACAAAAGAAAGTACAGTCAGACATAATTGAAGGGGACGTTTCAAGTATAATGCTAATAGTATTTCCAACTAAGTTAAAGAATAAAGGTAAACATAGTTTCATGTCTTTGAATCAAAGATCTCGTTTCTAAAATAAGTTGTAGCTATTAGATATTATGACAACATACTGAAATTATAGTTTTAGTAATTTAACTAATTTGCAAACACGTATCATTTATTTTTGTATGTGTTTTTGGATAAAAAGACATGAAACTTTGTTTACCTTTATTTTAAATCTGGGAACAGGTTTTTTGTGTTTTTTTTGTGTTTTATTTAATGTTTGCTTATCTAAACATGTCACAATAAAAATTATGTAAGTTTAAATTATTTATAAATCAATCTATACATTGGCATGGACCAAAATAGACACGTGGCAGGAGAAGAAAAGTTAATAAGCGTTTTTCTATGTTAGCAAAAATTATAGTTCTTTTATTTATATTAAACTGGGCTGGTTCAACTCTCTGGATAATAACTTCCTTTTACTCTTTGACTCACCATTTCCCAAAAGAGGAATCGAGGAGAAAAATACCGAAATTGAGATCAAAATCGTGTCAAGATAAATATAGTATGATACAAATCATATTTGTTTCCTTTATAGTTCTAACTCTGGCTGTAGTTAGCTGACTGAACTTATTTAAAAAAATCCGAATTCATACTATATGTTATTAGGAAAATGTGGCATTCGGAAAATTAGGAATTAATAAGAATAAGAACACATATTAAAAATTGGTCTTCGAGCTTCTCAGGTGAAATGTTTGATTTCTTATTCCTCACATTTAAAAATGTTCAGTCCTTTTTATCAATAAAAAGAACACTGTTTTAGTTTAGTGTAACAAAGGCGAGAACAATGTTCGAGAATAATAAATACAATACGACGACTTGTAATAAATAATAGCAAAGATTAATTCGAAGAAATAACTTGAGATTCTATTATCTATTTGTATTAAAACAGATGAAACGTTATTTTAGTTAGACAAAAAGAAAATAAAATATAAGAATTTTATTATTCTGAAACATATAAAACAGGCATTGTTAGACTACAATAGGTATTTCGTACCCATTATTGTAATGTAAAAAAGGTAATACTATGTAATACTTTCATGTCTCCAGGGCATCATGTATTATGAGATGACAAAATTCTGTGGAGCCATGTACAGCTAACAATTTTAATACCTGTGACCTCATTGCTCGACAGAGAACCCTAGAGACGAAGTTAAATATTGATTCTGGGCTCGTTACATGCCAATTTAGTAGTATCTTTGTATTAGAAGGTTATGAAATATAGGAACTACATTAAAAAAATATGTTCCCTAGTTGATACTGAGGTGACGCATGGGATTAAAAATTACTAGAAAACGATATTTCTGTAAGCTAGAATTATGTTGCTAAGATATTAACGCTGGAGTCACGGATTAGTCCTGCTAATCAAGGCCCGACCCACCTGAGCTGCTCCGTAACCTCTAACACCTACAATCTGACTAGGTCCCGTATTTATAAAGCGATCTAAAGATTGAGAGCAGTATTAAGTATGGATTTGACAGGTCATAATTTACTGTAATGACATTTCTGATACGAACTTAAACTTGCTGTCAGTCTCAAGTGCTGATTATAAATACGTGCCTAAGTAGTGAACAGTAATATCCATTTTACATTCTAATTCATAAGACATTTAAGGTAGATTGACTAGTGTTCTCACATAATAAGATAAAGATATTGGCAGCTGGCGCCAGTGACTTTTTTGATCAGTGCATGTGCTAATAATTTCGTTAAATTACGGAGAAATTCTCATGATTACAACATAGAACGTAAAACTCGAGATAGCACAAACAGAAGTTGCTGTAAAAACCAGCTAAGGGATCTGAGGTTTTCAGTATATTGTAATTAAGGCGATGGGCTGACAACCTGTCACTACAGCAATATACCTACAAATATATCTTGAATAACCCTCAAAACCTTGTTGGATGTTTGTGCTCTGCCTACTCCATTAGGGATAGAGGCGTAATTATATGTATGTACAAACAAAAGTTATGAAATATCCAGAGATGTTGTCTAAATGTAATTGCATTTCTCTCAGGAACTGCAAGAGCCCACTTCAGATATCGGAGAACTGCTCGTCTCGCTTCTTTATAATGAGAATCTACATCGGCTCACAGTCACGGTCATAGAGGCTAGATGTCTCAAGGTATGTATTTATATAAATAATTTACTTGAGTAAACCTGTACACTTACCTATATTCATTACACGTTTACATTGTATAATTAAATAGTTCCCCGCCCATGGCCCCGTCAGATGTATTTTGACAGGCATCGCCTAAATTACTTAAATTTACTTTCATGCTGGCCTGGGAGCTTAAGAAAAACAAAGAATATGCCAGCTGCATTCCTCCCGGGCATGCTGTATATATCAGCTAAGGGATCCGAGGGCTTCAGTGTATTTTAATTTAGGCGATTTGCTGACAGCCTGTCACTACAACAATATACCTACAAAACAAAAGATTGTTTTATAAGATTATAATATAAGAATATAACCCTCAAAACTTTGTCAGACGTGGCGGAACGACCTTTGTTTTAGTCGTTTACGCTCTGCCTACCCCATTAGGAATAAAGGCGTGATTATATGTATATATGTACACATTACAAGTTTACCTATATTCATTACAAGTTTACAGTATACAATGAAATAGCCCTTGCCCCGTCAGATGTATTTTGACGGGCATCGCCTTAATTAACCAACCTAAAACTCTTAGATCCCAATCTCAATCGAAACTCAATACTGGCTACGCCCTGAAATAGAATCTACCCTAAAATAGAAGCATTTTGGTAGATTCTATTTAAGTTTGCTCCCAGCTCAGAAAACTATAATTGACTATTTATGGCAGTTCCTTTCCCGAATCTAGAACAAGTATTGGAAAAGGCAGCGTAGGTTGGTACGTATAATATGATATTTTAAGATATAATATGACGCCAACCAAAAGGCTGTTGATGTGGCCACGTTCTGGGCGTCAAGGAATTAAAGTCATTGACTCGAGAAGAAGAAGAAGAAGATGTAGAAATTAATTACTTAGGAAATAAAAATATTGAATACAAGGAGGGATTGCGAAAAAAAGGTAGGTAGTATAAGGAGTATAAAAAGATCAACATAATCAGCTTATTTGGTTCACTCCTGAAAGTTCAATTGATTTTCCCGATTTCAAACTCATTCAGACATCCTTTGTAGTACTATCTGTTCTATTTTTTTCCCCGCTGAAGGTCAAATAGGTTCGACCTTTCGAAGGGTCGTTCAGAATTCGTTCGCAGATGTGAAACTCTCGAAAGCCTATTACGTGTAATCAATTAACCATCATTCATCGCCTTCGAAATTGCGAAGCGTAACAGTGAATTTATACCCGACAGCGCGGAGCAAAGAAGAGTAATGTTTTCATCAGTCTATCTCTGTAAGTGTGTTCCTCTGTGGCGCTATAGGAACAAAACGCGTGGGCTAACTTTAATGACACCACAGGCTCATAAATAAATAAATAATAATAATAACTTATACGTCAATTGATTCGTTTTAATCTTGGAAGTGACTCCAAAGACGTTATTGTAATCAAATCAAAATTCAATACAACGACAACTCAGACGGCATTATGGGTAAAGTTGATGAGCTACTTTAGTTTTCTCCCATCATTTGTCATTTTCTATTACCATTTAAGATCCTATAAGTTTATTTTGTTACACTTTCGGACAATATATACAACGTATAACAAAAAGAGTATAATAATATATATGAAACCGAAACGATATGAAACAGCCCATGAAACTGAACAACTTTCCCAAACGAATATTTGTCAAAATACGAGAAAAAAAAATATTTCCCCTACTAAACGTGCTATCAGCTGATGCATTTTGTATGGAAGATTTTTTTTCGTTTTTCTACCTATGTTCCTTTGGGAAAGTTTTCCAGTTTCATAGGCTTGTTCATATCCTTTCCGGTGCATACTTTTTCTGTTACACGTTGTATATATCTACTTCCATGCTGGACTGGGAGAGATAGAAAAACATAGAATGTTCCAGCTGCCCTTCCTCCCGGGCATGCTGTAGAAGACAGCAAAAGGGACTCGAGGTTTACAGTGTATTGTAATTTAGGCGATGGGCTGACAACCTGTCACTATGGCAATACACATTACAATCTAAAATTACCCTCAATTATTGTCAGACGCGGCGAAAGCGCCTTTTACGAGGCGTTTAACGCTCTGCCTACCCCGTAAGGGATAAAGGCGTGATTTTATGTATGTATGTATGTATGTACGTTGTATATATTCCCGACAGTGTAAAAATTTGTTCACTTATTAAAACGCGGAAACGTAACGTGTAAGTAAGCAACGCTACGGAATTACGTGCTGAAAGCTTTCCCAGTTGTTTTGGGCTAACAAAGATGAAAAGGCGCCGTAACTTCTCCTACATTTTACACGAACTTGCTTTCCGACTCGTATTGTTCTATTTTACAGTCTGTGTCGTTGATGTTTTATTGGAATTAGAATGTTGCAGTGGTAGTACACGTGAGGAACTAAGTTCTCCATGAAGATTTTATTTATTTAAATACTAGCGACCCGCCCCGGCTTCGCACGGAAATTATCAGTGTTTCTCTACTATATTATGCATGTATTATACATATAAACCTTCCTCTTGAATTACTCTATCCATTAAAAGAAACCGCATTAAAATCCGTTGCGAAGTTTTAAAGATTTATGCATACATCCCTATGTATGCACAAAGTAAAACAAAGTCGCTTTTTTTGTCCCTATATCCCTATATAGGGACAAAAAAAGCGACTTTGTTTTATACTATGTAGTGAAGTGCAGATTTCCTTCAATTAAACGTAACATAATTCATTCATTAATTTAGAAATAATTCTTTATTACAAAAATATTTTATTTTATGTAAAACAAGCACTGTAAACTACATATAAAAGGCAAGGCAATATAATAATTATTTCAACCTCAAGCAAGTTAATTGACCTAGCACTAGCCTTTCATAAAAATACTGTCATATTCTTGGCTAAAAATAACGTGAACAATAGTACGTAACAGAACCCAGAACCTTTTGTCGTATCCTATTCTATTATAAATGAGTGTCCATGGAAATATCCTGTCTTATTGTTTCCAAAATACGTGCCGTCTCAAAGTGAGTGAAAGATAAAACAAATTGAACCTTGGCTTTTTGCGTACGTAACGTTCTGTTTCTAAAAACGAAATAAATGAAAAGGCTTGAAACTTGGAAGCTGACAAGTAAGATAAGGGTGAATGCGTATTGTAAAAGTATACAAATATACTGGGTAATTTTGGAGACAGTGCGCAAAAGGGGATTGAATATCCTATACTTACAACAAAACTTACTCGCTTTCACAATGAATTTCTTCAAGAAAAATAAATATTTTCCATTTACAAAATTTTTATTTTGTTCATTATGTTTGTTAGCGGTTCTTTTTAGGACAAATCTATGTATGAAGAGGTGGCTATAATTCTTGGCTCTAAGCACTACTGCTGGTGTACAATAATGTCAACCTGAGCTCAACCATATACAGTATGGCTTTCCGAAATTTGTACGTATTTTGGTAGCAGCTATATATGTAATCAAATAAGAACATTGCCCAGAAGAATAATTCTCTATTAACCTAAATAACTTTGCTGTTCAAAATAGATGCCGCACGAAAACTTTGGAAGGAAGTTCTAACAAAACTCGATCTATCTTCATTAAATATCCGTTGTTTTATTGAGTTTGAGTCTGGAGCAACGATTGATTGAATATCTTATTAAAGTTCTTTGGTTTGCACCTTTCCTTTATTTAATTAAAATATCAACATGCTTTCGTTTGTTTGAGCGTTACACAAAAACATAGAACCGATAAGTTCTCAGAATTAACAATACGAATTTTGAAACCACAAAGTCAATTTCGCTCGACATAAATTACTTTGTCTGTGTTACATAGATTGTCAATTCAGCAGTAAGCCGAGATTTGTTTGAAAACCTACAACATTAATTATAGCAAAGCTGTCTGTATTCCCGATCACAGAAAATTAAAGTTGATAAATGATTTGGGCTTTATATTGGAGCCAAAGATATAAGTGTATTCCAATTTAGGCAATGGGTTGGTAACCTAATTACTATACCTGTATAGTCAACCTCTATCTTTTTATCAGTTACGATGGTGGGTCTAGGATTTCAAGAGTGGGATGGGCGCTACCTCCTAGTGGTCCACCCCGGGCAACGGCAACACAGGCTTGCCTGTGTACAGATCCGAAAAAAGCGGTGGTAAGCTCCGCGAGGGGCCGCCTGGCTCGGATCTAGGATCACCCTCTCACCGGAGTCCGGCGCCAAACAGCTTGCTGTATTCCGTCGGTGCGTGAGACTACATACATACATACAATCACGCCTTTATCCCTAATGCGGTAGGCAGAGCGTAAACGACCAAAACAAAGGCCGTTCCGCCACGTCTGACAATGTTTTGAGGGTTATTTTAAGATAGATTTGTAGGTATATTGCTGTAGTGACAGGTTGTCAGCCCATCGCCTAAATTACAATAAACTGAAACCCTCGGATCCCTTAGCTGGTTTTTACAGCTTGCCCGGGAGGATATGCAGCTGGTCCATTCTATGATTTTCTCACGATCCCAGGCCAGCATGGAAGAACGGCGTGAGACTGCCAGTGCCATAACAGGCATCTTCTGGGTGAGCTCGCTCCATCGTCGACCCTGTTACGGTCATCCTATCCTAGATCTTAGTGTCTAGTGTCAAGAGCAAACGCATTTCAAGTAAAAAAGAAAAGGAATAATATCATCTCTAATGTTTATTCTCTTTCTGTGCTAGCTGGATCCAACAGCAAGCAGGCGCGAGATAGCTGTGCGCGTGACCCAAGAGCGCGCATGCCGCGGCGTCCGAGCGCGCCGCACCGCCGCCGTCGACGTCGCGGACGACGGTAGCGCGCTCATCTCAGAGTGCTTCCACTTCAGGTTACGGGCAGACGAGCTGCATACTACCAGCGTGACAGTACAAGCTCTGCAGCCACACTCCGTGTATGCTAAAGGTAAGGTTCTATAGGACATAACAACAATAATTAGTAGGAAGATAGCGAAGTCGACGACTCTGACGACGGTAGCGCGCTCATCTTAGAGTGCTTCCAGTTCAGGTTAAGTTAGGTTACGAGCACACTCCCAAAGTGACAGAACACGCCTTACAGCCACACTCTATAAAAGTAAGGAACAGCAAGCAGGTGGCGGATACCAGGTCCCGCCGCTGTCGATGTCTAGGACGACGGTAGCGCGCTCATCTCAGAGTGCTTCCACTTCTAGTGACGAGCAGTTAAGCTGCACACTACCAGAGTGACAGTACAAGCCTTACAGCCACACTCTATAAAGGTAAGGAACAGCAAGCAGGTGCGGGATATCAGGTTTCGCCGCCGTCAACGTCGCAGACGATGGATTCTCACTCATCTAGAGTGCTTTCACTTCAAGTTACGAGTAGACGAGCTGCATACTACCAGCGTGACGGTACAAGCTCTGCAACTACACTCCGTTTATACTAAAGTTAAGGTTTTGATCTGATATCCTAGTATAAACTATGCTGTTGATCTCGTTACCGATGGGAGCAGTTCGCTCTCATTTCTAAGCACTTCAACTTCAGATTGCGAGTGTGTGAAAGTTTGATGAGATATACTAGTATAATCAAAATCGCGGACTAGTAGTTGTGGGCAGATCATAGCAGCATTCATCGCTGAGTGCATTATGTTTTCAAGGTTATGGGAATCTACCTGACCCTGAATCGTTGTCGCAGAATTTTTATATTACTGGCAAATTTTGCTGATGCCTTCTCAATAAGTGAAAAGTTTAACCCGTCCTGGGTTAAACTTTGTGCTTAGAGAGTGCTTAAACTTATAGTGCTTAAACTTATAGTACTATTCACCTCAAAAAAGCAAACCGGTAAGCGATTCACTTCCCAGGAGAAATAAGCCAGGCGGCAGGGCAGCGTCCTGGTAAAAATATTTTTTGCCCAGGGTATTATTTATGTTTTAAAAACATGCAGCAGTACGTAAGATAATTAAGGGAATTATATTCCACGTGTCGGGTATAATGTCGGTCAGTCCCTTAATAGCATTAATGAGGGCTTTTAAAATGAGTTAATTTCCTTAGGAAAAACAAACGTTTATTTTTTGTTCTGGTCTAAACACGTTGTTTTTGCCATGAAAATTAAAAAATAATATGTTTTGTAAAGCCGTGACTCCTGCTATGAAAGATTACACGAAATTTACCCCCGCGGGGTAGAGAGGGGAAGGGAAATGTTTGTGAAATCTTTGGTGAAATCTTTGGTGAAATGTTTGTGAAATCTTTGGTCGGTATGTTTTGGTGCGCTGAAGTCACGTCTTAAGGGTGGTTTAGTTTTTAATGCTGCATGAAAGTATCTAAGTCATGTATCATTTCTTGTAACATACTCCTATCTATAGTAAAAAATAAAGTGATTACTTTTCTAGAAATAAAACGCAAAGAAAGGCGTTAGGCAAAAGGCCACCATAATTAAGTATTCACAAGGCCATTCTTTTACGTTTTGTACCATTCTTTAAAAAGTAGGTAATATATATTTTTTTCTTTGTTTCAGATCGGCTCGTTGGTAAATTTGTACTAGGCTCCTATATGTTCGCAAGAGGTCGCGCCCTCCAACATTGGAACTCAGCTTTGGCAAGTCCCATGGAACAAGTTAAGCAATGGCACCCCCTCACGATTTAACCTGACAACCCGGCCAAATTCAAACGTACAACTGATCTACTGTAGAGATATATTGATGTAGTATATATTCGTGTTTAATTTAGCCGAATAATATCAGTGAGATTGTATTATAGGTTAATGTTAAGTGATAATAGTAGTAGAAAGAGGGGAAGTATGGCGCACACATACAAGCCGCGCGCGGTGCGTTGTATGAAGATTACCCATATTATACCGTGGGTAAGGCATCCCACAATCTGATAGGAGTTGCTCAGTCAACGAAACTGAACAACATTCACAAAGAAATTCTTTCAAGAGATGAAAAATAAATGACTTTCCTATACAAAATTACCACCTCGATCCGATAATTTGTACAGAAAAGCAAATTATTATTTTTTCATTTCCTGAAGAAATTCCTGGTGATAGTTGTTCAGTTTCGTTGACTGAGCAACCCCTATCAGTTTGCGGGACGCTGTCCCTTACATATACTTCTATACACTTCTACCTCTTTCTACTATGATAATACTCTCCCTTCGTATTGGTATACCTCCTAGTTCTATTACGTTTTGTAATGATGATTCTTTCTAAAGTATTTAATGGTATTTTTTGGATATTTAGCTATAATTTAACTCTTCTAACAGGCAACATTTTAAAATTTAGAATATAAAGAAGTGTAAAAGTTGGGATATGCAAAGTAAAAAAAAAACTACAAGCAAGAAATAAATTTCCTCTAATTTTCATTTCTATACACCGTACACTGAAACAAAATTTCGAAATGTTGTCTATTATACGCTATATTGACCCTTAAAAATCTATAAATGCCCAAGCAACTACGTAGCTAAATGAAATTGACTTAATATTGTAATTATATTTATCTAAAATGCATATCATAAAATCATTCCTGAAATTCAGTAGTAAAATTATAATCTAGAAGTAACTTTTTATCACAGATATTTTTATATTTGAATTATACACACTTTTTAATATAAACAATTCTATACTTACACCACTTTTCCTAAAATAACTTTCTTTTAAGTAATATAATGGCCTATAGGAAAATTAATATTTTTGTTAAAATAAATAAGAGTAGCTTATTAAAATATTTATTGAGCGATAAAAATAATCAACGTATTAAAATAAGTGCTGATAAAAATATGTTTATAAATGTTTCACAAGAATTATGTAACGCCAATGTATTCGTAACACTTAATTATATTTACTTTTGTGTATTCCATATTATTTCGGGAAGTTGTACAATTAAAGTCAAAGATAATAAAATAAATGACGTTACGCCAAATTGGCGACATGAAAATAATTGTTTTATTTTTTTATATGATAATAATATGAGATCATAATGAAAACATTACGAGAGAAGAAAGTCACACTCCACCGCTTGCCAAGTGCAATCTTCGACTGCCTTTCAATAGAAACAAGTAAGCCGATCAGTTTTCTTTATGAATCTGATTCGATCGATAACCGAAGTTTCACTTTCGTAATATTTAGTACCTTCCGAGTAGTGTAAGAAAAATAAAAGTACTTTTACAGTTAACTGCTTAAGAAGTTAAGTGCAGCTTCGGTTTAAGTATTAAATAACTACCTGCTTACTTACATGGAAATCCAAAAAAAAAGCGGTTTTGTCCAACAACGCTTAATGTAAGGAAGACCTTTCATTTGATACCGAACAAAATAAATAATTAAAACATATATTTTTTAATTCTATACAAAAAAATATGACGTCATATAATCGTGATCCGACAGGTTTTAGAATAGGAAGAATTTGGTTTGGTATTGCCCATTCCGATAGGTATATAAAATAAAACCATCTACCTTATGCGATGTAGGCAGAATCGACCAATTCCATGGATAAGTTACCAACACTTTAAACAAAACTATAATAAAATACAGGTAACATTTAAACAGATTTTGTTGATGCTGATGAAAACCTAAAACGGAATAATAATGCATAAATAATACACAAAACATGAAAAAAAAAAAACATAAAAACATGTTACTAAATCAGAAACACAGTTGAACTAATTTAATATTAATATCTATCTACACATAACTGGAATATCTTTCTGCCGACCGTCAATATATTGATAAGCCTCCTCAATATTTTTCTGTAGTATTGGGACCGCCTTTTGAAGCAATTCCTGCTCGTACGCGCTAATAGGCGATGGTAGGCCCAGATTAGCCTGTAAACCGTTTTCGCCAAGAAGGAGCGGAGTAGCAAAGAAATCTGCATCTGTAACGTTTGATTTCACGTATGCGTATTCAACTACGCTATCACCCTGAAACACCAAGAGCATTATTAGCCTATAAATTGGCCCAATAATGGGCAAAGGAATCCACTTCATCTTTAGCCTTCTCACTCACTTGCCGCTAGCGTTTGAGCGCGAAAGCATGTGTAGTTCCGTTTTCTCCTGACTGCGACAACATTGGCGACAATTTAATAATGCTACTGCCTACGCTACCACCGCCACCTGACTGGAGTAATGACAAAATAATATTTTTTTTGGAGTTTTTGAATTTCTCTCATCCACAATTTCCTTTTACAACGACGGAGTCTTCGATTCGATATATTTTGTTTTATTTTTAAAATATGCATATAGTTATATATACTCAGCAGACATAATGCTGTCGCTGCAACAGTTTGATATCCGCCATCGTTGCGAGTCGTGCGGGTAAAAGAGTAAGAGGGCTGATTGCGAACACTCACTCGCGTTGATATTGCCGCAGAAGTATTTTAGGCAATATTTCCGAGAGCGGCAGGAGCAGTGGCAAGGGCTGAGTGTAAATGTGGTATAAAGAGGTATCGAAGAGCTACGTGGGCTGGGCATGGCATAATAAGGGGAAAAACAAACGAACAATAATTTTATCTTAAAGTGCGCGCGGAACTAGTTGGCCGCGCCTTAGGTATGTAAGCGGTGGGACGGGGAGGCGAGGGCGCTTGCTGTCATTACTCAGTGACATCGGCTTTTAGTTTAAAAAAAAAACGGAAAGCCGATGTAAATAGTTTAGAATATAAAACTGATGCGAATATACATAAATTAGTAGCAGAAGCAACAGGGATATCAGAGCGAAGTGTAAGAAGAGTGATTGAAAACACGCTATGATTCCTATTAAGAGGCTTGCAAGAAGCATGGTCTGGTAACTCTTAATAATAGAAGAATATTGCTAGGCCTATTGCTATTGGCCTTCCTTTATGACATAGTTAATTCACGTCTAGATCGTACTCAGCTTACCTCTCTTATCTCATTACACGTACCTCAAAGACGACACAGGCATAATATGTACAAAGTTTTTTATGTTCCCCGTAGTCGTACTAGTTATGGTCAAAACGAATTTGTATCTAGAGTTACTTCTGCCTACAATAAAGAGTTTAGCGATATTGAAAATTTTGCATTATCTAAACTCACTTTCAAGACGAAAATATTGAAGAAATTGCAAGAGTCATAATCAGAGGTCGGAAATTCGGGTGCAAAAAAAGTAAAAACCCACTGTTGGAGCTATTGAGAGTTGCTACAACCACCTTTTTCAAGATGTTTAGGGCCCCAGTTTATTTTTCTTTATTAAATTGTTTTAGTAATGCCAATGTGTTCTTTGCGTCAATATAAGTCGAAAGTGTTTGCATTTTTTTTTACATTTGTTTTAATTTGAAAGATATAAGTAGAAATGTGTTTTCAATGTACTGAAAAATATTAAAAATATAAAAATATCATTTGATTGTTTGATATTTTTATTGATTACCATTTAGAAATGATTTCTACGATGCTTTTATTATTTTTACACAAAAATTTGAATGGGGCCCTCGGGGCCCAAAAGCGTTTTATTTCTTTAAAAAAAAATTGCGGAATAAATTAAAATTAAAATTCGTAATTGGCAAGGTTAAGACAAGATAAACGCTTTTTACTCTTGTCATTTTTTCTCTACGATTGATAGTTTCAGGGTAAATTGATGTTGAAGTTAGTAAGACACAATTGTTCAAGACCAAGCCAAGTAGTTGTTTTTATGGTGAAATCAGCTAGGTTAAGAAGAGATAGGATATACTTCTCTTTCAAGAAAGAATTTTTTATCTACGGTTGACAGTTTCACAGTGAATTGATGTTAAAATTCCCTGGACACAATTTTTGGGCCTGGAGGCCCCAAAGCGTTTTACTGCTTAAACATTACTATACTTTTTTCTTTCGTTGTGAAACTATTAAGGTTCATTGTAAGCACCTAAATCCTTAAAATAAGACCAGTCAAGCACTCGCATATATATATATAAAAATAATTTTACCGGATTCGTCTTTATTTTATATTTTACAAATAAATACATACATACATATAATCACGCCTTTATCTCTAATGGGGTAGGCAGAGCGTAAACGACCTAAACAAAGGTCGTTCCGCCACGTCTGACAAATTTTGAGGGTCATTCCAGGTGGATCTGTATATTGCTATAGTGACAGGTTGTCAGCCCATCGTTTAAAATACAATACTGAAACCCTCCCTGGGTTAGCCGGTTTCCAATAAGTATATCAGAGAAAATACTTGATACTAGGTTACTTGTAATACACTTTTGATTTTGTGTACTTGCCATATTTTACAAACCAAAAATTAAGACAATACATCCTAAACGCACTTAGACAGACACAGTCAATATGCTGACCTTGTCGCACATACTCAAAGAGAGAGATAGACAGGGACAAAGATAGAGAGAGACAGGGATATTTGGTTTAGTTTAGTTTATAAATAACTATTGCATATTTTGTTTTTGTTGATTTGTGTTGAAATATAAATATAACTTACATATTTACGTCGTTTTATTGTGCATAACTATATCGGTTATTTAAGTATCAATATACTCTTTTATTTGACTATTGAATTTAATTTATACATACAGTGTTACAAGCTGAACGAATGATGCACTTAAAGTTATTTAAATTTCATGAAACAAGGCAGAGTTGCGAGCTGTAATTTTTTAATATTTATTTATTAAACTGTAATTAATTTCTCTTAAACTGCCGGAACTACGGAGCGAGGACTTGCTTGAAACTAGGTAGTAGACATGTGCGATGATCGGCGATGTTTTCATCGGCGTAATCGGAGTCAACATTCAAATGCTTGATAAATTAAATTACGTGCAATCATTCAACAAAAATAGCATTCAAACACCTGTATTGACAATATTGACTCAATATGAATCCACTCGTGGTCACTTTTAAGTATTTTTTGGTATAGCTGCAGGTGCCGCCTGCCTCTTCCACTATGGTTGAGTAGTCTTTTGCACATACTGGGATAAACGGTCGAAGTGATAAATTTCCTAGAAATATTTATTTGAAAGACACATACATGCTGATCCAATATACTCTCTCTCTCTCAGTATATGCGACAAGGTCAGCGTATAGAGCTGCATCTGTTTCAATTTGTGAAATGTTGAAAGTACACAATATTATGGTCAAATTTTATAAAGAAAGCCAAGTAGTTTAGTAACAAGCATTTAATTGTTAATTTACTATGAAACTATCAACCGTAGAGAAAAAAATACAGGAACAAAAACGTTTATCTTGTCCTAACATAGCCAAATAAGAATTTTAATTTTGTTTTTTTCCGTAATTTCTTTGTTTAAGAAGTAAAATAAATGCTTTGGGCCCCCAGGCCCAAAAATTGTCCTAACAACTTTAACATCAATTCACTGTGAAACTGTCAACCGTATAGAAAAAATTACAAGAGTAAAAAGCGTTTATCTTGTCTTAACCTTGCCAAATACGAATTTTAATTTTAATTTTCTCCGCAATTTTTTTTAAAGAAATAGAACGCTTTTGGGCCCCCGAGGGCCCCATTCAAATTTTTGTGTAATAATAATAAAAGCATTGTAGAAATCATTTATAAAGGGTATTCAATAAAAATATCAAACAATCAAACGATATTTTTATATTTTTAATATTTTTCAGTACATTAAAAACTCATTTCTACTTTTATCTTTCAAATTAAAACAAATATTAAAAAAAAATACTAACAGTTTCGACTTATATTGACGCAAAGAACACATTTACTTTTACTAAAACAATTTAATAAAGAAAAATAAACTGGGGCCCTAAAAATCTTGAAAAAGGTGGTTGTAGCAACTCTTAGTAGCTCCAACAGTGGGTTTTTACTTTTTTTGCACCCGAATTTCCGACCTCTGGTCATAATAGTGTCTGCAGTTTATTATTAGTGGATATGGTGGATTTATTTGGTTTTTGAGTTTTTTATTACTTTGAGTACTTGTAGTGGTTAGTTATTTTATTATATATTATGTTTGAATATATATATGTATATACATATATATTTATCATTTCTTAAATTAATATTACTAAAATTTTGTTCAGTTTACGTAATGTTTGTTCAGTTAACTACTTTTGTCTTTTCTTTGGCATGTGCCGACATGTATTTAAATATTTCTACTGTTGTCATGAGTTTCAATAAATTGTTTTAATGTGGTATCCTTTGATTAGCGAAAATACATTGTAACGTATACTTTCTAGATTGTATTTATGGTTAAGCTGTTGGTTGTCCTTAATAAATAAATAAAATAAAAATAAAAAATTGCTGAAAGTAAAACTTCCTGGAATTTATAGAGATATAGGCAAAGGAAGGCGTTAAATAATAGTTCAGGCTGGTAGCCGGAACGGCTTAGTTGACAATGCTTTGCCAATTTTTAAATCAGATTCAAAAGCGGGGGATTATCATGGAGACATGAACTCTACTTACAACTGGGTTGATCAAAAAAGAATACCTAAACTTCCACCTAACTCAGTCATAGTTATGGATAATGCTGCTTATCATTGTGTGCAAGTTGAGAAAAAACCGACTGTGTCCAGTTTGAAAATTAAGATGATCAAAGCCTAGCTCTTGAGGTTAATTAAGGTTAATTAATACGACCCAATCAGAAAAAATATACACGATTGATGAACTTCTGAAAGCTGCAGGTCATACTGTTTAAAGACTACCTCCATATCATCCGGACCTCAACCCGATCGAGCTTGTGTGGGCAAATATAAAAAATTGCTTGGCCTGAGATCACATTAATGCTACATTGGACGAGAAAATTACAATACTAACAAGGCTATTTTTCGAATTATCTGCCGAATAATGGCAAAAATGCGACGACCACATACAAAAAAACGAACAAGAATACTGGCATCATGATATGAGATTTGATACTGTGATGGACGAAATCATTATAAACTTACAAGATGATTCGGACTTAAGTTCAGAGAGTTCAGAATCAAGTGATTCAGAGGATATGTCGGAGTAATTTCATATATACTGACCTTTTGTATTTTTTATGGTTCATCGCGATGCTACTTTACAGCTTACAGCTTGGTTCAGAGGATATGTCAGAATAATTTCATCTAATTTGTTTTTGGTTTATTTCACTATTAATTAAAATATAATTAAATATGTACAATATAAGCTACTAAATATAATCTTCTAAAAGTTCAATTGTTTTTTATTTATTATTATCAATAATTAAAAAATTAGTCACGATATTTCGAGATTGGTCATCACTGTGTAATCTCATGTGCGTTGCGAGCAGTAGGCAACCCGCCCCCTCACCCCTGTCACCACCTAAGGCGTGGCCAACTAGTTCCGCGCGATCTATAGCAAAATATTTTCAGCTGCAGGAACGGCGTCGTTGATGGCATTTAACTTGCATTTAAGTTGCAGACCACCAGACTACGTCGGAAAAAGATGCCTCGTTATCCCAGGCGCAAACCAGATAACGCGGCAAACTAAAGAAGACGTTGTAAAAGCGGACATGGAAGAAAACGATCTCACACCAGCAGATGCGGAAGACCGGAAAAAGAAGGAGTAGAAAAAGCCTGAAAGCGGACCCCAGCATCAGGCCGGAAAAACGCAAGACAAAAGAAGAAGAATGATACATACATACATATAATCACGCCTTTATCCCTAATGGGGTAGGCTGAGCGTAAACCCCCCCATGCGATGCCAATCAGGAAGACTCTAGATAATATACCTCCTCATAGGCTACCTTCTCGAAGACCCATTTGGAGCGACATGACCGTTCAGAACCAACCTGATATCAGAGCAGAGTGGAAAAGTAGATGGGAAGGTTCAGACGGCTCTAAGGGACACATAAAAATAGTCGACCCCTCAGCTGCAGTGCCGGGCTGTAAAGAACAAAGGCTGGTGTGGTCCTCAATAAATCGAATCAGAACCGAAATTGCAAGGTGCAACTACCATCTGCACAAGTGGGGCATCGCAGAGTCACCTTACTGCGACTGTGGAGATTCAGTGCAGACCATCCAGCACATCGTGGAGGACTGCCCTACACGAAAGTTCAGCACCGGATTTGAGGGGCTTCACCAGCTAACACCGGAGGCAAAGCAATGGATTGCTAACTCCGACATCAAATTTTAAAGTCGCATTTATGGAAACGCCATACGATGATGAGAGCGTAAACGACCTAAACAACGGTCGTTCTGTCACGTCTGACAAAGTTTTGAGGGAAAAATATGATAGAATTATAAAACTTACCTTAATTCCCTTTATTAATGAATTTATAAACTGCTCCGCTGCACACGCCGCGGCAAGTGTGGCAGAACCAGTGCCACACTTTTTTTCTACGACCTGTCAACAAAAATACATACATACATACATACATAAATCACGCCTTTATCCCTTACGGGGTAGGCAGAGCGTTTAACGCCTCGTAAAAGGCGCTTTCGCCACGTCTGACAAAAATTGAGGGCAATTTTAGATTGTAATATGTATTGCTTTAGTGACAGGTTGTCAGCCCATCGCCTAAATTACAATACACTGTAACCCTCGAGTCCCTTTTGCTGACTTCAACAGCAAGCCCGGGAGGAAGGGCAGCTGGAACATTCTATGTTTTTCTATCTCTCCCAGTCCAGCATGGAAGAAACAAAAATAGACAAGTAATATGATTTATTTACAGGATTCACAGAACAGAATTTTATCAACTATCCTCACAGAAATAGATCAGATTATTTCTTTCATCTTACGGTCATTAACAATTAAACTGTTCGCACAGTACTTACAACATTTTCAGCTTCCCGGATCTGCTTCGTCAGAACCTCACATACTGAAACATCAAACCCATACATGCATGGTGGATTGCACCTACTTAGCAAAGGAATCAAAGTTAAAGAATCATTTCCACCTATCACAGGAACAAACTGTTCGGCTGGGTCTGTACGGTTGGTTTTACCAACAAATGTTGAAGCTCTTATAAGGTCTAATGTTGTCACACCAAATATTTTTTCTGGTCCGCTGGTAACACTTGCCTGAAATATTGAAACAAGAATTACCTATTATCATATTATTACCGTAATTAATAAATATGGAGTAGTTTCTGAAATGTTCCTAAAAAAATTAATACTGGTTACCCTAATCTTCTTTATTTTGTATGAAATCGTTTTTTTTTTAGTTTCTACGCCAACCACTGTGAAATACAGCAACTGGGACTTATGACATTTCGTGCCTCCTTGAACAACGTGATGATGAACAATTCTAGTATAATCTACTTTGTTTCTAAAATATTTATGAATATAAGTTACCTTTTTCATAAATTTCGATACCAATGGAACTATAGCATTGACAGGGTTCGTAACAACGGCAATATAAGCAAACGGGCAGTAAGTGACTACGGATCGCATGCAATCAAACACTATGTCTGCGTTTGCTTTAAAGAAGAGATGTGGTTCGGTATTTGGATTTTTACGCGGAACACCAGCTGTTATTACTACTATACTTGCATCTGGAACCAAAAAGATTAGGATTATTTCAAAACTTATTTCGATAATATTGTGAAGTCGTCTGTCTACCCAGCAAACCTCTAACTGTTCCACATCGTTATTTCATTATTTCATTGTTCCATAGTTATAAGTTAATATTGGAAAAATATATACTTAACATACCAATTAATGTGGTTTTCAAGTCATTCTCATCACATACGCTTTGTACATCTGTTTTAGTGTTGATGTGAGAAATATCTACAGCAACCCCCGGACTGCTCTGTACTATGTCATATAACATTAATTTAGAAATATTTGAATTAAATTTCAGAAGCATTGCCAATAGCTGTCCAATCCCACCGGCTGCGCCGAATATCGCTACTTTCATATAGGTCTGAAAAAAAAACGCATGTAGTATAGTATATTGGTAAGTAACCAGGAAATTTATTAAAATATTGTCAGAATAAATCAATATTGATTGTAGTGAAACACGCACACCACGGCGTAATTGCTTTGATGAAGCAACGACAAAATACATACATATAATCACGCCTTTATCCCTAATGGGATAGGCAGAGCGAAAATGACCTAAACAAAGGTCGTTCCGCCACGTCTGACAAGTTTTGAGGATTATTACAGATGATCATGACGTATATTGCTTTAGTGACAGGTTGTCAGCCCATCGCCTAAAATTGCAATATACTATAACCCTCGAATCCATTAGCTGGTTTTTACAGCATGCTCTGGAGGTGATGCAGCTGGCACATTCTATGTTTTTCCATCACTCCCAGTCCAGCATGGAATTAACGACAAAATCGTTTTTATTATATCTAGGAACTACGATGAATCAAAAAAGAATAACTGTTCATATATTAAGCTGTTTATTTTAAACAACAATATCACTCACAGGAACCCTGGTTACATAGTATAAAACAAAGTCGCTTCCCGCTGTCTGTGGCCTTAGATCTTTTAAACTACGCTACGGATTTTGATGCGGTTTTTTTAATAGATAGAGTGATTCAAGGGGAAGGTTTTTAACTGACTTTTTACCACCGTACAGTTGAAATTTTCGAGGGAAATGAATTATTTTTTTCAAGCGGTCGCTCTTTATCAAGTTATCGCATCTCAATTTGGTATAGTAGGCGTAGACAGTCATAGGGTATTTTTACCACGAGAAAAAATGAAAATGTAAGTTGTTTCCTATAAAGGGAGGGAAGTGATGGCTGGGATGAAGAGGGAAGTGAGGTATGGGAGGGACAGGGAAGTGAAGTCAGGGAGGGAGAGGGAGGTGAGGTCCTGAAAGGAGATGTAAGTGAGAGGTAAGTCAAGGCCGGGAGGGAGAGGGAGGTGAGGTATGGGAGGGACAGGGAAGTGAAGTCAGGAAGGGAGAGGGAGGTGAGGTCCTGAAAGGAGATGTAAGTGAGAGGTAAGTCAAGGCCGGGAGGGAGAGGGAAGTGAGGGACGATATTTTACTTAATGTGGCGTTGCTTTTCCGGGCTGGACGAAGTCTGCTGGGTCCGATAGTAATAATAATAGTGGTAATGATTATAATATTCTCATAAAATTAAATATTGTTTGTAATTTTTAAGTTTTGTATTTTGTAATATTTAGTGTTACTTTATAAAAAGTAAGTCTCCTGGATTCAAGCCTGGGAAAAATAGGGCTCCAAAATAAAATTAATCCCGTCTTGTATATTTTTCTGAAGCTCTGTCATCGCCGTCTTTATGAGCTTTTCTTCATAATCGTTAACGCAACCATATTTATAAGCTTTTTTTATGCCATCTTGTCCGATTAGGACAGAACTTGCGAAGAAAGGGGATTCGGTTATGGATGAGCAGACGTAGGCATAGTCGGTGACACAAGGCACTCCCTGGAACAATGTAAAGGGTTCAAAGTTTTTTTTTATATATGTCGCAGGATTATGATAATTCGGGGTTTTGATAAAAGAAACATAGATATAGATCAAAACAAACGGACTTTGACAAAATACTGGTCTTAATCCTGAGAAAAGACGAGGATTTTGTCAAAGTCTCTCAGGACTCGTAGGATTCAGTTTAATAATGGTTAAACTAGTAATTTGTTAAAATCCGGGTTTTTGCTATTTAATATTTAAATAAAACAATGGAGACCATGAGGTATTTAATTTTCAGTTATTAATATCATATATATATATACATATATATTCTTTATTGCATTAATAATTTACACATACAGTTGAACTTAAAACTAGGACACAACAGGCGAGCTTATCTCTATAAGAGATCTCTTCCAGCCAACCTAGTGGGGATGAAAGAAGGGAAAAACACGGGAACAGATACAATAACTAAAATTAGAAAATCTGATAAATTATAGTAATACTAATACATATATAACAATAATAGAAAAAACTAATACATAACAAAATAATATATAGATATATACGTATATTATAATAGATAAAACAAAAAATGAATATAATACATATTATTAACATCAAAGAGAGGTCATAAAATGCTCTTTGAGTCTCTATATATATGACCTAACAAAAAAAAAAATTCTACTAAATATTGTATTATTTTAATCAGTGTTACTTAATTTGATCACAATAAAAAAAAACTATTGGCTGTTTCTGTTCTGTAATTTGTGATTACGATAATGTTTGTATTAATTTTATTATATATTTTATTATTAAGATTATGATTTGATTAAGTTTGGTTAGTTTCAATTGTTTACAAGGAAATGTAATTATTTTGTTAATGAAAATTATGTTGTTATCTTGTTGTTGACATAGATTTTTCTATCTTGCATCGAGTGCCTTCCTCTGAAAATATAATTAGCTAGTAACATATTCAATTAATTCATTTACCGCTATTGCTTCCAGTAGAGAATTGACGAAAAGCGAAGCAGCATATGCCGTAGACAACGTGGCAGATCCAGTCTTGGCTTTTGCAGCTATCACCTAATAACAAAAACGAAAATTTACTAATTATCAGAAACTGATTCTAGGTACATCGCCCTTTGACCATTATGTTGAACTGTTGCTGTACCGCGTACGTAATATTATGAACAAAGCAGTCACCTGCATATTTTTAGTGGAAAAAAAAAAGATTTTTTTAAATTGTTTGCTAATGAGATATAATGTTTTATGATTTACAATGGCAAATAACACATTTGGAGGCTGCTCTTTTATTCCCGCAATATTGCATCTTCCCAGTGCGGAATTTCAGGGAAAAACTATGTTACTCGTACGATAAGTTAATCTGTTTTAATAAAAAAAATGGATCTGTGTTTATATTAATTAATAATATCAGAGCAAGCTCAATAAAGCTGGGTTTATGTTTGTTTAGTCTGTTTCTATCATAAAATGAGTAGTGAGTTTTCGTAATTTATTTCTATGCTTTCAATGCAGATCAGACATTACACAATTTCGCGCCTGCGCATCCTTGTAGCACCAAAGAAAAATACGTACATATGTACCAGCTTCTTGAATCATTTTCGTAAGTATTTCTGTTTGTTTACTATCAAAGCTGATTGCAGGTTCACATTGACTTAACAGAGGAACTATAGTGGTACCGGAATGACCACCAATAACAGGAACTTCGATACATGCTGGATCTAAAGACATTTCTTTGCCAACAAAAGTTGAAGCCCGGATTAGGTCTAGCTTTGTAACACCGTAGATTCGGTTAGCTGCAGGGATTCCGAACTGAAATCAATTTACAGTAAGTTATAATAACTTTCGAACTTTACTACAAATAGTGTCGTTTGAATTTCTGTTAGTTTTTATTGTGATCAAGGCTTAGCTAAGCAGAATACATAATTATTTAAATTCTGGGTATCATCGAACCATTTACGATGTAGTCAGATGCAGTTTCAATAATATTATAACAATATGTATAAAAAACATAGATTTTCCGTGAGGTGTGGTGAGTTCATAATAAGCTAAAATATGGATTTTCTAAATTACCTTAGTGAATACCGCAGTGGAAATAGGCACAAGAGAGTTTACTGGATTGGTTAAAATAGCAACATGTGCTTTTGGACTAAACTGGACAATAGCGACTGAGAGATCGACTATTAACTTAGCGTTGACTTCAAACAAATCTTGTCTAGACATAGACATATCTCCTTTCCTTTGAGCTCCTGCTGTTATCACGACTACACGAGCTCCTAAAAATAATAATTATACTTACAATATGATTGCTAATTCACTTTTCATGTGCAGTTATTTTACAAACTACCAAAAATAAAACTGTTTATCTAAAATTATGCTTTACTAAGTAGAAACATTTAAACAGTAAGTTTAATTTTATGCTTAAAGTTCTATAATCTTCCATTATCACTACGTTTCCCAAGAATTTCCCGAATAAACACGGCATGGGGCTCCTATTAAAGGACGAGAGAATGTTTATTTAGGGTTCACAATGCCAAGCATCGCCCAGTCGATGTTTTCGATGTTGCTGGTGTGTATAAAACACAAAGATTAAGCTGAAATTGGGCATCCTATTGCTATGTGAAATGAGATATTTTTATTTTTCTCATACCATCCAAAGCACAAGCTAGACCCTCTTTGCCGACACATCCCTGCACTGTGCAAAGATTATTGACATGTGACAGATCCTCGGCGATTCCTAGAGTTTTCTCAGCAACGTCATATAGTGCGAGGCAGGTAACAAGCGGATTCTTCTTCAAAAACAGTGCCAATGGTTGACCGATGCCACCAGACGCTCCCAAAATTGTGACTTTTGTATTGTTCTGAAAATATATTGTGTTGTTGTAGATATCATGAAAACAAACGATATTTATGAAGCGATATCAAACTTGAGAGCAATATTAAGTATGTAAATGTGTGTAAATGACATTGCTGATACAAACTCAAACTCGCTGCCAGTCATGAGAGCTGATTATAAATACGGCCCTATAATTGTCTGACTGTCTGTTTTATTAATAATATACATATTACACAAAAGTCTACAAAAATAGAAGAACAAACTATTGTAGAAATTTATTTTAACCAGAATTTATCGTCTTATTATCTTCGGTTTCGCTTACGTGGACTTGAAATTCAGTAATATAATTTATAATACAGTTAACAAAACAAGCAGTCAGACTAGAAAGAATATGTACATGATAATAAAGTAGGAAAGATACTCACCATATCTCTTTTTATTCATTCCTCATTAAGACTTGGTTACCTCTAGGTATATTTATTAACCTTACTTTAATTTTTTTTAAACTTAATCCACAATTTTATAGAATTTAAAATCACACAGGTCGATACATATAAATGAAGTGTAGTTATTGCTGATTATGTAAACCCAGCTTCATAAAATAAGAAATAAAGAATAACGCGGTTTAAAAATTGTTTTAACGTTTTACAAGATTATTATGATGGCGAGTGCAAAGACTGGAGGTTGACCTTCAGATTAAATTGGCCCAAACAGAATTTATGGCATTCCACTGTAGAAATAATTAGTTACTTGACAAATTATGCAATACTATAAACCTATTTAGGTAGTTATGTTATAAATATAAGATTATGTCTTATTTAACAAACTCTTGCAAACGGAACTAAGATTAAAATTTGAATTCTACTTTTTATTCCACGCGGGCTGGGGGTGAGAGAAAATCATAGAATGTGCCAGATTAATTTCCTCCCGGGTATACTGTAAAAACCAGCCAAGGGATCCGAGGGTTTCAGTATATTGCAATTTAGGCGATGGACTGACAACATGTCACTACAGCAAAATACGTACAAATATATCTAAAATAACCCTCAAAACATGTCGGAAGTAGTGGAGCGACCTTTGTTTAGGTCGTTTACGCTATGCCTATCCCATTAGGGATAAAGGCGTGATTATATTAAAAAATCTTCTCGTTTACTTATTTAAAATCCACGAAAGCGAACCCGAGAAATCTCTGTATTAGAAACATTTGTATTATTAGCCTGTATACCGTTCGATAAAGTGGAGAATATTGTTATACAATTCGTTTCTAAGATGTCGTGTCTTCCAAAAAGCAATCTTCTATTGAGAAAATAAACAAGTAGACTTACATGCGACGTAGTAGAAAACAATTTTGTTCTCAGTCCTGCCACACTTCCTCCTTTGTAAAGAATCCGGTGAAATAAATGTTTATGCAACATTTTCTACATTATTTTAACACTTGTTGTATCTTTAGAAAGTATTTTTGCTACAAAATTTGTAACAAACTTTGCAGGTGAAAATAATAGATCTAAAAATATAAAAATATGGCAGACGAGAATGACATACCCTTCAAGATGTTAACTTACTGAGATGAAAACTCTTTGTTTATGTACTATGGATAATATTTAACCTTTCTGCAAAAATATAGTTTAACCTTGGTTCCACCACAAATGCATTATTTTATTAAATTACTAGTTTTATTTTAACATACATACATACATACAATCACGCCTTTATCCCTAATGGGGTAGGCAGAGCGTAAAAGACTTAAACAAAGGTCGTGCCGACACATCTTGTAGGTATATTTGCTGTGATGACAGGTTGTCAGCCCATCGTCTAAATTACAATATACTGAAACCCTCGGATCCCTTCGCTGGTTTTAACAGCATGCCCGGGAGGAAATGCAGCTAGCACATTCCATGTTTTTCTCTCGCTCCCAGTCCGCCTGGAAGAAACTTAAATTTATAAAATTGGTATTACAAAAAAGTGCGGGATGGAATAGTTAATAGAAACTTATAAAAACGAGTGAATCGCTCCCAGGTCAGCATGGAATAATACATTAATGTTTAGTGTTAAGAGGCCTAACCAACTTTCGCGACGGGCTGAAGTGACACACTTTTCACTGTCTGTCACTTTCACGTCACTGTCGGTTGCAGCGCGTTAGAAAAAGAGAGAAGATTCGAAGTCGCTCGGAATTAAAAACGTTAGCGACAAATGACAAATTATTTAAATTATGAATGAAAATTACATAGATATAAAAAAAAATATGTACGACGGATCAAGTTTAGAATGTTTTATGTTTTAAGAAAACTTTTAGGTAGTAGTTCGGTTGTCTTATTCATTAAAACCTGTTATAAGTGTTTCGAAGAGCTGACTTTATGATTTTTTTAAATATAATGACAATATTTTTATTGTGTTTACGAAAAAATTGTCGGACGAAAGTTATCTCCAAGAACAATTTCACATTTTTTTCAGCAAGAGTAAGTACAATACTTTTGCTGGAAAGCGTTTTACGCGACATCAATAAAAATACAAAGGAGCCTTAAGGCACTTTGGCCTTTGTGATGACTGTGAGAGAAATGAAACGCATCGGTTCGTCGTTTGTTGACCACTGTTTAGTCTTCATTTCAACTCATCAGAGGCTTAAGTGTCATACTTACATATAATCATGCCTTCATCCCTCATGGGGTAGGCAGAGCGTAAACGACCTGAAAAATGGTCGTTCCGCCCCGTTAGACAAGTTTTGAGAATTATTTATGATAGGTTTGTAGGTATGTTGCTGTGGTGACAGGTTGTCAGCCCAATAAAAATCTAGCTAAGGGAAGCTGGATTTTTAAGAATTCGTGGCTGGAAATGAAGCTGGCACATTCTATGTTTTTCTGTTGCTTCCAGTTCAGCATGGAAGAAAATAAATAAATTACTACATTTACATTAATGCTTCTAGTCTAAGTATGGTATAGAATACTCAAATACGGGTATATTTATATTTAAAAACGAACCAACTAGTATTAGAGCATAAATACCTTCTCTTTAGAATGAAGAAAAATTGCAAACTCCGTAATTTTGCTACGGTTTTACTACGGTGTAAGTCTTGGAGTGCTACAAATACTTGACAACTCATCGTGTGAATTATTTCCTGCTATAGTATTTCCAACTCAGTTAAAGAATAAAGGTAAACAAAGTTTAATGTCTTTTTTTGGAATTGAAAAACACATCTCATAAATAAATTATACGTGTTGGAAAATTTGTTAAATTACTAAAACTACTATTTCATTATTGTAGTGTTTGTACATATCAGCAAAAATAGGATATACTATGTTTCGGGTTCACGGGTAGCGGGGAGGCAGTCACGTGAGAGCTTGGTGCGAGAGAACACGTGTTTACCCCAAATACTGGCGAAGTAACGAGCCAATTTCTGGTGTGGTACGAGTACTACAATTATGTTGTCATATAACAGCTATAAATTATTTTAGAAAAAAGATCTTCGATTAAAAGACAAGACTTTGTTTACCTTTATTCTTAGTCTGAGTTGGAAATACTATAGATTACATTCCTGGCGCCAGGTCCATCTAAGATCAAAGAAAAAAAAGGTAATTAACTGTCCGTCTTATTCACTTGTCACGGAGATAAAGGTCACACTCAGTATCCAATTATTCAACAGGCGGAGCGAGTCCATTTACTCATGTGATGATTGGAAAAACTGCCATTAAGATTTGGATTGCGATATGTTGGATTGGAAAGGAACTTTTATCTACCCTTTACCCTTTTTGAGACAGTTTATTAAAATACAGACTTTTTATAGGCTACTATACCTTTGTCAAAGACAGTGATCGGAACCTTGGATGGGAACCAATAGTGAAACGTAGACGCAGAGGCACAAAATCATCTATATCTAACAGATATCATCTGGTTTATCCAAACAAAACAATCTCTCAGAGTATTAATATCAAATTCTGTGTAAGTGTCCCTTTAGAGAATTGTACCCACGACCTTCGTATTGAGAGTCGAAGGCTGCCACTGGATCACAGAGGCACTTAATTGACAGTTAAAAGCTGATCACTGCATAGTATAAAACAAAGTCGCTTTCTCTGTCCCTATATCCCTATGTATGCATAGATCTTTAAAACTACGCAACGGATTTTGATGCGGTTTCTTTTAATGGATAGAGTGATTCAAGAGAAAGGTTTATATTCATAATACATGCATAAGATATTAGAGAAACACCGATAATTCCCGTGCGAAGCCGAGGCAGGTCGCTAGGATTGAATATATCATTATTTTATAAAGTGCCGCATGGGTTGACAGTGGATGACAGCGAGAGTATGAGAATTGCCCTCATCAGTCAAAAAAACAAAATTGACTGAAACCACAATCGACTGAAAATCCTTTCCGATTTTTTCCTTTTTACCACATCCTTAAAAGCATTGTAATAGGCCTACCTTCTGAAAAGGCCCTACAAACTTGTAACTGGTGGAATCATCACGAAAACGCCTAACGACTAATGAAAATCCAGTAGATTAGTTTGAGGTTAAAGCAATGAAAGGTCGCTGTAGTTAAAGATAGAAAAATTGCGTAAAACGGCCACTTTTAGCACTTTTGATATCTGTAACTGCAGTAAACACTGAATTGCTTAAAACAAACTTCAGTACTTATACTTCAATCTAATTCACCGGATTTTCGATTAATTGTCTTTTCAGTGAATTATGACTTATTTACTGATGAGGTCGCCACCTAGCCCAGGGAAGCCAAAATATAGAATTTTATCAGAGCCTGCTTAGGACTTACGTCCTTTAAAGTGTAATAGTTGTTTACACATACTTATATTTGAATTGGCCTTTTTTGTTTCACTAGGGTTAAAAACCTATCATCTATTTCATTAGCTGAATTTTGCCAAAGGCTTATGTTTTCAGAGGATAATGAAAATATCTAGTTAACTACCTCAGATGTGCTTGATCGACGATAATACATATAAGTGAGTAGGACCGAAGTGAAGTTTCGTTCATACATACATACATATAATCACGCCTTTATCCCTAATGGGGTAGGCAAAGCGTAAACGACCTAAACAAAGGTCGTTCCGCTACGTCTGACAAAGTTGTGAGGGTTATTTAAGATAGACATCTAGGTTTACTGCTGTAGTGACAGGCTGTCAGCCCATAGCCTAAATTACAGTATACTGAAACCCTCGGATCCCTTAGCTGGTTTCTGGCATGCCCGGGAGGAAATGCAGCTGGCACATTCTATGTTTTTCTTTCGTTCCCAGGCCAGCATGGAAGAACTTTCGTTCGCCTAAATCAGAATGCAAACTAAATTATTATTTCGTAACAAAGCTTTAGATCATTCGATACTCTAAACCACCGAGAGTAGAGAGTTCTAAGGGCAATTTTGGTGGGTTACAACTTTAGTCGGCTTTTATAATTACATCGAACAGCATTTTAGTGGTAACCACAGACCAAATGTTTAGTAGAATTCGCAAGGACGTCTAGTCAAGTCTTTAGAGTTTTGCGTCCATATGCCACTCCGCTGGGTTGCGTCCTATCGTGCGGTAAAACGTGTCGATAGATGAAAATATTGTTATTTTTGCAACATATTGAGTTATAAAATGTTTCGTTAATATTCTTAGGTGGACGACAAAATTAAATCTATTTATATTTTCATAGTACAGAAAGTAACACGATGGCATTCATAAAGTTTGAAGAGGTTGCGTATTACTTTCTTTCTTCGTTGGCTCACTGGAGCAAATTGGACAAAATTAAATAATTACAAAATAACATATTTAAGCATAATTGCTATTCTATTGAAGAAGTTGCATGTTGCGTGGTCTACTTCAATCTAGGATACTTTATACATACATACATAAAATCACGCCTTTATCCCTAACGGGGTAGGTAGAGCGTAAACTACCTAAATAAAGGTCGTTTCGCGACGTCTGACAAAGTTTTGAGGGTTATTTAAGATAGATTTTCAGTATATTGCTGTAGTGACAGGTTGTAAGCCTATCGCCTAAATGACTATATACTGAAACCCTCAGATCCCTTAGCTGGTTTTTACAGCATGCCCGGGAGGAAAAGCAGCTGGCACATTCTATGTTTTTCTGGCGCTCCCAGTCCAGCATGCAAGAAGGATACTTTGTGGTGGTATTTTATACTTCGGTTCAGCTTTATTTCGCAATCGTCAATATTTGCATAACAAGCGTTGTTGTCATCTGCGGTTTATAGTTGGTTGTACTGTAGGTATTCCACTGTATTTCAATATGAAAACAGTAAATGATGTTCGTGTTGTAGCCAGTGAAGCCTAAACTAAACGTACAACAACTGTGTTTTGAATAGACTAGTTTGTGAATAGAGTTTGTTGATAGCGAACTAGAAACAAAGTGTTAGGTGTGAATAACTTTTCATTTTGTGTAGAATTTCTGTCTTTTGCTTGTTGTATATTGATACTCGTATGTTATAGTTGCAGAAAAAGATAAATATTGTTAAGATTTATAAGTATTTGTAAAATATTTAAATAAATGAATACGTATAAAATTTATTTCTGTAAGGATAATACCTTCCATGCTCGAATGGGAGCGCGAGAAAAACATAGAATGTACCAGCTGCATTTCTTCCCGAGTATGCTGTAAAAGCCAGCTAACGGATCCTAGGGATTCAGTATATGTAATTTAGGCGAATGGCTGTCAACCTGTCACTATAGCAATATACGCACAAATCTGTCTTGACTGGCTCTCAAGACTTTGTTATACGTGGCGGAACAACCTTTCATTAGGTCGTTTACGCTCTGCCTACCCCATTAGGGATAAAGACATGATTATATGTATATGTATGTATGTATGGATAATACCACCACCACTACAAGAATAATTATATGGGATGGCAATGAACCATTTCATATTTAAATATTTAATTAAATAGATACCTAGATATTCTTCCATGCTGGACTGCGAGCAAGAAAAAAAACATTGAATGTGCCTGCTGCATTTCCTCCCGGGCATGCTGTAAAAACCAGCTAAGGGAACTGAGGGTTTCTGCATATTGCAATTTAGGCGACAGGCTAGACAATATAGCAATATAGCTACAAATCTATCTTAAATAACCTTTAGCTAGTTTTTACAGCATACCCGGGAAGAAAAGCAACTGGCACATTCTATGTTTTTCTTTTGATCCCAGTCCAGCATGACAATTGTACCTAAGCTGTGTTTATTTATGGCACATTTATCAAAACATGAAATCAGACCTGTTGTACACCACAAGACAGGTTACTTTAATTATGAAAACAACAAATTATATACATAAAATAATTCTTCTTCTTAGCGAGTGGATTCTCAAGTCGAACAACGACCCAATGGAACCTGGTGTCAAAATTTTCAAACCGCCTAGTAGCACAGCTATTAGGCCTCTGACATGGTTTGAGTAACGACCACTATTACAGACAGCGACCAGGCCGACGGCTTAACGTGCCCTCTGAAACACGGAATATTTTGTCTTTTCGGACAATCAGGTGATTCTGCCTGCAATGTCCTAACCAAACTGTGGAAAACCTCACAAAGTGATAAATTTACAAATATCAACTTTGTGTCCCCCCCCCTGCTAATCGAACCCAGGACCTCCGGATCGTAAGCCCATGGCTCTGACCACTAGACCACGGCGGCAGTTCATAAAATAATTTAAAATAATTTTGTGTTATGGAGAGCACGCTTAGCCGTCAAATCCAGTCACTGTTTCTGACAGCGACCACGCACCGTGTTTAAGAGGACGAAATGGACTCTCCGCAAGTGGTGGCGCCCTCGTTCGTTAAAAAATCAGAACTCGCAAAATATGATCTGTAACTTTTTTAGATTTAGACATGTTTTTTTTTACATACATAAATAATATCACGCATTTATCCCTTACGGGGTAGGCAGAGCGTTAAACGCCTTGTAAAGGCGCTTTCGCCACGTCTGACAAAAATTGAGGGCAATTTTAGATTGTAATGTGTATTGCTATAGTGACAGGTTGTCAGCCCATCACCTAAATTACAATACACTGTAACCCTCGAGTCCCTTTTGCTGACTTCTACAGCATGCCCGGGAGGAAGGGCAGCTGGAACATGCTATGTTTTTCTGTCTCTCCCAGTCCAGCATAGAAGTAATTTTTTTAGAAGTAATAAATTGAAAAGCAAATATTAATATCTGTAGTAACTGCTGCGTGGCGGAACGACCTTTGTTTAGGTCGTTTACGCTCTGCCTACCCCATAAGGGATAAAGGCGTGATTATATGTATGTATGTATGTATGTAGTAACTGCCCGATACTATTTGGTCCTCAATTTATTACTTCAAAAATCCTTTGGTCTAAATCTAGGTAAATGACAGAGAAAAGTTTTGGAAATGCCTATATTTTGCGAGTTATGACTTTTTTCCATGCTGGACTGGGAACAAGAAAAAAAACATAGAAAGTACCAGCTGCCGGGCATGTTGTAAAAATCAGCTAAAAGATACGAGAATTTCAGTATGTTGCAATTTAGGCGATGGGCTGACAACCTGTCACTAACAGCAATATACCTACAAATCTATCTTAAATAACCCTCAAAACTTTGTCAGACGTGGCTGAACGACCTTTTTTAGGTCGTTACACGCTCTGCCTTCCCCATTAGGGATAAAGGCGTGACTATATGTATGTATGATTGTTTAACAAGTGAGGGCGCCACAGCTCGCGGTAAGTCATCTTAAAAATACTCTGATATCGGATTCATCCGTAGAGCAACACGGCCACTCCGGGGCCGTATTGATCTTTGGATTCATCGGATCATTCAACCCGAAAGTGCACAAGACAGTATCCAGAAGTGGACGATTGCTATAAAAAAAGAGGGGGCGTTACTCTATCTAGTACCACGTATCACTACGTAGTATAAAACAAAGTCGCTTTTTCTGTCCCCATATCCCTATGTATGCATAAATCTTTAAGAATACGCAACGGATTCTTTTAATGAATAGAGTGATTCAAGAGGAAGGTTTATATGTATAATACGTGCATGATATAGTAGAGAAACACTGATAATTTCCCTGCGAAGCCGGGGCGGGTCGCTAGTATAAAGTAAACATTTAACAAGTTCACAAGACACACCAAACAAGATACAGAATAATGAAGATTTCTCGTAATCAACTTCAAACAGATTGGCATATTATAGCTGCTGTTGTCTGGAATGAGCACTTAAAAAAGTCATTAGGACTTTTACGACCGCTGTAGTGTACAATGCAATGTACCATTTAGGATTAGAATTTTATGTGTAGTTAAGTTATATACAAAGCACCTGCACTCCTTACATTATTAAAAAAAATCCTATTGCCTTACATTCATTTCCCTCTTAAGTTACACAGCTATTTTTTAAAGAAAATAAAACTAATATGTATAATCACAACCTATACGTATTTTGAAAATAAATCTTGTAATATAGTAAGTTGGTAACCAAATGATTAGCACATAATAATTAAGTCTAAACTAGTATCTACGAGTATTTCAGCCACCCACTTGAAGTAAAGCAATGTTTAATTTCACGGCGACTAAACTTAGACACGAAACCGTTGTGACGTCAGAACAGAATGCTATTAATGTTATCTTTATGGACTGTCAGGTCAAAATTGCTCCCAGGATACCTATCAGAATGTTCCCTAAAAAAAGGTTGAGTGAATCTATATCGGATGAGACACGTATAGCTGCTCCAAATATTTCAGGTATAAAATATTTTCGTGGATTATTAGGTTTTTATAGCTGCTTTTACGGTCTGATATTTTGTGATTACCTGCTGGATTTGTGGTGGATTTTAACGAAATGCCTCAAGCTAAAATGTAACATAAAATTTTGAATCCGTAAATGTGGATTCGTAAAAGTTATTGTATTTAAAATTAATTTTCAATGTGTGTTCAGGCTTGAAATAAGGCAAAATTAACATCCGAGTAATTTCGAAGAAGGCTTAATAAATGAGGCAAAAAAAATTCAGGACTTTTTCATAGTTACTTACATAGGCAACAGAATTATAAGCTTTGTCCCGCATCCCCTGAAGTAGAACGCACTATAGTATTAAATTCTATACAAATACCATAAAGTGCAAAGCAAAGCTCAATGGCAGTGCTGCTGAATGAACTGAACCTATTTAGACTTCATGTTAAGGCCAAAGGGATCCAAATAAATTATATTTAATCTAAGAAAGTCATATTCAATTTTGAAACTAAACTAACCTCATATTTTAGTTGGATAAAACTAAACAAACAAGATTAATATAAGTTCAAATATATCTTATTATTAATAAAATATGTACTTATTTATTTTCGAATAATCCCAAAACATGCTGGGTGTAAGAGACAGCGTCCCACAAACGAATAGGGGTTGCTCAGTCAACGACCCTGAACAACTTTCACCACGGGTTTTTTTCTGAAAGTGAAAAAATGGCTTTTCCATACAAATTGACTGATCAAGGTGGACATTTTGAATCAGAAAGTCAAAAAACAATTACACTTCCGGACAGAATTTCCTGATAATTGTTTATCAGTGTCTGATAAACATTTGACTGAGCTACCTGTTTGTGGGACGCTGTCCCTTACACCTGGTATAGCTGTCTTACCCAATTGACTTTTATTACATTCTTTATTTTGTTATTTATGAAATATGTTTGAAAATAATATGGCTCATATTGGGTAAATAAATTGAATTGATTGTGAGATCCAAATACGGGATAAAAGCTTTTATGAATATTCTGCAAGTTCATATACCATTTTATGAATATAATACCGTAATTTGTTATGCATTGGTTTTCAATTTGCCTGAGAACATTCACAATCAAGTATTTTTTTTAAAGCTTTTATTTAATTTGCTACGTATATTTCTTCCATGCTGGGAGCGAAAGAAAAACATAGAATGTGCCAGCTGCATTTCCTCCCGGGCATGCTGTAAAAACCAACTAAGGGATCCGAGGGTTTCAGTATATTGTAATTTAGGCGATGGTCTGACAACCTGTCACTACCGCAATATATCTCAAATCTATCATAATTAATAACACTCAAATTTTTTTCAGACGTGGCGGAATGGCCTTTGTGAAGGTCGTTTATGCTCTACCTACCCCATTAGGGATAAAGGCGTGATTTTATGTGTGCTACATATGTATGGGTGGAATCTTGAAACAAAATTTTGAAGCACTTATCTTCAACCGATTGTAATTAAATTTTGCATCCGTACTAATATTATAAATGCGAAAGTAACTCTGTCTGTCTGTTTGTTTGTTGCTCTTTCACGCTTAAACGGCTTAACGGATTTTGATGAAATTTGGTATGGTGATAGATGGTAACCTAGAGACGGACATAGGCTATATATAATCACGTCACTCTACTTAGGGGGTAGGTAGTAGGCAGGGAACTAAATTTAGTAAATGATTTCTTTCACGCCTAAACGACTGAACGGATTATAATGAAATTTGGTTTGTTGATAGATGGTAATCTAGAGACTGACATAGGCTATATATAATCACACCACCATACTTAGGGGGTAGGTAGCAGGCAGGTAACTATATTTAGTTAGTGATTTTTAATTGTTTTTGTTGGGATTAATTTTATTGAACTATGTGTTACATAGACAAAAGATAAGGACACAAATAATCACGCCACTGTGCTTAGGGGGTAGGCAGTAGGCAGGGAACTGACTTTAGTTAGTGATTTTAACCGATTTTGATGGAACTTTTTTTATTCATCTGAGTGCCACCAAGACACAAACTAAAGATTTAAATAATCACTCCACCGTACTTAAGGGGTAGGCAGTAGCAGAGAACTGAATTAAGTTAGTGTTTTTAACCGATTTCGAGGGGACTTTTTTTATTCAACTCAGTGTTACTACGACACAAACTAAAGATATAAATAATCACGCCACCGTACTTAGGGGGTAAGCAGTAGGCAGGGATCTGAATTGAGTTTGTATTTTAACCGATTTTGATAGTACTTTTTTCAGGTTTCTCAGTGCTACCTCGATTTACGATATCACTCACGCTACCTAACGTAGGGGGTAGGCAGGGAACAAAAAAATGAATGTTTGAACCGATTACGACGGAACGTTTTTTATTAAATTCTGTGTTACCTGGACTAACATAGAATACATTTTAGGCAGCCCGAACTAAGAATGCTATGAAGTGCATCACGCTATGTTGTTAAAATGTTGGCAGCAATTCAACTCATAATGTGTGTTGTAAATTAATAATCTGTGAAACTATTATGCACGTGCAATGGATCGATATAAGTTTCAGCATGGACGGGAGGAATGGGAACAGAAACGACTGGAGCGAGTCATGGACGGGAGGACTGGACAGACATGATGACTGTTTAGGGTCGGATAGGACAGGGGGAACGTGTGGTAGGTACGTGAGGAACGATGACGGGAGAAGGGGTTTGACCCTACTTTCACCGCCACAATCGTCACGTTTTCGGAACAGACCCAAAAAGACGCTGTAGATAATCATGGATGGATAAAGGGAAAAAAACTTCGCAAACGAAGTCGCGGGTAAAAGCTAGTACTTATATAAATCCGATGACAATGCAATATTATGATATCATCGAGTTGATCTCGTTATGAAGTGAACAGATAGCCATCGGGTCCCCGTAATGAAAAGTATTAAGATATCTAAAATAAGACTGACTAGATTTGTTTCCTTTAGCAGTTTCTTATTGATATGATGATGAGGGTCTAATGATGAAACCGACAGATAGCCATCGGAACTGCCTCGTCGAAGTGCTAAGTTAGCCAAGTTTGGGCTCATTAAATTTGTTGTCTTGAGCAGTTTGTAAAACCTGTCCAGCGATAGCTAAAAATTTATACATAAATTTATAGTAAATAATCTTTTTAAAAAAAATACTACGATTAATCTTGACAATGGGTTGACTAAAAAGTTAAAAACAAATACATATATGTAAAAATAACTTTTTGAAAAAAGCTTTTATTTTAAATGCGCTAAGAAGGATAAAATAAAATTTTCCGTTCAAACTTTAATATCTATTTAAAACGTCACATTACACCATTTTCATAATTTACAAGCCTGTCGCGAGATTTACGTGGGACACTCAGAAAGTTTTGCGACACTAAAAAAAAATGTTCTACAGGTACATAAATTTTAGTAAATCTTTTTAAAGTACTCTCCACCAGCCTCTATACAAAGATTCATGCGTCTGAACCAGTTTTCAAAACACTTTTTCCAGTCCGCCGTAGACACCTCGTTTACAGCCTGCTCGATCGCAGCCAGCGCATCTTCCGGCGACGAAAATTGTATCCCCTTGAGCTGATTTTTTTATTTTTGGAAATAAAAAGAAGTCACACGGTGCTAGATCAGGGCTGTAAGGAGGGTGACCCAGGAGTTTGACTGGTGTGCTGTCCAGGAAGTCCCTCGTTTTGAGCGCGGTGTGTGCAGGCGCATTGTCGTGGTGGAGCAGTAGTCCGCGGAGCCCTGTGTTTGGTCGCTTGTTGCTCACAACAGAAAAAACTTCTGGTAAACATTTGGTAGTATACCAATCGGCGTTAATGCTTCTTTGATCTCGTAAGGGAATTGAGGCCAAGTGGCCAGTCAAATTAAAAAAGCTGGCGATCAAAATCTTCCCCCCGCTTCGAGATCGCTTCACTTTGGTAGGCGTTGGTTCATTTTGAAACACCCAAACTGTCGACTGGTGCTTGGTTTCTGGATCGTATTGATAAATCCAGGACTCATCACCTGTTACGATGTCGTAAACACGCCGAGACGAGCCTGCTTCAAATTTGTTCAGCATATCACGGCACCATTCCACCCGGGCCTGCTTCTGAGCGTCTGTGAGGTAGTGCGGCACCCAGCGCGATACTATCCTCCTCACGCGAAGATGCCCTTGTAGAATCTCGTGAACGCTTCCCGATCCAATCTTTAATATGTGCTGAATCTCCTGATATGTAATTCGCCTATTATCAAGGATTAAATTTTTCACTGCTAGCACGTTTTCTTCCGTAATAGCCGTCAAAGGGCGACCGCTTCTTTCTTCATCCCCCAAGGTTGGTCGACCGCGCCTAAATTCGTTATACCAACGATACACGGTTGCCTTTGATGGGCTTTCATCCATAAATGCCATTTGAAGTCTATCGAACGATTCATCCGGTTTCAGGCGACACTTGAAATCGTAAAAAATCATAGCTTTAAAATGTTCCCGGCGCAGATACATTTTTCAGTAAGACACGATACTTTGAATTGGCTCGCAAAAAATGTGGAGGGAAATTTTGAAAATGGAACATACATATTTTTACTTACAAGTAATCATATTTTCAAAAAAGATTCTAACCGGCCAGTCTGCCATATATAAAAACTATTTATCGCAATACTTTCTGAGTGGCCTGGTATCTGTAAGTTATACAAAAAAATTAAATGACTTAAAAATTAATCATAAATAAGTTGTATTACTTTTATATTATGAAAATTGTGTAATGTGACTTTATAAATTGATTATAAAAGTTTGAAAGAAATATTTTATTTCATCCTTTTTAGCGCATTTAAAATAAAAGCTTGTTCTAAAAAGTTTTTTTTACATACAATTTTTATTACTGTAAATATTTTTCTCAGTTTACTTTAGTTAACTAAAGGTACAGAGCATTTTTAAACTCTTATTGAAGTACCAGTAGGTTATTTCTTTCTTAACTTTAAATTTAGGCCAATCTAGCCTCTGCAACTGTAAATTTGATGGTAATTCGATGTATACTATGCCATACGATTAAATAATAAATGATTAAAAACACTGTATTGATAATATTTTATTTCTTATACATAAGTGGCCGTATAACAATAAATTAACTCTACTACCTTGTAGTATGTAACTATTCAGAAATTTTAGATATCTTTAGACTTTCTATCATGAAAAGGAGAAGTCAAATAAACTTCACAAAGGTTGTTTATCTTCAGAGCGTCTAAATGTTCATCATCCAGTAGTTGATTTAGTATATTGGACACTGTGCGATCTTCTGGTGCACAGGCTATATCAGATTTTATATTATAAACTTTTACAGGTGTTGTGGTATATTTCGACAAATTATAATCATTAGGCAGGTGTACAGCGTCAGGATGTGATACTCCTTTCAAAAGTACTAGTTCTGATTCAAGCTTATAATTAGGTGAATATTCCTTAGCCAATTTTATTCTTCGTTGAGCAATTTCGAGCACATCTTGTAAATACTGAAAAGTATTTGATACATGTTTGTTAAGTTTAAGTTTTTTTACAAACAAATCAACTTTTTCTGACCAATCACTTATGGCTCCTATTTCTTGTTTAAGTGTCTCGTCTCTTTGTCCGCAAATGAGAAAATAAAGTTGTTCTATCAAAACAATTTGTAGTTGCTCTTCTGTAAGTTTTCCTAAATATGCATCTAATTGTACTTTCAGGGCGTCAGGGCTGCTATCCAAGCAGTAAACTACACCAACTAGACCTGAAATCGTTTTTTTTATATATTAGGTATTATGCATGAGAAACAATATTAAAACCGAAAAGTAACCATAATGAAGTAAATATTATGTGTCTTACCATCTTTCTCAAGTAAAGCTGCTATTTCCAAAGCAATGTTCACTCCAAAAGAGTAACCCAGAATATAAAATTTGGACTTCATCTTGAATCTTTTCTTGATTACCTGTATGAACAGAAATTTTGTAATGTTTCAGTCAGCTGCATGTTTTAATTTTTGTTTTGATTTTTATAATAAATAACAATTGATATTGCAAGAAGCGTAAAATCTAGGCTCGTATTTATAAAGCTATCTCAACATCGAGAGCAATATTAATTGAGGATTTGACAAGTCATTATGTACTGACGTGACATTTCTGATACGAACTCAAAGTAGCTGTCAGTCTCAAGTACAGATTATAAACACGGGCCCTAGACTCTGTACTGAGATGATTATACTTGGAATGTTATTTTAGATATAACATTGTGATTTAAACAACAAATACAGGCACAACACATACATGCACAACACAAACACACGCCGCAAGTACATTCACAACACGCACACGCACAACACAACATTCATACACAAACACAACCGTACACAAATGTAAGCTTAATTTGTAAATTCTAGTTTTAGTTTCTACGTTTTATTATATCCTGGAAGAAGATATATCCGGTGCCTCCTAGCACAAGTTTTTTTAAACTTAAAAGGAGGCTCCGGCCACTGTAAATCTATGTTTAGACTTAGCTAAAACAAATAAATTATTTTGTATTTTTTGATTTACAACGTATTTAATGTTGCTATAAATATAAATAAATGAAATTGAATTTGATCCTGATTTTACCTTGGTAAGTGCAAGTGCTATTTTACGTATATCGTTTTCTGCATCTAATCCATGTTGGAGCGCTATGCTGTTTATTTTTAATTTCTCACACAGTGTTTGAAATACGTGGAAGTGTCCTTCAAATCCAGGGATTAACATGAGGTAAGTCCCGTTGGCATCTAAATTGATTTCCTCCTAAAATTAATAAATTTTAATAATATTAGAATTCATTTTTTTTATTATTATTTCTACCGATAGAAATAGGGAGATGGATGATTCACGTCTGATTTTTTTAGTTCTACCTTTTTCTTTTCAGATTACTTATAAATAATTATTACTTAGGTAAGTTTTATTTTACCTCCGTCGAACTTTGGAGAATGGACGGCATTGGTACTATGATATCCTCGGCATCAACTTCATTCTTTTCAAAGATGTTATAAAAAGCTCTTAAACCACTATCAAATTTGGTACGCTGTTTAGATTTTTTACGGTTCAAGTTTTTCAAACTGAAATAAAAGAAGGATTGGAATTATATCGAGAAAGAATGATATTAACAAAAACATATTTCCATTTTCTATTCTTATTACCTGTCAATGGTTAATTTCGGAATGTGATCAAAAGATAAATGAAAATTGTGGTATTTTTGAATAAGGTTTATAAGTTCTTCAATATTTGTAATTGTTAAATTCAATTCTGCCATGGTTAAATGACTATCAAAATCATGTATGTTTCTTACACCTGAAATAGGATATTTTTAAAATGATCGGTATTATTAGCGACGATACTGGTCCACAGCTGTCCCCAGAATGCGCATTTTGTCTTTTTCTGCATTTCAAGAAGTATAGGCGCTGCGCTAAGTGAAAATTTGTTAATAAATCATGTTATACGCAAACTTACAAAAAGAAACACCCATTATTACTACCCATTATTATTTCCATTCGGATATGTAATAATTAATGATCTTGATTTAGCCATGATATTTACGCAGTAATAGACGAACAATCTATTTATTTATAAAAAAATCTACGCCCAAAGCCAAAATTTGAAGAATAATGGTAAAATATACAATTTAAATTATTGCTAAAAATAGTAGTGAACAGGTCATCCAAAAAACACTTTTTTTCTTCTTTACCTCTCGCCTTAATTACTTTTTCTGAGTTGATTAAGAAACGAAACATATACAGATGGCAAAGTATCTTAAAAATATCCATTCATTCATAGCCCAATAAGGGTTGCTTTGACAGGTTTTGCGATAGTTACATTAATTAATATAAAATAACTGCGGTTTTGACTTACCAATTAGAGCAGCAACTTTAGAGAGAAATTCTAAATCGTTGACTTCTCTAACGTTAAATGTGTTAATATAATTATATTTCTGTTTCAGGCATGATTCCAAAACGCTTAAAACCGATTCCATTGACATATGGTGTACTTCTGAATTTAAGTCTTGATCCGCCTATAGATTAAAATTTATTATCATAAATACGTATACCAAAAGTAAATCTTTCTGAAGAAGTTAATTTAGGTTGAATTATATAATTTCACCTAATTAAAAAATATATATGTTAATGAATTTATAATATACCGCTGTCACTAATTCAGTGCAGAACAAAAGTGCTGGAAGTCCACTGCCTTTCCTTTTTCTCACAATCTCCTCAAGTGTAGATGGGAGGTTTTTTCGATACAATGTAATTATAACGAAATGTCTGCAAATGATTAAGAAAGATAAAGTAAATAAATAATTCTGCTCAACCTCTGCGTAATAATTTACAAAGATACAAGATAAATCTTTTTTTACTATCGGTTTTTTGTGATGATAAGAATGTATTGAATATTAATATATTAACATTATAAGTACTAATTTCAATATTATACTTGCTTTATTTTTGGGCAATTCTCTTCTGATACAGAATCTAGATTTGATACAACGGAAGTAATTTCTGAATAATATTCGTCGAGAGTTATTATTTCATTGTTTTCATTATTCAGTTTTGAATCCGCATTCACAACAAAAATTCCACGTACGTCATTTTTATTTAAATTATCAAAGAATTTTATGCAATTTGTTTTTAACTGCAAATTATTTGTGGTAATTTTTACTTCTACTTCTTGTTTTTGCCATTGCCTGTAAATAAAAACAATGTTTAAAATAATCAAATTTTTTTTGTCAAACAATGTCTGAAAAAAAGAAAAACACATAAAAGAAATGTCCTTGTAATTTTACTTACCACAACTTTGACTTCACATATCCCGCAGTACATGATTTCTGTAGAAAATTTATGACTAAATTTCTAGCTCCATGTTTTACTAACCGATTTCCTAACTCAATTGCAATATCACTGGAATCACTAACAATTACGTATGTTGCTGCTTCTGAATGTTTTAATCTGTAATAAAATATTTTACTGAACTTACTGTCAAAATAAAGTGACAGACTATGGTTTAAAATGTATACCGTGATTTACAACTTGATTATGAATTCAAATTTAAAGACACTGACTAGAGCTAGCTTATAATATGAAAGGAAGAAAATAATCAATTCATATTAAATATAAAATGAAATAAAAATAGCATTGTGAGTGCTAAATATTCTTAAAATAGAGCTAGCTTAGTGAAAATTAACCCTTTATGTTCCTACCGTGGTGTGGTGGTCAAAGCGTGATTCAAAGTGTCAAATTCTTTAATATTTATCAGCACACTCCCAATGTGCTTGTATGAGGATACCATTCTGAAAGCTCTTGGTACTTTATCGATACTGTACATCACATGGGTAATTGGGTTCACGGCACCTGTCACTATACCGTCGCTTATTAGAGATTGAAGTAGCTAAGCCAGACACACAAATAAATATTATTATTATATTATTTTGCAAAGTATTTTAAATGAATAAATATTTTGCAAATTTTTGTGACAGCAGGTCACAGTTCAACTCGAAAACTTCTTATACAGTTTTTACATCTTCTTTAATATGTGTTTTATGCATTTAAAATGCTATTTTATTTCTATGAAAAACAACAAATCAAACATTTCAACGCTCAAGCACAGTTCGGACACTCCTAACTACCAAGCCATTTTGGTCACACATCGACAGACGGCATGTTGCACTAGGCTTGCGTTTGTGTGCGTGTTATAAGGGTTGACAAATTTTGTTCCACTCATAATCATCACTTGATTAATCTGGTACCTTAACTACGTAATGGATTGTTAAGCACTTACCTAATGAACATTATGTTGCGAAGATATTGTTCGATAATAGTCACGAACGAATACATATATTTTGCTTCTTTTTAATGGTCCAAAAGTCACAAAAAAAACTTTAAAAATCCAATATATTGAAATTTAATTAGCGAATACTTGTGCAATACTCGCAGCGCACAGGTCAAACCGTCAAAACAATCAAAAAATTCAGATTTTTGTAAAGTAGGTACTTCTAACATAGATTTTTTGAAGCAAGTAATCGATTAATAATCAGTAGTTTATATAAAACAATTCAAACATATGTTTTTTTTTTTAATGAAACAAGTATAACTGTGGTGTGTGTTACCTACAAATCTATCCTAAATAACCCTCAAAACTATGTCAGACGTGGCGGAACGTCCTTTATTTGGGTCGTTTACGCTCTGCCTACACCTTAAGGGATAAAGGCGTGTTTATATGTTTATGTATATGTTTGTATTTATGTATTCCCTATTGCCGCTTTTACAAAGTCACTGCGTACGTTTGGACTGTGAGCGGCAGGAACATGCACGAATTAATTAAACGGCTGCGTATTTTTTTCTCGACCATTGTTTGAAACAATAATCTATCATTCTGAGTAATAATAAACTGATTACAATTATATAGTTATACTTAGGTTATAAGGTGTCAACTTTTTACAAGAAACCACAAAACAAGAAGCACTTCGTAATTTCATATTCACGTGGAATCGTAGAGTTAAAAAAGGATACATAAGCAACACCTAATTTCACTGATCACAAAAATATCTCAATTATAATGTCCATTGTCCTTACTACACAAAATTCCAAAGTTTGTTACCCCTAACCAACGTTTTAAAGTAGTTCACTGTAACTTAAGAGTTAGAATAGGTTAGGTTGCATATTTTGTTTGAAGTTACTTACCGTCTCTCATTACATGGGAATCTAAAGAAGACTTTCGTACACGGAAAACACGTGCGCGCGGCATGCCTGCTAAGCGTACCCACAATGTCATCCACCATCCGGCGCGGAGTGTGACGTATATCACTGGGGAGTGGAGGTGAGTGGCCATTCTGTATGTAGTACTATTATATATTCTGTGGCTCAGGGCAAGATCCGCGGTAGCATAAAGGCATTAAAAGCTAATGCGTTGGAACCGTATTCCAAATGTCGCAAGTTGGAATCCTGTCTGTTGAAATTTTTGATTTGTTGTTTCTCCTATTTTGAAGATTTTATATTAAATATTTACCTTTCTTTCTTTTATATTGTCAGGTCTAAAAATGGACGATAGCATAACAGACATGTATGTTTTGCATCCAAATACAAACTCTGAACCAAACTCTTTGTTATTTTTCTTGTCGTGTATGGCAATATCCATAAAAGTCCCACCAAAATTGACACATTTCATGGCCCACTATAACAAATAATTAAAAAAATATATTAAAAAAGGTTTAAGTTACTACTTTATTTATTCAATTAAACCATCATTTTAAATTTAGGGTTAGAATAACCGCTGATAGACCTAATTCAGGCATGACTATAGATTATATACTAGTATATTAAAAATGAAAATTATACTTACTTCACGCAATTGTCCAATATTTGAACTGATAACTAAATTACTAAACTTGTTATTGGTTATTAAATCAACGTAGAAACCCTCATCATTAGAGCAGCTTACGTTATTTTCTGTAATTAAAATCAAAGCTCATAACCGTTGTTTGTATCCAAACTATTCAATATTAAAAAGCTTTTGTATGAGATTTTTACGAACAAATATTAGAGCATATCAAATATCTTTTATTCAAATCAAACATTTGACATAATTTTTCTTACTATAATTATGGTTATAATGTAAACTACATTTATCAAAATCAGTCCTATTGTTTTATGCAATTTTGTAATCCTTAACTAAAAATAACAGTTAATTGCTAAAAGGTATGAAAATTAAAAAAAAGCTTTTGATAAATAGTACCGTTTAAAGTAGGGAAGAGTTTCAGCAATATTTTTTTCTTTCGTGCATCATCTACGCAAGTGTAAATTGTACATCGGTTTGATAAGCATATTGAAATAACTGCATGTCCGAGTCCATCTGATCCATTAGTAATGAGGATAGATTGGCCTGGATGAAGGTTTCCTCTTACTACCTGAAATATTAAAATTATAAAAACAGCTTAGTGATTAAATCAGTATACGGGGTGTAAGGGATATCCTTCCGTAAACTGTTAGGGGTTGCTCAAAACAACTATGACCAGGTTTTTTTTTTCAGAAAGTCATAAAAAAAGCTTTCCTAACAAATTGTCTGATCGAGGTGGTAATTTCGTATGCGGACGACAATATTATTTTTCAGCTCCTGAATGAATTTCCTGGTGAACGTTGTTCAGTTTTGTTGACTGAGCAACCCTTATCAGTTTGTGGGACGATGTCCCTTACACCCGGTATAGTCGTGAAAGTCTGAGCAATAAGACTCCGATTAAAGTTTACTCGCATGACAAAAGCCAGATAAATTATCCAAGATTTTATTTTAATCAAATGGAAGACGACAGCCTCTTTTAAAAGTAAGCTACCACTAGGTTGAAAATCAATCAATGTTTCTTATTCTTACCAAACAGTAATAAGCATAAACGTAGTGCAAAGGAACTGTCGCAGCTTCTTTTAAAGACCAGTAACTTGGTACTGGCCACAACAAGTCTTCATTTGATTCAACTGTGCTTGCCAGTGCTCCAGTTTCTACAAGTCCCATCACTCGCCCCCCGCTATATATAAAAAAACTATAATATTAAAAATTTACATGTTTAATCAAAATTATTATCTTGAAAAATCTTGCTTACCTATTAGTTATACCGCTGAAATACATCCCAAAACCTTCATTTTCATATTCATAGGAACCTAATATTTTCTCAATATCTCTCGTGGATACACCAGAAAAGTAAACTTGCACGGTATTATCAGTTTGTGGTTTTACATCAACCTCGACTAGTTTTAAACTTTCGATATCATGAGCTTTTGTATTCAAAATAGTAAAACTAGTTAGTGCATAGTCCGAGTTTCGACCGTTACCATTATGACCATTACCATTAGTTTGAATATTAGGTTGATGTTCTCCAAACTTCTTTACTTCCACGACATCAGGCATTAATTTAAAAGATTTTCTGTTCTCCAATATTATATCTCTTATTTCAACTCCACCGCATCTATGATAAAACGTATTATGTAAAACTGGCCAATGGTATATAGGTAATATTACTACATAAAATAACTGTCTAAATATCAGATCTATGATAAAAGCTATATAAAAGTAAACAGGATATTTATGATTCCAATAAGAAAAGCAGCTATTAAAGGCGAAATAGTACAGTTGTTTTACAATCCTAGAAATTTTGTGCATTATAGCCATAATGTTAGACTTACTGTGTAACTCCACAATTTCTTTCCAGTTTTGCGGTCATGGTGTTACCTTCCATATGAGAGATTTGTTTCGTATGGTACGCAGTGTCAATTTTCAAATATCGAATGAACTTTGGAACAGTGCCAAATTTACTGTTTCCAGCGAGCATATTCAATTGCATTAGTCCATCCAAGAAAGTAATCCAGTTGCCTGTCCAATTGATTTGAGCTGAATTCCATTTGGTCGACGAAGAAGAAATCGGTTTGAATTCATTCCTGAAAATGACATAAAATATTGTCATTTATCTACGATGTGTAAGGGACAACGCCCTGCAAACTGATTGGCGTTGCTCAGTTAATGAAACTGAACAACTACCAACAGGATTCTTTTCAGGAAGTGAAAAATAAATTGATTTTTCATACAAATTGTCTGATCGAGTTGTTCATTTTGTATGGGTAGGTATTTTTTTTTATCTCCTGAACGAATTTACTAATAATGTTCTGAAAAGGTTCTATTCCCAGGGGGGGACAAAGTTGATATTTGTTAATTTATAACTTTGTGAGGTTTTCCCCGGTTTGGTTAGGACATTACAGGTTGAATCACCTGATTTTTCGAAAAGTTTAAGGATTCCGTGCTTCGGAGGGCACGATAAGCCGTCGGTCTCGGTCGCTATCTTTGATAGTGGCCGTTACTCAAACCATGTCAGAGGCCTAATAGCTGTGCTACTACGCGGTTTGAAAACTCTGATACCAGGGTTTATCGGGTTGTTCGACTCGAGAATCCACTCGCTAAGAAGAAGAAGCTACCATCTTAGATTATTTTGATTAAGACATAATTGTATTTTACAGATTTTATTAACTGCCTCCGTAGTCAAGTGGCTAGTGCCATGGACTCCTGATCCGAAGGTCCTGGGTTTAATTCCCATGGGTGAAAACACAAAGTTGATATTTGAGAATTTATCACTTTGTGAAATTTTCCCTAGTTTGGTTAGGACATTGCAGGCTGAATCACCTGATTGTCCGAAAAGAAAAAGATTTCGTGCTTCGGAGGGCACGTTAAGCCGTTGGTTCCGGTCGCTGTCTTTGATAGTTGTGCTACTAGACGGTTTAAAAACTCTGACACCAGGGTTCATCGGGAGAAGAAGAACAGATTTCATAATATAAATTTTACTTACTCGTAAAAGTGACCTTTTGAACGCATGATACCATAAATATCATCGCTTGTCATTACAATAAAATCTTGTTTGTCAGTTATTGGTTGGTCATCTAATGGTATAAATTTAGGCTTGGTATCTTCAAAAATGTACCCATTTGCGAATAAAAAATCGTCACACATCACCTGAAAAAAATAAATATTCACAATGCGATATTAATAGCACAACATTATCAAAACAACATTTTCAATGTTAAATATTTATTTAATTACTTACTTCAAAATAATTATTCCCTTTGTTGATAGAAAATATATACTGCACTGTTTCATCAGGAGTAACAGTTACATCACCATAAAAAGTAACGTCCCGGAATATAACAGGAAATTTCTCATAATTCACTTCGTTATACATAGCCATGGTTTCCCAAAGTATAAATAATATAGCTGATTCGGGAAATACTACATTACCTAGAGAATAAAGTTTTGGTAAGATAAAGTACTGCTTAAATATAATGTTTTCACATAATGAGCTCGATTCTAGATTTGCCGGCTTAAATTAAAATATATTTGTCACTTTCAGACTAAAAATATAAGAAATATACAGGAGATATATTCTCCCCGGTAAAAGATAATCTCTCCGGTTCTTGATTTATAGTCGGTGGTTTTATGCGTTATCCGCCGTCTTCTGATATGGCGGATAAAATTGTTAGAAATACTGGGAAAACGTGCAAAAGCGCGTCAAAATCTAGCAGACAAAGTATAAAATCATAGAGTATAAATCGCCTGTCTTTTTTCAATTTTATTATTTTGAAAGTGACAGCTATCTAATAATATAATCTATATTTATATATATATATGTATAATCTATATCCATATTTATATATAATCAATATCCTAATTTTAGTTTTAGCTGGTGGAATCTAGAATCGATCCCACTGCTGATATTATTTCTCGGTGACAGGGCTTCCAAAACATTTGTAAGGTTAAAATAAGATTTTAACTTAGTAATGGCACTATTACCATAAATGCAGGATGGAATAGTTAAGAAAAACTTATTAAAATCTATCACAGCACTTTTTCAGGCACAAACAAAATATTTGCTTCCATGCTGGACTGGGAGCGAGAGAAAAACATAGAATGTGCCAGCTGCATTTCCTCCCGGGCATGCTGTAAGAACCAGCTAAGGGATCTGAGGGTTTCAGTATATTGCAATTTAGGCGATGGGCTGACAACCTGTCACTACAGCGATATACTTACAAATCCATCTGGAATAACCCTCAAAACTATGTCAGACGTGGCGGAACGACCTTTGTTTAGGTCGTTTACGCTCTGCCTACCCCATTAGGGATAAAGGCGTGATTATATGTATGTATGTATGTATGTACAAAATATTCTCTTACCATCTCTGACATGTCCAGCGATGAATTTGTAATCGCGATTCTGCAGTGACATTGCGAATCGGCGCGTGGGTGTCACTATTTTCATTTTTACACCTTCGTAGCTTGTTGTCCTTATAGAAAATATGCACACATTACATTCTAAATCAATGAATGATACTAGTAGATATTACGACATGTGTACAAAACAAGTCATTTTTGACCGAGATATTTAGCTGTCCGAGTCCGCAGGGCGAGGGCTGATATTACTCGAGGGCAAAAATGGTTTTGTGCACGAGTTATAAACTCCGCTTTTCACTTCAATTGCGGATTTAACTTTTTAAATCTTTGACTTTAAATATTAAGCTTGGGCTGGGACCTATACAGCCTATTATTAAACTATTTTGTGATAATAAATTAAATAAACTGGCGTACTTAAATATAAATTTTAATATCTATTCATGACATAAGAAACTCAAAAGGTAAAAGATATAACGTAAATATTATAAAATAACATTCTATCTATGGACTTCTTATTATGTTTGGCTTTATGGTCTAATTTGATTTGCCTTAGAAGAGATGCATTTAAGAGGTGCACAAAATAGAACTTTTAGAGCATGAGAAGAGAAAAAAAACTGTTTGGTAAAAGATACTTTACCAGTCGTCCTCATGATACCATTCAACGAGAGGCGAAAGAAGGGGAGTCTCCGTTGAAACGGGAAATACAATTTCAGGGTACAACATCCCTACTTTTGGGCTGAAACCTTCCTGATAGAGTCTGAAAAACAGGTACATTTTTTTGGCTGTTTGTTATAAAAGTAGGAAATACAATAATTTTATACTACTTACTTTCCAATGCCATCAAGTAAAAATTTAACAGGATCAGGATGAAAACGTCTTGTTAGTGGTATATAAGTACACTTTGGGTGCGATTTCTTTAAAATAGATTGGAAAAGGCAATGCGGAGCTATTTCAATAATCACTGCATTATGTGGTATATGCCTTGCTGCTTCTTCAAAATACACTGAGCTCTGTGACACAGAATATTAAAATTATTTTATCCGTAATTGTCCTTAATATTGAAACCATTTTCATTTCTCTAATTCACATTAACATAATACTCTAGCTCTCCATTGAGTATTAGTAGACTCAAAAATACTTACCAAGAAGTTATTTGTATGGTATTCGGATGATGAACATTTGGCAATAGGATCATCCCATTTTTCTTCCGGAAAAGATGTGCATACCCATTTCTCACTTCTAGGAACAGTTTTTATATTGATATTTCGCAAGGTACTTAAAAGTGCAGTGCCTTAAAGAAACCATGACGTAAATATAAATGCTATTTCATTTAAATTTATAATTATGGTAATGATGGTGACAAATTGGCGTACTTACTTGCTTGCGCTACATATCGAGAATGGTAAGCAATATTGCCGCAAGGGACTTCTTTTGCAAAAATTCCCTTTGCTGTCAACTCTCCTATGAATTTTGTCATGTCTTCCGCTGGTCCTGACAACGTACAAGATTGTGGACTGTTGTGACAGGCAATCACAATTTCCGGTGGGCAGAGAGATAACATCTACAATAAACATGACAAAGATAAATCGCCAGAACTAGCAGAACTAACAAGAAAAAATATAAAAGTAAGACAATGATGATGATAACAAAAATCAAGATTGAAAACTTACTTGTTGGTATCCAAGACCAACAGCAGCCATAGATCCCCTTATAAATTCAGTCTCTATTGATATTAAGCCCCTAGTGTACGCAGCCAATATCATATCTTCAGCTGAGAAACAACCATCAGCGTAAGCACATCCCATCTCACCAAGACTGTGACCTGCATAAAATAAAATATATTTTTTTATCAACGTGTGAATTGTTTTCAATATTATTATAAAAAATATTCAACTTTGACTGATAAAAATGATAAAATAATCTTTAAATAAAGACCATACACATAGTATATTTAAAACTTTTTTTAGTCTTAATTTAAGAGAATCAGATGATGACTGAATGATATGGGATAAAATGTGCACTTCACAGTGCTATGCCTTGCAATCCATTACGTTGTTTCTTATGGCTAAGAAAAAAATACTGCAACATTCACCAATTATTTTATCAGGGACGATTCCCATTTGTTTCAATACATCACTCAATCCGATTTGTACAGCAGCTATACCGACGAAACAATTCAAAATAAGGTCAAAGATTGTGTCCTCAGGGTCAGTCAAGATGCGAACAATATCCACACCTTTCGGTTCAAGAGCTTTACGGCACCTAAATAATGATCATAATAAGATTATTTTTTAAAGCATAATATAAAAGTGTATTGCAATTTATGCTCTGCCTACCTCATGAGAGATAAAAGCCTGATTATTTGTATGTATTAAATAATCAAAAATATAAAGTTCAAATCCCTCACTTATACCCCATAAAGGCGTGATTATATGTATGTATGCATAATATAAAATAGAAGAATGTAGCTTACGTTTCTATAGCAGAAGCAAATATGGGAATACGAAGAAGCTGCGTTCCCATGCCAGCCCATTGGGACCCCATGCCACTATACATGAACCACAGTGGTCGCTCCAGTCCTTGGTTTATGTCAGAGGATTCCGATAAGGAAATTGTTTTATTTTCACTGTCTGTATCTGAGAGTAAAATTGTTTCTTTAAAGGCATCTGCTTATTATTTAGGAAGCGGACTGCGCTGCTCAACTCAGTATTAGAACTCTTGGGGCCGTATTTATAATCAGCTCTCATGAGTGACAGTCAATTTGAGTTTGTATCAAAAATATAAATTCAGTACAAAGTGACCTGTCAAATCTATACTTAATATTGAGATCGCTTTATATATACGAGCCTTAATCTTCTGAATCTTGTAAACTTGGTATTTATGTAATATTTTTAACATTTTTGGACTTACCAAGTATAGTGTAGCCTCGACATGTATGGCCAGATGTTTCAACTTGATAAATATTATGCATCAATCCTACGAGCTCCGGATCTAATGGTTGACTTTTCAAATATTTGAATATTTTGTTCATGCCTTTTTCTTCTCTTGTAGAAATCAGCACAATACGAGGAATATCACACTGGTATCTATTTTGATCCTAAAAGCATAGAAATTTAGGGGTAGTAAAAGGGTAGGTAAATTTAGGGGCATAGATATTTGGCGATATTTAATAATTTTTACTATTCAGTGAACATAAATTTTACCTTTGGTTTAAAGTGCCCCTTTAGTAATGCGTGACAGTTAATACCAGTTTGAGAGAAATTATTAATCGCCGTGTATTCTTTTTTAAATGGTGTGTTCTTGAGTAAAACTTTGACTGTCCCATCTTTTATAACCGATATATCGATTGGATCTTTGTAGTGCAGGTTTGCAGGTAATTCGCCTTTATGATATGCAAGACATAACTGAAAATATACAACTTGATTTAAAACCACATCTTCTATGTGAGGTACACGTAGTGTCGAACATACTGAAAACGCTTCTCCGCGCGTAGGAGCGGGATCTGCTAGCTCGCGCGCGAAAGCGTGTTTTCCATACAAAAACAAAGATCACACAATGCGAAACACGCTTCCGCGCGGATTAGCAGATGCCGCTCCAACGCGCGGAAAAGCGTTTTCAGTATGTTCGACATTGCGTGTTTTCCATACAAACCGGGCGTACGAAGTCGCGGGCACAGCTAGTGAGGAATAAGCATGAAATAACGAAAACAATTATCACCTTAATAATACCACATGCTCCTGAAACTGGTTCGGTATTGCCTATGTTTGATTTGAGACACCCAACCATCACAGGTTTTTCATTAGCGAAGACTATACCAATAGCTCCAAGTTCGTTAGCATCTGCTTCAGGAAATGCTGTGAGAATATAATATTTTAATTAATATGAGTAACTCTATCATACATACATTAATGTAATCACGCCTTTATCTTTAATGGGGTAGACAGATCGTAAATGACGTAAACAAAGGTCGTTGCGCTACGTCTGACAAAGTTTTGAGGGTTATTTAAGATAGATTTGTAGGTATAATTAACTTAGTAGGTAGGTTACTCTATCAAGCGCATAAAATTCAGCAACTAATTCAACTCCATTATTATTACCTGCTCCATGAGCTTCTACGTATTCCACTTTACTAGGAGAAACTTTTGCAGCTGAATAAAAGTTATCAAGAAACTTGCAAATATCTTCTGGTTTTCGAGATTCAAGAAATGCTGCATCAGGTTTTAAACCATATTCAACATCAGCAAATTTTACTTCTGCATATATTCTGAAGTAAACGAGGAAAGTTTGATCAGATTTAACAACTATAAAATGTTTAACAACTTCTACAAAAATTGCATGTAGCTTTGCTTACCTTTTGGCATCTTTGGCTTTTTGTAAAAACAGAACGCTAATAGCTTCAGATCTAACGTAACCATCGCCATTTTTGTCAAAGCATTTTGTTTTTCCATCCAGGCACAAAATACCAAGCCTGTAACACACAAAAAATGTATATCTCAACAAATGTATACAATATATTTGTTATCTAAATAAATAAATATGTTGAAAGCAAGTAATATAATTAATTATATTTTTTTATTTTGCTTACCTTCGCAACGCAAGAAAAGTATTGGAATGGATACAAAGTTCACTACCACCAATCACAGCTGCATCACAGATTCCACTCTTGATTGAATTGTAGGCATTTGCTAAACAGAGCATAGTTCCTGAGCAGTTGGCGTCCATACAATAGGACTGGCCTTTACTGTCCAGCCAATAGGAGATCCGATTGGCAAACATACATTTAGCACTCCTACAAACACCGTTTTAGAAGAACATTTTTTAATTAATAATATAAACACCTACTATATTTTTCAACAGTAAATTAAACAACTAAATGAATTTTCCCTAATGGGGTAGGCAGAGCGTAAATTACCTAAACAAAAGGTTGTTCCGCCACGTGCTACAAAGTTTCGTGGGTTATTTAAGATAGATTTGTAGTTATATTGTTGTAGTGACAGGTTGTCAACCCATCGCATAAATTGCAATATACTGAAACCCTCGGATCCCTTAGCTGGTTTTTACAGCATGCCCAGGACAAAATGCAGCTGGCACATTCTATGTTTTTCTCTCGCTCTCAGTCCAGCATGGAAGATGGAAATAAAAACATTTGTTAAAAAGTACAATGAAAAGGCTTTACGTATTTTTATGTAGGCTGTGGCAGTGTTGGGAACAATGGTTTTAGAATCGAGTGAAAGCATTTTTTTTTTTCGTATTACTTTCCGTGGAGAATTCTATTTTAATACTCTAACGGAAAATTATAAGCAAAGCGTAGGTGTTCAAAAGCCTTTTACCAGCCATTACATTACATTAAATGGTCCTTTTGCTTTATATAGCTTCTAAAGGTAAATTTTTCTCACCCTGACATATAATAATCATTGATCCTTTCTACGCAATGCATAGCCATACTACTTGAATCAAGGTAGAGTGAGCCCATAAAAACTCCGATTTTTTTCCCTTTGTGAGCCAACGGGTTTATTCCTACAACCAAAATTCAATTTTAGGTAAATTGATTTTGAGCCAGACTCAAACCAAAAACAAAGCGATTGGAAAGGCCTTTGTTGGCTACAAAATGCAGCAAAAAACAGATATAGTGTGTTTACATACATACATATAATCACGACTTTATCCGTAATGGGATAGGCAGAACGTAAACGACTTAAACAAAGGTCGTTACGCCACGTCTGACAAAGTTTTTACGACTATTTAAGATAGATTTGTAGTTTATTTGTATGGTTATTTGTAGGATATTGCTGTAGTGACAGGTTGTCAGCCCATCGCCTAAATTACAATATACTGAAACACTCAGAGATCATTTAGCTGTTTTTTACAGTATGCCCCCTTAGATGGTTTTTACAGCATGCTTGGGATGAAATGCAGCTGGCAATTTCTAAGTATTTTTCTCGCTCCCAGTCCAGCATGGAAGAAATAGAATAGTGTTTTTGTTTTTATTTTTAGCTAAATACAATTTATACAAGTAAAAGACTCATAAAATGTTGTCTGTCATTTGAGGTGCTTCAGAACAGTAGTGTTTTAATAAAAAATATTTTAGGACAGGCGCCTAGCAGCAGGTTGGTATCCAAAAATGTGTATTAAATATTTTATGGAACTAAAATAATTTTTAAAAAACATGTTTATTCAATCATGTTTTCTTCCATGCTGGACTGGGAGCGAGAGAAAAACATAGAATGTGCAGGCTGCATTTCCGGGCATGCTTAATAAACCGGGTAAGGGATCCGAGAGTTTCAGTATACTCGTATGTCAATTTAGGCGATGGGCTGACAACCTGTCACTATAGCAATATACATATAAATGTATCTTAAATAACTCTCAAAACTTTGTCAGACGTGGCGCAACGACCTTTATTTAGGTCGTTTACGCTCTGCCCACCCCATTAGGGAGAAAGGCGTGATTATATGTATGTTTATTTAATTACCTGAGTCGTACATAGCACAGTAGGCTTGTTCCATTAGCATCCTACACATAGGTTCCATAGAAATGACTTGATTGTAGTGCACCCTGAAGAACTGAGCATCGAACTTATTCACGCCAGAAACCTTGCCAGCGAACTTTGGTATTTCAGGATGATCAACGTCTACAAAATTTTCGGTTACCATGTCCACCTTAGTATAAAATATTTTTTTAAATGAATACTGTACTTGCAAGCAGTACGTATTATTGTCGGTGTATAAAAAGATAATTATAAAAAAAAAACTGTCTCCGTGGTCTAGTGGTTAGACCCATGGGCTTACGATCCGGAGGTCCTGGGTTCGATTCCAGAAAGAGTTCAAGTTGTTCAGACAAAGCTGAGAGTTCCCACAAAGTTGATATTTGACAATTTATTACTTTGTGAGGTTTTTCCCAGTTTGATTAGGACATTGCAGACTGAATCACCTGATTGTCCGAAAAGAAAAAGGATTCCGTGCTTCGGAGGGTACGTTAAGCTGTCGGTCCCGGTTGCTGTCTTTGAAAGCACGTCAGAGGCCTAATAGCTGTGCTACTAGGCGGTTTGAAAATCTCTGACACCAGGATTCATCGGGTCGTTCGACTCGAGAATTAACTCGCTAAGAAGAAGTTAACAATTTTGGTAATGAATGATAACTTTTGTTATAAATATTTTAAATAGAAAATCGCACTGATTACAAAGTAATTGAAATTAATTATAAATAATTATTGTAGTATCAACTACAAATATACATACATATAATCCCGCCTTTTTCTCTAATGGGGTAGGCAGAGCGTCAAAGACAACAAAGGTCATTCGTTCCGCCACGTCTGACAAAGTTTTGACGGTTATTTAAGATAGATTTGTAGGTATATTGATGTAGTGACATGTTGTCAGCCCATCACTAAATTACAATATAATGAAACCCTCGGATCCCTTAGCTGGTAATTACAGCATGCCCGGGAGGATATATAGCTGGTACATTCTATGTTTTTCTTTCTATGCTAGCCTGGGAGCGACTATTAACTATACGAGTGTAAAATCACTTCTTCTTCCTAGCCTTATCCCGTATCTCACGGGGTCGGCTAACTAATCTAGAGGATTGAACGGGGGTACTGGTTTTTACACAGAGCGACTGTCATCTGACCTCCGCAACCAAGAAGGGAAACCAGACCCAATCCTAGATTAGGTCAGAGTTTTCAATCCGCCAATGCTTGGGACTGGTCTCTGATATGGCTTAACGACTAATATCTACGGTATTAAACGATATTAACCGGGAGCAACGGCTTAACGTGCCTTCCGAAGCACGGAAAAAGCGCCGAATAAACGTACATATGAAATTCGAAAACCGAAAAACCCATTGGTACGTGGTGGGATTCGAACCACGACCTCCCGCTCAGAAGGCAGCGGCCCTATTCACTACACCATCGGGCTCTCTTGTATACGAGTGTATAATCACTACATAGTATAAAATAAAATCGCTTTCTCTGTCCCTATATCCCTATGCAATCTTTTAAACTACGCAACGGATTTTCATGCGGTTTCTTTTAATGAATAGTGATTCAAGAGGAAGGTTTATATGTATTATTCACGCATAATATAGAAGAGAAACACTGATGATTTCCGTGCGAAGCCGGGGCGGGTCGCTAGTATTGAATATTCGTGTTCGTGAGTATGTATATCTAGTAATAGGCTAGAGAGGATGGTAACCGTGAAGGTCAGAAGATATTTTTATATCATAATATTTATCTTATCTAATTAAGTTTCTTCCATGTTAGACTGGGAACGAGAAATAACATATGTGCCAGCTGCATTTCCTCCCGTGCACGTTTCAAAAACCAGCAAAGGGATCCGAAGGTTTCAGTATATTGCAATTTAGGCGATGGGCTGACAACCTGTCACTACATCAATATACCTACAAATCTATCTTAAATAACCCTCTAAACTTTGTCAGACGTGGCTAAACGACCTTTGTTTAGGTCGTTCACGCTCTGCCTACCCCATATTGGCTAAGGCGTGATTGTAATATTTATCTTACCCCATTGTACAGATTGTCCATAAACTCTGCAACATTATTGGAGCTCGGAAACAATCCTGCGATTCCTGTGATGACCACTTCTTCACCAGTCATTTCTTCAGACTCCATATCTGCAAGTGTTTCCTGAGAGAATGTGCCCATATTTCACTAAGGTGATTGTATTGTAATGTAAATACTGTATTCACTCGTAGTACTTTACATTATGCATATTGAAAATTTCCGAAAAAGCTTTATATGAATACACGATACAATTTAAAATTATGATTTATTATAATTTGATTTTGAACAATTGGTTCACAGATGCATTGAGTATTTTTAAAACCAAAAACCGACTGTGAAAGTTCTGTTTGAACATCTTAGAACCATCCTAGCATAAATAAATTATAATTGAAAATAGCCATAATATAAAATTATCATCGAACAGTCTCATTAAGCCGGTTGATTTTGAAATATTACAACACCAATAAAATATTAAAAGTAAAAAAGAGTTTATAGAAACAACCTTTTATTTAAATGCGTTAAAAATAATAAAATAAACTTATCCTTTAAAACTATTACTACTTATCATTATAAACATATAACGTCGCTTAACACAATCTATAAAGATACCTATAAAAGCTTGTGAATGTGAAAAAAATTATTAATACTATTATTAATAATTATATCAGTTTAATTTATTTAATTTATTTATTCAATGTACATGGACATAAATCACACGACAAGTTTTTATAAGTAGGTATCAATATTTATTGTGTAATGTCGACGTTATAAGTTGATAAGTAGTAAAAGTTTTAAAGGTTAACATTATTTTATTCATTTAAATAAAAGCCTGTTTCTACAAAGTCCTTTTAATTCATTTTCTTTATATTTTTAATTTATTTTCTTTATATTTCATATGATTATGATATGATTTAGAATGCCATCTAGACATCAATCACAATTTTCAGCTCAATCGGATGAAGACGAAAAACAAAACTCGGCCCACACTCGGCACTTTTGATGGGGGAGTTCCAATGGCTATCTGTTGAGTCATGATTATTATGATATGTAATAGAAAGGGCTCAAGATAACAAAGCCAATGACCCTACATTTGGCTACCTTAGCACTTTTCATAAGGATTTTTTAAAGGTTATCAGTCGGTTCTATCATGTGTAATAGGAAGAGCTCAAGATTACGATGCTAATAAAACCAAACCCGGCTATCTTAGCACTTTTCACGAAGGAATTCCAATGGCTTTCAGTCGGCTCCATCATGAGAACCTGATTATTATGTGTAATAATAGAAAGTGCCCAAGATTTGTGGACAAACACCGTTTCAAGGTGTTCTTAACTGGTTCGAAAGACCATGTTAAGAATCTAGTGCCCCTATGTTTGGTACCTATAGGTAAATCTAGATTTAAACTCCAATAAACTGTATAAAAATTGAGGATTATATTCAAGAACAAAGACTGCAGTTGACAAAGATAAGTTGTATGGAGATCTGTCAAAATTTACAATTCAAGGTGACCTTTTGACAACGGTCAATTTGTGTTTACAAAGAGAAAGCTAAGTCATAGAAAATAATTAATTAAATAAAGTAATAAATAAAAGCAAAATAAAATTAATTTGAGTTTATAAATGTGGTTAAGGTGTAATTAACACACCGGTACAGGTGAAACTTAATAAAATCATTTAAAAATCCTTTTGTTTTTTATGCGTGGCCGAACCAACTGTTAAAATTATGCTGATTGACTTCAATACATAACAACAATTAATCATTACAACGTGTTGCAAGATCCAAAAAACTATACAATAACGTAAGTTACAATAATATTATTATACATACCTAGGTGCCTGTTGTGTCTTTTTTCTTTTTATGTTTGTTTTTTATGTTCTATATTGTGTAAAATAAATTGTTAAAAATACTCTTGCTTTTGCGTGCGGAAGTAAAAACACAACAATTTCGAAGTTTACCATTACGATACATTTCATAACATCACCTACCGGAGTAGGCAGAGTGTCAACAGCCTAAAAGGCGCTTGAACTAGGTGTGACAAATATTTATGCTTACGTTAGAAATAAAATCGCTATCACTAAATTACAATGATTAAAAACCTGGCATTTACAGGTATACTTCAGTAGCTTCTTTGATATTCTCGTAAAAAATAGTTGCTGGAACATGAATTCCTTTTCATCGCTTCTAGCCCAACATAAAAGCCATATATTCATATAAATACCGCAGCAGATAAGATCTAAGATCTGCTGTTGACAACATGCCGATGACAAAAAGCTTCCGATTGCCCCAGATATCTATAGAATAGAGAAAGGTCGTTTATCGATGAATACTCATTTTGTATCCGAAGTCCTCACTTCCAATAATAAATAGGGCTCTATCGATACTTCAATATTGAAAAGCAGGTTTGCTACATTTTTATTCAAAGGTGTAGTAATTTAGACGATGAAAAGGAACTGCGGCTCTTTCTCTTAATTTATCGCTGAGTATTTTTTTTTCTAAGTAGTAAGTTAGCAGGCGGGCACTTTTAGCAACTGCCCCTGTTTTGTGAAAAAGTAAAATAATTTAAAAATATTTGTGTAAATATTTTATCCCACAAAGACGTCGGCATAAACACTCTTTGAGACAAATATTAAGAGAGAATTCGGTATAATTAATTTTCGCAACTCTGAATATTGTTTTGGGGTATGTAAATATTAATTAAAAATTTTAGAATCCTTTACACATAGCCTCACACTTCTGAAATTGATTTAATCTTTCGTGAGAGGATAAAGTTTAATTTAACTTCCATTTTCGTATCCAACGGTTGTGAATTAATGATCTTTATCGCGGAACCGCAGTTACGTAATCTCGAAAACGTTAAAAGTTAAAGCACCTTTGAATAAATTATTGAATATTATAGGATGACGTGAATTATTCTACTTTTTGGAGAAGAGGCAACTAATTGGGGTCTCATTTCCGGATATTAGACCAATTTCATCCAAAATATTGCATAATACGGCTAATAAGTTAAAAAGTCAAGAACATACAAATATCTAACTATTTCTTTGTGAATGGAATCATTTTCTTCCATGCTGGCGGAACGACCTTTTTGTAAGTCGTTTAGGATCTGCCTACCCTATTAGGGATAAAGACGTGATTATATGTATGTTTGCATGGAATCATTAGCTAATTTTATGCTTACCTATTTGCATTTTACAGATGCCAAACAATGTGTTCAATAAAACGTATATCAATTTACAAACTAGTAACTATTGAGTAATTTTAGGTAAATGTTTTTCAACAACATTAGGTACGTAAAGTAGAGTACAAGTATATTCCCAAAGGTATTTTAACATCCTAGTTTCAACGCTGCAAGTAAAGTTTCTAAACGTGTTAAGGTTGTTAGCGTAAAAATGTTTTCAAGTTTATATTCGGGGCACAAGATACATCTAGAGTAAACTTTAGGTGTGTCAAGGGAAAACATTATTATGCGGAACGCCCACACTACACTTCCGCTTCGTCGAGTGAGAGTGGCATTTCCTTGGGTACTGAGTCTAGGTGGTGTAGCATATTTGACCCCACGGTTTATTTGCAGTTTTGAGATTACCTTTTTTCAACGTCTTTTTACCTTTTAATTTACATTTCTTAACGATTTAAGGTTTGTTTTTTGCTGCATCATTCTTTATAACTCGTATAGATAAGATAACTACTAACCTATTTGTAAATAATTTGTAATTTGGACATAACGAATAAATTATCAGTTTCTACGATAATTTTAAATTATGATACCGCCTATTTTGCCTCCACTCCTACTAACTAATTTATTAGACTGATGTTATTAGAATACCTGTAACGTTGCTCTCGTATCTATATTAAATAATATGTATTTTCATTTATATGTAAAATATTTTTAGTGTTGAAAAAAAATGTATTAGTACCGTCGAATATAAAGTCATACCAAAAAAGCAAAGAGTTTTCGAATAACATGTACAAGACTGGCGAATCCTACAAAGCCTGCCGTGCATAATGCATACACAAAGGAAACGTCAATGTTTTTGTTGGACATCCGAACTGTTTTCCTTCCGGTGGGATGAAAACGGTTTGATTCATGATATGTAGATAAGATCAAAGATATAGGAATATTTATGGTAGTCAAATGGCAGCCAGGACCTTATTTTTTGTTTGAGATTGCACTACATAGTGTAGGCTAATATACTAATAACTATATGAATTTGACATATACCTATCATATATTTATTCAAATATTTCATGAATATAGGAATACATTTTTTAGCCTGCAATAATATAAACACACCAAGGTTTGTACCGAAATAGTAACTAATACATAGATACAAACATATAATCACGCCTTTATCCCTTATTGGGTAGGAAGAGCGTAAACGACCAAAACAAAGATCGTTCTGACAATGTTTTGAGGGTTATCTAAACAAGATTTATAGGTATAGTAACTAATAATGTCAATACATTTAATTGGTTTTCAGGTGTGTTAAAACTTCAAAGTGTAATAAGTTTTCTTTTCCTTATAAATAATTTAAATATTTCGTAACAAGGGCTCTTAAGGTTGACCCCACTCAGTCTTTTGAATGGATGGGTTTTCTGGCCTTCCTTTAGTCAGTAACCATGTCTCCCATGGGAACTGTTGAGTGACTCGTTCAGCTTTTTTACTGAAGACTGTACCAAAGCTTTTCATATGTATGTTTCTTAAAAACAATATAATATGTAGAGACTAGTTACATTAATTTAAAAATGATAAGCTTTGTTGAATTTATAATAAGTATATTAGGACACCATTTTGATGTGTAAGTTGGTCTTAAATTTAAGGTTTTGTAACATTAAAATGCTAATAGACATACATATATAAAATTACGCCTTTATCCCTTACGGGGTAGGCAGAGCGTTAAACGCCTCGTTAAAGGCGCTTTCGCACCGTCTGACAAAAATTGAGGGCAATTTTAGATTGAAATGTGTTTTGCTATAGTGACAGGTTGTCAGCCAATCGCCTAAATTACAATACACTGTAACCCCGAGTCCCTTTTACTGACTTCTACAGCATGCCCGAGAGGAAGGGCAGCTGGAATATTCTATGTTTTTCTATCTCTCCCAGTCCAGCATGGAAGAAAGGCAGAATGCTAATAGATAGTACAATTTATAAACACACTGAGGTATCTAAAAATAAATAAGTTTGTAACAGACGCACTAGACGTAACATGAACTGCACCCAATGGACCGAAAGTAAATCTTTATTTTCCACAAATTATAGCACTAAGTATTTCCATTTCAGTATATTCAATAAAAAGTTATCACCAATATGTGGAGTCCTCTTGTCCGTATTCTTGTTAACGATTAAGACCGCCAAGTATCTCTGAAAAGGCTGGTAGCTATAATAATGACGATAACATCTCTTTTGTCTGGAACCCGGAAATTTTATTGTGTTTTTCCTTATGTTCTTCAGGGTTTTATATCGCTGATAATTAACGTGTACTGCGGCATATCTTGCGGATAATTTTCTTTTACAACTTTATTATTCATACTTTTTATAGCTTAAAACATGCCTGGAATAAAAATTAATTAACGTTCTTTATAGAATATTTATAGTACTAAAAGGGTGGTAATATATAAAAGCATTGGATCTTTTCCATCCTGGAATACATTTATATATATAACCACGCCTTCATCCCTAATGGGGTAGGCAGAGCGTAAACGAAGTAAAGTAAGTAAGTAAGTAAATAAAAAATAAAGATCGTTCCGCCACGTCTGACGAAGGTTTGAGGGTGATTAAAGATAGATTTGTAGGTATATTGCTGTAGTGACAGGTTGTCAGCCCTTCGCCTAAATTGCAATATACTGAAACCCTCGAATCCCTTAGCTAGTTTTTACAGCATGCCCGTGAAGAAATGCAGCTGGCACATTCAATTTTTTCTCTCGCTCCCAGCCTAGCATGGAAGTTCTCATCTGGAATACACCATAGGAACTTTATTTCAATTGTTTTGCATACCTTTAGTATTTCTTAAAGAATCGTACGTCTGTTCTGTAGGACAGTATGTAAAACAATGGTCTTCCGAGTTCAAAGGCATTCAAAACGGATCGAAAATCAGCACATTTCTATTTCCAACTATCCTGCAAAATCCCAGCAGAAAAATGAAGTGAACTGACTATAGACTAAAAACATTTCAATCCGATTGTTGACTGACATAAAAAGTGAACTAACAAGCAATTCTGCACTGAAATGCTTTTATTCCGCAGATAAACTGTTTTCCACTAACTGAACTGAAAACAACAACAGGCTAGCTAGAGCTGCGGGCGTTTAAGCAATGTCCGCCTTGAAGCTTAATTATAAGTTAGTTGGGAACTTGGGAATTCGCTGGAAGTGCCGTAACGAGAAACACCCGCGCTAGTTTGTTGTCGTCGTCCTAATATTAGATTATTTCGTTTCGTTTTCTTGTCCGCAACTCGGGACGAAGTGCCAATAAAGGTAGTTTATTCTATCTTTTGTTTTAATTTTTACTTTTTTTAATCTTTTTTAATGCTGGACTGGGAGCGAGAGAAAAACATAGAATTTTCTCCCTGGCATGCTGTAAAAGCCAGCTTAGGGATCTGTATATTGCAATTTAGGCGATAGGTTGACAACCTGTCACTACAGCAATACACCTACAAATCTGTCTTAAATAACCCTCAAAACTTTGTCATACGTGGCGGAATGACCTTTGTTTAGGCCGTTTACGCTCTGCCTACCCCATTAGGGACAAAAGCGTGATTATATGTATGTATGTATGTATGTATCTATCTTAAAAAGCCCTAAAAACTTTCTGTGACGTGGTTTGCGCTCTGCCTACCCCATTCGGGATAAAGGCGTGATGTACGTTTGTATGTATTTAAGTATAGTTTTTTATTCAACTAATCTAAACTGAAGCCTATTCGATAAAGTTTCTGAAATATGATCAATATTTGGGTAAACTAAAGTGCTTCAAAGTATTTTAATTCTATTCACTGTTATTGAAGGTATAAGAATATGTGTTAAGTATCTCATTATATTCTTTGCAAGTATTGTCTTTATAGTACAATGTAAGTACTACAAAACAAGCAGAAGCGCGGACGTACATAAATTCAAACTGACCCAACGACACAACAACCTTAAATTTCTAAAGCATTCACCTTTTCTAACACTTCCTTTGGGAAACATGACGACGTGCAATATCACCGAAATCCTACGAAGCAGACTGAAATCCTAAACAAGCAAAAAGCACTCTATGTAGAGATTCGCTGGAAAAGAATTTCAGGTTTCCTTTTTAAGGCTAAGCTAAGAATAACGTTTTCAGTATTTTGTATTACGTGTCAGACTTGGTGAGAGTACTAAACTAAGCTCAACTGAGCTGAGTGTTTGGCTTACGTATGAATTTCATAAACGAGAAATTAAATTAGTACCAACTTAGTATTTTCATTATTGCGATTAACTTTTCGTAATACCCCTTCAGAAGGGAATAAATACAATACAATACATAAGCACATACCTAATATATAAGCAGTTGGCATCTAAAAAGCATTAGATTACTCTAGGTATAACCTAACTCAATTAAAAAGTCTTTATCCAATTAAGAATATCTGGGATGGAAAGCCAAACGTTGAAGTTACGGGTTGGCTTCTTCCGTTTTTTGTTTGAAAGCCAGTAGTGGGACGCGAAGGTTTCAGAGTATTTACTTTTTGGCGATGGATTGAAAATAACAATGTCGTTCATATAAGAATACACAAAAGGAAATATAAATACTTCTCAAAGTTTTTCAAAAGTGGCGGTGTAGGTATTTAATAAAACATTTATACTCTCTGCCTTTTAAGAGAAAATAGGCCTAATTTTACATTAGGTTAGTATTACATCAGTTGAAATTCAAGGTAAACAAAATAGGTTAATATTAACATAACATTATACCTGTTTTACCTTTAATTTCATACTGTGTTGATAAGTATATGCTTATCAACACAATATGGGTTTAGTCTGTTTGTATTAATACGATCGATTTAATGAATTCAGGTCATAATTGTTTACCTAATTTCATTTAACCCCTTATTTGAATTTTTAATGCTATAGCACTTACTTTGCATTGGTGAATTAATTGACTATTGACGTAATTATTATATTAATAAAATTGACTATTGACGTAATTATTATAATTAACATACCAAAATATTTTTTACTGCAAAGAAACTGCCCAGTTATTTATCTAATTTTATATTAATATAATTTACATTATAAAACTCAAAAAATAACATGTTTTATCTATTTACTTAAATAAAATTACCTACAAGAGCTGATTGAATTTGTCCTATAACAATAAAACCTTTTTAGGTTTTTCCACAAATAAGGTTAAGATGGTATACTGGGTGAAAGGAAAGGTAATAAAAAAACCTAAAGAAATATAGACATTTAGAACCTGATTGAATTTTAATAACATATTTTTATTAGACTGGGAAAGGCATAGAATGTTTCAGCCGGCCTTCCTCCCGGGCATACTGTAGAAGTCAGTAAAAGAGATTCAAGGATAACAGAGTATTGTAATTTAGGCAATGGGGTGACAACCTGTCACTACAGCAATACACAATACAATCTAAAATTGTCCTCAATTTCAGTCAGACGTGGCGAAAGCGCCTTTTACGAAGCGTTTACGCTCCGCCTACCCCGTAAAAGATAAAGGCGTGATTTTATGTATGTTTAAATCCTCTACTTGTGTGAATATCGTAGTAATGCGTTGAGAGTTACAAAACTTACGAAATGTTTTTTAATGTTACATTCCTGGGAGCGAGATTATTCCTTGCCGGACTGGGAGCAAGAGAAAAACATATAATGTGTCATCTGCATTTTCTCCCAGGCATGCTGTAAAAACCAGCTAAGGGATTCGAGAGTTTTAGTATATTGCAATTTAGGTGATAGGCTGACAACCTGTCACTACACATCTTTTACCAAAAGCAAAAACCCGTTGTATTTCAGTTACAAAATACAAGGCATGTAGAGCGAGTGTCTGTGTTAAAGGAACTAGGTGTTTGGTTCGACAGTGCTCTCTCATTTAGACCTCACTATGACGCTATGTGTCGTAAAGCAAAAAGTATGCTTTATTTTATCATTCGGGTTACTAAACCATTTAGAAACCCTAACTCATTGTTGATACTGTTTAATTCTCTCGTGAGAAGCATTCTCGAGTATGGGTGTTCGATTTGGTCACCTATTTACAATGTACACATTGATCGTATTGAGGCGATACAAAGACGTTTTGCTAGGATGCTATGTATCAAAGTTGGTCTCAGGCGTAAATTGACCACCTATAATGACAGACTTAAACATTTTAATGTCAACAGCTTGGAGCAAAGGAGACGGTTTTTAGATTTATCGGTACTGCATAAAGTGTTAGACGGTCGGTTTAGTGAACGTCTAACACTAACAACAGGTTAATATCAAGGTTCACTCGGTCTATGCGCACACCTCAGCTATTTGCCGTTCCATCCTCTAATAATAATACTTCAAAAAATAATCCATTAATAAGAATGTGCAGTTATTATAATGATATTTGTTCTCATGTTGATATTTTTGATTCTAATATTGCTTCATTCAAACGTTCAATTCAACAAGAATTTTAAATTTGTTTTAATTATTCACAATAATTATGTTATTTTATCCCCTTTTTTGTACTTATATGTTTAAAAAATACTCACGTTTTATCTCTGTATGTTTTTAAGTTAAAGCTGTGTATAGTTTTAATTAGATAACAGATTTGTATTAGATTAAGTTTTTATTATTTTAGTGTACACTTTGGTCTGGTATTTGTAACTATACCTATTAAATCAAAATAAAAATAAAAAAAATTAAATACAACAATATACCTACAAATCTATCTTTAATAATCCTCTAAACTTTGTCAGACGTGGCGGAACGACCTTTATTTAGGTCGTTTATGCTCTTCCTACCCCATAAGAGGTGGTGTATTCAGAGGTCTTGATTGTGTCAGACACTCAACAAAAGTTAGATACCTACTCATTTCTCCCCCTTGTTAGAGTAATTCGCGTCAATTGTGTGTTCGTACCCTATTAGGAAATACCCTAGAATAGTTTTTGACACAACTTTCTTAGATTGCAGAAGTAGCATTTCAGAACAACTTTAGTTTACTTAGTGCAGCAACACACAAGCGTCATTTACTGCGCGTAAGGTTGAGCTCAACACGCTGTCAATGCTTTTTACATAACTACATGCGGCACCTTGCGCACTACGCGCAAGTAGGCAATACAAAAAACATTGACAGCGTGTTAAGCGCAACCTTATGCGCAGTAAGTGCCGCCTGTGTGTTGCTGCACTTAGATATGTGTTAGGCTGTACAATGTCAACGTCAATTTTCTATGACGATAGGATGAAGTCCAGTTATCCCTTATCAAATTAAGGACATCCTAGGGCTTGTCTCAAAGGTTTTTTAACAATGTGTTTTTCTTTTCAGTAAAATACGTGTATAATACAGATATTATACTATTTTGCAGTTAGGATTTTAATAACGAATTTTATTTACAAATTCAATGACAATTCTGTCATATCCATAAAACAAAAATAGAGTTGAACATAAAATTTCTTATAATATTTTATTATTTACAGACCTAAAATACATACATACATATTATCACGCCTTTATTACTAATGGGGTAGGCTGAGGGTAAACGACCTAGACAAAGGTCCACGTCTGACAAAGTTTTGAGGACTATTTAAGATAGTTTTGTATGTATATTGTTGTAGTGACGTATACAGAAACCCTCGGATCCCGTAGCTAGTTTTTACAGCATGCCGAGGAGGAAATGCAGCTGGGACATTCTATGTTTTCTCTCGCTCGCTAAAGTCGCTTTCTCTGTCCCTATGTATGCATAAATCTTTAGAACTACGCAACGGATTTTGATGCGGTTTCTTTTAATGGATAGAGTGATTCAAGAGGAAGGTTTATATGTATAAAATATGCATAATTCAGTAGAGAAACACTGATAATTTCCGTGCAAAGCCGGGGCGGGTCGCTAGTAATTTATTAAACACACTTAGGTATCTAAAAATAAATAAGTTCGTAACAGACGCACTAGACGTAACATGAACTAGACCTAATGGACCGAAAGGAAATCTTCATTTTCTACAAATTATAGCACTAAGTAATTCCATTTCAGTAAATATTCAATAAAAAGTTATTACCTATATGTGGAGTCCTCTTGTCCGTATTCTTGTTAACGATTAAGACCGCAAGTATCTCTGAAAGGGCTGGGGTAGCTATAATAATGACGATAACAGTGAACATCTCTTTTGTCTGGAACCCGGAATTTTTATTTTGTTTTTCCTTATGTTCTTCAGGGTTTTATTTCGCTGATAATTAACGTGTACTGCGGCATATCTTGCGGATAATTTTCTTTTACAACTTTATTATTCATACTTTTTAAAGCTTAAAATATGCCTGGAATAAAAAGTAATTAACGTTCTTTATAGGCCTTTTTAGTCCTAAAAGAGTTGAAGCATATTTAAACATTGGATCTAAGGATGGATCTTTTACATCCTGGAATATAGGAACTTTATTTCAATTGTTTTGCATACCTATAGTATTTCTTAAAGAATCGTAAGTCGGTTTAGGGCAGTATGTAAAACAATGGTCTTCCGCGTTCAATGGCACTCAAAACGGATCGGAAATCAACACATTTATATTTACAACTATCCTGCAAAATCAAAGCAGAAAAACGAAGTGAACTGACTATAGACTAAAAACATTTCAATCCGATTGTTGACTGACATAAAAAGTGAACTAACAAGCAATTCTGCACTGAAATGCTTTTATTCCGCAGATAAACTGTTTTCCACTAACTGAACTTAAAACAACAACAGGCTAGCTAGAGCTGCGGGCGTTTAAGCAATGTCCGCCTTGAAGCTTAATTATAAGTTAGTTGGGAACTTGGGAACTCGCTGGAAGTGCCGTAACGAGAAACACCCGCGCTAGTTTGTTGTCGTCGTCCTAATATTAGATTATTTCGTTTCGTTTTCTTGTCCGCAACTCCGGACGAAGTGGCAATAAAGGTGGCTTTTTCAATCTTTCGTTTTAATTTTTACCTTTTTTAATCGTCCTTGGTGGACTGGGATTGAGAGAAAAACATGGATTGAGCCAGCTGCATTTCCTTCCGGGCATGCTGTAAAAGCCAGCTAAGGGATCTGTATATTGCCATTTAGGTGATGGGCTGACAACCGGTCACTACAGCAATACACCTACAAATCTATCTTAAATAACCCTCAAAACTTTGTCATACTACGTGCCGGAATGACCTTTGTGTAGTTTGTTTACGCTCTGTCTATCCCATTAGAGACAAAGGCGTGATTATATGTATGTATGTTAGCATCCATCTTAAAAAGCCCTAAAAACTTTGTGTGACATGGTTTGCGCTCTGCCTACCCCATTAGGGATAAAGGCGTGATTTACGTATGTATGTATTAAAGTATTCTTTTTTATTCAGCTAAGGTAATCTAAAGCCTATTCGCTAAAGTTTCTGAAATATGATCAATATTTGGGTAAAATAGTATTTTAATTCTATTCACTGTTATTAAAGGTAACTAAAAGAATATGTGTCCAGTATCTCATTATATTCTTTGCAACTGTTGTCTCTATGGTACAATGTTAGTACTACTTAACAAGCAGAAGCGCGGACGTACATAAATCCAAACTGACCCAGCGACACAACAACCTTAAATTTCTAAAGAATTCACCTTTTCTAACACTTCCTTTGGGAAACATGACGACGTGCAATATCACCGAAATCCTACGAAGCAGACTGTAATCCTAAACAAGCAAAAATCACTCTATGTAGAGATTCGCTGGAAAATAATTTCAGGTTTTCTTTTTAAGGCTAAGCTAAGAATAACGTTTTCAGTATTTTGTATTACGTGTCAGACTTGGTGGGAGTACTAAACTAAGCTCAACTGAGCTGAGTGTTTGGCTTACGTATGAATTTCATAAACCAGAAATTAAATTAGTACTAACTTAGTATTTTCATTATTGCGATTAATTTTTCGTTATACATAAGCACATACCTAATATATAAGCAGTTGGCATCTAAAAAGCAGTAGATTACTCTAGGTATAACCTAACTCAATTAAAAAGTCTTTATCCAATTAAGAATATCTGGGATGGAAAGCCAAACGTTGAAGTTACGGGTTGGCTTCTTCCGTTTTTTGTTTGAAAGCCAGTAGTGGGACGCGAAGGTTTCAGTGTATTTACTTTTTGGCGATGGATTGAAAATAACAATGTCGTCCATATAAGAATACACAAAAGGAAATATAAATACTTCTCAAAGTTTTTCAAAAGTGGCGGTGTAGGTCTTTAATAAAACATTTATACTCTCTGCCTTTTAAGAGAAAATAGGCCTAATTTTACATTAGGTTAGAATAATATCGGTTGAAATTCAAGGTAAACAAAATAGGTTAATATTAACATAACATTATACCTGTTTTGTTTACCTTGAATTTCATATTGTGTTGATAAGTATATGCTTATCGACACAATATGGGTTTAGTCTGTTTGTATAAATACGATCGATTTAATGAATTTAGGTCATTATTGTTACCTAATTTAATTTAACCCCTTATTTGAATTTTTAATGCCGTAGCACTTACTTTGCATTGGTGAATGTATTGACTATTGACATAATTATTAATTTAGAATTAAAATACCAAATTTTTTTTTACTATAAAGAACTTGCCCACTTATTTATCTAATTTTATATTAATATAATTTACTTTATAAAAATTAAAGAATAACATGTTTTATCTATTTACTTAAATAAAAGTACCTACAAGACCTGATTGAATTTGTCCTATAACAATAAAACCTTTTTAGGTTTTTCCACAAATAAGGTTAAGATGATATACTGAGTGAAAGGAAAGGTAATGAAAAAACATAGAGAAATATAGACATTTAGAACCTGATTGAATTTTAATAAGATTTTTTTATTAGTGTTAAAAATACTTCTATGCTGGACTGGGAAAGGCGTAGAATGTTCCAGCCGCCCTTCCATCCGGGCATGCTGTAGACGTCAGTAAAAGGGATTAAAGGATAACAGAGTATTGTAATTTAGGCAATGGGGTGACAACCTGTCACTACAGCAATACACAATACAATCTAAAATTGTCCTCAATTTCAGTCAGACGTGGCGAAAGCGCCTTTTACGAAGCGTTTACGCTCTGCCTACCCCGTAAAAGATAAAGGCGTGATTTTATGTATGTTTAAATCCTCTACTTCAATTCAATCATTATTAATTTCTTTTTTTATGAATGTTGTGTATAACTTTAACTGGATGCCAAATTTATGCAGATTTGATGTAATAGTGTTTTTAATTGAATGTATTAATTTGTCGTCTGTTGTTGTACCTATCTAAATAAAATAAAAAAAATAAAAAATACTTGTGTGAATATCGTAGTAATGCGTTGAGAGTTACAAAACTTACAAAATGTTTTTTAATGTTACATTCCTGGGAGCGAGACTATTCCTTGCCGGATCTGCATTTTCTCCCAGGCATGCTGTAAAAACCAGCTAAGGGATTCGAGAGTTTTAGTATATTGCAATTTAGGTGATGGGCTGACAACCTGTCACTACACATTTTTTACCAAAAGCAAAAACCCGTTGTATTTCAGTTACAAAATACAAGGCATTGATGTAGAGCGAGTGTCTGTGTTAAAGGAACTAGGTGTATGGTTCGACAGTGCTCTCTCATTTAGACCTCACTATGACGCTATGTGTCGTAATATTTTATCATTCGGGTTGCTAAACCATTTAGAAACCCTAACTCATTGTTGATACTGTTTAATTCTCTCGAGTTGATTCTCTTCGAGTATGGGTGTTCGATTTGGTCACCTATTTACAATGTACACATTGATTGTATTGAGGCGATACCAAGACGTTTTGCTAGGATGCTATGTATCAAAGTTGGTCTCAGGCGTAAATTGACCACCTATAGTGGCAGACTTAAACATTTTAATCTTAACAGCTTGGAGCAAAGGAGACGGTTTTTAGATTTATCGATACTGCATAAAGTGTTAGACGGTCGGTTTAGTGAACGTCTAACACTAACAGCAGGTTAATATCAAGGTTCACTCGGTCTATGCTCACACCTCAGCTATTTGCCATTCCATCCTCTAATAATAATACTTCAAAAAATAATCCATTAATAAGAATGTGCAGTTATTATAATGATATTTGTTCTCATGCTGATATTTTTGATTCTAATATTGCTTCATTCAAACGTTCAATTCAACAAGAATTTTAAATTTGTTTTAATTATTCACAATAATTTTGATATTTTATCCCCTTTTTTGTACTTATATGTTTAAAAAATACTCACGTTTTATCTCTGTATGTTTTTAAGTTAAAGCTGTGTATAGTTTTAATTAGATAACAGATTTGTATTAGATTAAGTTTTAATTATTTTAGTGTACACTTTGGTCTGGTATTTGTAACTATACCTATTAAATCAAAATAAAAAAAATAAAAAAAAATACAACAATATACCTACAAATCTATCTTTAATAATCCTCTAAACTTTGTCAGACGTGGCGGAACGACCTTTATTTAGGTCGTTTATGCTCTTCCTACCCCATAAGAGGTGGTGTATTCAGAGGTCTGGATTGTGTCAGACACTCAACAAAAGTTAGATACCTACTCATTTCTCCCCCTTGTTAGAGTAATTCGCGTCAATTGTGTGTTCGTACCCTATTAGGAAATACCCTAGAATAGTTTTTGACACAACTTTCTTAGATTGCAGAAGTAGCATTTCAGAACAACTTTAGTTTACTTAGTGCAGCAACACACAAGCGTCATTTACTGCGCGTAAGGTTGAGCTCAACACGCTGTCAATGCTTTTTACATAACTACATGCGTCACCTTGCGCACTACGTGCAAGTAGGCAATACAAAAAGCATTGACAGCGTGTTAAGCGCAACCTTATGCGCAGTAAGTGACGCCTGTGTGTTGCTGCACTTAGATATGTGTTAGGCTGTACAATCTCAACGTCAATTTTCTATGACGATAGGATGAAGTCCAGTTATCCCTTATCAAATTAAGGATATCCTAGGGCTTGTCTCAAAGGTTTTTTAACAATGTGTTTTTCTTTTCAGTAAAATACGTGTATAATACAGATATTATACTATTTTGCAGTTAGGATTTTAATAACGAATTTTATTTACAAATTCAATGACAATTCTGTCATATCCATAAAACAAAAATAGAGTTGAACATAAAATTTCTTATAATATTTTATTATTTACAGACCTAAAATACATACTTACATATTATCACGCCTTTATTACTAATGGGGTATGCTGAGGGTAAACGACCTTAACAAAGGTGGTTCCGCCACGTCGGACAAAGTTTTGAGGATTATTTAAGATAGTTTTGCATGTATATTATTGTAGTGACAGGTTGTCAGCCTATCGCCTAAATTGCATTATACAGTAACCCTAGGATCCCCTAGCTGGTTTTTACAGCATGCCGAGGAGGAAATGCAGCTGAGACATTCTATGTTTTCTCTCGCTCCCAGTCCAGCATGGAAGTAAAAAAATACAAACGCATTTAATTACTTCATTAAAATTCATTACTAACGACTTTATGCACAATTTCCTTCATCATCGAAAATTAAATTATAAGTTCGCAAAGTAGAACATTTAACCTTTTAAACAGGATTTGAAATATGAATGAAACCAAATTACAAAAGCGCGAAAATTTTCTTACAAATTAAGATACTTTAGTGAAACGTTTCATCCTATTTAGTATTTGAAACTGGGTTATGTCTAAAGCCTTATTTTCCTTTTGTATGGGCTGTCGGTTCAATGAACTCTATCAGAGATCTTTGAGTAATATACCTTTTACATAGTCAATGTAAAGACCGCTGTCAGCGACTGCAAAGGTGTTGTCTTCACTAACATTTCTTTAATTCTACATACATACATATAATCACGCCTTTATCCCTAATAGGGTAGGCAGAGCGTAAACGACCCAAACAAAGGTCGTTCCGCCACGTCTGACAAAGTCTTGAGGGCCATTCAAGAAAGATTTGTACGTATATTGCTGTAGTGACAGCTTGTCAGCCCATCGCCTAAATTACAATATACTGAAACCCTCAGATCCCTTAGCTGGTTTTTACAGCATGCTCGGGGGAAATGCAGCGGGCACATTCTATGTTTTTCTCTCACTCCCAGTCCAACATGGAAGATTTTTAATTCTAAGCGAAATTAAAACAATTTCACTAAAGCCCATATTTATAAACAGAACTTGAGACTGACAGCGAGTTTGAGTTCATACCGGGAATGTCATTTTAGTACAAAATTAACTGTCAAATCCATATTTAATATTGCTCTCAATAATGAGACCGCTTTATAAATATGTGCCCAATAGCGGTTATTCTTAGAAAAAAATATTTCGGTTAGTAATAACGGGACCAAATTTTAGTATGTAGTTAAATATGTTATTTTACGTGACAGAACCGTTAGGAACCGGGCTGTAAAGAACCTGGATCCCGAGTTATTAACGTCATCTTTTTTGAATGGATAAAAATATGTTTTAAAACCTATCGTATGTGATACCAAACGTACTGAGCTGATAGAGCGTACTCAGCTGATTCAGAAATATATCACATTTCGGTCACAAATTAATATTTTTCAAAACATGATCATTAACTTTATTGCCTCAATCGTATTACTTGATGTCCTCGTATGTAAACAAGTTACTTGATCAATTAACACGAGTTTTTTTTTTTCAGTGTATACTAACTGTATGTTATCACCGCGGTAATTGTACCCACGACACTGAACCTAACAACAACTTGAACGATAAAATGATATTACTGTGATCACTTTTTCTTGTTTTTCGTTTAAAACCCACAAGATCGCAAAATCCACTCATTTTAAAAGCTTTTCAAATAAATTGGTACTTTAATCTGGAAATTTTAAAAGCACGGGAAGAACATGTCATTACCTCGGCGAGGTACACCTAAAAGCACTCGAGAAGTTGGCAAAACGACGACACGTGTTTCTGCGCATCTTCATGAAGTGCCAACAAAGATAAAACTTTTATGTACGAAAGATATACGTGACCGTAGGCTATATGGGGCGTATTTCCACAATAACGGTCTCTCACGTCCGATAACGGAAGTTGGCGGAAATTATGATGATGCCTTCTAAGTAATAGACAATAAAATCACACTCAATTTAATATATAGATGAAGATACTAATAACTCGTTTAATTATTGAAAAACAGAAACTATACCTTATCCGCTATTTTATTAAATTTGCTCTTGATTGTTTAACAAAAACAATTGTGTTACCTATGCATTCTTTGCAACCAAATCTACAGCTACGAGTAACAATATTTATGAGTACCAGATAATTTAATAATACTTTCATAATTTATAAAACCCCGAATATTAAAACAGTGGATACAGCTAAAATTCCTGACAGTAAGTTGAAAAACTCCATCCCTCTGGTGAATTGCGCTGAAAATTACCTGTCTAAAGATAAGAACTTTCTTATTCTTTTCCTGTTATGTGGCTTTTCAGGTCAAATGCCCCGATGAGAACATTAATGATTCTAGATCTATCTAAGGCATTTGAACTTATCCAGTATGATCATCTGTGGGACAGGCTTGAAAAGTGTAACATTACGAAATAATTAATATCCATATTACAACCCTGGTACATAAGTCAAACTAACATAGTGAAGTGGGGTAATGCAATGTCAAATAGCTATGTTATGAAGTGCGGTGTGAGGCAGGGCGGGCTGACTTCGGCAACACTTTTTAACTTATATGTCAATAAACTGATTGTGGAACTCAGCAGGCAACATGCTGGTTGCCGCATAGATGGCATAGCTGTAAACAATTTAAGTTATGCGGACGATATGGCCCTCCTGAGTCCCACAGTCAGTGACCTGAGGAAACTGATACGAGTATGTGAGTCCTATGCAGCTAAACTAGGCTTAAGGTATACATACATACATATAATCACGCCTTTATCCCGAATGGGGTAGGCAGAGCGTAAACGACCCAAACAAAGGTCGTTCCGCCACGTCCGACAAAGTTTTGAGGGTTATTTAAGATAGATTTGTAAGTATATTGCTGAAGTGACAGGTTGTAAGCCCATCGCCTAAATTACAATATACTGAAACCCTCGGATCCCTTAGCTGGTTTTTACAGCATGCCCGGGAGGAAATGCAGCTGGCACATTCTTTGTTATTCTCTCGCTCCCAGGCCAGCATGGGAGAAGCGAATATATGGCTACCAAAAGCGAATATTTGGTTTTCAGGGCAGGTAGTAAATGTCAATCAGAAGTACCTGTGATACCCATCAATGGTGTACCATTGAATAGTGGATCTAGCTTTAGGTACTTAGGCCACATTCTTACTGAAGATTTAAGTGATGACACGGATATTGAGAGAGAAAGGAGAGCACTGGCAGTTAGGGCAAATATGATTGTGCATAAAGCGCCAGTAAAAATTACATTGTTTAAGGCCTACTGTACGTCTCTGTATACATGTAGCTTGTGGACTAATAATAAGAAAAAATCGCTTGATAATCGGGTGCAATTCAACGATGCGTTTAGGATGATGGCTGCCGCGGTACTGCAGCGCGTCGGGCGTGTTCGCGAACGCGCGCAAGGATGGGTTCCCCGCCATTCTCCGCTGCGCCGGATCCGCACCAGCACCAACACCATCCTGTCCGTTATGGGGAGTAGGTGGGACAGCTGTTGTTCACACAAAGCACTGGATTTCGATGCATCAGAGTATGTGTGTACACGTAATTATGTAACAAAATAATACAGGACAAGTTTTCTAAATTATAGTTATAATTATATTTTGAATTTTATAATGCTTTGTAACTAGAAAAGTAAGTTGATATCTCTCCTACTTTTCTAAAATGTAAAATAAATTAACACACTGAATAAATTGTCATTTTTCAATACTTTGATATAATTTAGAATTATATAAAGGACTTGCTTGATTGCTTGTTTTGTCTTGTTTTCGTTTTGTTTTGTTTGTGTTCTTTTGTGTAGGTGCAACTTTATGTAACATTTAAACTATGGGGAAATGCCTGAAATAAAGATATTTTATTTTATTTATTATTGAGAAGTACATAAGTGACAGCTTTAGAAGAAATCAGGATCAAGGGATCTAAAAAATCATCCATCAAAACTCCTTTAACACCGTCATAGGTATTTAACGGTATGATACTTACATTTACACCGCTGGCTAAGCGACTCGTAATGGATGTTATGATACTGTTTTAGTTATATTGATCTGATCATATTTAGCTAGTTTACTATTTCCAAATCAGATTTGGAATAAAGGTAAACAAAGTTTCATGTCTTTTTATTCAAAAACACGTTTCAAATATATATGATGGTTGTTGGAAAATTACTAAAACTAGTATTTCATTGTGTTGTCATACCTAATAGCAAAAACTTATTTTAGACACAAGATTTACGAGACAAGATTTTCTATTAAAAGATATGAAATTTTGTTTATTTTGTGTGTTGGAAATAGTATAGTGACATTTTTATATACAAACTTACTGATTACCACTTACAATAATATAAGTAGAAAAAAAGAAACTTTAAAAGTATAATCAAAATGAACGTTTGCACTTGTTAAATGAAGATTAATGCTGATTTATTTCGGTTATACAAAACAAATAAAATGTCCTTAAAATCTAATGGATCCTAAAAGAGACGAGATTGCTCGTATCGTAACAGACAATGACAATTACTTTACTAGGAATAAGCAGCAATGTTTTCTACAATTTTGACATTTTAATTGTTTATTCTGTAACAAGTTATCTAGCTTTTTCTCTAGATAAAGGTACTTGTTGGACTCGATTCTACATTTGCCGGCTAAAACTAAAATTAAAATCTATTTGTCACTTTCAGACTAAAATCATTGGAAGAGGATAGGAGATCCATTTTCTCCGGTTTTTTAATTTATAGTCGGTGGTTTTATGCGTTATATTATGTAATGTTTATCCGCCGTCATATGATATGGCGGATAAAATTGACAAAAACGTGCGTAAGCCATATAATATAAATGGCCTGTCTTTTTTAAATTTTATTATTTTGAAAGTGACAGCGTTAAAATTCATTCGTCAGTGTTATAATTTTAGTTTTAGCTGGTGGTATCTAGAATCGAGCCCTTTTTTAATGTTGTAACAAATAATCGACACTAGTTTATTCTCCAGATAAAAGTACTTCTTTATCTCTTTGTTTATATTAAAAAAAAAACATGTCATTGTATTTTAAGTCACATACGTCGTCACAACTTTGCATAAATCTCTCTAAGAAACAACGTGGTAACAGCGCACATGTGAGCAATTTGAAAATGGAACAAGAAAGTGAAATTACTTTTCTGTGACATTAAATGGATCTTCCACAATAGTATCAGAAAATTCTTAGACATACATACATACATATATACACGCCTTTATCCCTAATGTGGTAGGCAGAGCGTAAACGACCTAAACAAAGATCGTTCCGCCACGTCTGACAAGCTTTTGAGGGTTATTTAAGATAGATTTGTAGGGATATCGCTGTAGTGACACGTTGTCAGCCCATCGCCCAAATTGCAATATCCAGAAACCCACGGATCATTTAGCTGGTTTTTACAGTATTTGAACATTCTATGTTTTTATCTCGATCCCAGTCCAACATTGAGGTAAAGTAAAATTAATGTGAAGTAAAATTCTTGGAATTTATAATATTTTTACCTGCAATAATCTTAGGTAATCAACATGTTTATGTACGAATAAATCACAAATCCTATTTTCTAATATGAATGCACCAAGGAACCGCGGGACGGGAAACGAGTGATATTTAAAAATAGTTTGTATACCTAACTAGCGACCCGCCCCGGCTTCGCACGAAAATTATCAGTGTTTTTATACTATATTGTGCATTTATTATACATTTAAACCTTCCTCTTGAATCACTCTATCCATTAAAAGAAACTACATCAAAATCCGTTGCGTAGTTTTAAAGATTTATGCATACATAGGGATATAGGGTCAGAAAAAGCGAGTTTGTTTTATACTATGTAGTGATTATAAATAATAAGGTTTATCAGACCAACAACAGCTGATTTATTGTTATAAGTATTGACCTTTTTACATTTTAACTTTCTTTTATCAGTCACCTCATACATACAATGTAAATATCTGGTAAAATTCCATTTAATGTTAAATTATCATTATTGAGGTAGGTCATGTATTGTTTAAAACATCAGGAATTTTGTCACTAAGCACAACAATGTACAGTTGATCATAGATTTAAGTATTAAACATAAACTTTATGACGTTTTTTTTTATTAGTATGATATAGATATGTATTCGATTAGTGATCTTGCGGACCCATGATTAGTTGAGATTATTTAATTATTATTTAGTAAAAATAACAGATTTCTATACAATATATTTACCTACCAACTACCCTATCAGTTTGTGGGACGCTGTCCCTTACACCCAGTACTTATATTTTATGTAGTTGGTAGGCAAATAGATTGTATATTAGTCTGTTATTTTTACTAAATAATATTGTACATACATAAAATATCCCGGTTGTAAGGGACAGCGTCATGCAAACTTATAGGGGTTGGTAAGTCAACGTAACTGAACAACTATCTGCAAAAAAATATTTCAGGGGTTGATAAAATATATTGACCTTCCCATACAAAAGGACCACCTCAATCAGACAATTTGTATGTTAAAGCAATGTTTTTTTTTCATTTCCTGAAAACACTCCTGCTGATAGTTGTTCATTTTCGTTGACTGAGCAACCCCTATCAGTATACACCCGTATAGGAGGACTAAGATCTTCACATACACCAAATAAATTTAATTAAATTTTAAATGACATTTCTAATTACAACTCACACAGTTCCCACAAAGCTCAGAACTACCTAAAGGAAAATGCAATCTGATATGCATCTAACATGCTGAACTTTCCCACTCGGTGGTGGGCGAAACTACTTATACTAAACTTGGCTCACTAGACCTTAATACACAAAGCGATACTTCAGATTAGCAAAACTTAACCTTTACACTCTTTAGTCTGCTTGGTATTGAGAAAGTTACAAACTTTGTCTACCTACAATCACCTAATTTCTAAGTTTAGAAACTCTTAATAAATACCTACGTAGGTACATTTCTGCATTCTTCACAATAGCCTTTTACGCCGCATTTTCACCCGCGGCTTACTTAATGACTTTTCCCGTGGGAATCAGATATTTTTTCCACGGTAAAGTGTAGCATTTGTTACTCAAGGTGAACATAGCTTTCTATTAGTGAAAGAATTTTTGAAATCGGCCTAGTCAATTTAGAGTTTATTTATTACAAATATACACACAAAAATACAAATCTTTCCTTTTTATACTATTCGTGTATAGAGTATAGATTACTAAAGATGCAAAAATGCAACTTAGATCATTATATATAAAAAATAAAAAAAGTTTTCTATGATACTTTCAAACATAAAAAAATGATGTCTTTGAAATTATTTCTAGAAGCTCTATCTTCAAAAATATGAAAATTAGAAAGTCTTCTTTCTAAAGAAATAAATAAATGCCAGTACATAAATAAAAATAAGTATTTTATTTTCTAAATATTCCGGATTCCGTTTAACACAGAATTTCAATTTAAGAGGAGTCTGTAAAAGCGTCCCTTGCTATTTCTTATAATGGAGATAACTATATTTCATGGTCCCTGTTGCCGGGAAAACGAGTCGCATTATAAGTCTGCTAAAGGATTATGATACCCAGAACGGCTGTAAAAGCACTAATTAGTTGAGAAGGACTAAGTGTAGGTGGAGTTAAACTTTTGCAGTCTAAAATACTTTTGCTTTCAGTAAGTTTTTAAAGAAGATTTCGGACAATAACTTTTAAACTAATACAATCACATTACAGCTAAATGAAAATAGAGTCTTTTTCTCTTTTGTTGATGTAGCCTTTTTTATAAATTTTTCAATGGGTTGTCAATTCTTCCATGCTGGCCTGGAAACGAGAGAAAAACATAGAATGTGCCAGATGCATTTCCTCCAGGGCATGCTGTAAAAACCAGCTTAGGGATCCGAGGGTTTCTGTATTATTGCAATTTAGGCGATAGGCTGACAACCTATCACTACAGCAGTATGCCTACAAATCTATCTATACGTATAATAAATCTCTGGAAGGGTCGTGTTTGTACATTGAAAATTTTACAAAAAAAATATTGCAGCAGGCATTATTAACGATATTAAGATTAAAACGATTTTTTTTTTCCAATTTTTGTCCGTCTGTCTGTCTGTCTGTATGTTACCACATCACGCCAAAACTACTGAACCGATTTCGATGGGACTTTTTTTAATCAACTGTGTGTTATCCGGGTTGCAATTTAGGATACCTAAAATAACGCTACCAGATTTAGAGGGTAGGCAGGAAATTGAAATTTGGCTGTTTATATAGAACTTTGGCTTAACCGATTTATATAGAACTTTTTTTTTTCTACTGAGCATTATTTAAAATCATAGTCACAATAGAAATAATCATGCCTCATGACTTAGGAGGTAGGTAGGACACTGAAATTCGGTCGTTTTTAACCGATTTTGATGGAACTTTTTTTGTTTGACTGAGCATTACTTAAACTCAAAGTTACGATACAAATAATCACGCCACCTGACTTAGGGTGCAGGCAGGAAATTGAACTCTGATCGTTTTTAACCGATCTTAAAGGGACTTTTTATTTGACTGAGTTTTTTAAGTATCTGGTGTCCAGCCTAGGTTAGAAATAATCACGCAAACCATTCTAATATTAAGTAAGTAAGTACCCCAGTTTGTATGGAAAACACGTGTCGAACATACCGACAAACGCTTCTCCGCGTGTAGGAGCGGGATGTGCTAACCCGCGCGCGGAAGCGTATTTCGTATTGTCTGTTCTTTATTTATTATTTATTTAACAGTATATTGTACACAATAAAATACAAAGAACATATACAAATAAAATAAAGACACAACAGGCACAGCTTAGTTCTAAAAAGAAATCTCTTCCAGCAGGCCTAGGCTAGTGAAACAGCATTCTGAGAGGCAGATACGACGTGCACAATGAAAAATATTGAAAACAATAATTGTAATTTACTTATCACTAAAAAAGTAAAAACAAACACAATTATTTGAAAAATATGCTAAATAATCCTACTAATAAATATTAATTGTATATACTTATGAAATAAATAAACAATATACTGCTATATAGATTAAATACATACATAAAATATATAAATATAACATATATTATTTGTGTTTGTAAAGAAAAAACGCGTACGAAGTCGCGGGCACACCTAGTCTTAAATAACCCTCAAGACTTTGCCAGACGTGGCGGAATGACCTTTGTTTAGGTCGTTTACGCTATGCCTACCCCATTAGAGATGAAGGCATGATAATATGTAGGTATGGGTTATCAAGTCGACGTACGTCCTTTTTTGACGCTGATGTCAAAGTTTTAAGGCTCGGATTTGTAAAGCTATCTCAATATTGAGAGCAATATTAAGTATGGATTGACAAGCCATCTTGTGATACGAACTCAAACTGGCTGTCAATCTCAAGTGTGGATTATAATTACGGGCCTGAAATTGCCTAATAGACCTATCTGTATGTATGGACTAATATAAAAAGAACATATTCACCATATTAAGGCAAACCTTATCAGATAATAAGTTAATTCACTCAATTAGTGATAAATTATTTAATTTTATTTATTATCATTTTTGCTCTATCCCATTGGAAGCTAAAACCAAGCTTATGGTATAAGAAATTTATTAAGTCAAAAAAGAATTTATCGTTCGCTTACTTTAAGAAATACAAGCTAAGATACTTAAGTAATAACATTTCAAGTAACTAAGCGTTATCAAAACAAAACTATTATTGTATTAGTTACATAATACTATATTCTTTCTATTTCTTCTACGCTGGACTGGGAGCGACAGAAAAATATAGAATGTGCCAGCTGCATTTCCTCCCGGGCATGCTGTAAAAACCAGCTAAGGGATCTGAGGGTTTAAGTATATTGCAATTTAGGCGATGGGCTGACAACCTGACACTACAGCAATATACGTACAAAACCATCTTGAATAACCCTCAAAACTTTGTCAGACGTGGCGGAACGACCTTTGTTTAGGTCGTTTACGCTCTGCCTACCCCATTAGGGATAAAGGCGTGATTATATGTATGTATGTATGTATGTATACTATATTCTGGTAATAGTAATGACTTTATAAATACAGACTTGTTCGTAGTACCCTCAGAATCACAAGGTTTATAACCTAAAATTAAATTACATACGTACATAAACATAACCACGCCTTTATCCCTAATGGGGTAGGCAGAGCATAAACGACCTAAACAAAGATCGTTCCGCCACATCTGATAAAGTATTGAGGGTTATTTAAGATAGATTAGTAGGTATATTACTTTTTTTATTTATGATCTTTTTTATTAGAATGCAAGTAGGAATTATATTTGTACCGTTATTATTTTACTTAATGCCTGTGCTTAATGCTTAGATAACTAGGGACAAGTTTTATTATACGATTAAATAAATAATTAGAACTAAGTAATATGAAAAACTTTGGTTGGATTAAAAACAATTAACCGAGTCTCTAGACTGACTATAAAAACAGTAAAGAGTAAAGTAAAATATAATCTTTCTTCATAATAAAGACTTACTAAAATATAGAATTAGTTTAAATTAACTCTATATTTTAGTAAGTCTAAGAACAAAGGGAAATTCTCCAAATTGCTACCTAAAAGTACCTATCCTTGTATCAAAATGTGGTAATAATCTTAATGGTCCTAAATATACCTAATACCATACGTATGACATTAAGTATGACATTAATCACAACTTGTATACTGAAAGCCATAAATTAACTTTACTGGCCATAAAAAGAGGCTTTTATTATAGTTCATAAAATAGGTGTAAATTACATTTTGATCTACAATATCTACCTTAATTCACCGACAAACTTAACAACAAACAGGGCAACCTATTAAATAATAATTTATATAAAAAATGAAAATGTGTATTTTTTATACTTGATTCATAGGATATCAAACTTATTTGATACTTAAGTAACGGCTAAAATCATGAGTGACATGACAAAATGAGAAATAGACAGACTTTCTTATGTAACTTAATCTATACATTTAATAAATCTCTAGAAGGGTCGTGTCTGTACATTGAATATTTTTACAAAAAAATAATTGCAGCAGGCATAATCCATATCCATACTAATATTATAAATGCGAAAGTAACTCAGTCTGTCTGCCTGTTTGTTGTTGCTCTTTCACGCCTAAACGGCTGACCGGATTTTGATGAAATTTGGTATAGTGATAGACGGTAACCCGGAAACGAATATAAGCTACATATGATCACGCCACCGTACTTATGGGGTAGGTAGTAGACAAGGAACTGATTTTAGTGAGTGATTTCTTTCCCGCCTAAACGGCTGAATGGATTTTAATGAAATTTTGTATGGTAAGTTAGATGGTAACCTGGAGACGGACTATGGCTATATAATCACGCCACCTTACTTAGAGGGTAGGCAGTAGGCTCGAAACTGAATTTAGTTAGTGATTTTAACCGATTTCGATGGGACTTTTTAATTCAACTGAGTGCTACCAAGACCACATAATATGTAATAGTAGGCACAAACTAAAGATATAAATAATCACGCCATCGTGCTAAGAGTGTAGGCGGTAGCAGAGAACTGAATTTAGTTAGTGTTGTAACCGATTTCGAGGGGACTTATTTTATTCAACTCAGTGTTATCAAGACACAAACTAAAGTCACAAATAATCACGCCACCCTACTTAGGGGGCAGGTAGAAGGCAGGGAACTGAATTTAGTAAGTGATTTTTAATCGTTTTAATGGGACTTTTTTATTGAACTAAGTGTTACATAGACAAAAGCTAAGGATACAAATACATAATCAAACCCCTGTGCTTATGGGGTAGGCTGTAGGCAGGGAACTGCATTTGGTTAGTGTTTATGTGTTTGAACGATTATGACGGAACCTTTTTTATTTAATTCTGTGTTACCTTGACTAACTTAAAATAAATTTAATCACGCTGCTTTACTTGCTATGTAATGCATCACGCTATGTTGTTAAAATGTTGCTTGCAATTCAATTCATAATGTATATTAATAATCTGTGAAACTTTTATATATGTGCACTGGAGCGACATAAGTTTCAGGGTGTACGGGAGGAAAGGGAACAGAAGGGACTGGAGCGAGTCATGGACGGGACGATGAGGGGAGAAGCGGTTTGACCCTACTTTCACCGCCACCATCGTCACGTTTTCGGACCAGAGCCACATTAGGCTGCAGATAATTACAGATGGACGAAGCAGAAAACAATGCTTCGCAGACAAAGTCACGGGTAAAAGCTGTTTAACGATATAAAGATCAAAACTATTTTTTTTTTAATTTTTGGCTGTCTGTCTGTCTGTCTGTATGTTGCCACATCACGCCAAAACTACTGAACGAAATTCGATGCGACTTTTTTTATTCAACTGTGTTTTCCCCGGGTTGCAACTTAGGATACCTAAAATCATGATACCTGACTTAGGGGGTAGGCAGGAAATTGAAATTTGGCTGTTTCTTATCCGATTTTTATGGAACTTTTTTATTTGACTGAGTATTACGTTACGATACAAATAATCACGCCTCATGACTTAGGAGGTAGGTAGGCAATTGAATTTCAGTCGTTTTCAAACCAATTTTGATGTAACTTTTTTTGTTTTACTGAGCATTTCTTAAACTCTAAGTTACGATACAAATAATCACGCCATCTGTCTTAAGAGGTAGGCAGGAAATTAAACTCTGATCGTTTTACACTGGTGTCCAGCCTAGGTTATATATAATCACGCAAACCATTGTAATACTGAGTAAGTACCCCAGTTTGTATGGAAAACACGCAGTGACAAACATACTGTAGCAACAAGGCTTGCTTTTAAATTTTCCTAAGTTCCAGTTGCACGTTAAAAATACTGTTTTAAAAACACTACTACGGTATTTTTAGACTCCTTCGTCTCACATTCTTATAAAAATAATTTGTCAAGAGCATGTCATGCGAGTTCAGGAGTATGAGAGTTCGTACTAATGGGTTTCGTATTAATGTTTAACCTTAATACAACTTGAATCACTTTTAAAATTACAACGGAAGACCAAGTTATGTGTGTGTATAATTCGCGGATTTACAGAAATAAATGGTCCTGTTTATTATATCTACGAAATATTTTACTAATTTTGCGGTATGGTATCTAATTGTTATAAAAAACATACTCAATAGTACCAAAACTTTCGGGGTTATAAAGGTGAAGAATATGTACATAGGATAGCAAAGGTACTCCGGTAGGTAATTGGTTCCTCTTCGACCATGGAACCCTAAAAACGTGTTTACAGGGATCTGTTTGTCTACCTGTAATGCACGTATATACGCTGTCAAGCGCAGAGTATTAACAAAAATAGATTCACCAAGGCTTTCACTTTGTATCATTTAAATAGAGTTTACCGAAAAAATATATTATTATAAATTATTTGCTGAAGAGAGAAGGGATATGGAGCATTAAAAATTAATATCAAATCGTTTGCTGCCCATTATAGTTTTCCGTAAAAATACCTACACATACACTTATATAATATAATCTCAAAATATAGTATAGTATAATATATAGTCGGAAAAACCAATAGTATATAATCGCTAAGAATCTTCCATGCTGGCCTGGGAGCGAGAGTAAAACATAGAGTGCGCATGCCAGCTGCATTTCCTCCCTGGTATGCTGTAAAAACCAGCTAACGGATCCGAGGGTTTCATTATACTGTAATTTATGCAATGAGCTGACAACCTGTCACTTCAGCAATATACCTACAAATCTATCTTAAATAACCCTCAAAACTTTGTCATACCTGGTGGAACGACCTTTGTTTAGGTCGTTTACGCTCTGCTTACCCCATTAGGGATAAAGACGTGTTTATCGTGTATGTATTATCTTAAAAATATCTTTGGATATTTTAAGGATTTTTGGCACTCACAATGCTGTTTTTATTTCATATAATATAAAAGAAAAATAACGTCTAACGTCGCTATGACGTGTGCATAATAAGACTATATAAATTCGTCACTCCCACTACAGTTTCTGTAGCTCAGTTGGTAGAGTGATGGGCCGCCATTCCAGAGACACAGGTTCGTGTCCTGTCAGAATCGATTTTATTGTTTTCTGTATTTCATATTAAATGATATCTTTGGAACTTAAATATCTAAATATCTGCCAACTGAAAAGATACCTGCTAATAAATAGTGGTTCCTTCCCAACATTCATTCATGAAATAAATCCAGCGATAATTACACCTGCCTACACCTAGTAAGGGCATAGATAAACGTCAGTTCTGAAGACAAATAGATAATTTACCCAAATGGTAACTATTTCTCACGAATCCTCTGTTTTTCCTACGCATAAATACTATGGTCCGGAGCTTCTGCCCATGATCCCTGGGGTCGACCACGTAAGGCACATAAATCCAAATAAAGTGTGGACGTAAACAGTGGCTCCTTGGGCAAATGTAGCGGCGTTCTACGTTGTTTCTAGGCGTACAGAGTAAAATTATACAGTGTGTTCGCTAGATATTTTTGATCAATTCTTTGAAAATCTCTATCCCCATTCGATGATCAGAATCACATTGTATGTTTTTTTTTTAGATTTTCCAAATGCCGTGGGACGTCTGATTTGAACACTCTACCAAAAACCGTACAAGACCTTTTTAAATTAAGTGCAAATATTGTAAGGGTGCTTTCCATTCATTAAACTAAACTACTTTTTCCAGTAAAAAGATGTAAAAGTATTATAAATAAAATTGGATTTCCTACACAAATTAATCGATCAGATGGCATAAAATAAATGTTTGTTGGGAATCATAGTGCACTTTTTTATGTTAGGTTTATTAAACCCTGTATAGTCTTAAAGATAGTTGGAATGCGTTATTCTCATTTATCATGAAAGTCATTGTTCGACACCAAGGGGTTAATTTATAATGATACAGATAATTACAAAGTATTAAAAATAAACAATTTATATTATGTATAGCAACCATATACTATGATACAATTTATAGGCCTGCGTTAAACTTTAGCTTTTTCCCTTATTTCTTTTTTTCTTTGAGTTTTTAATAAAATAACATACATACATATAATCACGCCTTTATCCCTAATGGGGTAAGCAGAGCGTAAACGACCTAAACAAAGGTAGTTCCGCCACGTCTGACGAAGTTTTGAGCGTTATTTAAGATAGATTTGTAGGTATATTGCTGTAGTGACAGGTTGTCAGCCTATCGCTTAAATTACAATATACTGAAACCCTCGGATCCCTTAGCTGGCTCTTACAGCATGCCCGGGAGGAAATGCAACTGGCATATTCTATGTTTTTCTCTCGCTCCCAGGCCAGCATGGAAGTATTTAATAAAATAATATGATTAGAATGATAACTAGAAGCTATTTTGGAATCAAAAATATGAATTCTGTTAAGATTTTTAAATGAAGGATCTTTTAATGACAAAAAAAACTTTTAACGACCCGATGAACCCATCCAGGGTTCATCGGGTCGTTAAAAGTTTTTTTTGGTATAATTAGTTACTCTTGTCTAGGTTTGACTAAAAATCATGAGCCAAAGGTTGAAATGGTTAGCGAAAAACCGTTGACCAAATCTGAGGTTTTACTAGGCAAACCCCAGAAAGTAGTAGGTACTATATTAATTTTGTGCCCCGGAGCAACGGAGTTTCGGGTTATGGCTTATGATAATGACATACCAGGCCACTCAGAAAGTATTGCGATAAATAGTTTTTATATATGGCAGACTGGCTGGTTAGAATCTTTTTTGAAAATATGATTACTTGTAAGTAAAAATATGTGTGTTCCATTTTCAAAATTTCCCTCCACATTTTTTGCGAGCCAATTCAAAGTATCGTGTCTTACTGAAAAATGGATCTGCGCCGGGAACATTTTATAGCTATGATTTTTTACGATTTCAAGTGTCGCCTGAAACCGGATGAATCGTTCGATAGACTTCAAATGGCATTTATGGATGAAAGCCCCTCCAAGGCAACCGTGTATCGTTGGTATAACGAATTTAGGCGCGGTCGACCAACCTTGGGGGATGAAGAAAGAAGCGGTCGCCCTTTGACGGCTATTACGGAAGAAAACGTGCTAGCAGTGAAAAATTTAATCCAAGATAATAGGCGAATTACATATCAGGAGATTCAGCACATATTAAAGATTGGATCGGGAAGCGTTCACGAGATTCTACATGGGCATCTTCGCGTGAGGAGGATAGTATCGCGCTGGGTGCCGCACTACCTCACTGACGCTCAGAAGCAGGCCCGGGTGGAATGGTGCCGTGATATGCTGAACAAATTTGAAGCAGGCTCGTCTCGGCGTGTTTACGACATCGTAACAGGTGATGAGTCCTGGATTTATCAATACGATCCAGAAACCAAGCGCCAGTCGACAGTTTGGGTGTTTCAAAATGAACCAACGCCTACCAAAGTGAAGCGATCTCGAAGCGGGGGGAAGATTTTGATCGCCAGCTTTTTTAATTTGACTGGCCACTTGGCCTCAATTCCCTTACGAGATCAAAGAAGCATTAACGCCGAATGGTATACTACCAAATGTTTACCAGAAGTTTTTTCTGTTGTGAGCAACAAGCGACCAAACACAGGGCTCCGCGGACTACTGCTCCACCACGACAATGCGCCTGCACACACCGCGCTCAAAACGAGGGACTTCCTGGACAGCACACCAGTCAAACTCCTGGGTCACCCTCCTTACAGCCCTGATCTAGCACCGTGTGACTTCTTTTTATTTCCAAAAATAAAAAATCAGCTCAAGGGGATACAATTTTCGTAGCCGGAAGATGCGCTGGCTGCGTTCGAGCAGGCTGTAAACGAGGTGTCTACGGCGGACTGGAAAAAGTGTTTTTAAAACTGGTTCAGACGCATGAATCTTTGTATAGAGGCTGGTGGAGAGTACTTTGAAAAGATTTAATAAAAATATATATACCTGTAGAACAATTTTTTTTAGTGTCGCAAAACTTTCTGAGTGTCCCACGTATAACGATCCTTTCTGTGGGTTTTCACGACGACCAGCTAGTGTTCTTGTATTCTTATGCTGCAACTACTGCCGGGCCTCTTATAATAAAGCTTCGTGCAAATAATGATCTGGTTGTGGTTTCTTCCATGCCGGCCTGGGAGCGAGAGAAAAACATGGAATGTGCCAGGTGCATATCCTTCCGGGCATGCTGTAAAAACCAGCTAACGGATCCGAGGGTTTCAGTATTTTGTAATTTAGGCGATGGGCTGACAACCTGTCACTACAGCAATATACTTACAAATCTATCTTAAATAACCCTTAAAACTTTGTCAGACGTGGCGGAACGATCTTTGATTAGGTCGTTTACGCTCTGCCTACCCCATTAGGGATAAAGTCGTGGATATATTTATGTATGTATGTGTGTGGTGCGAATTTCTGTTACTGCACAATTGCTCATTCCTAGTCTAACAATGATCGCTTTGGTTAGCATAACAGTTACCAGCTTAAGGAGTTTTATGGTTTAGGTTTTTTTTTATAACAGCTTAACGATTTATTAATGATGATATAAATTAATATTTTTGATATGTTCCTCAGCTACTGCAATTACGATACCGGCTAAACTGAGTACATACAATTTAATCTCGCTCCGGTAAGCAACAATATTAATACAGTTACTTTTTCACTGAGAAAGTTTTTATCAGCAACAATGTTGCAAATAATGATAACCCCTATCTGCAACTATTTTCTAGGTGGGGTATAACAATAAAGCTGAGACTTTAGTATAAAAAGGCCGGAGGATTCTGAAGAAAGTACAGTTGGTCTTCCAGCAGGTCAGCAAGATGAGGGTTCTCATGTTAGTGATTTTGGGCCTGGCCACCGTGGCCACGGCTTACCCCGACAGCACCAGGGTGATGATCACCGATGACTCACTCAGTAAGTTTTTTTCTTAAATATCAATTAACATTCATTATAAAGGGAGTAAGGGACAGTGTCTCAATAACTAGAAGGGGTTGCTCAGTCAACAAAACTCATCAAAGACATTACTCAAAAAATATTATTTTCTAAGAAACGATAAAAATGGTCTTGATTGAATTGATTTGTATGGAAATGGCCATTTGTTTTAACTGAACAACCTCTTTTAATTTTGAGACACCATCCATCCTGCTTAAAATGAAAGTTTAAAGTTATTTCTTCTATAACTTCAATATTAATTCTTCAATTTTTCAGAAACCATGGACATCAAAGAGAAGCAAATCTGCATCTTGAAACTGCTTAACCATATTTTGGAGCCCGTCATCCACAAGGATGTCGAAGAGATTGGCAAGAACTTTAACATCGACGCCAACGTTGACTTATTCACCGTAAGTTGTTTGATGAATTGAAAGTTGTTTGTTTAAATACTTTTAAGAGTTGAATTTATATTAAAAAGGCCTTACTCAATCTTTTACCTTGTTTTTATTTTCACAGCGGACCGACGTTGTCAAGGTGTTCTTGGACCACCTCAAAGTTGGTTTGTTACCTCGTGGTGAGATCTTTACCCTCCACGTCGACCGCCAGCTGAAGGAAGTCGTCAGTATGTTCCACATGCTGTACTACGCCAAGGACTTCACAACATTCATCAAGACTGCTTGCTGGATGCGCATGTACCTTAACGAAGGCATGTTTGTCTACGCCTTGACTGTTGCTGTCAGACATCGCAAGGACTGCAAGGGAATCATCCTACCTCCTCCCTATGAAATCTACCCCTACTACTTCGTGCGCGCTGACGTCATTCAGAAGGCTTACTTGCTGAAGATGAAGAGGGGCAAGCTGGACACCAAACTTTGCGACTTCTACGGAATCAGAAAGACCGACAAGGACGTATTCATCATCGATGAGAACATTTACGACACTCGCGTGTACCTCAACAAAGAAGACAAACTCCGCTACTTCACTGAAGATATTGGTCTCAACACCTACTACTACTACTTCCACGTTGACTATCCATTCTGGATGAAGGATGAGATCCTTAAGGACGACAAGACTAAGATCAGGCGCTTTGAGCTTACCCTCTACGTTTACCAGCAGATTCTGGCCAGGTACTACTTGGAACGTCTCTCTGTTGGTCTTGGTGAAGTTAAGACCCTCTCCTGGTACAAGCCCGTCACGAAGGGTTACTGGCCTTGGATGAAACTGCACAACGGTGTTGAGCTCGCTAAGAGAGACAACTTCGTGAAAGTCCACGACCGCGATATTGATGTTCTTCGCCTTGTCGAAGACTACGAAATGATCATCAAGGAGGCCATCATCAAGGGACACGTTGAGGTAAGTACTATCTTATACAATTCTAGCTTTCCTAACATCAGTTTCACTCTCAACCAAATGAGATTTTCTATTAGATAAAATATTTTTCAGCGAAAGTATAGCATATTGAAATGATTAAATTAACAATGTGTTTACTAATTAATTACTATAATACCTTTTTCCCATATAGATTGGTGGCAAGAGGCTGACATTGACCAAGATCGAAGATATCGAATTACTTGGCAGACTTATCTACGGCAAGATTGACAAGATGGATGAAGACAAATTGCGTATCGATGCATACCGCTACCTGCTGATCATCTGCAAGTCCGTCCTTGGTCTTAACACTTTCAAGAGCGACAAGTACGTATATCATAATGTTATAATGTTTGTGTTTAAGCATGCGTTTAAGTATATTTCTTTATGACTGTGTTAACAATTTTCTCTCTTTAGGTACTTCGTTGTCCCAACTGTGCTCGACCAATACCAGACTGCTCTCCGTGACCCTGTCTTCTACAAGCTGCAAAAGCGTCTTGTTGATTTCGTCATTCTCTTCAAGAGGCGTCTGCCTAGCTACACCAAGGAGGATCTGCTATTCCCAGGAGTGAAAATCGACAAGGTTCACGTTGACAAGCTTGTCACTTACTTTGATGATTACCTGATGGACATCACCAACGCTGTCATCTTGACTGAAGATGAGGTTAAAAAGGGACATAGTGACATGAAGATGCTTGTACGTAAACGTCGTCTGAACCACCACTCCTTCAAGGTTAACATCGACGTTCTTTCTGACAAGGCTGCTGACTGTGTTGTTCGTATTTTCCTTGGACCTAAGGAAGACCACCTGGGCCGTGTAATTGACATCAACAGAAACCGTCTGAACTTCGTCGAGCTTGACTCCTTCTTGTACAAACTGGATACTGGAAAGAACACCATTGTAAGGGACTCTCACGACATGCACAACCTTGTAAAGGACCGCATCATGACCCGTGACTTATGGAAGAAGATCGACGGTATCACCGATGTCAGAGACCTTCTGATCAAGGACTTGAGAAACTTCCACACTGGATTCCCCACAAGACTGCTCCTTCCTAAGGGTCGCGTTGGAGGTCTGAAAATGGTACTCTACGTAATCATTACTCCATTGAGATTGGTCGATGGTGTTGACCTTAACATCCTAGACGTGACCCGCAAGGACCTGGTCAGAGACTTCAGGTCAACTGTTCTTCTGGACAAGATGCCTCTTGGTTTCCCTCTCGACCGTCACATCGATGTTGCCAGGTTCTTCGTCCCCAACATGAAGTTCCATGACGTCGTGATCTTCCACAAGAAGATGGTATGCGACATGAAGACCCGCTGGGAGCGCTGGGTGCTCAAGAACTACAAGATGTCGGACTTGAACCGCATCAACGACGACACTTACTTCGTCGACGTTGACACCAAGGTCATGGACCATGATGTCATTGACGTCGTCGACCACGATCGCAACATGATGAAGAACTTTTAAACAATAATATTTCTGTTGTAAATAGGAATACTTAGTAGCCATTAGACAAGACAAATTTTCAAGCAATCTCAAAAATGCAAAAAAAAGTAATAAATTATTATTTATTATACTTCAGTCTTTTTTTCTTCTTTTTATAATCAAAAATTAGAACGATAAATTTTAATAACAATCAATGAAATTATATATATATATATATATATATATATATATATATATATATATATATATATGATTTAGCTGGTCATAATAACCTGTTAGACATACATACATACTATCACACCTGTATCCGTAATGGGGTAGGCAGAGCGTCAACGACGAAAACAAAGGTCGTTCCGCCAAGTCTGACAAGTTTTGAGGGTTGTTTCGAAAGTACTATATTGCTGTAGTGACAGGTTGTCAGCCCATCGCCTAAATTACAATATACCCTCGAATCCCTTAGCTGGTTTTTACAGCATGCCCGGGAGGAGACTAACAAGTCTACACAAAATTATTGGAAACAGCAACCCTTTTCTATTGCGGCCATTGGGCTTTAACCACAATTACAATCCAAATATACCTACATAAAACAAAATATTACAAAACAGTTATTTTTTTCTTCAGTAGCTAATTCTGCCCTTTAGAATAGAAGTATTGACTAAACTCAACCTCAACTCTACAAAATACAAGACATGACAAAAAAATATATTACATTAAGATTAGCATAAAATATGACGATTTTCAATCAACAATACAAAAATAATTTACTAATGCTTCCGATATTTAAAAGTATATTCGTGATACGAGTTGGAAACAACTTTGCTAGACAAAAATTGTTATTGTTTACAATACACATTTTTTTTAATTACATTAAAAATTCTAAAACACAATAATGTATTGCTCAACAATTGTCAGCAAATGCAAACGATGTTTTTTAATAGTACAAATATGCAATTGATGCTTACACTTTTGGGAAGTACTATGCTTTACAGGTCGAGTGAAAGATAAGTGAAAATAAGGTAAAATTAGAGAAAATACATGAAGGAGGAACTAGTAACAAAAACCAACTAAACAAAACCAACTAAACAAAAATAACTATGAGTGTTTTTTTTTTTGAGGATTTTAGCACTCACAATGCTATTTTTATTTCATGTAATATGAAGGCACGTTAAGCCGTTGGTCCCGGTTAATATCGTTTAATACCGTAGATATTAGTCGTTAAGCCATGTCAGAAGCCAGTGCTAAGCATTGGCGGCTTAAAAACTCTTGACCTAATTTAGGATTGGGTCTGGTTTCCCTTCTGGGTTGCGGAGGTCAGATGGCAGTCGCTCTGTGTGAAAACTAGTACCCTCGTTCAATTCCCTAGATTAGGTAGCCGACCCTGTAACATACGGGATAAGGCTAGGTAGATGATGATGATGAAAGAAAGAAAATAATAAATTCGTTTCTAGCAGGACTCCAACCTGCGTCTCTGGAATGCCGGTCTATTACTCTACCAACTGAGCAGCAGAAACGGTAGAGGTAGTGCCGAATTTATCATAATCCTATTTATGTATTGTATACGTCATAGCGACGTTTAGCGAATCTACCCATGTAGTTTAGGAACTACGTAGCGCTTTTCTACCGTTTCTGTAGCTCACTTAGTAGAATAATGGACCGGCATTCAAGACCCGCAGGTTCGAGTCCTGCCAGAAACGAATTTATTATTTTCTACATATTATATAACTATGAGTCATTTCAACCATCACAAATACGAGTATTCCCATTCGCGAAAGAAAATGTACCTAAGTATTTCGCGTGACCTAGGTTCCTCAGCCGACCGAAAAACGGTGATAATAAGTTTATCCAAATTTATGTTTTGTGGTTATTCCAGGGTTGAGGAGCCCTACAACGGGTTTTGTACCCGTAGAGTACTGTATTTTGCCAATCCAATTGTGTTATAAAAAAGTGGAACTCATAGAGTACTTTGGGCCGTATTTATAAAGCTATTTCAAGATAAAGAGCAATATTAAGTATGGATTTGACAGGTAATTTTCCACTGAAATGACATTTCTGATACGAACTCAAACTAGCTGTCAGTCTTAAATGCTGATTATAAATACTGGCCTTAGATTATGAACAAAACACAAAATAAACGCCTTCTGTTTAATAGTGACCTAATGTGAGTTGATTCCAGTAAAAAATTGCTGTAAGAAATTCATTAGGCGTTGATGTGAATCTTTTTTTCTTAAGAATTCTAACGTAGGAGTTGACTGACACCTTTAGCTCTTAGTGCTTTATTTTAATGAATTATTTGAAAGCTTTGGTCCAAGTAAAAGAGGAACATCAATTAATAATATTATTATGAGTTTCTATTCCATGCTGGCCTGGGAGCGAGAGAAAAACATAAAATAAGCCAGCTGCTTTTCCTCCCGGGCATGCTGTACAAGTCAGCTAAGGGATCCGAGGGTTTCAGTATAGGCGATGGGCTGACAACCGGTCACTACAGAAAATATACGTACAAATGGTCAATAGGTCAAAGCCATGGGCTAACGATCCGGAGCCGGTTCGGTTCCCAGGGGAGGAACACCAAGTTGCTATTTGTCAATTTATCACTTTGTGAGGTTTCCCTAGTTTGGTTAGGACATTGCAGACCTAAACATCTGATTATCGCCGTCGGTCCCGGTCACTGTCTGTGATAGTGGTTGTTACTCAAAACCAAGTCAAAGGCCTAATAGCTGAGCTACTAGGCGGTTTGAAAACTCTGACACCAGGGTTCATCGGGTCGTTTGACTCGAGAGTCCACTCGCTAAGAAAAAGAATAAGACGATAACTCTCAAATTTTGTCAGAAGTGGCGGATCGACCTTTGTTGAGGTAGTTTACGCTCTGCCTACCCCATTAGGGATAAAGGCATGATTACACATGCCTTTACATGGAAAAATTTTGATGCGTTATGTCAAAGGGTATCCAAATCACACCATGTGTGTTCAGCGATTTTTAGTAGTTTAGGAGTTATGTTTTTTATTTGTATTTTTCGAAGAAAACTAACCTCAATGGCTTATTTTTTCATTAACAATTTTTTATTATTTTTGTTGCAAGTATCATCTTAAATTGCACTTTTAACCACAAAAGTTGCAGCTTCCTAGCCGTAATGTAAGTTAATTATTTTTTTGTCGAAAGTCGAATTTCACAATCAAACCAGTCCCATCAGACTTTTCAACTAGAAATAAAAAAAATAAAAAGGTAATCCCATAGTCTTTAAATAATTTTTAAAACTTTGCAGGACTAATTAAGTTAGAAAATGTATCAAATTAAAGGGAAAATAAAATTGTTTACTTAAATTTTTTATATAAGTTACATTTTTTAAAGAAAATTCTTTGTAAAATGTTTTAGTGTGAGTTGTAAGATTTATTTTTATGCGCAGTTATGAATTATTCGTAAAAGGCTGCTTGCTTTAAAATATTATTTTCATTCCCTTGCAATTTTCAAAACCTTATTAAAAAAAATCTCTAATCCATTCTTTTGCGAGAAGAAAACGCGCACTTAAACGATTATCGGTGTTAAAAAAAACATAGTAGGCTTACCTTTACCTGAGATCTCAATACCTGTACATACATACATACATATAATCACGCCTCTATCCCTAATGGGGTAGGCAGAGCATAACAACCTAAACAAAGGTCGTACCGCCACGTCTGACAATGTTTTGAGGAAGATAGATTTGTATGTATATTGCTGTAGTGACAGGTTGTCAGCCTATCGATTAAATTGCAATATACTAAAACCCTCGGATCCCTTAGCTGGTTATTACAGCATGCCCGGGAGGAAATGCAGCTGGCACATTCTATGTTTTTCTTTCGCTCCCAGTCCAGCATGGAAGAGATTATATTTATATTTTGTATTATTTAACTACTCTGATGCGTTGCGTCCCGCTTTCTTGAATTGTTGGAAGTATATTAAAGAATATTAAAGGATCCAAAGGTTTCAGTATATTGTAATTTAGGCGATGGGCTGACAACCTGTCACTACAGCAATATACCTAAAAATCTATCTTAAATTACCCTCAAAACTTTGTCAGACATGGCGGAATGACCTTTGTTTACGTCGTTTGCGCTCTGCCTACCCTGTCAGGGATGGAGGCGTGATTATATGTATGTATATTAAGGCATCGTGCCTTAAAGTTGTTTTTTTTTATATAATGAGTTCTCATACATACATATAATCACACCTTTATAATGAGTTCTCATTATTATAAAAGATATTGGTAGATCGTCTTTGAGCTAAATTAATAAATTACTACTTAATTAATTTAATTTACTAAGGTATTATTTTTTATTTGACATGTTGGTAAATGAAAAATGTTTTAAAATGAATATCATTTATTTTGCTTTCTTTTTATGCTTTTTTAATAATAATTGCTATTTAAATAGTTTAACTAGGTAGATCTAGTACTGTTTAGACATTTCAGTTCTAAGTCTACCTTGTTATTTTCAATTCCTTTGACTAATATGGTTTTCTAGTTTACATTCTCATGTGCATATCGTCCATACGCATATCTTCCATATACATCATTTTGTTTTCTCGGTCGTACATCGTGTTGATGTCGACATCTGTGAAGTATGTGTCGTTTTCGATGCGGTTCATGTCCATCATTCTGTAGTTCTTGAGCACCCAGCGCTCCCAGCGGGTCTTCATGTCGCACATCATCTTCTTGTGGAAGATCATGACGTCAACGAACTTCATGTTGGGCACGAAGAACTTGGCAACATCGATGTGACGGTCCAGAGGGAAACCAAGAGGCATCTTGTCCAGAAGAACAGTTGATCTGAAGTCCATCATCATGTCCTTGCGGTTTACATCCAGAATGTTCAGGTCAACGCCGTCAACCAGCCTCAAGGGGGTAACGATACAGTACAACATCATTTTCATGCCGCCGACACGGCCCTTAGGAAGGAGCAGCCTGGTAGGGAAACCAGTGTGGTAGTTTCTCAAGTCCTTCCTCAGCATGTCACGGATATCAGTCATGCCATCGACCTTCCTCCACAGGTCACGAGTCATCATTCTGTCGCGGACAAGGTTGTGCATGTCCATGGAATCTCTGACAATGGTGTTTTTACCAGTAACCAGCTTGTACATGAAGGTGTCAATTTCAACAAAGTTCCAACGGTTCCTGTTGATGTCAATCACGCGTCCCATGTGGTCTTCTTTAGGTCCAAGGAAGATACGAACAACACAGTCAGCAGCCTTGTCAGACATAACGTCCATAGCGATTTTGAACGGGTAGTGATTAAGGCGACGTTTGCGAACCATAAACTTCATGTCACTGTGTCCCTTCTTCATTTCATCCTCAGTAAGCATGACAGCGTTGGTCATGTCCATTAGGTAGTCATCAAAGTAAGTTACCATTTTGTCTACAACAATGTTGTCAATCTTGACTCCGGGGAAGAGAAGATCCTCCTTAGTGTAGCTAGGCAGACGCTTTTTGAACAGCCAAACGAAGTCACAAAGACGTTTCTGCAGCATGTAGAAGACAGGGTCGCGCAGAGCAGTCTGGTACATGTCCAAAACGGTAGGCATGACGAAGTACCTGTAAATTAATTTTACGTTAGACTTTATGCACAAATTCATGAATCCTGTTAATAGTTAAGTAAGTTCTGTCATAAAACTTACTTGTCACTCTTCATGGTGTTAAGGCCAAGGACAGACTTGCAGATGATGAGCAGGTAGCGGTAGGCATCAACAGTCATCCTGTCCATCTTTTCCATTTTGTCTAAGTTGTCAACCTTGCCGTAGATCAGTCTACCGAGCATCTCGATGTCATCAGTCTTTGTTAGTTCCAACCTCATGCCATTGATCTATTGAAAGAAAAAACAAAAATATTTGATAAAGTAGAGATTAGGTACATAGTTATTAATATTAACACAATTGTTTTGAAAAAATATACCTCAATGTGTCCCTTGACAATAGCTTCCTTGATGATCATTTCGTAGTCTTCTACCAAACGAAGTACATCAATGTTGTCGTCGCGGATAAGAACGTAGTTGTTTGTCCTCTTAGTAAGCTCAACACCGTTGTGTAGCATCATCCAAGGCCAGTATCCCTTTCTGACGGTCTTGTGGAAACTCAAGGTATTGATTTCACCCATACCATTGGAAAGACGCTCCATGTAGTACCTAGCCAAAATTTGCTGGTAAATGTACATGGTGAGCTCAAAACGCCTGCATCTCAGTTTGTCAAAGACGTCATCTCTCATCCAGAATGGATAGTCAACGTGGAAGTAGTAGTAGTAGGTGTTAAGACCTATGTCCTCAGTGAAGTAACGGAGCTTGTCTTCATCGTTCAAATTCATACGACGGTCATAGACATTTTCATCAATGATGTAAACATCCTTGTCAGTCTTCCTGATTCCGTAGAAGTCACATAGCTTGTTGTCAAGGAGTCCTCGCTTCATCTTCAGCATGTAAGCCTTCTGGATGACATCGGTGCGCACGAAGTAGTAGGGGTAGATTTCATAAGGAGGAGGCAGGATGATTCCTTTGCAGTCCTCACGGTGTCTGCAGGCAACGGTGAGTGCGTAGACGAACATACCCTCGTTGAGGTACATGCGCATCCAGCAGGCAGTCTTGATGAATGTGGAGAAGTCCTTGGCGTAGTACAGCATGTGGAACATGGTGACGACTTCCTTCAGTTGGCGGTCAACGTGGAGGGTGAAGATCTCACCACGTGGCAGGAAACCGAACTTCAGGTTGGTAATAAACATTTTCACGACATCAGGTTTCTGAAAATCACAACAGAGGTTAGTTATAAAATTTACTAAACTTTATTAAGGGTTAGTTTCCATTTTTTCTAACTAAAGCAGCAAGCAGACCGTGTAAAGGTTGATGTTCTCTTCGATCTTGAAGTTTTTGCCAACTTCCACGAGTTCCTTGTACATGAGCGGCTCCATGATGTGGTTCAGGAGTTTCATGATGCAAATTTGCTTTGCCTTGATGTCCATGTTGTCTGAAATTTAAAAAATTGGTAAATGTTGCGACTGAACGATATTTGCTCTTCTAAATAGTCATACTGGAAGTTAAAATTTAAATTTTCAGTGTGTTCTTGGCGATTGGCAGAGAACCCATCATTACAGCAATACCTTCTTACTGATAACTGAAATATTTCTCAACATTTTACAAACGACCGTTGACGCTCTGCCTATCTGGTGAGGTGTGAATAAATATAAGATTGAAATATGTCACAGATTTCCAAAAAAGAAAACAAATTTTACAAAGAGTACGTTACCGGTGATCATCATGGTGTTGTCGGTCATCATCATGTTGTCTGTGTCAGGGCGAGCCATGGCCACGGCGGCCAGGCCTAGAACGATCAATGTGATCACCCTCATCTTGGCAGTCGCTCAATATTCCAACTGTACCTTTCACATCTCACACATCTCTTTTTATACCTTGCACAATAGTATCTGCACTACCTTATCGAAAAGTTTTTGTTTTGTTGCAATGAAAGTGAATAGCCTTAGATAAGAAAAGCTGATGTAAGTATTGTTGTTTTTATAGAACTATGATTTATAGGTGTGACGCATTTCATAGATAGTTTGTTTCTATGCATTTATCGTAATTAAAAGAGATAATTTGAAAAAAAATAATTGAGGAGTACAAATCTCCTTAACGCATAGATGAATTTAATGTGCCACCAATACCACCGTAAATATGAAGCATAAAGTCAACTTCTGAAAGGGCTTGTCCTCGCAAGACTAGGCTGATTGGTTTATGTGCGCAGTCTAAATCTTGTTTATTGAGAAACGCTGCTGCCCATTTTATCATAATTATTATATTTATCTATTTGGACCAGAAATGTGCAGCGTTTACTAAATAAGCTCAGTTATTTCTTCCATGCTGGACTGGGAGCGAAAGAAAAACATAGAATGTGCTAGCTGCATTTCCTCCCGGGCATGGTGTAAAAACCAGCTAAGGGATCGGAGGGTTTCAGTATAATGCAATTTAGGCGATGGGCTGACAACCTGTCACTACAGCAAATATACCTAGTAACCCAAAATAGTAAATCTATCCTAAATAACCCTCAAAACTTGTCAGACGTGGCGGAACGACCTTTGTTTAAGTCGTTTATGCTCTGCCTACCCCATTAGAGATAAAGGCGTGACTATATATACGAGGGGTGGCTGATAAGTAATCTACCTAACTATGAAAGAAAAGACTTTGATGGCTAGTTTATTTTTTATTTTTCTATATAGTCTCCTGCAAGTGAAATACACTTATGACATTTGCAAATAAGTGACATCATGCCGTTATAATAGTAATTTTTATTTTGCTCGTCAAAATGGTCAGTCACAGCCTCTTTCATTTCTTCGTCCGTCGAAAATCTGCGACCCCTCAATTTTTTCTTTAAATCTTTGAATAAGAAATAGTCACAGGGAGCCAGATCTCGACTATAAAGTGGATGGTTAATATCTGTGAAGCCGTTTTTGCTCAGGGCTGACCTCGCCGTTAAGGCTGTGTGTACAGGAGCATTGTCTTGTAAAATCAGAACACCTTTGCTGAGTTTGCCTCTCCGCTTTTCTTTGATTTGTTCACGAAGCTGGTCAAGCAAGTTTGCATAATATTCAGCATTCATTGTTGTATTTTTAGGCAAATAATCTATCATCAAAATCCCTTCGACATCCCAAAATACGGTGGCCATTAGTTTTCCAGCCGACGGCCGAACCTTGAACTTCCTTGGCGGCTTTTCTCCTTTAAATTTCCATTGCATTGACTCTTGTTTGCTTTCCGGATCCCACTGGTGAATCCAAGTTTCATCACAGGTCACAATTCGAGAGATAGTCTCTTCTTCTTTACCTTTGACCAAATGCCTGACAACATTCTACTCGCCTTTGTTTGTCAAAGCGGGTCAACATGCTAGGGACCCAACGCGCGCTCACCTTGGACATGCCCAAATGTTCGTGAATAATTTCATGAACTCGTTCCTTGCTAATGCCCACATCTCTGGCTATCTCCCACTGCTTGATTCGCCGATCTGCAAGAATCACGTTCTTCACCTTTTCAACATTATCTGCGGTAACAGCAGAAATTGGCCTTCCACTACGTGTGTCGTCTTCCAGGCTCTCACCGCCATGTTTAAATTGCCTCGACCAAAACTTTATGACGAATTCAGAAGGACTTGAATCACCAAACACCTTTAACATGCGCTCTCTGATCTGCGTAGGCGTATTTCCTTCTTTACTTAGGAATTTAATCACTGCTCGATGCTCAAATTTCATCATTTTGCAATTTTCTTTCGACATGGTGAAATCAAAGCCGCGCCAAAAAAACAAAAGCAAGCGAAAAAAAATAAGCGTCATAATTTTGAAAAAGGAATAAATATAGATTATGATTTTGCAATGGCCAGTTCAATTTTCAAAACTTTCTTTAACAAAGTAGATTTTATATCAGCCGCCCCTCGTATGTATGTATGTAGTTATTTTAAACTTACAGGTGATTTGGCATACATAAGGAATTTAGCACGTCCATTTTTCGTTCAGCAACAGTAAACCCATCCATCTTTGATGCACAAATATTCGTCATATCCACCTACATGATAGCATTTCCGTGTTACATTTTACTGTAGGCAGCTGCTGAAAGAGATTGCACATTTTGTGATAATTACCCGTAATTTATGAAAATGTTTGTTATTCACCTTGGTAAGATCACATATTTTGGCAACATCATTAGTGAGATTGAACGTAATATTTCCCGTCTGTTTGTTGGTATTATTAAGGATAATTATATTTTGTATAGTAACAATACAGTACAATTGCACGAACTAGCTCTACATCTCTTTTGCCCATTCGGTAAATAGCAATCTAATTCTTGATAGCTTTAAAGAATAATAGCTACTTTGTATTTTTTTTACCACAACGTAGAGCATATACTTCCATGCTGGACCGGGAGCGAGAGAAAAATATAGAATGTGCCAGCTGCATTTCTTCCCGGGCATGCTGTTAAAATCAGCTAAGGGATCCGAGGGTTTTCTTTATTGCAATTTAGGCGATAGGCTGACAACCTGTCACTATAGCAATATACCTACAAATTTATCTTAAATAAGCCTCAAAACTTTATCGGACGTAGCGGAGTGACCTTTGTTTAGGTCGTTTACGCTCTGTCTACCCCATTAGGGATAAAGGCGTGATTATGTATATGTATTATGTATATATAAACAACGCAGAGCAAAAATCTAATCGTGGGGTGACACAAGAAGATAAAATCAGAAACGGTTATATCCAGGGTACATTCAAGCTAACTTTGTTTATAAGATAACAGAAATTAATCTGCGAGGGTACGGACATGTTAAAACATGTGAAAACAGTATATGACACGTTCTGTTCAGGATATAAATGATCCAAAGCGAGGCCGTGGTAGACCGCTGACTACTTGGATGGGGACCATAAGACACGTACATACATACATATAATCACGCCTTTATCCCTAATGGGGTAGGCAGAGCGTAAACGACCTAAACAAAGGTCGTTCCGCCACGTCTGACAAAGTTTTGAGGGTTATTCAAGATGGTTTTGTACGTATATTGCTGTAGTGACAGGTTGTCAGCCCATCGCCTAAGTTGCAATATTCTAAAACCCTCAGATCCCTTAGCTGGTTTTAACAGCATGCCCGGGAGGAAATGCAGCTGGCACATTCTATGTTTTTCTCTCGCTCCCAGTCCAGCGTGGAAGAAAAGACACGACCTAAAGAAAACGGGACTGCACCCTGAAATGACACAAATCCGCCCAGATTGGCGTATGAAGACTAGGAGAGCCGACCCCAATAGACATAGGAAATAACGGCACAGAAGAAGAAGAACATGAGCAAAAATATTTCTGTCAAAATTAGGGCAATCCAAATCCTGCTTTACATCATTTTAGACACGATGATAAAAATACATGAGCTTTTGGTGAAAATTGACAATAAAAACTTGCAACTTTATATAATTATCATGCTTAAAAACATTGGGTCAAAAATTTGATAAAGAGGCCGAGATAAAAGTCATAAGAAGAGTTTTCTTTGTCATAGCTGTATGAAGAGTTACATCAAAATGTGAAAATAATTTACTGTTATTTACTTGGCCTTGTCAGTATAATGAATTTGGAAATATTTGAATTCACGTTACAACATTTAAGGAAAACAGAAAATATAACAATAGTACAAAGAAAACCAATTAACAAAGCTGGAACACAACATCGTCTTGTATCCCTCAAGGATTTGGTAATTGGCATTTCTCTGCGTTTTACCTTGAAATATCATGAAATTAGGAGGTAAGTAGGCAATTGAATTTCGGTCGTTTTTAACCGATCTTAAAGGGACTTTTTATTTGACTGAGTTTTTTAATTACATGGTGTCCAGCCTAGGTTAGAAATAATCACGCAAACCATTCTAATATTGAGGAAGTACCCCGTTTGTATGGAAGACTGAGATCTGCTAGCTCGCGCGCAGTAGCGTGTTTTCCATACAAAAACAAAGATCTGACAATGCGAAACACGCTTACGCGCGCGGGTTATCAGATCCCGCTCCTACACGCGGAAAAGCGTTTTCAGTATGTTCGAGACTGCGAGTTTTCCATACAAACCGGGCGTACGAAGTCGCGGGCACAGCTAGTAGCTTTATAAACTTCTTCTATACTATTCCTTACTATTATTATTATGTAATTACTTTTATCCTACGAAACATGACCATCACTCGTATTTCATTTGTGTATGATGTCATTTCTATGAATGTTTTATCTCCTTGTCAGATACAAACTGCCATCATTATGAAATAATGGTTCAGCTGTAAAGAGGTAACGAACGGAAAAAAATACTTCGGATATCGAGTCTCCAATGATTTCTCTTTTATTTTTATTTTATTACAGTTGATTATAATTCTTCCATTTTGGCCTGGGGGCGACAAAAATACATAGAATGTACCAGCCGCATTTCCTCGCGGGCTTGCTATAAAGCCAGCTAAGGGATCCGAGGGTCTCAGTGTATTGTAATAGAGGCCATGGGCTGACAACCTGTCACTTCAGCAAGATACCTACAAATCTATCTTAAATAACCCTCAAAACTTTGTCAGACGTGGCGGAAGGACCTTTGTTTAGGTCATTTACTCTCTGCCTTCCCCATTAGGGATACAGGCGTGATTATATGTAGGTCTGTACGTATTATAACACAATCTTTGAAAGTTTCATGTGCCCAATTACAGACGGAGAGCGGAAGGTTCATTATAATGACACCCCCGCGGCCCCGTTGGAAACTTTTGGGTACGGAACCATAAAAACAAATGAATTCTTCTGGATTTTGTTTAAAAGTCGTAGAACAAAAAATATGTTCGTGTAGATCTTCTCCATTTGTATAAGACATTGGTCGGTATAATAATCACTACATAGTATAAAACAAAGTCGCTTTCTCTGTCCCTATGTACATACATACATAAAATCACGCCTTTATCCCTTACGGGGTAGGCAGAGCGTTAAACGCCTTGTAAAAGGCGCTTTCGCCACGTCTGACAAAAATTGAGGGTAATTTTAGATTGTAATGTTTATTGCCATAGTGACAGGTTGTCAGCCCATCGCCTAAATTACAATACATTGTAACCCTCGAGTCCCTTTTGCTGACTTCTACAGCAAGCCCGGGAGGAAGGGCAGCTGGAACATTCTATGTTTTTCTATCTCTCCCAGTCCAGCATGGAAGTACTGTCCCTATGTCCCTATATAAATCTTTACAACTACGCAACGGATTTTGATGCGGTTTCTTTTAATGGATAGAGTGATTCAAGAGGAAGGTTTATATGTATAATACATGCATAATATAGTAGAGAAACACTGATGATTTCCGTGCGAAGCCGGGGCGGGTCGCTAGTAATGATTAAATTAAAACATCTAAAGAGAAAATCCATGTGCTACAATTTCCTTGCAACAGTTTTTTTACCTAATAGAAAAACGCCTGGAGGGATAAAGGGGAGGCCTTTGCCCAGCAGTGAGACGAACTATAGGCTATAAAAAAAAAAAAAACTTTCACAAACACAAAGCTAAGTCTTCTTAGTGAGTGGATTATCGAGTCGAATGACCGTATTAACCCTGGTGTCAGAGTTTTTAACCGCCTAGTAGCACAGCTAATAGGCCTCTGACATGGTTTGAGTAACGACCACTATCAAAGACAGCTACCGGGACCGCACGGAATCTTTTTTCTTTTTCGGACAATCAGGTGATTCAGCCTGCAATGTCCTAACCAAACTGGGGAAAAATTCAAAAAGTGATAAATTCTCAAATATCAACTTTGTGTTTCCCCCCTGGGAATCGAACCCAGGACCTCCGGATCGGGAGTCCATGGCACTAGCCACTAGACCACGGAGGCAGTTACAAAGCTAAGTGAACGAGTAACATACACAAATTTTCCTTGCGGTAAAATACCTTATTCCCATAGTAAATAAAAGGGACACACAAGAAGAAAAACACCGGTGATTGACCGCTAACCTTGATCAAGATTCAAGTTCGTTCGGATGTAATCTAGAAGACACTAGTGTTTTGTCAACATTTTTATGATTAAAACGATAACTTTGACCTGCAAGTCTCGCGCGAGGTAATAAATTTGATAAATATTCAGTGCAGCCAATCGGTATTTAAATGTATATTAATATGGGGTGTAACTGAATCTATTAATTTATAGATACATACATATAATCACGCCGTTATCCCTAATAGGGTAGGCTGTAAATGACCTAAACTAAGGTCGTTCCGCCACGTCTGACAATGTTTTGCGGGTTATTTCAGATAGATTTAAAGGTATATCGCTGTAGTGACAGGTTGTCAGCCCATCGCCTAAATTACAATATACTGAAACCTTCGGATCCCTTAGCTGGTTTTTATAGCATGCCCGGGAGGAAATTGCATCTGGCACTTTCTTTGGTTTTCTCTCGCTCCCAGTCCAGCATGGAAGTATTGAATTATTAAGCAAATAAAAAGCTCTTACGCTAGATTCTCATCAACTACTAGTGATTTTTTTTTACTTTTAAACTCAAAAATCAGAAACGAAATTTTTGTTATTTTTTGTAGGTATTGGTGTCGATTAATTACTACTAATCATACATACATACATGTAATCACGCCTTTATCCCTAACGGGGTAGGCAGAGCGTAAACGACCTAAACAAAGGTCGTTCCGCCACGTCTGACAAAATTTTGAGGGTTATTTAAGATAGATTTTTAGGTATATTGTTGTAGTTACAGGTTGTCAGCCTATCGCTTAAATTGCAATATACAGAAACCCTCGGATCCCTTAGCTGATTTTTAGAGCATGCCCGGGAGGAAATGCAGCTGGCACTCCTGGCTCCTGGCTTCCAGTCCAGCATGGAAGTAATCAAGGAAGTACTCCTAATCTTAGATCAAATATAGTTGATCTAAGCTCCTAATTCTAATTCTTTGTTTGCGCTGTCACTTTTTCAACCTTGACATAAGAACAAGATAGCAAATAAAAACAATTTCACATTCCTAATCTGACATAAGACTGCTTATTTGACGTAAAATAAGGGAGCAGACTTTGTACTCAGTTCTTATTTAAAACGTCTTACGTCAGATTAGGAATGTCAAAGTCTTGTGTTTATTGACAATCCTATTTTTATGTCAAAGTTTAGAAAGTGACAGCGCAAGCTAAGAATAAGTTAAGGAATAGTGCGTCCAGAGTTGTCGCCATTACCTCTATAAGACAATTGACGAAGTAAATGTTATCAATTCAATTATCCATTGAATTATTATGAAATTGCTAAAATTATTGCTCTCTGCAAATTACCAAGCCGTAAACTTTGATTTATCAATTTCTGTCGCAATATTAAAACCTTAAAACATGTGATGGATGAAATGAAAGATTATGAAAGAATTTATGCAGTCTTCATCTTCTTCTGTCGAGTGGGTATCGAGTCTATCGACCCGATGAACCCTGGTGTCAGAGTTTCTAAGCCGCCTAGTAGCACAACTATCAGGCCTCTGACATGGTTTTGAGTAACGACCACTATCAAAGACAGCGACCAGGACCGACGGCTTAACGTGCCCTCCGAAGCACGAAATCTTTTTCTTTTCACACAATCAGTGATTCAGCCTGCAATGTCCTAACCAAACTGGGTAAAAATTCACAAAGTGACAAATTCCTTAATATCAACTTTGTGTTTCCCCCCTGGGAATTGAACCTAGGACCTCCGGATCGGGAGTCGATGGCACTAGCCACTAGACCACGGAGGCAGTTAAATTAAAACCTTAAAACATGTGATGGATGAAAGCCAGAAAGTTTATGCAGTCAAACAGGTATTTTCTCAGGTGCCAAAATCATTTTGCATACCTACCGAAAATACAAAGAATGCTACAGCAAATTTGTGGCGCGGCGAACAGTGATACTTTTTGCTGTGATGTGACTAAGGCTCGTATTTATAAAATAATCTCAAGATTAAGAGAAATTTTAAGTATGGATTGGACAGGCCACATTGTACTGAAATGACGTTTCCGATATTAACTCAAACTAGCCGTCAGTCTCAAGTGCTTTTAATAATTATGGGCCTAATTATACCAATAATGTAGGTAGGTAACTGCTACCATACCCAGCAAACACTGCAAATTTTACATACAATCACGCCTTTATCTCCAATGGGGTAGGCAGAGCATTAACGACTTAAACAAACGTCGATCCGCCACGTCTGATAAAGTTTTGAGGGTTATTAAGATAGATTAGTAGGTATATTGCTGTAGTGACAGGTTGCCAGCCCATCGACCACATTACAATATACTGAAACCCTCGAATCCTTTGGCTAATTTTTACAGCATGCTCGGAAGGAAATGCAGCTGGCACATTCTATGTTTTTCTTTCACTCCCAGGCCCGCACCATCAAATTTGCTGCATCGAAATGCACTAATGGCCAAAAAAATAATTATAATCGAGTTAAACAAAATCTATTATCTACATCTACACTAATATTATAAAGAGGAAAGATTTGTACCTATTTTTGTATGTTTGTATGTTTGTAATGAATAGGCTCAAAAAGTACTGGGCCGATTTAAAAAATTCTTTCACCAATAGAATGCTACATTCTTCCAATTTGACATAGGCTACATTTCATTTTGAAAAAAAATAGGGATCCTTGGTAAAATTTGAACAATGTAACCGAAGGTGTAGAAAAATGAGTCTTGAAATGTCTTTCGTCGAATGCGTTGCCGAAACTATTAGCGATAGAACAAAATAATGTAAAACAATATTGAAGAACATCATAATGTCTACAAAAAACTCCTCGGTAGCATATGTCCAACTATTGTAGTTATGTCACTACAACAACTTTTTTCAACTTTTCCTCGGATGGAAAAGTAAAAAAACAAAATAATAAGCACAAAACAACAAAACCAAACAAAAAATAAAATTGTAAGGAAAATACTAAATAATGATAGGCAAGTTTCTATCGACACGAACAAAAATTTCTTTGAAATACCTAGATGTATAGGTAGATACATTTTTAGTTGAAAGTTGTCAACGTTTAATTTAGACTGTATATATTTTATTCGACTCTGCTTTTATTCAAATTACTTAAAAAAAAATTGTCTACCCCGTGTGAAGCCGAGACGGGCTGCTAGTTAAAAATACAAGGATGCTTCTGCTACCCTACTAGATAAAATAAGACGTACAATTTATGGAAAATTATTTAGATAGGTACATAATAAAAAAACATTCTTTACTTCAAGTATGCAGACCTTGTATTCTAAAGTAACGAATGTTTATATAATTTTGGTACATAAAGAATCGATTACATAACAACGTTTATTATAACAACATGATGATTAACCCTTTAACCTACTTGTCAAATCTAATGAGTTCGATGTCCTTCTGCCCTTGAACTTGCCAAAAATAAACAATATTATTAGTATCCAAATATTTTGACGTATAGTACGAAGCATTTGGCGGAATCATCTTGTGCTGATATGGGTTGCTCAGTCAAAAAACTGAACAACTTACACAAATATTTTTTATTCAGTAAACAAATATTATTTTTGTTCTTTTTCCATACAAACTGTCTGATCGAGAGGTGGTAATCTTATTTAGGGTTGTCAAATTTACATACATACATACATCACGTCTTTATCCCTAATAGGGTAGGCAGAGCGTAAACGTCCAGAGAAAAGGTCGTTCCGCCACGTCTGACAAGTATTTTAGGCCAATTTTAGGCTAAAATGTCTGTATATCGCTACAGTGACGGGTTGTCAGCCTATCGCCTAAATTGCAATACAATGAAACCCTCGAATCCCCTGGGCTAGTTTTTACACCATGCCCTGCAGGAAATGCAGCAGGCATAGACACATTCTATGTTTTTCTATCACTCCCAGTCCAGCATGGAAGCAAATGTCAAATCCATTATATTTATTATGAAAGCATTTATGTCAAATTCTTTTTTCATTTTCTTAAAGTTTTCTTAGTGAATGTGGTTCAGTTTTGTTATGTCAGCTAGAATCCTAGAATATTTTGAAAATTTTATGATGCATTTGACGAATTTTTCAAATGCAAAATGCGTGAATCTGCTTCATATAGGTTTCATGACTGTCATAGGACACAATAATAATAAGTAAGTAAGCTGGACGGAAGAAAAACAAATGAAGATGTATTTATTGAATGGTAAAGGAAAGCAGAAAAATAATGACGACAATAGAGAACAGAAGAGGACGGATGATAGGCCACATGATACGAAATGACAATTTTATGGAAATCTTCATAGAGGGGAAAATAGGATGAAGGAGAGGAAGAGGCAGACCGAGGCGTAGTTACCTTGACCAAATTAAAGAGAAGATGAATGTCAAGTTGTATCACCAGGTAAAATCGTTGTCAGAAGATAGAGAAAGTTGGCAATTACTCCACCGACAAAAGCCTAGCACTTAAATTTAAGAAGAAGAAGATACAAGGCTATATGACGTTATTTCCATAATATTTGGAATTAAACGAAACGCGGCAGATGTAATATTCTGACCTTCATATTACACTGTACTCTGAACTAAATGTTTTTTTACTGAATACAGCTCATGAGTCAACACAGGATAAAAACTTATAACAATAAATACTAATTACAGGGTGTCCTGCACGAATAACTCTTTTTTACATACATACACACATATAATGCCGGCTTTCTCCCTAATGGGGCCTAAACGACCAAAACAAAGGTCGTTCCGCCAAGTATGATAAAGTTTTGAGGGTTATTTAAGATAGATTTGTAGGTATATTGCTGTAGTGACAGTTTGTCAGCCTATCGCCTAAATTGCAATATACAGAAACTTTCGGATCCCTTAGCTGGTTTTTACAGCATGCCCGGGAGGAAATGCAGTTGGCACATTCTATGTTTTTCTCTCGCTCCTAGTCCAGCATGGAAGACTCTTTCTTCGACCTATGTAAATGATATTTATTCATAAAACGAGTAAATGCCTAAAATATAATTATTTCTGTATGTTTTTTGCCTTCTTCAGTATATATTTAATAATGAATCAATAATACCTACCTATAGGTAGGTGCACATCACCAGAAATACCTACCAACTTACCGCAGGCACAGCACAGAACTATAAATAGTACCTACCGGTCGTAGGCTACTTCTACTTAGGCCCGTATTTATAATCCGCACTTGAGATTGACAGCTAGTTTGAGTTCGTATCAGAAATGTAATTTCAGTACAAAATAGCTTGTCATATCCATACTTAATATTGCTCTCAATCTTGAAATAGTTGTACAAATACGAGCCTCATATTTTGAACTTTGGGAAAAACAATCCACAGATTTTAATAACTACATTGTATCGTCAAACATACTGTACATATTTATTTAATACTTATTTTGTCACACTTAGGATTACTGACCGGGTAACTTTATGTCATCCTTGAATGTGGCAATATCGCGTAACAGTAGGACACTCAACTGCTTATCAAATTTCTATGTCTATGAACTTTTAAAATCAATTAACTAGTATAAATTCGAGAGTTTTGAATTCGTAAGTCAGTATTTTACCAAATATGAAGACAGTAACACTCATAGCGGTTATTTTGGTGGTAGGGACATCGGGGTTCCTAATTAAGGTCCCTACAATACCTACAAGACCGACAACAGGTAAATATTACTGTTTATCAGTTTCGTAAATCAGAGGTTCTAGGTAGGAAACTGTGGTCCCAAAAAAAAAATACATAGAATCTACGAACCAATTAAATGGGATATGCTTAGAACTATTTCAAAACCTTCTGATTAGATAACTTTTTTACAGCCAATACTGTTTCGAGATAAGTACCTAGAGCTTTTAGAAAATGTTATAATTTTGTGTACAGTTTCAGGATCTTCAGGATATGTTCACCTTCAGAAGCTGATACTGCCTCTGTTTGAGAATGTTTGTGAAGAGAGCGTCAATCCAATCATTGTTAGACTGGCACAGGAGTTTAACAGCGGCTCTTCTGACGGAATTTATTTGGTGAGTCTTAAATATTATAAATGCGAAAGCATGTAAATTTTTTGTTTAACGCTAGGAGGATCGGGATGAAATGGCACATATGTAGGTTAGGTCTTGGTATAGGAGAAAGGCTACTATATACCACGGATAAACACTTTATTCCTGCGAAAATACACATTTAATGTTAGTGAAACCACGGGGAGAATTAACTAAGGTGATTTAATTTTTATTTTATTCAGCTCCTGAGTCAGCATAGTTTTAAGAGTGCTGTGTTAATTTTGTTTTTAGCACTGATTTATTTAAAATAAATACTAAGTAGGTACGAGTATATTTTTTTAATTTACTTTCAGAAACCTGAAGTTATGACTAAATTCCAGCAATTAAAATCAAATGGATTGTTGGCTAAAGGGGAAATTTACGCAGATTATAACCCGGATCATATTTATGAGTTACAAGTTATATACGAACTATTCTACTATGCTAAAGACTTCGACACATTCTACAAATCTGCTGCATGGGCGAGACAAAATGTCAATTGTGGACTGTTTGTTAGAGCTATTTATTTAGCAATAATAAACAGAAGAGACACTGAAAAGTTGTTCGTCCCAGCTCCGTTTGAATTGCTACCTAACTATTTTATACCAAAAGGTGTCATAGGTAAAGCTTCAACTTTGCTAGCTGGAGAAGAAGTGGTACTTTCTGAGAGCGTTCGAGATGAAGGCAATTCTTACGTGCTAGATGCTAATTATACGGCTAACATTATTGAAAATGATGACGAGTCAAAACTAGCTTATTTCCATGAGGACACGAGTTTAAATACTTATTACTTTTTGCAAAAGCTTAAGAGATCACCATGGTTTAACAGCGCTATAGACTCAAATCCAATTAATGGAGAATATTTATATCACATGATGAAACATCTAGCATCAAGATACAGTCTAGAAAGATATGCAAATGGATTTCCTGATGTAGAAAATTGCAATTTAGATGACTTAACTGCAACTCCTTATGATCCAATGCTTATTTATTCAAATGGTTATGACTTTGGGTTCAGGACTACAACACAGGAGTTATCTAATGCAAAAAATCTACAAATGCTTAAAACTATTGAAAACAACATTGCATCAGTAGTGACTCATCTGGTAAGTTTAAACAAAAACATTTAATAGAATAAACTGCGAAAATGCGTAAAGCCTTTTTTATTATAATTAATAAAGAACATTTCTTCCATGCTGGCCGGGGAGCGAGAGAAAAACGTAGAATGTGCCAGCTGCATTTCCTCCCGGGCATGTTGTAAAAACCAGCTAATCCCTTAATTCCGAGGATTTTAGTATATTGTAATTTAGGCGATTGGCTGACAACCTGTCACTACGGCAATATACCTACAAATCTATCGTAAATAAAGGGTTATTTAAGATAGATTTGTAGGTATATTGCCGTAGTGACAGGTTTTGAGGGCAAAACTGTGTCATACGTGGCGCAACGACCTTTGTTTAGATCGTTTACGCTTTGCTTACCCCATTAGGGTTAAAAGCGTGATGTTATGTATGCATGTAAAAAGATCATGATTTTATTATATCTATTGATATTTTTATTTTGTCTTACAGATGAACACAGGATATAACAAAACTCAAATACTGGATCACTTGATGGGAATACTTGTCACCGGAGAAAGGAGCTATGAGACTCTTTTAAGAGAATCACTTGGAAAGGATGATGTGTATGGGTGGGTATGCTATAAATGTAATATTTGGAAAAAAAAGCAATGAAAGCATATTCACATTAACTCATTTACTTTTTGATTTCAGACAACCCTCCGTATTGGATCATTACATGACATCCCTACGGGATCCGGTTTTCTGGAAGATAAATAAAAAGATAGTAGAATTAGTGGATGATGCACTTAAACACATTCCCGTTTACACGAGAAATGAGCTATACTTCCCAGGAATAGAAGTATTAAATGTTGACGTCAAAAAGTTGATGACTAATTTTGATTACTTTCAATTTGACGTCACGGATTCTTTGAAAACAGTAACCACAAATACAGCATTTCAAGTAAAAGTAGGCCAACCAAAACTAAATCATAAACCCTTCGTCATCAAGCTAAACATATCTTCGCTTATCACACAAAAAGGGTATGTCAAAATATATTTAGGACCCAAAACAGCACCTGGAGAACTTGCTCTAAAGAAAAGTATGTTTATGCTGCTCGACAACTTCGAATGGAACTTCAAAGTTGGCAGTAATGTTATTTCGAGATCATCGGATGATATGGCAGCCTTATCAGAAGATTTCACACCACTACGAATTTTACGTAAGAAGGTCGAAGATGCCGAATTTGGTTTAGATGCTTTATCATTTAAAAACTTGGAGTCATATCTAGGATTTCCTCAACGTCTCATTCTTCCCAAAGGAACTCCTGAAGGACTACCTCTACAAATATTTGTCTTTGTTGCTCCATTCGTTAAGTCGACATTCAGTGGAATTTACTCTATACCCAATGTAGAGTTTAATTCCGCTATCTTATCACCTGGCTATCCTCTCGACTTAGATATTTCTGATAATCTCTTATTTGACCTCCCTAACGCCATGGTTAAAGATGTGCTCATTACTCACAAGGGTGATAAAGTACCCAATCCTGGGGCAGCTAAGGCTTGGCCTAAAGCTAATTATGATCCGGCATCACGAACACAATATGGACCCGAAAGAAAAGAGTCATTTGATTATACTGCGAAAAAAACACAGTACGAAAGAAAAGAACAATCATCTGGAAAACAAGAAGATTATGCCGCGAAGCGAGAATATTATAAAAGCAAAGGGAATAATAATCAGATAGAAGACATCACTACAGAACCAACAACAGATGTTTTGGATGACATAGTTACTGAACAAAATAACTCGGGAGAAAATGAATTTTACAATAATAATAACGAAATTGAAACTGCCCATGAAAACAAATTACTTGAAATACTAGAGAACTTAGATGACCATGAATCAGATGATGCTCCGTTTTCATTACCCAAAGTATTTGCAAGAAAACCTACTGTCTACGATTATATTTTTAATCCTGACAATTATTACGATGAAGTGGACGTAGATAGTAGAGTATATGAATAAGCTTATTATTTTTCATAAGTGTATAGTTATTTTAGTTCAAAATTATTGTACCTATCTATATTTGTTATGAAAATAAAGTTTAAATAATATCTGATTGTATCATTTGATTTAAAATCTATTTTTCGTATCCCGTCAGAGCAGAGTTCTGAAAATTAAAGAAATATTTGTGTAGGTAGCGGTAATTTTTTAAACACACCTTATGAAACATTGTTCATAGATCTTGTATCATTGATGAGTTTCCAGATACTAAAACAAAGGAAACCAATGCATATTTTTTCTCGCGGTTCTCTATCATTATTCCTGGAATGAGTCCAAATATCCACAACAACGTTTCATTTTTCCCTATTTCCATCGTAGAAAATTTAAAAACCATCGCTCACTAGTGCGACAACAGCTAGAATACAAATAGAAAATACTTTTATAGTCGGTTGCAAGGTTTCTGCGGTGTAAAGATTTGTCAAAAGCATATTATCGATATTATTATGATGTTACAAGTGTTTGTGTTGTGATTAATGGTCTATCTGGATTGTAGACATACTCATTTTTCAAAGAAGATGTATTGTTTTATTTTGTCCACTGAACTGATATAAGTTACGTAAAATATGAAATAATGATTAATGATCTAAATATTAACAAAACCTTTTTGGTATACTTATATCAATAGATGCTCCTTATGACAATCATAACATTTAAAAATCTACAAAATAAATTTCTAGACCAGACAGACGTTTACTAGAAAATACAGGAACTAATACACTTTTCTATTATTTTTGTGTCAATTAAATCAAACAATTTTTACAAACAAATATACGAAGCAAATGAAATTATTATACCCAATGAAAAGGTTACCAATAATAAAACCTTTTACAAATAGTAAGAGGAGTCTTTTAGTATTGTTTCCTGCATCGTGGAGCTGATGGATTTCGGTAACCTACGTATGAATTAATTAATTTAACGACCTAATAAATGTAATTATCATTAAATCTATATTAACGTCTATTGTCTATAAAGTTTATTGATTTTGTTACGCTTTAACGTTTTAAACTGTAAAGTTTACTAGTAGAGCAATCGTGGAAAATTTTAGTTTGTGTGCCAAAAGTTATTATTTCCACTTCATTGACACCGATGATTCAGGTTGCAAGCTATGGTAACTATCTAAACATTGCTGTTGGCTATGATAGCCAATTATTTTCGGTTTCTGAATGCATACGCAGTAAATTGCTCACCTGTCGGTTACGGATCGGCAAATAAATCTAAATGAACTTCACACATAGGATTTGAAACTAAGATTATACGAATATTACTAAGAATTGGAGGGGTATTAAGGGAGTCTTAAAGAACGAGATTAGTTATGACGAATAGTGATGCTGCTCAAAGCTTGAGATTGCAGTCAGAAATCATGTCAAACCAACCAGCGACTTGGCCCAGTCATGTGTGGTATGTCATGGACTATGATCCTATAAACATTAAACACGTCAAACTGAATGGATTATTTAAATAGACATGATAATCTGTTTATTTGCCTTGGAAGAGGAATAAAAGCAACTACGTCATCTCTTTACGTATGAAACTCAATATTGGTTTTGTGTAGGCGCGAAAAATGAAAGATATCTCAATAGATTCGATCAATCAAAAGTATGAGAAAAAATAAAAGAACGGGTAAACATATGGCTTAAAAATCGGTGACCTTTGATGATCTGGAGAATGGATATTAATAAATTCAAAGATAGGATTGAGACGAGTAAAGTCAAGGTATGCCACTATAAACATTATCATTTTGTTTGCTCTGGCAGTTTGCAAGGCAGTTGCACATACCAATACGAGAATTAGCAATAAATTCTAAGCCCGCGTTCGTACACAAATGATCCACGTGATTACGAGTATTTCCAACTCATTCATGAATCACTATAATTCGCTAGCGGCTTCGGTATTTGGTTAGAGTAATTAGCTGTATGTTTGAGCTTAGTCCGAAGTTGACTTGTTGGAATGACTACGGAATTTTATTGAGACATTCATAGACGCTTCCTGAATTTGAAATAATTCGAAAAGTTTATTATTACAATTTCAAAATAAAAAATCATTTATTTTTACTATGCAAGAAGTTATTTATTTACCCAAGAAGATCAATTAGACGCAATACATTTAACATTAACTAGTCAGTACAAAGTTTGTAAAAAAATATGACCCACTTATTCCGCCTTCCCCAATATTCACAAGAAAATGAGCGTCCCAGTGGATAGACGGGACGTTTCTGTCAGTGCGGTTTGTACGAAAACACAAAAATTATAGTCGATCACCGCCGTTCTATATCTGCGTGCGTCGAGCTGCGCCGGCGCCGTATAACCCGTTTCACGCGCCAGTAGTCGCCAATCGATGACGGCCTCACACCCAATCCTGGAAGAATAACACGTGCTGAAAAGGCGATTTGAGCTGTCTTGTCTTACAAGATTTATCACCCGCTATTTCTGTAAATCTAAATTCTACGCGTTGTATTTTAAATCTATTTAATTTTAGGCTCTCATTACTCATGTTTTGATTGTTTAGAATCTCATTCATAGAATCGTATGTTTCAGGCTAGCGTAATTTGTAAACTTCTAAATGTTTAATTTGAGATCAAAGAAATTCGCAACTGCCTCTTCTTGTGGATTGAAAATTTTGTTATTTGGCGCAGCAGGTCAAGAATGTTATTAAAACTTGTTATATCAACTCCATTTGATTTGACTAAAATATTAACCATGTGTTTTTGACTCCTGCTGATATATTTCATCCCAATAAGTCGTGACGTGGCTATGCGTAATATTTACTGGATTGTTGCATACGCTTCAAAGGAATTTCCTGCTCTTGATCATGAGGAGCGCCAGTATCCGCAAACTCTTGTGATGATCTCTGGAACGCTTAATCTAATACGGAATGTGTTCTGTTTTAACTCAGAGGTTAATGATTTTGACCAGAATCTGGGAAGACTTCAAGGGTTACAATTCGGAAGTTTATAATTTAGTTGTTGAATAAGACTGTGTATAAAATAAATCAAATCAGGTAAAATTTTATTTAGACATTTGACAAAATATATGTCGTCACCATAGTATTTCTGTTGATAATAATTACTTGGTTAAAAACCTTATGTAAGTTTTATGTAGCAATTACCTGCATTTGAACATCTGCAATCTGTTTCACTATTATAAAGAGTTCAGATAAAGGGTGTATAAGGCTTGTATTTATAAAAAAATCTTAAGATTGAGAGCAATATTAAGTATAGATTTGACAGGACACATAGTACTCAAATGACGTTTCTGATACGAACTCAAATTATCTTTCTTAAGTGCTGTTTTTAATTACGGGCCTTAGACATAGGGCTAAATATCATTATGCAATATGCATGGTCTATCCTTTTGAAGTATTTGTTTACTTTAAAAAATACTATTAACTACTGCCCAGCAGTGGGACACTTTAGGCTAATATAATAATAATACTGCAGTAAATTTACTGCGCACCAGCGGATTAAAATGCATCTGGATCTGTAATTTTTTATCGTTCTGCTTTTGATTCCCGTGTTTATTTATTTTGATTCCTTTTGCGGAATGCCAAAACTCTACAGCTCATTGAGTGTTCACAAAATTCTATAAATAAGGAACCACGTGGAAGAAAAAGACAGTAGATTTTTACTTATTTTCGTATTCTCACACTTCCGTGGGGAGAGATGGATATCTATAAATAGGGGTGGCGCGCTGGAGTAAATTTCAGTGTAACAACAGTCGCACTCGCATTCGGTTCTTGTTACCACTGCCAACCCTTCACCAACAACATGGTGAGGTTCAAATAAGTTCAAGTGAAGTGTTTGTGAAAGTTCAAGTGAAATATTACAATGATTTGGAATTCCTGCAGTGCCATTTGTGAACGAAGAAATTATATTTTGGATGATTTATCAATTTTTTACCGGAAACATTGCATACTTTTACCTAAAATGCTTGATTATACCATTAAAGAACGTCCTCTACTTCAGACGAACTATGACCAAATTAAAATCTTTCCCACTACTATGATAAAAGAACTAGCATAATTTATTTGCAATTCTATGGACATACTAATTTCTTCGTTCTGACACCTGCGAATTACAAATGGTGCTACTTATTCAATTTACAAAATAATCTTTTTGCTTTTCTTTATTAACCACCTGCATTTCTTTTCAAAGGACACTGACGACGACCAGAAGATGGCGATGCTTCGCAAAGCCTTCCAGATGTTTGACACCACCAAGACTGGATACATCGATGTCCTCAAGATCTCCACCATCCTCAACACCATGGGTCAGCTGTTCGATGACTCCGAGCTTCAGGAACTCATCAGGGAAAACGACCCCGAGAGTAAGTTTCTTTTTCCTTTATATTTAGTTTTGAAGGTTTACAGCTATTATATTGAACAGATGTTTAATATCAACCCTTTTAGTTTTAATGCCTCCAAAGTAAAATAAATTGTCTTTTATGGCAGACAGGTTTATTCACATACATTTATTAAAGTCGCAATCAAAAGTTATTCTTGTTTATCCTAAGGAGTCTCGGTTTTGCGAACTCTGGAAAGATAGATCCCCTATTAAAACTAGTTTAACGATTTAAAAGTCTTTCATCACGTCAACTGCCATTCAATTTGAAATGTGTGGCTAATTACCGCTGACTTTTCTTTCAAGGATGACACTAATGAGTTTCCAATTTATCATGATGAAATTAGATACAGTATGATACTGATGTATTCCAGAAAATATTTTTTGATATTTTTCTATGGCAAGACTAATGAGGCTATTTTTGTTCGCGTCACATTCCTATACTTACTGCTTGGAGATATCGGTGTCGTCGCCTTGGTCTGCTTCTGAGGTGTTGACGGACAAATGCTATTTTTCACTGCGCATTTTCACACTAAAGTAAAACGAGTTGCGTAACGTTGGACCAATACTCAGCTTTATATTATTGACGTAGAAAATGTGTGTGGTAATGTTAACATTTTGAATGTAATAATAGATGTGGATGGAAACAGAGCTTTGAATAATACACGTCGTTATTTAAACGACAATAAATGTTTGCAGCTACACGTGGCGTTGCCAGGTTATGACTGCAAATAAAACTGAGTTTCTCTTTCCGCTGTGTAAAATTCCTACGATCTTTAGGAAAATATCAAAGTCTAAACGCAAATGATACACCGTCTTACCTCTATACAAACAGGGTGTTAAATTAATTTCGAGGCATATCGTAAAGGTGATACGAAAACAATAAAGAGACACAATAATAATAATAGAAAAAAAATTGAAGCACTATTTTTGAAATATTTTTATGAGCTTCTTTATCATTACTGAAATATCACCTAAGCTATGGCACGCAATTAAATTAGGGTATATCCTGCCGGCAGATGAGCAGATAGATTTAAAGTTATGCAACCATCGCCCGTAATACCTTAGAATATTGTTCAAATCAGCGCGCGCTACGACGTTGTAGTTACGTCCGTGGCCGCGTCAAAAATAAGCGAAAAACGCACAAAAAAACTAATTATATAAAAACTACGGCTCGGATTTAAAACAGCTATGTTGCGATTATGATTATTATGATTGCGATAATATGGGTTATTTTTCGAAGGAACCGTGAAAGCGCTCCTAATGGTTTAGATGGAATATCAAAATTACTGATAAATATAGCTTTACTTCCAGTTTTGTTTTAGCATACTTATTTATCAACTAGAATATTTTTAAATGTTGCAACCAGGCCATGAACTGAGTTATTAGATGTATATTTTTGTAGATTTTTCCAACTAGTCATTTCGAAAAAATAAGCTCTTGAAAACAACCATTTGCCGGTAGGAATCACTTTAACACTCTGTTTACTCAAGATTTCGTGAGGAATGTTCAAGGTGCGTTTCGTTGATACATGTGTGTCTAATCTGGGAATGTTTGCGTGCACAGGCTCTGGCAAGATCAACTTCGACGGGTTCTGCAACATCGCGTCCCATTTCCTTGAAGAGGAGGACGCTGAGGCCATGCAACAAGAACTGAAAGAAGCTTTCAGGTATATCATTTGTTATGTCAATTCTTTGTTACATCGTTTTGATGATAATGCATTTGTTGATAATAATACATACATACATACATATAATCACGCCTTTATCCCTAATGTGGTAGGCAGAGCGTAAACGACCTAAACAAAGGTGTCCCGCCACGTCTGACAAAGTTTTGAGGGTAATTTAAGATATAATTCTAGGTAAATTGCTGTAGTGACAGGTTGTCAGCCCATCGCCTAAATTACAATACATTGAAACCCTCGGATCCCTTAGCTGGATTTTACAGCAAGCCCGGGAGGAAATGCAGGTGGCACATTCTATGTTTTTCTCTCGCTCCCAAACCAGCATGGAAGTAATAAGTTGATAATAATGATTAGCACTATCTAATAGAACGAATGGGATAACGACGTGATTATATGTATTTATGTATCTAATAGAACAAAAACAAATAACTATTGTTTAAAACTGTCATAGAAAAAAGTATTAAAGGCCGTATTTGTAATCAGCTCTCATGAGTGACAGCGAGTTTGAGTTCGTATCAGAAATGTCATTTCAGTACAAACTGGCCTGTCAAATTCATACTTAATATGGCTCCCGAGTTTGAGTTGGCTTCATAAATACGAGTCTAACTTTCTGGTTATTAGCGTCATACTGACATGTTAGACAACAAAGTATGCACTGTACACAGTTACATACAATGATGCCTCTTTCTCGAAGGGGTATATCTACCCCTTCAACTTCCTTCTACTTGCTACAAATACATACATACATACATATAATCACGCCTTTATCCCTTATGGGGTAGGCAGAGCGTAAACGACCTAAACAAAGGTCGTTCCGCCACGTCTGACAAAGTTTTGAGGGTTATTCAAGATGAATTTGTATTTTGTACGTATATTGCTGTAGTGACAGGTTGTCAGCCCATCGCCTAAATTGCAATATACTGAAACCCTCAGATCCCTTAGCTGGTTTTTACAGCATGCCCGGGAGGAAATGCAACTGGCACATTCTATGGTTTCTCTCGCTCCCAGTCCAGCATGGAAGAAACAAATACATTTACAAATACATAATGTTATTCTTTGATGCTCTGTTCCCCAGATTGTACGACCGTGAAGGCAACGGCTACATCACCACTTCTACCCTGAAGGAGATCCTGGCTGCTCTCGACGACAAACTGAGCAACGCTGATCTGGATGGCATCATTGCTGAGATCGACACTGACGGCTCCGGCACCGTCGACTTCGATGGTATGTACAATCTTCGTGACAAATAAACAATAGTTAAGCTATAATTACGGATATCATCAGTTTTTATCTCAGATCATTGATGAACGGGAGATTTATTTAGCACAATGGGCTCGATTCTAGATACCACTAAAACTAAAACTAAAGTTTAAATCTATCTGTCACTTTTAAAATAATAAAATTGGAAAAGGACAGGCAATTTATACTCTATGGTTTTACAGTTTGTCCGCTAGACAACGCGCTTTTGCACGTTTCATCATGCACATATCATATAACGGCGGCATAAAACCACCGACTTTAAATTAAAAAACCCGGAGAGAATAGATCTCCTGTCCTTTTCCAATGTTTTTAGTCTGAAAGTGACAAATTGATTTTAATTTTTGCCGGAAAATCTACAATTAAGCCAATATACCCTTAATTGTTACAAAATGATTGCAACAGATGTTTTTTTATCAATAGAAATAATATTCCAGCCAACTTATTTTAAAATTAAATGCAATTTTACACGCTATTATCAAAAGGCTAAATAATAAAATAAAATTAAATTCATTATTGATTAATTAAATTAAATTTGGAAGGATTGTACTTGATGCAACTGCCAGGTCTCTATGTAAACATTTTTTTTCTAATGAAATTGTTTTAGTCATCTAACCAATTTTACAATAAAACAAATAAAAAAAATTAAAATAAAATTTATTAATTTTCAGACAATACAGTCCATAGGTTTTTAGTAACAGCTTATACACTATGTTAGATACTTATGACTATTTATTGGTGGAAAGATATAATATTTATTTGCATTATTACAATGTCCCTGTGTTTATATTGTTTCAGAATTCATGGAGATGATGACTGGAGACTAATCAATCTTGGAAATTTCCATAGCATTAAAAGTTATTTATTGTTATAATTAATTAGATTTTTATTACTGTATACTATAAGTTCAAGACTTCGGTGTTAGTACAAAACTGTAATATGCGTGAGCATGATTGTTATAAGCAAATTTTAAACTAATATGTGTTTATCTTATAGATAGGCACTTATTCATTTAATGTAGTCTGCGCTAGTAGACCATCGGTGTTCGGTCTTAACAATGTTATTGTCAAGAAAAATTGCCTTGTTAACTAAATTTATAATGTAGTTAAACTTCTTACAATGTACGTATAGTATAACCTAAAATCATTCATTATACAAAATATTTTACTTAAAATATACACAGTATTTCCAGCAGTTCTATTTAGTTTCTTTTTATATTATTTATTTATTTTTTACCCGACTGTGCAACGCAAAGGTGGGTAATGTGTTTATCAGCCTATGTATGTATGTTTGAACCGGTGTGGTCTAGACACCAAACGCGTGAGTCGATTTTAATGATTCCTTCGCCAATCGATTCGTCTCAACTATGCGAGTGTCATTAAAGACATGATTTTAATCAAAATTAAAAATGGCAATAATCAAACGCCATTTTGTAAAAATAAAAAACAAAATCTACTAAATATTCCGAATGGGGTATCAGTGAATAGGTATTTGCAAATCAGTTTTAGGTATCTTACATATTTTTTTCGTTTTGAGAAACCGTTTAGGGTCTTTAACGATTTAAAGTTGATGCAGGCGACGCAGTTGGGTTTTTTGAACTTTTTAAATTACTTGTTCAAGATATCACCAAATTACTGCCAACGTAACCTTCAAAGTAATTTAGGGTTTACTATTGGACTCAACTAAATAATCTACTTATGATTACAACGAGCAGAATGCATTACACTAATTTCCATGGAATACTTGGTGTAAATAATCCCAGTCGTTAATAGTAAAAATGACATAGACATAGATGTCATAAAATAGAGTATCCGTTATTTTATACACAATTTCATATATCTGTAACTAGCGCCCCGCCCCGGCTTTGCACGGAAATCATCTTTGTTTATCTACTATATTCTGCATGTATTTATACATAATACCTATTAACCTTCCTCTTGGATCACTATAGCCATTAAAAGAAACCGCATCAAAATCCGTTGCGTAGTTTTAAAGATCTAGTCATACATAGGGATATAGAAACAGAGAAAGCGACTTTGTTTTATACTACGAGTATGTAGTGACAATAGGTTGTCACCTCGGTTCTTCATTTAATTTTATAAATAATACCTAAAAAAATCGTAATGATATTTTATGTTACAGTAGGTACTAAATAAAATAAAATTAAAAGGTTTTTTTGTCAAAACATCATTTGAATTTTAATCTGAAGAAATTGATAAGCATAACCTCAATCAAATTAAACTTAAAATACACGATATGTACAGGGTCAACTTTCAAGGCAAAAATAATTAAGCTATCACGTATAGTTTTTCTTAAATTTCCAATTTGACACTTACCGACTGTTAAGCTAGTATGTTTTTATATCAAGGTCCAATAATTCATAAAAGGTGTGAATGATACTAAACTAAAAGGCAGTAAAACGTACAAACAATACCGTTTTTTTAGGTTAGTATGTCAACTTATTTTAGAAATAACGATTTTGAAATGATTTTAAGCTTAGACTTGCTTACTGCATTTTAGCTTAGTATTGGTAATTTACGGTTTTTTAAACTAGTATCACAGGCAAAATCGTTGCATTTACGTATTTTTGCATATCTCGGTATTAGTAATAACTTCTGAATGCGTCCAAGATAGAAAAAGGCGGAATAATTTACTTGGTTACAATATGCTAATAAGTCGATTTCTCCAAAATTACGTAAAACTATTTTAGCTTTGACGGCAGTGCGTTGATGTACACAATCAAAGCGATACAAAAATAGTAAATAGCTCTAGCATCTAGCATCTTCTAGCATCCTTTGATTTACACATCCTGCTTCATCCAACTGTTTGCTTATGTAACAAGCGAATCAAAACAACCCCACCCACGTCCCGCCGCAAGCTCTATAACAGATTGAAAGTGATGAATAACGTACCTCTTGACTTAGATTAGCCAGCTTCCAAGATGCGCAATTGGAAAATTGTCCAATTGCATTTTGTTTCCTGAGCTGGTGGTACACTTGCGGTGATAATATTTAAAAAATTCGAATATATATAGAGACCAATTATATGCCACCGCAAAATATTGCGACCGCGGCCGATCCGCTGCCGATAATTCATTAAAGCGGATCGTCCGCCCTAATGAATTTTATGGAACCGCCAGTCGCTAGCGGCTCTCTGTCAATAAAATTTGACAAACATGTTGTGTTCTTCTTGTAAATTTCTTCTTTTGGCAGAAGTCCAAATTTAGGATCAGCAAATCATAAATTTGTTACAAACCTGTTTTGAAGTTTTTTTTTTCTTGCAATTTGTAAAGAGAAACTAATTTATGGATCGCAAAACACGTTGGTATCCATTTGAAAATTCAATAATGTTGAGGTGAATAGACTTGGCGATAAAAGGAAAAATAGTTCAGTTCAGTTTTTTGTGTGTTGTTTTTTTTTTCTTAAGCGGACAGTGTATAAAACGTACTTACAATAAATACGATTTTCAAATATACAAATTGAAAAAATATACTATAACCGCCCCGGTTTCGCACGGAAATCATCAGTGTTTCTCTACTATATTATGCATGTATTATACATATAAACCTTCCTCTTAAATTCCTCTATCCATTAAAAAAAACTGCATCAAAATACGTTGCGTAGTTTTAAAGATCTAAGCATACATAGGGATATAGGGACAGAGTAAGCGACTTTGTTTTATACTATGTAGTGATAGTGATATACAATACGCATAATGTATCTAAGTGTAACAATCCTAGAGTACTGGTGTGTAGAGACAATTGATAGGTCTTAACAAAATCTACATTTCGGGCGACAACTGTCAAATATGAAACGATCGTATCTCAGAAACTATCAATCCTAAAGTACTGGTGTGCAGGGACGAATGATAGGTCTTGACGAGATCTACATTTCGGATAACAGCTGTCGTCTGTTCGTTCTCGGCGCGTTTTACTTGCATACGAAAAACGCGATACTAACGCAAGTATGGTGTGACAAGAGTATCTCCAATGTTTCGGAGGCCTTGCGTTCGATAAGCGTACGAGTTGCGTCCTCTGCTCGTTTTCAGCGCATACGAAAAACAGGTATGCTCCAAGGCGGGCTTTTTGACTAGCTAACTTAAATTAAGATGGTATATTTAAATAATGACATGTTTATAATATTGTAATGACATGACCATTTAAAACTGATTTTTTATTTTTTTATTTTGATAATAATTTAACTACTAATTAATATGTCCCACTTAAGTTTAAATAAGATACTTTTTTATCACAGAACTTACCGGTGTATTCAGTTCCTATATGACATTTATATCGTTACAAAACTTACATTATCCAAAATTTCTGAAAGCTGAGTTTTAAGCAAATTGTGCAACTTTTTTGACATAATTCCTGTTGGTACGATGTGTGTAAGGAACGTTTCATTGTCCATTGTAATTTCACCAATCATTGATTATGTCTGAAAAATATTACTTATCTTGGACAAATGTGACGTTCCTTGTGCAAAGGTATTCTATGGAGGGTTTTGAGTAATGTATATATCCCTGTAATCCAGATTACATGCCAGCACTCATAAGCTATTCAAAAACCTTTCAAAAGGAACCCCTTTAAAACCCTCAATAAGGTACCTTTACACGTAGAACGTCATAAATATCTCAAGATACTCTAACTGAAAAATGTACATATTAGCGGACAAGTCACCATAACGAATAAAAAAATAGTAAGAGAAATTAAAAAGAAAAGTAATACATACCTGCATGTACATACAGTCACGCCTGTATCCCTAACGGGGTAGGCAGAGCATCAATGACTAACCGTTACTGCTACTTTCTTCATTACGTTCTCCCTCCAATAAATTAGAACATACTTATGTAGTTACGTATTTAACCCTTACGGGGTAAGCAGAGCATCAACGGTTTACTGGAAACCGTACACCAGCAAGGGTTTTTTTTTAATTTGCTCTAAAAGGGTTTAAAGAAGGGATGAAAGTTTGTATTATTATTTAAAAGTGATAAATACGTGAAAGGGGTGAAAAGAGGGTCACATTTATGTACAATAAGTCGTTGGACCTAGAAACTTGAAATTTTAAATTATTTTATTTAAAAAAAAACATTCTAAGAGTGTTAATAAGAATAGGATATTCCAATTTTATGTTTAGGCTAAATGGACGACGTTGGGACGAAGAGTCCCCAGGGATGGGAGGATTGAGGGGATGGAAATAGACGAGAAATTAGGGGTACAAGAGAGGTGGAAGGACAGGCGGCACGGTAGGAACGGGGTGCGAGACGAGATACATAGGTAGAATGGCTGTACAGTGTGACGGGGAGTCCAAGGGGTTGGGAGGGAGAGTAGGATCTTGTGGGTGAAATAAGGGACTGGAGGACGCAAGAGATGGGAGGAAGAGGAGACGGTGGAACGAGGTGATGCAAGAGATTTACAATACCAACGGCAGAGACGTGGGAACCATGGGGATTAAAGGGACAGGAGGGACGGGAGGGATTTACGGTCGGGATGTGGAGGACCAACAGGATACACGAGAAGGACGGGGGATCCCCGAAAAGCAAAAGGATCTCCAGAAGCGAGAGAGTTTTAGGAGACGAGAGAGGTGCAAGTAACGAGAGGTGAATTAATGAAAAGAGCGCCGAGAGACGTGAAAAACTCGAGGAACACTAAGGGACGCGAGGAAAAGATATCCGCTTTATTTTTAATAATGTAAAATTTCCTAGGTCCAACGACTTTTTGTACACAAATTCAACCCCCTATTCACCCCTTTCACGTATTTATTACTTTTAAATCATTAGCTAACTTCAAAACTGATGGACTTCCATAAAAACTTTCATCCCCTTTTTAAACCTTCAAGAGGGAATTTTTAAAAAAACCCTTCTTGGTGTAATTTTTCCAGTAAACCGTTGATGCTCTGCCTACCCCGTAAGGGATAAAGATTTGACTATATAAGTATGTTGTAATTTATTGTAGTGAGAAAGTACTGAAGAAAATAGCAGTAACGGTTTCTAGTTAGTCCTTTATTACTCATTAGGTTGGCTGGATGAGATCTCATATAGAGATAAGCTCGCCTGTTGTCTTATTTTTAAGCTGAACTGTATTTTTAATTTTTAAAGCAATAAAGAATATAATAATTGATGCTCTGCGTACCCCGTTAGGGATACAGACGTAACGGTATGTATGTATAATTAAGAAAACTGGATAGTATCAGTCATAATTAAAGTGATTTTTAAATTGAAAATGGAAGACTTTTAATAGACAGCTTCATTCCCCTTTTTCACCCCTTCAGAGTTGAATCATAAAAATCGCTGAAACATGTGTTTATCACTTTTAAATCATTAGCCCAAATCCAAAATTTTAAGATCATAACTTCGAAACTCACGGATTTTAATACAAACTTCCATCCCCTATTTTAACCCATTGGGGGGATTAATTTTGAAAAATCCTTTCTTATTGCACCCCTAGACCTCATAAGGCACTTACATGCCAAATTTGGAATCTCGAGACCCAGCGGTGTGTCAGTCAATCAGTCAATAAGATCAACGAAGAATTTGAAGTCTAGCTTCAAACTAACTAAATCATATCTTTTGCATAAAGGAAAAATATTTAAAAAAGTATATAACAGTTTGTGTGCAAGAATGTACAAAAAACATGATTCCTACAAATTGCCTCAAGATCTCAATTGGGTCGGGAGAAACAGTACTAGTGCATTTAAGAGATGAGTTCTCTAACGGGACAGGAGTTACTCCTGTAGCAGTGGCCGCAATGCTCGTTCGAGCAAATATGTTGACAAACAAAATGTTGCTTTGTTTTCTATTACTTGCAACTGTTCTTTTAGCTCATTCTCAAGATGTTGGAGGATTTGTTAAGGAAGCCGGTAAGTGATAGTGATCGTTTTTTTTTAAACCTTTGTCCCTAATTTTGTCTCTTACATTTTTTTTTATTCGTTATGGTGACTGGTTAGCTAATATGTATTTTTTTCAGTTAGAGTATGTAGAGATATTTGTGACGTTCTACGTGCAAAGGTACCTTATTGAGTGTTTTAAAGGGTTTTTTTATGAAAGGTTTTTGAATAGGTTATGAGTGCCAGAATCCAAGGATATGTGCATAACTCAATACCCTCCACAAGTTACCTGTGCACAAGGAACGCCGCATTTGTCCAAGATAAGTAATATTTTTCAGACATTGATTCTATTGGTGAAATTACAATGGACGATGAAACGTTTCTAACACACATCGTACCAACAGGAATTATGTCAAAAAAGTTGCACAATTTGCATAAAACTGATCTTTCAGACATTTTGGATAATGTAAGTTTTGTAATGATATAAATGTTTTATAGTAACTGAATACATCGGTAAGACCTGTAATAAAAAAGAACTTATTTTAATTAAGTGAGACATATTAATTAGTAATTAACTACTAAAAATATTTTTATGAAAGATATAATCATGTTGGTCATGTCATTACAATATTATAAACATGTCAGTATTTAAATGTACAAACTTAATTTAAGTTAAAGCTAGTCAAAAAGCCTGCCTCGGAGCATACCTGGCTCAAATGTCCTCATAACGCCGGTCGCGTTGCCGCCATGATGTTATTAAATATTATTAATTTCTTTATATATAGTTTTTTGTACACAAGTAACATGAAAAAGACAATACTCAAGGAATAACGACACAACAGATACAGCTTATTTCTACTAAGAAATTTCTTCCAGCTGACCTACGGAAGTGAGACTTTAATTGAGAGGCAGATTATTTATTTGTAAGAAAGCATAAATATATTATTTCAGGATAATAACTACTATAAAAATTTCATCACTTATGTGGAAAAAGGATACACCATGAAAGGCTTAACATTCAATATTTACGATGACAACATGAGGGAAGCTACGATTGCTTTATTCCATTTGATCCGCAATATTAAACCCAAAGACTACAAAAAAGTTAAGGAATGGGCGAAACAAAATATCAATGATCACATGTTCGACTATGCCGAGAGACTATGTACTATATACGGACCACACACGTATGACTTTAAATGGAAAATCCATGAACCACCATTCTTAGTCAAACCAAATTTCTACGTGAATGGAGAAACTATCATGAAAGCACTCAAACTTAAAAGTAACTTTGAAAGTTTTAACTATCAGGAAGCTAAAGTAAATCAATATTATAAAACTGACAATCTTGTTAGCATAAACACAAATTATTCAGGTTGGAATGTGCTCCCTGAAGAATGTCAAGACGACGTTAATTACTTTACTGAAGATATATCACTGAACGCATATTACTACGGTGTACACCTTCTGCATCCTTTTTGGATGACAAATAGTTACCTAGATGAAATTAATCCGAGACAAGCTGAACATTACTACTTTAGCCACCGACAGTTATTTGCAAGGTATGAGTTAGAGAAAGAGGGTTTTAGACAAAAAAACAAATCCATAAATGAAATGTGCTACGACAATTTCAATTCCTATCTCGTATATGAGAATGGTCTTCCGTTTCCAATTAGATCTAATATCCGGGGAGAATGGAATCAAGATAGATCAAAACTCACAAAGATAGATATTGGCCTAAAGGAATTCATAGCCAGAGGATTCTTTATTATGGTAAGTTAAGCTAGGTATATAATAAGAACCTGTCCATCGTATTTATCTAAGTATACTAGTATAGTTATTGTAATGTGTTAAAGCTGGCTGTTGCCTACTGAAGTTAACAGTTTTTTATTTACAGGAAAATGGCACAAAACATGTGAATCTCACAACTGATAATTACATAGGATTAATTGCAAAAATAATACGTGCCAATTATGATGAAGTCCAAACAGCAAAAATTATTAGATCTATATACGGATATGGCAAAAATGGCTATTCAAAAGATGGGTAAGATATTGTCCAAAATCATCAGTGTAATATTATTATTATACCTAAGCGACCTGCTAGGATTTACAGCTCCCATCTCATACTAATAATTATAGCTAAAAATTTATCAGCAAAGGAATGCAAATCCTTTAACTTTGAGCATCAAAGAAATGGCAAATGTTTTCTTGACAGTATTATAAATACGCAAAATTTTCTAGTTTCAAGATACCAGATATTTAACACCCTCCTCGACTGTGCTATGTTAGTGCATAAACATACATTATTATTTTTTTCCAGGTACAACCCAGCACCATCACTTCTGCATCAACCAGAAACTGCTCTTAGAGATCCAGCTTACTGGTACCTCATAAAATACATGTTGAACTACTTCAATGAATTCGAAAAGAGTCTTCAGCCTTTAAATCTACCAGAGTATGACATGAACTCTATTGTTATAGGACATTGCAACTTTACCAAACTTACAACATTCTTTGATTATTACCAGTTTGTTATTGATAAGGATACAGTTGAAAGTAACAATGATTTTCCGTATGTATCGTTTGCTGCTAGACAAAGACGACTTAATCATTTACCTATAACAATGAATTGCCATGTTTTGTCAAAACGTGAACAAGATACGACAGTACGAATTTTTTTAGGGCCACCATGTTCCTATAAAAATTGTTGGCAATACCGTAATAAATTTTACCAGCTTGATATTATGACAACACATTTTGAACTTGGTCACAACAGTATGCAATGGTCACCAGGAAAAATGCATACTTTATCTTCAGATGCAGTATTCAATAAAGAAGAGCGTTCTTCATATATAGACACAGATGCGTATAATATGTTCAAATTTCCAGAGAATTTATTGCTACCTAAAGGTTTGGAAGAAGGTCTTAATTTGACCATCTTTGTTATTATAACTCCACGAAGGGAACCAACTGTGTCACCTATTTTTGAACGTAGTTCATATTATAATGAAATTTATTATGAAACTGATGAAATGCCTCTAGGATTCCCTTTTCATAGGCAAGCCATTAATGTTGATTTTCTAGCAAGTAACTATAGGTTTTATAATGTATCCATATTTCATAAGAAGCGTCCTTTAGACGCCAGTGGTAATTTTTCTCCTCATCTGTATTAATCCTTTTATTTAAGACATATGAGTAGGTACCAATGTGGAGTAGGATAGTAGTTATTATCTTTGTTTCTGTTATATATTTTAACTAGATATATAAAGAAAAGAAAAGAGTAACATATAATACAATTTTTCTGATAAATTTATACGTATATTCTTTTTATGTGTTATACCCAGAGAATTGTTATACCTACGCCCGTAGAATAGTGTAAGTTGCAAATTACATTTTAAACAAGAACTGTATTTGAGTTAAAAATGCTAGTGCAAATAATGGTCGTTCGTTCATTTAAAAAGATTAGAAGTACATTTCTTTGATATTTGTATGTACCATATTTATAGAGAACAGTATTAATAAAAAAATATTTAAATAATAAACAATGTTTTTATTTTATACTATAAACCTATTAATCAAAAAGTTTATTTATCATTATTGGCTAATACCGTTTTTCTATCCTCTTATTGTTCGATGATCTCATCCTTGGCGGGAACGTAGAAGGGGTTGTTCAGCTGGTAAGGGTAGAAAGGACCCTGGAAGTAAACCTTAACGTCCTTGAAGTACATGTTGGGTTGCACGAAGAAGTGCTCGTGTTCAATGGGGCGGTCGAACGGGTAACCGAATGGCTTGTTGTCGATGATTTCAGAGCTGTATTCCTTGAACTCGGTGGCGAGGGGCTCGTAGGGGTAAGCAACCACGTACAACTGGTAGGGGAAACCACCGGCGGTACCCTTAGGCAGCATCAGCCTGGACGGGAAGGATTCGAATTCCTCAGACATACCCTTGGGTACTTTGCCTTGGTCGAGGTACTTGTAGATCTCGGTCATTGGTACAGAGTCTTCCTTGAAGTTGAAGAAGTCTTCGGAGCTGCGCTCAATCTTGTTCTGGCCCTTGCTAAGCTTGTACTTGAACCAGTCAAGTTCGACAAAGTTCATCCAGTTGTTTTCAAGACCAATGGGGAATCCGTTGCCGTCGTATTTGGGACCCAAGAAGATCTTGAAGGAAGCGTCACCTTCGAAGTCAGACTTGATGTCAATGGACACAGTGAAGGGTTTGTGGTTAAGACGAGGCTGGCGGACCAGGTATCTGCTGTTGTCAGACTTGAGCTCTTCGTTGCTCTTGTAGATACCGTTGCTGATGTCGTACTCGAAGAAGTCGAAGAAGGAGACAAGTTTGTCAACGTGAACATCGTTAATCTTGACGCCAGGGAAGAGGAGTTTCTCCTGAGAGTAGGGCTCAAGCCATTTCTTGTACTCAACGAAGTATTTCAGAATCTTGCTGTACAGCTGGTAGAAGACGGGGTCACGCAGAGAGGTCTGGTAGAACATGAGCGCCGACGGGACGATGGCGTGCCTATGGAAAATAATACAAGTTAGTATTTTTATATTGATACGACCTAAAACAAATAATGTTTCTGTGATCCAATAGCTGCGGAGAGCATTTAATAGTTGCACTGGTTGTCAGTAAAAAAATACATGAACTTACTTCTCGGAGTATTCGGGAACAGCAGACAGAAGGTGACGGGCAATTACTTCGTAAGAGCGGTGGTAGTGCTCGTGCTCGGTCTTCTCGAACAGGTCAGGGTTGGACTGCCAGAAGTTTCCGACAAAGTTGATAGCCTTAGAGCTCTTGAAGTCAATCTCTTGGTTGTACTGCAGAATAATTATTTATATCAAACGAAGTTCAGAAGATAAAACTAGTAACTATCATGTTTAACTATACTTACAGCCTTGAAGTGGCCACGTTGCAGGAAGGACAGGAAAGACTTTTCGTAGTTGTCCAGCAGCTGGAGTTCCTCGTTGAACTTGTACACAGGGATCTGGTAGTTGTCGCTCCTCTGGATGAAGGGGTAGTACAGGGTAGACATGAAAGGAGTGTAGCCATGCTTGATGGGAGCCCAGAAAGAGAAGTCGGGGATTTCTCCGAGTCCGTTGCTCAGACGTTCAAGGTAGTAACGGGCAAGCAGTTGCTGGTAGTAGTAGTACCAAGCTTCACCACGCTTCTCTTTGAGAGCACCCTGAAGATCACCGCTCATCCAGAATGGGAAGTAGGAGTGGAAGTAGTAGTAGTAGGCATTCAGACCGACATCTTCAATGAAGTAAGACAACCTGGATTCTTCGTTTCCGTAAGTCCAGTAGTTGGAGTAGTTAGCGTAGAAGTAGTAGTTGTTGTTCTCTTTGACAACTCCGTGGTGGCTGGCAAGTTTCTCATCAAGGAGACCGTCCTGCATCTTGACGCGGTAGGCCTTGAACATAGCCTCGGAGTTGGTGAAGAATTCGGGATAAACTTCGTAGGGGGCAGGGACGACGATGCCTTGAGTGTCTTCACGCTGGATGATGGCGATGTAGAAGGTGTACATGAACATGTATTCGTTGACGTGGACGCGGGCCCAGCAAGCGGTCTTGTAGAAGGTGTCAAAGTCCTTAGCGAAGAAGAACAGATGGAAGAGAGCGACTGCTTCCTTCTTCATCCTCTCGTCAAAGATGGAGAACACTTCGTATTTGGGCATGAAACCGGTCTTGTAGAGCTTGCAGAACAGCTCGAACGCAGCCATGTTCTAAGGAAAAGAAAAAAGATTTTATTTATTTGTTTCGAAATGTACAATAAAGAATGCACATGTTCGATTAAATAAGTATAATTTTCTTACAGAGTAGTTTTCCTTGTTCTTCTCAAGATCGTATTCAAAACCAATCTTGTACCACTTCTCCTCATGGTTGAACTGTTCTACGTGCTTGAAGAAACCAAGAACTTTCTTCTGGTTCTCAACGAACTCAGCGTCAACTGGAATATAAAATAGGATAAATTTATTGGTAAGTAAATATAAAAAATGTTTCGCTCTAAATGAAAAAAAAAAAAAAATTTGCTAGTTCAAAAACATAAACACTCATCTCCCTAGCCTTATCCCGTAATACATAAACGCCAACACTAAAACACCAAAACATATACACTATAGTTACTTAATACTTTCTCGACATATTATTGAATGTATGACAATCATCATTTTCTATCTAAGATTGGCTGCCATTTTCACAAGGTACTACTTAGAGATGGTATGTTTAGTTTTGTACCATTGTAATAAACTTATCTAACTACGTTGTGAAGGACAATTCGATCAATTAAAGTTTATATATGTTTATTTACATCCACCATCTTGATTTGGCTGCCATATCTATTAGCTACCACTTAGAAACAGTATACATAGTTATTTCCTATCTTCAACAACATATCTAACTACTGTTTAAAGTAAAATTGGTACCTTAAAAATTTACCGCTATCTTGAGTGGCCCAAGGAGTATTAAAGACTGAAACACTCCCTTGATAAATATGGCATGCAATAAAATTAACAACCTATATAATGTTTACCTATGGTTCTTCCATGCTGAACTGGGAACGAGAGAAAAACATAGAATATGCCAACTGCATTTCCTCCCAGGCATGCTGTGAAAACCAACTAAGAGATCCGAGGGTTTCAGTATATTGCAATTAAGGCGATGGGCTGACAACCTCACTACAGCAAATCTATCTTAAATAACACTCAAAACTTTGTCAGACGTGGCGGAACGACCTTTTGAGTAGGTCGTTTACTCTCTGCCTACCCCATTAGGAAAAAGGCGTGATTATGTGTGTGTGTGTGTGTATATAATATTTAAAAAAAATATTCCACAAAGTATTTCAGACAATTCTGCACTTACCCGACTTGAGTTCGACATTATGGTGGGAGACCGGGGGGAGGGAGCCTGCGACGGACAGAGCCACGAGGGCCGCGAACACGACGACAGTCTTCATTGTGCTGAGACAAGAAGCCAACTGTGCCGGTCCATCTCCCAGCACCACTTTTTATTCCATCTGAACATCTTATCAGTATTGTGGAATTTGTATACAGTATGTTTCAAACATTTCTTTATCTATCTGTTGCTGTAAAAGTTCGAAGAGGTTTTCTAGGTTTTACCGATAAGCCTTAAGATTTACTGACATCGAGAAGTATTGTAATTTTGTAATTATTGGTAATTCTGAAATAACCAATATTTACAAATTTACAATACTTAAAAAAAAATCTAAGATTAACCAAGTAATAAACCACGTACCACCCCATCACCTCTGCCAGTCTCTGTCTGTCACTCCGTTATTTCTACCACGTACCACTCCATCACCTCTGCCAGTCTCTGTCTGTCACTCCGTTATTTCTACCACGTACCACCCCATCACCTCTGCCAGTCTCTGTCTGTCACTCCGTTATTTCTACCACGTACCACCCCATCACCTCTGCCAGTCTCTGTCTGTCACTCCGTTATTTCTACCACGTACCACCCCATCACCTCTGCCAGTCTCTGTCTGTCACTCCGTTATTTCTACCACGTACCACCCCATCACCTCTGCCAGTCTCTGTCTGTCACTCCGTTATTTCTACCACGTACCACCCCATCACCTCTGCCAGTCTCTGTCTGTCACTCCGTTATTTCTACCACGTACCACCCCATCACCTCTGCCAGTCTCTGTCTGTCACTCCGTTATTTCTACCACGTACCACGCCATCACCTCTGCCAGTCTCTGTCTGTCACTCCGTTATTTCTACCACGTACCACCCCATCACCTCTGCCAGTCTCTGTCTGTCACTCCGTTCTTTCTACCACGTACCACCCCATCACCTCTGCCAGTCTCTGTCTGTCACTCCGTTCTTTCTACCACGTACCACCCCATCACCTCTGCCAGTCTCTGTCTGTCACTCCGTTCTTTCTACCACGTACCACCCCATCACCTCTGCCAGTCTCTGTCTGTCACTCCGTTCTTTCTACCACGTACCACCCCATCACCTCTGCCAGTCTCTGTCTGTCACTCCGTTATTTCTACCACGTACCACCCCATCACCTCTGCCAGTCTCTGTCTGTCACTCCGTTATTTCTACCACGTACCACCCCATCACCTCTGCCACTCCATTGTGTATGCCGTTCCGAATTGTATATCGGGAAACAGTCTTAATAATACAAGAGTTTAAGTGTGAATTTTAGATTGGCAAGCTTTTCCAAACTATCTCAGAAAATTTGTCGGAATCTACACTATAGTATTTCCAACTCAGTTTTAGAATAAAGATTAACAAAATTTCAAGTCTTTTTATTTAAAAACTCATTTCAAAAATCAATGATAATTGTTGGCAAATTTGTTACATTACTAAAAATAGGATATTTCATTATGTTGTTATATTTAATTTATTTATTTTTTAATTAAAAGGCATGAAACTTTGTTACATTTATTCTAAAAAGCTTTAAACTAAATTCACTAATAGTAATGCAAGGTTAGAATGTAACCTGTATTTGAAGTCCATTACATTATTTATTTATTTTCTTCCATGCCGGCCTGGGAGCAAGAAAAAAACATAGAATGTGCCAGCTGCATTTCCTCCTGAGCATGCTGTAAAATCTAGTTAAGGGATCCGAGGGTTTTGGTATATTGTGATTTAGGCTATGGGCTGACAACCTGTCACTACAGCAATATACCTTCAAATATATCTTAAATAACCCTCAAAACTTTGTCAGACGTGGCGGAATAACCTTTGTTTAGGTCGTTTGCGCTCTGCCTACCCCATTAGGGATACAGGCGTGATTATATGTATGTACATTATTTATATTGTTTGTGTAACTAAACCTTATGAATCTCTAATGAACTAAAATAATGGTGTATCAAATATCTTATTGTAACTAAATTTTATTGTTTGTTATGTAAATACTAATGCTTCGTTATAAGTACCTATAAATGTTCTATTACTTTAGGGAAACCTATATTTGGCCTAAGTATTAGTACCATATTTCTGTTAATTTGTATGATTCTGGCTGTTGTTTCTCTAAACTAATTAATAAAATAAATAAAAAATGGTCACTCTCTTATTTTTCCACTCCTTGATCTCAAACACGGTCGAGTACTCGAGAACAGGTAAAACAAGTTATAATCTGAAACGAGTTTTTTAACTATACATACATACATATAGTCACGCCTTTATCCCTAATGGGGTAGGCAAAGCGTAAACGACCCAAACAAAGGTCGTTCCGCCACGTCTGACAAAGTTTTGAGGGTTATTTAAGGTAGTTTTTTAGGTATACTGCTGTTAGTGACAGGTTGTCAGCCCATCGCCTAAATTGCAATATACCGAAACCCTCGGATCCCTTTACTGATTTTTACAGCATGCCCGGGAGGAAATGCAGCTGGCACATTCTATGTTTTTCTCTCGCTCCCAGTCTAGTCAGTTTGTGGAAGAAACATATACATACATAAAATCACGCCTATATCCCTAATGGGGTAGGCAGAACTTAAACGACCTAAACAAAGATCGTTCCGCCACGTGTGACAAAGTTTTGAGGGTTATTTAAGGTAGATTTGTATATTGCTGTAGTGACAGGTTGTCAGCCCACCGCTTAAATTACAATATACTGAAACCCTCGGTTCCCTTAGCTGGCTTTTACAGCATGCCCGGGAGGAAATGCAGCTGGCACATTATATGTTTTTCTCTCGCTCCCAGGCCAGCATGGAAGAAAACTAAAGCACCAGTTAACTATAGCACCAGTCTAACAAACAATATACCCCAAACATATTTTATTTAAAAATTTGCGATCAGCTGATGAACTCACGTACGGGAGGTCAAAATATTTCCACAGACATTATACATTCTTTGAATATCGGTCACTGATAAAAAGTCACGTTATATTTATATTCATACAATAATATTAATATGTGAAGAAAACGGTCTGTCTGTCTGTTAATTTGTTTTTTTTTATGGCTTGGCAACTGACTATCAGCCTAATTAGAGCACAAGCCCAAATCCGTGCCGATAAATTCCGTTCCATAATCAGCTCCCTTAACCTGCATATTCTCCCTTTATCTGCTACTCACCATGCCCCCCAATATCCAAATCCAACCTTGTTAGATCTAATCCTAGTCTCCAATCCCGATATGGTCGCTAATCATGGTCAGCTTAATGCTCCCTTTTCCTATCACGACCTTATCTATTTATCTTATAAAATCCGCCCTCCGAAACCCAAACCTAAATTCCTCCTCCTTCGCAGTTTTAGAGGTATCAATATGGAGCTTCTGTTATCCGATGCGTTAAGTGCTGATTGGTCCATAGTATTCACTCTTCGGTCGGTTGATGAGAAAGTGGCTGCTTTTGGTGAGACATTGACTGCTCTTTTTAATGTCCATGCTCCGATTAAAAGAGTGAAGGTAAGGCGACCGCCAGCACCGTGGCTGACCGATGAGGTGAAAAAAATGATGGCGAAACGGGATAAGGCGAAACGAATGTTTAAGCGGAATCCGTCTGAGGTGAACTTAGAATGTTACAAAAAGCTACGAAACCGCTGCAATCGTTTGTGTAGAGATGCCAAAAGACGCCACATTTACCACAATATTGAAAATTTACCAAACTTTCAGGTCTGGCGTTTCTTAAAAACTCTGGGTATCGGTAAGTCATCCCATGAATGTACTTTAGATATTGACCTCAATGCGCTTAACTTGCACTTTTCCTCTCCTCCAGTTATATTAGAAGACTCTGTCAAATCTAGTACTTTAGATCGTATTTTACAATTACCGATCCCAAAGTGTACATCTTTCTCTTTTCCACCTGCAGCTGAGAGTGACGTTAGGAGATCCCTTCGATCCATCTCCACCAAGGCGGTGGGTGACGATGGTATTCATCTTCAGATGATTCTGCCGTTGCTTGACGTAGTGGTTCCTATAATTACCCACATCCTCAATTTCTCCTTAAAGACAGGCTCTTTTCCATCCATGTGGAAGAAAGCGCATGTCATTCCCTTGCCCAAAATATCCAATCCTACCTCTTTGTCACAATTTCGTCCTATATCTATACTCCCCATCCTTTCCAAAGTCCTGGAGAGCATCGTACAGAGACAGTTGTCCTCGTTTTTAAACCGGAATAATCTGTTGAGCCAATTTCAATCTGATTTTCGTCCAGGCCACAGTACAGTTACGGCACTTCTAAAGGTCTCAGATGACATTCGCCAAGCAATAGACAATAAAGAGTTAACCATTTTAATTCTATTGGACTTCAGTAGCGCCTTCAACTCTGTCGATTTCGATGTTCTTCTAGGTATCCTTAAATCTCTTAACGTATCTCATGCTGCACACACTTGGTTTCACTCATATCTTCGGGGCCGCTCGCAGAGCGCCTTGATGATGCTTCATCGGATTGGTGTGATCTCTCTGCTGGTGTCCCTCAAGGTGGCGTTCTCTCTCCGCTCTTATTTTCGATTTTTATAAACGCTCTCACTACAGTTATTTCTTCTCAATATCATCTCTATGCAGACGATTTGCAGGTATACCGCCATTTCAAGGCAAGTGATGTGCAACAGGTAGTCTCAGAATTAAATGACGATCTTGCAAGGATCTGCGATTGGGCTAACTCGTTTGGATTACTAGTGAATCCATCGAAATCACAGGCTTTAATTATTGGTAGCTCTTATATGATTAACTCACTTCAGGCACAGGATGTTTCACCAGTTGTTTATGATGGCACAGTTATTAATTACACACCCAAGGCAAAAAATCTAGGTGTAACGTTTGACTGCAGGTTGTCATGGGTCAGTCATATAAATGAGATAAGTAGGAAGGTGCATTATTCTTTTCAGTCCCTTAAGCGCTTACAAAGGTTCTTACCTCTTAAAACTAAAATTGTCCTCGCCCAATCCCTCCTTCTTCCTCTCCTTGACTATGCGGATGTCTGTTTCCTCGACGCCACGGAGGAGATGCTGAATAAGCTGGAGAGACTACAGAATCTGTGCATACGATACATCTATGGGCTACGCAAGTACGATCACATTTCGCAGTACAGATCTGAATTAAAATGGCTACCCATTCGTCGACGTCGCGATGTGCATGTTCTGTCGACTTTGTACCAAATACTGAACAACCCAGTCACTCCGCTTTACCTCCGTGAGCGCTTCCAGTATATGGTCCCTCGTGGGCAACCATGTCGGACCATTAGATCCCTCCTCCTGAAAATCCCTTCCCACTCCTCAACCTGTTATGGCAACTCGTTTTCGGTGCATTCTGTTCGTTTGTGGAACTCCTTGCCACATGAAATCCGTGCAAGCCCTTCTTTGGATGTTTTTAAGAGAAGAGTGAAGGAGCATTTCTTATCCTCATAAATGTATTTATATGTCGAATTATTTTTACTATATTTAAGTGTGTATAATATATATTTATTTATATTCCACGTATTGTATGTACTAATATTATTTATATAATTATTTAGTTAGTATTTATACTTATGTATGTAAGGATATTTATATGTAGCTTATTAAAGTCTTTGCGTACACTCTTGCCTGCTGTTATCTATATATTTTTTTTCCTCTCACACGGTAAGCTGGAAGACAACTCAAATATTTTGAGTTAAGCTCGCCTTTGTACATAATGTATCTAGATTAAGTTAATTTTAAAAATATCTGTGTGTACAATAAAGAATTAAGAATTAATTTGATATAGGTAACCGTTTGCTCACAAGGATCGGAAAGAAATCTCCTCAGGGATATATATATAGCGTTGGTTTAGCCGATTCTGTTGTACTGTATTACTGTCTGGGGAGGTGCTGCCAAAACCCGTTTCCTTGATATTGAACGTGCGCAACGCGGCCTAATCAAAATTATGTACTTTAAAAAAAGATCATTTTCTACCCATCATTTATATGGGTTATGTAAACTTCCATCGGTCAGAAAATTATATATAATAAATAAAGTTGTAAAGAAACGTAAAAGTCTGCCGTATGATTCATAACTCGCCCAAAGAAGACGACAAGACCGTGTTGCGCATGTTCCCCATACCAATACTGTTTTTGCGGACAGACAATATGAAAAAAACTCTGCTAAGCTGTATAATTCCATAAATAAAGAGTTAAATTTATACAGCAAGATTTCACACAAATGTAAAAGGGATATTACAAAATGGTTACAAGGTAAAACATACGAAGAGGTAGAAAATATAACAAACAACTAATATTAATTATTAATAATATCAAAACAAATACACAAGCATATGGGTAAGAAACACATAAACTCTCCCACGCGCACACACACACACACACACATACATACACACACACACTCAACACACACAAACAGGCACATTACTATTAGTATTGAAGAAATATTATAATAATAGTTTTAGTTTTCTTTGAATTTTTATTTTAGGTAGTCAATCAAATGTAAAATTTGTTTTCTTTTTACTAGCGTACTAAAAACAACTGTATTTTATGGGAGAGCGGTGCCTCCTGACACAGGCCTTTGGCTTAAAAGTATGCATCAATCAAAACTGTTATAATGCACTTTGTAAAAAGAAATAAATGATTTATGATTTATGAGGTATTTTCGCGTTTCAAAACTTTACCAGAACGAAAAGTAACTAAGGTACTTGTCAAGTATTTTGAAAATTGTCATTTATTAAATAAAATAAATAGATCTTTATTTCAGGCTTCTACGAGGCCCATATAAATACAAATTACAACAAATACAAATTACATTAAACCATGCCATCACATCAGTCATATCCAATCAAATCAATTAAATTACATTAAAAATAAAAGAACATGTCAACAAATATTAATTAAATAAATAACAATTAAATACATAATGAACATTTTAAGTCCATAATAATTATGCAATTCAATAATTTTAGTAAGATCTTGTCCAGGCCTGCACTGGAGCGTATAGTGACATCCAGTGTCTCACAAACGGTCCGTCTATTCGGTCAGCGACAACTGCGAGTAGGCCATTCTTACTGTCCCCAATTCTATGCGCTACAGAGGCTGCTCGTTTTCGCATTGTAGTGTTAAAACAATCGACACGTGCCTCTGCGAACAAACCTGATTAAAAGAAGGATCATTATATACTAAGGGCGTTTTTGCACTGCTCCGTATTCAGTTCGTAACCGTGAAACTGTCGTACATTTTCGCGCCAATTCATATATTTTTTTCACGAATACGAACCGAATACGGATAGCAATGCAAAAACGCACTAAGTCCTTATAATTGCCGCAGTAAAGTCTCTCTCCATACATACAAACATATAAATAATAATCACGCCAATATCCCTAATGGGGTAGGCAGAACGTAAATTACCTAAACAAAGGTCATTCGCAACGTCTGACAAAGTTTTGAGGGTTATTAAGATAGATTTGCAGGTATATTGCTGTAGTGACAGGTTGTCAGCCTATCGCCTAAATTGCAATACACAGAAACCCTCGGATCCCTTAGCTGGTTTCTACAGCATGCTCGGGAGGAAATGCAGGTGGCACATTCTGTTTTTCTCTCGCTCCCAGTGAAGCATAGAATAAAGTTTCCCTCCATTCCCTTGGTAAAAAGCGTAAACCTTATCCAGCGTTGACTGAAACATACATACATACACATAATCACGCCTTTATCCCTAATGGGGTAGGCAGAGCGTCAACGACTCAAACAAAGGTCGTTCCGCTACGTCTGACAAAGTTTAGAAGGTCATTTAAGATATACTTGTACGTATATTGCTGTAGTGACAGTTTGTCAGCCCATCGCCTAAATTACAATATACGGAAACCCTCAGATCCCATAGCTGGTTTTTACAGCATGCTCGGAAGGAAATGCAGCTGGCACATTCTATGTTTTTCTCTTACTTCCAGTCCAGCATGGAAGCAACCGCGAGGCGAAAAGCTTGTTATAGTAACTAGTTGCACGAATGTCCAAGTACCTTATCTCAGAATTTTGTTGCAGTAGCCTTGATCTTCTTGATAAACAGAAAGTGCTAAAGGTTAAAAACCAAAAACAACTTACGTAAACTAATTACTTAGGTAACTATTATTTCCAGTTTGTTATCGATGTTTTAAATTAATTATGGAGTAGGCAGAGCTACAACGTGCTTATTTAACCTAATGTATTTTCAGGTAGATTGATTAATAAACTGAAATGGAGATCCTATCCCTGGTATATTGTATCATAGCACAGCTTGGTACAAATATGTATTTTTCGTCTGATATACATAGTCATCTTCATCTCCCTAGCCTTGTCCCGTATCTCACGGGGTCGGCTTCCTAATCTAGGGGATTGAACGAGGGTACTGGTTTTTACACAGAGCGACTGCCATCTGACCTCCGCAACCCAGAAGGGAAACCAGACCCAATCCTAGATTAGGTCAGAGTTTTCAAGCCGCCAATGCTTAGCACTGGCCTCTGTAAGGGCTTAACGACTAATATCTACGGTATTAAACGATATTAACCGGGACCAACGGCTTAACGTGCCTTCCGAAGCACGGAAAAAGCACCGAATAAACGTACATATGATATTCGAAAACCGAAAAACACATTGGTACGTGGTGGGGTTCGAACCACGACCTCCCGCTCAGGAGGCAGCCGCCCTATCCACTACACCATCGGGCTCTCTGATATACATAGTCATATCAAAGCAAAAGCAATTTTACATTTTCAGCTGAACTTTATAATTTTGATTATTTTAAGCATACATACATACATAGGCAGAGCGTAATCGACCAAATCAAAAGGTCATTCCGCCACGTCTGACAAAGTTTTAAGACTTATTTGAGATAGCTTTGTAGGTGTATTGCTGTAATGACAGGTTGTCAGCCCATCACCTAAAATACAATATACTAAAACCCTCGGATCCCGTAGCTGGTTTTTACAGCGTGTCCAGGAGGAAATGCAGCTGGACGTTCTATGTTTTTCTTTCGCTCCCAGGCCAGCATAGAAGTTGGAAGTTGATTATTTAATTCTACCTAATATAAATACATTTTGTAATGAAGTATCATAAAATTAAATTTGCATTGATAAGTATTCATAGAATTATTAATATAATAACTAACGGTAATAAAATAATCACTTATTTTTCTTGGGTATTACCTAAATACACATTTCATAACTTCTTGAAACTCTGTTTGTAAACGACAATGATGAACTTAAATTTAATTAAGGCTTTATTTAACCATAATTTAATTTAAATAATGCCCTAATTATAACTGTAATACATAGACCGCTGTTATGTAATAGGATAAAAACCAATATTTAAAATCAAGGTGCCGTATGTTATCTACTCGTCATCATCATCTCCCTAGCCTTATACCGTATCTCACGGGGTCGGATACCTAATCTAGGTGAATAAACGAAGGTATTGGTTTTTACACAGAGCGACTGCCATCTGACCTCTGTAACTCAGAAGGGAAACCAGATCCAATAATGAGAAAGAGAAAGAACCCTAAATTAGGACAGAGTTTTCAGGCCGCCAATGCTTAGCACTGGCCTCTGACATGGCTTAACGTCTAATATCTACGGCACTACACGATATTAACTGGGACAAACGGTTTAACGTGCCTTCCGAAATACGGAAAAATCGCAAAATAAACGTACATACGAAATTCGTAAACCAAAAAACACATTGGTACGTGGTGGGATTCGAACCACGACCTCCCGATCGAGGCAGCGGCACCATCCACTACACAATCGGGCTCCTATGTACTCGTATCTGTCTTTTATAAATTATGTAAGCATGATTCAGTAGTTACTGTAGATTCGAAGAAGAAGAAGTTACATACATACATATAATCAAGCCTTTATCCTTAATGGGGTAGGCAGAGCGTGAACAACCCAAACAAAGGTCGTTCCGCCACGTCTGACAAAGTTTTGAGGGTTGTTATTAAAGATAGATTTGAAGGAATATAGCTGTAGTGACAGGTTGTCAGCCCATCGCCTAAATTGCAATTTACAGAAACCCTCGTATCCTCCTATCCCATGCCCAGGAGGAAATGGAGCTGGCACATTCTATGTTTTTGTCTCGCTCCCAGTCCAGCTTGGAAGTAAGTATGTGATTCCAAGTTATAAAATTGACTAAGTTATTTATTACTTATAGTACCGGTACTCCTCTAGCTATTTTTGTATACCTGGTGTAAGGGACATCGTCCCGCATACTGATATGTGTTGCACAGTCAACGGAACTGAGCAACTATCACAAGGAAATTCTTTCAGGAAATGAAAAAAAAATACTTCCCATACAAAATGGCCACCTCGATCAGACAGTTTAAAGGGAAAAGCAACTTTTTTTTATTGCCTGAAAGAGTTTCTTGGCGATAATTGTTCAGTTCCGTTGACTGAGCAACCTCTATCAGTTTGAGGGACGCTGTCTCTTACATCTGGAATTATTCAGCGCTAGATCCGGAAAGAACCATGGTTTCAATCACAACGACTCTATTTATCATTTCTGCCTCTGGAAATAAGAAAATCGGTGAAGATTATTTTATTTTTAAACAAAAAGTTTTATTGTATTAAAAATAACATTGACACCGCATTTCTAAAAAAAAAAACAATAAAACAAGATTTATTTAAGATTTTAGCAGGATAGTTTGATGGCATTGTCAGGCACGCAAATGGTATTTCTAAAATCTATAAATCTTCTTCTGTCGTATCGATGGTTTAAATTATTTTTGACCAGTACCTACTCTCCTACGGCAATAGAATTATCAGTAGCATCGTATAGATTTGTGAAGTGCCGGTCCTGGGGCACTGTCTACTACAATCTATGAAAAATTCTCTATTTTTTTTTTAAATGCTTGCACTTTATTTTTATATATATTTTTAGAATTTAGATTTCATTCACGGGTGCGTATTTCCAAAAATATATAAATATACAGATAAGTTTTAAAAAACAGAAGGAATGTATTAGCATCTATTCATCATTTAATTATAAATATTTAAGCATCTATAGTGCTTCAACCTGTAGTGCTTCCATGTTGGACTGGGAGCGAGGGAAAAACATAGAATTTTCCAGCTGCATTTCCTCCCGGGCATGCTGTAAAAATCAGCTAAGGGGTCCGAGGGTATATTATAATTTAAGCGATGAGCTAACAACCAGTCACTACAGCAATATACATACAAACCTTTTTTATAATAACCCTCAAAACTTTGTCAGACGTGGCGAAACGACATTTGTTTAGGTTGTTTACGCTCTGCCTACCCCATTAGGGATAAAGGCGGGATTATATGTATGTATTGTAATGCTATCTGAATATTAAGAGTAAGTTTCCCTGTAGTTGAAAAATGCCACCCTGTATCGTCACGCCCATTTTTCATAAGGGTTAGCCAGAGCGTCTATTCTATAGGTTAGTATCATTTTTAGAGGCAGTTATTTAAAAACTGCAACAGAATGCCAAATATCACTTGCATTGCCTCAGCAACAGCGCGTATTGTCGTCCGAATTGATAATATGACCCGCGGGTGAAAAAAGATAGGTGATAAAGAAATGTTTGTGTTGATAAGGTGGTGGTATAAAAAGTGGTGCAGGGAGATGGACCGGCACAGTTGGCTTCTTGTCTCAGCACAATGAAGACTGTCGTCGTATTCGCGGCCCTCGTGGCTCTGTCCGTCGCAGGCTCCCTCCCCCCGGTCTCCCACCATGATGTCGAACTCAAGTCGGGTAAGTATTTTCTTTATTATTTTTAAGGCAAATAAATTATAAACTATATTTGACGATGTCATGAAATAAAACCAACCAGACTTTTTATTTTGAGCTGTCTTCATCAGATTCATCTTTATGCTTTAGGTCAAATACTGGTTTCCCAAACTTACCTCCCTAATTTTAAGTATCATTTGGTACAGTAATTTTAAATCATATTGATATATTCTTAAAGAAATGTCTGTCCTTTATATCGTTGAACCAGCAAAGCTTTATTTTTATCTATGTTTCTCCGAATTATCTCCCTCTTATTGAGATTAAACCAGATTCATATATTTATACCCTCTAAATTCCTCTTATTTTATACGACTTATTTTATATTCCAGTTGACGCCGAGTTCGTTGCGCGCCAGAAGAAAGTTCTTGGTTTCTTCAAGCACGTAGAACAGTTCGACCATGAGGAGGAGTGGTACAAGATTGGTTTTGAATACGATCTTGAGAAGTACAAAGAGAACTACTCCGTAAGAAAAATATACTTATTTAATCGAACATATGCATTCCTTGTTGCATATTTCGAAACAAATAAAATAAATTACTTTTTCTTTTCCTTAGGACAAGGCTGTGTTCGAGCTATTCTACAAGCTCTACAAGACCGGTTTCATGCCCAAATTCGAAGTGTTCTCCATCTTTGACGAGAGGATGAAGGAGGAAGCAGTCGCTCTCTTCCATCTGTTCTACTTCGCTAAGGACTTTGAAACCTTCTACAAGACCGCTTGCTGGGCCCGCGTCCACGTCAACGAATACATGTTCATGTACACCTTCTACATCGCCATCTTCCAGCGTGAAGACACTCAAGGCATCGTCGTCCCTGCCCCCTACGAAGTTTACCCCGAATTCTTCACCAACTCCGAGGCTATGTTCAAGGCCTACCGCGTCAAGATGCAGGACGGTCTCCTTGATGAGAAACTTGCCAGCCACCACGGAGTTGTCAAAGAGAACAACAACTACTACTTCTACGCCAACTACTCCAACTACTGGACTTACGGAAACGAAGAATCCAGGTTGTCTTACTTCACTGAAGATGTCGGTCTGAATGCCTACTACTACTACTTCCACTCCTACTTCCCATTCTGGATGAGCGGTGATCTTCAGGGTGCCTTCAAAGAAAAGCGTGGTGAAGCTTGGTACTACTACTACCAGCAACTGCTTGCCCGTTACTACCTTGAGCGTCTGAGCAACGGACTCGGAGAAATCCCCGACTTCTCTTTCTGGGCTCCTATCAAGCACGGCTACACTCCTTTCATGTCTACCCTGTACTACCCCTTCATCCAGAGGAGCGACAACTACCAGATCCCTATGTACAAATTCAACGAGGAACTCCAGCTGCTGGACAACTACGAAAAATCTTTCCTGTCTTTCCTGAACCGTGGTCACTTCAAGGCTGTAAGTATATTCAAAACATTATAAAATTTATAGTATCTACTTTTGTCATAATTATAGTTTTAAATATAAAAATATTATGTTAATTATGTTACAGTACAACCAAGAGATTGACTTCAAGAGCTCCAAGGCTATCAACTTTGTCGGAAACTTCTGGCAGTCCAACCCCGACCTGTTCGAGAAGACCGAGCACGAGCACTACCACCGCTCTTACGAAGTAATTGCCCGTCACCTTCTGTCTGCTGTTCCCGAATACTCCGAGAAGTAAGTTCATGTATTTTTTTGACTGACAATCAGTGCAACTATTAAATGCTCTCCGCAGCTATTGGATCACAGAAACATTATTTGCTGTTTGTTTTAGGTCGTATCAATATAAAAATACTAACTTGTATTATTTTTCCATAGGCACGCCATCGTCCCGTCGGCGCTCATGTTCTACCAGACCTCTCTGCGTGACCCCGTCTTCTACCAGCTGTACAGCAAGATTCTGAAATACTTCGTTGAGTACAAGAAATGGCTTGAGCCCTACTCTCATGAGAAACTCCTCTTCCCTGGCGTCAAGATTAACGATGTTCACGTTGACAAACTTGTCTCCTTCTTCGACTTCTTCGAGTACGACATCAGCAACGGTATCTACAAGAGCAACGAAGAGATCAAGTCTGACAACAGCAGATACCTGGTCCGCCAGCCTCGTCTTAACCACAAACCCTTCACTGTATCCATTGACATCAAGTCTGACTTCGAAGGTGACGCTTCCCTCAAGATCTTCTTGGGTCCCAAATACGACGGCAACGGATTCCCCATTGGTCTTGAAAACAACTGGATGAACTTTGTCGAGCTTGACTGGTTCAAGTACAAGCTTAGCAAGGGCCAGAACAAGATTGAGCGCAGCTCCGAGGACTTCTTCAACTTCAAGGAAGACTCTGTGCCAATGACCGAGATCTACAAGTACCTCGACCAAGGCAAAGTACCCAAGGGTATGTCTGAGGAATTCGAATCCTTCCCGTCCAGGCTGATGCTGCCTAAGGGTACCGCCGGTGGTTTCCCCTACCAGTTGTACGTGGTTGCTTACCCCTACGAGCCCCTCGCCGCCGAGTTCAAGGAATACAGCTCTGAAATCATCGACAACAAGCCTTTCGGTTATCCGTTCGACCGCCCCATTGAACACGAGCACTTCTTCGTGCAACCCAACATGTACTTCAAGGACGTTAAGGTTTACTTCCAGGGACCTTTCTACCCTTACCAGCTGAACAACCCCTTCTACGTTCCCGCCAAGGATGAGATCATCGAGCACTAGAAGGAGAGAGAAACTGTACTAAACATAATGATAAAAGAATCGTTTTTTCGATTCTCATATTTATAGTATAAAATAAAAACAATAATTATTTATTTAAACATTTTTTTTATTACTCACTCACTTTAATCGATATGAATTATGTTACAAACAAATGCCAATTAAATCAATTTAACATATTTTTAATTAAGACAAATAAACTTCTTAACGATAATTACTACCACAATTTAGAAATTATAAAATCGTATACATATTTCAGCCAAAATATAAGTACTTACTATATTTCGAATTAAATAAAAGTTTTTTTTCATCTGTCTGTAAGTATTGAACTAGACGAGAAACTAAGTTTTTAATAAACAAAAGATTTTTTATTTATATTAATTTTCCTGTCATGCTGGTTTGGAAGCGTTTTAAGCACATAATTAAATATACCAGCTGCTTCTCTACCAGAGCAGACAATAAATTTGACTCAAATTTCTCGGAAATATGACTCAATTTCTTGAACTTAATTGTAGGACATAAAACCATAGAGAAGCAGCAGAGGCACATCCTATGTTGTTACAACTCTTGACGCCAGACCAGCATAGAAGTAAGATTAAATTAAATAGAAAATATTATTTTTATTAAAAACTTTGATTTATTACCCGTTTTCATTCTCTTTTATATGGAAAAATACATACATAAATATAATCACGCCTTTATCCCGAATGGGGTAGGCAGAGCGTAGACGACCTAAACAAAGATCGTTTCGCCACGTCTGACAAAGTTTTGAGGGTTATTTAAGATGGATTTGTAGGTATATTGCTGTAGTGACAGGTTGTCAGCCCATCGCCTAAATTACAATAGACTGAAACCCTCGGATCCCTTAGCTGACTTTTACAGCATGCCCGAGAGGAAATGCAGCTGGCACATTCTATATTTTTTTCTCGCTCCCAGGCCAGCACGAAAACTATGGAAAAATGCGTATTGAAAATAGAAAAAAAAATGTAAGAATGATCATTTTCTTTTATTTATATATGAGGTTGCATCGAGTCATGCATTGGTATTTTAGAAAAAAACATTTGCCATTTTTCGTCAGGAAGAGGTCGAAGTTTGACTTATGACACACCAAGTTTAATTTATTATTCAGGTCGTTCGATTCGAAAATCCACTCGCTAAGAAGTAGACTTATTATTGGTGTGTCGTAGACTTAGTGTTTTTTTTTTTATTTGTTTTATACACAACTGTCTGAAATATATGAGATTATGGTATAATTTTAGAATCAGTCCAAGGACACTTTTCATCAAAATACTCCACTTGATAGGTTTCCCAAAACATTTTTTTTATAAACAATCTTTGTCATGTTATGCCCACAGTACTTTTTGGAAACATTACTATTTACGTGCTCTGGGACCTCCTTAACATGTATTAAATCCACTTAAATATTTCTCAAACTATAAATGATACCCTTACCGTTAAAGTATTCATTGCAATGGCGTACAAAGAGCTGTATTTCATTATGTTTAACCTATTGTATTTTCTCTGTGTGTTTATTATTTTTTTACATTGACAGTGTAGAATATACTCCCACTAAAAACATAAATGTAAAAGTGAAAGCCAAGCTCATGGTAGTCTTTATTTTTGTATGGAAAACACGCTTCCGCGCGCGAGCTAGCAGGTCCCGCTCCTACGCGCAGAGGAGCGTTTTCAGCATGTCCGACATTGCGTGTTTTCCATACAAAGTAGGGTACTTACTCAATATTAATATAATGAATGTTTTACGTGATTATTTCTAACCTAGGCTGGACACCAGGTAATTAAACAAACTCAGTCAAATAAAAAGTCCGTTTAAAATCGGTTAAAAGCGATCAGAGTTCAGTTTCCTGCCTACCCCCTAAGTCAGGTGGCGTAATTATTTGTATCGTAACTTTGAGCTTATGTAATGCTCAGTCAAACAAAATAAGTTCCATCAAAATCAGAATTTACGCTCTGCCTAGCCCATTAGGGATAAAGGCGTGATTATATGTATGTATGTAAAATCGGATAAAACCTACCGAAATTCAATTTCTTACCTACCTCCTAAGTTCGGGTGTGCCTCAGGGTGGAGTACTCTCCCCTCTCCTTTTCTCCATTTTTATCAATTTCCTTACTTCTCTTCTTTCTTGTTCTTTTCATTAATATGCGGATGACCTTCAAATCTATACCCAAGTATCTATTGACGAACTTGACTCAGCTATTACTGCTCTTAACCATGATCTTGCAACTGTCCTTCAGTGGAGTCAATCGCACGGCCTTATGGTCAATCCCAACAAGTTGCAGGTCATTGTTATAGGCGGTCCGAGACAAGTGATCAAACTGAATTCTGACGACGCTCCACCCCTAACCTTTGATGGTGTCGTTCTGCTTCACCACAAAATTGTTAAAAACTTGGGTGTTTTTTTTTGATACTACCCTATCATGGTCACATCATGTATCACAGGTTAGTCGAAAACTTTTTGCTGCCTTGGGGGCACTAAAAAGGTGGAAGAATTTGCTGCCTATAAAGACCAGACGCAACCGCGTGTCTAAATATGACTGGAACAAAGTGTCAAAAATGGAAATAGCTTTGTTTCAAATAAACCTCTATTTAATTTTAAAATACTTGTCTAACGATTTTATTTTGGTTACTCTGTATTGTACAAAATTAATAGTATTTTTGCCTTCCATTTCCTTGTATGGGACGGTACATCTATACATATAATAAATCTCATTATTAACGATATAAAGATCAAAACGATATTTTTTGAATTTTTGTCTGTCTGTGTGCTACCACATCACGCCAAAACTAGTGAACCGACTTCGATGGGACTTTTTTATTCAACTGTGTGTTACCCGGGTTGCAACTTAGGATACCTAAAATCACGCTACCTAAGGCAGGAAATTTAAATTTGGCTGTATCTTAACCGATTTTTATGGAACTTTTTTTTTCCGACTGAGTATTATTTAAGATCAAAGTTACGAAACAAATAATCACGCCTCATGACTTAGGAGGCAGGTAGGAAATGGAATTTCGGTCGTTTTTAACCGATTTTGATGGAACTTTTTTTGTTTTACTTAGCATTACTTAAACTCATAGTAACGATACCAGTAATCACGCCACCAGACTTAAGGGGTAGGCAGGAAATTGAACTCTGATAGTTTTTATCCGATTTTAAGGGGACTTTTTATTTGACTGAGTTTTTTTAATTACCTGGTGTCCAGCCTAGGTTAGAAATAATCACGCAAACCATTCTATATTGAGTAAGTACCCCAGTTTGTATGGAAAACACGCAGTGTCGAACAAACTGAAAACGCTTCTCCGCGCGTAGGAGCGGGATCGTGTTTTCCATACAAAAACAAAGATCAGACAATGCGAAACACGCTTCCGCGCGCGGGTTAGTAGATCCCGCTCCTACGCGCGGAGAAGCGTTTTCAGTCCAGAAAGCGGAGCGGAAAGCATCAGGTTGGCAGAACTAGCGTTCAGAAGAAAATTTCTAAGATTTCGTCATTATAAGCTCCTTGCTATCTTCATACAAAATTTCGAGTCAATTGGAGAAAATACTGTGTTAACGAGGCGGGGGCATATAGACAGACATGACGAAATGATAAACCTAGACTACTGAACCCGAATAATTTACTTCATAATTTACGAATTACTTCACTAACATACCGAAACTGCTTCTCTAAAATATTTCCCAGAACTATGACTCCTACTTCCAATAAATATGAGTCAAATTCGTGTCTGCCCTGAGAGAGAAGCAACTAGTAATAGTATATTCTATATTGTTACTTCCATGCTGGACTGGAAGTGATAGAAAAACATAGAATGTGCCAGCTGCATCACCTCCAGAGCATGCTGTAAAAACCAGCTAATGGATTCGAGGGTAATAATACATTACATTTTTAGGCGATGGGCTGACAACCTGTCACTATAGCAATATACGTCATGATCATTTGTAATAACCCTCAAAACTTGTCAGACGTGGCGGAACGACCTTTCCTAAGGTCGTTTACGCTCTGCCTACCCCATTAGGGATAAAGGCGTGATTATATGTATGTATGTATGTATGTATATTGTTACGATACTTCCACATTCGAATACTTAGAACATGGAAGTAAGTTGAAGATGGATAATAAATATTTATTATAGAAAATTTAGTTTTTTAGTCCCTTAGCTGAATTTAAAAGCTCTAATTCTGTGGTTTGGAAAGATATTAGCTCGCATAATATATATTAAAAGAAAGACCATTAACTGAGATTGTTCTTGAAAATGTTTGACTATCGAAGCCAAAGGCATTTTAATACAACTTTATTAATAAATAATACTAGACTTTTTAAAATATTTATTTTTATGACTTCTCTTTTTGGTGTCTTTACTTTTATTTAAATAGAGGCATAAAACTTAATTTATTAGATAAAGTAACTTCACGCATGTTACATGTATTGTTCTATTTGTCATGTCAACATAATTGCAACTTTTTAGGAAATGATCTTATTTTTTTATGATTATAACTTCTTTTTAAATTCTGTTTTAAGGAATATTTATATAGGAGCCTGGCAGGGACAAAATCAAAGACAGTCATAACAAATCTTCAATACTCTTCTCCATTTAAGGAACCACTTAAGTATACCGAAATTCAGGTAGGGTACGCCACAGTAAGGAATTACTAGTGCTGTGATGGGTTGTACTCCGACAAATCCAGGTTGTATTTGTGGTACCTCCCCACAGAATATGGCTCCTGTTAATATGCTGCTCGCTGAAAGGTCTGGAAAGTCACCAATGAAGCTGTGCGCGTGGCTGCACGCTGGTTTCAAGATGACCTTTGCCGTCTACTCGCAGAGAAAAACAAGAACTAACAAAAAACCAAAGAATATTATACTTCTACACTACACTAGAAAATATTTTTTATAGTTAAGTAATTTTCATTTACCATATTTAAGCTTGTTTAGACCATCCACTTTCTCTACAAAGCAGACAGAGGTCAAAGTATAACAAAATAAATGTACTTAGGTATCAACCATATGCAACAATACAAAAGCTACGATAAGCTAATTAGTTAGTACAAAAGGAACAAAATTTTTAACAAGACTTTTTTTCTAGTACGACCTTTTTCTATGAAGAAAGCTGTTCAGTCTCATTGTCTAAGTAAAGCTATCGAAATCGTATTTTCTGGTGAAATATCATAAATATATTGTAATTTAGGCAATGGGCTGACAACCTGTCACTTACACACATATACCTACAAAAGTCTATCTTAAATAACCCTAAAAAGTTTGTTAGACGTGGCGGACCGACCTTAATTTAGGTCGTTTACGCTCTGCCTACCCCATTAGGCGTGAATGCGTGTAATGGCGTGTTTATATATATGTATATGTATAACATAAATACTGGAATGAAAATAAACGAACTGATATTGGGCTCGATTCTAAATTTGCTGGCTAATTTGTCACTTTCAGACTAAAAACATTGGAAAAGGACAGAAGATCAATTTTCTCCGGTTTTTAACTGCCTCCGGGGTTTAGTGGCTAGTGGCATGGACTCCCGATCCGGAGGTCCTGGGTTCGATTCCCAGGGGGGAAACACAAAGTTGATATTTGGGAATTTATCACTTTGTGAATTTTTCCCCAGTTTGGTTAGGACATTGCAGGCCGAATCACCTGATTGTCCGAAAAGAAAAAGATTTCGTGCTTCGGAGGGCACGTTAAGCCGTCGGTCCCGGTCGCTGCCTTTGATAGTGGTCGTTACTCAAACCATGTCAGAGGCCTATTAGCTGTGCTACTAGGCGGTTTAAAAAACTCTGACACCAGGGTTCATCAGGTCATTCGACTCGAGATTCCACTCGCTAAGAAGAAGTCCGGTTTTTTATTTATTGTCGGTGGTTTTATGAGTTATTTGTCATTTTGGCAGAAATACTGGAGAAACGTGCAAAAGCGCGTCAAAATCTAGCTGGCAAAATGTAAAACCATAGAGTATAAATCACCTGTCCATTTTCAATTTTATTATTATTTATATATTATATTTATTATTGTACGTGACAGATAGATTTTAACTTTTGTTTTAGCCGGTGGTATTTAGAATCGAGTCCACTGAAATGCAAGTGCTTTGCTCTTGTGAGCTTAGCTTGTTTAGATCGGTACGGAATCCAACTCTTTAGGAGCAGCCGTTAAGCATGATCTCCGCAGAGTGGTCCTCCCCGCAAGGGGGCCCTTTCCCACGTTCCTGTCGAGATAATGGAATGTCTAGTGTAAAGGCACTTTGGCCTTTGTGATGACTGTGACAGAAAAGTAACGCATAGGTTCGTCGTTTGTTGATCACTGTGTCTTTATTTCGACTCATAAGATGCGGAAATGTCCGCATAACAGTTGATACCAACGTAACCCTAATATTGTAACATTAAAAAATAAATGGAAAATTAATGTGTTATTAGAAATATGAAGAAAAAAAGTTTTGTTTCAATTATTGTTCTAATATAAACTAGGGTTGTTAGATGTTTACTATTATGTTAAGAGGCCTTTCTGCGAGCGGTGGCGGTGGCTCACTGGTCAAAAAATAATAACTTGCAAAAAATAGACATATTTAAATCCTTTTATCGGTCACTTTCTTAGATTTAGACCTAAGGATTTTTTAGAAGTAATGAATTGAAGAACAAATAGTACCTGGCAGGCAGTTACTATCGAAATTATTGCTAAAAACGGACTCTTTTGTCAGAAATTACGATAGTAACTCCAAGGTACTATTTGTTCATTACTTCTGAAAAATCCTTAGGCCTAAATCTAAGAAAGTTACGGAGAAAAGTTTTGAATAAGTCTTTATTTTGTGAGTTATGATTTTTTAACGAGTGAGGGCGCCATCGCTCGCGGAAGAGCCTCTTAAGTAACTTTATCTGTGGTGTTTAATAAGTTCTCAAATATTTTTTTTAGCACTATTATGATTTAATGTCTACAAATATATTAGGAAAGGAGGAGAAAGCAAAAGTTTGAGTATATTTAAATAAATATTTTTAATTTGATACTATAAATAATTACATTAATCTGAATTTGCTATACACTATTTATACACTCATTCTTCTCTTAGTTCTTGGGGACCTCGTTCTTGTGGAAGATGTAGTAAGGGTTGTTGATCTCGTAGGTGTGGCGAGAGCCATCCAGGTAGATCTTGACATCCTCGAAGTACATGTTAGGCTGAACGAAGAAGTGCTCGTGTTCAATGGGGCGGTCCAAGGGGTAGCCGTAGGGCATGTTGTCAACCATCCAGTCGAACTTCTTGAATTCCTCGCTGACACCACCGAAGGGGTAGACAACAACGAACAGCTGGTAGGGGAAACCACCCTCGGTACCTCTGGGCAACATCAACCTAGAGGGCATGGACTCGAATTCCTCAGACATACCCTTGGGTACTTTTCCTTGGTCAAGGTACTTGTAGATCTCAGCCATGGGCACGGAGTCTTCTTTGTAGAAGAGGAAGTCCTCAGATTGGCGAACAATCTTGTTCTCACCCTTAACAAGCTTGTACTTGAACCAGTCAAGCTCGACGAAGTTCATGTAGTTGTTCTCCAGACCGATGGGGAATCCGTTGCCGTCGTATTTGGGACCCAAGAAGAATTTGACTACGGCCTCGCCCTCGAATTCAGACTTGACATCAACGGCGACGGAGAAGGGCTTGTGGTTAAGACGGGGCTGGCGGACCAGGTATCTGGTGTTGTCAGACTTGATCTCTTCCTTGCTCTTGTAGATACCGTTGCTGATGTCGTATTCGAAGAAGTCGAAGAAGGTGACGAGCTTGTCAACGTGGACATCGTTGATCTTGACACCAGAGAAGTGAAGGCTCTCCGGGGCGTAGGGCTCGAGCCACTTGGTGTACTCAAGGAAGTACTTCAGGATCTTGCTGTACAGCTGGTAGAAGACGGGGTCTCGTAGGGAGGTCTGGTAGAACATGAGCGCCGACGGGACGATGGCGTGCCTGTGTAAAAAATATTAAGTAAGTAAGTATGCCTACGCATTTTTAACTTTCATGCAAGAATTACATATCTACACAAATTTGAATATTAAAAAAATACTAGTAAATTGATTCTATAGTTTTTAGGTTTTTCTGGTGAAAGTGTAAGTAAAGTAACTGGATTAAGACTGAATATCACACTTACTTCTCAGAGTACTCAGGAACAGCAGACAGAAGGTGACGGGCAATTACTTCGTAAGAGCGGTGGTAGTGTTCGTGCTCAGTCTTCTCGAACAGGTCGGGGTTGGACTGCCAGAAGTTTCCGACGAAGTTGAGGGATTCGGGTTTCTTGAAGTCGATTTCCTGGTTGTACTGGAAAATAAAAAGTAATAATTAATAGCAAAAGAAAAATAATTTTCAAAATAACGTATTCTTATTCAGTATGTTATACTTTGAAACAGTCATATATTGCAAAAAGTATAAAATTTTACTTACGGCCTTGAAGTGCCCACGGGACAGGTATGACAGGAAGGTCTTCTCGTAGTTGTCAATAAGTTGGAGCTCCTCGTTGAACTTGTACATAGGGATCTGGTAGTTGTCTCCTCTCTGGATGAAGGGGTAGTACAGGGTAGACATGAAGGGAGTGAAGCCGTGTTTGATGGGAGAGTACCAAGAGAAGTCAGGGATTTCTCCGAGTCCGTTGCTAAGACGCTCTAAGTAGTAGCGAGCGAGCAGTTGCTGGTAGAAGAAGAACCAAGTTTCACCACGCTTCTCCTTGAGGTCACCGTGCAGATCACCGCTCATCCAGAATGGGAAGTAGGAGTGGAAGTAGTAGTAGTAGGCGTTCAGACCGACATCTTCAGTGAAGTAAGACATCCTTGATTCTTCGTTTCCGTAACTCCAGTGGTTGGAGTAGTTGGCGTAGAAGTAGTAGTCGTTGTTTTCCTTGACAATGCCGTGGTGAGCGGCAAGTTTCTCATCGAGGAAGCCATCTTGCATCTTAACACGGTAGGCCTTGAACATGGCTTCGGTGTTAGTGAAGAATTCGGGGTAGACTTCATATGGGGCAGGGACGACGAGACCCTGGCAGTCGGGGCGCTGGATCATGGCGATGTAGAAGGAGTACATGAACATGTACTCGTTGATGTGGTAGCGGGCCCAGCAGGCGGTGTTGTAGAAGGTCTCGAAGTCGTTAGCGAAGTAGAACATGTAGAAGAGAGCGACTGCTTCCTCCTTCATCCTCTCGTCGAAGATGGAGAAAACTTCGAATTTGGGCATGAAACCGGTCTTGTAGAGCTTCAAGAACCCTTCGACGAATTTCTTGTCCTGTAATACGGAATATGTTGTTATAAGGAAGTATTATATGAGAAAGTAAATTACCGAGTACAGTTAAAACTACTGTAATAGATGTTTTGTGGTTTAACATACCGCGTATTTGTCCATGTGCTTCTCAATGTCGTATTCCTTGCCAATCTTGTACCATTCCTCCTCATGGTCGAACTGTTCTACGTGCTTGAAGAAACCAAGCACTTTCTTCTGACGAAGAACGAACTCGGCGTCAACTGTAATTCAAAAGGTCTCATTAATTTCATAATGGTTTACTTAAGATGATATAATACAATAATTATTTTCTTGCTGGACTTGGAGGTATAAAAACTGAGAATGTACCAGTTTCTTCTCTTTTTCAGCATAACAATCACCCGAGGGTTTTGAAGTAAGTATTGTAAGTTAGATGATAGTTTTCAGTCATAATTTGACGGCTGTGGCGTGGCTGTCGGCTAACCCAAGTACATACATACATATAATAACGCTTTTATCCCTATTGGGGTAGGCAGAGCGTAAACTATTTCTATTTGTCATCATCTTCTTAGCCTTATCCCGTATCTCTCGGGGTCGACTACCTAATCTAGGTGATTGAACGAGGTACTGGTTTTTACACGGAGCTACTGCATTCTGACCTCCGCAACCCAGAAGGGAAACCAGACCCAATCCTAGATTAGGTCAGTTTTCGAGCCGCCAATGCTTAGCACTGACCTCTGACATGGCTTAACGTCTAATATCTACGGTGTTAAACGATATTAACCAGGACCAACGGTTTGACGTGCCTTCCGAAGCACGGAAAAAGCGCTGAATGAACGTACATATGAAATTTGAAACCGAAATACACATTGGTACGTGGTGGCATTCGAACCACGGGAGGTCATGGCCCTATCCACTACACCATCGGGCCCAAACGACTTGTATTTGTATTGCATGTAATTTACAAAAATATATGTGAAGACATTGTATAGATGAGAAAAAAAATGTAAGTAAAAATAAATAGTCAATAGAAGAGTTTGTTTCTTACCCGACTTGAGTTCAACTTCATTGTGGGGTGGGACGGTAGCTGCCAAAGACAGAGCCACGAGGGCCGCGAACACGAGGACAGTCTTCATTGTGCTGAGACAAGAAGCCAACTGTACCGATCTGGTGGCCACCTGGGCTTTTTATATTCATTTTATCAGACCCCCAAAATTATCTGTCTTAGTTACCGAATATTTCTCTTTGTTTATATTGACTATCTCTGCTGACCCACAGGTCTCGCGAATCGTATGTTTGGGTAACAACATCTCGCTTTTTAAGTTTGCCAATAAATATTCCACTGCTATGTTTTCATAAACAAATGCAAGCATGAATAATTGCTGAAGTTTTTTCTTTCAATCAAGTTTTTTGATTATATTTAGGCACTTCCGCATTGTAAACGCTGTGACCAAACGTTTGTTTGATCCTCTCTTTAATCAAATTTGGCAATTTAAATCCTTCATAATTATGATTCAATGTTTTGAACTGTTATCTCTTGATCTGATGTGTTATACTACCCTTCTTACTGACTTCTATCAAACTTTGTAAAAGAGTCCATGTGCTGAGGATCCAATTTGTTGATCCCGGCTGTCTCTATTACCTTCTATTTATTACACTGTATGCATTGAAAATGTCTTGTGTCAATTATTCCGAAGCTGTTCAGGTGTCATCTTCACTTATTGGAGATACAATTATTCTCATATCAACGTGATATCCGTTGCAATGCATTTGACAGACGTATCCTGCTCAGTTCCACCCTAGTTGTACGGTCGATTTTCCGAAGTCAGCTATGCCAATTTACAGTTTGAGTTGTTGATGGTCGAGCTAGACTAGTGCGATTCATTCTCCGCATCTAGAATTCATCCATGTCCATACATAATACATGTATAGTTTACTTGTTTCTCTACGAATACTACAAAGATAATTGTTTTGTATATTTTGAACTAATAATACACTACAGCAATATACGTATAAATTTATCTTAAAAAACCCTTAAAACTATATCTGACGTGGAGAAACGACCTTTGTTTAGGTCGTTTACGCTCTGCCTACCCCATTAGGGATAAAGGCGTGATTATATGTTTGTATGTATGTATGAACTAATAATCTCTGAATGGCGCCAGACTCCGCTGGAAGGAACTTCGAGAGCGATGACGTAAAGTAGTCCTTCGCCACGTAAGTAATCTACCTATAATTTCTTCTTCTCAAGGATCTTTCAGATGGACTTATCCACAGCCAAGCTTGTAATGATGCCCAGGTGGACCTCTTCAAGGTAGATCCTAAGCGGGTAGCATTTGTAAGATAGATGTGTTTTGATTAAAGTTATTTGATTTTGATATAATTTGATTCAAAGATATTTTGCAGTTGGTAGGTATAATTAGGCTCTACATAAAACATGTTTAATTAACACCGAATATTATTGGTAGATAGCGATGTCATCGATAAATATTTCAAACTATGTTTCGATACCAATGAATTTGATAATATGAAAATGTTTATCTATCAAGGGAATTCTAGCCTCAAATTTGCCAAACATTGTGGGCAGCCACAACTATGAGCTAGCTCGACTATGTTTATCATGAAGACTGAATTACTTATACGGGGTGTAAGGGACGAAATGCTAGGCTTTTGATCAAAACCCGTATTTTGACAAAATTAATAAACTTTAAAATATATGTGAAGACACGGCTGTTGAAGTCAGCAAAAGGGACTCGAGGGTTACAGTGTATTGTAATTTAGGCGATGGGCTGACAACCTGTCACTACAGCAATACATTACAATCTAAAATTGCCCTCAATTTTTGTCAGACGTGGCGAAAGCGCCTTTTAAGAGGCGTTAAGCGCTCTGCCTACCCCGTAAGGGATAAAGGCGTGATTTATGTATGTATGTATGTATGTGAAGACATTGTATAGATGAGACAAAATTTTGTTTATAAACTGCAAATTAATATACTTTTCTCTGGATTATGACCATATTTTGTAAAGTTGATCAAAATCCTATTTTTATTTTCAATCCAAATACCGATTTCATCATTATCCTGCGACATATCCCCAAAATAGCAATTTTTTTTATATTTCATGCCAGCTACAAATTGAATATCAAAATTTCAAATAAAGAGGGCAGGGCTGATTTATTTACCCTTACGTAAACCTGAAGATAAAGGCATCCATGATTGATTACCTTTTATTAGTGGAGGACACATAGGCGCGTATCCAGGGAAATATAACCAGGCAACAAGATTTGACAACTCATTTGCCCAGATTAGTGTCTATCCCAAAAGAAGTTTTGATACTAGGCTTATCAAAATTTCTTTTCGGATAGACACTAATATTATGTTGTTAACTGCCTCCATGGTCTAGTGCTCAGAGCCCTTGGCCCTCGACCCGGAGGTCCTGGGTTCGATTTCCAGCGGGGAACAATGACTATGAGTTGTAGTATCTAGTTTGGTTAGGACATTGCAGGCTGATCACCTGATTGGCCTAAAAGTAAGATGATCCATGCTGTCAGATGGGCATGTAAATAGTCAGTCCTGCGCCTGATTTGACTTTAGTCATGTCAGTCTATGTGTCCTATCAGAATAAGTGATTGAAAGAATAGAGAGTGCACCTGTGTGCAGCGCAAACACTTGGGCACTAAAAACTAGTCCTGTGCAGTTGGCCGATCTCTGGAAGATTTTTTGCCATCACCGAAAATCGGTGGGAGGATTATTATGCTCGCTTCGCTCACGATACGTTTCAGTGTGATGATGGTGGATTTCTTATTTTATTTGCCTATGGAGTTCACGTATATGGGGAAAAATTCGCGTTTGCTACGCTCGTGATACGTTTCAATGTGCTCTTCTGTAATTCTTTGTATATCATGGATTTCGGTACATGGACTTCCAAAAATTTTACTAAAAATTTCGTGCTCGCTTTGCTCGTAATGCATACAGCACTTGTGGTGCTTTGGTTGAACCCCCCGAAACTAAATCCTGACTACGCCTATGCGAGGGCACAACTTAACTTAGTCTTGACTAAAAAATATTGCCGTCCCTTTCTGTTCTCTCACGACAGAAAATGACAGGTATAGACTTACATACATACATACATATAATCACGCCTATATCCCTAATGGGGTAGGCAGAGCGTAAACGACCTAAACAAAGGTCGTTTCGCCACGTCTGACAAAGTTTAAAGGTTTTTTTAAGATAGATTTATACGTATATTGCTGTAGTGATAGGTTTTCAGCCCATCGCCTTAATTACAATATACTAAAACCCTCAGATCCCGTAGCTGGTTTTTACAGCATGCTCGGGAGGAAATGCAGCTGGTACATTCTATGTTTTTCTCTTGCTGGGAGCAAGTCCAGCAGGTATAGACTTATATTAGTTAAATCAAGATTTTTGCAGGTACGAATTGCTACCATTGTATTGTGGTAGCGGTTTACTGCATTAGAGATTTGGGATTAATTTGGAAATGGGCTACTAGTTTTGCAAGTGTAAAGATATCCACTTGGCAGCAAATGGCCAGTTATGTTACCGATTTTATGTTACCAACTTCCATGCTGGACTGGGAGCGAAAGAAAAACTTTGAATGTTTCAGCTGCATTTCCTCCCGGGCATGCTGTAAAAATCAGCTAAGGGATCCGAGGGTTTCTGTATATTGTAATTTAGGCGATTGGCTGACAACCTGTCACTACAGCAATATACTTACAAGTCTATCTTAAATAACCCTCAAAACTTTGTCAGACGTGGCGGAATGACCTTTCGTTTAGGTCGTATACGCTCTGCCTACCCCATTAGGGATAAAGGCGTGATTATATGTATGTATGTATGTTACCGATTTTATAAGCACATAAAGCGTATCGTACTATTAGCTTTACATTTGTTACTACATAAAGACCTATCTACTATGTAAAGTACAGTACAGATACATACACACATATAATCACGCTGTCATCCCTAATGGGGTAGGCAGAGCGTAAACGACCTAAACAAAGGTCGTTCCGCCACGTCTGACAAAGTTTTGAGGGTTATTTAAGATAGAATTCTAGGTATATTGCTGTAGTGACAGGTTGTCAGCCCATCGCCTAAATTACACTATACTGAAATCCTCGGATCCCTTAGCTGGATTTTACAGCATGCCCGGGAGTAAATGCTGCTGGCACATTCTATGTTTCTCTCGCTCCCAGACCAGCATGGAAGTAACAGTACAGATATAAGTGTATAAATAGAGATTATTTTTTACATTGCAATTCCATACTTTTTTAGCTTCCTAATAGACTTTTACTGCAATGAAAATACACATATATTCTATCGGTACGGTTTTGAAAATGTTCAATCGGTTTTTTTTTCAGAACCACGTTAATGATAGAAACAACATAGAATATAACAGCTCCTTCTGTACCCAGAAATATCTACAGTAAAAACGAGTAAAAGGATACAATATGTCGATGTAAGTACTTATTGTATTTTAGACTTATCGACGCGTTACAAAATTTTATCTGAAGTGCCCCACATTTTTCCAGTCATGCTTTTATTAGCAGTTGATACTCTGCCTATACTGCAGGTGGCGACATAAGCATGACTTCAAGTGTATGTAATTATACTTGACAGATACGAAATTATAAACAACACTTACATTTATTTATTGAGCGCGCAATCCATAACGCTATACAGTAACGAATTTGTCGTTACGTAACGAAATATACACACTTCTTTCATTAAGACACGTATACACATACACTTTAATATTTTCATTTTTCTTAGAAACAATAATGCTTCCAAGAAGGTATTAGAATTAATATCACACGGAAATTACGAAAAATTACTATTTTCACTTAAATACCTATACGTGCAAACTTAGCACTGTCTGTTATCGAAATAACTATGTAGAAAGTGTTTTTCTGGGCTAGTGAAAATGATGAAATTTCTCTATTAATTGAATAAGTTTTTCACTTAATCCAAAAGAGATATTACAATGTAACAATCTTAAGTGGTTCCGTACATATATATTTTTCTTCCGCTTTCTTCTGTTTCTTTTACTTATCTGTTAAGAATCATACTTATTTAGTTAAAAAAAACATTACTTATCAATAATTTTATATACATTTTTTAACTAAAAATACATGTTGCAGGAAACTCGGACTTTGACAAAATACGAGGTTTTTTTATCAATACCCGGACTCTGACCAAATCTGACCTAGACGTTTTACTGGATTATGACCAGTATTTTGTAAAAGTCCGAGTTTTGATCAAAATCCTAGTTTTTTTTATTAAAACCCCGATTTTATCATAATCCTGCGACATAAATAATTTTAATTTCTCATCCAAAGTGCCCAATCAGCTGGTTAACTTTGCTTATGTATTTATTCTTAAATATTTAATTAATCGTTCAATTCAATTCAATTTCTTGTATATAGCGCTTTCAGACATAATCATTGTTAATAGACACCAAAGCGATGTTAAACATCCTACCCACAAATTTATAATATTTTGCGGCGAAACCCTAAAATTGGCCAGTGACAAACACCTCTCTTATTTTTCTGCTACAAAGATAACCCCACTTCGATAAAGGCCTCATTAAGTCAATATTGTGATCGAAAGACATTTTTATTATCAGCCATTTTCACCGGGTTCAAGTTCAACTGATATTTTGTTTTTGTGTTTAAAGGTGACTTTTATGTCACCTGATAACGTTATTCTTTCTTGAAATACAAACAAAATAGAAAGTAATTAATAGAATCAGGCATTATTTTACAGATGTAAATTATAATGGGTTCGATTCTAAAAACCACCGGTTAAAATTAAAATATGTCACTTTCAAAATAATAAAATTGAAAAAGGACAGGACATTTATACTCTATGGTTTTATACTCACTCCGCTAGATTTTGACGCGCTTTTGCACGTTTTCCCAGTATTTCTGTCAATTTTATCCGCCATATCATATGACGGCGGATAAAAATGACAGATAACACATAAAACCACCAAGTACAAATTTATAACCGGCGGGAATACTCGTAGATCTCCTGTCCTTTTTCAATGGTTTTAGGCTGAAAGTAAAGTTTTAATATAATTTATTAATTAATAATTTTGTTTTACCTAGCTATTTCCACACCAGTGAAGGCATGCCGTTGATATTCTATTTTTTGAGTATTATTTTATATCGCAAGATTATGATGAAATCTGGTATTTGATAAAAAAAACTAGGATTTTGATCAAAACCCGGACTTTAACAAAATACTAGTAACAATCCAGAACTCTAGGGTTTTGTTAAAGTCCGGGTTTCATTATAGTTTGTTACTTAAGTGGTATGAGAGGTGCGACAGTGGCGCCTTTAGTTTTTAATTAATTGTGCCTGAAAATCCTGAAATACAAACAATTTCGTAGATATTTTACGTTTGCTGACAATCCCAACTAATTCTCCATTGTATACGTATAAATTTTCCCTAGCTATATTTATCCTGTATCTCACGGGGTCGGCTACCTAATCTAGCTGATTGAACGAGTTTACTGTTTTTTACACAGAGCGACTGCCATCTGACGTCCGCAACCCAGAAGGGAAACCAGACATAATCCTAGATTAGGCTTTCTATTAATTATGAAACGTGTTCATAAGATTTTCTGTTACATAAACAACTTTGTCAAAACTTTACATTAATTTGGTTCTATAGACTATTTACTTCTGCCGTGTTTGATAGATATTAATAATCGTATACCTATAATCCATAGTAAATAAATCAGTCACATTATGCATAAAAGCCATGTATTGCCAATGCGCTAAGTGGCCGGTTGTAATACATAGCTTGTAGCGTGTGAATTATTACATAATAGATTATAAAATGGAGAATAAGTTGCAATTGTCGCCAAACATAAAATATTCATAACTTTTATTTTATTTTAGACACATACATACATACATAAATCACGTATTTATCCCTTACGGGGTAGGCAGAGCGTTTAACGCCTCGTAAAAGGCGCTTTCGCCACGTCTGACAAAAAATGAGGGCAATTTTAGATTGTAATATGTATTGCTATAGTGACAGGTTGTCAGCCCATCGCCTAAATTACAATACAATGTAACCCTCGAGTCCCTTTTGCTGACTTTAACAGCATGCCCGGGAGGAAGGGCAGCTGGAACATTCTATGTTTTTCTATCTCTCCCAGTCCAGCATGGAAGTATTTTTGACACAATTATTTTAATACTATTAAGGGCGCCACCTATTCTCTGCAACAACCTTAATCTAAGTGAGTCTCAAAAGACTATCTACAATATGAAAAAATAACGGAAAAGAGAGGCACAAATAATATTTTATTATTAAATCCAATTTCCAGTACATAAAAATGTAGATACTATACCGGGTGTAAGGCACAGCATTCCACAAACTGATAGGGGTTGTTCAGTCAACGACCCTGAACAACTTTTACCAGGAAATTCTTTCAGCAAATGAGTTTTTTTTTTTCTTTTTCATACAAATTGTCAGACCGAAGTGGTAATTTTGTATGAGTAAGTATTTTGTTATTTCCTGGTTAAAGTTTTTTTGACTGAGCACGGAAACCCCAAACTAATCAGTATTAGGGACGGTGTCCCCGTTTACTACAATTTATATTCTAGTTTGCTTAGAAAATAACTTATGATCCTTAGAATTTTATTTAGATACCAAAGCTTAAAATCTCAATCTGGGATCATAATTAGTTTTAGCTATATTAAAACTACAACCACAGAATATATATATTACTAGGGTACAACTTAAGTTCTCATTTTTTTATCCAAGAAAACGTACCAACTAAGCAGTAGACCTATATTATCGAATTTCTACCATTCTCTCCAATCCCATCCAAGTGTAAAGTAGCGCCATCTCTTAAACTATACCGAAGCTCGTACGAAAAGAACATCGGAGCTTGAGGGAGACATCTAGCGCATCTTCATAACACCTTTTGCTTGGCTTTTGTCACTCCAACCTCCAGCTTCTCCAGCCAGTATCATCGCGGTTAGTTTCATATTGAGAACATAGATGGCTCTATAAATTAGTTTCAATGCTCGTTTGTATGAGTCCACTTTGTTACTTGTTTTTTTGGCACTAATATATTATTTTAACTATTAATCCAAGTAGAAAGCCATTTTAGCGGAATTACTTATCCCGAAAACTGATAGGGGTTGCTCAGTCAACGACACTGAACAAATAACACCAGGAAGTGAAAGGGAGTGAATTAAAAAATGGCTTTTCCATACAAACGAGGTGGACATTTTGTATGAAGAAGTATTATTTTTTTCACTTTCCGAATAAAAATCCTTGTGATAGTTGTTCAGTTTTTTTGTGTCTATTAGTTTTCGGTAAGCTGTCCCTTACACCTGATATATTTCAGCTTTATAAGAGTAATCAAATTATATCTGATTTATGTATTCCATGACGAAATGCTTTTTTAGAATATTGTATAAGTCAATATTCAGCCATCAGTTGGAAACAGTCTTCATTAAGCCGTTAACACTCTGCCTACCCCACTAGAAAGGGATACTGTAGTGATTGTATACACGTTTATAGGTACTTATAAGAACATTAGCATACATAAGAACTTCCATGCTGGATTCGGGAGCGAGAGAAAAACATAGAATGTGCCAGCTGCATTTCCTCCCGGGCATGCTGTATAAACCAGCTAAGGGAATCGAGGGTTTCAGTATATTGCAATTTAGGCGATGGGCTGACAAACTGTCACTATAGCAATATACCTATAAATCTATCTTAAATAACCCTCAAAACTTTGTCAGACGTGGCGGAACGACCTTTTTTTAGGTCGTTTACGCTCTACCTACCCCATTAGGGATATAGGCGTGATTATATGTATGTATGTATAAGAACATTTGTTTGAATCCTATTTCTTTTTATATTAATAGAATGTCTATTTACTTCCATGCTGGACTGGGAGCGAGAGGAAGACATAAAAAGTGCCAACTGTATTTCCTCCCGGGCATGCTGTAAAAACCAGCTAAAGGGATCCGAGGGTTTCAGTTTAGTCGATGTTTAGTGTTGCAATTTAGGCGATGGGCTTACAACCTGTCACTTCAGCTATATACTTTCAAATGTATCTTAAATAACCCTCAGAACTTTGTCAGACGTGGCGGAACGATCTTTGTTTAGGTCGTAAACGCTCTGCCTACCACATTAGGGATAAAGGCGTGGTTATATGTATGTATGTATGTATGCTATTTCTTCTTCCATGCCGGACTGAGAACGAGAGAATAACATAGAATATGCCAGCTGCATTTCCTTTTGGGTATGCTGTAAAAAACCAGCTAAAGGATCTGAGGGTTTAATTATATTATATTGCAATTTAGCCGATGGGCTGACAACCTGTCACTACAGCAATATACCTACAAATCCATCTTAAATAACCCTCAAAACTTTGTCATGTCGCGGAACGACCTTTTGATTAGGTCGTTTATGCTCTGCCTACCCCATTAGGGATAATAAACGTGATTATATGAATGTCTATGTCATCCTATTTACTGGTCGTAGTTCTAAAAAAGCTACGTTTTGCTACGCCGTAGCAATATGCGTACTTAGTTGAATGGTATTCGTAATCAGAGGTATTTTTGTAAGAACATTGATTAATAAATATTATTTGTTATTATTATATATTTTTTTAGCTTTTGATAAGTTTCTCTTTTGTGATATATTGTTTTTAACTCCAGTTATATTAGGGATTTACCTACTAATAATTTTATACATACATACATACATAAAATCACGCCTTTATCCCTTACGGGGTAGGCAGAGCGTTAAACGCCTCGTAAAAGGCGCTTTCGCCGCGTCTGACAATAATTGAGGGTAATTTTAGATTGTAATGTGTATTGCCATAGTGACAGGTTGTCAGCCCATCGCCTAAATTACAATACACTGTAACCCTCGAGTCCCTTTTGCTGTCTTCTACAGCATGCCCGGGAGGAAGGGCAGCTGGAACATTCTATGTTTTTCTATCTCTCCCAGTCCAGCATGAAAGTAATAATTTTATACATCATTTGCATTACCAATGCATCATAAACATGAATTATTGAAATTCAAAACTATATTCTATTCCTCATCTCGTAAGTAAACGAAACATTTTGTACACAAATATATTTCCTTTTTTTGCTAAAGGTAGTTTGATTATGGCACTAAAAAACAGATGGCGCTGCAAGGCTTGAATTTTAAATATCTTCTTTTACAAAATCAGTTTAAAAGTCTATGATAGTGGGCTTTACTCAAACCATATCAGAGGCCTAACTGCCTCCGTGGTCTAGTGGCTAGTGCCATGGACTTCCGATCCGGATATCCTGGGTTCGATTCCCAGAGGGGAAACACAAAGTTGATATTTGAGAATATATCACTTTGTGAATTTTTCCCAATTTGGTTAGGACATTGTAGGATGAATCACCTGATTGTCCGAAAAGAAAAAGATTTCGTGCTTCGGGGGGCATGTTAAGCTGTCGGTCCCGATTACTGTCTTTGATAGTGGTCGTTACTCAAACCATGGCAGAGGCCTGATAGTTGTGCTACTAGGTGGTTTAAAAACTCTGACACCAGGGTTCATCGGGTCCATAGACTCGATACCCACTCGACAGAAAAAGAAGAACAGAAGAAGAGGCCTAATAGGTGTGCTAAAACTCTGATACCAGGGTTCATCGGGTCCATAGACTCGATACCCATTCGACAGAAGAAGAAGAACAGAAAAAGAGGCCTAATAGGTGTGCTACTAGGCGGAATGAAAACTCTGATACCAGGGTTCATCGGGTTGTTCGACTCGAGAATCCACTCGCTAAGAAGAAGAAGTTAAAAGTAAGCAATGAAATCATACAGTGGCTTTCCTCTGATACGTAGTACTAACCAAATTCAAATTATTTCGTTCACAGTAAAATCTTTGTTCTTTTTAGATAGGTACTGATTAGGTTATATGACAAATAATCAATATCTAAAGTGTTACTTATTTTAGAACAGGATGTAGACGCATAATTAGCCAATTAAATTATTGATTTATGTTCTTATATTTATTCAGTTTTTACAAAAGGTAAACAATATATTTGAAAGGGAGATATATGAAAAAAGCGTTTTTTTTATATTTGTAATTTTTTATTGCAATATTTAACTATATAACTTAGTATATAAGTTTGTGTTAGGAATATGATACAATAATGTTGATTGATTGTAGGATATACTATGTACAATTATATGGAGATCATGTGAGCTAATTATATGTAATCCAGTTTATACATAAATATATTATACAAATGGGTCTATTAAATTGATCTAAGTTACTAAATAATAAAATAATAACAAATTAATAAACTATAAATACATACTACAGGAGTTATAAATACATCCTATTCTTACATAAAATAAATAAAACAGACTTGGTGGTGACATAAATCAATCTAACTAATTATATCTAACTAAATAAATAAACACATTAAATAAATAAATAATATTCATTGTTTTATAGCCGTCGTTATTTGCTTAGTATTCGGTGTGAGGGATGACAACCTCGGGGGTGGGTTTGTGGTAGATGGAGACATCCTGGATCCAGAAGTTGTGAAGGTCCTTGACCTGCCAGTACCACACAGGCTTGTTGAAGGGGAAGCCCAGGGGGTCGTCGGTCATGCGGACAGCGCCGGAGCCAACGCCGATGGAGACAGCAGGGTCGAAGCCAGTACCGAAGGGCACCTTGGGGGCACGGTACTCGGAGATGTAGGCAACGAAGAGGAAGGGCATGCCGTTGACGCGACCTGTAACACAAACAATTAAATTAGCAATGTATCCAAAATAAAGCGCACCATTCAATAAATTGACAATGTCATCAATATTATACTAACCCTTAGGAAGAGTAAAGCGCTCAGGGAATCCGTTCCATTTGTGGCTCTGGTCAAGGATGACCTGGCCCTTTCCGTGGACGGCGTTTTCGCAGTGCTCGTATACCTCCCAGTGGGAAGGCCAGTTGTCAATAGTGTAGACGTTCTGGGTGGAGTCACGCTTGATCACAGACTCTCCGACAGGCACTAGAATATAATAAAAAATCGTAAATAATATCCCTCTATATTTGTAAAGAAAACATTTAACAGATTTTATACTAGTATATAATCTTACGTTCTTGGGTGAACTGGTCCAAAAGGACGAAGTTCTCGAAGTTGTGGTGTAGGGGGATCTCGTAGCCATGGCTGTCGTATTTAGGAGCCAAGAAGAACCTGACGATAACGGTCTTGGCAACATCGCTCTTGACGTTGAGGCGGACTTGGAAGACCTTGTGGGTCAGCTGAGGACGCTGAACGACGACGCTGATGTCATCAACGACTTCTTTGCCTGTATGAGAGTAAAATATATTATTGTAATTAGTGACAAGCGTACTTAAATACAAAATTTAATTTGATTCGATATTTTTGAGGATGTTTAGCACTTGCAATGCTATTTTATTTCATATAATATGAAATGTCCGACGCGATTTTTTTTATTTCTTTCATATTAATAGTATTTGAAACAAAGTTCTTACGTTCGTGCTCGTTCAAGAACAGGTGGTTGGTGACGTTGACGTAAGTGTGCTCGAAGTAAGTGACCAGCTTGTCAACCTCAACCTTGTTGATCTGGACGGAAGGAAGAGCGAGCTCTTCAGGTTTGTAAAGAGGAAGAGACTTCTGCCAGTAAGTGAACAGGTTCAGCACACGCTTCCAGATCATGAAGAAAGCGGGATCACGGAGGGAGGTCTGGAAGTGCTCTAAGACTGAAGGAAGGACCAGAGGAACGTGGCTGTAATGAAGAAAAAATCTTATTAGTATTAGATCTAAATAAAATATACCACGAATTTCTTTCGAAGTAAAAAGATACTTACTGTCCATTCCAGTTGTACTCAAAGTGATCGTGAACTCCGTGGGAGTTACCGAGGACCATTTTCCATAGAGAGATGAAGTCCTTGTAGTAGTGGGCGTTGGGTGAGTCGACGTTGCATTCAATAATGTTAGCAAGAACATCAATTGCGTGAGGGGAGCGGATGTCAATGTGCTCTCCGGTAACGGTTTCAACGTATCCGTGGTCAATTGCTTCACGTACGCGACGTTCGTAGTCGTCGATCAGGTTAAGTTCCTCAACAAGATGGGGCTGGTCCAAGTGGAAGTGGTTAGGCCTGGATGGGTAAGGGATTCCGTTGTGGTGAATAATAGTAGGCCAGTATCCCTCAGATACAACTGAAGAACCAAGCTCAGGGATCTCGCTAAGACCGTTGGATAGTCTCTCCATGTAGTAACGGGAAACAATTTGCTTGTGGTTGAACCACCACCATTCTCCACGCCTGTCCTTGTACAGAGGGCAAGTTTCAGCTCCGAGCCAGAACGGGTAAGCCAGATGCCAGTTGTAGTAGAAAGTGTTCAGGTCATGGTCATGGGTGAAGTAGGAAAGAGCGTTGTCCTGGATAAGGGTAGAAGGCCACACGGTGTCGTTTAACTTGATCACGACGTTGTCGTTCCACAAGAAGGTTGAGTGGTAGTGTTCAACCCAGTGTTTGCCTTGAATGTTGATTCTTTGGGCGGTGGTCATGATCTCTCCGTTGTGGAAGAATGAAGGGAAGATCTCGTAGATTGGAGGAACAACCAGACCCTGGGTGTCGTGACGGTGCAAAATAGCGGCGGACAAGACGTAGACGAAGATTCCCTCGTTGACGTGCTCTCTGAAGAAGACAGCAGTCTTGAAGAAAGTCTCCCAGTCCTTAGCGGAGAAGAGCACGTTGAACAAAGTAACAGCCTGGAATTTGTGTTCCGAGTTCAGGACGCTGAACGGCATACCACGGGGCAGGAGATGACCACTCTCGTAGATACCACCCCACATCTTGACGGCCGTAATGTTCTGAAATATGATAATTAGTTACATTAAGCATCGTCACATATACACTATTAGAAATAAAAAAAAAAACTATATTACTATACTTACGGAGTAGTGCTCAATGTTCTTCTCAATGTGGTAGGTGTCGCAGATGAGCTTGTGCTCGGGAATAAACACGGGTTCGTGAACATGGTAAAACAGTTCAGAAACCTTCAGTTGCTTTTCCAGAAGAGCCTGGTCCGCTGTAAAAAATATTATATTAGTATTTCTTTTTACACAGATTCTTATAGGCAAAAATATCCAAAATTTCTCAAGGTACACACCATTTTTATGCGGCAGGACTTTCTTTACAGGCTCTGAGAGCCCGGAGGCCACTAAGAGAGCCAAGGCACACAACACCAGTCGAGCCATGGTCGTCAGTGTCTTCAGCTTACACTTCGCCCCTATTTATATGAATTGATAAGAAGATGCACCTCACAATAAAAGCGGTATCTATGCATTATCATAGGTCATTTTCGGTTGTCCTACGAAAGTTTGTGGAGAATGTCATCCGTTATCTATCACTCGACGGTCGAATTGAATGAGTACTTGCAAAGGTTGGCAGTGTAAGATAATGTATATAGTACCTTTATTTATCGTAGTAACAATTTACGCAGAGATGTGAATTCAAATATTCTTTGTGGTGAAGAGATAAAACGAACGCCATATCATCCTGCGTGTGTCGTAAAGTGAGACAGACATGTTCGCCAAAACTATTTTTTATGGTTATGTATTTTCATGCATACATACATATAATCACGCTTTTATCCCTAATGGGGCAGGCGGAGCGTAAACGACCTAAACAAAGGTCGTTCCGCCAAACCTGACAAAGTATGTATTTTCAGTCATCGTTTAAACTGTAATACACTGAAACTTGGGTCCCTCTTTTTAAAATATTCCCGAGAAGAGAAACAGCTGACAAATTTCACGTTTTCTGCATATCCTATTGTATACTATAAATGCTGGCCTGGGTACAAGAGAACAACATAGAATGTGTCAGCTGCTTGTCCTCCCGGGCATGCTGTAAAAACCAGGTTATCCGAGGGTATCAGTATATTGTAATTTAGGCGATGGGCTGATAACCTGTCACTACAGCAATATACCTACAAATCTTTCTTAAATAATCCTGAAAACTTTGTCAGACGTGGCGAAACTACCTTTGTTTAGCTAGTTTACGCTCTGCCTACTGCATCAGGGATAAAGGCGTCATTTATGTATGTATGTATAATTAATTGACTATCCCAATGGCTGATTCTCTTGCCTGCATGCAATGACGTCATCACGAGATAGGATTGCAGTGGACCAAGCATAAAGGTCATAGGGGTGTATTATTTGGTCTGGCAGGTAGATAACCAGGCAATGTCTAGGTTCACGACCTATTCGCTTATCTTGTTAAGTGCAGAAATTATGCGATAGTAATCTAGTCTACGAAAAGCTGTGAATAGTTTTAGTCGTGTTTACCATATGCATATTTATAGGTTTCAAAGTAACTATCTAAATTCATACTTTATTGTTCAACAATATTTGTTTTCCCTTTTGTAAAATCCAAACTTATACAAATAATGAATCTAAGTATTTACTGTAAAATAAAATCATTATTTTAAATATAACAACTTTGATGCATTATACCTACGAGTATTATGTTCGATTGTGCGTTCTTATTATAAATCTTTAATCATGTCGAATTACTTATTATTTATGTTCTTTTAATATACTATATTACGTAATTTAATAATGATTTTCACTAAGCCTTCTTTCTATTTTTTTTCATTGAACGAAAAATAAAAACGTACTTTTTATGTTACGTTATCTTGGCGCTATGAATAAAATAGGATAATGACGAAATCTCTCACAGTGGTAAACCATTTCCATTGAGTGTCAGAACTTTACAACGGGCGTGTAAATATCTAGTTTGGTATAGTTTTGTATGGAGGCGGTAAACATTCAACCACCCTCTAACACGCCGCCTCATTAGAGTAAAACGGTCTAACCACAGGCAATCAGTTAATAGACGGCCGAGAGAAAAAAAGGGTATCACATAAAACAATAAAAATGTTAACAGATCATTATTATGATTTTCCTTTTTTTTATTCAAAGAATTGAAAATAGTGTATCGATGGTGAATATGATTGATGATATTGGAATGGTTGATATTGATTGAGAGATCCGGTAAGGAGTGATAGAGTTTGACTCTTGGTAAGGAGTGACAATATACTTTATTTAAAAAAAATACAGAAATTACAAATTACACAAACAGAAAAGTAGTACAATTGGCGGACATATTGCTAATGTAGCTATATCTTCCAAGCAATCAGGTAGTAGGAAACAGAGGAATAAAATAAATTGACGCGAATTTAAATAAATCATATTTTCAAAATCAAACAACTAACGCTTAAAAGATATTGTAAAACTTGTGCAAAATGTATCACGTGTTGCAATGCATGATATAAGTACAGTAACCTTCGTAAATATTGCCATTCAAGTTTATAGGTCAGACCGCATTTGGACGTAGCTGCAGCAGAACGGCGCGGCGCAACATGGCGCGGCAGTGCGCGACAAATTATTCTTTGTATGAAAATGTATGAGATGTGACCGCACTAGGATGTAGCTGCAGCGACGCGGCACGGCGCGTCATAGCACGATAATGTCAGTTCATACATTTTGATAGCCGTGTACATTTTGATACTAGTGCGGTCTAACCTTAATCTAAAAATAAATGACTATTTATTATTATCTTCTAGTTTCGAGATATCCTCTTCTGCCTTAAGGTAAGGAGATTCATATTAAAAATTGGTAAGAAAGGCAGATCGCTGTGACATGCTCCAATATATCACTTTGTCTCTCGAGCAGGGGTCCGAGTTTTGACGCCTGAGTAATTTATTGGCCTAAAAAATAAATTACCGGATTGCCCACACATTTGTTGCATTCTTCTGTCGTGAGATGGCGACAGGTAAATCCATTACCGTTTAACTACAAAACTTTGTTTTACAGGAAATACTACTTCAAATTATCTAACTCTAACGAGTTACTGGCTTGTTATTCAATTTGAATAAAAACTGAATCAATATAGGTAGTCATAATTAACTTGCATGCTGGACTAGGAGCGAAGAAATACATAGAATGTGCTAGCTGCATTTCCTCCCGGGCATGCTGTAAAAACCAGCCAAGGGATCCGAGGGTTTCAGTATACTGCAATTTACGCGATGGGCTGACAACCTGTTAACCTGTTACTACAGCAATATACCTAATATTGCTGTAGTAACAGGTTAAAAGGTTAACAGGTTTAAAAATAACCCTCAAAACTTTGTCAGACGTGGCGGAACGACCTATGTTTAGGTCGTTTATGCTTTGCCTACCCCATTAGGGATAAAGGCGAGATTATATGTATGTATGTACGTAGTCATAATTTTATTGAGCAACTCCTATCAGTTTGCGGGACGCTGTCCCTTACACCTGGTATGTTAGGAATATTTGGTACGGGCAGCAATGTACGTATAATTCTCCCCTTAATAATCTCTCTTTAAGTTTTGATCCAAGCCAGCTCATCTGTTGCACCCAAGCTGGTTGATTCGGGTGCATCCGCAAAAAATGATCGCCATCACCACAGCCCGGGGCATCGTATTAACTCGCTACTTGCCACTAAAACTGCTAATAAAAGATACGGAAAATGTATTGGATGTTGGTAAAAAAGTGAAGGGTTTATAAATAATCCCGAACGTATTACCAGATTGATCCTTTAATGCCTTTGTATTGCTTCGCGTCTTAAGCGTCTTTACGAGGTTCATGTAAATAATATTAGAAATTCGTGATTGATGTATTCGTACATACACTTTGTTTAGAGTATTACCAGTGTCATTCTAATCCATAATATTTTCTGTACAGCGTCCATTTTCATGTTCCATCATTAGTAATGAACTAAGAATACTCAAAAGGAAAATCATTATATAATCACTAGCTTGCCGCTTACGGTTTTACCCGCGTTAGTGAGTTTTCCCGTGGTAAAAAGTAGCCTATGTCCTATTCCAAGTCCTAACTTATACCATATGTGTTCCAAATTTCATTCTGATCCGTCTTATGTTTAAGGCGGCGATTGAGTAACAAACATCTCAAAATTTCAAATGTATAATAAATAGCAAATTAACCCAAAAATAACTTTCTACCACTTTTTAACCACTGGGTCTGAATTTAAATAAAATACGAAACACGTCTTTCATCAATTCTATTAATGTCTAAAATTTGAAGCAAATTGGACCAAGGAATCACATTGTCCCGTACAAACTTTGTCCCCCTATTTGACCCCCTTTAGGGTGTTATTTCGAAATATCTTTTCTTATTGAATGCCTACATCATACCAAGCACTTAACCTCGAAATTTCAGGTCTCTACGATCAGCGACTGTGCGTTGATCTGTTAGTCATTCAGGACAAAGCATTTTATAGGTATAGATTAGAAGATTATATTATTATCTTAAAATTCGTAATATTATTCGTTATAATTCTTAATCGTTCGCTTTCTTTTCTACAAGGATTTTTATCAAAAAGAAAAGAGAAAATTTATTTACGTTTTATGTCTACATTTCCAACTATTATTATAATTCCTAGAAAGGTTAAATACAAAACTCATATTTCAACGTTTAAAATATGCTCCAACCCTCAGATAAATTGTGGAATTAAGAATAACGAGATTGGTTTATTGCTGCTGCGAAATCTAGATAGTAAACTAAACTAGTTCAGTGTAACTTTAAATTACTGGTGTAGTTGGACTGCGGGAATAGGAAAATATTTTAATTTTAGAATTTGCACAACCAAACATAAACTCCGATAAAGGACCATTATTCACAAGCAGCTGAGCTACCCTTGCCATGATAATATAATGTGAGAAACAAAAGATAGTCATTGGTGAAATTGAAATTATTACATACATACATATTACCCCTTTATCCCCAATAGGGTAGGCAGAGCGTAAACGACCTGAACAAAGGTCCTTCCGCCACGTCTGACAAAGTTTTGAGGATTATTTAAAATAGATTTGAATGTATATTGCTGTAGTGACAGATTGTCAGCCCATCGCCTAAATTATGATACACCAAAACCCTCGGATCCCTTAGCTGTTTTTTACAGCATGCCTGGGAGAAAATGCAGCTAGCATATTCTATGTTTTCTCCCGCCTCCAGGCCAGCATGGAAGTAAATTAATTTTGTCATAAAATCAATTATCTTCAGCACATAAATAAAATAAATACCAGTGTTCAAGTTCATTTATATTCAAAGCTTTATTAAAAATAAATTCTGCCAATACCAAAATGGTAACGTGCTTTTGACATTGTTAAACGTTATACTTGAAACCACGGAGTAATTTTCCAATAGACAGACCGAGATTCGAATCAACACTGATGAAAAATTCCGTTTCTCAAAGCGAGACGTAATCAGCTCTCAAGAGTGACAGCGAGTTTGAGTTCGTATCAGAAATGACATTTCAGTACAAATTAGCCTGTCAAATCCATGCTTAATATTGCTCTCAAGTTTGAGATAGCTTTAAAAATACGTGCCATAGACTGACTGTTCCAATTACCAAATGTACATTCTTCTAATATACACAGTAAACGTTTTTTATACACCCCCGATCTGCGAGTAATACCCCGATCAATATTCACATGTTTGTTTTCGGGACTCTCTGGCACTTTACCGATGGATGTATCAATTATTCCACGCATGAGCTCGCATTCATTGGACGCTACCTACAACGTGATCCTACCTACTTCGTAAAAACGGGACCCATTTTCAAAGGGATATATCGAAAAGAGGCATAAATACCTGCACTTACCTTATGTCGACTAAAGCAGATAATTTCAAAGGCGTTTACTAGCATCGAAATATCAAAATTAACTCGAATTCTTATCTTAATTCTTTTTTTGTTTTTAAACTGACATAAAAATAAAGTATAAAAAAATCAAGAATCTTTTCCCACTGGAGCATAGGTACGTAGTTACAAAGAATTTGATAGAGCAATGTAGTCAAGATATCTAGTAAAATTGACCAGTTGTATATAGGTAATCCAATAAAAAACCAATAAATAGGTAATCGTTTTTTTTTTAATCATTTAGTTATGATTGATAATATTGTAACCAATTGGTATAACTGCAAACGAACTAAATACATCTTTGAAATCATAAATCCATAAACACCTCGGATAAGCCTATTTATTAATACGCAATCATAAGTAGCTTAATGAAATACTCGGCAATTTATAAGCTTTATCCGTTAGATTCATTGATCCTTAATAGGAAACGCTAACGCAAAAATATTATTGATAATCTTTCAGCTCAAGGAGATTTATTCAGCATCAAACAACAATGTTCCCGTTAATCCACTTAAAGTAAAAGGGGATTAAAATTGACAACAACAAAACAACGTCTCAATCCGCAAAATATTTTGTCAATTCCACTTCACAATTGGTGGTCTAATCTTTCTGCCTATTGTTGCAAGTCATTCACTTTCTTTTGCCGTGGGTGGTTTACAGATTAGAATGTCAACATGACGCTTCTAAACCGACTTATCCTTGTATCCTTATATCTTGTTAGGTACAAAAGAAAGGTTTGTTTTCTCGAGTCTCGATTGCTTTTACTTGGCTGCACATAGAAAATCAAAAGTGTTCCTTTGTTTGCTAGAAGTCACACTGTGTTTCTTGTGTAAAGTTGTCAAAGCGTACATGAGTGTCTTTTTACCATCAATCGCAAGTATAAGAATTAAGAAGAGAACTGACCTCGTATTGCTAGCACGACTAATTGGTTAAATTTAAATTAATTTTAGAATGTGAATTATTACACAAATAAGACAACATATAATTTTTTTTTTTTTTTTTTTTTTAAATAGGTATCTTTTGAACATATGATCACAAAAAGGTCAAGTTCAACCATTCGTCACCGATTAAATCACATTTGTAGATAACTCTTTATCTCTTACGTAATGTCTACAAAAGGCAAAACAATATTTAGGTTTTATTACCTAACTAATAGATAATGGTACCCATTTAAGATCATCAAATCTTTAAATATGACATACCAAACAACATAAGATATTATAGTTTTGACATGTTTCTTGCTCTCAAATTAAAAGTTGGTTTGATATGATATGACTCATTGTAAAGTTAAAAGGCAGTTCTCAGTTGAAACTTAGTTTGATTGTAGAATAATGATAATATTTTAATATGATGACTTTAAATTGATCACTACTGAAAAAATATCTTTGAAAAATAGTGACAAATTTTTCCTGTATAAAATGACAATGTTCTTATTACTACTGACTGATACAATCATACAGGCAGTTTATTGATTGAATTTATTTATATCGTATTATCAATTTCATGAATTTGCAATAACAATTAAAATATCCAAAAGTAATATAGGACATAGGTACTAATTATGTCAACATACACTAGACATAGTACAGCATAAAATTATAATGTACAGTTTCAGTAACTAATAGATTATACAATAATATTTGAAATAATTTGACTATTAAATTTTTATGTCAAATGTGTGTAAAAGGAACAGCCCGCTGCGCCTGCGATCACACCTGTGCCGCTTCCCCCCCCTGTCCAACCCCCGCCATCTTGAATCACACGGGCCGCCTCGCATCGCGCTTCATACACTCCCATGAGAAATATAAACTTTACCATGGAGCTAAACTGCCTTGATATGGCAGATAGACTCTTTGATTTGTTACAAAAATGATCCTGATTTTTTTTTTTAACAATCTTGGATATTTCACTTTTGGCCGTGACCGGTTCTTTCTTTTCACTTTAATTGTATATTTTTTTTATGATACAAAGATTGTTATCTTTTAATATCTATAGGATCAACGCCATCAAAGAATCTAAGTATTACAATATGTGTCTCAAATTTTTATTCTGTAAACTGTACATTCCTAAAACTCTACTATTGAAACCTTCGGTAAAAAAAACGGAGAAACCGTAATCTCCAATTATTGTTTTTTTTTCTCGTCAAAAATAATATGTAGAACTGATGTCCCTTCCCGCACTACTCTACATCCTTGAAACACCAAATATTATGGCTTTTTGAGGTTTTATTGATTCGAAATACCTAATCCACTGATTGATTTCTTTATTGCGGCCCGATGCGCCGACGCACTTTGTTCTTCCTATTAGTCTTGTCTAGGTATTAATTGAGATAATAGCCTTGGAATTGATGATGCGCGTGATCACAAGGCTTGTTTTGGCACCTAATTAAATCCTGTGGGAATAGGAATACATTGTTTATTTCCGTGTGGGAATTTATATTTTTCAAAATGATGCGTGCTAAATTATTTAGGTTATTTAGACAAATAAATATCACTTCATCACTTGGGCATCATTTAGGCCGTATTTATAATCAGCACTTGAAACTAACAGCTAGTTTGAGTTCGTATTAGATTTAAGATCTTTGTATATTGGTACCGAATAAAGGGTTTCTATTTATTCTATCAGAAATATCATTTCAGTACATTATGACCTGTCAAATCCATACTTAATACTGCTACTAATAGACTATTAATACGGGCCTTAAATATGTTCTTGTTTAAATTTTAATTTTATAATAAATTCCTATTAATAAAAATAAAAACAAATATACTACTTACCAAATTATACATATTAATGTTTTTATTACATACATAATTACATATAATCACGCCTTTATCCCTAATGGGGTAGGCAGAACGTATACGACCTAAACAAAGTTTTGAGGGCTATTTAAGATAGATTTGTAGGTATATTGTTGTAGTGACAGGTTGTCAGCCCATCGCCTAAATTGCAATATACTGAAACCCTCGGATCCTTTATCTGATTTTTACAGCATGCCCGGGAGGAAATGCAGCTGGCCCATTCTATGTTTTTCTCTTGCTCCCAGTTCAGCATGGAAGTAATAATAGTTTTTATTACGATTTTTACAAAGAAATTATTTAATTACAAATTTACTCTAGTTTTGTGTTTGCCTACGATTTTAAGATTTAATTTCCACCCAGGCATGCTCTTAAAACCAGCTAAGGTATCCAAGGGCAGTATATTGCAATTTAGGCGATAGGCTGACAACCTGTCACTATAGCAATATACCTTGTATATCTTAAATAATCCTCAGAACTTTGTCAGACGTGGCGAAACGACCTTTGTTTACGTCGTTTACGCTCTGCCTATCCCATTAGGCATGAAGGCGTGGTAATATGTATGTATGTATGGAAATCGCATGCGAATGTTTCTCTTTTGTATGCGCATTTCGACTTGAGTGATTCAAAAACAACGCTCCTCTCAGGTAGTAGCTCTTTCTTCCCCTCCTCCTCTCTTTTAATCTGTGGATTAGAATAAAATACGATGTTTTTTTATGAAATCACTACATAGTATAAAACAAAGTCGCTTTCTCTGTCGCTATATCCCTATGTATGCTTAGATCTTTAAAACTACGCAACGGACTTTGATGCGGTTTCTTTTAATCGATAGAGTGATTCAAGAGGAAGGTTTATATGTATAATACATGCATAATATAGTAGAGAAAAACTGATGACTACCGTGCGAAGCTGGGGCGGGTCGCTAGTATGTTATAATCAAGCAATATCGTTAACGTAAGGCCGTCTACCAATAGTCAGGTACTATTATACGGGGTGTATACCCCATTAGGGATAAAGGCGTGATTATATGTTTATGTATATGTATATATGTACCCTTACAATAAAACAAAGCGCTGATAGAGGTTGCTCAGTAAACAGCACTGAACAACTATCAACAGCTTTATTTTTGCGAGAAATAAACTAAAATAGATTTTGCATACAAATTGTCTGATCGTGGTGAACACTTTGTATGGGAAGTTAATTATCTTTTTCATCTCCTGAAAAAAGCTGCAGACAGTTTTTGCGGGACGCTGTCCCTTACACCCAGTATATTCTGTGGTATTATTTTAATTTTCTTCCATGCTGGACTGGGAGAAATAGAAAAACATAGAATGTTCCAGCTGCCCTTCCTCCCGGGTATGCTGTTGAAGTCAGCGAAAGGGACTCGAGGGTTACAGTGTATTTTAATTTAGGCGATGGGCTGACAACCTGTCACTAAAGCAATACATATTACAATCTAAAATTGCCCTCAATTTTTGTCAGACGTGGCGAAAGCGCCTTTTACGAGGCGTTAAACGCTCTGCCTACCCCGTAAGGGATAAAGGCGTGATTTATGTATGTATGTTATGTATTATTTTAATTTCATTGCTCCTACCTTCACTCCCACACAAAGCTCTCCTAAAAATTGAAAAAACCAATCACGTTTTCAGAATCAAATGAAAAATATTTGATTATCCTAGTGGATACGGGACATCGTGATATTTTTGCCGATATTCCACTTCAGTGTAGTGTTTTAATACATTTCGATCAGTTTTATTCTCCTAAAAGGCCTGAATCCTCGAAAACAATATCGTGTGAGTGCTTTTAAGGCGACCTTTTGGAATATATTATTGCTATTGCGTTGGTAACCGTTTTACGGGATAGTAACACACGTAATATATTTATAGATAACTAGCGAACCGCCCCGGCTTCGCACGGAAATTATCAGTGTTTCTCTACTATATACATATATACATAAAATCACGCCTTTATCCCTTACGGGTTAGGCAGAGCGTAAAACGCCTCGTAACAGGCGCTTTCGCCACGTCTGACAAAAATTGAGGGCAAATTTTAGATTGTAATGATTTGTATTGCTGTAGTGACAGTTTGTCAGCCCATCGCCTAAATTACAATGCACTGTAACCCTCGCACCCTCTACTATATTATGCATGTATTATACATATAAACCTTCCTTAAAGATGTATGCATATATAGGGATATCCCTATACATAGGGATATGTTTTATACTATGTAGTGATTTCATAAAAAAACATCGTATTTTATTCTAATCCACAGATTAAAAGAGAGGAGGAGGGGAAGAAAAAGCTACTACCAGAGAGGAGCGTTGTTTTTGAATTACTCAAGTCGAAATGTGCATACAAAAGAGAAACATTCGCATGCGATTTCCATACATACATACATATTACCACGCCTTCATGCCTAATGGGATAGGCAGAGCGTAAACGACGTAAACAAAGGTCGTTTCGCCACGTCTGACAAAGTTCCGAGGATTATTTAAGATATAGGTATATTGCTATAGTGACAGGTTGTCAGCCTATCGCCTAAATTGCAATATACTGCCCTTGGATACCTTAGCTGGTTTTAAGAGCATGCCTGGGTGGAAATTCAGCTGGTACATTCAATGTTTTTCTTCCGCTCCCAGTCCAGCACGAAAGTAGTTCCATACTAAGGCCCGTATTGATAAACAGCACTCGAGATTGACAGCTAGTTTGAGTTCGTATCAGAAATGTAATTTCAGTACAAAATTACCTGTTAAATCCATACTTAATATTGCTCTCAATCTTGAGTTGGCTTTATAAATACGAGCCTAAGTATTTTACGTGCGAATGTTACTATTTCTTACGCGTAACTACTTTAATAATAATAATAAATAATATTTTTTGTTTCGTAGAATTTGTTTACAGTTATTACTTGCAGTTTAATATAAATTACCAAATAACTTATTATTTCATTAAATTATTTTCTAGAAAAAAAAGGTATGTAAACAATTGGCTATATAATTAAAGTTAGTATTTAAAATATAAAAGATTTGAATATTTGTGTTTCGATACCTAAACTAAGTAAATATTTACCTGTATCTTAGGTATCTCACACTAGTAATCAATTTTAGTTCGAGTGATGTAAAAATAGGGCACCAGGATGGAAACCATGACATAATTTCTTATAATATTATAAAATCATAAATAATTACTTATGCATTTATTAATTAATTTATCATCATTCCCATTTTTAAAATTTAGTAGTAAATTATATATTGTGTTTCTAAATTATTGTAAGCTGTGTATAGTAGTTATTGGGAATCAGATACTTATTGTGTTTTATTATATTTAAGTAGTATTAGTCTTTTTCCTGTTACTGTACCTATTTGAAAAAATAAAATAAAAATAAATAAGCAATTTAGGAAAACGATGGGTGTTTGTCGAGGATAAAGTTATTACTTAGTATTCAGACTTGATATTTACTTAATTATCCGCCTACGATTATATAAAATGATAATAATCTTGAAAGTAATGACCAATTAGGCCAAGCTAAGTATTAATATGTTAATATTGGCACGTGCAAGGTACATTAAAGCAATGTAACGATATTTTTATTACGAGAAGGTGTTATTGGCATTTGATTTCACATTTTAAATATTTATAAGCTAGATTAAGATATAAATGTAAAAGATATATAACATACATACATACATTTTCGCACAAAGCGGTCCGCTTCTACATTTTTAATGCGAACGGCCAAAGTGTGGAACTCCCTGCCTGCGGATCTATTTCCGGAACGTTATAACCTGGGCCTTTTCAAGGCGAGAGTGAACAGGCATTTTCTAGGCAATCATGCTCCATCATAGTCTACATCATCACTTACCATCACGTGAGATGGCGGACAAATGATTGCCTATCAAATATAAAAAAAAAACATATAATCCCGCCTCTATCCCTAATGGGGTAGTCAGAGCGTAAACGACCTAAACAAAGGTCGTTCCGCCACGTCAGACAAAGTTTTTGAGGGTTATTTAAGATAGATTTGTAGGTATATTGCTGTAGTGACAGGTTGTCAGCCTATCGCCTAAATTTCAATATACCAAAACCCTCGGATCCCTTAGCTAGTTTTTACAGCATACCCGAGAGGAAATGCAGCTGGCACATTCTACGATTTTCTCTCGCTCCCAGTCCAGCTTGGAAGAAAATAGGTACATATATAACGTAGGTACTAAAAAGGTACTAAGTAAAGTAAGTATTTATATTGTCTTAGCTTTAACAATGAAGAAAGAGTCTGATGGTGAAGTGGATAGGGCCGCTGCCACCTGAGCGGAAGGACGTGGTTCGAATACCACCACGTGCCAATGTGTTTATCGGTTTTCGAATTTTATATGTACGTTTATTCGACACTATTCCGTGCTTCGGAAGGCACGTTAAGCCTTTGGTCCTGGTTAATATCGTTTAATACCGAAGATATTAGTCGTTAAGCCATGTCAGAGGCCAGTGCTATGTGCATTGGCGGCTTGAACAATCTGCCCTAATCTAGGATTGGGTCTGGTTTCCTTTCTAGGTTGCAGAGGTCAGATGGCACTCGCTCTGAGTAAAAACCAGTACCCTCGTTGAATCACCTAGATGAGGTAGCTGAACTAAACTAAACTTAAACAATGAACTTAAATTAATTTACAACTACCTTCAAAATTTCTCTGACATGACGCGGTGAAAGCGGCTTATACTTATTGACGTTCTGCCTTTCCTGCAAGGGATGTAAGTGAAGTGTGTAAGTTACATGTTTGTATTAACGTTACAACAGACGTCCGTTTATATTATGTGAAAACGGTTTAATCATCAAATAAAGGATCTTAATAAAAGCCATTATCGATACATCTGTTTTTTGTGTAGCTATTATGTAGGTTGCATCCATGTTAAGGTATGGGCTTATATTCTGTGAAACAGACTGAAGTTCAAAAAGCGTTTATCGTACAAAAGAAGTGCATACGGGCCATTTTTGAAGTTTCCCCGCGTATGTCGTGCATACCACTAAATAAAAAATAATAAAACATAAAAATTGTTTATTTTTGAATCTTAGTTAATAGTAACAAAAGTGTTCGAGGAACTCCTCTTAAGTTTTTTAAAAACTTGTGTTAGGAGGATCCTCTTCCATAAGGATTTAACAAAACTAAGTATTGTGGTTTAAAATGATACAATATAAGTTAAAGTTATAAAAATACAATTATTTAACTAACAATTTAAAATTATTGAAAAAATATATAAAAGGTGTGTGTGTGTACGTGTAATACCTACTTATACGAGTGTGCTGTATGTAGGACATAATTTTAGTGTTTTTATGTGATTATCTGTAAAATGGATTCAGTGTCACCAGTATTTATAAAGCTGGGTTAATTGCCACTATCATCTTTATACATATATGAATTTTGCGTATTTATTAAAAATCACAGTCATTTATTTCTAAGGTCTTATGAGAGAAATCCCCGAGCTCACCGACGTCCTCTTCAATTGGTGTTTGATGATGCTCCAGACATAATGATATTTGATAAGACCTGCTTAACAATGGGTGTAGAATTTATAATAAGTTACTAAATGACTTAAAGTTAAATTTACGTGGTTTTTAAAAAAAGACTTACCAGTAGCTAAATGCAAAAAATATTTTACTTTTATACACCTATTTTAATTTTATACATACATACATACGTATAATCACGCCTTTATCCCAAATGGGGTAGGCAGAGCGGAAACGACCTAAACAAAGGTCGTTCCTCCACGTCGGACAAAGTTTTGAGGGTTATTTAAGACAGATTTTTATGTATATTGCTTTAAAACTATTGCATGATATATCTTAATATAATAAGTATCACACACTACACAACAGGTCTTAACCTGTTTATACCACATTTAAAGCAATAAAGAATCATGAATCTATTCACACACTTAGGTAGCAGTATCTATCATGCAATAGTTTATGTTTAATAGTTAGTGTGTGATACGTATTATATCTTAATATAATACGTATCACACACTGCACAACAGGTCTTAACCTTTTTATACCACATTTAAAGCAATAAAGAATCTTGAATATATTCATTCGGTTTTCTTCTTCTTCTGTCGAGTGGGTATCGAGTCTATCGACCCGATGAACCCTGGTGTCAGAGTTTTTAAACCGCCTAGTAGCACAACTATCAGGCCTCTGACATGGTTTGAGTAACGACCACTATCAAAGACAGCGACCGGGACCGACGGCTTAACGTGCCCTCCGAAGCACGAAATCTTTTTCTTTTCGGACAATCAGGTGATTCAGCCTGTAATGGCCTAACCAAACTGGGGAAAAATTCACAAAGTGATAAATTCTCAAATATCAACTTTGTGTTTCCCCCCTGAGAATCGAACCCGGGACCTCCGGATCGGGAGTCCGTGGCACTAGCCACTAGACCACGGAGGTATATTCAGGTACGATTTTGTATTTCTGTAGTAACCTAGTTACTTACTTATCATGAAAAGTAGTCTCTATGATTTTTTCCAGGAAGGTAAAGAGCAGCATCTGGTACATTCTAAGCTCCTTTTTATCATGTCAGATAAAAATGCAATGCTGAGTTTCTTAGTCAGCATTCTTAGCGCTTCAGTCGATCATAAAATATCAGCAAACCGTACAAAGACATCGAAGGCTCACATTTCACCACAAATTACTGTTGTTTACTCGTAAACACTCATTGTTGTACGACCAAACATTTTTTGTTCAACATATCGGACATATTGTGTTAAAAAATTCACCAAACCTTGCTTAAGGCTAACACCATAAAAAGTATGCAAATTATTGCCAGCTAAGAAAATGAATATAGTTCATTGTTCTCCACAGTATGGCTTTATTACTAAAATGTCTTATTTTTCTCAACATTTTCAAGGTAAAGTCTTCCAACAATACGCAATTTCATATTTATATCTTTCAATGTGTTGTTATACTCCCAGCTCTCAGCCGCCTCGCATTGACTTTCATAGAGTCATCATGGCATAGAATACAGTAGATTTGAAACGACTATTCTTTTGAATCTTCTCTTTCTTATTGCAAAGTAATGTAATAATTTTTTTAAATATACCACTGTATCAAAACAAGAACAAACAAAGATCTGCGTGACATTAATTTGTAATTAAGTATCGCGACTGACCAGCAGACTACTCGGTCTACAACGAAATGACGTACTTACTCTAAGGGGTGTAAGGGACAGCGTCCCGCAAACTGATAAGGGTTGCTCAGTCAAGGAAAGTAAACCACTATCACTTGGAACTTCATTCAGGAGATTAAAAAAAATAACTTCTCATGCAAAATAACCACCTTGATCAGACAATTTGTATGGATAAATCAATTTATTTTGTTCACTTCCTGAAAAAATATTCCTGCTGTAAGTTGCTCAGTTCCGTTGACTGAGCAACCCCTAATAGTTTGACGCTGGACGCTGTTCCTACACCCCGTACACACTCAGCGTTCACTTCCCACAAACAAACACCTGTACACCATCAAAGTGACAGACAGGCTATTTTGTCATCATGTCCCTTATCCCGTATCCGATGGGGCGGCTACCTAATCTAGGTGTTTGAACGAGGGTACTGGTTTTTATACAGAACAACTGCCATCTGACTTCCGCAACCCAGAAGGGAAACCAGACCCAATCCTAGATTACTTCAGAGTTTTCAAGCCGCCAGCCAATACATTGGCCTCTGATATGGTTTAACGACTAATATCTATATTAACTGGGACCAACGGCTTAATGTGCCTTCCGAAGCACAGAAAAAGCGCCGAATAAACATACATATGAAATTCAAAAACCGAAAATCATTTTTTTTTTTAGTTTTTTTTTTTTAGTTTTTTTTTAATTTATTAAACTAAAGGTAAGTACATTTTTATAACTAATATCTACTCGCCAAACTTAAAAGTTTGATGGCGAGATACGCCTTAATGTAATTTCTTACACCTACCTTAAGTTAACAGCATGCTTATATACCTATATATCTAATAAAAAAATTAAAAAATTAAGTAGCGATTAAATATAAAAATACAACATTGCTCAATGACTTCCATTTAGAAGCGAGTCCCTTAATTTTGATTTTAATACCCCTATACTACTTAACTTAGGTTCAGTTCGTAATATTTGAAGCTGGTTAAATATTTTTGGTACTAGATACTCGTATTTTGACACCCTTTCTCCATAATAGTTTACTGATTTTGGTATTACTAATTTACGTTCTCTTACACTTCGAGTATTATATTTATTTTCCTTTCTTTTTTTAAAAATTATCGTTATAATAATGTTCAATACCAATTAAATATTTAACTTTATAATCTACCGGAAGTATTTTGCAAATGGCAAACAGTTGTTCATAGTCTCCATTACACATTAATTTAGTATCTTTATTTACCAAAAAGTTCATAGTCTAACCTGTATTTTTTTTATTTCACTAAGGTATGTATCAAAAGTACGGCCATACACACTGATTAGTTTTGGTATGCGGTGGGATTCGAACCACGACCTCTCAGGAGGCAACGGCCCTATCCACTGCACCATCGGGCTCTTAGACAGCCCATTGTGCAGGGGCTGCCTTGACGCGGATGAAACAGCAACCCCTGGATTGCGTAGGTGTTGCAGACCATCGTGCACAAATCTTCGGCAGTCCAGGGTCGCTCACGGAAGCCTGTGAACGATCCAGGAGACTTCTGAGCTCCTGAAAAGAGCTGGGTTGGCTAATATAGCCAACTGTCCCACTCACGCATAACGGACAACTGAGAGTCAAATGCGGAAAAGGGAGCCCTTAGGGTGTATCCCAACGGCACATGACCAGGTAGATTTCAAGATATGCAACCATCGCCCGTAATGCCTTAGAACATCGTCCAAATAAGCGCGTGCTACGGCGTGGCGTTGACGTCTATAGCCGCGTCAAAAATGTGCGAAAAACGCCATTTCATAAAACTACGAGCCGGATTTTAAAAAGCTATGTTGCGTTTTAAGATAATCATAATACGGATATTGTCCTGAAGGAACCGTGAAAGCGCTCCTCAATAGATTAGAAGGAATATCAAATTTACAGATAAAAACAGCTTTATTTCTAGTTTTTTAAGCATACTTATTTAGGAACTAAAATATTTTTAAGTGTTGCAATTGCAGGCCCTGAACAAATTTGTTATATGTATATTTTTTTAAATTTTCCTACGATTCGTTTAGAAGAAATAAGCTCTTAAAATCAACCATTTGTCGTTAGGAATCATCTTAACACTACAATACAATAGTGTAGTAGTAACAAGTAACAAAAGTGAACATTCAAGCACGATACATACATACATACATATAATCACGCCTTTATCCCTAATGGGGTAGGCAGAGCGTAAACGAACCAAACAAAGGTCGTTCCGCCACGTCTGACAAAGTTTTGAGGGTTATTTAAGATAGATTTGTAAGTATATTGCTGTAGTGACAGGTTGTCAGCCCATCGCCTAAATTACAATATACTGAAACCCTCGGATCCCTTAGCTGGTTTTTACAGCATGCCCAGGAGGAAATGCAGCTGGCACATTCTATGTTTTTTCAAGCACGATACCTAGAACATTTCTCTTTTTTGTGCAGTCGTGTAAAAATATCCATGAAAACTAGGTAGGTTTCTGCAATGATGGTGTCTCACAAAAGAAAGCATTAAGTTTGCAGGTGAAACTACAGTCACGATCCTCATGGACATTACCACCTGATCCCTCTGACTGAGTTCTTTGCCGTGTTACAATCTATAAGGCGTTTCTCCACTAGACGGCACGTTCACGGTACAGAAACGACACGATAACGATATCGCCACGATTATGAATCTGTTTTTCCGCTAGGACGGTAATAAACGTCGATGATATCGTCCACTGTGAGCGTACGTATGCTACCTACATAAATAAAACACATACAGTTTGTCAGGCCAACCCGTGACGTTGCCATGCCGGCTATTGGAAAAGCGTGCCATATAATTTCATTGATTGTCATACATTATCTCTATTGCAATATCGTGCCGTTGCCGTGGCCGTGGCCGTGCCGTCTAGTAGAAAAATGCCCATAATCTGTGGTTTTCGATGGTCGTCCGTGGACAAACGATTATCCAAGCATTTGCTAAGGTCACCAGGTTGGTGATATACCGGTTTTTCAGCGCAATATTACAGTGGGAACTGAACCGTCTCCAATTTCATCTAGAAATAGAGAACTTTTTGTATCTGACAGGTAGTTTCTAAAAATATGAGGTAGGTAGTTAGTGAAAAAAAAATAGTGTTGTAAATAAAATATTTTCAGAGTTCTTTACAGCAAATACAATCCTTACTAAATTTATTAATGCAGAAAAAACTGTCTGTCTTCTGTATGTCTGTCTGTTACCCTTTACGCCTAAACGGCTGAACGGATTTTGATAAAATTTTGTTGGACTATAGGTTTAATCCTGGGCCACAAACTCATTTAACGCGGGTGAAACCACAAAATAAAAGAACCCCACATATAAGTTTAACTTAAATCCTATTTTATTACAACTGAGACCTAGAATCCTATTGTGAAGGCAGGGTCGGAGGGCCGGGAAGGAAGGGAGGGCTGGAGGAAAGGGAGGAAAGGAAGGGTAGGAGGAAATGGAGGGCCAGAAAGCCGAGAGAGTAGGGAAGGCTGGAGGGCCAAGAAGGAAGTGAGGGCCGATACTCATACTTAATATGGCGTTACTTTTCCGGGTATGACGTAGAGTGCAACCCATGCTCCAATACATGGCCAATAATAATAATAATATAGCTTCTTTATTCCATATCATAAATAATAAGTTACATTTCAGATGTGGTGTTAGTTTTATACATAGCAATTTATTATAATAGCAAATGAATCATATTTCTAATGTTAGTTGGTTTCTATGATTTCTGACATGGATCCCTTATGGGGTAAAAGCCTCCTCCAGCCCTTGCCACTTCTCCCTGTCTTGTCCAGTTTCTATCCAGTTTGAGCCGGCTATATATCTTCATTCCTGACCTTCTGTATTTTCCTTAACTTAAGTGTACTTCTTTCCATACACACATAGCCAATAAGGAATCATTAATTTAATTATTTTTATTGTACATACATACATATAATCACGCCTTTATCCCTAATGGGGTAGGCAGAGCGTAAACGACCTAACCAAAGGTCATTCCGCCACATCTGACAAAGTTTTGAGGGATATTTAAATTTGTAGGCATATTGCTGTAGTGACAGGTTGTCAGCCCATCGCCTAAATTGCAATATACTGAAACCCTCGGATCCCTTAGCTGGTTTTTACAGCATGCCCGGGAGGAAAAGCAGCTGGCACATTCTATGTTTTTTTTCTCGCTCCCAGGCCAGCATGGAAGTAATTTGAAGTAGTATTTTTATTGTTATTATTCTTATAAAAAAGAAACAACTTAATAACATTGAATATCTGCTAATTTATAGCCTATTAGACGGAACAAAGTTCGCCGGGTCAGCTAGTATCTAATAGTTACAAGAACTGCAAAATAAGATACAGTAACGCTTGAGAAAATGTAAGAGGATGTTGCCATGGAAACTTATCCTCTTTCAGATTTTCAATTTCAAATACTTTAGGTATTATTTAGGTAATAGGATTTCCTCCCACGGACATGATATATTGTAGCTCCAATTTCATTTAAGAACAACTAAACTGTTCTACCTACCTAAGCGATAGTAGGCTCAAACTATTTAAACTTAAGTGAGTCATTCTAAATGAAGATTTTAATAACGGTCACTCAGTTTAGATTATAATAATAATATAATGATAGTAGGCTCTTCTTTTTCCATGCAGGCCTGGGAGCGAGAGAAAAACATAGAATGTGCCAGCTGCATTACCTCCCGGGCATGCTGTATAAACCAGCTAAGGGATCCAAGGGTTTCAGTATATTGTAATTTAGGCGATGGGCTGACAACCTCACTACAGCCAATATACCTACAAATTTATTTGAATAACCCTCAACACTTTGTCAGACGTGGCGAAACAACCTTTATTTAGGTTGTTTACGCTCTGCCAACCCCATTAGGGATAAAGGCGTGATTATATGTATGTAGTAGGCTCAGTAAGGGGTCACCTTGCTTTCAGCCACCCTCCTACCATAATCAGGCATCTAGCACCTTGGCATATTCCGTCAGTGTGCGAGAATTCCAGTACATTTACTGACAGCTAGTTTGAGTTTGTATCAGAAATGTCTTTTCAGTACCATACGGCCTTTTAAATCTATACTTAATAATGCTTTCAATCTTGAGTTCAGTTTACAAATGCGAGCCTTATACAAGAGTCAAGAGCAAACTAATCGGTAACGAAATATAAATTCGGATTGATTACAAAGAAAATATAATATTGTATTTTTATTCCGCAAAATAAAGGCAATTTAGAAAAAAAGCACGTTTTATTTAGTTACACATACATACATACATACATATAATCACGTCTTTATCCCTAATGGGGTAGGCAGAGCGTAAACGACCTAAGCAAAGGTCGTTCCGCCACGTCTGACAAGTTTTGAGGGTTATTACAGATGATCATGACGTATATTGCTATAGTGACAGGTTGTCAGCCCATCGCCTAAAATTGTAATATACTATAACCCTCGAATCCATTAGCTGGTTTTTACAGCATGCTCTGGAGGTGATGCAGCTGGCACATTCTATGTTTTTCTTTCACTCCCAGTCCAGCATGGAAGAAGTTAGTTACACGTGGAAAAGAATACCTAATATATTTTTATCGTATACAAAACTTACAAAAGAATCTCGCAAAAAAAACAGTTAGTTAACATATTTTTGAAAACATATCCACATTTCATTGTCTGCTGACACAAATTGATCAATTAAAAATACAAAAATAACAGGCCTTCGGATGCAAAACAGCGCCGCCACATGTGAACCTACAATTATAATGCGCTCCCAACAACATTCATCACTGTGAATTAACAGAAGTGTAACACAATCAGTAATTAATAGCCCATATTTATCGGGCTCGGCATAAAGAGAATCATCGTGTGCTCTATCACGTCAAGACAACAACTCAAAATGAAATACTCCAGTCAAAGTTGAAAGACCTGTTAGTTTTGAAGCAGTCGGTTAACACAGCTTTTCTCGTCTTTTATGTAAAAATTTGTGGTGAAAACTGCAGATAGCAAAAGTCTGGTTCACTGCTACTATTTATATTTCTTTTCTTTTTTCAAAAGTGTCATGTCCCTTTTAAGACATCATTCGTTAAACAATAAAGATTTTTTGCATTAACATATAACAACGATTATTTTTTAAAGAAATTGATAGTAAATCTTGTCAATTTATTTCGTAGTCCTGTGAAAAATAACCCGAATTATTGCATCTTACGAGTAATCTAAGTCATTAATTAGTAAAAAAGTCACACATGTAGAGTGTGATTGTTGGATTAAAAGATCGGAGAAATTTGGTAGTTACAATATTGTTATCAAACTACAAGGTTTAATTTTCTTGTGGTCGAGTGGACCTCCAGGTGTGAGTGCATAAATATAATACACAGACGACCCGCTGGCACGCTCATGCCCGCTGTCATATTAACTGTTACATTAAATTACGACTACGAAACTGATCGACCTTTCGTACTTATTATCATGTTTGCCTACAAGCCGAAACATACTCTGCCTCCAGAGCTATTAAGCTGAAAATCAAATGAAAATATTAATAGAGATAGGACGTTTTGAAACTGGATTTGAGTAAAGCAATGTACCGAACCTCGCACATTGATTTCGGCTCTTTCGAAAAGATATTTTTTTTGTATCATCTGTTTGTTTTAATAATATTTTATCTGGTTTGATGGAACGGTCGCATTTGTCAGCTTCGTGAAATATAACTCTGACGTGAGTGAAGCCGGGTTAATTAATTAGTAAGAATATGTATGTTAATGAAGGGATGGAAGGCTAATGAGGTTGGATTTGAATAAGGCTTGTTTTTAAATTAGGTACTCATTCAAATATATTTTCATTGTTTTGGGTTTGCGTTGGGTCCACCCCGGGCAACGGAATCACACGTCGTAAAAACCCCCCTTTGCATAAGTTGGGCTGAAGAATCCCTCTAAAGTATTATTAGTATTAGTTATTTATCCTATCTCTCATTAGCATAATATGTATTAGTTTATTATAAATATATATTAGTTTATTTTATTTATGTATTTATTTAGTAGTATTTATATTGTTTAATCATTAAGATTAACTTAGTATGCACTATCCCGCTATCTGCTATGTACTATCCTACTACCCAAAGGTTGCCTGGTAGAAATTGCTGCTTTAGCAATAAGGCCGCCTATGTTGTACTGTTTTGTTCCTTACTTTTCTGCTGTATGTATTTGTGTTTCTTTGTGGAAAGTATCTTGTATTGTATTGTATTGTAAATCAATGGCAGACTCCACAAATACCAGCCCGTTTTTCTACCCTTGAATTTCTATGCCAAGCAGATTTCTGTAGTACCTTCAATGCTTCTGGATGAGCTTGCTCCATTGTCGACTCTATCTCAGTAACCTGGGGCTTAATCCAGAGCCAAACCGAAACCCACGTCATAAGAATAAGAATATACTTTATTACACAGAAAAGTCACAAGATAAAAAAACGAAAATAAAACAAACAGTAGTACAAATGCGGCCTTATTGCTAAGCAGCAATTTGTTCCAGGCAACCTTAGGGCACAGTAAAATAAAAGTTGAACTAGTGGGCTAGTATACATTTCAGGTAATACATTGTATACGTATATAAGCTACTTAAATGTACAACAATAAATAGTCATACTTATAATACATATATATTACATACATACATATTTATATAATCACGCCTTTATCCCTAATAGGGTAGGCAGAGGCAGAGACATATATATTATAATACATATATGAATATACATAATATTAATGAAAGAAAATGTTACAACCAATTATTTTAGGAATTACGCCAGTGCAGGCGGTTAAGGTAGAGAAAGATAGTGAGCTTTAAGGTGTTTTTAAAAGAATCTTATGAAGAAACTTGCCTTACAGACGCAGGTAATAGATTCCAAAGCTCGTAACTGCACAAACAGTAAAAGAATTAGAGAAAAAAATTGGTAAAATAAGATGGAATAGTAAGAGAGAGGTAACGCGATTGGCGAAGTGTGCGATTAAGAGTAACAGAGTGGAAGTTTACAGACTTGTAAACAATCTAAGCTTTTCATCAAAAGCCTGGATTTCAGAAAAACGCGTAGATTACTACAACTCATTAGAAAACATACTAGATATAGACTTTTGGTAGGGTTACTGACAGGTCATTGCGGACTGAACAAACACCTACACACTATGAGACTAATAGATAACCCAAATTGCCCTGAGTGCGGACAGGAGGAAAGTAGTTTCCACTTCTTAGCCGACTGTGCTACCTCTCACACTCACTGCCAAGATGGGTATACTAAGGAACTGACAAGCTAGAGAAAAAGGATTTAGAAAACATTTCCTTAGTAGACATTCTGCACTTCTGCAGGGCCACCGGTAGATTCGAGGAGGTGACGCTGACGGAGCACCAGTGAACCCAGTGCTCCACAACTGGGAATTGGGTGAAATGGTTCCAGCATCGGGAGCTGATCACCCGTCTGCGTGCATCGCAGCCGTCCCACCGAGAAGTACAAGTACAACAGAGTGGAAAGGGAATCTTTCTTTAAGATAAGGCGGAGACATAGGATTGAAGAGAATAGAATTAAGAAATGATAAAAGATGGTAATATCTACGAAGGCGAATGGGAAGCCGTTTGAGCTTAGTTCTGTAGGCTGATACATGATCATATTTTCTTAGGCCAAAAATTAAACGAATGCAGACATTCTGCAACCGCTCCAGTTTATTGAGCAACTCATATAAAAAGTAGAGACTTATTTGAACGAGAATTGACAAGTTGAAAAATGTGATTCATTTTGTTCATCCAATATCCGTCAAAGCGAATTGAATCCGTGCAATCCATGGAATACAAGTTCTAGTAGGAAAATGGTATTGCATTTCCATTTATTAATTCATTTAGGACAGATTCAGTTTAAAAAGCGAAAGGGTAAGTATTGAATACCAAAAACAGATATTAAAATTTTTACTAAAATAGTTTTAAAAAAATAGATTTTAGTTTTTTAACACATCTTCTAGAACTGGCGCTACTTTAAAATATGAGAGATAAGACGCACACTGTAAGATATTATAAAAAATATATTATGTAATTTACATCTCATTTTCAACAATATCCTATAACTTTTATTTTTTACCCCTGTTAATGGCAAAAATATATTTGGAGGTATTTCATAGTTCTTTTGTCGCGCTTTATAGCTATTCAGGTGTGATTTAATTATCTACGCAAAACATCATACATTTAGTATTATTGTCATAATATACGCTTTTTTCGATGATAAGATTATGTGCACCAGCTAATCTCAGAATAGGAGCAACATACAGTACGACAAAGCTTTAAATGAACATGAGTGGGGGCGCTGCATAAAGGAGAACTATCAAAAATGGTGTTATCAACGTTTAGTTCCTTTTTTTGCCACGTTCATTTAAAGTCTTGTCGTGTTGCAGACAAAATAGGCCTCGACGTAAACGCAGCGTGTCAAATGCGTTTCGGCGCTGGTTCGTTACATGTCGTTTGGCTAACAGCCTGTAATAACCAACTGTCATTAACTGAATTAACCCTTGTGTCGTTTCATTCAAATATTGCAAGTCATTTGGAACTCTTGCCATGTAATATGACTAGGAATCATTGGTACATGAAATGGTTTTTGCCTTAGGGAGCGTCTTGTGATGTTACATCTTATTAGATTAAATATGACACCTACCCACTAAAGCGTAGGGAGAACGTCAACCGAGTATAAAAACCTTATTTAAAATACACTAAAATAATACTGACTCTAAAACCGATTCAATAAGAGAAAAAGAACATCAGAGTTGGAAATACCTAGGTACGCAAAAGAAACCCAAAGTTGAGTGCTTATTGTCAAATTAATAGGGAGATTTAAGATTTACATATTTACATATATCACGTCTCTATTCCTGGTGTGGTAAGCAAAGCGTAAACGACCTAAACAAAGGTCTTTCCGCCACGTCTTACAAAGTTTTGAGGGTTATTTAAGGGAGATTAGTAGGTATACTGCTGTAGTGACAGGTTGTCATCCCATCGCCTAAACTGCAATATACTGAAACCCTCGAATCCCTTAGCTTATTTTTACAGCATGCCTAGGAAGAAATGCAGCTGGCACATTCTATGTTTTTCTCTCGCTTCTAGGCCAGCATGGAAGTATACATATTTATAACCCTTAATAATAATGCATAAAACAAAAAAAAATGTATTTACTAATAAAGTCCAAATAATGGATATCTGTTTGCTAATTAGCCAGTCGCTATCTCAGACGAAAAATATGCACAACAGTACAGGTCATAGGCACTGATAGAGATATAATATCAGTGTCACTTTTAAGTTTTATGCTCCTAAAATTATTCCGAAAGTAATTCTGAAATGTATAATGAATAAATAGCCATTGTATTTTCTAGAAAAGGATTACAAGAAATGTTAATAACATGGATCAATGATTTTACTAGAAAGGTCTCCCACGCGACTCCTAGTCTCAGATTTATGAGAAACTGCTTTTGATTCCATATTACTACAATCCAATACTTTTCCAAAGCTCCGCTCTCATTGGCAAGGAAAGTATTGACTTTCCTTGTCATACAATATATAATACAATACATTTTCAAAAAGCTAGCCTTTATAGCCGTACCGTAAGATCTCGAGTCACGTCTTCAGTGAAAGAGGTTATGAAGTAAATAACAGTTTATTACGTGAAATTATATTATTATATTCACTTGAAGTTTGTCACGAGCTGTAATATGCCACGATCGAGCACTTATGGGGCTTAAGTGAATATTCATCTCAGTTTCCTTGAGAGGGCATAATATTTGGAAAGGGTTTTGAAGCATAAAAGCCTAAAACAAGAGTACATACTTAAGTAATGCTTAGTTTTACTAAACTAGCTGCGGGTCGCGCTTTTTCTCGTGAATAAAATGGGTCTTACAAATCCACCTTAAAAATCCATCTTAAATAACCCTCAAAACTTTGTAAAGCGTGGCGGAACGACCTTTGTTTACGCTGTGCCTACGCCATTAAGGATAAAGGCGTGATTATATGTATGTATGTAAATAGGGCTACCTTTGATAATATACTTTCTCGCGATAAAAATATCCTTATGTCTTCGTTAACGAGGCATTCTAGAATTCATAAAGATACGGTTTAGTATTTTTTATTTTATTTTTGTCATAGTTGGTTTATTGATATGGGATAGATAACAGATGACTTTTATTAACCAAAACATGGTTTTTGGCAGACATCATATTTTAAATAGGCACTAAAGTAAGTTGAGAACATATAGGCAACCTCTTTTGTTCAACAGACTGCCAAAAATTTAACTTCTTATTTTTGTCGTCTGCTTTTGTAATGGAAATAAAATCTCATTAACCATTTAGTGACTAAAATATAAATTAACATGATAAGTGTCATCGTCTATAGAAAAATAAATGAGATAAAAGATGATAAACGAGTAGATGGATATTACCTACTCATTTCTCAGTTTAATAAAAATGGAATTGAAAAATCTTAGTCATATTTTGCACACAAACTTCGCGATACACTGCTTATCAAACAGCAGTGTAAATTATAAGATTTCTGTCAGAAACGCAATACAATGTAACATCTATGAGTCGCCGTTATCACCCTTCACGAGAAAGGGGTCATACATACACCACACAAACAAGCTGAGAAAGACGCGATAACTTTTATCGACTTATTGTTGCCAATTGTCAGAGTTCGCTTCAAAGAAACACTTCTCAATAACACTGGGAGAAATCTGAGAAATACTCGAGAATTTGCTTCACCTACTCCTTGGTACTTCAAAAACTCAGTGCCCTAAAGGGATTTTGTGTCAAGCCACCTTTGAATACATAAACTCATCGATATATTGGCAAATGTCAGAGTCAAGTACTGGTTGAACTCTCATAAGCTTAAAGATTTTTAGAATGAAGCATTTTGTGTTGTAACAAAGTTGCTTTGAATAAAGAACCTAACAAATATTTCTTTTACATTTGCATCATCCACGATTTGGGGATCCTAAATAAATCTTCAGCTATTCAAAAATAATTCCCTTAAAATCTTTTCTAACTTTATTTAAATTGCTGAATAAATACGCGATTTCTTTACTTGCGACAAAAAAGGACGATTTTTACAACAAATAACCAAAGTTTTTTACTTCATTTCATTACAAGAACTGGGATACGGAAAATATGGTCTCATTATTATTATTCTGATTTCTTATCATTAAAATTTTGGACCTTCTTAGCTCATTCTACATAAGTGATGAATATTGTTTAATCTTTAAAAAAAAAATGTTTACCCAAATTCAAATTTTATTATAAAGTACTTTCAACTTTTCCCGAAGTTATACTAAAGTCCTGTATCTGGTTCAGATAACTTTGATAGTTAAGTTTTTCGTTCAGTCCGAGTAAAGCACGTAATTCTTGTGGTGAAGCGCAGAACTAATTGCGATGCGATGGCAGTTGGATTAATCCGCGCTTCAAAAAAATCAATCCGTCTTTAATTAAAAAATAAAATGAACCTAATTCCCACGGATTTTACAAAAAAAAGTAACTGTTTTGATTGGCTTTGCGATGAAATGCCCAGAATTTATATGAAATGATCATATTTGTACTATTAAATCGCTACCGAATAAGTATAAATTCTTATATAACTTATTACAATACCAGGTGTAAGGGACAGCGTCGAGAGGGGTTGCTCAGCTTACGAAACTGAACAACTATCACCTGGAAATTCTTTCAGGAAATGAAAAAAAAAATGACCTTTAATTACAACCAAATTCGTTGACTGAGCAAACCCTATCAGTTTGCGGGACGCTGTCCCTTACACCCGGTATATCTATACATATAATAAATTTCTAGAAGGGTCGTGTCTGTACATTGAATATTTAAAAAAAAAAATGCAGCAGGCATTATTAAAGATTACAACTATATTTTTTTTGTCTGTCTGTCTGTATGTCGGTCTGTATGTTAACACACCACGCCAAAACTACAGACCCGATTTCGATGGGACTTTTTTTATTCAACTGTGTTACCCGGGTTGCAACTTAGGCCACCTAAAATCACGCTACCTGACTTAGGGAGTAGGCAGGAAATTTAAATTTAGCTGTTTCTTAACCGATTTTTATGGAACTTTTTTTATTCGACTGAACATTATTTCAAATCAAAGTTACGATACAAATAATCACGCCTCATGACGTAGGAGGTAGGTAGGGAATTGAATTTCGGTCGTTTTTACCGATTTTGATGGATTTTTTTTTTGTTTGACTGAGCATTACTTAAACTCAAAGTTACGACACAAATAATCACGCCACCTGACTTAGTGCGTAGGCAGAAATTTTTACTCTGATCGTTTTTAACCGATCTTAAAGGGATTTTTTATTTGACAGTTTCTTTAATTACCTGGTGGACACCAGGTAATTAAAAAAACTCTCTAGGTTAGAATTAATCACGCAAACCATTCTAATAATGAGTAAGTACCCCAGTTTGTATGGAAAACACGCAGTGTCGAACAAACTGAAAACGCTTCTCCGCGCGTAGGAGCGGGATCTGCTAGCTCGCGCGCGGAGTTGTGTTTTCCATACAAAAACAAAGATCAGACAATGCGAAACGCGCTTCGCCGCCGGTTTAGCAGATCCCGCTCCTACGCACGGAGAAGCGTTTTTAGTATGTTAGACACTGCGTGTTTTCCATACAAACCGGGCGTAAGAAGTCGCGGGCACAGCTATCATCTCCCTAACCTTATCCCGTATCTCACGGGGTCGGCTACCTAATCTAGGTGATTGAACGAGAGTACTGGTTTTTACACAGAGCGACTGCCATCTGACCTCCGCAACCCATTAGGGAAACCAGACCCAATCCTAGATCAGGTCAGAGTTTTCAAGCCGCCCATGCTTAGCACTGGCCTCTGTCATGGCTTAACGACTAATATCTACGGTATTAAACGATATTAACCGGGACCAACGGCTTAACGTGCCTTCCGAAGCACGAAATCTTTTTTCTTTTCAGACAATCAGGTGATTCAGCCTACAATGTCCTAACCAAACTGGGGAAAAAATCACAAACTGATAAATTCTCAAATATCAACTTTTTGTGTTTCCCCCCTGGGAATCGAACCCAGGACCTCCGGATCGGGAGTCTATGACACTAGCCACTAGACCACGGAGGCAGTTCATATATATATATATATATATATAAATATACATACTAGCTGTGTATATATATATATAACTGAATATATATATTTAATAAACATTTTTCTTTTACTTTAGAATAAGAAAGAAGAAGAAGAATTACCGAGGTCAATCCTTTTATTAAAGCAGTGATAGGTTTGTTTGAGTGCCTGTCCGAAGAAAAAAACATCTTTGAACCTTAGTAAGAAACTATACTTTTAATCAAAAACGGACCCAACGCATTAAAACTATGACAAAGAAATATCGGCTTGCTTATCTGCGGGCACCGTTAAAGAAAGTACCTAATTTCATGCTTCCCAAAAACGTATCCATATTTTTGAACGAAAAACCTGATCAATCAAGTAGGTGCAGCTGCTGAAAATTATTTTGAGATATAAAAAACGTCCATCCTACACTTAAATGGGACTTTTCATTCAACATTTAACAATAGGCCTTCCTTCATTGGCACACTACTGTGTTGGTTGATTGCAGCTTAGCTACCGTCAGCAAATAAAGTTCAGACCGTGAATACAAAACAAACATTCTTACTAAACTACCAAGATTATCATTATCATTGTTTAAGAAGACTAGACTAGACTATTTTTGGGTTCATTTCATTAATCTGCAAAGTGTGATTTCACCTTTTTAAGCATTATGTATGAGATATTTTATCACTAAATGATGAACATTTGTAATTCACACTGATAAATAAACGACTGTACCAAAGAGTCGAAACGTTCTGATCTTACACCTCCGTTATACAAACAAATGAGTAGTCGTTTATTTATCAGTATACGTACACGAGATACTTATTTAACAACTTGGTTGCCAGTTGTAGCTACCCTTAATTTAAATAAAACGTGATAAAACAGAGCTATTTTATTGGCAGTGAGTAATGTATTTCCTTGTCTTTAAAGATCAATTAATTTTGTAATGTTTTAACTATTAATTAAAGATGTATCGTAAGAACGTTTTAATGGTGATTATAAAAACGTATGGAAGTCGCGTCGCTTCTGAGTAATACCTACCTATACCTAATGGTTCTTTATCTTATTATTTTATCCAACGTATGGATATTTATTTCCATTGCAATGTTCAGTATTAACATGAAACACACAGTAAGATTATACCTATTAAGGGCTCCATATCCACTTGGTCCTTTTTATTCTTATAGATAATCGTTCTGTCTGAGATACAAAATCTAAAAATATTCTCTAAACGTTAAGTATTTCTCATTTTTGAATGACACAAAATAATTCCTAAACTGTTCTGTTATCCCTACATCTAAACACACACATGCACACGGGGTGCGTATATGAGTGGTATAACTAGTTAATTTCCTTTGTGACAAAGCCCGTCGCGGCGGGATGGATGCGTGGAAATCGCGATGCGTCACGGTGAGGCACGCACCCGTGTGCGCTGCAGCCGCCCGCCGCCGCCGACGCCGCCGCCGTCCGTCCTTCCATCCGCACCTAGTGTGCGATGCCCTTTACTAGCGGACCAAAAATCTGACAGCAAAATTATATATTGTTTAAAATTTCTATGAAGGAAAATTCCAGCTCTTTTCAATGAAATTTGAATTAATAAACTAAATTATTTTATAGTAGGTATTCTATTTAAAGCTTAAATACTTAGTAGGTAATAATAAATTTAAAATTATTCAAATATGAAAAGAAAGCTAGCCAATAATATAGGGTCAAATATGTAGTAATCATTTGATTTGATTTGATCATAGATTTTTTATTTAGTTACCGACTATCTCTGTTAGGTTAGTTCTTGCACGAGTACGCATAGAAACATTTTGCAACTTGTAAAAATTTATATATTTATGTCGAAGATCTTGCAAATAAAAAGATGACATTTCAAAATATTTGAACAAAACAGTGCACTATTAACTATGTTTTAGATAATAACACATTTATGGAAAACGAATCTTGTATGTCGTCATAAAATTAGTTCATTTCCATAGCCTTATCCTATATCTCTCATGGTCGGCTACCTAATCTAGGTGAGTGATAATTCGTCATAAAATTATAGTCATAAAACTCCAATACATACTACAGCTCTAATGAGAAACAATCATTAAAGAAATGCAGAGTTAGGTACTAAGTAGTAATTCAAAAACAATATGATCGTTTATAATATTATGTATTATTGAGTCACATTTTTATTATACTGAACAAATGGGAAAGAAACACTGTATAAAACTTAACTCTTCTATCATAAGATATACATTCATACATAAAATCATCCTTTATCCCCAATGGGGTAGGCAGAGCTTAAACGACCTAAACAAAGGTTAAGAGAAAAACATAGAATGTGCCAGCTCTATTTCCTCCCGGGCATGCTGTAAAAACCAGCTAAGGGATCCGAGGGTTTCAGTATATTGTAATTTAGGCGATGGGCTGATAACCCGTCACTACAGCAACATACAAATCTACTTTAAATAACCCTCAAAACTTTATCAGACGTGGCGGAATGACCTTTGTTTAAGGCGTTTACGCTCTGCCTACCCCATTAGAAATAAAGGAGTGATTATATGTATATATGTATGTAGAACTTTATAAATTAGCGAGTCATAGTTCGTTGTAGTAACAGGAAGAAAAATATCCTAGTTCAGCTTTTAATCAGGTGCAAACATCTAGCAGCGCAGGACCTCCTCAAAGCGACAGGCGTTCCCGGAATATTGCTACGATTAATACCGCCACGAACTATTTCCGGTAAAGCGGGACCAATCGTAATTACGTCTCCGAGCCTGCTCTTACGCACCCCCTTTGATGTTTTTATTTACAGCCAACTTAAAACAAATAGTACGGCTGACGACCGATTATACGTTTGCGTTAAAACGATTCGTGACGGTGATAGCTCTCTGAATTTCGCCCATGTTTCTTTCCCTGTGTGGTCTGTGACTGTTGGTGCCGGTGATCGCGTTTTGTTTTTGTTGCCCTTCGTTCTGGTTTAATGAGGTTTGGAAGAAAGTCGGAAAGGGAAGCGTTTCCCGTGAGAAAAGGACGGAGGCATTAGAAAATCTATTGCCTTTTGGTCTTATTGGATTGAATATCTTTCCAGATGGGCGGTAAAACATTGTTTCATTTCAAGACAATAACCAATTGAGCAATTTCATTATTTTAGTTCAATAAAACAAGAAGTACCTAAATAAAAATCAAAATGCTCTTTTTAAACTCTGTTAATACACAGTCAGAGCTTCAACCGCAGAGATCCTTTCACGACATAACAACAATGTATTTAAGTTTAAATCTGTAGCTGAAAATGTCATACATTACAACTGCAACACATTAATTTCACATGATTTCTCTCTACACGTCGCGTATTTTGGGCGAAGCGGCAGTACAGTGCGACTGCAGATGCGACATCCGTCCGTGGAAATCGATTTTCCACGCTTTACCAGCTGGCGCGAGCGACAGCTATAAACCTAGGCCATTTTGCAGATACATTCTCAACCGTACGCTCTTATCTGTAGGAGAGAAGGGTCATATTTCGATAGAAGTATGTTTTAAAAGTGTGAATGTAAAGTGGTTTTGACTATGTACTATGAACGTCAAAAGTTCCTTTGTTGATATTTTTAATGTTTCGCACATTGTTGATTTGCGCCGGGACCCACCGCGTTTGATCCGATTGCTGGGTTATTTATGATGGCAAGAATAGCGTGCTGATGCCGAATAATTAAATACGTTCACTTCCCTTTATGTTGTAAAGAAATTGATGATTGAAGTTACATAAGCCATAATTCAAGATTGAGTCTTTTTGTCAACCTATAAATTAAATTTAATTAAGGTTTTATCATTTTAATAACAAAAAGAAGTAACGGTAATAGATTTTCCCGGTAAAAAGTGGCGTAACGTGAATCAACAAAGTTTCCAGTCGGTTAATCCACAAAGCCTTTGATTCTATTCAAACAACGCTCATATATTTTACTGGTATCGATGTAAAAGGCGTATGTTTTGCTTTTTATACTATGAAAGTAAATAATATGAATTTAAATAAAATACAGAACGTAAGGTACATACATACATATACATATAACCACGCCTTTATCCCTATTGGGGTAGGCAGAGCGTAAACGACCTAAACGAAGGTCGTTCCGCCACGTCTGACAAAGTTTTGAGGGTCAATTTAAGATTTAAGATTTATATGTATTTTGCTGTAGTGACAGGATGTCAGCCCATCGCCTAAATTACAATATATTGAAACCCTCGGATCCCTTATCTGGTTTTTACAGCATGCTCAGGAGGAAATGCAGCCGGCACATTCTATGTTTTTCTTTTGCTCCTAGTCCAGCATGGAAGAAACGAACAGAACAGAAACGTAAGGTAGGTATAATTATTTCCTTGATTCCTGTAATTATGTCCCTCATCGTGTGTACATTTCATTATCCGTATTTACCCCATTGACCTCAGTTAAACCAGTTAATTAAAAGAGACGTGATATGCTTTTTAATCAACAGCCGAACTTTTGAATCTGCAAGCAAAAAGAATTTTAATTAAATTTCAATAACCGAAGGCAAAACGAAGGAAAAATCCAGGTATCAGAAATTCCGGCTTAGTTGATTGACGAGCTCACAATGCCGAGGAAAAACGAACAAGAACGTGTGAGTGATTGGAAGCTCTTCAACATTTCTGAAACGTCAAACTTTGATTGGTGATTCCCATGTGTAATACTAGTAGTCTTCATTCTTCACAAAGAACTCTTTCAATGCAAACTCTATTTAAAATTCTATATAGCGAGAGACACAAGAGTAATAACGTCTCCCGATCCATCATTCTTGAGGCAAGGTTGCACCCGAACAAAACAATAGATAGTACACAAAAGCCTTCGGCGAAATGAGGAAGCTGTAAAAAATTGTCGTCTAAAATAGACGTTTCTATTTACGTTTCGATCCGATTTAGTTCCGAGACTATCGATTGAACACAGAGAATTAGTGTGATATAATTAGGCATATGACACGAATCCACCGGCTAGGCGGTTGCCACAATGGAACAAACGAGCCATAGAATTGTGATATGACGGCGTATCAGATCTGATGCGCGCCGGTGCTCTATGGGTGACGACCGGCGGAAAAATTATCGCCACAAAATGGAGGAGAAGTATGCTGGAGGTGTTATTTTTGTCGTCAATTTTTATTTAAAATAATTATTAATTTGTAGGTACTCGTTTATGCTAATCAGGAGCAGAATAATGACTGACAAAGCATAGGTAATCAGTGCCATTAGGTCCTAGCGCTCTATTTGTTAGGTGTACAATAGTATAAATGTTATTGACAGTCTTATTTATTTGACTCGTAGAAAAATAAGTTGATAATTGTATGCTTCGTACAAGCCTATAGAATTGTGATATGACAGCGTATCAGATCTGATGCACGCCGGTGCTCTATGGTGACGACCGGCGGAAAAATTATTGCGACAAAATGGAGGAGATTTTCATAGGTGTTATCTTTGTCTTCTTTAGTTTAAATTTAAGACGTTTTCTGTTTATTTTATAATTATATTTTTTCTCGGTTATATCAATCAGGACTAGAGTAAGGACTGACAAAGCATTAATTACTGGTATTCATAGGTCCTAGCGCTATTGTTACTTGTGAATTCGTAACGTATATACGAACAAAAAAAAAACTTTTATATTTTTTTAATTAATGGATAAGTAAGTTAAAAATTATATGCAACGTACACTTTATGAAATAAGTAAAAGTTATTTCATTTTGAATAAAGTCTATTCCTTACTAACAGGCCGTCAATTTCAACCGCATTCACCAACGTCTATACTTTATAATTATATTTCAGGTCATATTTGATCTGCTTACCCCAGATCAGTACATAACAGGAATGGGAAAACATGATACTTATTAATTATAGTTTTATGTAACAGAAAATTTCATGAAATAGAATGCAACATGGCACTTCTACGCCCTCCAATAGTACTTCTCCCAGCTCTACGCGTACACTGTATGGAAAGATGTGACCGCTCAATCGCACCATACCGAACCCACTAAATACCTGGAGCTAATCACCATTTCTACACTCATTTTTAACACTTTATTTCACACTTATCTTAGCATTATACATTTGATTTTACGCCTTAGCCCGTATGTGGTTCCGTCCCATGTTACACTTGAGTTTAGTTCAAGTTTATGACTAATCTATTTGACGTCTTTATTACTTATTTGTTTGGTTAGGGAAAATTGGTGAAATTTCACAGTGCAATAACTAATAGATGACGAGATTAAGACAAATCATTTGGTTTTAGAAGATAGGTACTTTAAAGACAAATGAAAACGTCAAATTTGAAAAACATGTTTTCCGAACACACATTTTGTACGAATTTAAAATTGTATTCCAAATGTATTTGTGTCCAAAATACAGCGTATCCAATTCTTATTATTATGTAGATATTATTGTCAAGTCTTATGTTTAGTGTAAAAATCACGCGTTTCAGTAAGAAATATTGTATAGTCCTGATAACACAAGTAATTCAATTTACTAACACTTGTTTCGTCTCGAATGAAAATTCTTGTGAAATTGCATTTATTTTCTACGCACCAAGATTTGTTCAACTGTTACTTTAACAATCCGACTTTCGACAATTTCATGCACCAGTTGGAAAAAAAAACCGTGACACTTACATTAAAAGAACTCAACAACGTACTTACGGATATAATACATACGGATGTATAGATAGGTGTTGATTGCAAAACCATAACTTATATGCGTGGGAAACCAGCATTTGGCTAGCTCACGGCATTTAGGCACAATCTGCGATGTATTTGGTATTTCAGCAATCATTTTTTGTATAAATTCGAATAAGGATCGTGTCCAAATTTTGTAAAAAAAAATGTTCTCATAGTGAAACTTTGCTATAATTTATCGAACGGCGCTACCCTAAAAATTTTGCTGGCATACAAAATGTGGGGCAGAAAATTGAATATCTAATTTAAAGTAGCACAATCATCAATAACGAAATTCCCTAAACTGACTTGCAGCGACCCATGACTAACATTGCCCCAGTCTCCCCTCAACGAGGCATAACCGAACGTAACAATACCCTAGACTCCCCTAGAAATATAAACGGCACAAAGTAAATAAACGGCTACCATTACGGCCCTGATTATTTGAAACACCCTCTAAACAGACGCCATCTTGGGGTTTATACTATTTTTTGTAAATTATTATTATGACTTTGCAACTAAAGTATAGGGGATGTTTTAACTTCGAACCCCGTATTTGAAAATATTAGGTACGCCAAACTAGTTGTATTTCATAAAGTCTGGCATTATGTTTATATAAAAATGGAACTACACACATACATATAACCACGCCTTTGTCCCTAATGGGGTAGGCGGAGCGTAAACGACCTAAACAAAGGTCGTTTTGCCACGTCTGACAAAGTTTGGAACTACATCTAATAGAAATGTACATTCTAAAATTAGCTACTAACTAACCACACTTCCAATAACTCACCCTTATTAAATTTCAGCGCCATGTTAAATCAGGTCAGAATGTTAGGAAACTTCTGAAGAATCCCCAAACATTTTCTAAACCGCCAGCTGCCTGCGTAAACTATTCGGTGAATGAAAATTCCATACAATATATGGTGCAACGAAGGTCACATACAACAGAAATAAAAAGGAACAAACGTGACAGTACAATATAGGCGGCCTTATTTCTACCAGGCAACCTTTGGGTATAGAAATTGTACCAGCAGAAAGCGGGATAGTGCATATTACTACATATAATACTCAGACAATATTTACACACTATTAAATAAATATTTCAATAAAATATACTGATATATATCTTATCATAAACTAATACATAATATATAACAAGATATTATGTATATTTACTTCCATGCTGTCCTGGGAGCGAGAGAAAAACATAGAATGTGTCAGCTGCATTTCCTCCCGGGCATGCTGTAAAAACCAGCTAACATCTAGGGTTTCAGTATATTGTAATTTAGGCGATGGGCTGACAACTTGTTACTACAAATCTATCTTAAATAACCCTCCAAACTTTGTCAGTCGTTGCGGAACGGCCTTTGTTTAGGTCCTTTACCTAAACAAAGGAACGGAAAGGTCCCTTACGCTCTGCCTACCCCATTAGGGATAAAGGCGTGATTATATGTATGTATAACAAAATCCCTCGGTGACATTGACTTTGCAAAAGGGAAATCGATATTTGCCCTTGACTGCAATCGTTTCAATTGCGTAAAGCTATTGTTTTAATATTATTACTACTTATTTAAAGGTGTTCAAGGTTAAGTGGCATTTTATTTTATTTTTATAGAATGCACTTTTTTCTGTATTCAAATTTAAAGGGTCAATGAGAGAAACAAATTGAAACAGAAATCGATTCTTAGTCTATGAAAAATGGTATTAACTAGTGCATTTAATTTTATGTTTACTGAAAATCGTTTACAGCTAAATTTATTTTTATTTTCACGCGCGTTCTAACAAATTTTCTCATTTATTTTATGTCAAACATTCTGAGCCCATACAAGCTTTTCAAATTCAAATTAGTAATAGAGGTACATGTTACATCACCGTTCTACTTATAAGTAAAAATATAAGATCTATTACTAATTCAGCAATGTATGTCGAAAATTTCCCAAGATCGTCAGATCGTCAGCTGTCTGGTATGTGTCTAACTGCTGACATTCCACGTCAGTCGTCCAAAGCACTCATTTGTTCCACCGTATGTTCATTAAATAGTCCGGAAAAAATATTGCCTTCACTTGACGTGGGAGCACAGTGCCTGAAGATTCATTGCCAACTGGTAAAATGAGGATTTCAGCTGTAATATTATTTTTTAAGTATCAGTTTTGTGAAAGTGTGTCGTTTACTTCAGTTCCCTCTAAGAAAGTAGTCTATATAACATTTTCACACGTTTTCGAAATCAAACAAACACATTATTAAACTTCCAATATTGATCATGCTTGGCTTCCCGTATCCCTTGTTATGTGTCTCCGTATATCAAACGTCACGTCCCTACATTATTGCAGACCTCCTCTGACTCCAATACCTGTCTGAAAAACTTCACAATAGGTCGAACACTTCACACCTATTACGATACACCCAGCTTCCATTCATATCTGACGCCACACACAATAGTACCAACATAAACGTCATCTATGGCGGCGTTTTTTCAAAAATCGAACGGTCTTCATTTCTTTTTCTGTAGTTTGATGCATTAGCCACGAATTAGGCGGCCAGTTCTTTCATTCTCACAAGATCGTCTATTGATGGTATCTGCTACATTCATGGGGTGACAAAGTAGTTACGCCCCTGAGTTGCGTGTGGTAGAACCTGGGTGGTAGTTTACGCACTGCGTCATAAAACTAGCTTCAACGGAATGCCTCCAACTTATTGTAAGTGCAATAAGTTTTGCATAAATTTTAAAAAACCTATCATGTCATTCTTGAAGTTTCTTTTTTTACCACAAGATAAATGAGCTAAAGTTATGTTAGAGAGCTACAACAAGATAGCTGTTTAACAATTTTCATTACTCATCGTCCCGTGTTTGTTTTCATTATTTTTAGCTTTGAACTTTTAAACATCTCGGTAATTTGAATTCCCTACTCTCTACTCGTAGATAGATCTCTACATTGTGAGTTAAGAAAAAAGTAAAATGTATGTAAAATAGTAAACATGTTTTCTTCCTTGCATTTTTTTATTGATTGTATCCACGTGCTTACGTAACTAGATACAGTGTAAGAGTAAGTACCAAATTACAATAAATTGAACCAAGAACCATCAATAATAAATAATTCATACAATCACCAGTAGCATCAGAGTTTTCTATTAGTAGGTTTTACATAATATTGTTATTACCTACATTCAATATTACTTGTCTATTGAGAGCAACATCGCTCAGTATGGTGGTCATTGTTCGAGCCGTCTCAACCTCAACCATCATACATCATTGTGCTCAGGAAGCGATCAATAACAGGTTGCAAATCTGTCATCAGGTAGCAGGCAATCTCGTAAACCACCCACCGGTAGCATCATACTCTGGTCAGCGACAATGAGGACTACTTAAAAGCACTTTCAAGGGGAAACAATGGGAAATTCCGGCGAGTCTCAATAGCCGTGTTTGTGGTTTTGATTCAACAGAGAGCGTCACGGGGGCCGGGCAGCGGGCTACCGAACAGTAGTGGCCAGTTGCCAGTCTTTTGTTCTTAGCGCGACGTGAGACCGAGATTGTGTGGTTACCTTACACGAACTGAACATTTTTCACGCTTACAAATTAAGACGTTCAATGCCACCGGCGGTTTTCGAAAAATGCATTCGTCGAGGTGCAACAAACTGAAACAAATGAATGTTGCTTTGTTGTTAGCATTGCACTGACATTTCAATGAAATGGTGAAATATTTCCGAACAAACAGCAGACTAAATCAATATAGCTGTACAAATGATCAAAATTGTTTCGTCACACAAAATTAAATCTGTACTGACTATATTCTAATTGAAATCTTTGGTAAACTTTACTTTTTTATTCACCTCTAGGCGCACTTTAATTTTGCATAAATCAATCAAAAATCTTACGTCACTTCGAAAGTTCTAAAATCAGGTACATATTTATGCTTAAATTCTTTCATATTTCTTTATTTCTTTTTTAAGAAACTTGGGCAATTTCTACTAATAAATTATAAGCTATATTAAATGAGGTATAATGAACTTTAACACAGAGTCAAAAGTTTATCTTACTTAACTAACCAGCTGAACCTATTTTTATAGTCCATGAAGTAACCTCAGCAACTTCAGCGATAATATTGAAATGGAATGTGTCTAAGCATTTGATATGGTTTTTTTTTCCTTTACATGGAAAATATTTTTTTCCTAAATACCTATTTTTCGAGAAAATTTTCAATTTCGTTACGCTTCCAATATTTTGCATTGGCACAAGAATCATAATTTTTATTGTAAGTAGTACGTACTATACATACCTGAATTTTAAATAAAATAAAGATTTCTTACTATAGTTTTATTCAGTTTCAGGAACAGTCACCATGCTATGATATGCCTATGCAGCCACCTACGATATTATGCAGTCAAATATGTAGAGTTTTGGACAAAATCTTTTAATAAACATACATACATATAGTCGCGCCTTTATCCCTAATGGGGTAGGAAGAGCGTAAACTGAAACCCTCGGATCGTTTAGCTGATTTTTACAGCATGCCCGGGAGGAAATGCAGCTGGCACATTCTATGTTTTCTCTCGCTCCCAGTCTAACATGGAAAATCTTTTAATAAACACAAGTAATTTTTCTTGTAATCCCTCGATAGCAAATACCAATAAAATTGAAGTGTCAGTGCGGTTGTGGAAACCCGTCAATTTCGTTTTATTGGTTTTTTACTCGAAACGAAATTGACACTCGGTTTTACGCAGCCCATGAAACTTGCTGCCAGCCATCTAATTGATTAATAGAGGGTTGTCGGGACACCTGTTGCCTGAGTATACGCGGTCTTAGGGTCATATTTATAAAACGATTTCAAGATTGAGAGCAATATTAAGTACGGATTTAACAGAACAAATTGTATTGAATGACATTTCTGATACAAACACAAACTAGCTGTCATTCTCAAATGATGTTTACCAATACGGGCCTTAGAAAGTTATTTAAAACTGTTTGTTGTACACTTTGCTAAGAAAAATTTAAAACAAATGCTATTAATCAACTTTTTAACAGAAAAATATTTTCCTCGAAGAGTTTGTAAAGTGTTCTAATTTTCTTGTCTGAAAACCACACGAGTATAATTCAGATTTAGAAGTAATTTTACAAACCCTGTATGTTTATTGTAAATGGTAAGCTTGAAGTGAAATTATGGGCGTACATACTTAACTTTCTATTACGGATGCGGGCGCAAAAGTGTCCTATAATTTACATGCGTAATTCTTTGAAAACATCTTTCTTTATATTCATCGTTTTATAAAATTAATAAAAAAGTCATTTTAGACGTTTATCTGGTTATGTCACGCCAAGGAAAGGGTTTGTACATTCTCTGGGTAGGTTAGTAATATGGTAATTAGGTAGGTATAATAATTACATAAATCTATGTGGTACTTCCATGCTGGATTGGGAGTGAGAAAAAAGCATAGAATGTGCCAGCTGCATTTCCTCCTGGGCATGCTGTAAAAACCAGGTAAGGGATCCGAGTGTTTTTATATGTTGCAATTTAGGCGACAGGATGACAATCTGTCACTACAGCAATGTACCCAAAAATTATATTTGAATCAACCCCTTAAAAACTTTTTCAGACGTGGCAGACTGACCATTTCAAAGTCATTAGGGATTAAGGCGTGATTATATGTATGTATGTATCGATGTGGTCGCCATGGCCAAAATCGTCCAGAAGGCTCATCACGTCACTATTTAGTTGTTACACGTCAGGAAAACGTGACGTGAAGTTATTATAATCTGGCACCATTTTATTTTGTATATTGTATTATTTCAGGACGAATTCATCTAAAAATCATATGTTCAAGATTGATTCGTTGGAATCAGGTCACGTTGTACCTACATCTACCAGGTAAAACAGAATTGCGAAAATGACAATCGTATGAGAATAGACTGTCTGAATTGTATAGAACATTACACACGTCGTGGCCAGACCTTTAGTTTCCCATTAATGATATGGTGTTTACTCTATAAAATAAACTTAACACTTTATTGGCACCGTTGATTAAAATACAAAGATTGAATCATAAAAATTTGCACGATAATTTTATGTTTATTGATTTTACTCCTACAACAGATCAATAAACATGAGCAAATATTACGAGTAATCAGTTTATATTGTGTTTTATATATTTCGCATGATAAATTGAGTTGCTGTCATCGATTACTTCATTACATGTAGGTACATTTCCATTGAGAAAAACAAAATTAAAAAAACTTTTTTGTATACCGGTATAAGTCTTGCTGGATATTAGGCCTCTCCGAAACTTCATCACTGAGTCCAGTATTACTGGCAGCTGCCGATGTTAGGCACGTAATTATAAACAGTACTTGGAACTTACAGCTAATTTCAGTTCGTATCAGAAACGTCATTTTAGTACAATGGGGCCTGTCAAATCCATACTTAATAAAGCTCTCATTCTTGATATGGCTTTCTAAATACGAGCCTTAGAGTCATTGCTCCTTTTGCCTCTAGTAAGGATTTATTACTTTATATTATCTGTATACACTTTCTTTATTTTACGTTATATCTTCACGTTACTAAAATAGTATCCAACGCAGCTACAGCAACAGGAACCCTTCAAATTCCTGCCCCCCTATTTAAACGTCAGCTACGTCTTTGCGCACCCCATTGCTCGTACAATTAGGCAGTCAAATGCAATGCGAGGCACAATTGCGTAGGTGTTACGTAGACGACCATAATACCCTATAAACCATTCACTGAATTAAATTGTACCAAGATACTGTCAAAATGTATGGAGGCTTTTCCTGTGAAAGGGTTTAAATGGTACGCGTGCCCCATATTTCGGGGGTTGACAAAATTTGTTTTAATATGATATTTGTAATGCCTTGTGCGCTATTTATATAATCGTTTCTAAAAGTACAAAAAGGGAAACGGAAAATGTCCTCAATCATAATACTATCATACTTGACTTGATACTATCATACTTGTAAAATACGTATTGATCGTTTTTAGATAGATTACTTAACTTAGGCTCGTATTTGTAAAGCTATCTCAAGATTGAGAGCAATATTAAGTATGGACTTGACAAGCCATTTTGTACTCAAGGACAAGTCTGATACAAACTCAAACTGGCTGTTAATCTCAAGCGCGGATTATAAATACGGGCCTTCAACTAGAAAAAAAAGGCCAGACCAGTGGTGATCGCAGCAAAGTAGAATCTAGAATCGTAGAATCTTTCGGCCGAATTTATCCACAAGCAAGCGTATGTAAAAAATAAAAATATGTAAGACAATACTTTAATAAATAATTTGAAATCCTTACATAACAGATAATGTGAATATGGTTTCAGTTCGTAATTTGATATCAAGCTTTTAATCTGCGGTCGAGGAAATTATATTGAACCTCCATAATGAAATGAGATATCTATTTTGTTAATAATTTCCACATCATTAATTTGATATAAATCCTCGAATCATGATACGATTCAATCATTAGAACATATTAAATCGACATAATGAAACACATACTAATTAATCTCTTATGGATTTCGTATTTTCGCGAAATGAGTGTTTTCTATTGAAACGTCCAATGTCATCGTATGTAGGAGCAATAAATTTTCGTTCATAGTTATATTACCTTCGACATTAGTCATTTTTATCTAGTGCTCTATGTACATATTTGACGTTCTTCTTCTGTCGAGTGGGTATCGAGTCTACGGACCCGATGAACCCTGGTGTCAGAGTTTTGAAACCGCCTAGTAGCACAACTATCAGGCCTCTGACATGGTTTGAGTAACGACCACTATCAAAGACAGCGACCGGGACCGACGGCTTAACGTGCCCTCAGAAGCACGAAATCTGTTTCTTTTTCGGACAATCAGGTGATTCAGCCTGCAATGTCCTAACCAAACTAGGGAAAAATTCACAAAGTGATAAATTCTCAAATATCAACTTTGTGTTTCCCCCCCGGGAATCGAACCCAGGACCTCCGGATCGGGAATCCATGGCACTAGCCACTAGACCACGGAGGCAGTTAGAGCTACGTGTAATATAATATAACTGTGACACATACCGTGTCTAAACACAAGTGTCAGTAAAAGTATATTTATTTTATTCATAGAAATGAAGGCAAGAAAATCAGCACCAATTTCTCAAAATTCTTCTGGGTCGTCGAAAAGTTTGTGTCTCAAATTAAAAGTGGGAGTTTCTTCCAGTGTCAAGCTTGTCTCACGGTTAAATTGACCGATCACATAAGAGACGAACTCTCAAACCTGTTAAACCATCAACGATTTAGCAATTTGATTAAACTTTGTCTCACCTTCAATTATCTTCGCGACTTCTGTAGAAGTTATTCAATAAGAGGTGCTATTAAATGTTACAATACAAAGCGTTTTAACTTTAAAAGGATTTCAAAGTGCCCACAAAATTATTTGTATCGCAAAGATTATATTTGTTAATCTCAAGCCACCACCAGGGGTCAGGTTAGGTTAAAGTATTACCTTTAACTTAAGGGAGTTGGGGTCGGCAAAAAAAATTATGAGGAAAATTATAAAACTACTTATATGAAATGTCCCGATATCATAGAGCATAATAGTTTTGTTATGATGGTAAATGAAATTACAACATTAATTTTTAAGCATACGCCGAAAGTCTAACAAGATATTAAAGATAGAGTCTGTTTAGGTGTCTCATTTTTATCAGATCTGATCTCTGAACAAGACAGAAGCAGCTAAGAAGTAACATTCTTAGCTAACATCCTATACATAATAATTGTAAGATCTCGTCCTAAAATTGACATATGCTCGTATTTATACATACACACATACATATAATCACGCATTTGGTCCTAATGGGGTAGGCAGAGCGTAAACGACCTAAAAAAAGGCCATTCCGCCACGTCTTCGACTTCGACGATGTCGTGCATAAGCAGTCTTTACCCCGTTACGAATATTTTATATTAAAAATAGTTAAAATCAGTGATTAAGTCTACAAGTGTTATTAAATTGTTTAATGGACTCAGAAACTTAAGTGATATCGTTTGTGAAAGCTAATGAACAAATCCAGAGAAAATATAATAAAAAACATATACAGTGATAGAATTCGGACTATTTCATAATATTTAGAAAGTTCCCCGTTTATAACTTCAGTGTTAAGCATTGCAGTGACAAAGATATGAGAAGTGATACTCTCAAAGTATTGATTATGTAAAAATGAGGAACTGTATTGGATGCGGAAGTCATATCAACATAGCTGAACTACTAGAATGCAGCAAATGTAAGGGCAAGTTTCATTATAAGTGTGTAAATATAACACAACCAGAATATGTCTTGCATAAAGACGATCTCGACAGGACATGGATATGCCCTGAGTGTAAACTTCTCACCCAACGTACCCCGAGAACGGACCTAACACCAGCTAGACCGCAGCTCTTTATCACACTAGATGAATCCAATATGTCAATCGATGACCAGCAACATCATAATGCGACGATTGAGTCGGTAGGTGGTATCGAAGCTCACTCGGTCAATCGCCAGGGGGGCAATTCGTATCATTCTGAAGAGAATATAAATGCCAATGTTCTCTCAGAGTTGCGCGCATTTCGTATGCATGTCGACAGTCACTTCGAAAAACAGGAGTCGCGTTTTGGCACCATCAGGACAGATATAAAAAACCTTCAGAAGCACTTCAGCACCATCCATGATTTTTTAACGAAATTAAAAGATGATGTAGACCAGCTGGCAGCGAGCGTAAACGACTTGACTGAAGAAAACATCTCACTCAGAACGGCGACCGATCACTTCGACAAACGGTTGCAGGAGCTCGAAAAAGAAAAGTTTCGCATGGCGCAGGATCTATTGGACACTAAGAATAGTGTAAAGGAGATCGAGAGCTCCACGAAACACGTTTCATATTCTGAAGTTACAAAAATAAATACCGCCATACCAGCGAGGCAGATTTGTGAGCTCTTGGAAAAGACTGTACAATACCCGTCTAAAGAACAACTCACTCCAAAGTCCCAACAATCGGAAAATAATAGAACGGCACACCCACTACAATCAAACGACCGCCGGCAACGCACCCGTCGTTCAGTAATAAAAGCAACTGGTGATCCAGACGTCGAACTGAAAACTATAGAGCCTGTCAAATATATTCATGTATGGAACTTACATCCCGACACAACTGAAGACAACGTACTCACATATATGCGCAAGAAAGGACAGGGAAGCAACTTTACTATAACTGTACCAACTCCAGCTCATGACTCACATAAGTGTTTTATCATCGGGATTCCTGCCACACAGTTTCAACTCTTCTTATCACCATCTAATTGGCCAAAAAATGCATCACTACAAGAGTGGTTCATGTACAGGAAAAGGCTTGCTCCGCTAAACACCAGTAGAATGTTTTTTCGTCAAAAACGCCAAGATACCACACCGTAACGTTGAACTCTTCTACCAAAACGTTAGAGGCCTCAACGGCAAAAAAGAATACATCAAAAACATACTATCTACATTTAATACGGACATAATTGCTTTAACTGAAACACGACTTAACGACTCAGTATACGATTCAGAGGTATTTCCTCCGGGATGGAATGTGTTTCGCGCTGACCGATGTGATCGGGGCGGTGGAGGCGCTCTTATCGCAGCACGCTCGACCTATGTTCTTCGTCAACTGGACTGTGGAGCCAAATCTTATGATGAAATTGTATGTGTACTAGTATCGAGAGGAACAACACGTTTTATATGTTGCATTGTATATTTACCACCTGCTATACCTAACTTCCGATATACCTCAATTTTTACATGTATAAATAAAATTATAACCAATCACACAGACCTGCCCATTGTTATCGTGGGTGATTTTAACTTGTATGCGGCGTCAGTCGCTACTCGAAATGACTTTGTTATATTCATGTCGTCATGTAACTTGCAACAGCATTCCAATGTGACGAATGATTTGGGGCGAACGCTGGATTTAGTGTTGACCAACGAGGCGGTGTCAGAAATCTCAGTGTTCGAGCCTGAATGTAGATTAGTTTCACACGAAAAGCACCATCGTCCTTTGGATATATCCTTTACGGTTCCAAAAATGATGCGTGTTATACCAAAAAATCCCACTCGTACTCCATGTATTTCCAAAAGGCTCTTTCGAAAAGCCGATCTTTGTCGACTGTATATATCCTTGGCTCAGATAGATTGGTCATTTTTAAATGTTATTTCCAACGTAAATGAAGCAGTCTGTAAATTTTATGTCCATATAAATAAGGTCATCGAAGAGGTCGTGCCTGTAAAGGGACCTTCCAAACCCCGTCAGTATCCTGAATGGTTCTCTCCAGAGACAATATCTAATAATAAACGTAAGAATCAATATCACAAAATGTACAAGCAAACTGGCAATCAGCTATATTATGGCCTATTCTATTATTACAGGAAGTTAGTTCTCAAAGAATCCTTCTCTGATTTGGTTCACTACTGTAAGAACATCCAATTATCTATTAAGATTAATCCTTCCGCTTTTTGGGCATTCGTAAAGCGAAACCGTTTATCTTACTTACCAGCAACGTTTGCCACCATGACGCCACAGGAAATTGTTGACTCTTTTGCTCAGTTTTTTCAAAGCGTATTTCTGCCCGGTCTTCCTCACCTAAATGCCGAACATGCTAGAGAGGAAGCCTCTTGGATGACTCAATCGTCATTTGTCAGGCATATATCTATTGAGGAAATTAGCGAGGGTGATGTTCGTCGGGTAATAAAACATCTAGAACCCAAATTTACTCAAGGCCCAGACGGATTGCCTCAATTTGTCATCAAGGACTGCTGTGACGTGTTTACGCAACCGCTTTGCTACATTTTTAATCTCAGCATTAAAACGAAATCATATCCACAGTTATGGAAGGCTTCTAAAGTAATACCAATTCACAAAAGCGGCTCCAGGGGAGACATTGGTAATTACAGACCAATTGCGGTATTATCAGTTTTTGCGAAGGTATTCGAGACCGTGCTTCACTCTGCAATTTCCACACAGTTGCGGGGATATTTTTGTAATGAACAACACGGGTTTCTGCCACAACGCTCTACTGCCTCAAATCTGCTTAATATAACCACCCTAATAGGCAACAATTTGGATCAGGTAACGCAAGTGGACGTTGCCTATTTCGATTTTAGAAAGGCCTTCGATAGGGTAAATAACGACCAACTCCTGATAAAGATGGCTCTAGCAGGATTCTCACTGCCGCTGTTGGATTTCTTTTGTTCGTATTTTGACGATAGAACCCAGTTTGTCGAATACGAAAATACCAGATCATCCCCCTACAGGGTAAGCTCAGGTATAGGTCAAGGAAGCAGCCTTGGTCCACTGCTTTTCCTATTGCTTATTAACGACCTTCCAAGTACAGTGGAATCATCGGTCTGTCTTTTGTTCGCCGATGATGTCAAGTTGGCTTTGCCTGTGAAATCCAATGATGATTGTGCCAAGCTCCAAGCAGATATCGACAACATTATCGCCTGGAGTAATGATAACAGCCTGGAACTGAATGTCGATAAATGTTCGGTGATGTCATATTCCCGTATCTCTCCCCTAATACATTCTTATAACCTGGGTAGTAGGCCGTTGAGTCGAGTTCAGTCCATTCGGGATCTTGGAGTAAGATTCGATCCCCAACTTAAATTTGTTGACCATATTATTGATATATGCCGTGCAGCTAGTAAATGCCTTGGTTTCATCAAACGACAATCTAAATTCTTTAGCCATCGGGAGGCAATATGTACTCTATTCAATGCTTTTGTCCGCAGTAAACTCGAGAGTAACTCAATTGTATGGAATCCACATAATGACCTGTATATTTCCATGTTGGAGCGTATACAGAAATCCTTTTTGAGGTTCCTCTTTAAAAAACTTTACGGCTACTACCCATACATGTATCCCACTCCTTATGTCCAGGGTATGGTGTCGTACAGGTCCTTGGAGGTTAGGCGAAAACTAGCGCTTATCAAATATTTTTACAACCTGCTACGAGGCAATATTAGTAACTCTGCACTTTTAGCGCATATTCCATTTAATGTCCCAATAAGGCTAAGCCACAATCTACGCCCACGGAACCATCCTCTATTTGCGACAAACCTTCCTCGGACAATGACGCTTAAACATTCACCATTTTACGAAGTTTTGACGCTCATTGACAGCCTTGCTGGGATAGTTGACATTTTCTGCGCATCCGAAACTGTATTTCTGACATCTGCCGGTTGTTACTTGGAGACGACCACTGCCCGGAGCTCACTGATCAAATTACCTAATGTTTCCACCGGGCGGTGACCGCCTCCAACGCTTTAATTACTTGTATGTAGAACAAATTTTTGACTATGGTTTACATGTTTAGTTTTAAGAACTGTTAATGTAATCTGTAAAATAAATAAATAAATAAATAAATAAACGTCTGACAAATTTTTGAGGGTTATTTAAGATAGATTTGTAGGTATATTGCTGTAGTGACAGGTTGTCAGCCCATCGCCTAAATTGCAATATACTAAAACCCTCGGATCCCTTAGCTGGTTTTTACAGCATGCCCGGGAGGAAATGCGGCTGGCACATTCTATGGATTTTTTTCGCTCCCAGTCCAGCATGGAAGACGTATTTATAAAGTGATCTCATGATCAAGAGCAATATTAAGTATGGATTTGACTGGTCCTTTTGTACTGAAATGACATTTCTGATACGGACTAAAACTTGCTGTCAGTCTCAAGTGCTGTTTATAAATATGGGCCATAAAATAAGTTACAATATGCCAGATTACATCGATTACACAATTATCGGATGCCGTCACACCGCCCAATCGAGGAGCCACTGACAGCCTCTTACTCGTAGCTAACGCTTGAGATCCTATTCGTACATGTGACATGTAAAGACTTTGTCCTAAACTTAACAATTATTTATTTTTATATAAGTCACAATATGACAGATTACATCGATTACACAACTATCGGATGCCGTCACACCGCCCAATCGACGAACCACTGGCAGCTACAATAGGAAACGTGATCACCGGGTTTTTTACCAGAAAACTAAAAACTCAACGCGCAAAAAGTGTCCGGTAAGGCACACGCGTGGGAATCATCGACGGTATTTGATTGGTCAAAGCATTTAGGGAAACATGGCTGATGGGTTTAAAATCGGAATGCTAAATACTTCCACGAATTCTACTTTTAACAGAAAGGTACGACGACATTTTGGTACTTGCTTGAACAGAGAGGTCTCTTCTTTATTATTTCTTTGATAACTTATGTGTTTATCAATGAATCTTCAATCTTCATTAATTAACTGAATTGACTGCAACAGCCTCTCTATACGTTCGTTGCAGACAGTTTTAAGATTCATTCATAAAAACACCTCTTTGCTATAACATTCAAATTTATCAATGAAGAAAGACGCACTAGACAAGCAGTTATTGCTTAAATCACTTGTGAAATGGGTAAGGTCCCACATTTCACAATACTAAACATTACCAGAACTACCAACTCCAATCGAATGGTCGCGATGGGAAAAATCGTGCCTCCATTTTAATTGGACATGACGAATCAAGTTTGTTGGAAAAGCTGGGCGGGGACATAATAACATAGTGTAGTTTTATTTGTGTGCGCAGGAGTGCCTCGACGGATGCGAAGTGTAGGAATCCCGCGTTTTTGTGGAGACGCCGCGATGGCTACCGCCGCTTCGTCCTTCATTTTGATTTAGTCGTTTTTCTTTTTAGGAATGCGATCACGTTTCTTGGAAAGCTTTTAGGACAGTTAATCAATATCATTATACTGTTCGCTTTCATTTAGGTTAGAATGTATTAAATGCTTCGCTTTGTGACTCTCGTTTTAGTTCAAAACATAGCCAGTAGGTAGTATATGGTAAGGTAAGTAAACTTTGTCCTGATAGTAAAAGGTAAGTACAACAAAAGGAAAGCATTAATTTTGCAAAGCAGTTGGCGAACACTTGCCGAAATTGGATCTACAAAATAAATTGTCTACAGCCAGCTGAGGTCAGTAGCGTTTCTCTATTAATCTAGCAGTGATAATCTAATTATCTCAGCTACAGGAAGCATACTAGATTAAGTAACTTTATTACATTATGCATTAGGATTGCATTAAATCAAATAAGTAAAGTAAAATAAGTATATCATCTGCAACATCAAGAAAATTGACCAATCATCGTAATCATTTGTTAACGATAAAGACAGCTCCGAAATGGCACATCATTATGAATATTCACGTGGTCTAGCGGCGATTGTTCTCACAGCACAGCGCGTGAGAACGAAAACAGCAAAATTGAATTACAACTAACTGTTCGACAATTAAAACATTCGAGGCAGCGACAGTTATAATTGCGGCGATGTGTCGGCAGGTGGATCGTGGGTCTCGGATTTGGTTTTCGGGGCGTCGAAAATTGCCGATAATCGGTCGTTGACTATGCTTTTTCGGAATTTTGAAAAGTCAAGACGAAGTCGTCGGTGCCTGATCGATTTTCACAGCGGATATAGCACGCTCGTGTCGTCGGTCGAAACTCTTCCCATTTGACACACTGTCGCCAAATTGAGCTGTCCCTGTCCTAACGATGACAGACTCGCTAAAACAAGTTTGCGCAATCGGTGATTGATTGTAATTATTTTTTTGTGACTTCTCCTTTTATTTTACTCAACTGACACTAATTGTTGGTGTTTGAATGACAGAAGCGTGATAAAGCTAAAAGATCAGTCATAGCCAAATACCAAATTGCCTAAATAGACAACGTTGGTTCATGCAGCGTGTTCGTTGACGATTTGCTAAAATTTACACACAATATAACAATTTTAGATTAGCGAAAACTGGTCTTGATTATCTATGCTTAAATACCGCAAATAATAAAATGCAAAAATACAGCTATTGCGGAAACGAGTTCCGACATCATTCCCAGGACCTGAACACTTTCGTATTCTAGATGGCCAAAATTGGTACCGGAAAGTCATTTGGTGGCGTGACCAAAGCATTTGCTTAGCAAATTCTGAAACGTCCGATCTATTGGAGACAGCACTTGTCGGGACTTTCTCACGAGAATTGATCTGACAGCATTCCGGCTGTGCACCGAATTCTCGAGGAAACACTGAAGTCGTGCATGTCCACGGAGCATTCGACCAAAAAACCAACTCCAACTGTCTTCTTATACTTATTGCCTACAGTATTCAGGAATCCGAGAGTCTAGATTAGTTTACAGTCTACAATGGATTCTGTAACACTATTGTGAAATTCGCTAATACTATTCATTTACGCCAGTGTTACGAAACGCAAATAGATTTCGCAGCGAATAAATTTCGCGCTATATTGCTTTTTAACTTCAGAATTAATTTAACACAACAAGGCGTCGTCAATAAAAGAGAATTTTGTGTAAATACGTCGTTTAATTTAAAAATAACGACCTTCATTATCTGTCAACGAGCTTTTCAATAGACTCTATACATTCGTTCCGTGTTTTTGTTTAACATTTGACAGTCGCGAGGAATTGTTAATTTTTGTTCCAAAATAAAAGGAACGAGGGTGTCGACACGCTATTTTGTTTTCTAATCAACAATGGACGTTGGAACTTTCAAGTTTTGGACGTTGGAGGCGTCATACTGTGACCCTTTAAATGAAAGCAGATCGTCGCTTGTTTTGGACAAATTATTAGTCTGGTTTGGCATAGAGGCGCGGGACAATTGGTCGTGATTCTTGTAAGCACCTTCGACGTCACGCTCTTTGGCGAGATGGAGACAATGATTTATACATGAGCGTGAGTCATCGGTAGCTTTAGTCCTGCGCATTGTCTTTAGCAGCAGCTATGCGCCCGCGCAGCTGGACAGCTTTGCTTGTTTACAAACACTTTATTGAGGTGTTATGTTTAATGGCTTCCTTAGAAGGTATGCTACATTGTCAAACTAGCAGTGATTTAGTGCTAATGCATCGATTGGAACAAAAGACCGTTAATATTTTGTTACAGGACATAAACAAAGTATAGACCACTTGATGTTTTGAATTACTACCCCATAGAGATGCGTTTCAGAAATTCCACTGCATTGTTTGTCTCATTTCATTTCAGGAAATACATTTACTTATCTAACTTCACAGCAGTTATTCTCAAAGTCCAAAAGTGTTTTTTTTGTTAAGTTTTAATTATAAAAATATTCTGTTAACAAAGTATATATACCTACTCCGTGTAAATATGAGAAAAGCTTTGACTTTTTTGTAATTATTATTATTTTTTTCTGAATAATCATCAAGTCGATTTAATAGGTACCTGTTACCAATTTTATCAAGCTAACTTATCGAACCAAATTAAACCGTTGACTCAATCCATGACTACCATTTCATATTGCATCATAACCTCACACACTGAACTTACTTACAGGGTTGCATAACACAAAACGACACATCATTACACCGAAGGATGTCGCTAACAGGAACACGGCTTATTGTTCAACGTTTTCATTTGTCATACGAACAAAAGAGGCCGTAAGGGCCAATGCCAACGATTGTCAGTTCACAGGGTACAAAGGGAGTAACAGTACAACAGTACAGTTTTATTGTTTTACTGCTCAGCTCCCGAAGCCGCAGGAGGTAGCACCCTAAAATATTCGAGTAAAAAAAATACGTTTAAAATAAAAATGCTGGCAATTAAGTAAATTTACAACCGTTAGTGTTCCCGGAATGAGTAGAAATGTGAAGGCTTTGTTTTTCAGTCGGTCTCTTCATCGGTCATTATGTGAGTCGCGAGCTTCAATGTACGCGTTTCCGTACAGTAAAGACGGAGCCCTTGGACGGAGGCACATACCCAACTGTGTTTATGGCAACAAAAAATATAAATTGCAAAATTAGAGGAGTTATCTCTTTTTGAGTTTTACGCTAAACAACACATAGGTATCGATTTGCCGCTTATGTAAGTACATATAAGATAAATTAAGTAATTTATTCAACCATGCCAACAGGTGCGCAAATACCTATTTGGTGCTCCAAGGCAAATACAAAGTAGAAATTTTCCAGCAAATTCTAATTCCAAGATTGTTATCTTAATAAGTATTCTCTAGTTAAATGATGCGAGACTTTTTATACATTCCAACTTGTTTTTAATTCAATTGATCCTTGAAAATAATATGTGCGTAAATGAAGTGAAAGGTTACCTATGCGTTATCGTTGTACCAACTACTTTTTATTTTCTTTTTATGAAGTATAGGTAGTTGGCAATTGCTAATGGAAATGATGTACTGTAACAAATACGTTACGTAATAAACCTTAGGCGGATACGTCTGTTGTTAGGCACTTGAGGTAACTGTATTGACAGATTGTCAGCCCATCGCCTAAAAATAGCAATCAACCATATTTAGTCCATTTATTACTGCCTCCGTGGTCTAGTGGCTAGTGCCATGGTCTCCCGATCCGGAGGTCCTGGGTTCGATTCCCGGGGGGGAAACAAAGTTGAATCACCTGATTGTCCAAAAAGAAAAAAAGATTTCGTGCTTCGGAGGGCACGCTAAGCCGTCAGTCCCGGTCGCTGTCTTTGATAGTGGTCGTTACTCAAACCATGTCAGAGACCTGATAGTTGTGCTACTAGACGGTTTCAAAACTCTGACACCAGGGTTCATCGGGTCCATAGACTCGATACCCACTCGACAGAAGAAGAAGTTCATTTATTGACCCTCTGGCGAAAACAGTTGCTACCTATATTCTGTGGTTTATGTCATTCCCAGTCAAAAAAAAATGTCTCATGTAGTCAGAAGTCCAGAAGTCAAACACATATTATTGATCTATCTAATGTCATATCTAAAGTTCTGTAAGTTAATTTATGTATAGCTACGTTATTGGTATTGGCGGACATTATTGAATTAACTCAGCAAATCAATCATGATCTAATCTAAGTCATAAATTGTGATATCACTTTTTGACTGAGTCATAATAAAATACATGTCATGCTGCTATTGTGATTTATAATGACTTTTTTGTTACCTATATTATATATCTATACTCTGAAAATTATAATATATGATATTCAGAGCTTTCTTCCATGCTGGCCTGGGAGCGAGAGAAAAATATAGAATGTGCCAGCTGTATTTCCTCCCGAGCATGCTGTGAAAAACCAGCTAAGGGATCCGAGGGTTTCAGTATATTGTAATTTAGGCGATGGGCTGACAACCTGTCACTACAGCAATATACGTACAAATCTATCCTAAAACTACTATTCTTAAAAAAAATAACCCTCAAAACTTTGTCAGACGTGGGGGAACGATCTTTGTTTATTTGTGATACTAGGCGGTTTAAAAACTCTGACACCAGGGTTCATTGGGTCGATAGACTCGAAACCCACTCGACAGAAGAAGAAGAACAACTCCAGCCCAAGTGATTTTTTGAGTTATTATGTTCTAGTCCTCACTTTACTACTTCCGTGATGGCCTGTAAACGAGAGAAAAACATAGACTGTAGCCGCTGCTTGTTCTCCCGGACACGCGGTAAAACCAGTTAAGGGATCCAAGGGTTCCAGTATATTGTAATTTAGGCGATGGACTGACAACCTGTTACTACAGCAACATACCTACAAATCTACCTTAAATAACCCTGAAAAGTGTCTATGGGTTTGTAAAACGTGCCGCAACTATCGGAACTACCTTTGTTTGGGTCGTTTACGCTCTGCCTACCCCATTTGGGATAAAGGCGTGATTATGTATAATATGTCTTCACTTTATTTATAGTGTGAGAGATAAGATCAAATTTCTTGAATCAAACATCGATGTCATACAGTGTACTAGTATTTAAATGGACATCATATGAAAATAACTTCTATAAAGATATCAATTCTACCAACTTTGAAATAAATATGTCATAGTTCAAAATTAGAGAGTAGGTTTTGAACTACAACATTGTTTAGTTTTAGACGAGGTGTAAAGGACAGCGTCCCGCAAACTGATAGGGGTTTGCTCAGTCAACGAAACTGAACAACTATCTGCAGGATTCTTTTACAGGAAGTGAAAAAAAATTTGGCTTTTCCACACAAATTGACCGAACGATGTTTTTGTGTACAATACATTTTAAATAAATAAATAAATAAACGATGTGGTCATTTTGTATGGGAAGGTAATTTTTTTTTCATTTTCTGAAAGAATTTCCTGGTGACATTTGTTCAGTTTCGACTGAGCAGCCCCTATCAGTTTGCGAGATGCTGTCCCTTACACCCGGCATGACTGACTGTACCTGAGCCTGGGATGTTTCCTCTTTTGTAATTGATGTTAGAATTAGATAACGTAATTTTATGGCTAATTACATCACCACACTTAATAATGATTACCAGCAATTAATTTCTGTTTATTTTTATTCTTCTGTAATTTAAGGTAATTGATATTGTCATCTATGAAATAAAAACATAAATCAGTAAACTTCGTTTATTTTCGATAAACTGTTATTTTTACAAGGTGTTTTATTCTTAACATAAACATCTTAGTATAAGTAATCTTAATGTATAAAATAAATACAATTTTCATTTAAAATCACATTTTTACAAGGCAAAAGTGGACCTACAGTTTAAGAATTCTCTCTTATATTTAAAACTTTATACATACTGATATTGCTATTTCACTCATCGATGATTTAAAAACTTATACTGGTAATACATACCAAAAATATATTTTTCAAATACAGGGTGTACCTACAAGTATAAGTAAACATTATTATTTTATACTCTACTAGCGACCCGCCCCGGCTTCGCTCGGAAATTATCAGTGTTTCTCTACTATATTATGCATGTATTATACATTTAAACCTTCCTCTTGAATCACTCTATCCATTTAAAGAAACCGCATCAAAATCCGTTGCGTAGTTTTAAAGATTTATGCATACCTACAGGGATATAGGGACAGAGAAAGCGGCTTTGTTTTATACTATGTAGTGATGATGACGTGATAACTAACAACTTTATTTATATCGAGATGCAAAAAAAACATTCTCTTAAATGCACTTACACCCCGTTTATGAAAATATATATACAAAACACACAGTAATCTATAAACCTACGTATAAATCAGTTAAAGTGCAAATAGCTACAGGAACAAGTTATCTTACAAACTAATGAACAATAGTCTACATAAAGCTCTACGATAGATACATAAGAAGACTAATTTAGTCTTGTAATGTTAAAAGTCCTAGGCACTTTGATGTCATTTTTTATACAAAGATATTTATTTTTAAAATGTTGAGAAAATACATTTTATTTTTGCTTTCAGTAAGGCACTGGCGATATGCTATTTTAACTGGGAAGTGGGTAGATGTTTGTATAAAAATATGAAGTTGAGAATAAAATATTCTATTTTAAATTAAATTTTCATTTCTCTTGTACAAACAGCTGCAGTTGGTATCAGATGGATATTAAATACAGAATATTTTTATGATCCTAAAACGCGTATGGAACGCTTCGGTTGAGATCTACAATAGTAAATAAACGCCTCAATAATAGCTAAAAGATAATATAATACACACACTATTCAATATATATTTATCTATAGGATGCAGAAACCCGGCGAAACATTAGAGCGAAAACTGAGCTTCATGCTTCATTTTAAAAGCCAAAGGTCCTACCAGGTCTGCGTAGGCGCTTAGCTCTAATGTACTCTACCCATGTCCATGCCTCCAAGTTGGCCGATGTAGGGATAGCCAGACTTGGCCTCAGTGGGCGAATGCGCGTGCGACGCGTAGTGAGACGGATTCGTGCCGAAGAATGAACTGCAACAAAGGAAAATGAAGGTTAATTTAAGCGCGTGGAGCAGGATTTTGTAGAGTTAGGAGGCTGGAGTTATGTAGGAGATAGAATCTTTTATTTTTAAATATAAATAAATATACGCTTTTTCACAATGCACCTATATGAGGCTGCTCCTCCTTATGCTTATAATAAAACTAGCGACCCGCCCCGGCTTCGCACGGAAATCATTAGTGTTTCTCTACTAAATTATGCATGTATTATACATATAAACCTTCCTCTTGAATCACTCTATCCATTAAAAACCGCATCAAAATCCGTTGCGTAGTTTTAAAGATCTAAGCATACATAGGGATATAGGGACAGAGAAAGCGACTTTGTTTTATACTATGTAGTGTTATACGCTTCTTCACAATGCACTTATATGAGGCTGCTCCTCCTTATGTTAACAATAAGAAGCCGAAACATTCCTATTTTGACTTGTTTAAAGACCGCAAGATTTTGAAATGAATCCAACCACAAAAGATACTCGTAGACCTATATTGCTTTTTTACAGTGAAATCAATTAAAACCGAAATTGCATACAGCAAACCGAAATATCGGGCAGCAAATCAATAGAGTCGAAACAGATGGAAACCGTGGGAGCGAACTTAGTAGCGCGCGAACGAACCAAATGAATGAGTGAGTGAACGTAATAGACGCATATCGATCGATGAGCGGACGAGGACTATCGACCGTAATAAGCACATTATAATCACAGAGCCGGTCTAATGCCCCTTAATAATTGATACTTATTCAGTCACTTACTTTTGGCCTACCGAAGTGCGTAATTTAGAAGTAAGGTCCGATGATATGCAACTTATATCCGACTATTAGACGCATTTTCGGAAGCTATTCGTGACTGAGCGTGTAATAAAAAAATAATTTATCTTTAATTCGGTAGCTAATCCGTTATTAGAGTTCATGTTCGATACTATAATTATATTTTAAGAAGGCTAGACATTACATTCTATTTTAAAACCTTGTGTTCAATAATATGACTTGAGTATCAATGACTATTCTCTATGCTATGTGGAATTCCCATCTTATATTTACAAAAGAATAGATACAGTACAGTATGAAACTAATACATTCTTATGTGAGCAAAGTTATAATGTAGCGCTGTGCCTTTTTAGAAAATTTGTGTTGCAGAAATAAAACAAAAGTTTTGTAAATTCTACAAAGAGCTTCTTTACTGTTTTAATTAAACCTTAAACTTCTTTTGTCACATAAAACAAAAACGTCCTTTTGAATAAAAATACCTTTTCTTCCTAATAAAATTCTTCACATTGTTGTCCTTTTGTGTACTTTTCACATTGTTCAAGAACAGGAAAATACTTTGAAAAACGATGTGAATCGACAATCATTATCTTACGCTCTTTGGCAGATTCAAATGAAGTGAATGCTTGTACAGTAAGAATCACATCATTAATATTTATTTTGGTAAATAAATACAAAATAAACTCACAGTCAATCAAATTTCTATGGAATTTTCCTTCCGTCAGCGGCACTAAATGCGGATGTTTTACTTTTGACTAATGATTCTGCTTTGTTATTCATACTACCCTCAATTTGTGAGGGTTGGCAACAAGAAAGCGTTTGAAGCCGTGATTAACATCTTACGATATCATTACCGAATGCTGCCATTGCTGCTTTACTAATGACACAAGAACACGCGAGCAAACGGTGAGTTTTCCAACGGTTGGCAATTAAACAATCAACCGCCCGCAAACTAATTGATTCAAAGTTCGAAGACCATCGAAATGATTTTGCTCGAATCTTGATAGATACTGGCAGGCAACAAAAAATAATAGAGCGTTTTAAAAATCGAACGATAGAACGACGCATGAAATATTAGTTTTTAATTTTTTACTGTTGGATAGGGCGCTATAGAAAAACATAGAATGTACTAGCTGCTTCTCTTCCCGGGCTGCTGCTGCAGAAGTCGGTACGAGACGAAGTTTTCATTAAGTAGATCACAACCCCTCAAAACTTGTTTGACTTTTGCCATTGATACTTGTTTGTTTGACGAAGAAAAAAATACCTTTTCCGAAGTGACTGATGCTCTACCTACCCCGTAAAGGATACAGGCGTGACTGTGTGTATGTAAGAATGTATAAATTATTATTTTAATCGTACCAAAAAATTCTACTGCTTTTGGGTTGTGTGACATCGGACTTCGTCGCCCGCATCACGGCTGCATCCCAGCTTCATATTGTTGTGGTTGCATCGTATCAAACGTATGGGTAGTCATAATGCAGTGGGTCCGACATCACAACCATCATGCGACTGCAATATGGAAAATCTGATGCAGTTTATCACGAAGACTAATTACATCCTTAAATGATTGCCTGGCTAGTGGTTTAAATCGATTAGAACCGATTATAAAAGTGAACGAGTAGTCGGGCGAGACCTAAACAGTAAATTTTGATTAAGTGAATTTAATGAGAAAGGCTAATAAACATTTCGCTTAGTCATTGAGAAGGAGCGGTTACGTCTTGCAATAAATTGAGCAATGAAAGGCGCACGCGAGGTTTGCAGTTTAGGAAGTAGAATACAAATAGCTGCAGATAAGTTTAATATCGGGTTTGCGTTGGTTTAATGCGAGGGTTCACTGCACTAATGTCACGTTCGGCCTCTCATTAATTGCCTCTACGGTGCACAAACGCTACAAAGTAACATGTGTTTATCTGTTTTCCACAACGTATTGTTTGCGCTGGCTTAGGTCTTAGCTGCACTGTTATAAGAACTAGAAACCACGTGTTATTCGGGCCAGCCATAAGTGTCCCGGATTTTCCTTATTTCCGACGGTAATTTTTAATGTATTGCTGATGTTTTTAATGTATTCAGATATTCCAATAAATGTTCGTTTATTTTCTTTGCAAATTGTAAGTTCAAGAGTTCCTAGTTCGCAAAGATCAGCTCTAGTATTGATAAAGGAGGTTGCAGTTCAAAATGTACATGCGAAAAATAATAGATTTATTTATCGTCGATATCAGAGGTCAACAAAGGAGTCCACTGTGACAAAGTAATCGATAACAGCATGAATGATAATTTAGCGTTTCCTGTGCCGGTGCTCCTGCGCAGGTAACTGTTTAATTCTGGAAATTAAAGGGAATACGTCATGGGGCCCGCCTATCCAATGTGGTAATCACAATCGCTCTTTGCAGCCAATGACTGTACGCCTAATTGCGAACGTATCCCACTATTAATACCGCAGATGACTGAATTATTACCAACCCGACTTCTGGACACACGATATTACCTAATTGCCGTTTCAAATACAACCTACAATCGAACATACATTTTATAAATCGATACAATTCAAACGCAAAATGGTACGCGCAGACATATTATGGATGTAGAATAATGTTGCCCATATTTCGTGCTTCACAATTTTTGGCAGACATAATAATAAATAGAGATGACGCGCCGGCCTGTGTCAATCAAGCCGGACTAGGACTAGGTAGATAAGACAGACCGCCGCAGACGTGGCTAACCCATATGTTATTAGTTTGTCTGTCATTGTGCAACAAGAGATATTGTGTGTGGTCCAATGTGAGGTTTATAGTCGTGCTTTGTCTCGATAACACAGATAAATGTTGTCGCCGTATTCAGTACAAAGCGACAATGTGTTTGTCACATTCTCTTTCGACAAATTCACTGTGGTAGTTTCTATCCACGCACGAGTACGTCTCTTTATATTCCCATACAAAAACACGTATGAGAAAGAAAATAAGTCAGTAAAAGTTTAATTAAATTTCGATCGAAAATCTCTATAAAATTCGCAGCCCTATGTATTCACGATCGGATCGGCGTATTACGAAGCGCGGGCTGTAATAACCACCCGCGCGCCGGATAATGGCCGACTTCTTACACTCTTAATTGATTAGCGGCCGCTTCGGCTAATGATAAAGGAAGGTGAAAAGAAATAAAACGAACGCACCCCGATTTGCGATCGATCTCGACGCCTTCCCTATAGCCACCGGACGTTAGCGCAGCACGAACGAGCTCTACATCATCGCATCACCCACCGTCGCTCATACTCTACTGCCAGATCAAATTACTGAGCAAAATAAAATTATGTCATTGCTAATGCGGATTCTAAACCTACTATTACAGAAATAACACCCATGTCGTACAGCATTAACTTAATAGATAGTTATTTAAATCGTCGGCAGCAAAGGTCAGTTTATTGTAATTGCATATTCATCCTACAATCCGTGTCGGAATATGAGTAGCTGAACATCAATAATTCATAAAGCTACTTACTTGCCGCTGGGGATTATTGAGATGTAACGCTGGTTTGTCTGTGATTTATGCGTCTTTTGTTTGAAAACTATTAACTCAAAGATGAATTGAAATTGATTGACTTACCTATAGTTCTCGGGCCATGCTCCGACATCAGCCAGCTTGTTCTGAGGATGCCCGCTGAGTTGTCTCGACGTCCAGTGGTTGTGTGCGGACATTGCATGCTCTTGCTTCGAGTAGTCGCCATAGCCGTACGGGTGAATCGATTCGCTTGGGTTGTAAGTGGGATGTTGGTAGGTAATTCCACTGCTCTGATTGGCTCCTGGGCTGTTGGCAGTGTTAGGGCTCGTACTTGGAGGAGTTGTGTCATTTGTCGCTTGCAATGGCGTTGCAATCTCCGAAGAATGGGACAGAGGCGTCAAGTTCCCTGATGTGAAGGAACTTGAAGTAGGTGGATGCAAGGAAGACGCAGCCAGTGCTGACTGACAGACTGAGGGTGCGGTCAGTGCTGATTGATGAAGGGACGGAGCGAGGGCGGAATTCAAGACTGAACTTGATCCTAACGCAGAAGAGTATGACTGCTGCCAAGAGGCGCACTGAGGGTTGAAGCTAGTTGGAGGTTCATATTGCTGATGGACGGATGGGAATGCAGATTGGAGAGACATGGTGTTGAAGGCACTAAGTTGCTGCGAGTTCAGTTGTTTTCTGAGACGAGCTCTTCGGTTCGAGAACCATACCTAGACAAGGAAAAGCTATTTTTAAAAACGTGTGTTGCACTTAAATGTAAATCCTATCAAAATAAATCCACTCAGCTAATTGATCTAACGGATTGTCGCACAGAACAATCTTTCAGGATCGCAATCGCTTAATAGCCCCTAGGGGAATCTAAATAATTAATCTCCTTCGACATCGCTATCCATCGATAGTGGCTCTATCACGAGTAAGGTTACACATAATATTAACATACAACAAACTTGATTAAATTCTGTATGGTGTGGGACCTACAATTATGAAGGGTTATTAAGCCGACAAAAACTAGTAAAGAAACGGTAGCGATGCGCAACATATGGTAGCTCCAATGTTACAATTAATTATAAAGGTAATTACGTCATTTTTTACGTCACGCTTTTTGTTAAGGGCGGGAAGCGATCGTGATCCAACAATGACTTCGTTTGATTGTGCTCATCTATCATCTATACACCAACGTCTACTTATACATATACATACCTGGACTCTAGCCTCAGTCAATTTGGTCTTCTGTGCCAGTTCTTCCCTCGTGTAGACATCAGGGTATTGAGTTCTGGTGAATGCTCGTTCCAAGGCTTCGAGCTGGTCTCCAGAGAAGGTGGTCCTCGACCGACGTTGCTTTCTTTTCAGAGTAATACCAGGCTCTGACTCCGTGTCTGAGTCTTCGCAAGATGATGGACCTATTGTAAAACAAAAAGTTTCGTTGATTTCACGAGTTTCAAGCAAGTTTCAGAAGGCAACATTTATTCAATTAGATGCGTAATACGAGTCATTATTCTCAAATGTTATGCGAGTACAAGTTTAAATTGCTGCAATGATTACAAAGCTCATTTTGATTTCATTACTCGAAATATTGTCGTTGTAACAAATGGTTACTTTCTAACGGTGAGTGATTTCGTTTTGTTTCGTGACGTGTGATCTCGCTACCGTCATCGGACCACACGCGCTCCCGATAAAATTAAATGGAACCACATTATATTATATTAGATCTATAGTAGCTTTGTAATGACTTTTTTGGAGCTACTATATTGTGAGATAAGGCAATAATGAAATCTCTTGCTTTATCTTTTTTACTGCGCTCAATCCACTAAATTAAAAAAACGTAATTATTTGATTAGACTACCGCTTCGAAACTTGAATCAATCAATCATTTTCTTTCGATAATCCGCAATTTTCTTGCAAAAATCTTGGAAAACAACGCGCTTGTAAAACTAGTTGACCATTAAATTCAATTTTCATAATTGACTGTTGAATGCTATTGAGCTTATGCAAATGTTTCCATGAATTCATGAACCGTTACAGGTGATCCCGGAACAGCACGAACGGCAAATTTTCAATCCGGCACCGAGCAGTGCGCGCGAGTGCCGCATGCGCATGCCGGCTGGAGCGACCGGTGGAGTGGCAAAAGGGGCCGCTTTTCCAGTGTAGATATTACTTTAGCCGCGCACAACTTAATATGCATAATCTTATCGACGCGCAGAATCTCTCCGGCGAAACCGCACTCCGTCCGAACCGGGATATTAGGAGCGCCATTTTATATTGGATAGCTATACGGCACAAGACGTGCAGTACGGACAGATTGTCGTAATGCAAGCCCCGCGGCCAAACGCGATGGGATAATAACACCTTTGGATACTAATTTCATTTTTATAACCTACAATTTCGAAGCCGACACAAGGGGCGCTGCCGTGGCGTGCGCGCGCGCCTTTCCCGCTTTACTTTTACGTGGATTATTAACTTTATACGCCATTTTGTGAAGTTTGCAAACGTTCCGACAGTCTCATTATGGGAATAAATTTTATAATAATAGTGTGCTTTGAACTAAATTAAGTGATTATGGCTTCGAATCAGCGTTAAGGACTACGATGACACGGCCAGTTATTTACGCGTCATTATGTAGAGGATTTCTTTTTAAATTTTATTTGCCAAGGACTTTTGCGGCGCCGCTAATAGAATCTTAATATCGCAATGTTGACCGTGAATATACGAGTACAAACGGTACAAACTAATGGCTACAACGGAAATCTAAGGTAGGTAATACAAAGTTCAATTCAAACAAACACAACGGAATTCCTCTTCAGCGTTAGTGCGCAACAAACAAACTACGAGTGCCTCCATCCGACGTTTATTATACGGAAATAACTTTTCTAGTGCGAACACAAGCGACTTTGGCGATATTGCTTTTTATTCTCCATACGTGGGTGAGCTAGGTCAGTCTTGGGATTTCAAACCATAGACGAATCACAATTGAATCAATTAAAATCTTTTGAACAAAATCCAAAGGTGAGGTAAGTTTACTTTCAAACTTACCTAGAATACCATCAATGCTGTGATTTCTTCTAGGATCTGATTCGTCCCGTTGGCCTCCTCTTATAAGTCTCGAAATGGAACTGACCGACGGGGCCGTGTTTTTATCACAGATGCCTTCTTTTATAAGTTTATCTCTAATCTCCCAGGAAAATATACCTGGGTTTTGTCTCTTCAGCTCTTCGATCCTGTTTTCCACTTCAGGCGTCGCCACTCTTGGCTTTGATCCCCCGATCACTCCTGGACGGATGGAGCCAGTTTCCTGCAGACAAAATGTCTAGTGAGTGTAAGTATGACAGACATGCAAAACGTAATAAATTATTGGAAAGCATAAATTATTATTTAATTATTTTTCTGGTAGAAATAGATGCCTACCTGGTATCTGTTGAGGATCTTGGAGACGCAGCCGTGTGACACGCGCAGCTGCCGCGAGATGACGCAGGGACGCACTCCTGCCGCAGCCATCTCCACAATCTTCAGCCTGATGTGGTTCGGCAAAGGCCTTCCGTTGATGAAAACCCCTCCCAACTGATTCATACGACCTTGACCTGAAACAAATGTTCCGTTTAGTCTCGTCGCTTCCTTAAGATCCTAGCAATCAAACTGTGTGACTCTCAGTGTAATAAATGAATCTTTTGCCTCCCTATTAAACAAGAGAAACTTCCCCGAATGTCATTCCAGCGAGGCCTCGTTCAACTCTGACGGGGTAAAGGTCAAACATGGGTCTGGCATTAGATAATCTTATAACGGCATTACTGAAGGAATACTTCGAATTTATTTCAAGTGCAGCTTTTCAAATCTTTCACTACCATGTCAATTTTCTTGAGGAGGTAGGTAAAGCGTTAACCGCATTCGCTGTATTTAGCAATGTTTTAAAGTTTTTATGGTTTAAACGCAATGTGACGTGTTGGCAACTCATCGCTTAAGTTACAGTTCAACAGATAAACCGTCAATTCAGTGCGTCTGGAATGAAAAACAGCAAGTACACTCTATTTTTTCCTAACGCATCCAATCCAGCATAAAATAATATGATCTCTCTAAACAGCATTGTAACAGATTTGTAAATGTTCTCTTATTCATAGTGTTACATCAAAGCCAATAAAAGGCATATTCGCTTCAATTCCCTTCATTCATACAAACACACGTCAGTTCGGTAGACCGGGATCACCTCCCAATTTTCCGAGCCATTGCAAGTGTTCTGGAGCAAAAGTATCCAATTCCTTTAACGCGAACGCTCTGGACCATTAACAATAATACTTAACTATTTTTGACCGTGTTGTGCGTTTGAGGCTGCTAAGATTTGCTACTGGGAGTTGAACACAAAACCTTGACTCTATTAGATTGAAATGTGGGTTTTATTATAAAAAGTATGTCGATTACTAGCTGTTTTGTTTATAAATATTGGTTGGATGCAAGACAAAAAAAAATTAATTGAGTTTAAAATTTGCAAATGAAATGACAATTTTTTTTAGAGTGATCGCTACTATAGGACAATCATTAGCCGTGCAGCAAATTGGTTCAAACTAAATAAGTTAGTTGACGGAAAACAACCAAACAAACTGAGTCTCACAATTTTATAAATTTTTGATTAAAAATGTATTTTTATATACCTAACACATTGTTGTTCTTATGCGGAAAAACTTCATTTATAACCGGTTAGAAAAAATCTAATAAAAATAGAATCTAATTACAAAGGAAATAAAATCTTATAAAAATAAGATCCTATACTGAGTGAATTTACGAGTGGTCGTGTAGGTAGTGTCGCTATTATAATCACATCATTGGAGGAGGCGCGGTCGGACCACCTATCATCAAAGGATGCCGCCCGATTTTTGCACCGCTTTGTGCCATACATCTTGTATCCTATTGAGATTTGACTCAGTGGCATTGCAAAAAATATAAAATTGATTTACAAAGAAAAAATATTTTATCTAAAATTAAAATTTACGCCATATGTAATTTTAAAGCTTATCCTGTAAGCACTTTCCTTAACATACTAATCGTAAAACTTAGATCGACAGGTGTTGTAAAGAATGTAAGACTAATGAGTTACACAATTTGCGACATGCCACAACTATTTTATTATTGCTATTACCACGAACCACAGCCATGTTCTTTTTTTTAATTTTATTATTTGGTTAGACTCTACCTACACATTGCGGTTATTAAATATTTTATTACTTTAAATTTAGTAAGATCAAATTAACATAGTTTTCCTTAAGCGTTCCCAAAATTTGACTGTCATTTTTTTAGGAGAAAAAATGTACCAGTGGCATCTACCACTTGTAAAGGCATTTATAGTTTATCAATTTCAAATAATTCCACAAAGACACCGCCACATGTAGACCCGTGGACCCCCGCTGGGGAACACCGATCAATTAGACAACATGTCAACAAGTGCGTCCTTTGGTAACCTACACCGAAACCTATTGTACATTCGAAAATAAGCCGTAACGCAAACAACATACAGTTGCTAATTGATGTAAACGAAAACAAAAACTTCAGTCTCGAGGAATTTTAATTCTTCAGTTGAAATTCGACCTTACGTGGCTTACAAAAAGACTGTTCGGAGAGTAAACTCGTTTCTTGCGGTCGGTCTGGACTCACATCACCGTGGTTCTGCAAGCGATCCCCATATATTTTTTTGTCGGAGTCCGTAGACGTTGCGGTGCCTCGAAAGCCCATGTTTTTGAGTGTTAATTTTATGTTCCCGAAATATTTATGACGCATAACGCGTTCATAATGACCCCGCTATACAAATGTGGGTGGTTTTATAATAATGTATCACTTCATTATTATCGTTTTGCCATATATCTAACCTATATATTTTGCTTATGAATACGAGATCTATTGAAAGTTTATATCAAATCAAGCTTTGTGTTCAAAAGCAATTCAAATCTTTCAGTGCAGTAATAAATTGAATGGCTCTATAAGAGTACAATTTCATAACGAAACAGGATCAGTCAAATGCACAATCGATAAAAGGCTCACAACAACAAATGCACACAAAAGGCCTCAAGTGCACAATGCGTAATAGAATTCGCAAACATTGTAACACTATTAACGCAAAAGGAGGTGAAGTTAACAACAAATTCAAACATTCGTTGGTAACTAATCGTCCGGAAGCGCTTTTAGGACATGCCCGAGTTGATTTCTACAATAGCAGCTTTCAGGGTGGCATTCAAATATAGAAGCTTCGATAATACCAATACAAAGGACATTACTCAGTGAGGCACGGCAGCCGAAAAGGATAAGCCTATATTTCTACTCACGTGCTTTATTCATAGCAGAACTTTCCTCCTCAAGACATAGTCCCACACTAAAGACAGACAGCGAGTCGTGGAAAGTATAAATTTTTCTCACAATCACATAATCGTGTTCCGATTCGTTCGACCGAAGCATTCATGTTAGACGAAATTGAAACAGAGTCAATCATTTAATGCTAAACGTAAGAGGTAAACCGTGACCGAATAAATGAAGATTTTGAATTCACCATTCACATTTCTGTGTCAACTTTAATTAACAATCACATTTTCATCAGCGCTCAAGTACTTGGGGGTTATCATTCGCATTGTCGCACCGAGATTGGATTTCCTAACCTCGCTAATCTCAGCTGGCGAATTTCATTTTCAAGTTGAACGACTTCGGTTTCTTAATGGACTGAAAAAGTTAGCACTGCACTTTGTTTCTTGTTAATTTGTTGACATTTTGCGCAAGGATTGATTTTATTTTTCACGCGGTTTTGCTTCTAGAAATCTTGGCGTAGACTGGCTGGCTGTGCGCTTAATGTCATAGGTTATTTACTGGTTTTGCACTACCGCGTACGGGAGCGGAGGCTAATAAAAGTGGAAACTCAATAGGCGTAAAGATATCCCGGTCGCATATTTGTACCAGGCCACACACTATTTCACAGCAACATGTGCGCTTTGATTGCCTTGGTGTTAATGCATTCTCACTAGTAACTTTACATTATACCTAAGTATTGAATAAGCCCTGCACAATTTGTACAAAATAGCATTCTAGCTAAAAATGTGAGTTAAATAAACTACATAAATTACACTCACATGATTCACATTTTATCTAGTTTCATAGTGATTTTAGTAAAACAAACACAGCTAGTGAAATTTGTTGTAAAAGTGCGGCGTAGTATGAAATTTTCAGCAGTCTCGCGCCAACAACGCTACAGTGATACTTTATAATGTATGAAGGCGATATCGTGTTGTGTAAATAAATCGTAAACCCCGTTTTCACAATCATAATATGTTTCTGCCAGCAAATCAATTTCACGTAGCGACATTAATGTGGCTATAGTAAAATTTATATGAGGCTGTACGTCACACGCAACGCCGCTTTCCTTCCACATGAGTTGTGGTTGTGTGCCACTGATAAACCAGCGCAGACGCAGCCACGGAGAGGTTCTGCCAAACACTTGAGCAGAGTTCAAGGAATTCAATTAAGCTCTGCTGTCTGCATCTTCAACATCTCGCTGATTGAGATGACAGCTCAGCATATAAGTAGGATGGGTATCTAAAGGTTTAATAAAAATATGCATAAAGAAACTCTGTCAAATCATATTGTTGTCGTTCTAGAATCATGTCGGGACATCAATCCATTAACCTATTAATTTAGCAAATTAATCAGATTTCACGTATGCAATTTCATATACCTACACCAATTGTTACAAGAGTGTAATTGTAATTTTGTGAAGAAAAAATTATTGAATCTTGATAGGGAAAAATTGAGTGTTAACATTCGTCGTGGCTGCGAGATTTCTAATCGGTACCTGTTAAAAAATCATCTGTATACTAATAAAACCTATTACTATCCAAAATGAAGCAACAAAAGGGAGAAATGCCATCTGAATAGGCATTGGAATTGGGCGGCGATCACAAAGGCTGTGTCATTCCATTAAGCCTTCTTCAAGCCTTCAAACTGTTCTGTGTGGCCCGTGGTCGCGTGGCCTCGTCTCAGACAAAATGTAGCGCAATCGAATATCAAATCAATTCTATTATACTTTCATATGATACAGCCGCTTTGCTATCTATCGCTTTGTCGATTCAAGAAACGTCGTCAGAATTTGACATAATTTTCCTTGTGATTGTTTCGTTTAGTGATAGGCGTTTGAATTCTTTGTAATGTGATTTGTGAGTCAGTCAACTATTGCAAACATCAATGTTGACTCAGAATAATCTTTGTCATAAATTTAATTTAGCATCATAGCATGACTGGTAAGTATGATGATACTTCCTTGAACATTACTTCCTCTAAGTTCAAACATAAAGCACTATATAAATGCTAATTTGGATCATCCAAATATTTAAAAGCACAAACTTTAAGGAGCTCGGTATCAAAATATATGTAAGTATTGTTTGAAATGCAAATTTCATAAACGAATCCATGTAGAATAGTGCTTGGAGATGGGAGATGTATTATCCGCGTAGCGTAGAATGCAGACACATAACATGCCGTAGCCTCGCTTTACTGGAGCGGCAACAAGAAACAGGCTTTTGTAACACGTGTAGTGTATGTAGTACATTGTACATGCACTCGGCACTCTCGGCACTCGGCACTACGCCGCCAACTGAACAAACGCTACGCCTTTCGGCTGACACTCAAAATATAACTCCTACCTAAGTAATGAATGGATCTGAATATTTTATTTCAATAATGGCCGCCTGTTTGAGAATGCCCTGTTTGACCTCATTTTGTATTCATAACGCGTTATGTACTAATTTGACGAATTCTTTTCTTTTCCTACACGAAATGGACTCTTTGACCAGTTGCCGCTCGAAGACTCGTTATAAGCTTCTATACTAACAGCTACTTCAACATCTTCAAAACAGTCGAAGAAAATCCAGCTAGTCTCGAAGGCATAATCTTGCATGCCTCTTAAAGCAAAATAATTCCCATCGCAGTGGCATAGCCAGTAATTATTCAATACGTTCCTTTTCCCGTAGAACCGCTGGTTAGTCTTCAGATACCGCTATGTCCGTGTTCATAAGCTTTATCCCTGGCACGAAGATCATCGTTTATCGCTCGGTATGATCCCCCATGGTAATTGTGGTGAATTTACGTAATTTTAATGGAACAATGATACTTTGATCGATGACCGCGCCGCGTACGTGAGCTATTTCGCACCGGCGACCCCAAAAGCGTAAACAGCCTAAGTGACATTCCCAGGCTTTCCAGAAAATATCAAAAGTGAGTTAATGGTGCAAGAGAAAGGCGCTTTTGTCGCGATAGCTTGGCGTACGTCGCCTCGAGCTTTGTAGATTGTGATCTTTTGAGGTTCGATAAATCTCACAATTATTTCAACGCAAGTGCGTCAATGCTATCTAATTACTCAGCAGTATACCTAATGCAAGCAATTTGTATTCAAAGAAAGTACCGAATATTAAAAAAGGTATTTTTTTGACCCACTCTAATGATGACATATATGCTAGGTTACGTATGCTTTCAAAGAATTTACCTCCTGAAATCTACAAAATGTGAAGCAGGATTATTTCATAGTTGTAAATAAAATACTAAGGACCTCGCCTACGAGACTCAATACTGAAAGCTCATTTGTGATCAACGCGTGTGTTCCTTTTTTATGGAGTACTTAAATCAAAGTTCTCGTTGTAAACATCCGTTATACCAATTTGTTTATTAATAGATGGGCATAAGTAATGGCAAGTAAGCGCCCTGGAGGTTGATCGGGCGAGGTATTTCGCCGGCCGCGGGCAGGGGCGGGGGGCGCGTCATATTATGCGGCTAAAAGAGCCTGTCGGTGCCTTTGATCTCTGCGCACGCACACAGCGAGAACGCGCCCGCGCAGCGATGTGCACCGCTTGTCGGCCCGTGATATGAATGTGACTAAACCTTGATTATGGTAGTGAACTCTTTATAGAGGTCAGCAATCCAATGTTTTGTGATGTAGGTTGTAAAACTCAGATAATTGGTTTGAGTTTTAATAACTCGCCCGGATCAGAAATTAACAAAAAACATTAACGACATCCATCCGACATAAACGTCAATAACAATCGGCTTGTGTGCCGGGTTTTTGTTTTATTTATTTTCTTAATTTAAAAATAAAGTTCCTTGTAAGTACCCAATGTGAAATCTTTAGAGCGGGCTCTTGTTCGCAGGGAAAATTATAAGGTGCGCTTGCGCATGCGTTGCCGATCAGTATCGCGCTTCATCGCGTCCGTCACCTAGCCCGGGGCCCATCTGATCACGCCGAACCCGCCGTATCGTATAATCGACCGTCATCGACCACATTTCGCAGACTAAATGTCGGCAACACCTTCCATATTAACCGCGACCATCGATCCCTAAATGCCTCCATTAGTCATTTAAAAACTTACAACAACAATGTAAAAATAAATCAACCAAGCTAAATTTGTCGAGACACTTTTTTGCGCTGTACGTGAAGTTAGCATTAGCGAACCAAAGTAAACTGTAGACCAAATTCATTCTTAGTTTTAACAAAAATAAAGATCGATCATTTAATTTTACAAAGCGTTGATATTTGGTGCATAATCTCTTAAGCTTTTCATATTAAACAAATGTTTTCTGATGTTGGAGAGCACGGCGGAGCAGCTTATGACAGTAATCCCGTCTTAAACTTAAAAAACTCGTATAATTTGGAGTCAAATTAAAAGTATAAGACATTTCTTTTAATAACTTGAAAGACCGGCGTTGCGCTTTTGGTCTTTGCGTGTACTTTCATTACGTCGTCCACATATCAAGTCGATGTTAATCCGTTGAAAATTCTGCATTCTATTTTTTTGTTTAATAACTCGACATTTATATGGAAAAATAGATGCAACAGGTGGATCAACAGATATGCCCGAGGCCTAGACAATGTGGCGATGATTACTACAAGGAACATCAGGGACATCTGCTACGGCACTGAGGGAACTAATTATTGATGATAACACCTCATCTGGATAAACTAAATTGCTTACATTATCCAACATCCAATAATTATCTATCAATTGATGCGCTACATAGTGATCGTCCTGAGTAAATTGATATACAATGTAGAAAACGAATATATTAATATAAGGACTTGATACTTTTAATATTAATACCTCACACCTAAAATTAAAAATGAGTGCGCGTATACCAAAGGCGATGTCGTCGGCATTCTTTAATGTTATCCCTCTTTTTCTCTCCTCAGCCCTTTCATATACAGCCGTTCTTTTCTTTTTAATTTAACTTAGACGAAACAGGTCGTAAGTTGAAGTGACATTTTTAACAATGCAGTCGAAATGTTTTCGTATGGTAATGATTTATGTGTAAAACCGTCAGTGAGAGAGCATTCTGGAGCAGAAAGCGTTGTTATTTATATTTTTATTCCCGGCAAGCCTTTGAACCCAACTAAAAGTTCGGCTGCGGGGAAACAATGGAATATTTTATTTAAAAATCATGTTAATGCATATTTTTGATATAACATTTCGCGCTTTGGACAATTAATATGGAAAGCAAAGTTAAAGGTAAAAAAGGTTTGTGGACAATCGCATTAAGAAGATGAATTTTGCTAGGGCAAGTGATGAATCTGCCACCAAGAAAGCGATAAATTATTGCACTAGTTGTTAAATAATTGCACGAGTTCATACTTTCTTAACTTTTTTATGTGTGTGATGCTATGTATGATGCTAATTCTATGCATCATATGATCGGCTACCTAATCTAGGTGATTGCACGAGGGTACTGAATTTTACACATAGCGACTGTCATCTGACATCCGCAACCCAGAAGAGAAACCAGACCAAATTCTAGATTAGGTCAGAGTTTTTTACTTGCTTAACACTGGCCTCTGATATGGCTTAACGACTAATATCTACGGTATAAAACGTACGTGACAATATATCTATTGTAATATGTATAAAACATGATTTTATCCAACATTAATTTATACTTTTGATACCGTTACATGGATGTCAAGAGAAGGAACAGTTAAAACATTTTTTTCTTCGTGATGGCTAAACAAAAGATTTACAGGAGACGTACAGAAGTGAAGATTGCACCCAAGAAACCATAGCCAAAGAAATGTCGCCCGCCATAAACAGAGATATTGTAAACAATAGTTGTTTAGCACTTTTATTATGGGTCATAATTCCTTTAAAATCTAAGTAACATTGAAGAGGAAGCCATTGAAAAGAATGTAGAGACAAGAAGAATTGTATAGAGTTTACGCAACACATTTGGACAAGTAAAAAATACTTCATGAGATAAAATTACCGCGGCCATGTAAGATTTCCCATGAGTATTAGAATTCGTCCCTTGTTAAAAAGTTTCTGATTTCTAATTGTATTTTTTTTTTGTTCTACTATACTTACTACAAGGGCAGGAAGATTGTTTTTAGTTTCACATTTATTAAAATTTAATCTTGCCTCGTAATATGTGTTGATTATGATAAATTGTATGTTCTAAGACATTACGTGCATTCTAAGTTATTCAAATAGGATTGGTATAAAAATGGTTTTAAATTGATTGGATAGAGAAAATGTTCTACACTCTGCTTCGATAATAAGGCCGCCAATTGTACTACTTTTCTGTTTATGTAATTCGTAATTTCTGTGTTTTTGTGCAATAAAGTATATTGTATTATATTACCCCATTAGGGATAAAGGCGTCATTATATGTATGCATGTTCGATAGTCTTGCTTTACTAGTCGCGCGTGATTATTTTATACTTTACAGAAACATTGTCTTTTGAATATTTGTGGTTTTTACTATTATTTTTAGCAATCGAATCTGTATGATCCTAATTAACTGTTATTGTGTTTTTATAAAAAAAAATTGTGACTTGAAGTCATAATCAATAAATGTATTATAGTTAAGACAATTATTATTTTCAGGGTTAATAAAAGCTGATACTTTTCATTCCTCTTATTGTCTTTATACCAAAAATGAAATATAATATACATAATATGTTGTATTGCACCCTGAGGTTGTCAAAGAGTACGAATAAACATAATTAGATATACAAACGCATTACAAAGATAGAGTTTCTTATCATGTTTTGTGCAATGAAAAATAAAATACCTAAAGTCTCCCAAATTACGTAAATTGTGCAAAAGGTAGAAAGAACCGTGATCATAACGGTCCAATGCCTACGTTAAACAATCGTCGTCTATTTTCTTCTCAAATTAAGATCAAGATCACTCAGTAACCGATCTCTTGACAATAGGAGAGTCGTGACAATTTTTTTTTATTGAAACGGAGACAAATCACTTTCCATAGCAAAAGGTCCTTGGCCATTCCCAAAACTAAGAACAAATGAAGTTCTGTTATTTATAAAATCGGTCTTTTCTTGCTCGTTATGGCTCCGGTCCCAGGCCCCGTCGCGTGAGGATGAAATATTGTTATATTGGTAGCAATAAACGGCACTTTGGCTTTTATAATTTCTTCATGATTTTATAGTTTTATGGTAGTTTGGTCCCCAGAAACGCAAGAAACGTGCCCGTTGGGACTTAATTATGTCATTTTATAAAAAAGTCTTGGTTGTAATAATTGATCGATAATCAAATCAATCAAAAATCAAATCAAATCAAATCTAATCATGTCAGATGAGAGATTTTGTTTATTGGTACACTTTTACTAATTTATATTCTTGATCAATTAATGAGATATTTATAATTATCTTAGATAACTAGGAACATAAATTATATAAGGCTAATATGGAAAAATGCATTTTAGGGACATATGTTAATATTAATAAATTATATAGTGCCTAAGTATATCCTTTACGGACAATTATTTATAATCAATCTATAATAATAATAATAATCAATAAATGAATTACCAATGTATAAGCATATGCAAAATCAAACCGAAAATTAAGAACTATAAATAGAGCAGAGAAGAAAATAAGTTAGTGTTAGGTTTTTTTTAATAGATATTATGATAATAAAGTATTATAAATAGTTAGCCATAGAGTACCTTCTTACATTCCAGCATTCCAAACAAATGAAAAACTTTTTGAAGATTTATTTTCATATTTAGGTTAAATGACTGAAGCTGAATTTCATGTTCAAGCGTGAAAAGTTAACCGCTTACAGATAGGGACAAATAACATTGCATCTAATTCAAATTTTTATACCTAGAACATTATTGATCGATAGAATTGGTCCTATTACTTATTTAGAAGTAAATAGTTACAAAAATAGAAAATACTTAAATAAATGAAATAACGAAGGAAGATAGAAGGACAGAATATCATGAAAATATGCATAGAGCATTAGATAATGATAGAAATGCTGAAGACTTACCTTGAAAGGAGTATCCTGTGAAGTAGGGCGTCATGTTAAGTGTTGATACAGCCATTGAAGCAAATGATACCAGACAAACAGCAACACCAGTTAGTCCAACACACGATAGAGTCCCAAAAGATCACGGTTTCAGTCTATCACAAACACAGGACGCAGCCAGACATGGTTACGATACTGAACAGACACTGTGTGTATCTAATCCGTGCTACTTTGAAGACAGCTCAGTGCCTACTGACGTGTGATGTAAAGATGTATTTCGACTCTCAAGTGTAATCTTTCACAATCAGCGGTGCAACAAAAAATGGTCAAACCGGCCGCCTTCGCAGCCTTCGCCGCTTTACCTGATCTGTTGTCTCTCTCTCACGCCCGAGCGATATTAGTATCTGCTATAGTGCCGATCTCAAAATCTTGTATCATAACTTCAATTTCATCACTAAATTTTTCGTTTTCTTCTTTTTAATTAAAATCTTAGACCTCTATATCTTTTGCGAAAAACGTATTTGCTTAGGGTTAAATTTTCTGTCCCCTTTAGAGGATCGATGCGGGCTTTTGCGAGAACGAGACAGCAGCTGAACTGTGATCTTGTATCTTCAAAGCGAGGAGCGCTTGCATTAACAATGTGTGAGTCGCGCCTGAGTCGCTGTTCCGTGACGAAAAACATGAGGCGTGTTGCCACAGCGATCTATAGCAACGGACGCAGGCGATTGGTCAAAATTTGTTTAGGGCGGGGTTAGCGTGCACACTAAGAAAATATTATGTCGCATTCGTGTGAGTTAATTGCATTGTCGCTCTGTGTTCGTGAACAATACATTTTTTCGGAATGTCGTATGAATTTCAGCGCCAATTATATTTTATTACCTTTAATAGGAAATATCTACCCTCTTACCAAAAAGAGGTGTAATGATTTTTTGGTAATGATATAAATTTAATATTTTATCATTTTTAATAGTATTCGTACTCTCGGTGTTTTTTTGTAATACCATACTGTGTCACCCATATTAATATAATTTTATTGTTAATTTAATACAAACATTTACATACATACCTACATATAGTCACGCCTTTATCCCTAATGCGGTAGGCAGATCGTAAACGACCTAAACAGATTTCGTTCCGCCACGTCTGACAAAGTTTTGAGAATTATTTAAGATAGATTTCTAGGTATATTGCTGTAGTGACAGGTTGTTAACCCATCGCCTAAATTGCAATATGCTGAAACCCTTAGATCCCTTAGCTGACTGTTTACAGCATGCCCGGGAGGAAATGCAGCTGGCACATTCTATGTTTTTCTCTCGCTCTCAGTCCAGCATGGAATAATTCATAAATTCATAAAATGATTGTATATTTTGAATTTACATAAATACTTATTAGAATATTTTTGTTTCGCGAATGTACATAATAATATTATGAAATTAATGTTAATTTTTCATGAAAACACAAATAAAGAATAAATAAAAATTGAGGTAAGGTTTGGGGAAGGGATTTTTGGAATGATTGCAAACTAAACAATTTAAATAAAAACAAAAAGGAATATCTTTTTTAAAATATTTATAGAGTTAAGGTAAGGTCAAAACTGTAGTTCATTACAAAATAATTAAAACTGTTTGATTAGGTAATTGATACGTCCCACTAACAGCGAGATTGGTCGTTGAGCAATACCACAATTATCAACCATGGAGAATAAAGTACTGATTACCAACGCTCACTTACCGATCGGCTCTAACTCTAATGAAGAGAATCCGTCAATGACCAATTTAGAAAGAAGTAACGAAGAGGAAAAAAAGGAAGAAGGAAGGTAAAAAATAATAATATTTTGGTTGTCTTGAAGAGAATAAAAGTTGTTCCGCCACGTATGACAAAATTTTGAGTGTTATTTAAGACAGATTTGTAGGTATATTGCTGTAGTGACAGGTTATCAGCTTATCGCCTAAATTGCAACAAAATCTGAAACCCACGGATCCTTTAGCTGGTTTTTACAGGAAATGCAGCTGCCACATTTTATATTTTTCTTCAGCTTAGAAGAAGTCCTCCAAACTTTGTCAGAAGTGGCAGAACGACCTTTGTTTAGGTTGTATACGCTCCGCCTACCCCTTTAGGGATAAAGGTGTGATTATATTTATGTCTTGAACGTATTTTGCGATAAGACCGCCATTATATTCGTAGGAATCTGACATGGGCTTTGTATAACGTGCAGTACCTATTAGATAAAGGGAGTGACTATGGAGAATAAAGTACCTATCTACTGATTACTAACGCTCATTTACAAGTGCGATTGTCACTCTAATGAAGGGAATCCGTCAATGACCAATAATTATTTTAAAAAAAGACATCAACTTTGTCACAAAAATGTTGTTATAAATATCTAATCTTCATTTCTAATTGCCTCTCTTGTACAAAAAAGTCCTGTATAAATAGGTTATGAATGAAATATTTCTATTTTTCATATCGCGACGTCCACTATGAATGAAAATTAACCAGATTCACTAAAATAATTGAATAAAATTTCATTTCTTACTTAAAAATCTTGACCCTAGGAACGAAAAACCGTAAATTTTCAATGTAGAGCCAACCAAATACGCGCATCATTTAACACTCAGAATATCCAGAATAAATGTTTTTTTGCTTCAGAGTTTACTAACTTTGGAAACCCGCATGATTGAGAGAAAGTCCTGTGTAACTTGAAAAGGGGCTCATAAAAGACCAGGTATAAATAGAGACCAAATAAACAATGTCGTAAATCTTAGTGAAGAATTGACACAATTCTTTGGGATTTTTTATAATTGTACAATAATAAACAACTTTTATGTGTTAAGTGCGTTAAAATTTTGCCAATTAAATAAATAGGATCCATTTTCTACAATCAAGAAAAATCAAAGGGAACAAAAGGCATATTTATGTCATTATTGTTGTCTTGTCATTATAAAACATTTATCATAATTATATATTCGCGTGGGGCACTATCGGCTAAATAAGATAAGATAAGATATATTCGCAATCAACAAATTAACAGACAAAGTTACTTTACTTGCAAGATGGTTCAATTTTATCTTTATTAACATTGATATTGGTTCATAGTTATTTGGTTTATTTTTTAAGTTGCGTTTCGGAATTGCAACAATACCTAAAAAAAAAAATATTCTAAAATTAATAGTAAATGTTGTTTATTTTATAGTTTTTAGTACAATATGTATATAGTTTAGTATGTAGTATTACAGACAACATTATAATCTATTTTTTAAATATAACAAAAAGTAAAACGTGACAAAATTTAAATTTTAGGCTAAAATAATTTTCGAAACGCACTAATTTTAATTTTTAATTTTTAGTCTGCATGGGCTCAAGCTTTTTGCCTTATGTTAAGGGAGAAAAAAATGGTAGCTAATTATGTCAAAATATGACTTTTAAACCGTATCCCACCCATTGCCTCATTCTAAATAATTAAAAAGCAACTTAAGAATAAAAACGCATTTTACTCACGGAATTTAGGCGCGAAAAGTGTTCTTTTCGAGGTGGAAGTGGGAAAAATATATTTCAAAGTTACTTTAAACGTCTATAAGAAGTTGTATCAAAGTACCTCTTGCCGTTCCACCTAGCTAGAGTAAAAACATCACTGATTTCCTGTGAAGTTACAGCTGCAGTTTAAGGTGACGTCTCATCAAACATATCTTCCTGTATTCCATCTTGTGTAAATTCCATCGCTTTCTAGACTTATTGGTAAACTGTGTACAATCATCAACTATGGCTCGTATTTATGAAGCGATATCAAACTTGAGAGCAATATTAAGTATGGATTTGACAAGCCAGTTTGTACTAAAAGGACAATTCTGATACGAACTCAAACTCGCTGCCACTGATGAAAGCTGATTATAAATACGGCCCTATGTCTGATAGAGTCACCTCTGGCCTTAAACTAGAGTCAAATCCCAGACAAAAATAAATCGAAACTGCGTTCAGTGAATGAGCAGAATCAGCCACTGAATGATTGATCTCAAACAATGGCTATCGAAACAGAAACCGACGACTCATTACCGCAAGCCTTGAACGGTTTAATTAAAAACCGAACTCTCTGCGGCTTACAAAACCCTTAATTTGTTACAAACCCTGTTTATTGCGGGTTGCTCTTCGTACGTACTGATCGGTTGCTTTGATTGATTTGATTTCTGAGTTGAACCTAATGTTTTCGATTCAGGGGTTGTGAGTATAGTTCCTGGAGAGGAATTTGATTCTACTTTAGCTTTAGGTCATTGTATTGACATTTATTTAGAACATTGCTGTTTTCTGAACGGTAATGTTGCATGGCTGTCGGAATGGCTTTGATCTTATGTTTGATATAATTAGGTAGCTGATCGTGCCAGTTATACTTATACCCACTAACAGAATTTCCAGATATTGAACACATTATATTATAAGAAACATCCGAGTACTAAAACAATTTTCGTACAAGCGAACACAAAATCGTTACAAATTCTTTTATTGTAAAAACCTACTTATTAATTTTCTTCGATAGTATGGTTTACTAATAAAAACGTCAATCATTTTTTTACCTGTATTATTTTCTACAACAACATACATACATACATATAATAACGCCTATATCCCTAATTGGGGTAGGCAGAGCGTAAACGACCCAAACAAAGGTCATTTTGCCGCGTCCGGCAAAGTTCTGAGGGTTATTTCAAATAGATTTGTAGGTATATTGCTGTAGTGATAGGGTCACCTAAATTACAATATACTGAATCCCTCGGATCTCTTAGCTGGTTTTTACACCATGCCTGGGAGGGAATGCAGCTGGCACATTCTATGTTTTTCTCTCACTCCCAGGCCAGCATGGATGATACAACAAAGATACTGATTATACACCTTGGATAAAATGGGAAGTACCCTAAAGAGCTCCGTGGGCAGATTTGATTTCTTGTCGAAAGAAGGTTGATTTCTCGTCGGCTGCCAAAATTATGTTGTTGGACTTAATGAAGTTAACAAGTTTAGTTTTATTGTATCTACATTTCACAAACTTCAATAACAATTTTAACAAAGGATCCAGAACAGACTTAAAACAATATTAAGTTACCCGACATAATAAATGTTTTAAACTTATCCGGAATGATATTCCTATAGCCTAAAGATTATAGTCTCTACTACTTTATTTATTTTCATACATACATACATACATATAATCACGCTTTCATCCCTAATGGGATAGGCAGAACGTAAACGACCCAAATAGATGTCGTTCCGCCACGTCTGACAAACTGTTGAAGGATATTTAATACAGATTAGTAGGTATGTTGCTGTAGTGACAGGTTGTCAGCCTATCGCCTAAATTGCAATATACTGAAACCCTCGAATCCCTTAGCTAGTTTTTACCCGGGAGGAAATATTCATGCATTCTATGTTCTTCTTTCGCTCCCAGTAAATCATGGAAGAAATTATTTACTTTCAAGTGTCTACTATTTTAATATAATTTTAAAGGTGAACCCAATTTTCAAAAAAATTAAAGCCGCACCATAACGACAAGAAAATGGCAGTCTATTCTACCTTAATTGCTAAAAACGGCGAATAAAGGCGGCCAATCTAAAATGGCATAAAAAACCGACGTTTACTCAACAGCAATTAGCTGCAAAGTTGACACTTCACGGGGTATTAGCCATCTTCATACGAGCGATGCGCTTGCGCCACTGTATATACAGAGTGTAAAAAAATTACTGCGTTCTTTCAAACCACATGTTCTTTTAACGATACAAAAATACACATATTATATTATTTTTAAGATGGAATGATTTTTTGACTTTTCCATACAAAAATCACATTATTTCGCTTGATGTCATACCTATAAATTATGTATAGAAAATAAAGGTATTTTAGCTAAAAATTTCGTGCTGTGGAAAAGTTGATTTATTATCATTGGAAGAGAAATGTGGTATATAGGAACGCATTAACTTTTTACACTCTGTATGTCAGTACTGTGCGCCACAAAAAAGGCGTGAAACGTGCTGAAATCGCGGTCCACACGCTTTAGGGCTCATTGCGCGGCAAAGACGCCGCTGAAACGCTGAACGCTGAAACCACGCTGATGGGCCGCACACGACGGCAAACAGAACAGTGTGACGCGACCTTATTTTCATGTCTGCAACATTATTTTAAGCTGTGTTGGCAGCTGAAGCAAGTTTTGGAATCTGATGAATTATCAAATAAATAAAATCAAAATACGTAAGTAATAGGTAATTAAGAATAAAAAAAAATTGAATTCAAAATCTAGCCCATAATTATAAACAGCACTTGAGACTGACAGCTAGCTTGAGTTTGTATCAGAAACGTCATATAATGTGGCCTGTCAAATCCATACTTAATATTGCTCTCAATCTTGAGATTGCTTTATAAATACGAGCTACCACTAAAGTCCAATATTATTATTTTTGTATGGGAGACAGAACAAGAAATCAAATTAAAGTGATATGTATCTGCTAATTACTCATCTATGAGGATTTAAAACATTATAATTAATTTTTGTGTCTGGATTTTTCAATTTACTATTATATATATTTACTTATTTCACTAACAATAATAATACATTGTGTTTGAAAATACTTAATACTAAAAATATAAATTAAATAATGTCAATTGATATAATAACATTAAAACAAGAAATTAAATTACTTATGTCAACTAATACACAGTTTAAAATAATAATAAATTAAAAACAATCAACCTCAAATAAATTAGTTCAATAAATTTCAATTAAAATTACAATACAATACAATTAATATTTTACAAAAATTCTTCTTGTGTATAGATTTTTTTTTCCAAAATAAGAGTTTTTTAATTAGGTAAGTTACATAATTTAACAGGACACACGTGTACAAAAACATAGCAACAAAACAGTTTTCTATAGTATTTACACAACTGTGTTCATTTTAAATGAAAGAATAACTATTTTAAGTTTAATCTCAACCGATTAATGTGAATAGGCGGAATTATCAAGGCCTATAAAATTTAAATAATAGGTGTAATTGGTCACGAACGATATGCCTACTTCAAACTCCTTTTGTATAAAAAAACTTCTTAAGAAAAAATACATACATACATATAGTCACGCCTTTATCCCTAATGGGGTAGGCAGAGCGTAAACGACCTGAACAAAGGTCGTTCCGCCACATCTAACAAAGTTTTGAGGGATATTTAAATTTGTAGGCATATTGCTGTAGTGACAGGTTGTCAGCCCATCGCCTAAATTGCAATATACTGAAACCCTCGGATCCCTTAGCTGGTTTTTACAGCATGCCCGGGAGGAAAAGCAGCTGGCACATACTATGTTTTTCTCACGCTTCCAGGCCAGCATGGAAGTAAGTCTTAAGAAAAACTACACTTTTAATAACAATCTCAAATCAAATATCTTTTACTTAAGTTATATACAAATATTACATCATTCAAATATGCACACATATTCATTTTTTATATAATTTGATTTAATTCTTCAAGAATGTAATAATAGTCATTTAAAAATATATTTATAAATCGTATTGACTATGTCATAGACATATCTAGTTCAAAACATCATAATAATGGGACCAAGGAACATCTTTCCGATCATTGAAGCAAAGAAACTTGTAGATATGACTCATCTGCTCAACAGCGCTCAAATAAAACAGTTGTCGGGTTTTTGCGCTTGTAATGAGGGCGGTGCGGTCGCGAGCTATAAATTACCAACGCGGATGCGTCGGCGCAGCCACGCGACTATCTGCTAATTGCTCATTTGCCAACACCTAGCGAAAGAATAATGTGGATAACGCTATCATAGCAGTGGATACAAATTGTAGAGCTGGTAGATTTTTATTTAAAAACAGCATGTTTTTATCATTTGATTCTTGATACAAAAATTATTAGGCAGTTTAGAATTATGACACCAGGGCTTACCGAGGCCAAAAAAACAGTACCCAAAAGAAATAAGAAGTACTTTATAATTCCTTAATTTGCGATTACAGATAGTATAAGTTAAGTGTTGTAAAGACTCTACCTCATTCAAAACAATCTATGCGTTTTTCTGTGGCATATCCATATTTGTCTTTCCAGTTTAAGGTAGGTAAATATTTTTTAAACTAAGCATTTACATACTAATTATCTATTTACGACCTAAGTAGCCGTTAATCGTAGTCGTTATTACTTAATAGTCACGACTAACATGCTTATGCAAAAAAAACTTGTTCGAGCTTAAAGCTCGGAGTAATATATTATATTTTTCCATAGTACTTAATTAGCTTTTTATAAACAAGCATAGAGTAGTAATAGGCGTAGAATGTAGAAGCAAACTGTAAGTTATAGAGATGAATAATTCATTATTAGATTTTTTTAAAGAAATATATGCATGCCGAAAAAATCAGCTAAGGGATCCGAGGGTTTCTGTATATTGCAATATAGCCTGACAACCTGTCGCTACAGCATTATACCTACAAATCTACCTTAAATAACCCTTAAAACTTTGTCAGACGTGGCGGAACGACCTTTGTTTAGGTCGTTTATGCTCTGCCTACCCCATAAGGGATAAGGGCGTGATTATATGCATGTATGTATGTAAATATAAGCGACAGTTTTATAAACACGTGCGTCAATAACTTTTGTTTCCAAATTTTACTGTGATTTAAGCTGTTAAATTTCCCAGTTTTGGAAAACCAAACTAACTAAGGCCCGTATTGATAATCTGCACTTGAGACTGACAGCTAGTATGAGCTCGTATAATAAATGTCATGTCAGTACAATATGACCTGTCAAATCCAAAGTTAATATTGCTCTCAATCTTGAGATACCTCTATAAATACAAGCCTAAGGTTCGTGTTTTTAACGTTACGTTAGCGTTGGTATCAATAACGCAACGTTAAAGACACGGACCTAAGGTTCGTATTTATGAAGCGATATCAAACTTGAGAGCAATATTAAGTATGGATTTGACAGGCCAGTTTGTACTAAAATGTCATTACTGATACGAACTCAAACTCGCTGTCACACATGAGAGCTGATTATAAATACGGCCCTTTGTACCTTTCGTTCCATTCATAAGCATCCTCGTTCATCCTATCTTTCTCTGCTAGACACAGCGTCTACAGAACCTAAAGGGTCTTAAGGTATGACTGTTACAGAGTAAGTAAAATTAATATACTTTATCCTAGTTTTTCGAATTACTTATAAAACATCATCGCTACAATTTAAAAGACCCCAACTAACACCCTCACACTGAAATATTTTTTTTCTATATTTAACCGATGTTGCCATAAAGAGTGGAGTAATTAAAGTCTCGACTGTGTAATGTAGGCCACATGTCGCGCAGGTCGCTTCCTCCAGCAATTAGTACGATTGGACATGCCCTGCGCGGTTCCGGGGCTTAATATGTCGTAAAAAGGTTATTCTAATAGTAGGTAACTGATAAGCAATGTTTGAGGCAGATTTTGGTATAGGACTGCAGGTGGGTTTCTTGTTTAATTCAAAAATGCAGTACCAAGTTTTTATAAAAATAGCCTAAAATGCCTAAATCTATTTCCGCCTACTGCCAACGGAATTCCGATATCAACTCGCAAAGCTTACTAAATTCTTAACTAAAATAAAATTGGTACGAAAAAACAACATTCCTCATCCCAACAAATTCCGAAATATTCATGAAACTCTTAAAAATGTAGCACAAAAACTGTTAAAGATCATAATCGTCCAAATAGTAAATGTAGGGAAACGTACACTATACGGCGACTTAACTTAGCGTGTGAAAGGGGCCCGCCCTGCGTAAAACAAACATTCTCTAATAAAAACTGCTCCAAATGACATGTAAAATTTTTCTGTGTCACGATGAGATATTGTAATGGCGTGTAACGAAAACTGTAATGTGCTTCATGCAACAGGAGCATTAGACCGCCCTAGAGTAGAGCCGAGACATGTGCGGACGGATTAGACTCCATTATAGTGAGGAAAAGTATTCACTCACTGTGAATTGAATAACTTAATGGGCTGGCATAGAGTAGGAAGTGTAGATGTGTCATCGCATGTTTTCAAATCTTTTGATTATTGTGGAGAAAGAAACTTTGAACGTAACTGTCAAATTAATTTTACAAATCTTTTGCAATTATAATAATAAAATCTTCCAGGCTGGACTGGGAGAGATAGAAAAATGACATACTGTAAAAATCAGCTAAGAGATCTGAGGGTTTCAGTATTGTAATTTAGACGGCCTGACAACCTGTTTCTACGTATAGCAATATAGAAATCTATCTGGAATAACCCTCAAAACTTGTCAGACGTAGCGGAACGATCTTTGTTTAGGTCGTTTACGCTCTGCCTACTTAATTAGGGATAAACGCGTCATTATATGTATGTATGTATGAAAATACGTCAGGAATACAATACTGATTAACATCGTTTGTTTATGGTTCACTCTGGACTTCTGAACCGGAGGTGAGTCGTGAGTTCGTTTTCCAGGATATGATACTTTTAAGACAATTTCAAGATTCGGATAGCAGGCTTTCAAAGACGAAGGCTCGTCATTTTATACTCGGTTGCTTCCATGCTGGACTAGGAGTTTGATAAAAACATAGAATGTGCCAGCTGCATTTCCACCCGGGCTGTATATACCAGGTAAGGGATCTGAGGGTTTCTGTATATTACTATTTAGTCGACAGGCTGACAACCTGCCACTACAGCAATGTACCTACAAATATGTCTTAAATAACCATCAAAACTTGGTTAGACGAGGCGGAACGACCTTTGCTTAGGACGTTTACACTCTGCCTCCCCCGTTAGGGATACAGTCGTGATTATATGTATGTATACTCGGTATTTCCTAATAACTAACGAAACCAATTCCCATGTAGGTAGGTAATATTCCTATTCCTTTTCTCTTCTATATCAGGCTTTAGAATGTTTCGTCTATGCCTCAGTGTTCCATATTTAACACATTTGACTTGTTTCCACAAACATGGTCGCGGGCGGGGCGTGCGGCGGCGGCGCGATCACACATTTTTTTCTCCCGCTTTTTTCTTTTTTTTTGCCGCGGCGTTTTTTCTTTTTTTCTGCCTTTTTTTCACAGTCGGCATCTCTTCTGTTAGGCTGTAGGCTAATGACTTAAATTAACATTCCCGTATTTTATTAATATTCTGTGGAGACATTTAACATGAGTCAGGTCGTAGTGCCCCGGCTGATTTGTTATGACGTTTACAAATTGTGTAGAAAATTAACGGGATTCCAACTAATTAAAATTTAAACGTTTCTTAATTTCTGAGTCCTATTGTAGATGGAATCTAATTCACCTAGAAAAGTAAACCAAATCCAAGCTCTCGATAATTGAGTAAAGTATATTGTTTGATCATGGACTTCAATAAGCATGTTGACTGGGTGACTAAAAAAAATGGATACGTATCGTATACTTAAAACTGATGACTAAAATACACTGTGGATCTCATTCACCATAAAAAAATGCACGTTTAGATTTAATAATCGAGTTAAAAATATAGAAGTTACTGATTTGAGTAGTCAATATATGTATTTATTTACTGGCGAGTGACGTCATAACTCAGTATTTTCATACAAAAAAGTGTTCTTGACATTTCATAAAAAGTTGCTGATTTGACTAGTAGGAAAATAGCGTATTAGGTAGAGATATTTTTAAATTAAAGTTACGGCTTAGCTTACTATTTTTACCTTATTCGAATGAATATCATCACTTTCAACTAAGTATTCCTGACAATTCATAGTGCGTTTAAGTATTAAAACGACCTAGCTAACTACGAGTATATCTAAACGTCTCTACATTTTAGTTTGCCGAACAAACTTGCTACGAGCAGCAAACAAACTCCATTTCCGTAGAAAGGAAGTCCTCTAAAACTCAGTCTGATGCAGCAGAACGCACAATAGTGAAACTATTTACACGTAAAGCACAATATATTGCATCATATTTCATACCATTTCATTTCTGAAACACACTCAAACTCAAATGGAATAGAATAATTTGTATAATTTTTAATATAAGTAATTTTAATATAGATAATAGACTCGTATTTATAAGCAATCTCAATATTGAGAGCAATATTAAGTATAGATGTGACAGGCTGTTTTGTACTGAAATGACATTTCTGATACGTACTCAAACTAGGTGTCAGTCTCAATTGCTGTTTATCAATACGGGCCGTAGAGCGCACAACTTAACTAAATGCACCTCCCTAGCCTTATCCCGTATCTTACGGGGTCGGCTACCTAATCTAGGGGATTGAACGAGGGTACTGGTTTTTACACAGAGCGACTACCATCTGACCTCCGCAACCCAGAAGGGAAACCAGACCCAATCCTAGATAAGGTCAGAGTTTTCAAGCCGCCAATGCTTAGCACTGACCTCTAAAATGGCTTAACGACTAATATCTACGGTATTAAACGATATTAACCGGGACCAACGGCTTAACGTGCCTTCCGAAGCACGGAAAAAGCGCCGAATAAACGTACATATGAAATTCGAAAACCGAAAAACACATTGGTACGTGATGGGATTCGAACCACGACCTCCCGCTCAGGAGACAGCGGCCCTATCCACTACACATTCGGGCACAACTTAACCAAATCTTGACTAAAATTATTGGCGTCCCTTTCAGTTTTCTCATGACAAAAAATTACAGGAATAGACTTATATTAGTTAAGACGTGATTTTTGCAACTACGAATTGGTAGCAATGCTATCGATTCGCAAAACTTAAGTAAATCTTGACTAAAACGATTGCCGTCTCTTTCTGTTTTATTTATTTTAACAAGTATATCTTTACGGTGTGTGCTTTTGCATAACTTTATGTAAGATCTTATTTATTTAAGTCAGTTCTTTGAGTGTCTGAAGATTGAGAGTTCACATTTTACACGTGTAAAGATTTTAATAAGGAAAATGCAAGTTTTAAGCAATCATTACGTTATTTCTGTAAATTAATTATGTCTTATTCGTAATGATTACTAATACAATACAATATACTTTATTGCAGAAAAACACAGGAATTGGGTAGGTAAAAGACATATATATTTTTTATAAACTGTTAATGACGAGTAAGAAATAGGACAACTTGGGAATTTTATGACACATTTTAAATCATTCTCTGTCTAATGGGTAAACATGTTTTGACTACAACTGTAAGGTAAGTACCTATAAGATTCTCAAGTCCAGCTGATTTCCATGAGAACTGGTGAAAGTCCCTCTTCGCAGTAAAGAGCCAGCGAGAACAATAGCATAGTACTTAACTAGCCACAAGCATTGGCAAATACTAGTTTCAAGTGGTACTTGTTGAAAACCAGTAAGCGTTGGAAAAGCCCTCTTTGCACTAATGATACTTTTCACTGTACCAGTAGAATACCTAGAAGAGGTATTAATATGGTCCTCAATGTTGAAAGCTCTGCTTTGATTACAAATTCTGTTTGTTCGCTGTGTTCATGAAAGCTGATTAAATAGTGTAGAGTGGGAGAGATATTATAATTCCTTTGACCACGTTATTTGAAAATACCTACCTATATTGATGCAAATGGTTTACCTATTTAGTTTTAATTAATGTTAATTTATATTGAGGTTTACTCGTCTATTTCTGTGTCAATCGAAATTAAATTCACATAACATATTTATTTTACCTTTTTATAACACGGGGTGTAAGGTACAGATTGTCTGATCGATATTTTGTATGGAAAAGACATTTATGCGAACATGTTGTACGTAGTGAGCCACACGTTGAAAAAGACCGTAAATCATAAATCACGGCTTATGCGTTGGCTTGTCGAACAGGCATTCTATAGCTATAATGATTTTATTAATTTTAATGATAATGAAAAATAAAATTTAAATTATTATTAATGTGATATACTTATCTAAGTGCTTATATTTTTTGACTTGTAATTTACAATTATTAATAAATTTATCTCTATCTCTCTATCTAATTTTTATTTTCACTTCCTGAAATAATTTCTTGGTGGTAGTTGTTCAGTGTCGTTGACTGAGCAACCCCTATCAGTTTGCGGGACGTTGTCCCTTACACCAAGTATTCTGAAGGGTAATGTAAGTTTGTTCAACTGTGATTCAGACAATCATTACTTACTCAAACTAAAGGGTATTTTGAAGTTACCAAAGTTTCAAATGCTGGTGATAGAATATAATATTTTGAATCATCATTCATAAGCTCTCCCTCCTTTTCAAATATTAATTACTCTAACCTTTAAACTTAATACTGAACCCTTGAAACTGTTTTCATCATTATTTTAACCGTGACATGCAGAAAAACCAATTAAACAGACAATTACTTGTTAACATCCCGCATACGCCCACGTAACAAGTACGAGGTAGGTACTAACACGAGACGCTCAATCAAACACGACTTAAAGCTTATAAATGTTTAACAGAAGAAAAAAGGAACCACAGGAAAACACTTGACACGATATTACAAACGCTGTCCTTACAAACAATTCCTTTGTATAAAAGGAGTATACTTACACTTCCATCTATCGAATTCCTGGAGGCATCTAAACACTTCACAATCACGAGTGTTTGCACTTTGTTCGGCGCAGTCGGGGCCTTTCCAGTAGTCTTAGCCAGCCACTTGACTAATCCCAAGACACCACTCGATTTTGTTTTGACACACGACAACTTGTCAAAGAACTTGCTTCTGAATCGAGAAATATCGAGTTGTGAATGAAAGATACAATAAAGGAGCGTGACTCAGCTAAGATTCAGGAATTTAATAGAAATGCATTTTTGTATTATTTGATTGACGCGACGGTAACATGTCAAGGATAACACTTGGAAACATTTAGATTCGGCGCCAATGATGAATGCATTCAAAAATGTATGTATGTCCAAAATGGACATAATTTAAATTAAATTTCATTTTAATATAAGAACAGAACATGGAGTAAATACAAAACTTACTTCCGAACAGATGTTACTGACATGTATGCTACTTTGCAATTCAAATATTTTTGTTTCTACACTATGCAATGTTTTGTGCTGAAATGAATTCCAATTTTTCATAAATTTTAATGGACCTAGGTGTTTAAGGTGCAACTATCTTGAATGTATTTTTATTTTGTATTAATATGATTTATTCATTTTATTACGTATAACCAAAACCCCTAAAAATTCATATACATTAATTACCCTGTTTCTTTTAAGAAAAATGGAGAACACGAACCTCACAATAAGAAATTTTCAAGAGAACACTAGCATATTTCCCTTACAGTTGGCTTGAGACTTGGCGTAAAGACTGTCCAGCCGCATCTTTGAAGGTGTTGGGGCGGTGAGTGTTCGCGAATTGAGGCATCACGGACTGTCATCCAGGAAGAATGCAGGTCGCATTCCACGCCACGCCGCCCTAAACGATGTTCTGCGACGGGCCCTTGCCTCGGCGAACGTTGCGGCTACGTTAGAACCACACGGAGTCGTTCGCTCAGATGGCAAGAGGCCCGACGGTGTTACACATGTGGCATGGAGGGAAGGCAAATTCCTGGCGTGGGATGTGACCTGCGTGGACACTCTGGCGCCAACGCAAGTGTGCAGGCTCGGCCGCTGCGGGAGCGGAAATTAAGAAGACCTGGACATATCAGGACTTGTTTGTGCCGGTTGAGTACGAAACAATGAGACCCTACTGCCCCGAAGCCAAAAATATATATTTCTGAACTATCAGCGCAACAAATCGAGGTGTCCGGCGACCGCAGTTTTCTAGTGCAGAGGCTAAGCCTTGCGATCCAACGCGGTAACGATGCTTGCCTGCTAGGCACTATGCCACCTCGAGGAGATGCGCTCGATAGCATTTTTTATTTATAAGGTATTTTTTGTGTTAGTTTATTTTATTGTATATATGTTTTTGTAAATAAGAATATAAGTAACTAAATATTAGCTGCATTAGACGTGTGCCGAACATTTTAATACCTTGACAGATTAAAACCACCTACGCGACAGACGGATTTTCCCCGTTTTCCGTTCTTATAGAGAACACAATAATATTCATAGGTCTTATTAGAGATATTCAAACAGCTGGGCTCGGATTTCGCAAAGATTCCCCAAAAGTGAGACCCGCGACGAATCAGGCAGGCATTCGTGTAGGACACTCGTACGGCGGGCACAATACTCATGTACAATAGTCAATAATTTGCATGACGGCTTTTTATCGACACAAGCCATTGTCGGCTTGTCACTGGCAGCTGCAACACACGTTGCTATAGTAACGTATGAAAAAAAAAAAAATTTGACAGAATTACCGACTTTTGTAAGAGGAAAAAGTTAACATTTTTGTATTAAGAGAAAAGCTTACGTTCAAAATATGATGTCATCCTGTCAGGAATTCAAGTAATTCCAACGTCACCTTTGCTGAAACGTGAAAACTCAGGTCAGCGGATTTTTCCGCTCTTTCGGCCTTTTTGTCAAAATTCCAGGTGTTTTGTTAACAAAAGCTTTGTTGAGTCTGCACTGTGAAATATAAATTCATGAAACTTCTGACATTTTGATATACCTACCTACATAACCAGACCTGCAAAATTTTGGAATTCGTTACAGAATGTTATTTAGAGGATGTAAAAATTATTGTCAATGGACTACGTTAACTTTTACAAGAAATCCTGGATCGGCTACGTTCAGATGAATATTGCCAGATAAAATCAAAATCTTGAATTTTCTCAGTTCATTTTCATTTGAAGCAGAAAACTTCAAATTGAACTCCAGATTTACCAAAATATATATATTTTCAAATAACATGGAGCCGGGTGCAATGTTCAGCAAACAAGGATCGTAACATCAGCATTTTATGCAAACGAAAGGCCTCAGTATACATAAATTTACACCCATTTTATACGACAGCCCTTCTATAACACATACGTGTCTGTTCTCAGTGATTTACTATTATTACCAGTAAATAAAAAGTGGTAGGGGAGCAAAGAGGTGGAGCAAATGTTATTGTATGGCAGCGAGTAGGGTCCGGAATAATGTTCTCGGTTCCCACTATACTAGTTCTGTAATTGATTCGCTTATGTCACACACGCAGCGACACAACCGCGAACACCAGTAAACATCACAGTTTTACTACAGTGCAAAAGCCATCGACAAATCACCGCCGCCAGTGTGAACACCCAAAAATAAAAGTTCCCATCTCGTGCCAATCGTATCCTCAAGTGCAATTTTATAGTTACCCACAATTAAAAGATATTAAAGACGGTTTTATAGCAAAATGAAAATCACATTCCGTCCGTAATTGAAGAACATTGTGCAGTGAAAAAAAAGTTGAACATCGTAATTAAAACCTCCAAAATGGATTACACAACAGGAACTACGTCTTCTATGAACAATATGAGACCAATTTTCGGCGCATACGCCTTTCAAGGTGAGTCTCAGATTATTATAGTCCATAGACACGAAAGGATCCAGAAAGATGAGAAAAAAGCCCGATATGGTTAATTACAATGTTCCCAGGTACCAATAAAACAAGCAATAATACCTCGGAATCAAAGACCCGAAATCAATATCGGCTATTGCCTAAACAATAAAAAATTGGGCACAGCGCATTACTTTTATATGCCATGAACGGTTCCGTAAAGAATTATTATAACGTATCTAACGCAAACCGCCTAGATTCCCCAAATCTTTCTTTATGGCAACGATGTGACTCATACTTTTAAAAGTCGAAGCATATTTGGTACAATAATTATTGAAAACCGTTCCAGCGGCCAATCTAAAATAGGCATGCGTAACCCTAATAAAATCACAACGGCCCAGACATAGTCATATTTTCGATATTAACGCGGATCTCTAAATACGAAGATACCTTTCAAAGTGCCGCTTATTAACCTCTCATCGAGTCCGACCGTAAAATGTAAACTCGATAAAGCCACCAATTAAAACTAAATATGAGAATCTCGACAATCAAAGCTCGAGCCGCTACATCTGACACCGGCGCGCATTTCTCCCAAAAAATAAATCGCGTTTTTTGTAGCGCTCCAAGGTCGCATACGCAGCATGATTTTCGCCTTTCAACAACAGCGATTACCAATCGATGCCTGAACATTCCCACACACACACCGATTTTAAACCTTATCGTAAAGGCAATAACAGCAGGTTTTTTACTAATTTGAACTTGAGTCCACCGCTGCATAAGACGGGGTAGGTGGCGATAATAACAATGCGTTATGAAAAGGTTTAGCCAACTAATTTGTTTTTTCTCGGCTACTGTCGATCTCGGTAGCGCTGCAACCTTTTTTTTGTTGTTGGAGATCAATCAGTCAAAATAACAGTGTGATACCGCCTTTGATGCGATCCGGCGGGCTGTTTTAATCTCGACTGATACATGATTAGATCACCGATGATGCAGCATTGCCGAGTAATAGATCCGAAATTGGACGAATACATTCCACTTGTACGATTAACTGAATCTGTTACACAAGATTACCTTTAGAGTCAATTCTAGTTCTGCTCCGGTAATAATAATGATTTCAGTTAATAACTATCAGTTTAAGGCGGTATTTACGTTTCTATCTGAGAAGCTTATTCTTGTCGAAGATATCAGTGTAGTTGATCAAATATGTGTAGTAGCCGACCGCAACAAAGGCTCCGGTGAGGCTGCGGTTTCCAAGTTCCAAGCCGTCGCCAAGTAAAAGGAGGAGGGCAAAACAAATGATGTCAATGACATCGTAACGACCGTCCATCATTTCACGCGGCCGTCAGAACTGTCTCACTTGCATACAAGTTGTCGGCGGCTACGTCGGCTGCAAGTTTTTTTTAGAACGCACTTTTTTGCTTCGACTGATTTTCGCGTTGATGCCTTTTGGAACAACAACATGTTGGTTACGATAAAAATACGACTAAGTTTTTGCAATTTAACTGGAGATTTTCAAAGATACCTCAGAAGCCTTAAATTAATAACTTCAATTATTTACCTTTTTCATTATAATAAAAATTAAAACGGCGACAATGCTACAGTAGTTATGTTAACGAAGTTCAAAGACCTTAAATAAATGTATTAGATCCCATAGCTACTTCTCATCCTGCAGGAGGTACTTTGAAATGTCCCGAAACCATACTTATTTCTGTATTTTTAATAATTAACAGGTCTTGTCTTACTAATAATTAAACGACGCTCTAAGTCAACGCTACGTTTCAAACTCTTAAAATTACTCCAAACTAAAATAGTTATTAAAACGTAACATAATGAACATAATAACGAAGCAGAAGCAAAAGGAGTATGATTGTGGCTCAAGATTGAACCGGGAGCTGAACTCAGCCATTGAGTGAAATACAATGGTAATCAAGGGAAGAAATGCAGAAGCACATTATGATTAATCACACCCTGACAGCACTATATGAAGAGGGCTACAGAAATGTCCTTGATAGATTTATAATTTTCTTGCAATCTATTCAAAGCGCTAGAGTATTATTAGGACAATCTTTGATCTCGAATCCTTTACAGAATCAGCTTAGTAATAACAAAATATACAACCTTTTTCTTACGTAAAATATATATAACATACATACATATAATCACGCCTTTATCCCTAATGTAGGTAGGCAGAGCATAAACAACCTAAATAAAGGTCGTTTCACCACATATGACAAAGTTTTAAGGGGTATTTTAAGATAGATGTTCAGGTATATTGCTGTAGTGAAAGGTTATCAGCCCATCTCCTAAATTACAATTTACTGCAACCCTCGGATCCTTTAGCTGGTTTTCACAGCATGTCCGGGAGGAAATGCAACTGGCATATTCTATGTTTCTCTCTCGCTCCCAGGCCAGCATGGAAGTAAGTATGTATGACACTACGTCAATACCGATATTATTTAGATGTAAATCCAGAAATAGATTGACATACATAGGCTCGTATTTATGAAGCGATATCAAACTTGAGAGCAATATTAAGTATGTATTTGACAGGCCAGTTTGTACTGAAACGACATTTCTGATACGAACTCAAACATGCTGTCACTCTTGAGAATTGATTATAATTACGGGCCTTAGTGTCATATAAAACAAAGTGCTAAACAAACAACAACTCTCAATAACATTTGCCATTTCCTTTCAATAGAAACCAAGTTTTATAGTTTTGAGAATGGCATATTTACGTAGTTATTTGAATGCTAAGTGTCGTCTCACGGCTTTAGAAGAAATTCAACACAAATGATATTTATGTGGCATTGTGGACACAGCCTCCGCCTTAGAGGAATATGTGACTAGAATATTAAATCTTCTAATTAGACAAAACAAAAAAACATGTATTCCACTTCTGAAGAAGGTCGCACCGGTGTTATTTTCAAAGGAAAAAATGTTACGCTAGCGCTCCTAGTTACACAAAGGTGGCTTTTAAATATAGAAATAAAGATAAACTTTGAAAAGACGCAGGTATTTTTAAATTGCAGCGTTTTCTTTCATTTCGTACTTGGCGATGTTATCGTTAACCCTCGTGTAAAAATGTGAAGAATTTCTCATCATTATTTTATTTTCATTCTTTTCTAATGTCTTGGCGCTCGCTGCTAGGCCTTTGCGATGACATATTTGTCACAAGAATGCAGATAATGGGTGAAAAAGTGTAAAATTCCGATCGCGCATCGCCGCCTCGCCGACTGATTGAGTTATAAGCTATAATGGCGATTCCATTTTGTTTTTGCGCTGTTTTTCACCTGAATGCCATGTGGTACCGTCCGCTCATATTTAATATACATTAGTCTCTCGGACCTGATCTTTGATTTCAGCTTTCTTGCTCCGTCTATGCGAGAATGCGTGTCTTGTTTATTTTGATTTGTCACCTATGATATATGGTTCCTTTTTGTTATTATCTGGAATACATTATTATAGATGACGGGGATGCTTGATTACGATGCTTTCAGACTTGACGTTTTCCTCTTATTGTATGAATCTAATAGCATTACCGTCAATAGCAGTTTTGATCCAAGCAAGATTCAAAACTTTTTAAAATTGACTGCCGAGTTCAAGCAAAGGGATAACCCACCTTGAGGCCGACCTCGAATTAATAACGACGGGACTAATGACTACCGAATGCAAGGAGGTTTATCAAAGTCGAGACAGGCAGTCGCCGGGTTAAGGCGGCCTTATCACCGGGACTCAGGGCTCTTTTGAATGTGGAACGTCAGGCTGAGGAACACAAAAGCCGAGTAGCCGCGTCTTATAATCGAGTGTGCCTCCGGTTTGATAGTTAATTAAAGAAGTGAATAACACGCGGCAATGCAAGTCAGCTGCAATCTTCGACATTGTTTACGGATGTTTTTGGAGCTGTTTTTACCGCCAGAATATGTTTTTGCATTTCGAGGAAAATTCGAGCTTCACGCTTTTTAGGAAAGGATAAAGAGAAATTGTACACTTGCTTACAATACCAAAAGTTTCCTAGGGTAGATTTAAAAAAAAATAGTTTGTTAAATACTTTTGACATTTGTAGGATAAAAGATATAGGATGCAAGAAGACACTTACTTAGTTTTGATGATTTTAGACTGACTTATTGACTATGGGGTAATAACCGCTCTAATTAGGTCGTACTACTTTGCAGTTCGAGAGAATCAGATCCGTTGAGTCCACTGCTGGAGGTATAGTGATAATACACAACACGATAAGTTGCTCTATCTTAAATTTATTTTAATGATTGTGTACAGGACAATGCCATTACTGACAAAGCTTGCACATGATGGAACCTAGTGGACGGGTCGTGAGGGCGCTCGAGCGTGCCTAAGATAATGCAATTTTATATTGATATTATTTAGTGCTCTACTAATTTAGCTTCGTTAGGTATAAAAGCTTAAAAAAATCTATTGTTACAATAGAGTGTTTTAAAAAGCAACTCTTCTATGCAAATAGGTAATATTTGAAGCAATAAAAACCGTTATCGCGGGACGTTATCGGTGCGCGCGCGCAACGGAGCGCATTTTGCACGCTCCTAATGAACGCCTTATGAAACAGGCAATTTATCACATGCCCTTATCACGAAACCCACTGATAAATTTTATATGAGAAGAAACTTCATAAACAATGGCTATTATTGTATGCGAGTACCTAAAGTATTGTAGGTATGCTTACGCTCAGGTTATGATTAGTTTTATTTCAAATCAAATTCAGATTTTATTAATTGCAACAAACATGGTACAGTTCAGCTTATTTCTTTCCTCCTCTATTTTTAATTTTACAACATACAACTCAGTATAAGATTTACCAAAAGCAAATATTTATGTATTAAGGCAGAAAATATTTTAAGTGCAATACAAGCGTTGTTTTCGCTTGTATAACTATTCTTCATTCTTAATTTTAAAAACAGTGCTTTAAACTGGTCGTACATATAGTCGAAAAATTTACTGACTTTCTGTTAGAAACCACTTAACTAACCAAACGTTATTTGTTTTGTTTTCCAAATTCCCTATCCCTTTACGCAATTGTTCAGTTTCACTTTAGAAAACTGTTCGTGGCTTATTTAGTGCCGTTTCACACAAACTCTCATAACCAATTCAAACTAGATGGCGTTTCTAAAGACCCGTCTTTGTCGGCGCCTTCTATCTTCACTGCGACCATGAATAAATCAATGAAAACAAATAGTATTCGGCTACTAGTGTTCCCAAAAGCTTTTTTAAATGATGTATGATCTCCTTTTGTTTCAACTTCACCTTTGTTAAGACATCCTCATAAATGATAATTTATTCACCGTGAGATAATAGGTAGAGCATATTTTCCTGCCAAGATTGGGTATATAGATATATATGTATATGTACAGTCGAAGGCGTAATTTGGTAGACACCGAAACTAATTTATTTAACAAAGGACGGATCGGCCGATAGAGTACTTTTTATGCGTATACAAACACACAGAGGTTGTATATGTAGGTACCTATGCCCATAATTACAGATTTGTTTGTGTTTCTCTCCCGCGGATATTTTGATTAGGTTTTGTAATCGTCTCATCTGCGATTTCTCTATCTGAATCTTTCACTGGATACTAGTAATTAGTTTTGTAGAGCACTTCAAAATGCGGAAATTAGTCTTACCATAATCACCACTGATATTCTGATAAAGACAAATGATTTTAACATTTATTCGAAATTAATTACTGGATGGAATAAGAAAATACATCACAGTTCTGGTTGTGATGTATTTTCTTATTCCATATCCTACACAAAATAAACTAATTGAAAACAGAAAAGTATTAGTACCTAATAATTGATACCGAAATAAATATTTATATGTAGTAATTTAACAAGCTCATCCTTGCAATTTCTTATTTGACTTCGATGTCATTTAGGTATCTGGGAGAACAAAATTGTAGCCAACTTTTCTGGTACAATAAACATTGGATGCTATTTTCCTAGAGTCCTTACGTTTCGAGGCCGGAAATTAGAAATTCCTCGTGGGACCTCGGGAAACGATAAAAAGCTCAACGTCATATTTTTTACTTGAAATATGTCATGAGAATTGAAGCGTATAATTTTGTCACAGACTTTAAAGCCTCTTTTATTACGGTAATAAAATTGTTTTAGACTTTTAGCCTGGGCCAGTCACAACTCAATGAGACCGGATTGTTTTGATCGAGGTCTGGCAGAGGTTTTGTTAATTATGATTTCTACCCAAATTCTGTTAGTTTTGTAACTATAAATATTCGTCTTTATGGTCGATTGGGTTCTTATGAAATTAACGGGAAGCACATGATTTGACGTAATTAACTATGTGATAAATCAATAAAATAAAATGTGACTTAAATTAATTACACTAAACTAAATATTTATCAAGCAAGCTTTACTAAGAAGTTTTACATTTCAAAGGAAAAGTTACCTGTTCTTTTACCTTGAATTCAATTAAAATATAAATTTCGTTCAAATGAACCAGACTGTGAGAAAACGAGTCCAAATGAGATTCTAAGTTCCTCAAAAAAGTGAGGAAATGAGTCAGGACAGTGGAAAGGGGGGTAACGAGCATCACCGCTCCAGTGGATATAGCGGGCTTCCGGCCTCCTGAGGGGGGAGGGGGGAAGATGCACCTGCTGTGCTGTCTCTTCGTTCAGAAAATTGAGAAGTACCCGGTGCATGTCAAAAGCAATGGAATGTATCCTAAAATACTTAACTAAGCTGGCTAGATTGTAAAAGTTAAAATTCGGTAACGAAATTTCGGTATTGAAATTTAGGCGATGGGTTGACAACTTGTCACTACAGCAATATACTTACAAATCTATTTTAAATAACCCTCAAAACTTTGTCAGACGTGGCGGAACTACCTTTGTTTAAGTCGTTTACGCTCTGCCTACCCATTAGGGATAAAGGCGTGACAATATGTATGTATGTAAAATCGGTAAAATGTTGAATATTGATTGTAACGCAGTTTCGTTCAAGGAAAAGACTTGCTTGCACACATATTGTATTTGCGTCCAACCAAATTAAAACGAGGAAGCCAATAAAGGGAACAGGATATCCAAGAATGCGCGCCGAAAAAATAAATTGTAATATCGTCGGACACTTTTTATTTTTGGTCCGACACATCCCGACAGGAGGAAATAAAAAATTCGGCGCTAAAAAGAATAACACCGAGAGTCTATTACTCGTATAGCATGTCATCGACGGTTCATTAAAATACGATGACTTAACACAAACAGTATAGTGGACTTCATTGATAGCCTGACGTAGGTTCGTCTGCATAAAAACTTCAACTGAGCATCGAAGGAAAAGCATCTTTAAAGAACACGCAGCAAGATTTAAAGAACATTTCACACTTCAGAAGATGACTTACAATAGCGCTTGATCCGTGGAACCCATTGATAACTCGGATGCTACCAGTGTTACAGGGGCGATCTCACGAACGCCGAGAAACTCAATTAAATGCATCAAAATTGTCAAAGAATCCAAACGAAACCGAAAGTAGTTTAATGCATTCCTGGAACAAACTCCTTGAAGTTTGTATTGAATTACTGTGTTATAAAGGAAAATGCTCGAAGTTTCTTGAGGACTCTTGTTCTACTTTTTGTTTTAAAGTTAAGTCATTCGCCAATCTGAAAACCTTGGAGTTAGAAATCAGCTCGCTTCGAGCACTAGAAACTTCTTTTCATAAAATAATTCCTTCGTGGGAAAACTTTTAGATTTCTAATATTTTCGATGGACTTTCGCAATTCGAAACACCTAGACACCACTGTCCAATACAGATATCGTAATACCAAATCCGATTGCTGAAAAAAAGAAAGTCAGACGAATATTTGCTTTCCAAAACCGTGAGAAAATATTGTCGTAGCAATGAACTACGCCGAGTTAGGGGGCAAAAAACAGTAACTCGAAATGAAACAGTTACAAATTACTGTGCCGTGGAAATTACCAATTCAATGCAAAATTGAATGCTTTGAGTATTTGTGGAGGTGATTTCGTTTGGAATAAATTAATTAGATCGATTTTCCGTCGAGAGTGCGGCCGATGGCGTCCCGAATCCGATTTTGTACATCGTTATTGTCTGTCGTGCGACCTCCACGACTCATGCTTCAGTGAAAGCACTTGTTGATTTTGTATCTTGTATCAGCCTATACACTTCAAATTTATATTTATAAGTTTTTTTTATGTTATACCGGGTGTAAGGGACAGCGTCCCGCAAAATCAGTCAACGAAACTGAACATCTATCACCAGGAAATTCTTTCAGGAAATGAAAAAAAATGGCTGTTCTATACAAAGTGTCCACGTCGATCAGACAATATGTATGGAAAAGTAATAATTTTTTGTCTCTTCCTGAAGTACTTTTCAGGTGAAAGTTGTTCAGTATCATTGACTGAACAACCCCTATCAGTTTGCGGGACGCTGTCCCTTAGACCCTGCATATCTATGTATTTTTATGGAAAAGACTAAAATGGCTGTATGGAATGTATATTATGGAAAAATCTTCTTTTTTTTAATTTCCTATAAGAATTTTCTGATGATAGTTGTTCAGTTTCGTTGACTGATCCGACCCTTACAGTTTTTAGTATGCTGTTATGTACCTATTGGTGTTCTATAAATACAATATCGGCATATTGGGAGGTCATGGAATTTATGCGAACGAAAAATAAATATTATTCCAGGTAAAAAATAACAAAATGTTACAATTGCCATTTTCATGGAAAGGCACAAAATGTTTATGCCGAAGCGCGTGACAATAATGAATACCGGTTCGTTTATTACAATTTCCGATAGTCTGTGTATTTTCGTTTTGATATCGAAAATAACAATTTTTGTTTTTAACTAAGTTATTTAATGAAATGGAAGGAAGGGAGAGAGAGGCCTTTGCCCTGCAGTGGGACACCACAGGCTCATAAATAATAAATAAATAATTAAATGATGCATTTAAACTTACAAATTATTACTTCCATGCTAGACTGAGAGCGACAGAAAAACATAGAATGTGCCAGTTGCATTTCTTCCCGGGCATGCTGTAAAAACCAGCTAAGGGATCCGAGGGTTTCAGTATATTGCAATTTAGGCGATGGGCTGACAACCTGTCACTACAGCAATATAGCTATATATCTATCTTAAATAACCCTCAAAACTTTTTCAGACGTGGCGGAACGACCTTTAATTAGGTTGTTTACGCTCTGCCTATCCCATTAGGGATAAAGGCGTGATTATATGTATGTATGTATTATTTTATAATTTAGGCTGACGGTGTTTGACCTTAGTATCTAATAAAGAAATTCGGTATACAATAATTGCTGCTATAAGAAGCAAAAATATCTTTTTGGGTAATCACCCAAAACACAAAACACAAAAATCTAAAATAAATCTGAATAAAATTTTATACGAACTCTACCAGAATATTCAAAAAAAATAAAAACTTAATTTTGAGCACGTGCTTTTCATCAAAGAACTGGCCGAAATTAGTGTCCCTTAGGCGAAAGGGACAAACCAGTCCAATATGATGTTGGTGCGTCGGGTAGTCTAGTTAGAATGAGATAGAGGTATTTTTGTGAGTCGGTTCGAAAGTGGGCTGATCTCGGCCCCTCCACAGTCGCCTGCGCTTGTTTTGGTAAAACACTGGGGTGACAAAACATTTATTTTTATGAAAGATCAAAAAATCAATTTTCTTTTTACGTTCCAAATTCTTTTTAACTTAATCTTAGTCAGGAAAGTTTTCTAACTTAAAAGAGCTTATTTATTAGAAAATATTAATTGCATTTCCTGGGTTCAAAAATTAAGTTTTTGTTTTGTGATGTGGATGAAAGTTTGTTAAGAAAATGAATATTTAAATTGTTTTGGTTAGATACTTGAATGCGGGAAGAAAGAATATAATAAATAGCTATAACAAGGTCTTTACAATAAATTCCTATTTAACTCGAAAGTCGTAAAATAGTATAAACTATCTTACCGATAGAGTTAATAGATACGAGCATTTGATTGAGAGATCATAAAATCATCAATGAGTTAAGTAGAAGAGAGGACCCTCGTCCTAATTCTCGTGGTGTTTCTGAACACTGAGTGCTGAGAGAGTGGGAGTGTACGGCACTCACACACACAGAGGCAAGCCGGCGCGCGCGCAGGCCCGAGCCTCCGAAACCTCCGAAGCTCGCACTCACACCGCCGCACCGCCGCCGTGCCCCGCACACTAGCACTCAGTTCACCACACAACCTCTTCTACTGCACTCACGCGCAAAAAAAAGATACCGCGATCTATCGATCTTTTTCCAAAAAGACAACGCGGTCTATAGCCTCCACGACTATAGTCGCATAAACTTGACGTCTACAATCGAACGCGTCGTCCGAAACATTTATTTCGATCACAATATTTATGACATCGTAATTAATTAAACATGTCGTTTTAATTATGTAAATGCTAATGGGTGATAATCAATTTAAATTATGTGCTTCGTTCTCGTCCGCTTAATTTAATGTAAACAGATATTTATCATTATTTGTGACGTTTTTACTGTGCTAATGTTTTGACGGTACGAGCTTTTTAAGTTTTTGTCGGAGCGAGTTGATCTCATCAGAATGATGCTCGCCTCAGTGGTCGCCATAGTTGAACGAATGTGAATCATCTTTCATGGAAACATTGTACCATACCATTATGGAAAGACACCAAAATGGTATGGATGTGTGGGTAGGTAAGGATAATTAAGTTATTATTATTTTAAACCTAAACCCTTTTTGATCTTTTCTATTTCTGTTTATTTTCTTCTTCTTTTTCTGTCATGTGAATATTGAGTCGATCGACCCGGTTAACCCTGGTGTCGGTTTTAAACCACTTAATAACACAGCTAATAGGCCTCTGACATGGTTTGTGTAACGACCACTATTAAAGACAGCGACCGGAACCGACGGATTAACGTGCCCTCCGAAGCACGTATTTTTTTTCTTCCAGCCAACCAGGTGATTCGGCCTGCCGTTAGGACAATGCTAACCAAACCGGGGAAAATCTCACAAAGTAATAAATTGACAAATATCAACATTGTGTTTCCCCCGGAAATCGAACCCAGAACCTCCGGATCGGGAGGCCTTGACTCAAACCACTAGATCACGGAGGCAGTTATGTTTATTTTTTAAATGTCATGTGCCTATTTTCTACATTTAGACACCAAGTAAAGGGATTTTCAGTTTCCGTTAGAGGGAACTAGAGCAAATTGATTTTCCTCTTTCCGTTGAAATCCTGTTGAGAATATAATTTAGTTCCTGCAACGAGGCGAACGAATACGAGGAAAAACTTCCAATTAGATTTCACTTTATAGGGTTTTCTGCATTCCTGTTAGAGAGGATTTAGTTACAAATGTACCCTTATAATGTAACTATAATTATCTTGATGCGGAGCTAGAGAACTACTTGAGACGCCTACTTTGATTAAGTTCTTAAATTTAATATTTTATTCGGGCATACCTAATTCAAACTGTAAGTTAATGAACCCCGGATCATATATAAAAACCATAGAAATGTTATGACATCTGTAGCTCATGTCAAAAATATTTGAATCCAAAATTATGTATGACGGCCATTTTCTTTGACAGGGCAGGGGAGAGTCAACCAGCTAGGAGGCTTGTTTATCAACGGGAGACCTTTGCCGAACCACATTAGGCTGAAGATTGTGGAGATGGCTGCGGCAGGAGTGCGTCCCTGCGTGATCTCTCGGCAGCTGCGCGTGTCGCACGGCTGCGTTTCCAAGATCCTCAACAGATACCAGGTGAGCATCAACGGGAGAACTTTACTGAACCACATCAGGCTGAAGATTGTCGAGATGGCTGCGGCAGGAGTGCGTCCCTGCGTCATCTCGCGGCAACTGCGCGTGTCGCACGGTTGCGTCTCTAAGATCCTCAACAGATACCAGGTGAGCATCAACGGGAGAACTTTACTGAACCACATCAGGCTGAAGATTGTCGAGATGGCTGCGGCAGGAGTGCGTCCCTGCGTCATCTCGCGGCAACTGCGCCTGTCGCACGGTTGCGTCTCTAAGATCCTCAACAGATACCAGGTGAGCATCAACGGGAGAACTTTACTGAACCACATCAGGCTGAAGATTGTCGAGATGGCTGCGGCAGGAGTGCGTCCCTGCGTCATCTCGCGGCAACTGCGCGTGTCGCACGGCTGCGTCTCCAAGATCCTCAACAGATACCAGGTGAGCATCAACGGGAGAACTTTACTGAACCACATTAGGCTGAAGATTGTGGAGATGGCTGCGGCAGGAGTGCGTCCCTGCGTCATCTCGCGGCAACTGCGCGTGTCGTACGGTTGCGTCTCCAAGATCCTCAACAGATACCAGGTGAGCATCAACAGAAAGTACTTGACTTTATTCGGTATACATATCCCGATTAAGAGATAAAAGAAGATGGTTGTGGATAAATATGTAACAAATTTTAGATTTAAAATCCTAAACAGATACACGGGGAGCAAAATACTAATAGTCGTAGAGACAATAATATTGTATGCACTAAGTAGGTAGAGAAAAATTGCTAAGAAAATCTACATACATACATATAATCACGCCTTTATCCCTAATGGGATAGACCTAAACAAAGGTCGTTCCGCCATGTCTGACAAAGTTTTGAGAGATATTTAGGATAGATTTGTAGGTATATTGCTGTAGTGACAGGTTGTCAGCCTAAATTGCAATATACTGAAACCCTCCGATCCCTTAGCTGTTTTTTACAGCATGCCCGGGAGGAAATGGAGCTAGCACATTCTATGTTTTTCTTTCGGTCCCAGTCCAGCATAGAAGTAAGAAAATCTACCAAGCAAATATTTATAAATACCTAGAACAAACTAGACAAAATTAAGAAGATAAAAAAAACTGCTACGTAAATAGGTAGGTACTTATATGCCCTTTACTCTCAATCTCATATTTCGAATAATGATAATGATAGCTATGTATGAACGGATTATACCTTTTAAATATTAATGATAATGAAGATTTCCTATAAATGAAACTCATTGATATTTTTCAGTAAGTAGCAGATTTTCCGTATCGAAGCTTTCACGATAATCCTCAAAGATTCTACAAGATATCACGTTTTAATCTTAAGCTCAAGATCTCACGATTCTGTGAAAAATGTATATTCAAGAAGGGGATCCCTTTAGCAAAAATCAAACAACGCTTCTGTTTCTGCACCATTCAGTTGGAAATATTACGAGATTAAATCCTTTTTAAGACTAGTTGCAAAGCAGTAAAATTTAATCTCGGCTCATAATTTATATTTAAAATTTAACGCAGCCGGAATAGACACTGAAATTTCTGAAACTATTAGGACTGATTGTGAAGCCCTCTAATGGGGTAGGCAAAGCGTAAACGACCTAAACAAAGGTCGTTCCGCCACGTCTGACAAAGTTTTGGGGTTATTTAGGATAGATTTGTAGATATATTGCTGTAGTGACCGGTTTTCAGTCCATCGCCTAAATTAAAATATACTGAATCCCTTAGCTGGTTTCTACAGCATGCCTGGGAGGAAATGCAGCTGGCACATTCTATTTTTTTTTCTCGCTACCAGTCCAGCATGGAAGAAATATTTGTCGTCTGATTTAATTTGTAAATCTGCTGCGAAGAATGCAAAAATTACAAATAATCACTACATTTACGTACGTTAACACGTTTTCTTTCATCGCAATACTCGTCGTATAAATATGGATAGGTAAACATAGATCAGACAACCAGTTTATGATACAATGTAATGGCAATCGCCCACGTGTACGTGATGTCACCAGTTTTGGTGAAAAGGCTTATGAAAAATTAGTTTTTTGTTTCATTCGTATTTTGCCATACTTACATAGAACAATCTGTTAGGGGGTAGGTAGACCGTCGTCAACGGTCTTATAAATCGGTTTCGCCCTGTGTTACATATTTTTGAGATATATGGGATATTCCAAACCCAAGTTATATCTGACGTATTCTGCAATGTTTTTAACAGCGCAATCATAGGTGGTAAAATCTAATAATTTAAGTCATAAATAAATTAATTCCATAATAATTTATTTTCTAAAAAATCTAAGGAAATAAATCTGCGCATAATAAAACTTTACCGACGGTTAAACTCGAAGCAGTTTTTTTATAGTTTACCACTTCCAATCCTTCCAGTTCAGCTTTAAACAACTTATCTCTCAAACCAGTCAAACCAAAGCCTTCAGGGATAAAAACTTCGCGTTCAAACAAACATTTTCATTTCTCAAACCTTCCAATATTTTTCCTGACAACTCTACCACCAGTCATTTTTCGACAATCGCCATTGAAGCCCTGTTCACCGGAGCCTGAAGGTCCGTTTTCACCACAATCAAGTCCTTCACAATGGTGATTGTTCGGCCAGGAAGCGTTTAGCCACGCCACCTGACTTGCCTGCCCGCTGTTGTCGTAGAAATGGAACTTTAAATACAAACAATCCTAGGGATCTGATAACGCAAAGATTGATATGACAAGTAATTCTTCAAATTCAGAAGGATTTGATTTGAATCTCTTTTTAACAAAAGTCTTCTGCCACAACAATCCAAACATTGACATGGTTAGATCATATTTACCAACATAAGCAGTGCTTGTGGGTTCATCGGTTCGTTGTTTGACTCGAAAACCCACTCGCTAAGAAGAAGAAGAGATGTAAAATGTAATATCCAAAGTAAACCTTCCTGCTCTATCTCTGGTAGTAAAGTAATGTCGTCAATAATGTGTTAAATAATCGTTTGACTATTAACACTAATTTGTCTTGTACAATTTGAATTTCAATTATGAGTGGGAGAATTTTATAACTAAATCATGATTTCACCTCTTAGCAAAAGCGTTTTTGCGGATTTCTGAATTCCCTCATTTTCATTCTCCTAATCGGCTTACTGCCTCAATTTAGTACGTTTTTAATTACTAGTGGAAATTAAACACCCTGTAGACTACACAGATTATCTGAGCTTACCAAATTATATTTATTTGTAAACAGTCTGTTATTAATTGAGCCTACTCCAATTTCAGTTAAAGGGCTGTTTTAGTATTTCTAGGAACATGATGTAAAATTCTTTGACGTACGTTGCCTAACTGAGCAAACTAAGTAGTCATGAGGTTTTCATCTAGCAAATTTACTAATGCCTTGACTTGGATTAATCTGTCGTGCCTTTAGAAAACTCGGAGCAACATGTCAAATAGATGCTGTCCCCTGCCGAAAATCCCTTCCATGATCTCCAGACAAGCAGTCCGAGATTAGACTTTGGAGACATTAGAATTGTAAAATCTATGCACCTCTTTCACTCGTTTTAGTACTTCTACTTGAAGTTAGAATAAGATAAGAATACATACTTCAGTAATAAATATTTCCTAAACTTGCTTGATAAATAATAATCATTAATCATTGAATTAAAAAGACATGTTGTTTTAATCTAAGATGTATTCTGTTCAGGAGACGGGGTCCATTAGACCAGGGGTGATCGGTGGCTCGAAGCCGCGCGTGGCCACTCCTGAGGTGGAAGCCAGGATCGAGGACCTGAAGAGACAGAACCCGGGGATTTTCTCATGGGAGATTCGCGAGAAATTGATTAAGGTAACTTTTATGTCCTTTTTTGGCAGACTTTGCCATTCCAGTAAATATTACCTGGTAAAATGGTCAAATTAAGAACAAGGGATGGTATATTCAACTCATTCTGTTCATGTTGCGTACATTGGTAAAATAATGTACGAATTGTCAACAACTTGATAAAAGCTGGTTTATGTCACCTGACTAATTTAACAGCAACATTGCAGACAATTGTGTATTGTCTATATTGCACTTGGTGTACTATTTTAATACCCATGCACCCAATCCCCGGGCTCGCGGATGCTTTTACTTATTTTTTTATCAAATGGCGATTTTCTAGTCCAAGAATGACCCGAAGATGCATGTAGATCTTCTACTGAATTTTACTTCATTCTTAAGTAATGAAGCAACGGGTACAAATCATGTTTCTCGCGCTCCCGATCCTGCATAAAAAAACGTCCATAAGCAATTACTAGTAAAATTAGGAACTCTACTATTGCTTTTCATTCTAGTCACGAATCTTTGAAGTTTTCTTTGTTTCATATTTATAGTATCAATTAAGTACGTCAAAGTTTACACCAAGTCACATAAACTTTAATCTTATATCGCGGTTGGAAAAGTCATAATAAATAACATCAGTCGTAAAAGTACTCTGAGGAAAATGAAAATACTTCTTCCACGTGTGCAAGAAATAGTTTCACATAAACTTATATGATTAACATTCTTAATGTTTTTAAAATGTTTAATATTTTTATTTAGCCATAAGTGGACAATAACGGCTAAATAAGATAAAAATATGTTTATATAGTTTTGTAATACTTGTACAAATATAATTATAACACTTCGGAATATGTCAATTTTACAACAAAATAAAGTATTTATAGCCGGATCTATTAAACACGCTATGTACTGGCAAAATTATTTAAAAATTAAAACATAAATGGGTTTGCTCTTGACTCCAGTCTAGGTCGGAAGCGAATGAGGCAGAAACAATCAAAATTTGATGGAAACAGTCAAAAGTTAGAAACGATAATTTCATAATCTTCATTATTTATTTTGATGTCATCAATTCAGAACCGTAAGAAAAAGTTAAATCATTTAATTTTAAACATGGTGCCTGTGTTATGTAGTTATTATTTCATAAATCTATAGATATCTCTTCTGCCTTGCAAATGCTGTCATTCACTACCAATACCTACCTAACAATATTAAATCAGCTTTCTAAGTCCGCCCTATATTCTTTTAGTCACGATCTGAAACCCGCGAGTTAATGGAATCTAAACAATTTCATATTTTATTCTTTTATTCGCAAATTATAAAAAAGGAAATTGATTTAATATGACTTTGATGTTCTAACTGAGGTAGAGAGAGGTTGTTTGATTCAATTAGCAGAATTGGATATTTTACTGGTTACTTATTTTTTATAAACCAAAACAGGGTATACTTAAAGAAAAACATACAAATAAGTTTTATCCTAGTTTTTATTAATTTTGTAAACCTCATTTATTTGACACCTCAAAAGAAATCACAGCTTAACATAGAGAAAACTAATTTACCTACCTTTATATTTTCTTTACATTTCTAATTAAAAGTTTTAGATCAGAAGTCCTAAATAAAATTATGACCTGATATGCAATGCCTACAAAATGCCTACATATTCTATTTTATTCTTAAATTCGAATTGCAAATCAAATTACGAAAGTTCAGCGTTTCAAAAATAGAACAATACTTTTTAATCACCGCGCCCGTGGGCGGTCGGCCAATCAGCCCGATAATTTAGTCAACGAATAAAAAAGCCGATGTGGTGACAATGTTTTGTTTTTATTTTGTGGTTGTGGTCGTAATGATGCAATGTGGCGACGCTGAGACAATAGGCCTCACGACGCGACATCTCTTCGGTATACAATGCGGTTTCGCTTCCGTCGCTTAGATGTAATGCTTAAGACCACCAGCAGTGGTTATTCATGTCGTCATATTGTGGTAATAAGATGTGGTGTGTGTTCCAGGAGGGCGTGTCGGACCCACCCAGCATCTCTTCGATATCGCGGCTGCTGCGCGGAGGCTCAAGGGACCCGGACGGCAAGAAGGATTACAGCATCGACGGCATACTTGGAGGTGAGATATCTTTCATAATTTGGACGGCATGGAAGGTTCCAGGTTTGATTTCTGGTAGGACAAATATTAGAGAGACGAACTTTTAAATATTTGTTCTGAATGTGGTGCTTTAATCAAATATACCAGTTTCACCTGATATGTAGTCCTAAAGTATTTTTTCACTAGGTATAATAAACACAATAAAAGCTAAATTATTTTGCTATGTTTGACCCCACCACAGTCATATAAACTGAGTAGGTCACTTAAGCTACGTTTGCTATTCACCCACAATAAAAGCCCATAGATGAGTATACTCTCTCTGAGCTTTGTAGGTATTTCTGCGAACTAACACGAGACAGCTTTCATGGTATTCAGGTCAGACTCGGTATTCCTGAGAGCCTTATAAGCCACAAGCTAGATAAAGCCTCGAATAGCTCCACACATTACAATAGCTCGGAAATTCTTAGTTGACTTTACCAACGGCGGTGTTTGTTCGCGAAAGTGAACAACTTAGTGCAGCAACACACAGGCGTCACTTACTGAGCGCAAGGTTGCGCTCAACGCGCTGTCAATGCGTTTTGCATTGCTTACAACACACATGCGTCACCTTACGTTCTGCGCGCGTATTGACAAAGTTCATCGCTACGTAGAGTTCATAGCATCGCGCGCGTAGCGCATAGGGTGACGCATGTGTGTTATAGGCAATTCAAACAACATTGACAGGGTGTTGCAGAACCCCGCAAACGCAGCAAGTGGCGCCTGTGTGTTGCTGCTCTAAGGTATTCCAAATAATAACTTCGTATAAAATATCAAAATTCATAGCGTAGTAGCATTTACGAGTACAAGTATAACGTATTTCATTGACTTGCCTATATAGATTTTCAAACTTTGTTTTCATGAACTCTATACATTATTAAATGCTTGCAGCTTTGAAATCTTTATCACCATAGACACAGTAGTTTATATAACATTACTTTATATAATGAACTGTTAAAAATCTTTAAAAATTTAATGTCTTTGATAGAAACACGCCCAGCCCACCTCATTTAAAAATAAAATTTAAGTGAGATTGTATCGCAAAGGCGTGTCTTATCGTCATCTAAAGGGTGTTTGTTTCAGTGGCTAGTTGATGAGAAACTCTCGTCTACAATAAGGATTCCATGAAAATCTTATCTAACCTTTATTACTCGACTCGCTTCTCGGTATTCGATATATTTTCTTCATTGCGCAATAGTCCACTAGAACGCTGCGATTATTTGTTTCATACTACTGGCATAGTTTCAAAGTTTATTGCGTTCAACTGAGGGTGGTATTAGTAGAAATGCAGATATGAATTACATAAACCAATATTTTATTTAATAAAATTTTGTAAAATTTGCTGTTGCATTCACAGCGGCATAATATGAAGTTTTACTGCTGTGACAGAATCAATAAAAGAGACAATTCTCATCGGCAATTTCGGTCTGTGACAAACGTTTATTTGGACACATATTCGATATGATGCAACGGTCATAATGGCGACATTACGGAAGTTCTGAGCGATCTCGTCGCGGCTATCAAACAGCCAAAATATTGCACAATAACTTCCCATCCCATTCACACGGGCCGCACGTTAATAGCTCCAACCTGTCAAAGCTTTCTCACGGGGCGCGTTCAAAAAATCAATTTCCGCACACAAATCTTACTCAGTCATTGTTGCCGTTTGAAATATTGGAGTTTGTTCTCGAGGCGTCGGAGGGCGGCTCGTTTGTCGCCCCGTATCGCGAAAAGCCGACAAAGGTCGACAAAGTGCCCCACACACGGTCGCCTGCAGTGCACCTCGATAGTGCTGAAAACGCGACAATCGACGTAACATGTTTTGGTTGTTGTGCTATTGTTGCATTATATGTAGAGTATTTGTCCATTTTGCCGCAAAGTTAATTGTTGCTTCAAATTGCGCCGGTACCTGTTGCACTCGGGGCTTCCCTAAAGCGACGCCGCCTTTTTTGCAGGGCACTTTTTGCGCATTATCATTCTACAGGATACGACCTAAAACAGTAATGAATTCTTCCACTTGATAGGATAAAGAGTGCTTCTAAGAATCTCTAATTAAGTAGATTTTTTTGGTGGACACTTTCATCAATCTCACCACCAACCTTACATTAAGTCGTAATAACCACCTCTTATATAAATTCGTCGGCCCAAATTACAGCTATTGTAACAAAACTACGTACATAACAAACATTAACAGATGGCGGCATATGTAGAACGTCGACGGCCAATGTACCAATGTACGCCATCACAGCGTCGTGCCTGTCAAATTATCGCGCGCAATCTGTATGCAGGGCACTAATTTATGCGGCCAACACAGTCGTGGGTTGACAAAATAAAAATATAGGGTAAAATAAGCAAAGGCTTGGTAGAGAAATTCCTTCGTAGAAAAATTATAACTTTTATTTTGAATTTCCAAAACTTCGTAAATTCTATATTTCTGAAATGTTAAGGCTTATTCTTTCGTTGGACAGCCCTGACGCAAATCGCTCGACTTTCTCAGAGGAAAAACAAAAGAGTGTGCGATAAGAGATCGCATTTGTTTAATAACATCGGTCGTTAGAATCACCTAATGTCGCGAGCCACGGTGGTGGTAATAACCCACGTAGAACCACCACGATGATTTAACTGTAGCGTAATAAGACTGGCAACTAGAAAAGCTTAGGCTATATTCATAAAAAAAAAAAAAAAAGTTGAAAAAAATAATTAAATACTTAAAATTTGTACTATGGGAAGTAGACTCAACTGAGAGCAAGCACTACAAACTCTACACAAATATTTGTAAATAAATCTGTATCTTGAGCGGTTCGAAACCATAATCCAAATAACAGGCAAGGCAGAGCAGGCACGACTCACTGAACTATCAGACCAATGAATGACATTAGATATATTTTTCATTCAAACCAAGAATATATTTTACAACCGACATCAAGAAAGCTGTTCTTTACGCCTCTAATTCTTATCGGTTTTCGTAAACATCACTTTTGATAATACGCTCTGAACAGGCGTTTGTTCCGGTTATGAAATCGATGACATAAATCAATAAAAAACAAACAAGATTTCACCATCAAAAAGTGAATAAAAACGCCTGGTACTTTCTCCGCTCCCATATAAACCTTGACGAATTCGTCTAACGCGCGGAGCGTCACAACTATTTAGAGGGCATTTATTACCTCGCTCGCATTGAACACAATTTTGTCCCATCGCGTTATTCAAAGAGCCCTCCCAGGCCCTCCCAGATGGTGACGAAGCCCTCCGGAAGTGCCCGAAGTATGCCGACAAAGGTTCTGGACTAAGGTCCGTTGAATAGGACTCAATCAAAAGCGTTGTGCACTTCAGAACGAGTTTGATGCATTTCCTAATGCTTCTTTGGCATTTTGAAATGCATTGTAAACTATTTCAATATTCAGCAAGTTTTGCACAAAGCAAAATACAATTTCCTCTGTAAAATCAGAATGAAAAAGTAAATCTACATGCTATTTATTTGGAAAATGTTTTTCGGTTTCATGCGAGGATTCATGAATAGTATAGGTCGGTACACACTACACCCGTAACATACCTAATTATACTTATTAAAAAAACTGTTTTGTAAAAACCAAACCACTTATACATTCATTTCGGTGTTTTACTTACAAAACTGCCAGACAAGCTGTCTCCAAGATTCAAACGGAGATTAAACATCCAAGCACCGCAGCATACGCCCCCTCGCCGTCGCAGGCGCAGACGACGCGCTAATCCGACCATCTGTTACTTACGAAACTACCCGCTGAAACAAAGGCCCGCCCGACTTTAATGAACCCAGATTATGAAGGTGTTAAACCACCGCCGCCGCTCTTTCAACTCCCAAATTATGACTTTTGAGCGCGCCGCGGCTATCACGGGGTCACATTTCGGCAATCGCAAAAGTTTTTTCCACTCCCTCGCTCTCCCGCCTCCCGCATCTGTCTCTCGCCTTTCTTCGATCATAAAACTCCAAGTCCGCCTTTGGCACTCCGAAAATTCGAAATAACAATCGAATTCGACTTTACGACGCCGTTTTAAGGTGCATGCCTTCCTTTTTGTGGTTTCGATATACTTGAGTCATTTAGTCCCATACGTTATGATCAGGACTGGGAACAAAAAACGACAAATAAATCTGTCCCTGTCTTGGGCCAGGGAATTTGAGCAATGTAAATCATTTTATTACAATGCACGTTTTTTATTCGGTGTCGCTCTTTGTGGTTTGATATTATGTTAGCTCGTGTTTCAACGGCTCTTCCTATAACATACGTCGGTTAATAATCTATTTCCGTTGTTTTGATTAATAGTTGTTATTGCGGAAGTATAAAAAGTCTCCATGGTTGACGATTTTGAATTAAAAGTAAAGAGAGAATATCGAAGTCCATGATGGAAGAATATTAATGAAGATCCTAATTGCTCAGATCAAGGGAATAAGGTACACGTAGCTGCGCAAACAGCCAATTAATTAAAATCATAATCAAACATGTGTCTAATATTCATTCACTAAATGAATTGCCATGTCATTTTACACAAAGAACTAATAACTCATGATCAAATCAAGCTGCTGTTCAGGAATATACTGCTAATACCTGAACATACTACATTAGCAGCAATGGCCATCTTACTTCTGGACATGGGCCTCCCTCTTCAGAGGACAAAATTCAACATATGTCACGCTTGACACGCGTGTTGACTAGCCCTTTTTGTTAGCAGAGCTCTATCTACCTTATTCTCTTGACCTGAATCGTAAAATAATATTATGCTTATTAATAATTAATAATAAAAATCTAAAGTAGGTGTACTTTTTGAGAATCAAGCCTGCATTTGAACAACATATTGCATTAATTAAAATGGAACTGTGAAAGGGGAGGGCGTCAAATGAACCTGCGTTTTTCTTTTACACGTCATAAATCCAGATCGCGACACCAAAATATTGAATGGTGCCAAAATGTCACCCGCGCGCAAAGACGCCGACAAAAGCACCGCCGCGCCCGCCACGCTGGGTGTTCTTTATTCCCTGCCACACTGAGCCCCTATTTTTTCATCTCATTCAATTTTGACTTCTTTCAAAAGGCTATTAATATAAGCCGCATTTTTTAAAATCAGTTTTAAGGCCAAAGCTGTGCATTGTTGAGCCAGTTTTTTAATCTGTTTCCGTAGAATACCGCTACCGATTTATAAATGAGATCGGCCGGGCCGCGAGCCGCGAACCCGACGGCTCTTGATTTAACCGAATTAATACGTGATGTGGGTTTCTACAAAAAACGCTTTGATAATAAATAACGCGTGTCTCGAAAAAAAGAGATGAAGACAAATTGCAGTAATATAGAGTCTAATAAATTATATCCGTGCATGGGCAAAAATAATTTATTGGATAGACCTCACATTCCCTATCGTCTTCCTTAACATCATTAATAGGCTATTAATATTGCTCATTTTCTTGTTTAAATATGATGAACTTTGTTGCCAGGTCGTGAGTCTGACTCCTCGGATATCGAGTCGGAGCCAGGGTTGACTCTGAAGAGGAAACAGCGGCGGTCGAGAACTACCTTCACTGGAGAACAGTTAGATGCACTGGAACGAGCTTTCCATCGTACGCAGTACCCTGACGTGTACACGAGAGAAGAACTGGCTCTTCAGACAGGGCTCACTGAGGCTAGAATTCAGGTAAATATATTTATTCAATATTTTTTTGTTAATGCTATAATCTTTCTTTTATGAGTCTGCACTACAATTTAAACCTACCTAAATCAGTCATACCTGTCTAATCTTTTTATTCTCTTTCTTTATATTTCATAATCAGGTGTGGTTTTCTAACCGAAGAGCACGACTTCGGAAGCACACAGGCTCAAACCCAGGCCCCAGTCTCGCAAGCTACTCAACGTTACCAATGCCTCAGATACCCTGCCCGTATCCTGCTGGAGAAATTCCTCCACTATCACAACATCATCCACAACACCCTGACTCGTGGCATCATCAAAAATACAACTACAATCAACTAATGGCCCAATCTCAACATTTGAATCAAGCATTCCAAAATGCTGCTGCTTTTCCAAGCACTTCAGGTGCAACCTTTGGCCATCTAGTAGGAAGCAATGGACCATCTCACAGCCAATTAATAGACGCTGCTGTTCCGAGAAACGACTACCCTCGGTACACCAGCAACGATATCTATAATAAGCCAATTAACTATTTACCCAAAGAAACTGAAGGAGAGAACAAAGGAGTTACTGAAGAAAGTATCGAACCAAGAGCTGAAGATAGTTTTGTGAAAGTACCTTCTGAAGACTACAAGACGTTACCAAATAACGATTATCCTAAGGTTCCTACTGATTATTCCAAAGTCACTGATCCGGCTCCGTCGTCTAACTGGAGTCCGTCACATAATACTCTGAACATGAGTTTAGCTGGACTGTCTAGTGAATACAAATATATGAACGATCCATATTCTTTTCCAAACATACCGGACCCTCTTAACCAACATAATTATCCAAATCCGCCCAACGCTGCTAATAAATACTGGATTTGACATATTTGTAAATTAGTGGTAGTTGTAAGGTATTTTTCTAAGATAATTAGATTGTTAATTTTTTTAATGTATAAATTTTTGTTGTAATAATTTTATTACAAATTATGTAAGTACTATAATTATAATTAAGATGTATATTTTGTGAGAAATTACCTCTTTAATACATTCCATAAAGTTTATACCTATCTTAACACCAAACGTTTGTAAATAAATTAAGAAAAGTCATTAGTAAATAAAGAAAAGTTTTATTATTTACAAAGCTGGTTGTTTTCTTAATGATATCTCCTCTCTATCTACACTGGTTTATTTCTCATAAATAAATAAGCATAACTCTTTAAAATGTTTCATGAGCAATTAGTCAAAAATAAAACTGCATGAAATTGCTACACTAATCTAATTCTTCTTTCAAAAGCATGTACAAAAGATTACTATCATTCATTAGGTTCTCGGTGTCCGTTGGTAATTTTACTGTCTCATAACCTCGATGACATTTGCGCCGACCTCGTTAGGTAGAACGACAGCTGATTCAGTGGCTGCACTGGCCTCTGTAGCAGGGGCAGCCTGAGGATCGGCAGGGACAACTGCAGCAGGTGCGTCAGTGGGTACAACTGGGACGTCAGTGGCTACAACTGGAGCATCAGTGGCTACAACTGGAGCGTCAGTGGCTACAATTGACGCATCAGTGGCTACAACTGGAACGTCAGTGGCTGCAACTGGGGCATCAGTGGCTACAATTGGAACATCAGTGGCTACAACTGGAGCGTCAGTGGCTGCAACTGGAGCATCAGTGGCTACAACAGGTGCGTCTGTGGCTGCAACTGGGGCATCAGTGGCTACAACAGGTGCGTCAGTGGCTAAAACTGGAACATCAGTGGCTACAACTGGAGCGTCAGTGGCTGCAACTGGGGCATCAGTGGCTACAACTGGAACATCAGTGGCTACAACTGGAGCGTCAGTGGCTGCAACTGGGGCATCAGTGGCAATAACAGGTGCATCAGTGGCTGCGGCAGGGGCATCAGTGGCTGTGGCTGGGACGTCGGAAGCTACAACTGGAGCGTCAGTGGCTGCAGCCGGGGCGTCAGTCACAGCAACAGGTGCGTCAGTGGCGCCGTTTGAAACTTCAGGGGCTGACGGAGCCACCGCTTCTGATCCAGCAGCGGCCTCAGGGGCTGATACAGCGACGGCTTCAGGGGCTGATGGGGCAGCGGCTTCAGGGGCTGATCCAGCGGCGGCTTCAGGGGCTGATGGGACAGCGGCTTCAGGGGCTGATCCAGCAACAACTTCAGGGACTGATGGGACAGCGGCTTCAGGGGCTGATGGGGCAGCGTCTTCAGGGGCTGATGGGGCAGCGGCTTCAGGTGCTGATCCAGCTGCGGCTTCAGGGGCTAATTCAGCTGCGGCTTCAGGGGCTGATCCAGCGGCGGCTTCAGGGGCTGATCCAGCGGCGGCTTCAGGGGCTGATCCAGCTGCGGCTTCAGGGGCTGATCCAGCTGCGGCTTCAGGGACTGATCCAGCTGCGGCTTCAGGGGCTGATCCAGCGGCGGCTTCAGGGGCTAATTCAGCGGCAGCTTCAGGGGCTGATGTGCCAGCTGCTTCAGGGGCTGATGGGGCAGCAACTTCAGGGGCTGATCCAGCGGCGGCTTCAGGGGCTGATCCAGCAACAACTTCAGGGACTGATGGGACAGCGGCTTCAGGGGCTGATGGGGCAGCGACTTCAGGGGCTGATGGGGCAGCGGCTTCAGGGGCTGATCCAGCTGCAGCTTCAGGGGCTGATTCAGCTGCGGCTTCAGGGGCTGATCCAGCAGCGGCTTCAGGGGCTGATCCAGCTGCGGCTTCAGGGGCTGATCCAGCTGCGGCTTCAGGGGCTGATCCAGCTGCGGCTTCAGGGGCTGATCCAGCTGCGGCTTCAGGGGCTGATCCAGCTGCGGCTTCAGGGGCTGATCCAGCGGCGGCTTCAGGGGCTGATGGGACAGCGGCTTCAGGGGCTGATCCAGCGGCGGCTTCAAGGGCTGATCCATCAACAACTTCAGGGACTGATGGGACAGCGGCTTCAGGGGCTGATGGGGCAGCGGCTTCAGGGGCTGATCCAGCTGCGGCTTCAGGGGCTGATCCATCAACAATTTCAGGGACTGATGGGACAGCGACTTCAGGGGCTGATGGGGCAGCGGCTTCAGGGGCTGATCCAGCTGCGGCTTCAGGGGCTGATCCATCAACAACTTCAGGGACTGATGGGACAGCGGCTTCAGGGGCTGATGGGGCAGCGACTTCAGTGGCTGATGGGGCAGCGGCTTCAGGGGCTGATCCAGCAGCGGCTTCAGGGGCTGATCCAGCTGCGGCTTCAGGGGCTGATCCAGCGGCGGCTTCAGACGCTAATTCAGCGGCAGCTTCAGGGGCTGATGAGGCAGCGGCTTCAGGGGCTGATCCAGCGGCGTCTTCAGGGGCTGATCCTGTTGTGGCTTCAGGGGCTGATTCAGCGGCGGCTTCAGAAGCTGATCCAGCTGCGGCTTCTGGGGTTGATCCAGCAACAACTTCAGGGACTGATGGGGCAGCGGCTTCAGGTGCTGATGGGGCAGCGGCTTCAGGGGCTGACGAGGCAGCAGCTTCAGGGGCTGATCCAGCGGCGGCTTCAGGGGCTGATCCAGCGGCGTCTTCAGGGGCTGATCCTGTTGCGGCTTCAGGGGCTGATTCAGCGGCGGCTTCAGAAGCTGATCCAGCTGCGGCTTCAGGGGCTGATCCAGCAACAACTTCAGAGACTGATGGGGCAGCGGCTTCAGAAGCTGATCCAGCTGCGGCTTCAGGGGCTGATCCAGCAACAACTTCAGGGACTGATGGGGCAGCGGCTTCAGGTGCTGATGGGGCAGCAACTTCAGGGGCTGATGGGGCAGCGGCTTCAGGGGCTGATCCAGCTGCGGCTTCAGAGGCTGATCCAGCGGCAGCTTCAGGAGCTGATGGGCCAGCGGCTTCAGAGGCTGATGAGGCAGCGGCTTCAGGGGCTGACGAGGCAGCAGCTTCAGGGGCTGATCCAGCGGCGGCTTCAGGGGCTGATCCAGCGGCGTCTTCAGGGGCTGATCCTGTTGCGGCTTCAGGGGCTGATTCAGCGGCGGCTTCAGAAGCTGATCCAGCTGCGGCTTCAGGGGCTGATCCAGCAACAACTTCAGAGACTGATGGGGCAGCGGCTTCAGAAGCTGATCCAGCTGCGGCTTCAGGGGCTGATCCAGCAACAACTTCAGGGACTGATGGGGCAGCGGCTTCAGGTGCTGATGGGGCAGCAACTTCAGGGGCTGATGGGGCAGCGGCTTCAGGGGCTGATCCAGCTGCGGCTTCAGAGGCTGATCCAGCGGCAGCTTCAGGAGCTGATGGGCCAGCGGCTTCAGAGGCTGATGAGGCAGCGGCTTCAGGGGCTGATGGGGCAGCAACTTCAGGGGCTGATCCAGCGGCGGCTTCAGGGGCTGATCCAGCAACAACTTCAGGAACTGATGGGGCAGCGGCTTCAGGGGCTGATCCAGTGGCGGCTTCAGGGGCTGATCCAGCTGCGGATTCAGGGGCTGATCCAGCGGCAGCTTCAGGGGCTGATGGGCCAGCGGCTTCAGGGACTGATTCAGCGGCGGCTTCAGGAGCTGATCCAGCAGTGACTTCAGGGACTGATTCAGCGGTGGCGTTAGGGGCTGATCCAGCGGCGGCTTCAGGGGCTGATCCAGCTGCGGATTCAGGGGCTGATCCAGCGGCAGCTTCAGGGGCTGATGGGCCAGCGGCTTCAGGGACTGATCCAGCGGCGGCTTCAGGGGCTGATCCAGCAGTGACTTCAGGGACTGATTCAGCGGTGGCGTTAGGGGCTGATCCAGCGGCGGCTTCAGGGGCTGATGAGGCAGCGGCTTCAGGGGCTGATCCAGCGGCGGCTTCAGGGGCTGATCCAGCTGCGGCTTCAGGGGCTGATTCAGCTGCGGCTTCAGGGGCTGATCCAGCGGCGGCTTCAGGGGCTGATCCAGCTGCGGCTTCAGGGGCTGATCCAGCGGCAGCTTCAGGGGCTGATCCAGCAGCGGCTTCAGGGGCTGATCCAGCGGCGGCTTCAGGGGCTGATCCAGCAGCGGCTTCAGGGGCTGATCCAGCGGCGGCTTCAGGGGCTGATCCAGCAGCGGCTTCAGGGGCTGATCCAGCGGCGGCTTCAGGGACTGATGGTGCAGCTTCAGATTCAGAACCAACAGCTGGGGCAGATGGGGCAATTCCAGATTCAGAGCCAGCAGCTGGGGCAGATCCAGATTCAGAGCCAGCAGCTGGGGCAGATGGAGCAGCTTCAGATTCAGAACCAACAGCTGGAGCCAATGGTGCTGCTTCAGATGAAGAGCCAGCAGCTGGGGCAGATGGGGCAATTCCAGATTCAGAGCCGGCAGCTGGGGCAGATCCAGATTCAGAGCCAGCTTCAGGGGCAGATGGGGCAGCTGCGGATTCAGAACCAGCAGCTGGGGCAGATGGTGCTGCTCCAGATTCAGAGCCAGCAGCAGGGGCAGATCCAGATTCAGAGCCAGCAGCTGGGTCAGATGGTGCTGCTCCAGATTCAGAGCCAGCAGCTGGAGCAGATCCAGATTCAGAGCCAGCAGCTGGGGCAGATGGGGCAGCTCCAGATTCAGAACCAGCAGCAGGGGCAGATGGGGCAGCTCCAGATTCAGAGCCAGCAGCAGGGGCAGATGGGGCAGCTCCAGATTCAGAGCTGGCAGCAGGGGCAGATGGGGCAGCTTCAGAACCAGCAGCAGGGGCAGATTGGGCAGCTCCAGATTCAGAACCAGTAGCTGGGGCAGATTCAGAAGCAGCACCTGGGGCAGATGGGGCAGCTCCAGATTCAAAACCAGCAGCAGGGGCAGATGGGGCAGCTCCAGATTCAGAACCAGCAGCAGGGGCAGATGGGGCAGCTCCAGATTCAGAGCCAGCAGCAGGGGCAGATGGGGCAGCTCCAGATTCAGAACCAGCAGCTGGGGCAGATGGTGCTACTCCAGATTCAGAGCCAGCAGCTGGAGCAGATGGGGCAGCTCCAGATTCAGAGCCAGCAGCAGGGGCAGATGGGGCAGCTCCAGATTCAGAACCAGCAGCTGGGGCAGATGGGGCAACTCCAGATTCAGAACCAGCAGCAGGGGCAGATGGGGCTGCTCCAGATTCAGAGCCAGCAGCAGGGGCAGATGGGGCAGCTCCAGATTCAGAACCAGTAGCTGGGGCAGATTCAGAAGCAGCAGCTGGGGAAGATCCAGATTCAGAGCCAGCAGCAGGGGCAGATGGGGCAGCTCCAGATTCAGAACCAGTAGCTGGAGCAGATTCAGAAGCAGCAGCTGGGGAAGATCCAGATTCAGAGCCAGCAGCAGGAGCAGATGGTGCTGCTCCAGATTGAGAGCCAGCAGCAGGGGCAGATGGGGCAGCTCCAGATTCAGAACCAGTGGCTGGGACAGATCCAGATTCAGAACCAGCAGCAGGGGCAGATGGGGCAGATCCAGATTCAGAACCAGCAGCTGGGGCAGATCCAGATTCAGAACCAGCAGCAGGGGCAGATGGGGCAGATCCAGATTCAGTACCAGCAGCAGGGGCACTGGCTCCAGGAGCTGATGGTGTACCCGCAGCAGCACCAGAGGAGTCTGTTGAACCTACATTGTTTGATCCAGCAGAAACGTCGTTCTGACCAGCGGAAGCATTGTTTGATCCAGGAGAGGAGGGTTTGCCCGTTATCCAGTTAGGCAACAAGTTTGATAGGAATTGTGCAATGCCTTGCAGAATAGTTTTTTGTTCTTGAATACGTTCTTTGGCTACCGGAACCCAAGGTAAAGTAACATTTTCCAACAATGCTGAATCATTTTCTAGCTTTTCGATTTTTCTCTCAAGTTCAGCTTGCAGTTGTTGCAATCCAATGGCATTGACATGACCGGCTAAATGATTCCTGAATGCACTGTTCTCAACAGGGTCTTGCAGTTTAGTCTGAACAAAGTTCAAGATTGCCTTACGACGTTCACTCTTTGTACTGTTCGCATTAAGTCCTAATTCTTCCTGGTAGAATCTCCAAATCGCTGCTTTTCTTGCCAGGGAAGGGCTAGCCGGTGTTAAGCCATACTTCGAATAAACGTGGGTCTTCCAAATATCTTCAAGGTCTATTTCATTCGGATCGTCGTTAGTTTCTGCAGAGACATCTGCAGCTGAAGAAATTTCCTTATCCGCTTCAGCTTTTTCCAATTGCTTCTTTATCTTTTCTTGGCGTTTTTGTTCTTCTTTGGCGGCCTTTTCTGCTTGTTTTTGTTTCAATTTTTCTATTGTCTCTTGCCATTTACGCTCTGCCTCCTCTCTCTTTTCTTGCCACTTGCGTGCTTCTTCTTCGCGTTTGCGTTCAATTTTTTCTTGTTCTTCCTGAAGTTTTCTTTGTTCTTCTTCTTCCTTTCTTTGTCTTTTCAGTTCCTCTTCTTCCCTTTTTTGTTGTTCTTTTGCAAGTTTCTCTTCGAACTTGCGGTGTTGTTCCTCCCTTTTTCGCTGTTCCTTCTCAAGCTTCTCTTGACGCTTTTGTTCCTCTACCTCTCTCTTTTCCTGTTGTTTACGTTCTTTCTCTTCTCGCTTCCGCCTTTCTTTCTCCCGGTCTTCTCTTACTTGTCTAATTCTTTCTTCCCAAGTGTCATCATCATTGTCAGCACTACTCTCACTAGATTCACTGGTGACGGAAGCCCTTCGATAGTCATCATCATCATTATGCCATAACAGTGCTCTGGAAGCAACTGTTTCGTCAGGTAAATATTTCGCACTCACTGTGCAGATGCAAACCTGAAATTTTAATAAAAGCACCTCTTTAACATGTATTCTTCACACTCGTACATAAAGTACCACATATTTATTTATGTATGTCGAAGGAGAAACTTTCAAGATTTTTGTATTGACCAATAGCAGAAAATATTATCAATTAGTAAACAAACAATCCGGAATAACAATACAAAAACTTCAAATAAGTACACATATTTTATGGTAAAAAATTACACATGAAACAGTAAATATTTCTATATATCAAAGTTGATCACTCTTTTTATTATTATCATTTATTTTTAAACACCTCAAAATAAATTTAAAAATCAACTCACTAATAGCAAAATATAAAAAGTCTTCATCTTGTTTGTTAGTTCATTGAATGCGAAATTCGTTCGTAACACATTAAATACGTGTTTTAAATGAGCTCGTTCGTTACAATTTGGTATGAATACCTCGAAACCATGCTTTTATACGGAGCTGGGTAATTAGTGAAGATAACGTTAGATAATAGCTCCTGCCCTGATAACTGCAGAATGAAGTCTTAGTCAAACAAAATGTTTTCGCGACGTCTGACTCAAAATAAACACCAGCTATAATGAACGTAATATTGCAGGAGGGACGGAAAGTACAGATCGAGACAAACAACCGGATATTTGCACTAAAGTTTATAAATATAATATGTTTGCGAAAGGAAATAGGTTTAGTGTTCAGTTTAACGGATGATAGAGACAAATATTAAATATTAAAGACGGATATTTTGTAACATTGGACACCAATAACAGAAGAACATGATTTATCAATAATTTGATATGATTTGGATGTTTTCGTAAAAATATAAATTACATTTGGTATCACCATTAGAGGTTATTAAGCAGTTTTATAGTTACAAAATTTTATAGTTACTAAATTCATCTCCCTAGCCTTATCCCGTATCTCCCGGCGTTGGCTTCCTAATCTAGGGAATTGAACGAGGGTACTCGTTTTTACACAGAGCAGAAGCACAGAAGGGAAACCAGACCCTAGTCTAGATTAGGTCAGAGTATTCAAGCCGCCAATGCTTAGCATTGGCCTCTGACATGGCTTAACGACTAATATCTACGCTGTTAAACGATATTAACTGGGACCAACGGCTTAACGTGCCTTCCGAAGCACGGAACTAGTATATACTAAAGTAGTATTACTTTACGGAACTATATTACTTATAGTTACTAAATTATCATAATTAATTTCAATATTATTTTATTTGGATTACATATTTATTGAACAACTCTCTCATCTATTTTTACAATGATGCCTTATAATTCTTAACAATTTGTATGACATTTATTGAGAAGCCCGCGCAGAGGCTTGGGCTTGTGAATGTACAGGTTTTCAACAGGAAATAAAATTTCCTTTCGCATTTATTAACTCTTTCTCAGGGTTACACGCGCATGGATTTTTATATAAAATTCTTAAAAAATAGTAAATGGAATTTGTATTCTTCCAAATAATTAATTTGAAAGTCAAGGTAATTTTCTTTTCAAGTTTTTTATAAATTGTGGTTTGGTGTTTTACAGGTTGTGAAGATTTTTCTGGCTCTAGATTTATCCTATCTATGGGGTTGATTTATATTGTATTGTTTAAAATCTATTTTTAATCGAGCGATGCCTCCGTGGTCTAGTGGCTAGTGCCATGGACTCCCGATCCGGAGGTCCTGGGTTCGATTCCCAGGGGGGAACACAAAGTTGATATTTGCGAATTTATTTGTTTAGGGGATTTGTTTAGTTTGGTTAGGATATTGCAGGCTGAATCACCTGATTGTCCGAAAAGAAAAAGATTTCGTGCTTCGGAGGGCACGTTAAGCTGTCGGTCCCGGTCGCTGTCTATGATAGTGGTCGTTACTCAAACCATGTCAGAGGCCTGATAGTTGTGCTACTAGGCGGTTTAAAAACTCTGACACCTGGGTTCATCGGGTCCATAGACTCAATACCCACTCGACAGAAGTAGAAGATCGAGCGATTTTTATTTAAAAAAGTTATTTTTTACTTGGTTTAAAGAGATGTTTAAATGTGATTAAGTTATTCGATTCCATAAGTAGTGTATTAAGTAGTGATTTACTCGTCTCTTTGACACAGGGTGCACCTGGTCACTCTCGAAAATTTAAGATTGTACACAAGATTTTGATTTTTAACCTCGCAGTGCGTAAGGTGACGTATGTGTGTTGTAGGCAATGCAAAAAGCATTGACAGCGTGTTGAGCGCAACCTTGCGCGCAGTAAGTGACGCTTGTGTGTTCCTGCACTTCATCTTCTGTCGAGTGGGTATCGAGTCTATCGACCCGCTGCACTAAAAAGGTTAAACACGCAACTACCTATCGTATTTATTTGAAGAAATCAAACTTAAAAAAATATAAAAAAACAAGGTAGTAACAATTATAATAAAATTATGATTATTATTTTAAACTTTGGAAACTAGGTACCAATTGAGCTACACTACACCTACATAGCACGTGCCATGAAGAACGATATAAAGATTTAAAATTATTAGAATCAATATTTACCGGCTGAATCTTGCAAACAACAAAATCCGTATAAATCCCAAAAATGTGATCTCATTGGAAGTCAAGGTCACCTAAAATTACGCTTTGTACTTCCAGCTAAGGGACCCGAGGGTTTTAGTATATTGCAATTTAGGCAATGGGCTGACAAAATGTCACTTCAGCAATATATCTAAAAATCTGTCTCAAATAACCCTCTTCTTCCATACTGGACTGGGAGAGATAGAAAAACATAGAATGTTCCAGCTGCCCTTCCTCCCAGGCATGCTAAAGAAGTCAGCAAAAGGGACTCGAGGGTTACAGTGTATTGTAATTTTGGCGATGGGCTGACAACCTGTCACTATAGCAATACTTTTTACAATCTAAAATTGCTCTTAATTTTTGTCAGACGTGACGAAAACGCCTTAAACGCTCTGCCTACCCCGTAACGGATAAAGGCGTGATTTATGTATGTAAATAACGCTCAAAACTTTGTAAGTCGTGGCGTAACGACCTTTGTTTAGGTCGTTTATGCTCTGTCTACCCCATTAGGGATAAAGGCGTGATTATATGTATGTATGTTGTACTTCCGTACTGGACTCGAAGTGATAATAAAATAGAATGTTCCTGCTGCTTTACTTCCCAGGTGTACTTTTGCAACCATGTGAGAGAGTCAAGGGTTTATGAGTATTTTAATGGCGTAACCTGTCACTGCGGTACACGTATCTTAGTTTATGTATTATATGTACCTAATATAATGTATATAGGATACCTATTTGACTAGGTTTGCACTATCCCGCTTACCGCTACACTTTTTTCTTTCACCTAAAGGTTGCCTGGAAGAAATTGCTACCTTATGTTGTACTTGTCTTTTGCTGTTATCTGTTGTGTTGTATTATTACGTGCAATAAAGTATTTTTATGTTATGTTATGTATCTGTTTATGTTTACTCTCAGTACCTATTTGTCATACGTGGCAAAGATACCTTTAACTAGGCTGTTGACGCCTTACCTACCCAGTGGCGAATTAGGCGTGAATACAATGTACGAAAGTCACGTTGTAACTTATCTCAGGTAGATTAGATTGTTTACATTCTTCGTTTAATGTTCTTTTACTGGCATTTCCGTTCGTAATAGACACTTATTGCATAATTAACTAGTCTTTTGTTCACAGTTTTGCGGTTGTGCTTGTTTTGGTTCGAAACTGTAAACAAACGGATGTCGAAGATATAAAAGATTAACAAAGTTTGCACTGCTAGTTTGGTTACACAAAGAATCCTTGCCTAAATACGTACCTACACAAATCACGCCTGTATACGTACTGTGCAATATAGATAGAGCGTCAACCGTCATTTTTTATTAATAGTTATGTATGTCTAATTAATAAGAGTTATTGAGGAAAGGAATATGTATTGCTGTTGTGACAGATTGTATGTCCATAACCCATTCATAGGAAATTAATCTCATAATTAAAATGTTTTATGTTTATTGGTCTTTTTTTAAGTAAGGTAGTTTGATATCATAAATATTTGACTTCGTTTTGTCCTACACACTTATCTCTTTCATATGGGTCCCTTGGTTGATTTTTACAGCATGCCCAGAAAGAAATGCAGCTGGCACATTCTATGTTTTTCTCTCGCTCCCAGTCCAACATGGAAGTCAATCTGTCCCATCAGATAAATGGGATTTTCTCTTATTCATGACGTTACAAACTGAACCCGTACCGTTACCTCAATATAATGCGAATTCTTACTGATTGCTAACGAAATAAAGTTCTTCATTTCAAAGCATATATTTTACTATAGCGTAACTGCGTAATGTAAGGTGTGAATTAAAGAGAGTCACATGATTACTAACAATGTCTTCCATCAGGCTAATGAGCCAAATTCTAGGCGTTAGGTACATATAGTTCCATTCTCTTTAGTATTAATTTAATGTTAATTAATTATTAATTATACTTAGTATTAATTTAATGTTATTTGCTGCTTCCATGCTGGCCTGGGAGCGAGAGAAAATCATAGATTGGGCCAGCTGCATATCCTCCCGGGCATGCTGTAAAAACCAGCTAAGGGATCCGAGGGTTTCAGTATATTGTAATTTAGGCGATGGGCTGACAACTTGTCACTACAGCAATATACCTACAAATTTATCTTAAAATAAACCTCAAAACGTTGTCAGACATGGCGGAACGACATTTGTTTAGGTCGTTTACGCTCTGCCTACCGTATTAGGAATAAAGGCGTGATTATATGTATGTATGTATGTATTTGTTGTTTTGCTTAACCTTGTTACGAGTTTCTCAATTAATCAGCAATAGAAACTATACTAATAACTTTGTTCTAAGGAAGAGGCTGGTTACTCACAACACAGGGTATCCTAGTGTAAGGATCACAATACATACATACATACATAAAATCACGCCTTTATCCCTTACGGGGTAGGCAGAGCGTTAAACGCCTCGTAAAAGGCGCTTTCGCCGCGTCTGACAAAAATTGAGGGCAATTTTAGATTGTAATGTGTATTGCTAATGTGTAGTGACAGGTTGTCAGCCCATCGCCTAAATTACAATACACTGTAACCCTCGAGTCCCTTTTGCTGTCTTCTACAGCATGCCCGGGAGGAAGGGCAGCTGGAACATTCTATGTTTTCCTATCTCTCCCAGTCCAGCATGGAAGGATCACAATGCTTTGTACATTTGAAAGTTGTTTAATTGAATAAATACTTTTACTTTTTACTTTACTTTTTACTTGTCTCAGACATTGAAAACATTAAGGCCCGTATTTATAAACTGCACTTGAGTATGACAGCCAGTTTGAGACCGTATCAGAAAGGTCATTTCAGTACAAAATGACCTGACAAATCCATACTTAATATTGCTCTCAATCTTTAGATCGCTTTATAAATACGAGCCTATAAGAAGTGCGGGAGATTTAGTAAAACCTAGTTAGGTAAATGTTTTCAATTTTCCTAATTTAACAACTTCGTCTAACATAATTTATACAGCAAAACAACCTAATTATTTGTCGTTCTCTTATCAAAACATGCCACTAAATAAATATTGCGTTAGAATATGTTTTATTGGTTAGCTCGTATCATACGTTTTCTATGCAAATATAAACCTGACAAAATCAACTTGAGATAGGTAAATTGTTGGAATTGCCCGTAGACTTGAAGACAATAAATATAAGAAATATTTGTGGAAATATCACAAGTTTTGCAAAACACTGGAGTCACTTAAAGCGCGCAAGGTTGCGCTCAACACGCTGTCAATGCTTTTTTCATGGCCTACAACACACATGCGTCACCATTACGCGAGCGTATTGATGAACTCTACGTTGGCGAATCGTTCCATCCATGTGTGTTGTAGGCAATTCAAAAAGCATTGGTACCAAATCGTAGTTGCAAAAATCACGACTAATTAGTCTATACCTGTCATTTTCCGTCATGGGAGGACAGAAAGGGACGCCTGTAATTTTAGTCAGGATTTAGATAAGTTGTGCGCCCTACGAATCGATAGCATTGACAGCGTGTTGAGCGCAACCTTGCGCGCATTACACCTGTTGGTTGCTGCCCTTAGTTACTATCTTCTTGCTATCTTCATTAGATGATATAGATTAGTGAATATAAATTGATCTTATTAATTCTAAGCTCTGATCTCACTATTATGTGATAAAAATCTTATGATGTAAGCTGTAATTAGCAAAGTTAGTTTAATAAGTTAAATAATTAATTAATTATTAGGTTATTGAGACTCGTCGATCTCCCAGACAAACTGTTCAAACAGCTTTGAGGGCCTATTTATTAGTTCTTAAGATTTATGTGAATTTTTGTAATAAATAAAAAATAAAATAAAAAATAGTTGAGGGAATTAATTCTCCCCTGTGCGTGGTAATCTCATAAAGATGCAACATGACGCTCTTCATTTTCAGTAGAGTCGGCAACGCGGAAGAAAGATACCGCAGAAGCGACAAACAAAAAATAAATCCATACTATATACTTCATATAATATACTAATAAATGCGAAAGTAACTAACTGTCTGTCGGTCTGTCTGTCTGCCTGTATATCTGCTGTCTGTCTGTATGTCTGTTTATTGCCCTCTCACGCGTAAATGGTTGAACCGATTTTGATGAAATTTGATAGGTCGATAAATGGTAATCTGGAGACGGACATAGGCTACTTTTTACCACGGACAAATACCTCACGGGAAAAATATTTTGCCGTGGGTGAAACCGCAGGGCGGAAAGCTAAAAAACTATAAAAACGAAAAAAGATCCAACTTTATTATAAGAGTTTTCGTGTTTCAAACTGCCTAAAGTAAGTACGCATGTTCTGTGAGCACTTCATAATATACCTAATTGTGAATTTTGCCGCTCAAATTTCTACAATGAACAGGTCACCTGCCTGACCTGACTGCAACCAAAGGCTTAACGTACATATATCTAGTCTAGTGCATGATTTCAAAGCACACACTGGTAATGGGCTTGATTCTAGATACCACCGGCTAAAACTAAATTTAAAATCTATCTGTCACTTTCAAAATAATAAAAATGAAAAATGACAGGCGATTTATGCTCTATGGTTTTACACTTCGTCCGCTAGATTTTGACGCGCATTTGCACGTTTCCCCAGTATTTCTGTCAATTTTATCCGCTATATCATATGTATAAAATTATCTATAACGCATAAAATTACAGACTATAATTAAAAAACCGGAGAGAATAGATCTCCTGACCTTTTTCAATGTTTTTAGTCTAAAAGTGATAGATAGATTTTAATTTTAAGTTTAGCCGGTTGAATCTAGAATTACGCCAAATATCTATTTGTTTTCCATGTTTGCTCTACCTATAGCTATAGCTGTAAGTGGTCAACTAGATTATGTTAGTCATATCGATGGAAAATGAAGAACAAAATAATGCAAGTGTTAGGAATATAATAAAGTATAGTAATGTCGTATATTTTAGCATTTCATTCATTAAAACCCCTGATAAGTAGTAAACTTAGATAACGTGTGTCAACACACTCACAACAGTCGGTGTGTTTGCAGGAGTACTGCGTCATGTCAACGAGGATTACCACGTCTTTAAACCTGTTGATAGGGAAATTCCTGCCACCGCAAATGTACTAGCACAGGTACCAGTTCGAAAATATTTACCTCAAAACAGCTTATCACCTTGTTATGAAGATTGAGGAAGACCATTAGACATTTTTTGAATTAACTTTTAGATGTTTTTCATTTTCGCACGATTTTAGGAAACACCAGCTAACAGGGCTAAGGTTATATCTAGGTCTATAAATATTCTATCAATGATTCTAGTAGAAATCTTGTCTGTGGTATATTCGCAGTTTTCTGTTCTTAGATGAAAACGCATATCTGCAACTGTTTACTAGTTTTATTTAGTTAAACAAAGAATTTGTCCTGTAATCACAACACGTGAATTTATTTTCCGATTCCTCTATTCCTACAAGTATACAAAATTGAAATCCATATTTTTATATAAGTGTCTGTATTAAAATTAGTTTACAAAGCATGTATATTCAGAGCCTTAAATTAGACTCTGCACGTGAACTCCCTTAGTTTTTATTTAGGTAAAATAAAAAATATAATGTGTTTCTTATATTACAAGAGGATACTTTTAAATATTTCGATTGAAATATAATTCCCTCATGAAATAAAATATTTTTAGTGCGGTTCTAACCAAATTCTCTAAGGAAATTAAACAAAGATAGGTTATATGATAAGATAGGTTCGGTAACATCAAAACAAACAATGAACAATATAAAAACGATTACTAAAGAGAGAATATTATGACACGAAAAAATAAATAAGATAGTCACATAATTATTATTATCATATTTTTTCGCTTTTATTGCATGAAATAGAATATGATACGATGTAATAATATGATTTATTACATTGTCCAACATTTAGCATTTCAAATTTATTTGATTATATAAATATTAGGTACGTGTATGAGTAAATACGTACTTCCTTCTAGCCATTAAAACTAATCCAAGTTTTTAGGATCCTGGACAAATGCCTTGCTTAAATTTTTTCATCCAGCCGAACAGGAAAATACAATGAAAATGCAAGAAACCTAATGCTCTATATTACATCACACCTACACAATTTATATCTTACCAAAAAGGAGTTTTTGCTTTGCCGCAGTCGGGTAATAACTGAACAGTCGTCCCACAGGACTTTAAAAACGTAATAGAAAACATTATGAGCTGTATATCAAGAAATCTATTTCCAGAGCAAGCTTTGCAAGCGAATCCCCTGGAAAATATATTCCATGCTCCAAATGAATACCTAGAAGCGCCTGCTAGTAAATATGCCGAGACGAGAATATACTCGCGGTTACATTTCCATTGCTATGTTACAAATAACAGGCGTTTTATTGTTCCGTATGCAAAATATAGAGCATTTTGTATAAAGGAAGGTACAATATATTGTAATGTGGTATTATATATTTGTTACATATATAGGTTTAGCAACCAGTGTAAAAACCAGTACTCGTTCAATCCCCTAGATTGGGAAGCCGACCCCGTGAGATACGGGATAAGGCTAGGGAGATGATGATGATGATATCATCCTACATATCAAACCTACATATATATGTAGGTTTAGCAATCTTTAAAGGCACAAGGGATAGGATACCTAAGGGCAAACAAATAAGACCATAAAATTAAGGCTCGTATTTATAAATTGCCCTGCAGTGGGACACCACAGGTTCATAAATAAATAAAATTAAAAAAATATTAACAGCACTTGAGACTGACAGCTAGTTTGAGTTCGTATCAGAAACTTCATTTTGGTACAATGTGGCTTGTCGAATCCATACTTAATATTGCTCTCAATCTTGAGATTGCTTCGTAAATACGAGCCTAAAAGTTATAGCAGCAAGTCTTTATTTTCGACGGAAATAAATTATTCATTATAGTAGTACTACTGTACAGTAACAAATTTATGACAGCTAGCTAAGTATTACATCTAGTTAGTAACAAGAAAAAGGATTTATAGACGTAATTATGCAGTTTATTGATCTTGTTTATATAACATATCGTAAGTATAGTTTACTGAAAAATTCCTTTGCACAGCGACAGTATCCAATGCAAAACAAGTTTCAGCAAATAAGATAGCAACCTCCAGCAAAGATAAAGCTAAACAAAAAGTAATGGCAGAAAAACAGTCATTAGAATTATTTCTTCCATGCTGGACTGGGAGCGAAAGAAAAACATAAAATGTGCCACCTGCATCCTGGGCGTGCTGTAAAAACCAGCTAAGGGATCTAAGGATTTCAGTATATTGTCACCACAGCCATTGCTGTGGTGACAATATACCTACAAGTTATCTTAAATAACCCTCAAAACTTTGTCAGACGTGGCGGAACGGCCTTTGTTTAGGTCGTGTACGCTCTGCCTACCCCATTAGGGATAAAGGCGTGATTATATGTATGTATGTAGAATTATTTTGTAACTAGGAGTAGTTATAAAATAACAGATGAAAGATGACACTGGTGATAACAAAGTACAACTTTTTTTTCATTCATCTGGGCACTGAGTAAACAGAACATTGAATATAGAATTTAAAGTCACGTCACAAACTATATGTATGGACAAGGTGTACAAAGTTTGCTAGTCGAACACTTTTAGTTGTAAGTTCGTAAATAAAATCTGAGTTGTATTCAGAATATATAAGTATTTTTTCGTTCCTACAACATCGTAATAAAAATCGAATTTCGATTATGTAATATACTCTTATACGTAAATTACATTGTTTGTACACACCTATTTAATGACAAAAAATAATCATAATTACAATTATTTATTACTATTAATATTAATGTAAAAACTTTTTTGCTTATCCTATACGTAAATATCGCTTAAGCCAATGTTGTTTCATTTTCCACTGTTTTATTAAATCTTGTTGTTATGCTGTCGCTACTGTTATTTAGAAAACCATTCGCCTCTGGGAAAACCTTTGCTATCTCACAAGGTGGCCTAGAATAAGCTCAAAGTAAATACTGCAGTGTATAAAATGTTCTGTGCTCAAAGAGTTGTATCAAATAACGATTCAGTTTGAGCTCGAACGAACGAATATAACACGATAAAAAAAAGTACTTCAAAAATGGCATTCAAACTTATTGTCGCACTCTGTGTTTTGGTAAGTGTTTGTTACATCTTAATTTCTCATCCCATCTTCAGCTTAGCGGATTTCGGAAAGCAGACTTGATCCAAAGGTCTAGGCTGAAAGTTTTAAAACTAGAATAATTAATTCGGTTCCTTGGTTTTCCCTACCTAAATATACAATCGTAAGAAAGACAACTTAACCTCTTTCAAATTTTTAGGTGGCTGTAGCCGCAGCAGTCCCAGCTGGAGCTGGAGGCCCAGCAGCCTGGGGCCCCGCAGCTTGGGGACCCGCAGCTTGGGGCCCCGCCGCCTGGGGTCCCCCGGGCGCAGCTGCCGGTGGCAGCAACCCCTTCCTCCCCCCGTGGATCGCGTCCGCCCCCTGGATGCCACAATGGTCTGCCTGCACTACTATTGGATCGTCCTGCGTCGACTGCAGCACGAAAATAGTGTGCACTAAGATCGGAGGCATCCAGAAGGCGTGCTCAGACCCTCTGCTTCCTCACTGCAACGCTGGAGAGTGCTCTGCCACCCCCTCCGCCGAATGTGCCCCCGCTGCCCCCGCTGCCCCTGCTGCCCCCGCTGCTAGCGTCTAGATACAACAACTGGAAATAAACATGGCGACCATTTGAAACTACAAGATTTACTCTCGTAGAATCTGAAAATCAATGTATGCTTGGATGTAAATTAGAACATAATGTAAAAATTGCAATGAATTAAACTTATTTATTCTTAATTTATAATAACTCTGACATAGTACTAAGTCTGATATTTCATACAACAATATTGTACATTTTCTTAATATCTACCTTTTATCCAATATTTTTTTATAATACTTCTTAATAAAACATTTCTAACGTAAAAATTGTCTTACTTTTTAATTTACCTTACTTTAAATAGGCTTCCTTTTCATAAATAAATTTAAAATTCTTAATCCAAATAACAATATGAATATCGTAATGGTATTATTTTTCATATTTCGACCTATGTTCTTTGGAAAAAGTGGTTCAGTTTCATCGGTAGGACAGGGTCACACCCTAAAATATGGTTAGTATTTTTTTACTCCCATTCTAAAATTGCCTTTTACCGAATGTCATCTACCTTCCTTCCTTTATGGTTGTATGTATGTATGGATCTCCTGGCAGCAGGTAGGAAATATAAAAACATCGAAAGTGCGAAAGAGACTCACACATACATTTTTTGATAGTTTGACATGTGTCAGGATTCTCAAGCAATGAATGAATAAGGCTATAAAATTATTGCCTCTACACGATACATGAATTCTAAAAAAGAGGTCATAAATGATTGTGATATTTTTTTTTTAGGAAATAAGTGACAATTTTATATGAGACCAGGATTTCTTTAACATTTTCTAGTTGACCTGAGAAAGGCTGTTCTATCACAATTATTACGAACAAACTGAACCCTACCTTTAAAGGGTAGTTCTCCTGATTGACGGAAATAACACGTATATATTCCGCGACAAAACATTAAATTAGAATAATCTTACAGCTACAAGCTTTTAAATATGAATAATATATAGCTTTTTGGACGTGGGTCACTTAATTATATTTGTAAAAATAAAACAGTTTTTATGTAATAGTGATAATAAATTCCGTCAAATCATTTCCGTCAAGGAGAACTACCCTAAAATGGAACTTTTACTATTTTGAATCACCTTGACCAACTTTTCATGTTCCTCTTTTATCACACCTGGTTTAATTATAATAATAGAAACATCCTTAATTGAAAGCATATTTTACAACGAAATTATAATAAAGTAAATTAAATATGTCAAAGATTTACCAAGATCAAATAAACTGGGTAGAAGATATTTTAAAAGTTGATTAAAATAAATTTATAAATTAAGTATTTTTATTATAATCGTTTATCTCTTGTTCAAAAAACATGGAGCACATTCATTGAACATTAAAAAATACTTTACTTGAAGATTTCCTACAGTTGCATACATACATACATATAATCACGCCTTTATCCCTAATGGGTTAGGCAGAGCGTCAACGACCCAAACAGAGGTCGTTGCGCCACGTTTGACAAGTATTGAGGGTCATTTTAGATAGATCTGTGAATTGCTGTAGTGACAGGTTGTCAGCCTATCGCCTAAATTACCATACACTGAAACCCTCGAATCCCTTAGCTGGTTTTTACAGCATGCCCGGGAGGAGATGCAGCTGGCACATTCTATGTTTTTCTATCGCTCCCAGTCCAGCATGGAAGAGAACCTACAGTTGCATCAAAGCTGTAACAGCAGTAATACTCGTAATATTTGATCTGACAAGTTGCTGTTACTTCATAATTATAAATTTCTAAGATGCTCGTAGTAGATTTGTGTGTATACTTCGTATCTTTAATGTTGTGTTATCGATACCAACGTGTTTTGCAGCCCATAAACTACATTTTCTTTGCAACTTAGTAGAATTTAAAATTTCGGAACCGCAGACGATAACCATGTTACAAAATGTTTTGCTGTTGACAGCAATCTAGTTTGAGCTGTAAAGCAAAAACAAGTTATGGGCTGCAAAACAAGTTGGTATCGATAACGCAACGTTAATAAAACGGAGTATAGTGAAACGGAAATTCTTTTAGGATACATTGTCCCATATTTATTGGCTCGTATTTATAAAGCAATCTTAAGATTGAGAGCAATATCAAGTATGGATTTGACGGGCCATTTTGTACAGAAATGAAAATTAATTGCAAGTGCAACCTTCGACTGACTGACTGAGTGTGACTTTCTTATCCTCGTATAGGATCGAAACGTCCAGGGCTAACCCTACTTTCAATACAAATCAGTTTTCGTTATGGATATACACATGTTCAATTATTTTCCTTTAACCCAATGGTTGGCCGGTAGAGAATGCCGCGTGGCATTAGGTCCGCCCTTTGTACTTTTGTGTAATAAAGTTCTATAAATAATTTAATAAATGAAAATGCTTTAGGTTCAAAATATATATCTTCTATTTTGACCAAACAAAAACAAAACTATCGACGTTAAATCGTGCCTTAACAATCGTACTTTAGCACACAAATAGTAGTATTTTTTTTGATTGACTACAGTCAATGAACCACGTCATAACATTGTCTTGTGGGGATAACATCGTTGTTTGTATTAGAGGGATTTCAAAGTGATAAATTGACAAATTTTCTTCCATGCTGGCCTGGGAGCGAGGGAAAAACATAGAATGTGCCAGCTGCATTTCCTCCCGGGCATGCTGTAAAAACCAGCTAAGGGATCCGAGGGTTTCAGTATATTGTAATTTAGGCGATGGGCTGACAACCTGTCACTACAGCAATATACTTACAAATCTATCTTAAATAACCCTCAAAACTTTGTCAGACGTGGCGGAACGACCTTTGTTTGGGTCGTTTACGCTCTGCCTACCCCATTAGGGATAAAGGCGTGATTATATGTATGTATGTATGTAAATTGACAAATATCAACTTCGTGTTCCCCTCTGGGAATCGAACCCAGGACCTCCGGATCGTAAGCCCAAGGCTCTAACCACTAGACCACGGAGGCAGTTAGTTGTCTCCATAGCACAACTGTTGCGAGAAAATATTTCTGCCACTATAACAAATAAGGCAAATTATTATAGGCAGGGCGCGGACCCATAACCTATAGTGTTTTACTTTGACTCAGGATACTATGTACCTGTCGAAATTGTTAAAAGTACAACTAGCTACGTTGTTAGCATTTAATATATGTGACACAGTTATAAATAATATAACACAGGTGTCTCCTATAGTAGGCAGTACTATTACTAAAAATAATTTAAACTGACATGCTCGACAAAGAATAATCCCTCTATTAATACATACATACATACATACTATCACGCCTGTATCCCTAATGGGGTAGGCAGAGCGTGAACAACCCAAACAAAGGTCGTTCCGCCACGTCTGACAAGTTTTGAGGGTTGTTTAAGATAGAACTGGATATTGCTGTAGTGACAGGTTGTCAGCCCATCGCCTAAATTACAATATACCCTCGAATCCCTTAGCTGGTTTTTACAGCATGCCCTCTATTAATGATGTAAATAAATCGATATTCTCTGAAAAACAATTGACAAAACATTTGAGTAGTAGAAAACCAACTTATTTCAAATTATTACATCACAATATTGAGGGATTTTCCAGCAAATTGATACAGGTTGAAAAATATAAATATGACATTGTATGTTTAACAGGACATTGGCATTTATATTGTCAAATATGAATTAATTACGAAAATTACAGTGTTTCTAAATTCTTTCAACCGACAATCCCTAACTCACGGTGGATCTCTCATAATAGTGAGAAATAATATTAAATTCAGAGACAGAAAAGACGTTGTAGGATTGTCGGTGGAAAGATGTATTGAATTATCTTGTGTTGAGGTTAAAACTTATGTTATGGTATGCGTATATAGACCGCCTATAGACATAAACTTTCCTAAATTTGAATAAGTAATGAAAGATGTACTTAAATTGGTAACAAAAACAAATAAAAGAATAATTAAAATTATCACTGGAGATTTTCATGTAGATATTTTAGAAACCACTAGGGTGGTACAAAAAAAAGATTTTTAAATCTTTTCCAATCATTTAATTTGAATTATGTGTTTTTTGAACCTACACGTGTGACGTCAACTTCTGCTATTTGTATTGATAGTGTTTTCTGTTATTGTGACCCTACAGAAAAAAACATAATTGACTCTCTTGGATCAGATCATAGAGAGAATTAAAATTGAGCCAAGACGTATTACTTCTAGTAGGTTAAAAAATACCAAAATTGTCTCATAAATAAATTGCCTAATCTTAATTTTAATAGTAATCCCTATAAAGTATATAAAGTCTTTTTTTCTACAATTAGTGAAGAATTTGAAGTTATTTTCAAAATTGATGTCAAAGAAATTAAAACGAAATTTATATTTAGTGATTGGGCGACCACAGGTCTACGAATCAGTAGAGATAGGCTTTTTGATCTTTATGAGCAGAGAAACATGACAAATAATAATAGCTTCAAACAATTTGTTCTTCAAACAATTTGTTAAAAATTATTCGAAAACATTTAAGTTAGCATGCCTAATGGCTAAATCAAATTTTATTAGCAACAAAATTAAAACTGCTGATAGTAAAATTAAAACGGTATGGAAAGTTATCAACAGCGAAACAGGTAAAACAAAGCCACGTGAAAATAACTTTTTGATTAAAACTGACCGTGTGATAATAATTAGTAATGATTGCGAAGTTGGAAGGAATTGGAAACATTTTTTTTAAAATATACCCCTGAAAACTTCTGAATCTCTCAACTCTTCACCTTTGCTTTCATTAACATTACTTAAAGACAACGTGGGAGCCTGCAATTCTGAATTTAAATTTAGTCATGTTAGCCCCCAGCAAATTGTTAAATTGCGTAAAGATATAAAGGTTAAGGGAACTGGAGACTTATGGGGGATGTCAGTCAAAGTGTGTACCTCAATTATCAATGTATTAGCACCATACTTAATGATTGTATTGATCACGGTATATTTCCTGATTTGATGAAAAACAATAAAGAAGTTACTTTGCTCAAGGCTGGTGACAAGGCAGATCCAAGCAACTATAGGCCTGTATCTATTTTACCAGTATTGAGCAAAGTGTTTGAAAAGATCATACAAATGCTTTCTCATTTTAATCACAATAACTTATTACACAACCAGCAATTTGGGTTTACAAAGGGACGTTGCACTACAGATGCTGGTGTTGTCCTTTTGAATCATATATTTGGTGCTTGGGAGGAATCGAAAGATGCCATTGGCGTATTTTGTGACCTCTCTAAAACATTATAATAAATAAAAAATAAACATAGATCATAAAACTTTATTGTCAAAATTTAAACACTTTGGAATCAACAATGAAGCCTTGAGAATTTTAAAATCTTATATTTCTAGTGTATATTAATGATTTGCCCTACATGATAGATAATTTGTCAAATATTGTATTATTTGCAGATGACACATCTCTTATATTTAAAGTTGATGACATACACACAATTATGACAACGTAAATATCACTCTTGAACAAATTCATAATTGATTCACTGTTATATAATTTAGTGTTTAATGCAAAAAAAAAAACAAATGTATAAAATTCACTTTGCCTAATGTACATTCTTCCAATAATGATGTTGTACCTAATAATAAAAAAATAGAGTTCACCCAAAGCACAGTTTTCTTAGGGATTACACTTGACTCGAAACTTCAATGGCTCCCTCACATAACATCTTTATCGGGGAGACTAAGTTCAGACGCATTTACTGTGCGAAGAATCTGAGAGCTCACGAATGTTACTACAGCAAGACTTGTATATTTTAGTTATAATCACAGCATTATGTCCTATGAAATTTCGCTGTCGGGCCGCGCTGCTGACATTGATTCAAATTTTGTTTTGCAAAAACGGGCTATTAGAGCAATTTAGAAACTCAGATGTCGTGATTCCCTAAGAGAATTGTTCAAAGAGATAAATATTTTAACTGTACCATGTCAATTTATATATGAAAATATTATATGTAAGGAAAAATATTCATAGTTTTACCCAAAACGGTGGCAGGCATAATCGGAACCTTAGAAGCAAAAATAAAATTGACCAACCCCATGTTGGTTAAAGTTAAAAATCATTTTTAGGTCTTAGTGTACAATACTATAACAAAATACCTGACCATATATTAAATTTGTCAGAAAATCAATTTAAAGATTTACTATTATGAACACATTATGTCGGAAAGCCTTTTATAAGTTAGATGACTATACTAATGACAAAGTTGTATGAAGCTCTCATATTTCAATGAAACCTAAGAAATTGTCACACATTGCGGTCACAAACCCTATTTTGAAGAAAAAGAAGGAAAAAAGTAAGAATAAGATAAAACGCAGGGAGGGGCGCAAAGTGCGAGTTTCTCATGCTTCTTCTTCATTGTGATATAGTTTTTATTTTATTTTGTGACACAGATATAATTTTATTTGTAATAGACTCGCTTGTGACTTTCTAAAAGTGTTCTTGTGAATGTATTTGGCAATAAATGGTTTGACTTTGACTTTGTTGTATTCAGAATATATTAAGTCTTTATTCATCCCTACAACATCGTAATAAAAATTGAATTTCGAATATGAAATATACTCTCTATACGTAAAATACATGATTTGTATCTTTTTTGTCTATCCTATACGTAAATTACGCTTAAGCCAATGTTGTTTTATTTTCCACTGTTTTATTAAATCCATGCTGGACTGGAAGTAATAGAAAAACATAGAATGTGCCAGCTGCATTTCCTCCCGAACATGCTGTAAAAATCAGCTATGGGATCTTGAGGGTTTCAGTATGTTGTAATTTAGGCGATGGGCTGACAACCTGTCACTATAGCAATATACGTACAAGTATATCTTAAATGACCTTCGAAACTTTGTCAGACGTGGCGGAACGACCTTTGTTTGAGTCGTTGACGCTCTGCCTACCCCATTAGGGATAAAGGCGTGATTATATGTATGTATGTATGTATTTATTAAATATTGTTGTTATGATGTCGCTACTGTTATTTAGAAAACCATTCGCCTCTGGGAAAACCTTTGCTATCTCACAAGGTGGCCTAGAATAAGCTCAAAGTAAATACTGCAGTGTATAAAATGTTCTGTGTTCAAAAGATTTGTATCAAATAACGATTCAGTTTGAGCTCGAACGAACGAATATAACACGATAAAAATAAATACTCCAAAAATGGCATTCAAACTTATTGTCGCACTGTGTGTTTTGGTAAGTGTTTGTTACATCTTTATTTCTCATCCCATCTTCAGCTTAGCGGACTTCGGATAGCAAACTTGATCCAAAGGTCTAGGCTAAAAGTTTCAAAACTAGATTCATTAATTCGGTTCCTTGGTTTTTCCTACCTAAATACACAATCGTAAGAAAGACAACTTAACCTTTTTCAAATTTTTAGGTGGCTGTAGCTGCAGCAGTCCCAGCTGGAGCTGGAGGCCCAGCAGCTTGGGGCCCCGCAGCTTGGGGCCCCGCAGCTTGGGGCCCCGCCGCCTGGGGCCCCGCCGCCTGGGGTCCTCCGGGCGTAGCTGCCGGTGGCAGCAACCCCTCCCTCCCCCCGTGGATCGCGTCCGCCCCGTGGATGCCGCAATGGTCTGCCTGCACTACTATTGGATCGTCCTGCGTCGACTGCAGCACTAAAATAGTGTGCACTAAGATCGGAGGCATCCAGAAGGCGTGCTCAGACCCTCTGCTTCCTCACTGCAACGCTGGAGAGTGCTCTGCCACCCCCTCCGCTGAATGTGCCCCCGCTGCCCCCGCTGCCCCCGCTGCCCCCGCTGCCCCCGCTGCCCCTGCTGCTAGCGTCTAGACGCTACAACATATACTGGAAACAAATGTGGCGACCATTTGAAACTACAAGATTTATTCCGTAAAATCTGAATATCAATGTATGCTTGGATGGAAATTGGAACATAATGTAAAAATTGCAATGAATTAAACTTATTTATTCTTAATTTATAATAACTCTGACATTGTACAAAGTCTGATATTTCATACAACAATATTGTACATTCTGTTAATATCTACCTTTTATCCAATATTTCAGAAGCCTGATAGTTGTGCTACTAGGCTGTTTAAAAACTCTGACACCAGAGTTCATCGGGTCGATAGACTCATACACCCACTCGAAAAGAAAAGAAGATCCAATATTTTTTGTAATACTTCTATAATAAAACATTTCTAACGTAAAAATTGTCTTACTTTTTAATTTACCTTACTTTTAATAGGTTTCTTTTCATAAATAAATTTAAAATTCTTAATCCAAATAACAATGTGAGTATTAATATGGTTATTTTTTCATATTTCGACCTGTGTTCTTTGGAAAAAGTTGTTCAGTTTTATCGGTAGGATAGGGTCACACCCTAAAATATGGTTAGTATTTATTTACTCCCATTTAAAAATTGCCTTATAACGAATATCATCTACCTTCCTTCCTTTATGGTTTTATGTATGTATGAATCTCCTAGCAGCAGGTAGGAAATATAAAAACATCGAAAGTGCGAAAGAGACTTACACACATTACACATTCTTTTTTTGACAGTTTGACATGTGTCAGGATGCTCAAGCAATGTGAAGGCTATAAAATTATTGCCTCTACCGATACATGAATTCATCATCATCATCATTCCTTCCTAGCCGTTTTTCGGCTTTGGCGACTGATCTATTCTTCTCTCCTTTCATGAGCTCTTCTATGATTAGTATAGGCCAGTTTGGTGAACGTTCGGTGGCAGGTGGCGCACGTCAGGGTATTATTAAAATAGTTATAGAGATATGTTCTACGTGGTCGAGTCTGAAGTTCATACCTTTTTTTGTTGAGTTTAACAGTTCTTGTTGTCTCAAAGACCACTGTACTCTCGTGCATAAATTTTGTCCACGTGTTCCGATTTTCCGCAAGTTGTTCCCATTTATCAACTTCGACGTTGCAGAACGCCTCTTTAATTTTGTCGTGACAGGTTGACCCACATGAATTTTAAATAAGTGTAAAGGGGTCATAAATAATTATTAAATAATTAATAGTCCTCCCACCGATTTTCGGTGATGGCGGCCAATCTCCCGGAGATCAGCCAACTGCGCAGGACTTGTTTTTAGTGCCCAAGTGTTTGCGCTACACACAGGTGCACTCTCTATTCCTTCAATCTCTTATTCTGATGGGACAGACTGACTGACACGACCAGAGAGAAATCAGGCGCAGGACCGACTATTTACATGCCCATCCGACAGCATGGATAAACTTACTTTTCGGACAATCTGGTGATCAGCCTGCAATGTCCTAACCAAACTAGAAACAACAACACAAAGTCATTGTCCCCCGCCGGGAATCGAACCCGGGACCTCCGGGTTGAGAGCCCATGGCTCAGACCGCTAGACCACGGAGGCAGTTAATTATATTATTAAATAATTGTGATATTTTAGTTATTTCAGGAGATGAGTGTCAATTTTATATCAGACCGAGATTTATTTTACATTTTCTAGTTGACCTGAGAAACGCTGTCGTTCTATCACAATTATTACGAACCAACTGAACCCTACCTTTAAAATGGAACTTTTACTATTTTGAATCACCTTTACCAACTTTTTATGTTCCTCTTTTATCACATCTGGTTTAATTATAATTATAGCAACATCCTTAATTGAAAGCATATTTTACAACGAAATTATGAAAAATACGAATAAACTAAATTAGATATGTCAAAGATTTATCAAGTTCAAATAAACGTTAAAACTGGGTAAAATATATTTTAAAGTTGATTGAAATAAATGTATATTTTTTTTTATTATTATTAGCGTTTATTTCTTGTTCAAGAAACTTGGAACACGTTTTTTGAACATTTTAAAATACTTTATTTGAGGATTTCCTACAGTTGCATCAGAAGCAGTAATAGCAGTAATAATATTTGATCTGACAAGTTGCTGTCACTTCGTGATTATAAATTTTTAAGATGCTCGTGAAGATTTGTGTATATAGTTCGTATCTTTAACGTTGAGTTATTGATACCAACGTGTTGTGCAGCCCATAAACTACTTTTGCTTTGCAACTTAGTAGAAGTTTAAATTTCGGAACACACATGTTCAATTATTACCGTTTACCCTGTGGTTGGCCGGTAGAGAATGCCGCGTGGCATTAGGCCCGCCCTTTTTACTTTTGTGCCATAAAGTTCTATAAATAATTTAATAAATGAATATGCTTTAGGTTCAAAAAAAAATTTTTTTAACCCAACAACAACAAAAACAAAAACATAACTATCGACGTTAAATCGTGCCCATGCACTTAAACACACAAATGCTATTATTTCTTTTGATTGACTACAGTCAATGAACTACGTCATAACATTGTCTTGTGGGGAAAACATCATAGTTTGTATTAGAGGGATTTCCGCATTTGAATCACTATTAGCTTGAATATTATTTGTGCAATAAATCCTGATAAGCTTACGATATGAAGTTCATATAAATGCAAAGTATGTCTTCATTCCTTGTGAGTAGTTTCCGATCGGCAGTGCAATATGGGATCCTTGAGAAACGTTGTGCTAATTTTCGTTCTGGTAACAATATAAAATAACATAAAAAACATTCCAAAATTCACGTACCTTTTTTTTGAGAATTGAGAATGTTACATACATATAATCACGCGTTTATCCCTGGGTAGGCAGAGCGTAAACGACCTAAAAAAAGGTCGTTTCGCAACGTCTGACACAGTTTTGAGGGTTATTTAAGACCGTCCTCTAGGTATATTGTTGTAGTGACAGGTTGTCAGCCTATCGCCTAAATTGAAGAATACTGAAACCCTCGGAACCCTTTGCTGGTTTTTACAGCATGCCGGGAGGAAATGCAGCTGGCACATACTATGTTTTTCTCTAGTGCAGTCCAGCATTGAAGCGTGTTACGTTTAAAAAAAATGCTAGTTTAAATAAAAAATTAAGTAAAAGTGATATAATCCTGCATAGAATGATTTAGAATTGTATTATGACAGAAGAGATGTTTTACTAACATGATTGTTCCCCACAGGTTGCCGTCCTGGCTGTTACTATAGGCCATTCTAACCACCAAGCATCTCATCAAAATCAAGTACGAATCCGCAGACAAGCGGCTGAAGAAGCTGCCCCAGAAGAAGTCGCTCAGGAAAATCCTGAACCTGAAGATGCAGCACAAGAAAACCAACTACCAGAAGCTAATGAACAAGAAAACCAAGAAACAGATGACGATCAAGCAAATGAAGAAGAAGGTTCCACACCAGACAATCAAGACGAAGATGGTGCTGAAGACAACCCTTTAATTGCCCTTGGTTTTCCGTTTTGGACGACCTGCAACTACACGGTGGATCCAATCAAATCCTGCTATGATTGCAATAGGCTACTCATTTGCAAAAGAATCGGAGGGCTGGTGAAGCGATGTGGAAATCCATTCCGTCCACACTGCAATAATGGGACATGTTCTCCAAATCCTAGTGATGAATGTGCTTAATGAAGACTATTTTGTCTTGGTTGGAGAGCGTCTCTTCTATCGTCCTATTCGTATGCTTTTTTTGTGTTAATTTGTATAATTGGCGTAAAAACAATTATTGTATGATTTATTATTTAGTGATCACACTCTTTATAATATAGGTACTTATGTAAAAACGACTATCAAACAATTTCCTTGAAGTTTTATGGTATTGCTGAAATAAAAAACTTAATTATCAAACGGTTGGTATTTTATTTTTAAAAATCTTAACCTTGAAAAATTTAAAATTTTAACCTTTAAATTACGTTAAAACAATACAATTTCAAGTTAATAATTGACCAAAACAAGGGCTACCCATAATCTTAAGAAACAAAACTAATATTTAGTTAATGAAAATTCTTGTTCAAGTTTAGAGGTCGATGTCGAGTCTCTCAAAGCGACCCAAATCACGCTTTAAATAAAGCTTATTCCAAAAACTGACGCCCAATTCTTCACATTCTTGGATGAAATAAAATTAGCTATACGACATTTCTAATTGAAAAGGATTTTGTTTGTTTATTCTAATTAGAAGAAATTAGTTTACGATCCGTGAAATAAATAATTCTAAAATGATTCATTTAGATTAATTTAGTTTAGATTCTAGATCAGGGGTGGGCAACCTTTTGAATGTTGCGGGTCAGATTTATCGATATTAATGAAGTCGCTGGCCGTTAATACGGCTCATGGATCATAAGAAGTACCCCCTATACCCTCCAAATAAATATTAATTGAACTCGAAAGTATAGTGTAGTCCATAGGATTGCTTCTTGTAAATAAATTATAGAGGATGTATGAATACTCACAGTTATGGGAAACATATTGCGTTTTATTTTTGTTACTTAAGGGCCTGCATTGAAGCAAAAAGCTCCATTTGACGCCACATGGTGTATATAAATGTTTATATCCTAAATCTAATTTACCCTATTTCCTACAATGGCCTTAATAGACCAAGTACTGAAAATCCTCATCCAAGTACCCAACGCATTTTGCCCGTTCTGTCGTTCTATGACGTTACTATCGCATATTTATGACGACAAGAAGTTTTTACAGGTTTCGAAGGATTTTTGAAAATACTTCCGTGGGCCGGATTGAAAGCCTTGGTGGGCCGGATCCGACTCACGTGCCGGAGGTTGACCATATGTGTTCTAGATCCTCTGATTCCGTCTGGGCTGTTTACAATTAAGTACTAAACTAACAACTCCTCTGTTTATACCTCGTAATCTAGATGGCAAACAAATAAAGTAAATTTGTATTCTAGAACGGTGTCTTAATTGTGAATAACAGGAATATTTGAAAATAGATGAGATCATTACTATTTTATTGTCTTCAGTACTTACTTCAGCTGGGCAACATGTAATGTAACAATAAAACTAATAGATTTGATGTGTCACATGTAAAAACATAGTTCGATGAATCTATGCATCATTCTTATATCGAATGTATTATGGGGTCAAAAAATTACCTTCTGAAATCTGGGGTCAAAGTTTGCAAACGACCTATACACTCTGACATCTTAAATTATAATTATGACAGGTAGACAAATATTTCATCCTACCCGATAAACGGAGTGAAAAGTTAGTACTTATTTAAGTCATAAAGACAGGATTTCAGATACCTAATATTAATTATACTTAATTCATAATATTTTCATTTTTCGCTCCGTACTAAATGATAAGTAGGTATATAAACACAACTTGTCTTACCGAGACATTTCATCACACTGAAATCATGAACATTTTCCCTTGCACTAACATGTTTGTCGTTTCATTAACATAAAGTGGAAAACAATGATCATGCGTTTTTCCACACGTTTCACCCACTTGCTGACACGTGTGACTGCCGTCATTGTTCACTGACAAGTTCATTATTTCCTACTGGAGGCCGTTTATTAGAATCTCCATTTATTTCTTGATAGAATAGAATATACTTCCGTAGAGGTAAAACGGATTTCTATACAACTCTAGCGCATGACGACGTAAAATTATTTCCGAATCACGGACGCTCTAAAAATTAGAATCGTAAGTCGCTAGTCAAAGTATACATACATATATATATATATTTATTCACGCCTTTATCCCTATTGTGGTAGGCAGAGCGTAAACTATCTTAACAAAGGTCGTTCCCAAAGTTTTGAGGGTTATTTAAGATATACGTATGTGTAGGTATATTGCTGTAGTGACAGGTTGTCAGTCCATCGCCTAAAATGGAATATACTGAATCCCTCGGATCCTTTAGCTGGTTTTTACAGCATACCCGGGAGGAAATGCAGCTGGCACATTCTATGTTTTTCTCTTGCTCCCAGGCCATCATGGATACTACGTATATACCTATTACCTATGCTACTTTTAAATATTCATGCTGTTTACAGGAAGTGCTGGTATTGTAACGATGTTGTCCGCCAGGGCTGCTATCAAAATACAATACGCTCTGGATAAATATTAACCTTATCTCACTGATATCATCTCCGCTGTTAGAGATATAACTGTTTAAATTTCAGTTTCAAACCAATGTTATATTTTGAAAACAGAATATGGAAGCCAATTAGTTAAGTTAATCTTAATTAATGGGTTTTGGGTAATCACAATTCTGCCAATATGACACGTAGAGAAGCAAATACATATCTAATTGCACGAAAAAAATAGTTAACAACCGGGAATCCTATTTATATTCTTATTTTTCCTTTTAGTTTTAAGTTTCACAAGTGTTAGTGAGTTAATGTATGAATTTATTTACAAAATTATTGATTGTCTCCTGTATTTATATAGTAAATTATATGGTCGTAATATGTTTTATCATTTTTCAACTTATTTTTCTTCATGAAAGTTATTTGAGATCTCAAAGCATCCTCAGAGTCACAATTTCTTTATTGGATTTCAATCCTGTACCTATAACAAAAATCATTGGGAAATAATATAATTCACCGGCTTTACTTAATTAACTTTAACTTAACTGTCTCCGTGGTCTAGTGGCTAGTGCCATGGACTCCCGATCCGGAGGTCCTGGGTTCAATTCCCAGGAGGGAAACACAATGTTGATATTTGAGAATTTATCACTATATGAATATTTCCCCAGTTTGGTTAGGACATAGCGGGCTAAATCACCTGATTGTCCGAAAAGAAAAAGATTTCGTGCTTCGGAGGGCACGTTAAGCCGTCGGTCCCGGTCGCTGTCTTTGATAGTGGTCGTTACTCAAACCATGTCAGAGGCCTGATAGTTGTGCTACTAGGCGGTTTTAAAACTCTGACACCAGGGTTCATCGGGTCCATAGACTCAATACCCACTCGACAGAAGAAGACCGGCTTTACAAAATTAACCATAAAATGCAGTTAGTTGAGAATAATACGGTGACGGAGAGCCCTGTAACCTCATGAAGAAGTTTTAATAGTTCCGATGTTCCGTCGCTGGTTCCGACATTGAATTTACAATTGGATTCGTGCGAGAGATGTAGGCCACATGTCATCTGTGACCTTAAATTGTAAATCTATTATGAGAGTTGTGTATTTAATCTCCTTACTGTCTTCTATAATCTTCATAATCTGCCTAAGTCTGAAGAAGACCGAACCACTAAGAAAATATTGAAAGTTTTTCAATAATAGTTCAATATGGCTTGTGGTAAAACGGTTTTCTTTCTGCTAGCAATCGTGGTAAGATTTTTGTTATATTTATGTTTTTTATGCGTAAACAATTTCCTCAACTACTTGTTTTTACAGGCATCAGCATTCTGCGCTCCAACAGAAACAGAGTCTAGAAGTTCAAAGGAAGAGAATAGTCCACTTGAACGTGAACCCCCACCGTACCACCAGACTCCCCTAGACGACAGCGAAGGACATTCAGGCAGCCATGGACAAAATAATTACAGATGTGAACACCATAACAGAGCTGAAGTCTCATCTGGCTTGCCAAAAGCAAAGGAAGAAAATGATCCACCTAAACTTGAGCTCCCGCCATTCTCTTTGAACTGCAGCGATGATCATCATCACAGACTCTTTGGAATAGACTCCAACTCCGCCTTCCCTTTTAGCCAACTATTTGGCTTTGGTGGCTTAAACGGATCCAGTCCATTGAGTCAACTTTTCCAGAACCCGTTACAGCCATTTATCGAAGCTTTTGGCATGTTCATCCCAGGATTGGGAGGAAATAATTCTGATCTCTTGAATTTATTCTCTGGATTCATACCTCACTCTAGGCCTCAAAGGTCTATTGAGCTTCCAGGCAACGAAATAGCAACAGAAAAAGACCTATTTCAGTCTTTTATTAACGCTTTTAGTATGTTCATTCCAGGATTAGGAGGAAACAGCTCTAGTCTTCCAAATATATTCTCTGCATTCATACCTCACTCTAGAAATGAAAGGTCCATTGAACTCTCAAACGATGTGGCAGCAGAGAACGGAACAGAAGATATAGATCCTCATGACAGAATTTTCTTCACGCTGCTCAACAGTTTCTTGCAAACCTTCTTCCAAGATTCCTCGAGCCGTTACGTTTCCATTGGCTGCAACTACACTACTCAGGTATGCACACTTGGCGTGGTAAACAAAATCAGTTCAAAGGTACCATATAGATCTCGAAAACGCTGCCCAGTTGCCGCTCCCATTGACACAATCACAGCCACGCCTTCTGGCTGAGCTACCAGGATGCATGGATCTTCTTCTTCTATCGAGCGGACGGCAAGTCAAACCCACATCTCAAATTTCTCTAGTCCAATAGTCGGCAAGTCTCACCACATCTTCAGTGGCTTACATAAAATGCTCTCTCGTGCAGGTGGTTGGAATATTAAGCACGTTATTAGGTGGGCCATGGTTTTTGGGTCATCAACGCATTTGTACCGAAGGTCGAGGTCGCGTGTGATTCCCCACCTGAAGCGGTTATCTTTGCTCCGTCCGCCTTGAGCTCGAAAAACATTTCATATAAAGAAGTGTAGCGACTTCCAAAATGCGATTGGTACCTATTTTTTTTTAGCTATCAAAATTAACACGTCACGATTTTTCCAGGCTGGCTACAGCTGCTCTGGCTGCAGAGAGCAGTTGATCTGCAACACGAACAACGTGGGTCGCATCAGGATCTGTCCCCGCACCGCCCCCTACTGCTACAACGGAGTGTGTGGCTCCATCGTCAACACCACCGCTTGCACCTCCACTACAACTACTGGATAGAAAACTTTTTTTATGGGTTTGCTCTTGACTCCAGTCTAGGTCGAGAGCGAATGAGACGGAGTTGACGATGGAGCGAACTCACTCAGAAGATGCCTGTTCACTCTAACTTTGAAGTGTTTGAACTCTCATCAAATCGATCTCAAAACGAACTATACTGTCTTGTAAGTGTACTACAAACACAGTCTTCTTCTTCTAGTCAAATAGTGGCAAAGGGACGAACGACAGTGACAGTTTTTTTAAATCGTACATTAGACATCTGGATTGGTTTTTGAAACGAAATTAATAAATCCTCAAACTACTCCATAACAAAAAAAATTTTGCGCTCACACTTATTATCCTATCCGCCCTGAAAACCAATTGTGTTGTGAATTAAGTTTCAATACAAATAGCATAAGATTGATTTTGGACTCTTTTTTTACCGTTCCATACACCAGGCCAGCTACGTACAAACAACGAGCTATCTCTACGATAACTTGTGACCTTAGCTACGGCGTAGCAGTTCTCGTAACATTTGCTACGCTTTGAATTAGTTAAGTATTTACGTTTTTTATTGGTTTTATTAACCTAATATAATACCTAAACATATATGCGTAACATATCCCATACAATATTTTAAAGTAACTCATTTGAATAAATTTTATTTCATTGCGTTTGTCGAGTATTCGTGTAATTGAAGCCTGCACTGTGATTTTGGTGGAATAAAGCATATATTTGGTGCAAAAAGTTATTTTATTTTCGTCAGAATGGAATGAATATTGTGAAATCCATTTACACATTTCGGTGAAAGCTTTTATTGTCAATACAGATAACCTTTTAAACAAATGATATGTGTATTCGTATTGTAAGTCCCATTAAATGGATTTCAAGTTTCATATTTGACATACTCTAGAATATTATTTTACAGATTGATTTTATTTCATTGATTGCAATACCTTAAGATGATACATAGATTGAGATCAATGTAATATATTTAGAATAAAAAACCAAGTTTGATAAAACAATATACTTATACATCCTTGTAATTAAATTCATAATTAAATCAAATTACATATTTTAATTGTCAAAAAAACTGACTTTGATATCGTACATAAAGTGAAAAAAAGAAACAAAATTTTCATCCGACAGATAAATTAAAGATAACCCTGTCCCATGTAGGCTAGAACAAAACAAATCTAATCAATTCTAAACTGACATGAAATTGTAATCCCTTTAGTTTCAAGGTTCCGAGATGCACAATTGGATTCGTGCGAGAGATGTCAGCCACAGATGTCATACACATTAAACAATTATATTTAATGCTATTATGTCAGTTCTGTATTTAATCTCACTCACTGCCCATGATCTTCATAAGCTGCTGTAGTCTCGCGAAGGCCGAACCACTAAGAAAATATTGAAAGTTTTTCACTAATATAGTTCAGTATGGCTTGTGGTAAAATGGTCTTCTTTCTGCTGGCAATCTTGGTAAGAATTTTAACCAATAGGTATATACTAATACTTATTTATTTACTTGAAATACTTAAAATTAATTTGTTTATCAATATTACCCCATTACGGATAAAGGCGTGATTATGATGCGTGATATGTATGTATAATACATTTTATTTGTATAAGGTAATCATATTTATTCTATGAATAAGAGCTTTGAAGAATTGTCATCTTTTCAGGCCTCAACATCCTGCGCCCCAGCAGAAAAAGACTCTAGCAACTCAAGGGATGGAGACGGTCCACCTAATCAGGAACCCCCACCGTACCACCAGACTCCTATGAATGATAACCAAGAACAACTAAATAGCCACGGTCAACAAGACAGCCAACACAACAACAAAGCAGAGAGCCAAGGCGCCAGTCCTTCCTTGCCGAATACAGACAGCCCAAAAGAAGAGAATAGTTTAACACTCGAGATTCCACCATCTCCTTTCAACAACAGTGAAGACAATCAAGGTGGACCTGGTTTCTCTGGATCTAACGACAGTTTTGGTTTCCAGATGTTTGACAGTTCAAAGGAAGCGAATGACCTTCACGACAAAGCTGGACTCTTTGGATTCGACTTGCCAAATTTAGCCCAAATGTTTTTCGGTGGGTCCAACGGATCAAACCCGTTAGACCAGATGATCCAAAATGGGATCCATCAAATGGTTGATGCTATTGGCATGTTCATTCCTGGCTTAGGAGGCTCAAACAGCACTGGACTTCCAAATTTGTTCTCTGGATTTATGCCTCACTCCAGGAATCAAAGGTCTGTTGAGCTTCCCAACGATGCAGCCGCAGAGAATGGAACAAATCTTCATGATAGATGTCTTTTCGGGCTCTTCAGTCACTTCTTCAATTCAGCCAACTCATACGTTGCAATTGGCTGCAACTATACTACTCAGGTATGGACTTTTGGTGTATCGTTAAACTATCAGGTTTTATTCATTATCATCAACGAAAGGAACTTAAAGATATATGACGTATAAAAATAGTACAAGGTATAGAACTCTCATTTACTAAAATTGTTTTTCGACTATGCTGGTCTATTTTTTACAATCTTTCTTTTGTTTTGATAGTAGTCAGTCCAGCAGTACCTAAAATCTAAATCTAGTCTATCTAAATCCGCTGTCAGATTTTTTCAGTACACGACTTAGACTAAAAAAATCTTATATTCAAACATGGTTTTCCATTCTTCCATGCTGGACCGGGAGCGAGAGAAAATCATAGAATGGGCCAGCTGCATATCCTTCCGGGCATGCTGTAAAAACCAGCTAAGGGATCCCAGGGTTTCAGTATATTGTAATTTAGGCGATGGGCTGACCACCTGTCACTACAGCAATATACTTACAAATCTATCTTAAAATAACCCTCAAAACGTTGTCAGACGCGGCGGGACGACCTTTGTTTTGGTCGTTTACGCTCTGCCTACCCCATTAGGGATAAAGGCGTGATTATATGTACGTATGTTTTTCCAGGCTGGCTACAGCTGTTCCGGATGTAGAGAGCAGTTGATCTGCAATACCAACAACGTGGGCCGGATCAGGATCTGCCCTCGGAATGCTCCTTATTGCTACAACGGAGTGTGCGGTTCCGTCGTCAATACCACTGCTTGCACCACCACTACTGGATAAACCCAAGAACCAGCTAGAAGCTATATTTGTAAGTACCTTCCTATTTTAAACTAAAAGTACTTTTCGCTCCGTGGTTTTGCCAACAGCTATAAGGTAATTTGCTTAATTTATAATCTTAATTGGTAAATTGATAATAATTTGTATTGGATCAAAATTATCATACGAAAAATTATTATGACTTGACCTCAGCTATGGCGTAGCAACCGTAGCATTTACTACGATTTTAAGGTGTTCCTACGATGAAGGCGGAGGCATAACTGTCGTAGATAAAAAAATGCATATACCTAGTAAATATAACTCATTTCATTTCATAGTTGACGCAATCTTACTTGACATTAAAATCATATGACAAATCGGCTCAAATAACATTTTAATAACTCTAGATACGAAAGGCGATTATTGCAATTTATGCTTCACTCATCATTTTAATAAATTTATGTTTCAGCTCGGATATCGATAATTGGAATACATGATAAGACCTCATTAATGGAATAAAGCGATGTTTATCATAAAATCATATTTTTATTTCTACGCATATCCAAACTGTAATAATTCCTTCATTTAATTAATTTTGATGCGAACTTATTAATTTTAATTAGGAAAAGGAAGCTTACGAAATTAAACAATTACTTATTCATATTGTGTGTTTTTCTTTGTACCTAAATATGAAAGTTAAAATATTTTTCTGGGTGGTAGAAATAAAACAACTATATTGGCACTGTCTTTTTATTTACAGTAGTCAAGTCACGACATAATACTGAATACTTCTAAAACCTGTTACAATTTATTTAAAAATACCTTATAGGTTTTGTTAAATATATGCAAAGGGGAAAATCCTAATAGATCATTCAAAATTATTATCATTTGTGGTCACATCAGTTTATTTTTATTGTCGAGACCTATTTTGATCAATAAGTAGAATTTGCTAAGATACTATTTGGGTAGGATATTTTGATCCTCCCAATATTAAAGCTTAATATGAAATAAGTAAATATAGAATTATTTTATTTGTCAAACACAGCTACTCTAGTCGAAAAAGAGACTACATATAGTAAATCTTATAGCCTTTTTGAAAATAAAATGACTTATCACATTTCATCCTTTAAGTTATCTGGAAGATTTTAATTAATTCTCACGCCAAAACAAGCCTGTTCTTTCTCATTTCCTAAACATTAGTGTATAAATATTTTGATATTTGCGATTGACAACATAATCTTAACAATGTAGGATTACGATTATTCAATAATAGTTATTTTATAAACGGGCCAAAGTCGTTTTTATAAAAATGAGATCGCTTATATCTAGTACGTCATAAATAACCTATCAATAATAATTTATTGAACTAAGCTAAACTGTAAGGTAAAGTCACAACATTTAACATCGATATAAGTGTTATTATCTTTTTGGTTGATTATTATTATTGTCTATACCATTTCCCATATTCCCCAGTTACTAGAATAAATAGAATGTGTAAAGCCATTGGTCATCGCAGTTAATCTGTTTGGACGAGGATAGGGGACAGAGCGTATACTGTGAGCATGTTACTGTTAATTTCTGGAGTAGCTGTGTACCGTTGCGACACCCAGCGGGCAACGGCACAGCTACTGATTCTTGAGTCGACTCGGCAGGCTGCTGTTGCGGTAACCTGCCGCCTTCCTCAGCAAGATGTTGTCAACAGCAGGGATCAGCAAGTACCTCTTATCATCCGAGTGGTACGGCACTTTTAGAGAGCGGAAGTAGTAATGCTTAGGGAAGCCTTTAGCGTTTGATTGCCAGCGGTTTTTCGAGAACGGTTCGTTTAAGGGTTCCTGGGGGGAGGGGAGAGAGGGCACGTCGTTGTTCAGTTGTCGATGGAGGATTCGGCCGGTCGGGTGCGTGTGAGCAGGTACTGACGGCGCCGGTACGTCGGTGTTGTCTGAATAGCTTGCTGGGTCAGCTTCGGAATTAGAGAGATATTCCCTGTGGACATAAAAACATTATCAATGAGCTTTACTTATATTTTTGAGGATTTTTAGCACCCACGATGCAATTTCACATAATATGAAAGAAAGAAAATAATAAGTTACTTTTTTATTTCTAGCGTCAAAACGACCAAAAGTTCGATGATTATTACACCAAAATAAAAAAAAATACAAAGAGAGATAGTTAACACGAATAGTACTAATTGACTTAAAATTGTCAAAACTACACATAGGTATTTCAAGTAAACAACTCATTATATCAAATACAATAGTTGTTCTACAACGCATACACTGCGCTTGTATTTACTGTATACCTATTCAGTATAGATTCTTGTTTTTGTTCACTACGTTCTATATGTATTGTTAACGTTCTATTAATAAATTTACATACAAATTATTGAACATTACGATGCCATTGATATGTAAACTCCATGTCACATAAAAGGGTATATTTGACACAGAATTACCTAACATGTCATTGAAAACTTTTTGAACTTATGATTGGAGAAATACGTATTGTTTGTATATTATATTACTTGAATATAGCATAATATATTACTTGAATATAATTCGTTAGCAGAAATGGGAAGGCTTTTTATGCTTCAACAATATCAGATGGTACCTAACTGATAGGGGTTGCTCAGTCAACGAAACTGCACAACTATCACCAGGGAATTCTTTCAGGAGATGAAAAAGAATTGAACATCCCATACAAAATGATCAAATTAATCACACAATTTGTGTGGAAAATATTTTTTTTTCTTTTAAACTTCCTGAAAAAAAATCCTGCAGATAGTTTTTTAGTTCCGTTGACTGAGATACCTCTAACAGTTTGCGAGACGCTGTCCCTTACACCCCGTATAATTGAAAAGTCCACGACTAAACCTCTGCAAACTTTACAAGTAGTAGCTTAGCATTTAGGAGCTTTGTTATAAGCGCTCAAATCTAGGTGACAATAGGTTCTATACAACTGGCTGGCTAGCAAACTTCCAGGCTGCACTATTGTGATATTTCGCGTAATACTGTTCTCCATGTAGCTCGGTCTAACTCTATTTAGCTCAATACAGAGTCTTTAGTAGATGGGTGCGCTAGCTTAGAACATGTTTCTGAACCACTTTTGTTCTACTGTTTTTAGAAAAAATAAAAATAATAAGATGGTTTTCAAACAACAGGTCGAACAAGATAAAACTACCAAACACCCCGTATAACTCTACAGTCAACTACCAAACACCCCGTATAACTCTACAGTCATCTACCAAACACCCCTTATAACTCTACAGTCATCTACCAAAACACCCCGTATAACTCTACAGTCATCTACCAAAACACCCCGTATAACTCTACAGTCATCTACCAAAACACCCCGTGTAACTCTACAGTCATCTACCAAACACCCTTTATAACTCTACAGTCATCTACCAAACACCCCGTATAACTCTACAGTCATCTACCAAACACCCCGTATAACTCTACAGTCATCTACCAAAACACCCCGTGTAACTCTACAGTCATCTACCAAACACCCTTTATAACTCTACAGTCATCTACCAAACACCCCGTATAACTCTACAGTCATCTACCAAACACCCCGTATAGCTCTACAGTCATCTACCAAACACCCCGTATAACTCTTTATTCATCTACCAAACACCCCGTATAACTCTACATTCATCTACCAAACACCCCGTGTAACTCTACAGTTATCTACCGAACACCCCGTATAACTCTGCATTCATCTACCAAACACCCCATATAACTCTACAGTCATCTACCAAACACCCCGTATAACTCTACAGTTATCTACCGAACACCCCGTATAACTATACATTCATCTACCAAACACCCCGTATAACTCTACATTCATCTACCAAACACCCCGTATAACTCTACATTCATCCACCAAACACCCCGTGTAACTCTACAGTTATCTACCGAACACCCCGTATAACTCTATTACCTGCAGTAGGGACAACATACACGCGTTTCCTATTCCTACATAAACTCGCAAACTCTGTTATACATCGTGTGCTGAATTGGAAAACTACGGACACGGTCAGATTTGTGTATGAAACGGTGTTGATTTTGAATATAGAGTCTGAAATCTGGTTATTTAAAAGCAATTCCATAACTTTAGTGGAATACTCCTGTGTTTTACAAATAATATACAAAATAAGACAAAGTGTTAAGATTACAAAAATAATTTAACCTAATTAAGTTATAAATGAGACTCATCGATTCTGCAGACAAACTGCGTAAGCAGTTTGTGGGATTATTGTAATAGATATAAGTTTATTGTAAAAATTATAATAAATAAATACAACACTATACAAAAGTAGAACTTACCTAACTCCGAAATTCTCGTCAGGGGAATGCTTCCTGCAAAACAAACCAAAATGTGAGACAAAAAGATTTTAATTTCCGATAAAATACGCCCACAGTGTCTAACACATAAAAGCCTTTACAGTTTTGGGTAACAAATTTAATTTTACGATTTTTATACAGAACAATCAGTCATATAATGACATAACTACGATTACTATATCACACTTTGTCAATTTCCTAGCATAAGGGTAACAGCAGTTCGCTAACATTCAATTTTCTAATCCATCAATCATGCGACACCGAACGTACTCTAACATGATGTTTTGGGTAACAAATTTAATTTTACGATTTTTATACAGAACAATCAGTCATATAATGACATAACTACGATTACTATATCACACTTTGTCAATTTCCTAGCATAAGGGTAACAGCAGTTCGCTAACATTCAATTTTCTAATCCATCAATCATGCGACACCGAACCTACTCTAACATCATATTGGATCACTTTAGTGCAATTTTACATCAACATCAGTAAATTCTGAATATTCGTGATTTGACAATTTCACAACTAGATTATGTGCTGTAACAACCATGCCTTATTTTGAATACTATGTGCAATCCTACGTGAGAAGCACTAAAGCACATTTCGTTTTTTTACTACTGATCTAACATTGGATACACATTGACATTCAGCCTAGTTTTACGAGACCTGTAAAGTTCTGTACTGGGCAACAGAAGCCGTGCCCGTCCAGATCTACTATAGCGTCCGCCGCCAAACCTAAACGAAGGCAGTAATCCTAACCGCGCCAGCGACCCAATGTGCCGCTTCTCAAATTGTGCGAGAACATCGCTATCGTCTGTAACAGATGCCACAAAACAAAAGAAATTACCTCGAGTCACAAATTATAACAATTAAAAACAGAGATCGCGAACTCACCTACAGAACGCTTGTCCTCGTTGTCGTGATTTGTATTCGGGGCGTCATCGATGTCATTATGTTCGATCACGTCAGGAATCGACATCACGTATCTCTTGGAGCGGGAGTTAGTGTCCACGTACATCGGTCTAAAGAGCCCGTGGTTCGGCATGCCCATTGTAGCCCTCTTCAAGTACCAACTGTCTAAAGCGTCTTGGTAGGCCTCCTCGTCAGCAGCAGCGCTTCGCTTGTAAACTTGGGAGAGCGGAGGAAACATGTCCGGGTTAACCGATTGTTGGAAGTCGTACAGTTCATTGTAATCAAAAGGCCCATCGATCTCTGATAGTGGGGGTATCGGGTTTTGAAAGAATGGGTAATAGTACTCGTTGCCGCCCACTTCATCTCTCTTGTTTATCATTCCGTTGCGAGCCATGGACTGTATGTTGCGTTTGTCGCTCTGTTGGAACTGGCTTCTGCCGCCGCGGTATCCATCACGAGCCAAAGCTTGGACATTTCTCTTCATGGCCGAGTAGCTCCGCATTCGAGCTATTGAAGCTATGTGTCTTTTCTCATGTGATCCGTCCTCGTCTTCTTCAGTTTTATCAGTTTCGTCATACGGTGACCTAAAGGTTGGTAGTTGTCCGTTTTTGGCAAGTGTAGAAATGCTTCTCTTTAGGCTGTTGACAGCACTTTTCAGGTAACCCTCTCGCGCTAAAGCTGCTATGTTCCTTCTGGGAAATGTCGGCCATTGGTTTGAATCAGCAGGGAGACTTACGACCTTATGAAAAAATGAAAAAAATAGTTATCTTCGATGACCATTTCCGAAAATCTAAACCTGAAATTGGATAACATTTCCTACATTTATGAAACATAGATACAAAAACGCCAGTTGTACTGTCTGGGATGTCTAACAAGCATTTCGTTAATTAGGGTTTGTATTTGAAATTCAAATCTACGTCAGCTTAATTGAACCATTGAAACTTGAAACTATTGAAATTGAAACAATACGGTATTGTTCGTAGTTTTGGTATGATGAAATATTTAGTATTTTGCCGTAATCCCTTTGTACGTGAAAAGCCAATATCGGCAAAATGTAATAGTCGACTGGTTTTATTGTGTTTCTAAAGTAACAGGTGGGTAAAGTAAAGGTCACTCAATATCAAAGTTTATACCAACATGGATAGAGTTACAACCTGCATTCGTAGTGATAAATTCAAACACTACCTATCTTTAACTCTGTAACTTCTTAGCCTCTATGAAACTTTACGAAAGGTGAGTTTAATTAAAATACTTATGATACTCGTAGGTACCTGATTTTAAAAACTTAACAAAGTAGTTTTTTTACAGAAATGTGACTAGATTTTATTCTATACTAGCGCTAGTATAGAATAAAATAAACTGAAATCACTTAACATACCTGATCGATATACGAAGAGAGACCCAGAGCAACCATAGCCACCAGCAGGATCAGAGTACGGTGTTTCATCTCATAAACACGCATAGTGTCACCCCTCATCTAGACAAAACAATCATTATTAGTATTTTTTAATCCGGACGTGTGTCACGGTGCAGGAGCTCAAGTTGCTGGTCATTTTATGTATTTTGTATGCTAACCATTAAAAAGTTACACCGATCTGCTACCTACAATTCTTACTTATCCGGCCGAAGTAAATAAGAATTCTACTATTCACGAGATTAAATTGTAAGCATGATTATAAATCAAAATCAAAGTTTATATTTCCTCCTAATTTCTAGAAAGTGACCTATTGGTTTTATAACTAAACTTTCGCTACATTTATATTAATTTTGCCTAACTACTTGACATGCTTGATTTTTAACAAAAATAAAGTTCATAGTTGTCCAGAAGTGAAAATGCAAAATCTATTTTTAAAATGGCAAATCGATAAAAGCTTTCGATAAACCAGCTTTTAAGCCCCCATCCCCGTGATCCATCGAGAAGAATGTGCCATAATATTCATATTCCCGGAGCATCAATAACAATAAATGTCTATCAATGGGAGGACTGGCAGACTCCATTAAGGAAACCTTGTTGTCGCACCGAGGCTGTACAACATACAGGGTGTAAGGGACAGTGTTCCGAAAACTCGAAGGGTCGCTCTGTCAACGACACTGAACCACATACACAAAGAGAGTCTTCTGGTAAATGAAATCCCTGGTATGATCGTATTCGCCCAAGTTCTATATAGTCACCCTACAAAAATATTAAAAAGTGAAAACGTGTAGGTATTGTGGGATTTTTGTTGAAATGGAATATTACTGGTCTGAATTTAAAACTCTATCACCATTTGGAAGCAATATTATCCCGAAGTAACATCGGTAAAATATGTCACACAGCGAATGTGGCTTCGAGTCTTGTGATCCTCTTGAATAAAGTATCTGATCGTAATAGAGTTGTTAAAAATCAACGATACTTTGGTTTCAATATCGATGGAAAATAAACAACAAGATGTCGATAGTAGAAGGTTGTTGGCAGATCCAATTATGGGAGCGGGTCGTGCATGTCGGCATGTACCCTCACTTGAGTACTGGTTATAACGTTGTTTACTAGTCTGATACAATAAGCAAAAGATTTTATAAAAAACTGTACGGAGCATCAATATCAATGCATTATCAATCTATATCGATGGGCAAGTATTGGCAGATTCAATTATGGGGGAACACCGTGGTTTTTTAGAGTTCCGTATCCAAAAGAGTAAAAAACGGAGCCCTACTACTGAGACTCCGCTGTCTGTCCGTCTGTCACCGAGTTGACATTTTCGCAGATAAAGTATTTCTGTTGCCGCTATAACAACAAATACCAAAGCAAGAAGAAAAAAAGGAGGGTACAACAAATGTGATTTTCTCTTTGTCACCGCTTGTTGTATCTCATGAACCGTGATAGATAGACAGTTGTCATTTTCAACGAAAATGTATTTCTGTTGCTGCTATAACAAATACTAAAAATTGAATTAAATAAATATTTGAGAAGGGCTCCCATACAATAAACGTGATTTTCCTTTGCCGTTTTTTTTTTTTATTTTGCCGTTTCCTGCTCGATATTAAAAATGGCAACAGGTAAATACTTATAGAACATTGAGTTATATAATTGCTTTGAATAAAATAAATATTTAACGGGACTCCCATACAAAATCGTGATTTCTTTGCCGGCTTTTTGCTTGATGTTAATGACGGTAATTGGTAACAAATGGTTAAAATATAGTGTCTAGTATTATATAGACAATAGTACGGAACCCTTCGTGCGCGAGTCTGACTCGCACTTCGCCAGTTTTTTTCACCTAAATTTTCGAGTCTGTTTTGTTTGGATACTTTATGGTGGTGTTTCCGAAATAAACGCCTTACCTGGACGTTTTTTTAAATCCTGGTGAATAACATTTTCAATCACCTATTTCTATTTTTATTATATAAACTATGCTAATATATTTACAAACTTAATCAAACTTTTGATTCCGCGGCTTAATATGATTGGGAGACATACAGCATTTTTATTTTATTGATTTAAGGATTTTCACTTTGCTAAAAGAAGAAAATAGAAAGCGAAAATAAGAAACTTTGCTAACGAATATGGACGTCTAACGTCATACAACGGCTAAACGGCTAAAACTGATGAGCTAAAAGCCTTTGCAAGTTTATATTTTTGTAACTGGGGCAGCTGAATTTGACAGAGAATGGTTACTCAACTCTATTTCTAGTAGAAGCTAACTAACGTAGGAATAGATATCCACATTGACTCCTATAAAATTATCAGTTTTGGTTAGTTCTCCTTGACGGAAATGATTTGACCAGAATTTATTATCACTATTACATAAAGCCTACCCCATTAGGGATAAAGGCGTGATTATATGTATCTATGTATTACATAAAAACTGTTTTATTTTTACAAATGTAATTAAGTGACCCACATCCAATAAGCTATATATTCACATTTAAAAGCTTGAAGCTGTAAAATTGTTCTAATCTAATGTTTTATCGCGGAACATACTCGTGTCATTTCCGCCAATCAAGAGAACTACCCTTTTGGCAAAGACATCAAGACAACATGCATTGATTTTAATACTTCCACGCAAGATATTTTGATAAAGTTTTTATTAGTTATCTAAATTTTTAACACTTCTTTTAGCTAAGTATCATAAACTTAAGCTATCATTGAGTGCTGTGTGGGACATTGGTTGCTGTTTTCGTGGTATGCCCCTGTATCGTTATTGCATTACCTACTTTTTAATGATAATGACAATTTATGGGACTATATTTTTAAGATCGAATAATGCAAACCAGGAAGTGGTATTCCATTAGCATGCGACTTGTATAAATATCGGGCTACATCTGACAGGCGGAAATAAGACGTGGACTTGACATGGGCACAGCTCGGACACTCCTAACTACAATGTAATTTTGGTCACACATCGACAGACGGCATGTTGCACTTGGCATGTGTTTGTGTGCGTGTTATAAGGGTTGACAAATTTCGTTATACCGGTCAAAATCATCACTTGATTAATCTGGTTCTTGATTAAACCAACGTTTTAAAGTAGTTCACTGTAACTAAATAGTTAGAATAGGTTAGGTTGCATATTTTGTATGAAGTTAGTTACTTACCGACTCTCATCACTTAGGAATCTAAAAAAGTTCCTATTGGAGTCATATTTTGTGGAAGAAAGACATCCGTACACGGAAGAGTACCTAACCATGTTTGGAACATTAAAACTTTATTATTTCCGTTACACTGGGAAACATACGCGCGCCATGCCCGCTAAGCGTGGCCACAATAAATAAAAATAAAATAAAAAAATAAAAAATATTTATTTTCAGACAACTTAGTCCATAGATGTTAGTAAACCTAATATTATGTTAGTCTGACAATCAATCAATTATATTTAATCAAATTATAAAAACTGTGAATTTAAAAAGGCATATTTAATATTACTATTTAAAATTAAAATTATAAATAAATAAGTAAAAATCGAAAATACAAAAATTCAAATTATTAATCTACACAAAAAATAAAATTAAGTCATAAAAAATAATATAAAATTAAAATTAAAAAATTACCTATATATCCAAAATCTATCAAAAAATTATAAATAATCATATCAATGTGGCCCACAATCCGGCGCGGAGTGTGACGTATATCGGACTGGGGATGGGAGGTGAGTCGCTATTCTGTATGTAGTGATATTATATATTCTCTGACATGGGCCTAAACGGGACAAGATGGGACACAATGAAGTCCATAAGCCTTTGAGACGACCCGTGCTGCCGTAATACTCTGCATGATGAACGGATTTTTCATACATTTGTGATACGAAATTATTTACTTCGGGATCCAAATGTAGTTATGTAAATTTAAATCGTCCCAAAACCGGGATAAAAGGCTTTGAGAGGACATTCTATTTATACTAGTGATTTATCTTTTAGGATTTACTAAACGATGAAGTTATTGACTTAGGTTATAATACGGATAACATCGTCCCGCAAGCTGATACGGGTTGCTCAGTCAACGGAACTGAACAACATTCACCAGGAAATTCTTTCAGGAAATAAAAAGAAATGCATTTCCATACAAACTGTCCGATCGAGGTGGTCATTTTGTATGGGAAAGTCAAATATTTTTATTATCTCCTGAAAATATTTCCTGGTGAATGTTGTTCAGTTTCGTTGATTGAGCAATCCCTATCAGTTTGCGGGACACTGTCCCTTACACCCGGTATAAGTTATAACTCATACTGCGGAATAACGTAGAAGGATGTATGAACGAACAATCTGCTTTTCCAGAAATCGTAACTAAAATTATTATTTTCTACAATTTCTCATGTTTTCTGGATCCTGTGGTGGCAATTATTGCTTTAAAGAAATCTATAAAACTAGGGTAAAATACTATATCGAGTGTAAGGGACAGACTCCCGCAAACTGATAGGGGTTGCTCATTCAACGCAGTAACAAATTCCACCGAGAAATTCTTTCAGGAAGTGAAAATAAAAATTGGCTTTTCCAGACAAAAATGTCCACCTCGATCAGGAATATTGTATGGAAATCCAAGGTTTATTTTTTAACTTCCTGAAAGAATTTCGTGGTGAAAGTTGTTCAGTGTCGTTGACTGAGCAACCCCTATCAGTTTGCAGGACCCTGTCCCTTACACCCCGTACAAAAAATGCCTCTCCGTATCCATCCATTACGAAAATTTAAGTAAGTTATACACTTATTTTAAAACTTTTAACAGGGTTTTTTATTTCTACTTTATGGCTCAAAACTTTATTAATATTCGAAGATTTTCTATGGAGGTGTATGATTTATTGATGATCTTCAAAGGACATGAACAATCTTCATGTCAAAGCCACGAAAGGGCCATTTTTTTTAAAAATTGTAGTCTGTACTTTGACTGGTAGGGTTATTCACTGAATCCCATAATTCGAGGCGGAATGAAAACAAGCAAGGAGCGTTTTGGACATGCGTATTTATACCCGAATTATGATTTAAACAAACACTAGAATTTGAGGACATATACCTATCTTCTTTTTATTAATTCTTTAAACACCAGGTAAAAAAAGAGTAAAATTCCAAAATCCGAAAATTCAGTCGGCAGTGACAATTTTCTGTTCAATAGTTCGTGGATTGTATAAAAAATATTTTTTGGGCATATTTAAATATCTTTACAATATACTAATATCAAAAATAATGGTTAGACTAGAACAAAAATAATCTTTTGCATATACCTTTTCTAACACAACAATTTCATCCACTTTATGTATTTTTTTTATTTGTCATCTAATGCTCCGTCATATTTATTTTAATAAAATTTACGTAATTTAGTGTTTATTTTTAACACCTTGTCCTAAAATAATTCTGACGTATATAACTTACACATTTATATTTAATAAATATATAAAGGTAACGTCGCTACGCCGTCGTAGCAGTTTGCTACGAAAATGCTGCACCTGTTATTTCTGCATTATTCCTAACTTGATTAGTTTTTAAATTTATTTTCGGAATCTTAATTTACTTACCAACTATTTTTCATCATATAATATGAAAGAATGTAAATAATAAATTCGTTTCTGGCAGGACTCGAACCTGAGTGCTAAAAATCCTCAAAATATTTACATCATGCTTTAACAAACTTCACCAGCCAACTTCTCCAAAAATATTGCCGGAAACAGCATACAACATGAAAAATCTAGAAATGCGACAAATAGGTGTACAAACAATTTCTACTTACGTTTAGCCACTTCAATCCACTTGCACTGCACTTTTAAACTTTTCCAAAGTTTCCCTCAAGTTAGGGGAGGCTGAGGTTAGCCGGTGCACTGCGTTGTTCGCTCGGTGGGAATGATGGGGTACAGTGGGATATTCCGCTTTTATACCGGCGGCCTTTAACGCGCGCAAGCGTCCTGGAGAGCTTTACTTGAAATTCCAATTGAAAAGTATAATATGACGTACATTGCTTAGCTGGTTAGTCATTAATCTCTCTGATAACTGATAAACTGTGCAATGTATTACAAATTAAATTTTGTACATTGTAGTTTTCTGAGACGCCCATGAGGGTGGAGCCTAGGACTTATGCACTTCAATATTGATAGACCTTAATGTCACGGGGCCGTTACATTTAAAAAAAGATAATCGCGTAGGATGTAACTTTTAAATCGAAATGGGGGTTTCAATATCGGCAGATCAATTTTGGCAAAAGTTTTATCGTTAATCTCTCAGCCCACGTAATTTGCTGATAATTTCAACACCACATCACGTATTTTATTCCGCGGTCTTCTTCTTCTTAGCAAGGATTCTCGAGTCGCACGACCCGATGAACCCTGATGTCAGTTTTCAAACCGCCTAGTAGCACAGCAATTAGGCCTCTGACGTGGATTGAGTAACGACCACTATCAAAGAGAGCGACCGGGACCAAACTGGGGGACCTCACAAAGTGATAAATTGACATACATCAACTTTGTGGGTGTGTCCCTGGGAATAGAATCCTGGACCTCCGGATCGTTAGCCATGGCTCTGACCACTACACCACGGAGGCAGTTTGAAAGCAGTATTTTTTTTGTTTATTGTGACAGTTTTTGCAAGGTGAAAGATTTTTATTGGAGATTTTTGTTTAATGTGTAACAAACATTATGCCGTTTAACCAGCGGATTTAGAGTTACATACATACATATGATTCACGCCTTTATCCCTAATGGGGTAGGCAGAGCGTAAACGACCTAAGCTAAGGTCGTTCCGCCACGTCTTACAAAATTTTGAGGGTTATTTTATTTAAGATAGATTTGTAAGTATATTGCTGTAATGAAAGGTTGTCAGCCCATCGCCTAAATTACAATATACTGAATCCCTCGGATCCATTAGCTGGTTTTTACAGCATGTCCGGGAGGAAATGCAGCTGGCAAATGAATGCTGCTTTAGAATTACATACAAACATATTATCACGCCTTTATTCCTAATGGGTAAGGCAGAAAACCTGGCAAACGACCTGAACAAACCTCGTTCCGCCGCGTCTGACAAAGTTTTTACGGTTATTTAAGATAGTAGACAGGTTGTCAGCCCATCGCCTAAATTACAATAATTTTTATACTGAAACCCTCAGATCCATTAGCTGTTTTTTGCAGCGTGCCCGGGAGGAAATTCAGCTGGAACATTAATGCTGCTTTAGAGTTGTACGTGGTAGTGAGATATATTGCTACTTCGTGGTACCTTGGGCTCTTGATTCTGAGGTCCTGCCTTTGTACTATTCTGCCTGTAAGGCTATGTTCTGATCTGAAAGTATACGGGCTGAACGCATGTTTCATACGTTTTGGATTACGCGCGTGGCGTGAGCGCAGCCAATTTGTATGAAATACGCGTTCAGCCCGCATCTGAACAATCATAGGCTTGTATAAGGCTTGTATTTATAAAGCGATCTTAACATTGAGAGCAATGTTAAGTGTGAATTTGACAGGACATATTATACTAAAATTACATTTCTGATACGAATTCAAACTAGCTGACAGTCTCAAGTGCTGTTTATCAATACGAGCCTAAGGCTCGTATTTATAAAGTGATATTAAGATTGAGAGCAGTATGAAGTATGGATTTGACCGGTCTTTTGTAGGGAAATGATATTTGTGATACGAACTCAAACTCGCTGTCACTCTTGAGAGCTAATTATAAATATGGGCATTAGATTATCAGAAATTTCTTCAATCCCACAACCAACACTTTAAAGAGTATAAGTTATTTTCAACTGCATATTTTTTTCGTTTATTCTTAGAAACAATTTATTAAAGCGTAAACAGAAGTCTCTCCCTCTCTTATGGGTTTCGACTTAATCGACCTTAGGGTTAGAACCCTGGTGTCAGAGTTTTTAAACCGCCTAATAACACAGCCAATATTCCTCTGACGTGGTTTGCGTAACGACCACTATCAAAGGCAGCGACCGGGACCGACGGCTTAACGTGTCCTCCGAAGAACGGAATCTTTTTTTACAGACAATCGTGTAATTCAGCCTACATTATTGTCCTAAACTTGAAAAATCTCTCAAAGTGATAAATTGATAAATAACAATTTAATGTTCCCCCTGTGAATCAAACCCAGGACATCCAGGTCGTGAGCCCATGGCTCAGACCTCTAGACCACAGAGGCAGTTAAATTGAAGCTTGTTTATATTTAAATTATACTCACTGGTATTACTGTGCCACTCTTAAGCCAGGACTCTTTTAGAAAGGGATTTACTTAGACAATGTTAATCAGTATAATGCGATGCATTGTACTTGTACATAATGTGCCACGTCGTTTCGAATGCATTGCAAAGTAGATATGTAGTTATTTTGTAGGTACCATCTGCTTGCTCATTTACATATACAGGTGTAAAAATTGGCGTGCCATAACTTGTAGTAACGATAACGGAAAAAAAACCTGCTAATATAAATATGTTTTTTCCATTCGAGTAGTTTTTTTTAGTATTTTTTATGTGATTCTTTGTCGATTCTGAAAACACTCCGTATTATTATTTACCGCGGTGAAAAGTAACCTATTCCTAAATCCTTTTGGGATAATTCAAAACCTTGCAATAGCTGACTGACCTTTAGTTGCGAAGATAACCCTCTAGTAACAAACAAATTAGTATACCTACCTTTTTACTTACTTCCATATAGGACTGGGAGTGGGAGAAAAACATAGAATATGCCAGCTGCATTTCCTCCCAAGCATGCTGTAAAACCCAGCCAAGGGATCCTAGGGTTTCAGAATATTGAAATTTAATCGATGGGCTGACAACCTGTCAATACAGAAATATACGTACAAATCTATCTTAAATAACCCACAAAACTTTGTCAGACGTGGCGGAACGACCTTTGTTTAGGACGTTTACCCTCTGCCTATCCCGTTGGGGATAAAGGCGTGATTATATATATGTATGTATGTACCTCTTTATCCTCTTTATTAAATTAGTATCGAATTTTTTTTTGTGTATCTGCTACTTTTATAAGTTTTTCTTTGTGGTCATAATGGATGGTCTAGACTTCATTTTGATATTATTCCTCTTACTAAGTATCTACTGCTTTCTCCCTAATAGGTAATAAATAAGTATCAGCTCATATGTCACCTTTGTTTGAGATGTTTCTAGATGAAATACCTAGTTTGTTTGAACACAATACTAAACTGTTATAGATCAGATCATACATACCGGGAGTAAAACTGAACAACCTTTCCCAAGGAGCACAGGTCTCTAAAATTACTCGAGTCGCCGACACCATTTGTATGGGAGAGTTGTTCAGTATCATGGATATGGGCAGGTTTCTACCCTAAAAAGAAGGAAGGAAGTTGTTCAGTGTCCTTGACTGTATACGGTAATCTACGCAAATGGTTTTCGTGAAACTTGGGTTGGTGTGATGGGAATAGTGACATCTATCACTATGCACTTTGGCGCTGCTGACGGCATGGATACTTATACCCCGCTAGAGATCCCTTCAGGCTATCGTCCGCATAAACGAAGTTATTTTCGGAACAATTGCACTGTGTGTCCATCAGAAAGTATTAAACAACGACGTCAAAGAACTGATTGATAGTAGTGGTTGTCATATACTGGTCAGAGCTGCTAAAATATCGTATTTGTCCGTACTATTGTTCTGTAGTGATGCCTTTTTGTTTGTCGGTGTGTGCGTCAATAGTAGCCTTTGTGAGGTTAGTTAAGGTGATTCCTCCCGGCAAATGGTTGTTTTAAGAGCTTATTTCTCCTAAACGAATCAATGGAGAATTCTACAAAAATATAGATATAAACATTTTTACTATGGCCTGCAAGTTTACATTTAAAAATATTCTAGTTCATAAATTAGTTACTTATTACTACCATGCTGGACTGGGAAAGATAGAAAAACATAGAATGTTCCAGCTGCCCTTCCTCCCGGGCATGCTGTAGAAGAGAGCAAAAGGGACTCGAGGGTTACAGTGTATTGTAATTTAGGCGATGGGCTGACAACCTGTCACTATGGCAATACACATTACAATCTAAAATTATCCTCAATTCTTGTCAGACGCGGCGAAAGCGCCTTTTACGAGGCGTTTAACGCTCTGCCTACCCCGTAAGGGATAAAGGCGTGATTTTATGTATGTATGTATGTATAAATAAGTAATTTTGTCTGTCTGTCTGTCTGTATGTTACCACATCACACCAAAACTACTGAACCGATTTCAACGGGACTTTTTTTATTCAACTGTGAGTTACCCGGGTTGCAACTAAGGATACCTAAAATCACGCTACCTGACTTAGGGAGTAGGCAGGAAATTGAAATTTGGCTGTTTCTTAACCGATTTTTATGGAACTTTTTTTATTCTACTGAGCATTATTTAAAATCAAAGTTATGACACTTAGGAGTAGGTAGGAATTTTAATTTCGGTCGTTTTTAACCGATTTTGATGGAACTTTTTTAGTTTGACTGAGCATTACTTAAACTCAAAGTAACGATACACATAATCACGCCACCTGACTTAGGGGGTAGGCAGGAAATTAAACTCTGATCGTTTTTAACAGATCTTAAAGGGACTTTTTATTTAACTGAGTTTTTTTTATTACCTGGTGTCCAGCCTAGGTTAGAAATAATCACGCAAACCATTCTAATATTGAGTAAGTTACGATACAAATAATCACGCCTCATGACTGATTTAGGAGTCATGAGGCGTGATTAGGTAGGTAGGAAATTGAATTCCAGTCGTTTTTAACCGATATTTACGGAACTCTTTTTGTTTGACTAAGCATTACTTAAACTCAAAGTTACGATACAAATAATAACGCCACCTGACTTAGCCTGGCAGGAAATTGAACTCTGATCGTTTTTAACCGAATTTAAAGGGACTTTTTATTTGACTGAGTTTTTTTAATTACCTGGTGTCCAGCATATGTTAGAAATAAAAATAATTATATCTATATTGAGTAAGTACCCCAGTTTGTATGGAAAACACGCGGAGAAGCGTTTTCAGTATGTTCGACACTGCGTGTTTTCCATGCAAACCGGGCGTACGAAGTCGCGGGCACAGGTAGTCTATACATATAATAAATCTCTAGAATGGTCGTGTCTGTACATTGAATATTTTTACAAAAAAATAATTGTAGTAGGCATTATTAACGATATGAAGATCAAAACGTTTTTTTTAGAATTTTTGTCTGTCTGTCAGTCTGTATGTTACAATATCTCGCGAAAACTACTGAACCGATTTCGATGGGACTTTTTTTATTCAACTGTGTGTCACCTGGGTTGCAACTTAGGATACCTAAAATCACGCTACCTGACTTAGGGGGTAGGCAGATTTTCCCGCTCCCGCTCCTATGCGCAGAGAAGCGTTTTCAGTTCGTCGACACAGCGTGTTTTCCATACAAACCGGGCGTACGAAGTCGCGGGCACAGCTAGTGATTATCTAAAATCGCGACATAGCTTTTGTTTAATCCGACTCGTAGTTTTTATGGAAATAGCTTTTTTGACCGTTTTTCGCACATTTTTGACACGGCCACGGACGTAACCGCCATGCCGCCGAAGCGTGCGCTGATTTGAACGATATTCTAAAGCATTACGGGCGAGGATGGTTGCATATCTTGAAATCTATCTGCTCTTCTACTGGTGATAAGTTTTATTTTGCAGAAGAGGTGATATTTTTTCGTGTGTAGTTTTATTTATTATGTTATTAGGAGTGTTATTAATAAATATTATTGTTTGTAATTATATCGACAGAGGAAAGCGAAAACTGCTAACACGCCACATGTCAAACATGTCAAATTGATCTTTGTATACTGTTCATACAGCTCAATTTCAAATACTGGCGATAAAGCACTTTAGCAGTATTCGCAGCGAAAATTGCTAACACGCCACATGTCAAACATTTCAAATTGAGCTTTGTATACTGTACATAAACCGCAATTTGAAATCCACTGTCCATATGTATAAAAGTATTGTCTTGCTGCAGTGTTAAAATGTTGGTAAGAGGATGCAGCCATGTGATTTCTCTGATCGGAGTTGCAGTGATCTGTCAAGTGACAGGTGCAAATCCGCGCCATGAAATCTCTACTGGTTTCGTCACATATTCCATCAATATGTCGCAGTAAACGCTTGACTCTAGCTAGTACTACTACTAAAAAAACCTCCAGTAGCGAACTGACCAAATGATCAAAATGGCCAATGTAAAATGCACGGTACAAATATTACCATAATGCTAAAAATTACCAAAGTGCTATGATGACTAAGACTAAATTAAAAAGGTATTAGGCGCGCTATTGCGGCTACAGATCCTATTCAAATTAATTAATTCTTTTATCCTGTGATATGACTGTCACTGTCCATGAGATAGATTGATTGTGAGCATGACATCCTGTGGTGTGGTGGTCAGCGGTACTATAATGACAGAAATGAAGAGACTACCGCTGCGTCACCACAGAATCGCTAGATTCGGTGCGCTGCAATGTTACAGGATACAAGAGTCGTATTTTTGAACCGCTTCCATGGCGATTTCCATACTAATTGGCATGCGAAAGATGCACATACCTACCAATATTTTACGCACTACAACGCAGTATACCCTGTATTACGAATCTATCCTACGACCACGACGACACTAGTAATTTAATCTGACGCGCCCTTTCCCGCAATGGACTAGACGACATGGCTGCGTCACCGCAGATTCGCCAAATTAGGTGCACGTGAGTGTCAGTACCTAGCTTTACAGCGACTATTGTATATGTTCGACATATCTACCAATATTTATTATTTCATTTTCTTTTTTTTTTATTATCACGAGAAACTATTTTTAAAACCTAAAACAGAGCGTCTAGCCCGTCTCTGCGAGGCATGGTACCCAAAATGCTGGCAGCATTCCCTCTCTGTACCGGTAAGCTTAGTCTTTGTGCCATAACTGCCAGATCTGGGATCACCAGTAGCACAGAATATATAATAGTACTACATACAGAATGGACCTTTACCTCCTTTCCCCAGTCCGACATACGTCACACTCTGCGCCGGATTGTGGGCCACATTGAGCGTACGCTTAGCGAGTATGTTTCCCAGTGTAACGGAAATAATAAAGTTTTGTGTTTCAAAGATGGTTAGGTACTGTTCCGTGTACGGATGTCTTTCTACCACAAGATATGACTCCAATATGAACTTTTTTAGATTCCACAGTGATGAAAGACGGTAAGTAAATTCATGCAAAATATGCAAAATAATCGATTCTAACATTGTCAAACCTTATAATACGCACACAAACGCATGCCAAGTGCAACATGCCGTCTGTCGATGTGTGACCAAAATGACATTGTAGTTAGGAGTGTCCGAGCTGTGCCAGTAGTCACGCGAAGATGGACCGCAATCTCAGCCCAGACCGACTTTGCCTCGGGCCCCCACGGGCCCAACGTCTCTAATGCGAAAGGCACATTAATTTCATTTATTGAATTCCTAAAACAATATACATTGTGTAGGAAACTATTACGAGGCAATGCTACCACGACGTCACTAGTTATTAAACCTGACGTGCCAGAGTCGACGATGGAGCGAGCTCACCGAGAAGATGCCTGTTATGGCACTGGTAATCTCACGCACCGACGGAACACAGCAAACTGTTTGGCGCTGGACTCCGGTGAGAGGGTGGTTGCGAGCCAGGCGGCACCTTGCGGACCCTACCACCGCTTTGTAGGGATCGTGCAGCCGTACTTATTCATAGGAAAGCCTGTGTTGCCGTTGCCCGGGGTGGATCACTAGGAGGTAGACCCCATCCCATCCCTTTTTGCCCTTTCCAGCAACTATTGTGACTGATAGCGATTGTTCATATTAAGACCAATGTTCAATGTTCGGCATGCCTACCAATATTTTACGCGGTTACAAATAGCAGAAAGTGTATACAGGAATATCATCACGAGTCTACCCTACCACGACGACGTCACAAGTAATTCAATCCGACGTGCCCTTTCCCGCAAAGTCGACACCGCTGCGTCACCGCAGATCTGCCAGATTAGGCACGGTGCGGCCATTACAGATCCTATGACTGTCAGTGGTAGATTTACAGTGGAAACGCAGCACGCTAATTGGTAGTTCCGTATACTGTTACGTGTGACGTCGCCACGTAATGTGATCCATAAGTCTCTATGAGAAATATTTCCTTAAACTAAATATCGCTGTAATGTTTACTTACGTTTTTAAATCGGTATTAGTGAAACGAAAAGATAGTGAAATACGGAATATGTGTGTTGGAACTAGGTACCTATGTACAATGACAGTCTAGACTATTTCGGCCTGGCCTGAAAAGTCAGTAAATTACATACATACATATAATCACGCCTTTATCCCTAATGGGGTAGGCAGCTAAACAAACAAAGGTCTTTTCGCCACGTCTGACAAAGTTTTGAAGGTTTTTTAAGATAGATTTGTAAGTAGGTATATTGATGTAGTGACAGGTTGTCAGCCCATCACCTAAATTGCAATAAGTATACTGAAACCCTCGAATCCCTTAGCTGGTTTTTACAGCATGCCCGAGATGAAATGCAGCTGGCACATTCAATGTTTTTCTCTCGCTCCCAGGCTAGTATGGAAGAAAATTCAATACACTTTCGCACTAATATTAATATATGGTAAAGACCCGTTTACCATCAGGGCGTTGATCGTAAATACTCGAATGTTTATTTTCGCCCCAATATTAGGCGACATATACGTTGCATACTTACTACCAACATCCGGCCTGTACTCCGCACACATTGTTATTTCAAGGTTTAATTAATCGTAGACAGATCAAGTTAACGACATTTGCCTCAGGCGAGTCAACTAATTTCGCTTTATTGGCTTTCCTTCATACATTCTACCCGAATTCTATTCTAGGCTCTATGGCCATTGTTCAAGGCTTGTTTCTGCAGTAAAGCCATACATACAATCAAGCCTTTATCCCTAATGGGGTAGGCAAAGCGTCAACGAACTAAATAGAGATCGTTTCGCCACAAGTTTTTAGGGTTATTTCAGGTAAAACTGTACATTACTATAGTGACGGTTTGTCAGCGCATCGCCTAAATTACGATACACTGAAACCCTCGAACCCCTTAGCTGGTTTGTACAGCATGTCCGTTGGCACATTCTTTGTTTTTTCATCGCTTGCATGGAGGCAAAACCAGGATTTTCAAAAATAATATATCGATGCTGTAGACGTATAATTCGATTTAATGATTTCATCTAGTATAATAAATTCATTATAAAATATTAAAATGGAAATTTATATGGACGGATTAGATCTTACCTAACAAGGGAAGTGTAAATAAAAATAATAAAAAAAAATCCTTACAGGCTAGTTTCTAGTTCCAAATTCTTAAGACTGTTCAATTTGTTGTCCAAAAACTCTATATCGGTGATTCTTTCCAAGGTCGTCACATTGGAAGGCGCCGTCACATTGGAAATCCCAGTCATATTCGAAGCTGTTGTCGCCGCGCTATCGTCCATAGTAGAGTTTATTGGAATATTCCACACTTGCTTACTGATAGCTTTGTTGTCAGTGTTAATATTGATACGCAACACGTTTGGCTTAGAAATGTTCTTACTGATGTTATGTTTAGTTTCCGTGAACGTCATATCAGCACGAACACGCATTTTGGAGAAAGCGTTTGACATACCGGTCATTTCGTTTAAAATATCTGAAATAGAAATAAATTATAAAACTTGTGAGGGCTTGAGAAATAGTTTGTAAACAGGCCACGGCAACGCTAGAATCCTTTTAAACTAAGTTATAGAAACTTACCTGTAATTTGCAAACTTGTGGCTTCGTCCATGAGACTTTCTGTCTCCAGACGAGTGTTTTCAACTTTCCCGCCTTCATTGTCTCTCAATTCTGTATCGAAAGGCAATTTGCAGTGTTTGCTAAGAACCGCTTTCCTTAGCGAGCCGCGTTTCTTGGGCGAGAAATTGTACAACACAGCAGACTCTCTTATAGAATCCAACTGTTTATTTGCAAACTTCTTTTCGGTGCGATCGCCTTTGACCGCGGACAGATTGAACATTTCGTCGAGTTGTACTGAGAAGCTGAGTTCGTCACGCTTTTTATCTTTTAAATGCTGAGTCAATTTCTGCAGCGGATATTTGTTTGTTGATGACCTCATGTTCGTGGTTCGAGCGAAGATGCTTCGGGACATGTTGGCAAGTTTCCTCGGAGATTGGACGTATGTATTTCCGTTTTTGCGAACCGTATGAGTCACATTTTTGATTGCAACATATTCTTCGCCTTCATCGAATAACTCGTCTTCCTTAGGATGTAATAGCGAATTTATTCTGGTGACCAAAGTGTAGAGCAGTTTCAGACGTTTCATAAGCTGATCTAATGAAACTTGTTTGTTGTTTTCGCTTTTCTTTACGTCGAATATGTAATCATCCGCCGCGCTTAATAGGTTGCTCACCACTTTACACTCCATTTGAACTGAAAAAAAAACAAAAGTAGTTTTGTAGTAAAAGTATATCCAGTTTCACCAATTATCGCACGTAAAAATTAGTACTTCCACGCTGGACTGGGAGCGAGAGAAAAACATAGAATGTGCCAGCTGCATTTCTTTCCGGGCATGCTGTAAAAATCAGCTAAGGGATCCGAGGGTTTTTCTTTATTGCAATTTAGGCGATAGGCTGACAACCTGTCACTATAGCAATATACCTAAAAAATTATCATAAATAACCCTCAAAACTTTGTCGGACGTGGCGGAGTGACCTTTGTTTAGGTCGTTTACGCTCTGCCTACCCCATTAGGGATACAGGCGTGATTATGTATATGTAAAAACTAGACTTACTATTTCTTTTACCCTAAGTAAGTACTACTTAGCTTTATGTAAAATTTTATCGAAATCGTTTCGCTTTAGACGTAACCTAGCCTAAGTCATAGAGTGACCCAGGTTAGCTTTTTTATTGTAAAATAATTTTAAACATGATATATTAGAGTTCGTGTCAACAAACAAATTTACAAACATACAGTTTCAGCTGAAAGACATTCACTAGTTATCTCGTTCCTAGAATGTACAATTAAACACCGTGGCTCTTTGACGATAAACAGAGAAACTATAAACAGACAAATATTAAATACATATTTAAAAAAGTTGTAATTTTACGCGTGTATGTGTGTGTGTGCGTGCGTGTGTGAGTGTGTGTGTGTGTTACTACCAGTATAGGCATACTTAACTTAAAAATTGTTAATGATAGGTGCATGATTAGTACTTAAGAGAGCGCACTCCTCGCCAACAAACTGTTTCAGTTTGGCGAGATATTTGTGTATGTTTATGTATGTACCTTTATGTTCAAATAAAAAAATAAAAATAAAAAAAAAACCCTAAGGCATATTAGCGTAAAAATAATAAATTACCTTTGTTCAGATCATCCAAGAGCTGCGCCAACTTGTCATGCTGTGTCAACGCATCGGGTTCCAGCTTGCTGTACACGGCAAAAAACTGCTGAACCACACAGCCTATGTTGATGACGTCACACACTCCAGTGCTGTTGTACGTGGAGTGTTTCATCAGGTCCAGAAGTAGATGGTGCATCATTTGTTTCGTTTTCTATAACAAAAATGACATACATATATATATATTCACGATTTTATCCCTAATGGGGTAGGCAGAACGTAAACAACCTAAACAAAGGTCGTTCCGTCACGTCTGACAAAGTTATGAGGGCCATTTAAGATATATTTGTAGGTACATTGCTGTAGTGACATTGTAGTTGTCAGCCCATCGCCTAAATTACAATATACTGAAACCCTCGGATCCCTTAGCTGTTTTTAACAGCATGCCCGGGAGGAAATGCAGCTGGCACATTCTAAGTTTTTCTTTCGCTCCCAGTCCAGCATGGAAGAAGAATAACAAAAATGAATATGATTTGATTCAAAACATTTTCAAAATACTAACCATATTAAAAATACACTTTGGTACAGGCACTTTAAAAGTTAGGAAGGTGAGAGAAAGAAAAGATTGCTGTCTATGTCCATTACCGTTTTATTCCTTACCTGAAGCTTATCTGCATACATAAAATCACGCCTCTATCCCTGATGGGGAATGCAGAGCGAAAACGACGCCACGTCTGACAAGTTTTGAGGATTATTACACATGATTATGGTGTATATTGCTACAGACAGGTTGTCAACCCATCGCCTAAAATTGCAATACACTATAACCCTCGATCCGTTAGCCGGTTTTCACAGCATGCCCGGGAGGAGATGCAGCTGGCACATTCTATGTTTTTCTCTCTTTTCTAGATAGAAGATCAATGGAGTACAGGTTACTATTTCTACGACCGCCCGCGAGCTGAATGGGCAGTGAGCAGGGTCTCCTTTTCTTCTTTATAGTAAACAATTTTCTTTCCTAGAAGAATATAAAGTTACATACACACATAAAATCACGCCTTCATCCCTAATAGGGTAGGCAGAGCGGAAACGACCAAAACAAAGGTCGTTCCATCACGTCTGACAAAGATTTGAGCGCTTAAGATAGGGAGGGATTTAAGATAGAAGACAGGTTGTCAGACCATCGCCTAAATTGCAATATACTGAAACTCTCGGATCTCTTAGCTCGTTTTTACAGCATACCCGGGAGGAAATGCAGCTGGCACATTCTATATTTTTCTTGCGCTCCCAGTCCAGCATGGAAGAAAGAATATAAAGTTACCTCAGCAAAAGCAGCAGGATCAACAATCAAGAAGATGTTGTCCCTGATCTCCTGCACCTCCTGGCTCCAGCAGTCCACCAGCAGGTTGGCGTGGAAGCTCTGCGCCGACAGCATCAGCGCCGGCACCAGGTGAGGGTCCAGAGCCTCCAGGCTGGCTAGACCACTGCGCAGGGAGAGGATTCCTGAGGGTAAAGTAATAAATATATTGAACAACATACTTTTAAACAAAGTTACGATAGAAGGAGAGCATCTATCTTCTTCTTAGCGAGTGGTTTCTCAAGTCGAACAACGACCCGATGAACCCTGGTGTCGGAGTTTTCAAACCGCCTAGTAGCACAGCAATTAGGCCTCTGACATGGTTTTGAGTAACGCCCACTGTCGAGGACAGCGACCAGGGCCGACGGCTTTACGTGCCCTCCGAAGCACGGAATACTTTTTCTTTTCAGACAATCAGGTGATTCTGCCTGCAATGACCTAACAATCTGGTGAAAACCTCAGAAAGTGATAAATTGACAAATATCAACTTTGTGTTCCCCCCTGGGAATCGAACCTAGGACCTCCGGATCGTACGCCGGTGGCTCTGACCACTAGACCACAGATAAGAGCATCTACGACTTTGTTATGGCTGGCTATGCTTTGTTCTGTCGGTATGACTATCTATTCAATTTCGAACTACATTACATTATTCCTTACATCTGCAAAACTTATTTAAAATTTGTCGGCAGCAATAAATACTCGTATTTAATTAGGCTATAAAGAGGTATTATAAAATTAGTAGGTACTTAGAAAATAAGCTAATTAAGCTAAGTTATGTATGTAAATATTATGTAATAAGTGATTAATGTAAGCGAAACAGACTCAATTTCACACAGTACTAGTATATAGGTAATTGGTGGCAAATATTTTCTATTCTATTCTATGTTTTAAATCTTTAAATTAAATCTAGCCTTCCACATAGCTACTTCACAGTCATGTACTCATACCTGTCTGATAGAATCTATCAAGTTAAAGAGTCCGATGCAACCTCGAAGTTCTTCGAAATTAGAGCTGGAGTCCCTCAGGAATCGGTCCTAGGCCCAGTGTTGTACACATTATACACCTCTGATCTCCCACAAGTAAATGGTGGAACTACTGCAACATTCGCTGACGATACGGCTCTTTTAGCGAGCAGTGAAAACCCAAAAACAGCTTCAATGACACTGCAAAATGGGTTGGATGCAGTTACTGAGTGGTTGAAGAAATGGAGGATCAAGGCCAGTGCTGCAATATCGGTCCAAGCTACTTTTACTCTAAAGAGGGGTAATTGTCCACCTGTACAGCTAGATAACAAAACGCTCTCCCATCAAGATGGCGTGATATACGTAGGTTTACACCTTGACCGCCGATTGACATGGAGACAACATATAAAAAAGAAACGAGACGAGCTAAACATTAGATACAAAAACTTGTATTGGCTTGTAAGCCGTAACAGCAAATTATCTACTGACAACAAATTGCTTATCTACGAAACAATCTTCAAGCCCGTTTGGATGTATGGCATTCAATTGAGGGGAAGTGCTTGCAACTCTAACATTAACATCATGCAACGAATGCAAAGCACTATTCTTAGAGCAATAAGCAATGTGCCATGGTTCATAACAAATAATGAAATTCACGACAATCTGCAAATGAGTCATGAAGAAATTCTGAATTGCGGCAAAAATACCGAAAGCGATTGTAGAATCATTTCAATCAGCTGGCAGCACAGTTAACGAAACGAAGCTACAACAAACCTCTCAAAAGGAAGGACATAATAAACTGATCAAAAGAACGCTAAGAAGCTAAAACTTTATAGGTAGATGTCCTCACTGGAGGACACGCTCGAACATAGTGAAAATCTCCCCAAGAAATCTACTTATAGTCTCAGCACTGATCGTAGATTAAAACAAAACAGAAAAAAAAACTATGTTAATCTTTGCATAGTTTTAACAGTTTTTTTTTTGTAGGTGTATAAATACTCACTAGTTTGATCTGAAGAACATGATACAGCAAATGACCCAATCTGCAGCAATCTCTCATTGTACATATCAAAATCTTTCACATAAGAACAATCTTCTGTAATATCATCATCACTTTTCAAATGACATGAGCATGTGCCGTTTGTGTTTAGGAAATGCTGCTTTAAAACCTCCACAGGAGAAGTGTTGTAACTAAAACAGTGAATGACTAAGGCCAATAGTGCTGTATTGGTATTTGTTTCCAAGACGTAAAGGACATCTTTCAACACGTCAATGAGCACATTCACATTTGAAGGCATGGTGGGTAGTTTCAGAGATTCTGGTGTCACTTTAAATCCCTTGTCTAAGTCTCCTTCGACCAGCTCACTTATCAAAGCTTTTGATTCTCGTAGCACCTGCAAAATTTAAAGATCAATATTTTGAAGACACTTACAGTATTAATGGTTTATAAAACATGTTTTATAAAGCAACTAGCTCGTTTATTCTCATGTTAAATATAAAGATAATAAATGTCAGAATGTTCAGGAATTCTTTTTGCCGTTATGGAATATGTAAAAGTATGCAAATTACAGCTGCATTTTCTCCCGGGCATGCTGTAGAAACCAGCTAAGGGATCTGAGGGTTTCTGTATATTGCAATTTAGGCGATGGGCTGACAACCTATCACTTCAGCAATATACCTACAAATCTATCATAAATAACCCTCAAAACAGACATGGCGAAACCACCTTTGTTTAGGTCATTTACGCTCTGCCTACCCCATGAGGAATAAAGGCGTGATAATATGTATGAAAATTACAATCTCTGATCACGCAAGACCACTTCAATGTATCTATTACTAGCGACCCGCCCCAGCTTCGCACGGAAATTATCAGTGTTTCTCTACTATATTATGCATGTATTAAAGTTTAAAAGAGTAGTTTGAAAGATTTATGCATACATAGGGATATAGGGACAGAGACAGCGCCTTTGTTTATACTATGTAGTGATTACAAGTTTTCCTGAGTATAATATTAATAGATTGGGCTCGGCATAGTAATTAATTAGTAAAAATGTGAAATTATGAAACATACCACTTGGCAGCGAGCTTTGACTATGTGCTGATCAGAAGGCAAACAGTACTTGCATAATGTCATTGCAGACAACAGCAGTTCGTCCAGGGATAAGTGAAGGGTTGTTACACACTCAACAACCTAGAAGAACAGAAATTATAATGAGAAAACATATAATATGAATGGAAGAAAATAATAAATTTGTTTCAGTTTTCAATATCATTATTGACTTGAATTCCAATCTTAATTTGTACTGGTCAGGCCCTACATAGTTCCGTTATGATGTGGTTGGTAGAGTATTGGACCACCATTCCAGAGACGAAGGTTCGAGTCCTTCTCGAAACGAATAGATTATATTCTTTCTTTCATATTGTATGAAACAAAATATCATTGTGAGTGCTAAAATCCTCAAAAATATGAGTAAAACATCTAGTACAAGATAAATTTATCATATTGGATTTACTAATTTGGTAATTAAATCATGACTCAAAGAAATGCTAAACAGTTCTTACATCATTCTTCCATTGCTCATAGATGTCATTTGAATTTTTGTAATCGGTCCTGTAAATAACTTGAGACAGTTTGGACAGTATATCAAATGTATGGTCTATCCAGTTCACAAAATACATAGGAGAGACCATTATAGAATCATCCATACTATCATCTCTATTTTGTGTTTTAGACATTTCCAGCTTTTTTAGAACTGTTGTTAATTTTGTAACACACCAAGATTGTCTTTCTAATGTGCACTGGCGGCTATCCTGAAATTTAAAAATGAAATTGGTTTTTTGAGTAGGTATTTTTGGGTATTTCAAAGACAAATTCGGATCAGTGAGTCAAATTCTGGATGGAGTGTAGGAGTTGGAGCATATGCTTTGGATCACTATGAAATGGAATAAACTACCAGAATCAGTGATAAGTGCTCCCTCAGTGACCTGTTCCAAAAATAGACTGGACAAATATTGATAAACTCAAGTGCAGTGATATACACGCATCAGCATTATATATGCTGCTAATGTAAATAATAATAATATTTGTATTATGTAATAGTAGTATTAAATAATAATAATATAGTATCCTGAATCAAGTCAAGTAAAATTTTTAATAGCTGCCTGGGCATAACCCAAGTCAAATAAATATACTGTATCCGTCAAATATACAAAATTAAAAATATGTCATGTATGATATATATTTGACTTATTAGTTAAAAAGAAACTGCACAGGAACATAGGCACTTACATATTTTTTCTTAAATACAGTTAAATTTCTTTTTTACAACCAGGCTTTAAGCAAATTGCAAAAGGATTGCTGCTTAAAAATCATACTCCTTGAGGCCATTATAAATAGAGTATTTATCATACATACATATAATCACGCCTTTATCCCTAATGGGGTAGGCAAAGCGTAAATGACCTAAACAAAGGTCGTTCTGCCATGTCTGACAAAATTTTGAGGTTATTTAAGAGGCGTTTAACGCTCTGCCTACCCCGTAAGGGATAAAGGCGTGATTTTATTTATGTATGTATTTAAGATAGACACTTCCATGCTGGACTGGGAGCGAGAGAAAAACATAGAGTGTGCCAGCTGCTTTTCCTTCCGGGCATGCTGTAGAAACCAACTAAGGGATCCGAGTTTTCAGTATATTGTAATTTAGGCGATGGGCTGACAACCTATCACTACAGCAATATACCTACAAGTATTTGTCAAGGTCATTTAAATCTAAACTTGGAAAGTATCTCATACAAACCTGCATAAATGTATGACTATGATATTCTGTCTTAAACACATCAAATAATGTTATTATACTCTTCTTAATTTGACTTGTACAAAGCGCGTAAATATCTTGAAGTTTTGATATCTCGTCTGATGTAAGTGGCCCATCGTATCTCTGGAGTTGATTTCGAATGTTGAGCATCAACGGAGATATATTATTAAACAAAATATCCTGTAAATATATCAATAAACATGTTATAAAAATGTGAAGAGATTTTGGCTGATAGCAAAGTCAAAATAACATACCGTCATAGCTTTTGTTGCAACTTTAGGGTCGCTAGGTATTAGCGATAAATTAAGTGCTTGGTTTGTGTCCATTTTGTCATAAATTCTCACGAATAACTTGGAAATACGAAAAGTAAACAGAATCCACAAGCTCGTTTGATTTCAAACTTTTGACGTTTGGGAGACAATAATGTACAGCCATGATAATTGATGACCCGATAAGGTACGCGCCAATATCACACCATAGTAAGAAATGGTAAATGAAATGAAGAAATGGTATGATTTTTTCATTTAGGTCATACATCGACAGACTCACGATCTGATGAATAAATAGTACTATTGCAAATTTGAACACAAATACCACATACATTAATCGCTTAGTAACGCGGAACAATCACAATATACTTATTATATTTTTTACTTAGCCTGAAATGTCCCACTGCAGGTCAAAGACCCCCCCTTTTTTTTTGCACTGGTCTCGATCTTATTTGTCCTCAACTCGGGGACGCGAAAACAAACTTGACGTGACCTCGCGCATGACGTTTCGTGGCAGGCGGGATGAGATAGCTAGATTGGGAAAGGGAGAGTCGCCATTCTGTACGTAATACTATATTAATTATGTGCCAATATTACGAGTCCAGTCATGTACGTGAATTATTGGTTGTGAATTCTGATTGGCTGTACAATATTTGCCGAGACAGATATTTCACGCCAAATAATACATGTACTTTATGACAAGGATATGTATTATTGGCTGTACTTTATCGTCGTACCCGTATTGTACGGGCAATATTTGGAAGGCAATAAAATGGTGGCTTTTCCACATGTCAAAATAGCTATATGCTTTGTTTTGATGGTGTTGGTAGATCATGCCAGTAGCGATGGCAAAATAAAATACAGATTCAAATCTGTCAACCCCGAATTCCACGTGGTCTTTCCGCTCTTACCCCTAGACTGTATTATAAAAATCGGAGGGAGAGCAGCCTCCGCCCACTGTAACTAAGAACGGGCACGGTAAGAGCTGTAGCAGCTGAGGCTGGTAGCCTAAGTTTGAGGCTGGTTTCCTTGGTTTTCAAATACTGGCTGTACATTATTGGTACGGTATACGTATAGATATGGTAATAATAATTAAGGTCCAAATATTGAACGGTCAATAATGCACAGTCCGGTATTAGATGCACATACATTACATGTACATAACATTGGCTTCGTAATATCTGCCTGTACAATACATGGCCGTACATTTTACTTATTCATTTCTTTCGCTTACGGTACGCGAAGAGCATGAGCCCATGCAGCCTAGTCTTTAGCATTTAATCTTGAGTTATCGTAACCTACGTCACAGAATATATTATAATAGCACTACATACCTACGTTAATGCGGCGGTGTTTCACATTCTAATGCTCAACAGACTTTTGCGTGGAGATATCACTCCTCATCGTACGGTAGCCCCTTCCTTTGCTTCTTACTTCTGCCATATTGTTCCTCGTCAGCAGATTATTATATTAAAACCACCATATTAATACAATAAACGCAGCAAGGTGTTCCTTGCTTAAAATTTAAATTAGTTAATTTAGAAGAGGAATGAATGTAGTCCGTCTGATTTTTCATATTCCCCGCGCAAAACCCCAATCTAACCTAATCTAGAACTTATTAGAATGCGAGTGTGGTGCCCACATTCCAATGCTCTATGAAGATTTACGTGGGAGTGTCGAGTCGAACCATACAGAATTTCTGAACTTCATTTCTCACTTCCACTATATTGTCTCTCACTACCGGCACATTATTATGCTAATCCCACAACACTATCAGAATAATGGCGACATAATCCCACGTAAATCTTCATAGAGCATTGGAATGTGGGCACCACACTCGCATTCTAATAAGTTCTAGATTAGGTTAATAGCGCGGGGAATTAGAATTAGGAAATTCTAATTCTTAACTAGCGCTGTCACTTTCTTAAGTTAGACATAAGAAAAGGATAGCAAGTAAACTCATGACTTTGACATTTCTTGACGTAAGACGCTTTAAATAAGAACTGATCATAGAGCATGTTTCCTTATTTTACGTCAAATAAGCAGTCTTATGTCAGATTAGGATTGTCAAAGTCATGTGTTTATGTGCTATCCTGTTCTTATGCCAAACTTAAGAAAGTGCTGCGCTAGCTAAGAATTAGAATTAGGATTATGTCGCGAGAATCAACGCCATTACTTGCGAAAAACTAATTTAGAAAGCCATAAACTCTAGTCCTACAGCGATTCGTTACAATTCCCGCGCAAAAATCCCGTGGCCGCCGCCGCCGTAAGGACTCGATTTCAAACTTTTCACATTTGTTTTTTTTACGTGTTTGGATTCTAACCTTTTTAGCGTAGTTAGGTCGTCGAATCACAAAATAAACGAACGTGTTGCGAAGTACAAAAAGAGAGGCTTGGGTAATTGTCACAACTTAACTAAATTTTGACTAAAATGGCTGCCGTCCCTTTTCGTTCTCTCATGATTTAAAATGACAGGTGACCATCTTGGTCAAGATTAAGTGCTCATACAAATAGCCCCCCCTCATTATTTATCGTATGGCATTATTTACTGCAAGGGCCAGAGGACAGGTGCAACCGCCGTGGAGCATCATCGACCTGTAACCCTAACCACTACTAGTGACCGGGACCGACGGATTAACGTGCCTTCCAAAGCACATAATCCGTTTTCTTCCAAACAATCAGGTGTATGTAGCCTGCATTGTCCTAACCAAACTGGGGAAAATTTCACAAAATGGTATATTAACCATTAGACCACGGAGATAGGATAGGATTTTGTACTTCATTCACACAGGAAAGCAAGCGGAAAGCTAGCTCAACTGAATGATTAGCTTCGGGTCTCCGTCAGTACAGTAATTAAAAAAAATGCGATACTGTGCCGGTCTTTATACCTTGTAGTGTAGCTATTTAACACACCAACAATAAAACCTTGATTTATGTAGGTAAAAAAATAACAAAATGGTAATGTTAAATTCAACCAGTTTATTACAGGTATTAACTAAAATAATATAACTTACTTTTTTATATAATTAATAAATATACTAAAGTCATCATCTTCCTAGCCTTTTTCCGTATCTCTCCGGGTCGGCTACCTAATCTAGGGGATTGAACGAGGGTACTGGTTTTTACACAGAGCGACTGCCATCTGACCTCTGCAACCCAGAAGGGAAACCAGACCCAATCCTAGATCAGGTCAGAGTTTTCAAGCCACCAATGCTTAGCACTGGCCTCTGTCATGGCTTAACGAGTAATATCTACGGTATTAAACGATATTAACCGGGACCAACGGCTTAACGTGCCTTCCGAAGCACGGAAAAAGCGCCGAATAAACGTACATATGAAATTCGAGAACCGAAAAACGCATTGGTACGTGGTGGGACTCGAACCACGGCCCCCCGCTCAGGAGGCAGCGGCCCCATCCACTACACCATCGGGCTCTTAAAAATATACTAAAGTATATGAAGTAAAATTAAATAAATTTAAATTCTAAGTCATCAAAGAAAAGAAAATACAGGGTGTAAGGAACAGCATCCCACAAACTGATCCCCCCCTATCAGCTCATGCTCAGTCAACAACAGTGAACAACTTTCACCAGGAAATTCTTTCAGGAAGTTGACAAAACGTTTGGCTTTTCTATACAAAAGGTCACCTCAATCAAACAATTTGTATGGAAAACCCTAAAAAAAAAAACACTTCCTGAATTAATTTCCTGGTGAAAGTTCAGTGTCGTTGACTGAGCTGAGCAACCCTTTTTATTAGTTTGTGGGACGCTGCTGTCCCTTACACCCGGTAGGTAGGCGGCACCACGCTTCCCCAATCTTGTCATATTTAAGGTAATTTTAAAATAATGTGCAAACAAGTGTGTGTTCTAATCATGAAACTTGACAACGTTCCCCAATAAAGATTTTTCATAGCTATGAAAATTATTGATCATCACACGTTTTTAGTATGGAAAGCCAATTTATTTTACATAATTTATTGGAAAAAAATTGCTTTACACAGATTCTAATAATAAAAATATTGTGATGCAGTTGTAGTACCCAAGCTTATAACTGGTACACATACAAATATTACATAAACAATATAGGAATACGAATATAAAATTAATAAATAAAACAAGTTTGTTTCAGTTAGTGCCTAAGTTAACTAAAATATAAATTAATTTAATTAACTAAAATACAAATAAATTTAATTAACTAAAATAAAAATAATTTAATTAACTAAAATATAAATTAATTTAAATTACTTAAACATAATTTAATTATATTTTCGTCGACACGCAAAGAAGAAGAATACAGTAGTTAATCTAAAGTCCATCATATGAAGTTAAGAATTGACTTAAGTACAATAAAATTATGATGACATTTTCGTTCATTAAAGTTATTTTAATATTATTACAGACGCCATTGCTGGAACATTTCATTGAAAAAATCAAGGTATAAACATAGGATAATAAATAGTACCTGGTAATGTATGATGTACATAGATTTGTATATGTAACGAACCCCTACACATAAAACTACGTGGGTAAATAAAATAGTCACCAATATGTTACTTCACATAATAAATACACTAAATTCATAATAAATTAATAAGTTATGAATCCTTTACCCTAAGGTTGCCTGATAAAGATTGCTAACCCTAACCATAAGGCCACCTAATTGTACTTTGTTTTTGTAATGACTTGTTTATGTACAATAAAGAATAATTGTATGTTATGTATGAACATAAGATATGTTTGGTATCATGTCAGGCACTTAAGGTCAAATAACAATGTTAATAGTTTTGATATATATCAAAACTAAGGGCAAATAGGGTTTAAACAGAATTGTTCTGTGAACATTGCATGCAACAGAATAACGTAAATAACCAAATGTGTAATATTTAATAAGTGTGTAAATATTACACATTTGGTTATTTACGTTATTCTGTATATATATATATATTCCGTCATAAGTGTGTAAATATTACACATTTGGTTATTTACGTTATTCTGCTGCATGCAATGTTCACAGAACAATTCTGTTTAAACCCTATTTGCCCTTAACAGAGGTTGTGGCAGAGGCCAAACTCTGATATCAGTATCCATCGGGTAATTTTTCGACCCAACGTCCCACACATTTCATTTATATTTTATTTTAAGTAGGCAATTTTATTTTAAAGCACACAGTTTATAATATTTCCAACTCGGTTTAAGAATAAAGGTAAACAAAGTTTCATGACTTTTTATTCAAAAACATGTTTCAAAAATAAATTATATGTGTTAGCAAATTAGTCAACTTACTAAAACTACTATTTCATTATGTTGGCATAACTAATAGCTAAAACTTATTTTATAAATAAGATCTACGACTAAAAGACATGAAAGTTTGTTTACCTCTATTCTAAAACTGAGTTGGAAATACTATAGTTCGTATTTTAATATAAAACTTGCATTTAATCGCTTCTCTCTTGCTTGAGATATAGATAGTAATTCTTACCTACATGTGCCTGCAAGTGTTTCGTAAAATTACCACGATCTGCAATTGTTTTACCGCATATCTTACAAGCATAAGGCCTTTCACCCGTGTGTGTTCTCATGTGATTTTTTAGAACACCATGAAAGGCAAATTTTTTGTTGCATATTCCACATGCATAAGGCTTTTCACCTGTATGTGTTCTCATATGTAATCTTAAATTTAAACGTAATGCAAACTTTTTATCACACATCTCACAAGCATGAGGCCTTTCCCCTGTATGCACTTTGGCATGAACTTTTAAATATCGATGTAGTTTAAACTTTTTATGGCATATTTTACATGCATGAGGCTTTTTACTTGAGTGTGTTCTTAAATGTCTATATAAAACATTCCTAAATGTAAATTTTCTATGGCATATATCACATGTATAGGGCTTTTCACCGGTGTGGATGCTGAGATGACATAACAATGCATATTTTCTAGCAGCAATATAGGAACATATTTCACAAACATATTGGTATTTAGCAGAGTGTGCTTTTAAGTGTTTTTTGTGAACACTTTCTATAGTAGTTACATACTTACACATAGTACAGGGATATTCTTTAGCTTGTATTTTTTTAGATTGACATTCTAAGTTTATATTGTTTTCTTGATAGTTATTTTCTTTTCTATGTGCATTAGGTAAATCTCTTTCAGCAGCAACTATTTGATGTGTTTGCGATGATCCATTTGTCTTGAGTTTGAGCTTGTTAGTAGACAGTGAACCTAGTGAAAAAGCAATATACTGTTATTATTTGGGATATAAAATCCTAGCAATAGCAAAACGCGTTTTTTTTTTATTTGCGCTATCCGATCAGTCATTCACATCATTATGCATTCTATAACACTAGAAATAAATTATTTATACTATAATACTTAATGGTGAAACTACAATATTAAATGATAATCCTATTTTGAGATTACCTTCTTTAATGACTGGTTTATGTTGAAAGGAAGAAGGAAGGAGACGAGAAAAAGCAATTTTGAATTTTGACTGGAAATCTGGCTCCGAATAACTCAATTGCTCCGGCTTAGATTTGTCAGTCTCTTTGACTTGCTGAGATGTATCTAAAAATATAATTAAACAAGTCTTTATTAAAAAATATAGATACTAAAGAAATACCTTTCAATCTTTATCTGTAGTTAATTCTTATAATGGAGTATATTCCTATGAGAATTTATACAAACTCTATAAATATCAATAATATGGTCTGCATTTGTATTAATTAATTAAGGGTTAAAATTACCAGTTGTTGCACCATTAGAGTTAATTCTATTTGTATTATCAATGAAGTGTTTCAATATGAACAGCGGGAGAGGAGTCAATTTGACTTGCAACTCTCTTTGAACAATTGTTCCTTTACTTATCCATGTCATGGGCACATAGGACTCAATCTCGCGGCTTTCTTCGTTGTCTGATTCTATTCTTTCCTGTAAGAGACAAAGTTTTAGTAAATGGGTTTATCAATTACTAGCAATCTATAATGTAATGATCATAGGTAAGTATACTTACAATTTTGACCAATATATTAAGGGGTGTTGGACAGTTACTCATAGGCGTATCAGAAGGATCCTCATCACTGTAATTATAAGACATCAGTCTCATTAAACATTCCACAAACAAAATGATTGTTTGAGATAGCTAAAGTTAGGTTTAATTAAGGCACATATATGAATGGAGTGCATTTATTATTTTACTTCTGATACCTATAGGTCTTCTTTTTTATAATATTCCTATGTGGAAGCTTGGAGCGTCCCTGAAGACAACTCTCGGACCCATGATCGAATAATAGTTAACTTATAAAAATGTAACAATAATCAGGACTTCAGTTGCATGATTGGTTGGGTGATCAATTTATTTTGTCTATCAGGCCCATATTTTGTTAATTTCGAGGGTCTATTTATTTAGCTAATTTACGAAGTATAGAACAAACCTGGCTGCTGAAATGGCTACATATTCACTCATTTTTAACTAGATTTTATCATAAAAAATGCATCCCAATTTTTTTTTTATGTAGGTTGAAGTGGGGTCAACCAAAGGGGTCAACGAAGGACGTCATGTAGGTACCTAGGTATATTTATACATAGTGTATCACAACTCTATCACAGTGAAAAGCTAGAAAATTGAAATTGCTCGTTCGCTCCATTTTTTTTCAACATGCATCATGACGCACGTGTCAAGTCAAGTCAATCAAACCACTAATGGTCCTAACTATACTCGTGCGCTTTTAACTTGCGTCATATATGAGACAAGCCTGCCTTTGATGCAGGTAAGAAACGTTTGTTTGTAAAATCAGAAGAAAAAGAAAACCATAGACAACAATGAAAATCTGACACATGTCATGTCATTTTATTTGTCACGAACGCCATTGCAATATTGCATTTTCTTGTGTGTAATTTTAATTCTAAATACCCAATTCACGGGTGCCTAACCACAACAAGAACCTGCAACATCAGCAAAAATGAGTGAACTAGTCTGGGGAATAAAAAACGGTGACATCGATCAAGTAAAAGACATCGTCGAAAACAAGGTAAGTGCCGGGCGGTTGTCTTTGTTGTTTTTACTGATGATTTATGGATATCGCTGGAGAAAGCTTAGTATCATGCAATTATAATCTGCAGATTTTGGTTTGATAATGTTGCAAACTGTTTCACTCGGTGAAAGTCTATAGTTCGTAGCAATAACATGTGCTACACGGTTGACTGATCTTCCCTCTACAGTTTTTAATTTTCTGCTGGATATACCTACAATCGGTACAGTTCGTCAAACCTCCACTCTACTGGTGTATCAAATCCATCCCTGAATTTGTTTAGTAAAAATACATTCCTATATTTTGAAATCACTATTTGATATTTCTTTATCATAACACCATTGTCAGAATATCTAAAACACTTAATTTCTATTTCAGCAAATCGACGTGAACGCCTTGATCGATGGCAGAGTTCCACTTCATTATGCTGCTGACTATGGCCAGACAGTTGTTTTGAATTTCTTGCTTGACAAAGGAGCTGACCCCAATGTAAGTCTAATTTGAATCTCTACTAATCTTTAATCTACAAGGGATTGCAATTTTAATTTATGTATTGTTTGTTAATTTTTATTTATTACAGATGTTAGACAAACATGGCATATCAGTTATACTAGCAGCAATATGGGAGGGACATACAGATTGTGTAAAAACCCTACTTAAACATGTAAGTCCAATAATTATCCGGAAACTATGTGTTGAAACATTAATTTTGATAAATATTAGCTCTTTACTGCAGACATTTGTCATAACTCAGTTTTAACTGTTACAGGGTGCTTCTAAAGATGGCAAAACCCCAGATGGAATTCCATACATCGAAGCAGCTGAAAAAGATGAGATCAAGGAGTTGCTGACATAGAATGATCAGGCAACAACACTTCTTCTAAAGTATCTCTCAGATTCGCTCACATTTATAATTTTTATAGCTAAGATGAAATCACTCTAGATCGAACAATAAATTAATCTATAACATATTCTATTTTTACATGCATTTATTTAGATTGCAATGAATTATTTTTATATACTCAACATATGGGGTAAAAGCATATGTATTTTGATTGTGCGTCCATTTAGTAGTATTTAATTTGTATTTCTAAAGGCCTGGTTCTTCTGAAATCTTATACTAACTTTAGGGTTGGTATAGGAATTTGAAAGCACTAATATCTTTAAATCTAGTGAATAAATTATTTAATATTAAGATATGTAATTCCAAGAGGACATCAAGTAAGATGTAATTTTTATCTCTAATAATAAACTGATATTTAAACCAAACAATTTTATTTTTACAGCATTAAAAACACCTCATCTTAGTTTCAACTTCATGTCATGGCAAGCAAGATTGGAAAAACATTCCGATAAACAAAATTCATAAAACAGTTTTGCTGACTCATACAAAGCTTTCAAATGAAAACTGAATCATAGAACATTTATATTCTTACAATAATCATCACATCACTTCACACAATAAATATATCACAATCAATTACAATATTGACTTAGCTTCTATTGCATATCATTTGTATCTCTAAGATACGTCGAACGCGAACAGCCCATTTAATCGGAGTTCAATAACACAACGAAGTCCTCCTGACCGTCAGGAACGACAAGAACCGCCAGCACCGCCTACCAAGATGGATCCGCCTACCGAGGAAATTTTGTCGACTCCAGATATACAGCAATTTATTTTCGGGGTCGAGAGAAGCATGGAAGATATCTGCTCTATATCCAATGAATCAACCAAAAAATTGGATGCTGACCAGAAACAGCGAATCAGCACCCTGACTAGAAACGTTCTCAGTTGGGTAGCGCAATTGACTGTTCAGTACCAGGTCATGAAGTATAAATATATTATACTCAGTGTCATCAACTCACCAGCCGCAATGAAGAAAAGGAAATATCAGCACAGATAAAGGACCTAAAACTCTGCATGGAATCAGCCCCAAATTCGTCATCTCAGACCACCTTAACCGATGCCGTTAAAATCAGAAACAACTCCGTTGTTCGACCAACTAGCACCAGCAGCATTGCCATTTACCCGGCAAATAAGGAAAAATCTAGCGAAGAGACCAAAAAATTTGTTCAGACCCTCATCAAGCCAGAAGAACTAAAACTGCAAATTCGAGGATTAAGGAAGACTAGGAGGCGTGATCATTAGCACAGATAGAAAAGATGACCTTGAGAAGATCAAAAAATCTGAAACATTTAAAACATCAGGCCTGACACTGAAAGTGCCCGCAAAAAATTGACCAAAATTATCCTTTTAAGTGCGCCGTCAAACACAACAGAAGCGGAACTAAAGGACTATATTTATGAACAAAACATAGCGGATAAACACCCTTTGACCAAAGAAAAAGCTACAAACTCAATCAAGCTGAGTCACAAATCAGGGCGGAAAGATGCCGCGTCATGTAACTTCATCCTAGAAGTCACAGCTGACGTAAGAAAAATCCTGATCCAGCAAGAAAGTCTTTTTATAAATTGGACCTCCTGCCCGGTAAGAGATTTTACTTTAGTGACAAGATGTTATAAATGCCAACAGTATGGTCACTCAGCAAAATTCTGCCGAGATTCTGACTCTACCTGTGGTCATTGCGTTAAGGACTGCACAAAAAAGGACCAACCCGAGAAGTGTGCGACCTGTCAGCGCTTCAACAAGCCGAGCAATCACAAAACTGGAGATGAGACATGCCCATCAAGGAAAAGCGCCGAAATAAGACTTCTGAATTCAATAGACTATGAGGGCGCCTAGGGCGCCGCGCCACTTGCGTATAGACAGCACTAACATGGGTAATCTAGGTGAAGATGTAGGAAAAGACATAGATTCCAGTTTTAATTATGAATCACTTATTTGTGACACAGATCAGTGCTCAGAACTACTTAAAAACTCGACTCGTAATTTTAAAATTTTATCTCAGAACATCTGCAGTATTAATTGTAATTTTCCTAAACTGCTTACTTTGTTACAACAAATCAATGCGGAGATTGATGTAATAGTACTAACTGAATGTAGGCTATCCACACCGCAGCACTTTCCACAGTTACAGGGTTATAGCTCGCATAGTAGTTTAAAAACAAATGTGTTGCAAAATGACGGCGTAGTCCTATACATAACAAACACTTTTACTAACGTTATAGTAGAGGAACCCGATATGATACACGGAAATTGCGTAATAGCCAAAATAGGGAATGATACCGCCATAGTAACTATTTACCGCTCGCCTTCGTACAGCAATATTAGCAATTTCTTACGATCACTCAATGCAATATTATTATCAATTAGGTCTTTTCGAAACGTGTTCATGGTAGGTGATATTAATATAGGCATTAAAACAGGAAATATAGATCGGAGATCGCAAGAATATCTAAATTTCACTGCGTATCATTGCCTACTTCCAACTCACCTTTTTCCAACTAGAGACAAAAACTGCTTAGACCACATTTTAGCGAAAACAACATATTCACTCAAGACATTTGTTTTATCAACGACCTTGACAGACCACAACGCAATTGTGCTGAGCATGCAAAAGATATATACTAGGACAAATATCGACTATAAATACAAAAAACTTAATTACAATACAGCTGCACTTGATATTGAAAAGCTAGATTTGTCCCCAATTTATAACATGACCAATGCAAACTTAGCCATGGAATTCCTTATTTCGTCACTGACAACTTTAATTGATGACAACACAAAAACTGTATTAATAAAAAGACGCAACGTAGTTTTCAAACCTTGGATTACGCCTGGTATATTACGCTGCATCAGAAACCGGGACAAACTGCATAACAGATATAGAAAGTCACCGGAAAACCTAATATTAAAAACAACTTATTACCGTTACCGCAACTTTTGTAATAAGCTCATTAAAAAATAAAACGCCTATACGATAGGGAGGGGGGGCAAATAAATAAAGCTGGTCAGAATAAAAAAACAGTTATGGAAAGCCATAAAAAATGTAAGAGATATAACTGTAAAAAATGTAAAAGACGAAAACACCTGCCCAACCACTTATTCCAAACTCAGCGAACGCCGCGCAATCGGTAAACAAAGCAAATACCTACTTTGCTAACGTTGGTAAAACTTTAGCGGAAAGGGCAAAAACACTAACTGACTATCGACTGCATTTCAATGCACAGACATCCCAACTACAGTCATTTACATATATACAGACGAAGCTGAGATCGAGAGAATGATAATGACCCTGAGAAATGACTGTGTCACTGGTATAGACAAAATACCCTGTTCCTTTCTAAAAACTTATAAAGATTATTTAATCCGACCATTGACTCACATTTTTAACCGTTGTTTCGCAGAAGGAATTTTGCCCAATGCATTGAAAAGGGCGATAGTCCAGCCTATCCATAAAATCGGAGATAAAAATTTCGTTAATAATTACCGTCCCATAGCTATACTGCCTTATCTATCTAAAATATTAGAAAGATTAATCCAAAAAGACTTGTTAAGTATTTAGAAGATAATAATTTACTGGCCCAAACTCAACATGGTTTCAGATCGGGAATGTCCGCAGAAAATGCTGTACACGAGTTAACAGACTACATAACTAGGAAATTAGACTCTCAAAAGTAATGTTTGGCAATATTTCTTGACCTTGCAAAAGCATTTGATACTGTTTTAATTCCATTACTTTTACTCAAGTTAGAAAGTCTAGGAATCCGCGGTCTTCAACATAAAATGATCAAAGACTACTTGACTAACAGGACACAGCGAGTAAAGATTGGTGAATTAGTAAGTGAAGAAATATCCATAGAATACTGTGTTCCCCAAGGGAGCATACTAGGACCCGTACTGTTCCTCATCTATATTAATGACCTATGTTTCTTACACTTACCAAATGGAAAACTGATTTCTTATGCTGATGACACTGTACTTATTGTTAGTGACAAAAACTGGCCTGCTGTTTTCACTAAAGCGCAACGGATTTGATCGAGTCAATAGCTGGCTTAAATAAAATTTACTAACCCTTAACACCGACAAAACCAAGTTCATGACCTACTCCTATAGGTCTCATACTCAGCCCCCACTTCATACGTACAGCATAATAGCCAACAACTGTTCACTTCAAAATCCGGACACATGCAACTGCCCGAAATTAAGCCCAACACAAACAATCAGGTATTTAGGTGTTATTATAGATAACCATCTGAACTTTAAAGCACACATAGAAGCTCTTACAGGCAGCGTGAGAAAACTGATCTTCATCTTTAAAATCTTAAGGCACGTGGCCAGTAAGAGTTTATTAAAGAAAGTCTACCTCGCACTTTGTCTGTCATTGCTGCTTTACTGTATTACATCTTGGGGTGGTGCCGATAAAACTGCCTTAATCCAATTAGAAAGAGCACAAAGAGCTGTATTAAAAGTTGCAACCTTCCGTCCTTTCCGTTTTCCTACCGCTGAACTCCTCAGCAAATGTACCGTACTCTCAGTTCGGCAGTTATTTATCCAGGTAAACGTCATTAAAAAACATCTATTAACACCCTATGACCAGGAGTTCACGGCCAATAAAAGGCGAGCGGACATTGTTTGTTCTCAAGACCACTTGCGAATGCAACAGTCACATAAGTTTTTTTTGTTTTCTGGGCACTTATCTCTATAATAAATTAAATCGCATCCTAGATCTTTATCCCATGCACAAAAAATCATGTAAGAGGACTATACAACAGTGGCTCATAGGTAAACCTTATGAAGAAAAAGAACAGCTCTTAATAGTGACTGCCTAAATCTTATGCTATAACATTAAATATTTAATTTCAACTAACACATAGAATTAAGTATGAAAATACTAACACTAATTTATTAAGTGAAATCAGTAATTAGTATATATATATCCTTAAGTTAGTAACTAATAAGAAATTTGCTTTTAAATTTGTCTCTAAATAACATTTCATATTGTAAACATTCTTGTTTTTGAAATAAATTATTATTATTATAGCTAGCTGCAGTTCTCTAATAGCTTAAATAAATATGCACTAGGTATAGGTTAGGTATTGAGTTTCTTAGTCTTAGGATAAATGACTATAGTTCAGCATCCCCAGGATACTTCTTATACTTGCTGTTTTTAACTGGGAGGCAATAGCAGGCAGTCTGCTGAGAATCCAGATATGATTTGCAGCCCAATGTTAGAGTTCCAGTGAAGACAACATTTGCTGCAGCTTTGCAACCTGCAAATTATAAACAAATCATAGATTATGAAGTATTTACTGCGAAAGGAATACAGCACTATCTCTTTATAATAGATTTTTCGATTATTGAAGTACTCAAACATTCAACAACCCAATATCTATTAGCTGTAATGTTAAATGTCTATTTCAACAGGTTACATTTATTATTATTTTAAACAGGCAGGCAGTTGTTATCAACTGATAAGGCCTGTTTCCAGTTGACCACTTTATGATTTCGAAGTTTGTTTAAATTTGTCAAATCTGTTCTTGAACTGGTTAACATTAACCGCAGAAACCACTTCTTCTGGCAGCTGGTTCCACTGTCTCACAACTCTGTTTGATAAAAAATGCATGTGCGGGTTATTATGAGAAAAAGTTGTGGTCAATTTAAGGGTGTGTCCTCTGAGTCGGTTATTCTCATCTCTCTTAAAAATTAACTTATCAAGTCCTTGTAAATCAAGTCTCAATCATATCTCCATGCTCCCTTATATTTATGAGCCAAAAGCAAATCTATATCAATAGCATGTCAAGAGCAATCTTCTTCTTATCGTGTCGATGGAACACGTAACTATCACAATGTGGTGGCCCAGAACGTTGCCACTTGAATTGCGGATCGGCTGGCGTTCATTAGATCCGCTTGCGTGCAGGTATTAGGGCACGCAGGACACGATGTCAGATGTGCCATTGTTTGAATTGCACCGCAAACACAGTCAACCTCGGAGTTTCCCGAGAATCCCCACCTGACCATGTTATCTTTGCTTCTGCCGACCTGAGACCGAAGTCTATTTAAAGACTTTCAGATCGGCCACGGCAGTTCATGCCCAGGAGGCAGATTCTCGGAAAGCGGGACAAATTGGGCAGGTAGAGAAACTTTTTCACGCCAAAGGTTGCACCATCAAGAGCAATAAATACCAAATATGTATTTTATATACAGACCTCTTGTTATTTTATCTCCAGCTAGTTTTATACCCTTGTATGAATCACAGTGATTGTAAAGGCATCTCTTGAAATCTAAGTCACATACTTCTTTGCCACTGTTACAGGTATTATAGCAGATGTCATGGTTATCACAACATTTCGTCGTCTGTTCCAGGGGCAGATACTCAGATGCTAATTCATATCCTAGCAAACTACATCCACTGGGCTCTATGATAGGGTTCCTTTTGCGCACTGGCCTTTGCCCTGGAAACATACAAGAATTTAAAATGAACTAACCTTACCAGCCGGTTCATTCTTAAGATAGAGTATTATTGAGGATACTTACCTTCAGGACAAGAAAATATACAGTCTTCTTCAACAGCCGCGTCAAAGACTTCGTGTAAGGATCGAAATCTTTCAGCGACTGTTATAACATTGTGAAACATATCACCAAACACTGACTCTGCCGATAATACTGCATCTTTTAAATTTCGCAGCACGTTCGAGCCGAAACCCGTGTATGCGTATGCGATGAATGTTAGCGCGTAGATAAAGATTTTCTTGTAAGGTATCGCCATTTTGTAAGGTTCTTAACTCGACTGTATACACGCCCGCATATTATTAATTCATTTAAATATAAATCCAATACTTCGGAAACACACGTAACTTTACTAAAGTATCGTCGTTTCAATAGGCCATATTTGAAGGATGGAGACTTGGAGACGCAGTATTATTTTACCAGCTCTCAAATAAAAAAACTAGCTATTTTACTCATTCTGTCTTTAGAATCATAAATATCTTGAAATAATATTCCAAGAAATCAAAAAATTTCGTCTGAAATTTGCCGGAATAATTTAAAATTAACATAAATGTAAAATTTGAGCGACATTCAAATGTTACGTCGGTGAGCCTTTTAACTGTCAAACCGGCTAGTGATGTTACTGTGAGTAATAGCGTATTATTCCAAATAACATTAAGTATTATTTTTTTTGCTTCTTTAGTAACCATTCATTTATTCGTCTAGCAGTGAACTGTAATAGGCTGATCTGATCTGTGATATATTTTTTATCGCAATATTCATACCGCCGGGTTAAAGGTAAAACCAACTAACCCTCTGATTTGTTGTTTTGAGTTATGGCGTTTTCAAAGTTTGTGTATCATAAGATTGTACTAAATGGAACATATACTCCAATTGTTTATAAGCAAATCAACGATAGTTTCATAATGGTCTAAATTGTGTAGATATGCGGACTGTGCTCGAGCTGAGGCTCGTAAACAGTCTGCTTACCAAGCTTGGGTAAAAGCTCGTGATCGAAGAGCGCGAGCACGAAGGGTGCGATTAAAGAAGAGAGCATAATGAGTGATTCTTGTTCGTTTAATAATAAAAAAGAGAAAGCAAATTTATTTGCCAATCTGTTTGCGAGCAATTGCCGTCTTGACGCTGGCTCGAAATATCCACTCACCTTGCCTCACTGTGATTCGTTCTTAGTCGATATACCCACATTACGCACGAAGCGCTTTAAATCATCTTTCATAATGCGCACAGCTAAAGAGTGGAATTCCCTGCCTGCGTCTGTATTTCCGAGTGCATATAACCTGACTCTCTTTAAGAAGATTTATTACCTGCTTTGTTTTGAGATTTTGACGATTAGCCAATGGTTTGTTTTCATTCTTTACCGCACGTGTTTTGTATGTATTTTTTTACCTGGAATCGGCTTCCAGGTACAATCATTAGTGCAAGCCTATTAACAATGGATATCCTTTTGTGTGTGGTTGTGCGTTATCAAGTTGTTTACAACTTTGTTATTTATTTGTTATCAAGCGGCACTTATTAAAAGCATCGTTTTATCTGTGTAATTTCATGTGTTATTTCATGGTGGGCAGACTTCTTTATCACAAGTTCTAAACAAATTGGGGTTTAAATATAAAAAAAGTCAACAAGACAAAAGTGGTCATGTCATGGAGCGATATGACATCATTTTATTAAGAAACGGTTTTCTTAGAGAGGCGAAGAGGTTGGATCTAAAAAAAGTGATATTCTTAGATGAAACGTGGCTGAATGCCAACCACACGGTATCAAGTACCTGGACAGATGACACAGCGCAATCAACATCAAAAGTCCCTACTGGAAAAGGCAGTCGCATAATAATATGCCATGCCGGTTCGTCAGAGAAGGGGTTTATAGAAGGTAGTCTAATGGCATTTGCGTCGAAAAAAACGTCAGATTACCATGAAGAAATGGACTCAGACAGATTCGAAGCATGGTTTTAGAACCTACTGATCAGCCTAGAAGAGCCGTCTGTCATTTTAATGGACAATGCACTTTACCACTCGAGGCAAATACACAGAGCACCAACTCAAAATAATAAAAAAGCTGATTTCGTGGACTGGCTCCAGCGACACGGAATAGAAGCCGACCAAAGCATGCTGAAAGCAGAGTTAGTGAGGCTGGTGAAACTCCACAAACCAGCACGATTACGATATGTGGTGGATGAAATGGCACTACAGTACGGCCATCGTGTGGTTCGACTACCGCCATACCATTGCCAGTATAATGCCATCGAATTGATTTGGGCACAGATAAAAGGTCGGTACCTATTTAGCTATCTATTTATATACGGTCGCAGTCGATTATTTTATTATAAATAGATGGACAAATAACTGAATCACTTTTGTTGTCCAGCATTTTTTTTAAATGAATATGTACCTTATAAAAAACGGCTACTTATATCATTTTTTTTAAAAAATTGTCATGACATGACGTGTTACAGTAATTTTTACAGCTGCGGATTAAATCAATATTAGTCTAATAGGTAGGTAGCTATTAAGAGGTTTTTTTTTACATATTGACTTTTTTTGTATTGTTATAGGTTATGCAGCTCGACACAATACTGAACCACCATTCACGACAGGAAAAATGATGGAACTTTTAAAAGAAGCATGTTCAAAAGTTACTAAAGATGACTTGGCCAACGTGGTGAAACACACTGAAAAAATTATCAACGAAGACTTTGACAGAGACGTGCGGATTGACAACTGTATAGATAATGAAATTATTATCAGATTGTCTGAAGACAGCACTAGTAGTGACGACGAAGAATCTTCGACTTCGTCGTCAGAAGAAGAGTAGAACCTATAGACAACCTATAGATCAAGCGCCCGCCCATATGTCGAAGTCTTCAAATTTTGAAATGTTGAAATATTTTTGTAACGTAGATAGATAGATAGTATGCAATACATATTTTATTTTAAGTAGTGTTTTTTTTCTCACTTCAAATACGCATTTATTGCCAAAATGATGAAGGAAATCAAAAGTCTACAGTCCTCATAGTCCAAGACAAGACTGAAACTTGGACCCCCATAAAAGTCCGATCTAACGCTCTACCAATCGTTTCCAAGAACGAACACACAAATACGCACAAATAATTCCTAGAACCAAGAGCAGAAAATTAAATTCATCATTTGAATAACTATTCCGGCATGTCTTGTAAAAATTAGAACAATTCCATAAACACAAAACAAAAATAATTTGTAAAATAGCACAGAGTTTTTGTATACAGAAACGTTATTTCAGACTAGCTCAGCGCCCTCTATACATCTCGTCATGTAAAAAGAGCGCTGGATGAATATTGCCCTCTCTTTCATACCTACCAACCTCTAGCTATACATGACCCTTGAGAATAACTAGTAAACTTCCCATTCAATAACAAGTAACGGTTTGAAATACTAGCTACGTATGATTGACGCTCATGTACATCACTATTTTCCTTAAGGGTACTGAAGGTCACAACTGTCAAATATGGCCTATTGAAACGACGGCACTTTTTTTTTTAACCAACTCAAATTTTATTTTGGGATTGACACTACATTTTTTATTAATCTGTGGCTTGACACAACAGACAGAAGAAGACAGCGAGCGAAATTGGCAGCGTTCGCTCCGTCAGTATTATCGCGAGATCCATGACATTGAGTATGAACCAGCCGGAATAAAAAGACCTCTTATCCTTTTTCTGTTCTTTTCTATGACAGGTCATTTTTGCCTAGCTGGTCCATATTGAAGGTCACGGATCTTGCGATAATACTTACAGTGCGATCGGTGCTTTTGATTGGTTCAAATGTAAGTGATCATGTTGTTGGCTGGCCCAGGCAATTTTCTTTCTTGACATCTGTAACCATAAACACATTTCTACTTTTCTTACGTAGGTTTTATTTTTAAAATTGGCAACACTTTCGTGTAGAATATCCGGTAGCCATATTGTTTTAAAAAAATTGTCTTTTCCGTTTCGTTGTCGTAAAAATGACGGGCTTTAGCAATAAGGTGAGGAGAAAAATTAAATTATTGGGTAAAAGCACGTGTGAATATGTAACTTTGTAGTAATTTTAACTATACAGTGAAGTGGAAATCTATATCTTTCGACTTGGACCCGTAAAACTTTGTGTATAGCCTACAACATGCATTGCATACACGTGCATGGTCGTCGGTTTTCTAGACCAAGAGTTCAAAAATGGAATACATCCCTGGCGATTAGCTCATTCTCTTGTAAACCCACATATTTTTATTAACATAGTGATCAGTTCGTCATGTCAGACCTTAACGCCCATTTATTTACCAGTGATGTGCAAGTCGTTTTGAGGTTATGTGCCGAATCGCTCCGATGATGGAAAGTAACAGTTTTCTCGGTGTTTCAGGCCATAGTGATCGATGGCCGTGGCCATCTGCTCGGCCGCCTGGCCGCTATCATTGCTAAGGTCCTGCTGGAAGGAAACAAAGTTGTGGTTGTTCGTTGCGAGCAGCTCAACATCTCTGGCAACTTCTTCAGGTAACCTTACTTTTTCAAATACCTAATTAATTCTTAAATGTGTCGCCGTTCTCAATATTCACTAAAATGATGTTTTCTTTGGGTAATTTGCGACTGAATGTCTAAAACACATGTTGCTACTTTATTTTATCTGATTGTCTTTCTGCTAGACTATTCAACTTATTGTTTGACTATGGTTGTTGATGTATTTCTCTTATTTCAGGAACAAGTTGAAGTTCATGTCATTCCTCCGCAAGAGGTGCAACGTGAACCCTGCCCGTGGTCCGTTCCACTTCAGAGCACCCTCAAAGATCCTCTGGAAGACTGTCAGAGGTAAGGATCTTTTTCTATCCATGTGAAGTTTAACGATAAAGTGATATAAGAAGTGCCATTGCTCATAAAATTTATTGTAATATAAGTTCAATTACTGTGTGTATTGCTTATGATGTAAAAGTGTACCTTAATAAGGCTGCCCTATATAGGGCTATGTATTGTTTTATATTGCTTGTTTACATGGTTCTTTGCGTAATATTCTAATATATCTACTTAAAATGTCTTTGTAATACCAAAATACTATAAACTAGAATAAATCCTTTTATGGGGACATTAAAATTAACTTAGTTGTGCAAATATTATAGTCTTGTAGAAGGCAATACTTGAGCAATGAAACTTGTATTAAAAACAAACTGATGATTATCCAATACTTTTACCTACATTATTTGATGTGCTGTGATAAAACTCAATGTATGAAGTCTTACCACCTACAAACCTCCCCAAAACTTATCCTGAACTAGCATTAAACAGTAATTTCTCCCAGGAATGATCCCACACAAGACGGAGCGTGGGAAGGACGCGCTGAGGAGGCTGCGCTCGTACGACGGCTGCCCGCCGCCTTACGACAACCGCCGCCGCGTGGTCGTGCCCGCCGCTCTGCGCGTGTTCTGCCTCAAGCCCGGCCGCAAGGTAAACACATGAATATAATTTTCTCTCATTAGCTCGGAATAACCTTCATTATTTAATAAACAAAACGTACATTCACTCTTTTCGGTCCTCATATTTGCACTACGCCAGCAATTACTCCAAACGACTACAATAAAATTAACGACAGCTTCACAAAGTCTTTAAGGACTCATTATGGTTTGGGTGTTTTTACTTCACATTGTTGAATATTTTAAGGCTAAATGCGCATACAACTTTATAAATTTACAAAATGGAATGAATGGAATGTGCACCTGTGAAAGGCGCCATGCAAATCTTAAATGTCAAAATATTATGGAAATATCGCAAGTTTCATGTTTGTTAAAGAGTATTTTTAGTGTTTCCTCGCTAAATGTGAGAAAAGTACTATACTTCTCTCAGCCGATATAGCAATTTTGGATTTGACTCTAAATTTACTTGACCTTAAATTATTATTTTTTTCTTCCTCTGTGTAATGTACTATTTATATGATATTTGCCAGTTTGGTCATGAAATTTTTGACTTGCTGTAATAAATAGTAACTCTGTTGTGCAACCATGCTGTGCAATTTTATGATAACCTACTACTATATACCGAGCGCAGTCGTTTCAGTACGCCATCTGCCAGGCGTGGAATTGAGAGTGGAATAGTACTCTATTACAACCACAATAGACTGTTTCTGAGCATGAGCTCCTATTGAGTTAATTTTCCCAAAGTAGGTAGTTTGTTGAGCCCATTGCATGTGCTATACTCACAGGGCATACAGCTACTCTTTACCATAAGATGTGGTAAAGCAGTAGTTAACTCTTGCTGTACCTTGGAATTTCCCTTAGTAAAGTATGATAGAAGAAGGCTGAGAAGATGTATAAAGTATGTGAATGTAAGCACTGACCAAGATATTCTAAATGATGTTTTACATCGGGTAATTTGCGACTGAAAGCAAACATGTTGCAACTTAAACTATCTGATAGCTCTACTCCAAAAACCATTCTACTTGTTCACCACATTTCCATTCTAAAAGTCAACATTTCTCTTTCCAGTACTGTCACGTGGGTCGCCTGTCCCACGAGGTTGGCTGGAAGTACCGTGAGGTTGTCCGCAAACTTGAGGACAAGAGAAAGTTCAAGGCTATCCACAAAGTCGCCTTCGAGAGGAAACTTAAGGTATGCATTGTTTTTCTTCATTTTGCAGATTTGGGTCCCAAGTTTGGGTCATGTACAACTTTTGGAGATGACCAGGATGAAAATGTGAAAAACGTACCAACTTTTGTTTTACTAGCGACACTTGTACCTTTTTTGCAAGGATCTCTGGGTCAAAAAATGAAAATATTCAATCAACTATTTTATTTACGGGATTAAAATTTTCTGTTCTTGACCCATCTTTGGGAGATGATTGTTGTTACCTAGTTTTGAGTACTTATTCTATAAGTCCAGCATTTCAACTTCACAAAAGATACTGATCATCCAAAAGTTGCGCAGAAAGCTTTAGAATTTTACAGACTTTTTTTTCTAACTGAAATGATGAATAATTTCACTTACCTACATTATTTGATGTAACATGAAAATAAAACTTAACTGATAACACTTTTCTTGTAAATACATGTTGTTTTCTCTCTAATAAAAATGTTCTAATCATTATAATTTTTATTTTTTTCTAGAAAATCACCCTGGACGCTGGCAAGAAGGTGGAGAAATCAACAGCGCCCTTCACCCAGGTCATCCAATCCTATGGATACGCTTAGGATTTAAGATAATTATATAAAAAATAAACCTTTATTGGTTGCCAATTCAGTGATTTTATTGAAACAACCTAATAAAACACTTTAGCCAATAAGTACATGAAACATTCCACCCACCCACATTCACACAAGCATTTTAAATTATTTGGCTAATACCGAATAATCTTCGTAGTTTTCGAAATTATCGTGCTTTAGATCTTGCGAATCAACAGTCAACACACTCGCATCACCAACTAATATAGACTGAATACGTAAAATATTAAAGAAAATATCGTAAGCGGAAGGAGAGATTTCAGGATCTGGGACTTTAAACCAGACTAATCAGATAATGGAATTCAGTCTATTAATACTAAGTCTTTCCCAGATATTTCCACTTCCCTTTAGCTCTGGAACACATTACTGGAAATGGGTACACCAAAACATCTTGTATATTTACTTAGAAACCTTTATGAAGAAGAAACAGCATCAGTAAGAACAAACGAAGTACTTTCTGGCCAATTCTATCCCAGTACAGGAGCTCGTCAAGGGTGTAATATATCTCCACTCCTGTTTAACATCTACACAAAGCTTATAATGAGTATCACCTTAGATGAATGGACGGATGGTATTCCCATTGGAGGCCTGAAGATATCGAACTGCGATACGCTGATGACACTACCTTGTATTTATTGTTATTAATTATATAAATACACCTAAGTAGCTTATTTACTTACCTATACAATATATTGCCTAAAATGTATACCAGCCCACTAGTTCAACTTTTTATTTTCCTGTACCCTAAGGTTGCCTGGAAGAAATTGCTGCATAGCAATAAGGCCGCCTATTTGTACTACTATTTGTTTCATTTAATTTTATTTTCTCTTGTGTCTTTTCTGTGCAATAAAGTATATTCTTATCTTGTTTGCGACTAGCATTGACTATATGCAAGATCTTCCAAGAATGGAAATTGTCAGCTTTGAATTTGGACTAAAGATAACCTTTGTTTAGGTAGTTTACGCTCTGCCTACCCCATTAGGGATAAAGGCGTGATAATATTTATTTATTTATAACCGCAGCAAGACAAAAATTATGATTGTCGACCGAGCTAATGACAACTCTCCTAAAGTCAAACACATCGCAAACTGCGAGGTTGTCCAATCCTACGTTTATCTAGGAGCGCTGATTTCCAAGAACGGCGCGGCGGTCGCATAGACGAGGTAAAAAGACGTATGGCGATAACTAGATCGACCATCACGAAAGCCACCAAAACACGACTCGTAAAGCCACGACTCCTGCCGTCCAACAAAACACGAAACATACCCCCGCGGGGCAAGGAGAGGAAGGCTTTCTCAAACATTTCACTTCCCCTCTCTGCCCCGCGGGTATATGTTTTGTGTAATGTTTGTGCGCTGGAGTCACGGCTTAAGAGCACTCATATTCCCCGTATTCCTCTATACGGAGACGTGGACTTTGCGGAAATAAGAAAAAAAAAAGATAGACGCACTGGAAATGTCGTGCTGGAGACGAATGCTTGGAATATTATGGACAGAATTCCGCACCAATGATTGATTCCGTTTTCAAGAAACTCGGCATCAAACAACGCCTCCTACATCGTGCAAGCCCGCATCCTTACTTTCTTTGGACACGTTTCTCGACGCGGGGACGTATCGAGCAACTCGTGGTTCAGGGAAAAGTCGAAGGTACGCGCCCTGGAGGAAGATCACCTATGAGATGGACGGACCAGATTAAAGCCGCAGCACAAGAAGGTTCCGTGACTGAGTGCACCAGAAAAGCAGCTATTCGTGAGGAATGGCGACGGATTGTGAAGCGTGCCACCAACCCGGATTGACGGCCACGAAAGAAGAAGAAAATTTCTTTAAATGTCCACTTTTCCAATTCCCTGAGTATATGTATAGTTATGCATATGAGAGGAAGCATAGTACTTTAAAAAATACAGCGAATTGTATGTACAAGGAAAGAGCCAAACATACTGGACATTCTCCGAAAGATCAAAAGCAAAAGATTTCCTAATCTTTCGACATCAATATAACGAGAGTCGAATGACGTCACAGATGTCGATTTTAAAATAATAGTTATAATTTCTCTTTTTAAGACTCTAACATGCATATGTTTACTGTGTCGCATTGACGTCATCGGGGTAAGATTTATATGGGCCCCATTCCCATCCCATTTACCGCAAGAACGGGTACAATCAGATAATTATTTTACGCGCGGGGACAAATTTTCTTGAGCAGCTGCGCCCTGAGATAACGTACGAGGGAAACGTGTACTAGACGCGAGAGTTCTTGGTCCTGGGAATTTAGGGGGTTGTTTTTAAAAATGTTTCGAATAGGTGTACTGTAAATAGGTGTAAATGTACTTCTAACTTATATCGAGTGGGTTGAAGAGTCGACGAACGACGAACCGGTAGACACTGGTGTCGGAGATTTTAAACCGCCCACATGGTTTGTGTAACGAACTTCATTTGTTAACGGGTAACGAACACTATCGAAGACACCGAAAGGAACGGCCTGCTTAACCCAAGCACTTCTCTTCCCTAATTAACAGATGAGCAGTCAGCCGGCATTATCCTAACCAGGTTATGAATCTCACAAAATGATAAAATTATTCATATCCACTTTGTGTTCCGGCGAGGGAATCGAACACACGACTTCTGAATCGGGAGCCTTAGGTTCATACCATATAAAAATGCCCAAAGTAGGTACCTATTTTAAATGCTACTAAAGGATCAAAATGAGCATTGCGTCTAGGGTGAACAATAGTCTATCGGTATTATTAACGACCCCGTAGCGTGGGAAGCTGAAAATTGAATGCGTTCTAGCGTTTAATAGTCACACCCGTAGAGCCTTGCAAACCGTATAAAAGGACCTGCTGGCTTGAAGATAGCCAGTACGGAAGCACCCTTCAGTGGTATACTTTCTAACTTCAATACATTGCGAAAGAAGAATCTTAACAAATCGCCAGAACTGTTACTATGCATAACTGGCGTTTACTACTGCTTGCGTTTCTCGCGGTGCTACAGCCGATTGCCTCCTTCACCGAGAGCAACCTCGTTGATGGCAGGGAACAGTGCTGCGATCGCGATAGCGTGCTTGGGGATTCAAGGCTCTCCTATGGATTACGTATTAACAAGTTACGCGAAGACCATCGTTTAAGCCGGGCAGAAGTTCGTGGAGATCAGCGTTATGAAGTAAGGGAAGAAAACGCCCAAAACTTAGTCGGCAGGCGCTTCGTTGGAAAAGACGAAAGATTCTCTCCTGAAACTACAGCTCGGTCTGTTCGAGCTGGAATTCGTCGAGAGATTGTTGCTGACAATCTTCGTGAGCGACTCTCCACATCACGCAATGACGGGCAACGGCGTGTTCGCGATATCCACAGGAGTTCTTCCCGAGATAATCGGGATTTGCGTGAACGAAACATCCCACGTATGCGCGTCTCACGAGACTCGACCATTCGCCAGCACGATCGAGATGTGCCAGAATCACGCATTAGAACGGCTAGCGTTGATACCAGATTCTCTCGAAACACTCGCAATGAACATAGATTCGGGTTTTCTAAGGACTCGCGACGGGAGATGCAACGACATCATTCAGAAGAACGCAGCGTTCAAGAAAGAAGGGAAGCGCGTGAGGTTTTCCAGCGAGCAAGGAATGACGTAGCTCGCAGAGAAATAGCCGGGGCTCGACAAGATCGGCGTGTTGTTAGGGAAAGTGTAGATGAAAGACAAGTGCGATCTGAATCTAGATTACAGTTGGACAATAATAGAGAACGATTGACCCTCAACCGCCGCGTAAGAGACGTTGTCGGTGAAGAGCGTTCGAAGTCAGTAAATCAAGTACGTGCCATAAGCCGCGAAGCCCGAGACAGGAGCTTAGACACACGAAGGGAAGTCTTAGAATCCCGCGACAGAATCATGGATGCCCGACGAGGAAGCCGCGAAGTCCGTGACAGACGCTTAGATGCCCGAAAGGAAATCCGAGACAGGAGCTTGGACGCCCGAAGGGAAAATCGTGAAGCCCGAGACAGGAGCGTAGACGCCCGAAGGGAAGTCCGAGAGTCCCGCGATAGAATCATGGATGCCCGAAGAGAAACTCGCCAAGTTCGAGACAGGAGTTTAGACGAACGCAGAGAAGTCCGTGAAGCCCGAGACAGAAACTCAGATGCTCGACGAGCAACTCGCGAAGCCCGAAACAGGAGCTTAGACGCCCGAAGGGAAATTCGAGAGTCACGCCACAAAAACATGGATGCCCGACGAGAAACTCGCGAAGTACGTGACAGGACCTTAGACGAACGCAGAGAAGTTCGTGAAGCCAGAGACAAAAACATAGATGCTCGACGAGAAACCCGCGAAACCCGTGACAGGAGCATAGACGCCCGAAGGGAAGTCCGAGAGTCACGCGACAGAAACATGGATGCCCGACGAGAAACTCGCGAAGTACTTGACAGGAGCTTAGACGAACGCAGAGAAGTTCGTGAAGCCCGAGACAAAAAAATAGATGCTCGACGAGAAACCCGCGAAACCCGTGACAGGAGCTTAGACGCCCGAAGGGAAGTCCGAGAATCCCGTGACAGAAACATGGATGCCCGAAGGGAAACTCGCGAGGTACGTGACAGGAGCTTAAACGGACGCAGAGAAGTTCGTGAAGTCCGAGACAAAAACATAGATGCTCGACGAGAAACCCGCGAAGCCCGAGCCAGGAGCTTAGACGCCCGAAGGGAAGTCCGAGAATCCCGTGACAGAAATATGAGTGCCCGAAGGGAAACTCGCGAAGCTCGCAACAGGAGCTTTGAGGCCCGCGAGGAGGTTCGTGAGATCCGAATCAGGAGTTTGGACGCCCGCAGGGACCTTCGCGAAGCCCGAGACAGGACCTTCAAGGCCAGAAAGGAGACTCGTGAAGCCCGAGACAGGAGCTTAGACGCCCGAGGGGAAGTCCGAGAATCCCGCGACAAAAATACGGATGCCCGAAGAGAAACTCGCGAAGCCCGAGACAGAACCCTGGAAATCCGAAGAGAAACTTGTGAAGTTCGCGAGGTCCGAGACAGGAGCCTGGAAGCCCGAAAGGACACTCGTGAAGTCCGGGACAGGAGCTTAGATGCCAGAAGGGAGATCCACGGAGCCCGTGACAGGACGTTGGAGGCCCGCAGGGAAGTTCGAGACAGAACTTTAGACGCCCGCACGGAAACTCGCGAAGCGCGTGATAGGAATTTGGAGGCCCGAATGGAAGTCCGAGACAGGAGTTTGGAGGCCCGCAGGGAAACTCGTGAATACCGTGACAGAACTTTGGAGGCCCGAAGGGAATCTCGCGAAATCCGAGACAGGAGCTTGGATGTTCGCAAGGAAATTCGCGAAGCACGTGACAGGACCTTGGAAACTCGCCGGGAAGTTCGGGACAGAAGTTTAGAAGCCCGCAGGGAAACTCGTGAAGCACGTGACAGGAGTTTCGACGCCCGAAGAGAAATCCATGTAGCCCGAGAAAGAAGCTTAGAGGCCCGAAAGGAACTCCGTGATAGGACTCTGGATGCCCGAAGGGATGTACGCGAAGCCAGAGACAGATCCTCGGACGCACGAAAATACAGGAGCTTGGAAGCTCGACGGGAAGCCCAAGACAGGAGAATTGAAGCACGAAGCTTAAAGCTAGAGTTCCTTCAAAGAAGTGAATCTGGCGCCTTCATCAGAGGGAAATCCTACGTCGAACAACCCACTGTAATGAACTGGCAATACATGTTCTACACCTTACAAGCAATATACATTTGCGGAGTTTTGATGCAGATTATTTCGCAAAAAGAATCCAACAAAAAGACAAGGTAATACGGAGTGTAAGGGACAGCGTCCCGCGAACTGATAGGGGTTGCTCAGTCAAAGGAACTGAACAACTATCAGGATTTTTTTCGAGAAGTGAAAAAGAAAAATAGTTTTTCATACAAATTTTATTGTCCGATGGAGGTGGTAATTTTGTATGGGAAGTTATTGTACTTTTTTCATCTCCTGAAAGAAATTCCTGGTGATAGTTGTTCAGTTTATTTGACTGAGCAACCCATATCAGTTTGCGGGACGCTGTCCTTACACCCGCTATAACGGCTAGTTTTTTTTACCTTTTATCTCCAGAAAATGAAATGTTCTGGGTGAACATTCTCATTATATTATGTTTCATCCAAATAAATAACTTATTTCTTTGTTGCAGAGCTCTATCCTGGTTGGCAGCACCTCGAAGTCTTATCAAGATCGACTAAAGGACAACTGTTATCATGAACAAACTGAACAATGTAGTATTTCGCTTATAGCAGCATTAGATTCGATGTTATAGATCTTATTGTAGTAGAAGAGAATAGATAATAAAGTATTTATCTTCGTGTTAAACTATTTTTAATTTCATGTTTGTAAGAATATGATATCTAATAAAAAAAAAACATACCAGAAACACATTACCAAAACTTTAGCTGTAGACTCATGTAGAAAATGCAATAGCTGTCCAGAGACCATACAACACATTACAGGTGCACGCAAATCTATAGTCCAAACTGACTACGCACATAGACATGACCAAGTAGCAAACATAATTCATCAAAAACTTGCCTATCACACTCGCTGACAATCACACAACCTGACACAATAAACACTCAGATCTCAATTATTAACCCTGGTATACACTTGGCTTAGGCCCGTGTATAGCAGTATTTACTGGTGAAAGCTGAGATAAACAAAATTTAATTATTATTATTATATTATTAAAAAAAATGGTTTAGATATCCAAATTTCAAAAATATAGGCTAAAATTAAAATCAAAAATTTACTACAAATCTGATTTATTTCACCACTTATATCAAAGAAACATGTAACATAAAATTAATAAGTAAATAAGTAAGTACTTATAATTTCATACGTAACCACCAAGCTATGCAACAAACATCCATCTTGTCAGATTATTCTATTCAGAAGTCTAAAGTGTCCGACTTTTTCTTGTGTTGTCCTTCATACCACGCCTTTGAGATCATTCGCTTCATTTCATCATCCCCAGTCTCGTACCTGAAACATGGAACTAATTTTAGATTTTCTAAAAGATGAAAGAAATTACATAAAAAGTTGCACAATAAATTGCCAAGTAAGTTTTCCTGTGGGAACAGTGTATTTTGCTACAGTTAAAAGTAGCCTCTGTCTTATTCTAAAATATATGTGCCAAATTTTATCCCAATTTGTGGAGGTAATTATTTCAAAAATACAAAGCATTGCTCTTTATAATCTAAGTATATTTTTTCGGATTAGCACACTTACATGTTCCTCATCAATCCCATGATAGACTCCTGTGGATCCTTCTTGTCCATCTCCGTATCGGGTGTCTTGAAGCGGCTGTTGCGTTGGTCCTCAAACTTCTTGTCAATCTCTGTCATGTGTGACCATTTGACATTTGGACGAGCTTTGGCCAAGAATATCACCACCATGTCTGGATTCAACAAATATACATAAGGTAGTTAATTTCTCGTCACTAGGAAAATTATTGTTAAGGTGGTATCTAAAGTATATTTAAATAAAAAGAGGTAAACTTCAAGCAGGGAACATCAACTTTTAAAAATGACAGGACGCTAGGGTGGATTTAAAACCCCCCAGAATGGTGATTTTTTGTACTGTATAGGTTCCATCACAATACATACAAAGAAGCACATACTTAACATAACATAACATAAAACATAAAAATACTTTATTGCACGTAAGAACACAAATGATACAACACAACAGATAACAACAAAAAACAAGTACAACATAGGCGGCCTTATTGCTAAGTGCCTTGCTTGTGCCTCCCAGAAACAAATACTGGATCCGCCCTTGGCAGGAAGGCCCGGATCAAGAGTAGCACTAAAAGATGAGTGTAGAGTTTCACACAATAGGACCAAATATAGTTCAATGTGTTTTGGACCTGTTTTAGTTAAAAATGCAAGATAATAACTGAGAAAAAAAACTATATTTACCAGTCTTCTGTTTCCAATGGCTTTCCTCCACATTGATGCAGTCCAGAAGTTTGTTAATAACAAGAAAGTAATCCTTGTTTTCCAGGTTTTCAACATGTAGTTCCATTGAGCGCTCAGTCAGTTTACAGTAAACTTGTTCTTTTGGCAATGTGTGAGCATTCTTGAGAGTCACAAACACTTTTACGTATTTGTCTGACTGATCCCAGCCTAAAAAGGATTATTATGTTTAGAAATTGTTCATAGGATGTTAATAAAAATAAAAGATCGACTTAGGATGTGAAATACTAACCATATCCATTCAATTTGATCTGGTAGCGTTTGTTTTGAATGGAAGAAGATGAGCAGGCAGCAGCGGCTGCAGATTCGCCGCCGGCTGCCGCATCGAGTTCCTTCAAGTTAGTCCACTCAGTTTCTAACTTGCGGATCTCTAGCGAAAGTATGTCCTGTACTTTCTTGCGTTGGGCCTGCTTCAGCAGCCCATTCAACTCCTCGATGTCGCTTCGTAACTGAAAATTCGGTCAGAGAATTCACATACAGCGTCTAGAAAACGACCGAGAACCCAACACTTTTCTAGAACTACCCAATGATCTCTGAGAATTTTCTGAGCAGATAAGTGAATCTGGTAACTTACCTCCTTAATTTTTGCAGCAGCCATAGTTGTAATTGGTGTTTTTGTATAGAAGACAGGAATATTTCAACAAAATAAACAAATAGTGCAATAGTGCACAGAAATTCGCAAAACTCACGTTCGCACAGATTTGACAGTATTTTTTTTTCCAGTAAGGTTCGACCGAACCATAGACAAATAGAGGTACACAACATCATAGTCGATCGACTAGCAATATCGATAAAAATATTTTCGTGAAAAGGTGACAAGCACATTTGGCCGCACCGCTCGCGCCGAACTGAAGAGCCGAAATACCTCCACGCTATATTATGGAGGCCTAAATATGATGTGGTTCTTTATTGCAAATGAATATTTCAAAATAAAGCAATATATAGACATCGAGAAATCTTTATTGAAGAAAAACGAATACATCAATACTTTAGTGGAATAAATACCATAGAATACAGTCTAGATAATGGTATACGGGTACACATTGAGCTATTAGTTCTTGCGGTGGGCTCGGTTGCGGCGCATGTTGGTCTGGCATTGCGGGCAGTACCACTTGCCCTTCGGCGGCGCCGTGATCCCCACGCACGGGTAGTGGAACCACTCGTAGGGGCACTGGAACAAAAATACAATTCTATCAGATACATGAACACAAGCACAAAAAATAATTAGGGTATGAATCTTATCCATAGCTGTACCAGTTGTTATAGGATTCTATATCTTAGAACCGGGGAATGGATGGAACTCTACATACATACATACTATCACGCCTTTATCCCTTACGGGGTAGGCAGAGCGTAAAACGCCTCCTAAAAGGCACTTTCGCCACGTCTGACATAAATTGAGGCCAATTTTAGATTGTAATGTGTACTGCTGTAGTGACAGGTTGTCAGCCCATATTTTGGGACATTTGAACTGTACATGTGACTTTCAGACCAATATTTGTATTTGATTTTTTCTATCGACAAAATTCACCCTACGCCACCGGTATGTATGTATAAAAAACCGCTTGAAACTTACATACATACATACATATAATCACGCCATTATCCCCAATGGGGTAGGCAGACCGTAAACGACCTAAACAATGGTCATTCCGCCACATCTGACAGTTTTGAGGGTTATTTAAGAAAGATTTGCAGGTATATTGCTGTAGCGGCAGGTTGTCAGCCCATCGCCTAAATTACAATATACTGAAACCCTCGGATCCCTTATCTGGTTTTTATAGATTTTACAGCATGCCCGGGAGGAAATGCAGCTGGCACATTCTGTCGTGGTCGGTTGGAACGTACGTCTTGATTGTCGCAGGCGACCATGTCCCCGTAGGAGACCTGGTTGCAGATGCAGTAGCGCGGCTCGTTGGGGTCGTAGGTCCATTCTTCCTCCATAGGCTCCTCCATCGCTACGTTGTTCACCATGCTGGAGTTCAGGCTGGAAATATTATAATTTATTAAACAATTTATTGTACACAAAAACATCATAATTTCTTCCATGCTGGAATGGGAGCGAAAGAAAAACATAGAATGTGCTAGCTGCATTTCCTCCCGGGCATGCTGTAAAACCCAGCTAAGGGATCGGAGGGTTTCAGTATACAATTGCAATTTAGGCGATGGGCTGACAACCTGTCAATACAGCAATATACCTACTAATAAAATAATAAAAACCAAAAGGGATTCGAGGGTTACAGTGTATTGTAATTTAGGCGATGGGCTGACAACCTGTCACTACAGCAAACCAAATCATTACAATCTAAAATTTGCCCTCAATTTTTGTCAGACGTGGCGAAAGCGTTTTACGCTCTGCCTACCCGTAAGGGATAAAGGCATGATTTTATGTATGTATGTATAAAATAATACTACTGTAAAAATCTTATATAATGTAAATTTATAACATAAATATAAACAAGATATAAATAAATAAATACCTGCATTTTTTATTTTTATAGATTGATCCTAATTCTAATTCTTAGCTAGTGCTGTCACTTTCTTAACTTTGACATGCTCTTATGACTTTGACACATGACTTTAAAATTCCTAATCTGACATAAGACTGCTTATTTGACGTAAAATAAGGAAGCATGCTCTATGCCCAGTTCTTATTTTAAGCGTCTTACGTCAGATTAGGAATGTCAAAGTCATGTGATTATTTGCTATCCTTTTCTTAAGTCAAAGTTAAGAACGTGACAGCGCTAGCTAAGAATTAGTTAAGGAATAGTGCCGCCGATCGTCCTATTTCGTTTGGGTGCATTAGATCACTCTTTGCGTTTGGTCAATTTCTTGATTTGGTCATAGTCGCAAATGGTTGAACTTGCAATTAGTTGAAATTGCAATTGGTCATAATAGCGTCTGGTCAAAGTTAAACATGTTGACATTCTGCAACTTCAACAGTTTTTTTCCTTTCTAGATTGGGTGAATTAGGTCGCTTTTTTTACAAAAAAGAAATAAAAAAAGAACAGTAAACCACCTAGGTAGCACAACTAATTAGGCCTCTGACGACCCGCGCAGCCTAGTTGGCAGTGTACCTGCCTGCTACGCAGAGGGTCCCGGGTTCGATTCTCGGCCGGGGCAGACATTTGAATGATGAGTTTAAATGTCTGTTTCTGGGTCTGGGTGTTATTTGTGGTTGTTTCTGTATATGTCCATGGCACCCCGATACAGGGAATCCTAGTGGGGGCTATGAGTGTGATCGTGTTTTCTGACATGGTTTACTCACACAGTGGTCGGCGAGGACGAGCGGCTGGCGGCCGCCGACACCGACTGCTGTGTGTGTGACGACACCGACGACGCGCCCGAGCCGTAGCTCTGCTTCCTGCACACACACATTGGAGCATTAGCATTTCCGGGACCCACTAGTTGTTCTCTTCCCGTATGTGGTGTAAATAACATAACATAAAAATACTTTATTGCACGTAAGAATACAAATCATACAACACAACAGATAACAACAAAAAACAAGTACAACATAGGCGTCCTTATTGCTAAGGTAGCAATTAAATAAAAGTAAATAAAAGGCCTCGCCTACATTATGCGAACTGTACATTTTGCAACTTGATCATTTTGCGACGTAGTCAATACACGACTCTACCTTTTTGGGTTTGGGCGTTCTCAACATCCATTAGACATTTTACATCTAATTAAATTTATGTTTACATCATAATTATTTTACCTTTTAGACATACTGCACAATAATTACTTCCATGCTGGTCTGGGAGCGAGAGAAAAACATAGAATGTGCCAGCTGCATTTCCTCCCGGGCATGCTGTAAAATCTAGCTAAGGGATCCGAGGGTTTCAGTATATTGTAATTTAGGCGATGGGCTGACAACCTGTCACTACAGCAATATACCTAGAATTCTATCTTAAATAACCCTCAAAACTTTGTTGTTTGTTTAGGTTGTTTACGCTCTGCCTACCCCATTAGGGATACAGGCGTGAATATATGTATGTTAAATAACCCTCAAAACTTTGTCAGACGTGGCGGGACGACCTTTGTTTGGGTCGTTTACGCTCTGCCTACCCCATTTGGGTTAAAGGCGTGATTATACGTATGTATGTATGTATTAACCTACCCGGCCCAATAAATAAATATTAATTTCCAAACTTACTTTTGCTTGGTATGTCGTTTGTTAGAAGTTGAGGACGACGAGGAGTGTCCGTGAGCGGTGGTGTGGTGGCCGTGGATACTCATGGACGCGCTGTGGCCGGATAGGAGTCCTGCAGAGGGGAACACACCACGTTAAACTTGGGCTGCCTTTCCACCAGACATCTTACTACAAAAAACTATACCAGGCGTAAGGGACAGCGTCCCGCAAACTGATAGGGGTTGCTCAGTCAACGACACTGAACATCTATCAGCAGGATTCTTTTCAGGAAGTGAAATAAAAAAAAATGGGGTTTTCATACTAATTGTCTGATCGAGGTGAACATTTTGTACGGAAAAGCCACTTTATTTTTCACTTCCTGAAAAAACATCCTGCTGATAGTTGTTATATATATTCTTTATTGCATTAAAATACAAGAAATGAAGTTTACAGAAAGGTATGCAAAGGCCAACTTATCTCTATGAAGAGATCTCTTCCAGCCAACCCAATGGTAGTAAGAAGTGAATAATTATTCTTTTAACGGATAGTGATTTAAGAGGAAGGTTTATATGTATAATACATGCATAATATAGTAGAGAAACACTGATAATTTCCGTGCGAAGCCGGAACGAGTCACTTGTATACTCTAAATTCCATGAAGCACTATTAAACGTTCACTGTTGACTGAGCAACCTCTATAAATTTGCGGGACGCTGTCCCTTACACCCGGTATCACTACATAGTTAACGGATAGAGTTATTCAAGAGGAAGGTTTATATGTATAATACATGCATAATATAGTAGAGAAACACTGATAATTTCCGTGCGAAGCCGGGGCGGGTCACTTGTATACTCTAAATTAAATGAAGTAGCACAATTAAACGTTCACTGTTGACTGAGCAACCTCTATAAGTTGTCCCTTACACGCGGTATTTACAATATTTACCATGATCGTGGTGCGTGGTGTGGTGAGCAGCTTGGTGTAAAGTGTGATGAGATAGCTCCCCGCTGGCCACCGCGTCGTACGAAGCCTTCATCGATATAGAGCGGCGACCGGACGACATCTACAGATTACATAACAATAGGCATTATTTCATGCTAACTAACTACTTTCATGTTAACTGCCTACGTGGTCTAGTGGCTAGTGCCATGGACTCCCGATCCGGATGTCCTGGGTTCGATTCTCAGGGGGGAAACATAAAGTTGATATTTAAGAATTTATCATTTTATGAACGGTCGGTATTACGGTCCCGGTCGCTGTCTTTGATAGTGGTCGTTACTCAAACCATGTCAATGGCCTGATAGTTGTGCTATTAGGCGGTTTAAAAACTCTGACACCAGGGTTCATCGGGTCCATAGACTCGATACCCACTCGACAGAAGAAGAAGAAGAATTTCATGCTGGACTGGGAGCGAAAGAAAAACATGTCTGCATTTCTTCCCGGGCATGCTGTAAAAACCAGCTAAGGGATCCGAGGGCTTCAGTATATGTGCTGACAACCTATCACTACATCAATAGTCCTACAAATCTATCTTAAATAACCCTCAAAACTTTGTCAGACGTGGCGGAACGACCTTTGTCCCCATTAGGGACAAAGGCGTAATTATATGTATAGAGACAAAAAAACTGAAGCTGCTGGTCTGTTTGAAGAGACAACATTTTTCGGCGGGTGGTTTATGCACAGGCACACGATAGCTAATTTGGCACACGATAGCTAGTTTTTAGCTAGCAGCGAAACGAACCGCTGAGGTCATAAGGAGGTTTGGTTGAGGTTTTTGAATAATATTTTTTATGTTTTCTTCATTGCTGGCCTGGGAGCGAATAAAAAACATAGAATTTTCCAGCTGCATTTCCTCCCAGGAATGCTGTAAAAACCAGCTAAGGGATTCGAGGGTTTCAGTATATTGTAATTGAGGCGATGGGCTGACAACCTGTCACTATAGCAATGTATCTACAAATCTATCTTAAATAACCCTCATAACTATGTCAGACGTGACCGAATGACCTTTGTTTAGGTTGTTTACGTTCTGCCTACCCCTTTGGGATAAAGGCGTGATTATATGTATGTATGTACTTTGTCAGACGTGGTGGAACTACCTTTGTTTAGGTAGTTTACGATCTGCCTACCCCATTAGAGATAAAGGCGTGCTTTTATATATACCTGTTGAGTGGCAGCGATGGCTTGACTGGCGGCGGCCGCTATAGCGCTGCCGGCGCCCATTCCGTAGGAGTCGCGACCCAGAGCAGCCTAGAACACGTAATACCGATATATTTAATGTATTATAATTTATAATATACAACGTATCAGTGGCGAGGGGTGCAATTTTATCAAGGGTAAGCCGAAACATAAAAAACATTCAAGTACTTTATAGTTTCGACGTAATTCCGGATTTGGAATTCTTGAAAAGGAAGCCGATGGGAATTGGCTTGTATGGACCCTTCGCCACTGCTAGGCATACAAGTTATCTGCATGCTGGATTTAATTAAAACTAGGAAACGTTCTGAGCTAAAAACACATCCTACTCTGAAAAATAAAACTCATTTTTGTAGGTGGCAACTATGGCAAGAAATTAGTACGTAGTCATATCACATTATTCGATTATCCCATTTTGGCTCCTTCCTCCACATGCTGTAAAAAAAGTCTGGCAGACTGTGAAGCTGTGTCTCCAGCGCGCAAAGAAAACATGAAACAGAACCCCGCGGGGCAGAGGGGCAGGGAAATGTTTGAGGAACCCTTCCCCTCTGCCCCGCGCGGGGTTTCGTGTTTTGTTTATGCGCTGGAGACTCGGCTTTAGCCACACTCTGTGGCTTAACAAACATCATCATCATTAGGCCTTTTTTATCTTGCTAATCATCGCAAACAGAAGGTTAGCAATTTATCAAACACCTTATATCTGAGACAGAGCTTTACTTTGTTCTAAATTTGGACAAAACTGCCCATTTTCATTTTATGACAGGCAGAGTCAAGTCAACCTAATTAGACCAAAAGTAACCTAGAACATGCTTCCTCCATTACCTTTATAGCAGAGTCGATCCAAAACTGATTGGAAGCCATGACATAGACCCAAAAATATTGTTGTACAAAGACTGACACCAGTAAATACATAATATATGCCGTTTTTTATTTTATTTGCAACTATATGTCCTCTTGCCTCGTTTACCTGTCTGTATAGCAGAGTCATTAAGGGACAGACAATTACAAATCTTTTGCTGGGTAGCACTAGCAATAGATATTGTTTATCGATAGCATGATAGTAAGACCAATAAATACATTACATATGCTGTAAACCTTTTTTTTTGCATTAATAGGATCTCTGCCTGGTTTGCCTGTATAAGCAGAGCCAGCCCAGGCCAAATTGCAGGCAATGGCACCAACCTTAATAATATTGTTTACTTATAGGGTGACCAAAACTACATAAATATATGCCGTTATCAGTTTTTTGCATTAATAAGTCCTCTGACTCATTTACCTGTATAGCAGAGCCAGCCCGGCCCAAATTGCAGGCATGGCACAGACCTTAATAATATTGTTTACTGATAGTGTGGCCAAAAATACATAAATATATACCAGTTACATATATTTTTTTCAATAAGTCCTCTGCCTCGTTTACCTGTATAGCAGAGTCAGTCCGGGACAGATTGGAGGCGGTGGCATAGGCCCGCGACTCGCGAGTGCCCCAACTGTCTCGGCGTTTCTCCGTGCGGATACGGTATCTGCATAGAACAATGTATAAACAAAATTTTCCCAATTTTTTGTTTATGTGTGCATACAAGATTTTCTCTCAGTACTAAAGCAAAACGATGTTGAAATTCTGAGTTCGGATTATACTAGTTTGCTTTGGAAATTATCTTTAATTTATAAAAAGCCAGTTTTATGTCATTCTCTGCTCATTATCATTAGTGATGCATTAGTGGTCATTATCCATTACTATTTTCATGTGAATTTGTTGTGCTGTTGACTCAAAACATTTTAATTCTGTAATTCAAGATAGATACCTGTTCTCCTTATTATAGTGGTTATTATTGGCTGCCCCAGTGTGGTTAGTGTTTACATCAAGTTCTAATGAGCGCTTCTCCAAAAGCTCCGTAATTCCCTTGTTATCAGCTTCCAGCTCACATTTGAACTTGTGTAGCTCAGTGTCTGGAAAAATTGGAATCATTAAGTATGTTTTCCTGGTCGTTGAGCATACTCTAATTCCAGATAAATTTCTTGTTGTAATTGGGTAGTCTGCAGATTTGAATAGGTACTATGTTTGATTGTAATGAAACAAGATTTTTTAAGAAAAGTAAATAAAAAATGAAGTGTTTCTTACCCAGTCTTCTCAGGTAACGATCAACCAAGTCAGACATTTGGTTGGCTAGTGCCACTTTTTCCTCAGCCTCTTCCAAAGTCTTTCCATAGCAGCGTTTTATATCAGTCATTTCAGTATCTGCCTGGTCCTTGTGGATCTCACCGCGACGGCAGCTACCGAATAGGGTCCGGACACGTTTTTCAAGCGTATCCATGTTATCTGAAAGGAGAAAAAATTAAAAAATATAAGTTAATTATAGCTTTAAATTTTAATATCCTAGATGTTTTCAACAATTTTGTACTTTTTACTTACTCTGAACCGATAAATCCATCTCTCGCATTTCGGTGAATCTGTCTCTCAGTTCTTGAGGCAAATGCTCGATCACTGAAATAATATGATACATTTTATTTTAAAATACCATGCTGTGATAACTTAGCGTAAACAAATTCAATTTAGCCGCCGTAAAATCACCACGGCCATGTCACGCTCCAGTGCTGCCAATAGTTCAGCATTACGTCACCAAGCAAGAACAAAGAACGACTTACTTTCCAAATAATCTTCAAGATACAGCATTTTGGTAAGTGTTTTCGAGTTGAATAACTTAAAATATCACTTTATAACAAAATATCTTTGGTGAAAGTATTTCACAAGCGCGATAGCAACGAAAAATATTGAAGCGTTGACGTGTAAGCTCCTCGCAACGTCACGAATCAATGATAAATAGTGAAGTACCTACGCCTGTATCCGTATTGATCGCGTAGATGTCGATATATCGATAATTATTTTTATTACAAATTACCAAAACAAAGAGAATGGTATTCGGTCAGCGTGGAAGCAACATTAATTGACTTTAAAGCATGTAGTTTTAAAAAATGTAGTTACTGTGACAAGATATTTTCCTAATAAACGAAGTTTTTTTTTATGTATTGTACTGCCGACACAACTATAGTACCTTTCTCGCGGTTTTTCCAGCAGAAATTTATCTTGAGTAATTCATAGACATTTATTACAGGCTAAAAATGAAACAATACTGTATTCCTAGCAACAAAACCGAATAGTATTAAAAATCAGTATTCCCGAGTCCAGCCACAAAAGTGGTCATAAATTATCATTTTGAATCGTGCTAGTGAAAATTAATATGCGAATAAGAAAAATAAATGTTCCGTTCTACGCAAAACGATCCACAAAGTAAATTATGGTTCGTTGCGTACGAATAAAATATATTTCTTCTCGGATGTTGTCATCGTACAAAGTACATATAAGTTCCATTATTTGTTGCTTTATCGAATACCGATATTATTTTCTTAGTATGACTTGCTACAGCACTACTAGACAGGAAGAAGGTGGTGCCAACAAAAGAACGAAAAAATATAGCTGCGTTCAAAGAAACTCATAGTTGCAAAAATCACGACTTAATCTATACCCAAGTCTATACCTGTCATTTTCTATCATGAGAGAACAGAAAGAGACGGCAATCATTTAAGTCTAGGTTGTGCGCTGAATCGATAGTTTTGACTAAGATGCGTTTATTGCTTCTCTTGTAGGTTTGATCAAAACGGCATTATGATTCGACGACCTCTCACAGAAATTACACTGAAAATGGATGATTTGCAGGAGTATGAGGCATTTAGGCGGGATCAGGCGAATTCCTCATCAGCTGGAAATGAAATGCAAGAGGATACTCCAAAATCACTTGGACTCGGAACTAAAACGACAGAGGAAATTCATAATAGGATTGGATATGCTCCTAAAAAGAAACCAGCTGGTCCAAGCACTGTCTAACGTAGGGCGTAGAAATAAAATAGCACCTTAAATATGTATTAAGAATTTTATTCAGTAATATTAATAAAATTAACATCTCATCCACATTAAAAACCATATTCATTAGATTTTGTTTTTATTTCCTTATACATTAAGTACCTAATTTCTTAATGATTTTGTGCTAAGTATGAAAACACTAATTAGCGTGATAAGTTGGTAACATCAAATGTTTATTTTAAGTATCTATTACAAATTTATTTATTTAATCAAGATAGGCCCCTTTAGCTATTGGGCTCGCGATGTCAGTCAGCGCTGCTTTCGGGAAAGATTTGCTTTTCAATTTCTTCGCCTGCTGTCTTTTCCACCATACACAGCCAATTCTGTGGAACACAAAATAGAATACTTGTAGTGAATCCAGAACTGCCAAACTGCCTCCGTGGTCTAGTGGGTAGTGCCATGGACTCCCGATCCGGAGGTCCTGGGTTCGATTCCCAGGGGGAAAAACACAAAGTTGATATTTGAGAATTTATCACTTTGTGCATTTTTCCCCAGTTTGGGTAAGTAGGACATTGCAGGCTGAATCACCTGATTGTCCGAAAAGAAAAAAAGAGTTCGTGCTTCGGAGGGCACGTTAAGATGTCGGTCCCGGTCGCTGTCTTTGATAGTGGTCGTTACACAAAACCATGTCAGAGGCCTGATAGTTGTGCTACTAGGCGGTTTAAAAACTCTGACACCAGGGTTCATCGGGTTCATAGACTCGATACCCACTCGACAGAAGAAGTGAATTCTTAAAAACAAGGACGTGCGGATCCGGAGAAAGAATGAAAGTCATGTTTCTTGGTGCATTGTGCCAGATGAACAATAGGATATTTAGGAGAATTAAAATACGGATGTTCAGTTCAGTCCTCTCTACTCTAGCTCGGTGACGGATCATACGTCCACTTCAAAAATGGTCAAATAAATAAATATCCGTTTACCTAATCGTCACGAAATAAAGTATTTACTACACTAAGTATAGAGAACACAAGGAAGAGTCCGAGCGGACCGTCGCAGTTGGCAAGGAAGTCAGTCTGGCCATACAGCTCGGAGCGACGCGACGTTATGAACTGAGCCTCCTTGAAGAACACCACCGTTGTTGCTGATATAGTTACCTTAGAGTGAGGAAGTACAGTATCTCCACTACGCTAAGTATAGAGAACCCAAGGAAGAGTCCGAGCAGACCGCCGCAGTTGGCAAGGAAGTCAGTCTGGCCATACAGCTCGGAGCGACGCGAGGTTATGAACTGAGCCTCTTTGAAGAACACCGCCATTGTAGCTGATATAGTTACCTTAGAGTGAGGAAGTACAGTATCTCCACTACGCTAAGTATAGAGAACCCAAGGAAGAGTCCGAGCAGACCGCCGCAGTTGGCAAGGAAGTCAGTCTGGCCATACAGCTCGGAGCGACGCGAGGTTATGAACTGAGCCTCCTTGAAGAACACCATGATCCGGGAGTACTTGTAGCTGGAAAGAGGAAAAATACATTAATCACATTTCAGCCACATTAAACAGTAATGAATGTATTTCATCACCATCTCATCATCTACCTAGCCTTATCCCGTATTGCACTAATCTAGGGGATTGAACGAGAGCACTGGTTTTAAACAGAGCGACTGCCGTCTGACCTCTGCAACCCAGAAAGGAAACCCAGCTGCCAAGAGTTTTCAAGCCGCCAAAGCTTAGCAATGGCCTCTGCCATGGCTTAACGACTAATATCTACGATATTAAACGGGACAAACGGCTTAACGTGCCTTTGGAAGCACAGATGCATTTGAAATAAATACTAATACGAGTGATGCAAAACAACAGGTACTAAAGCTTACGCCCAAATCTAAACCTATTCCTAACCTGTAGAATAGAAGAAACCTTAAATTCAATAATACGCTTAGAAATCATCTAATTCAAAAATGTTTTTATAACTTAAATGAGTTTTTTGATACTGAAATATTTTATTAATATTTTTATAAATTAAACTAAAGTTTAAAAACCTTGTGTTAAGTAGTAGTTAGGTACTTATGAAATATTTAATTTAGGATACTTGATCTCATTGTTATTTTGTAAGTAGTCTCCATAGGGTAAATATAGGATAGTGTTACCAGTTACTTCATTATTAGATTTAGATTTATGTAAATATTACTTTAATGTTGCAGTGCCCTAACAGGGTTCTAGTTGATCTAAGAATATTATAATATAAGACCTATTTGTACAACAAGAAAGCAGATAAATATATTGAGTATTGCTTATTTCTCACTCACTCGGTATCTGGTTTCCAAAACTTGGAAACTCATGTTTCCTTGTACGGCTTGAACTTCTGGTTTGCCAAATATAACCGTCTCCCGAAATAACAACTTGGAGTTAACGCACTTTGCATAAGCTAAGGTAAAGATTAATTTCAGACTTGTATTGGTTCTGTTATGGCAGAAATACTGTAACAAATTGCTTAGATGCTCTCGATTTCGAAATATAAAACACGAGTGGCTGAATTATATCTTTTTCTGCCTAGAGCTTTCCTGACATAAGGATGGGGCCTAATCAAAATTAGCCATAATCAAATGCAGTGTATTGCGTGGGAAGTGAGCGCAAAATTATTAGCCAACTTATTTGGGTATATTATTGATCTTGTTTGCTGTGTTTTGCAACTTGGAAGAAACTGGGGACCTAGGCTCTCAGTCAGGGCCCTGGTTACTTGTTTGCCGCCGTAAGTATAAGAACATTAGTGCATTCACTCATTGGACACGAATCTACGAGTGATGGTTGAAAACCAGTGCTTCACCCTCGCTGGATGAAAATGCACTGAGCTTTGACCCATTTTCATCGCTTTAACACATTTTTAACTACCTGTATTTTTTGTTGTTGTTTTCATATGTACCTTTAATAAAATGTATGTCTCATCTGTTTGTGTGTGGTATAGTTGTGAAAATAAACGTATTATCTATCTAAATATGGATGGGTGCTAAAACGCCCTTAGTGCCCTAGGTTCAGTAAGTAAGGGGATGTTAGTGTGGTGCCTTCCATGCCGGCCTGGGAGCAAGAGAAAAACATAGAATGTGCCAGCTGCATTTCCTCCCGAGCATGCTGAAAAAACCAGCTAAGGGATCCGAGGGTTTCGGTATATTGTGATTTAGGCGATGGGCTGACAACCTGTCACTACAGAAATATACTTACAAATCTATCTTAAATACCCTCAAAACTTTGTCAGACGTGGCGGAACGACCTTTGTTTGGGTCGTTGACGCTCTGCCTACCCCATTAGGGATAAAGGCGTGATTATATGTATGTATGTATGTAAAGTGGATATAACTTACTCTTGCTCCTCTTCAGGAATATCCAGTTTGTATGCTTTGTATATCTCCTTCCAGTTGTAGTCAGCCTGTGAGGTTTCAGACTCGTATTCTATGGAGGTGCAAGCCGGCAGGCATTTGCACTGTAAAGCTACTTCGCGCGCTTTCAGCAGGGTTTCCACGTCAGCATCCTCATTTTCTGATAGATCCATTTGGGCTTCGGTCATCACTAGATCCACTGGAGGTAAATAGGATATTTTTAAATTCAAAATGAGAAATTCAACAACTTTTTTCTTTTTTTCATGCTGGAATGGGAGCGGGAGAAAAACATTGAATGTGCCAGCTGCAATTCTTCCAGGGCGTGCTGTAAAAACCAGCTAAGGGATCCGAGGGTTTCAGTATATTGCAATTTAGGCGATGGGCTGACAACCTGTCACTACAGCAATATAACTACAAATCTCTCTTAAATAACCCTCAAAACTTAGTCAGACGTGGCGGATCGACCTTTCTTTAGGTCGTGTACGCTCTGCCTACCCCATAACGGATAAAGGCGTATTATATGGCGGATATTATATGATGTATGAACAACTTTTTTCGGTGACTTTTTCTTATTCGGGCTCTTTTTCCACTTGGAAAATAATAAAACCGTTATCTCATTCTAATACTTACTTGACGCTTTTTTGAGACAGGCAATTTTACCCGCATTGCAAACCTCCATGTTAGGGCCGTCTGTAATAAAAGATAATAAATTTAGGGTCACTTGTTCCCAATAATTTCAATGAGGGTCCAGACCCCATCATATGAACATTGGGATGGCATGCTGTTTTGTTTGAGACGTACAGGCCAAATCTAAGTAAGAGAGATCAATCATCTGCACGGGACTTGTTTTAGTGCCTTATTGTTTGCGTAGAACAAGTGCACTCATTCTCCCCCGCTGGAAATAAAACCCATGGTCTCATGATCACGCTCACACAAACACACCCTGTACACTTAGGCACACTCCTTTTTTTTGTAAATACACTAGAGTAAGAATAATATGAATAGTTTAAATTTAGTAAATAGTTTGATTACAGTATTTAATATTACTTCCATGCTGGTCTGGGAGCGAGAGAAAAACATAGAATGTGCCAGCTGCATTTCCTCCCGGGCATGCTGTAAAATCCAGCTAAGGGATCCGAGGGTTTCAGTATATTGTAATTTAGGCGATGGGCTGACAACCTGTCACTACAGCAATATACCTAGAATTCTATCTTAAATAACCCTCAAAATTTTGTCAGACCTGGCGGGACGACCTTTGTTTGGGTCGTTTGCGCTCTGCCTACCCCGTTAGGGATTAAGGCGTGATTATATGTATGTATGTATTAAATATTATTAGTTAAGGAAGAGCACAACACAGGTAAATGTTTGCTTACTGGGAGACTCCATCCCTTAGTTTGTAAATGAACTGTAATTTACTTAAATAAAGAATTTTGTTTTTTGTATTTTTGTATGATCGAGAGTCTAAGGAAAAGACAACCACAAGAAGACCAAGACTATATGATAGCTGTTGTGCTACTAGGCGGTTAAAAAACTCTGACACCAGGGTTCATCGGGTTGATAGACTCGATACCCACTCGACAGAAGAAGACCAAGACTAGAAAAAATATAAATGAGGTCGAGGAATCACTTACGTGGAACACCGAAATGGACACATCCACACCGGGTGTAAGTGAAGTTTGTCAAACATTCCATCTCGCAGTTCGCCTGAGTGTACACTTTGAAGTACTGGAGATAACGCTCGTTTTGGAAATAGCATTGCCGCCTGAAATATAGGTAGAAGTTTAAACATGTCACGCTCTAACCCCCACTCCCAATAGGCTTAGTTATACAGAAATAAGAAAGCTTTGAAGGATGAATCTATTTATAGACTCAAACTTAAACCCTAAAATAAAGTGTGTAGGAAAGTTGGTTCCATATACAAAGTTTTCCTAATCAAGAGCAAATTATTAACCAAATTTTGTCGTAATATAGTAGTTGGAAGATAGTTAACAAGAGATTTTGATTATATGGTCACCAAAGGACACGGTAAAAGGCGAAGAAAACATAAATAGACTGTACCTTGCAGGATCATATGGAATGAGACCGTCAGACGTAGTCATCATTTTGGGTTTGACGGCAACGACCACTTCTTGAGACAGCGGGGATCTGAAGTATTGTTGCGACAACCTAGGCAGCTCGGCGGGGTTGTGTAGAAGAATCTAAAAATAACAATTATTATAGTAAAACCCAGGTACTATGCACGTGGACTTTTCGAATAGAACATCTTATACAACAGACATAATAAGAGCCATCTTCTATACACGTGGTGTTCTCTCATAGAACATCTTATACAACAGGGAAATTATTTAATTTAGTTAGTCAACCTTTGGGTTTAAGAGTTCGCCATTTTTGGCAACAGGATGTCGCTTTTAATACTTATTTGTGTTATTTATTACATTTTAGGCAAAATATTGTCGCTTTCAAAATATGTGTTATTTGTTAAAAAGCTAAAGCTTACCTTAAAACCTTGCACGGGTCCTTTACACAAATAGTCCAGGTCAATTTCATTGGCTTTCATCAAGAAAACGATGCCAGCTTTCACACCATAACCCTGAATATAGTGAAAAAATTTACACCGATTTGTACATACATACATATAATCACGCCTTTATCCTTACTGGGGTAGGCAGAGCGTAAACAACCTAAACAAAGATCGTTTCGCCACGTCTGACAATGTTTTGAGGGTTATTTAAGATAGATTTGTAGGTATATTGCTGTAGTGACAGGTTGTCAGCCCATCGCCTAAATTGCAATATACAGAAACCCTCGGATCCCTTAGCTGGTTTTTACTGCATGCTCGGGAGGATATGCAGCTGGCACATACTATGTTTTTCTCTCGCTCCCAGGCCAGCATGGAAGAAACACCGATTTGTCTTCAATATTTTTAAATATTTTTATGGGTGTAATTTCTGAATATTGAATACTCACCAAGCCTTTATGAGGGTAAGTATCAGTGAGGGTTTTGTCCTCGTATCCGTCGTCCAAAGACCATCCAGTGGTATTAGCGTAGTTTTCCAGATATTCGTAGTCTTGATGCAAACTTTAAAACGTAAATTAAGTAAGTATAGTTCCCGGCAAACATCCTGAACATTGAATTAAGGCGTAGTGGGAAAAGATTTGCGCATCTTTTTCTTTTATTCGCTCAAGATGTTGGCCGAAATCAGTATTTCCGTTAAAAATAAATTGCAAAGCAACTGATATCAGTTCGACTTTATTAGATTTAGAACTCATATCGAAATCTAATAAAGTCGTCAACAGAATTCTATACATTAATTAATAACAGACGAACAGGTTACTATACTTAAGAGGCCGATGGTGTAGTGGATAGGGCCGCTGCCTCCTGAGCAATGTGTTTTTCGGTTTTCGAATTTCATATGTACGTTTATTCGGCGCTTTTTCCGTGCTTCGGAAGTCACGTTAAGCCGTCGGTCCCGGTTAATATCGTTTAATACCGTAGATATTAGTAGTTAAGCCATATCAGAGGCCAGTGCTAAGCATTGGCGGCTTGAAAACTCTGGCCTAATCTAGGATTGGGTCTGGTTACCCTTCTGGGTTGCGGAGGTCAGATGGCAGTCGCTCTGTGTAAAAACCAGCGCCCTCGTTCAATCCCCTAGATTAGGTAGCTGACCACGTAAGATACGGGATAAGGCTAAGGAGATGATGATGAGACCAACAGGTTACATACTTCTCCAATCGGAACAGATCCTGTGCACCCAAAGTGTTGAACGTGTAACATTGTCCTTCCTCTGTCAATATGGGGACGAATATATCCTCGCAGGTTTGCTGGGGAATGTCCTTGTATTTGCATCCGAAGAATACATCAGTCAAGTTTGGGGAAACCTGTAGAAAACCAATACCGGGTGTGTAAGGGACAGCGTCCCGCAAACTGATGGGGTTGCTCAGTCAACGAAACTGAACCATTTTCATCGGGAAATTCTTTCAGGAGACGAAAAAAAAAATTGACCTTTTCTTACAAAATTTGTATGAAACAGTTATTTTTTTACATACATACATATAATCTCGCCTTTATCCCTAGCGGGGTAGGCAGAGCGTAAAGGACCTAAGCAAAAGGTCGCGCCGCCACGTTTGACAAAGTTTTGAGGGTTATTTAAGTTAGATTTGTAGGTATATTGCTATAGTGACAGGTTGTCAGCCCGTCGCCTAAATTACAATATACTGAAACCCTCTGATCCCTTAGCTGGTTTTTACAGCATGCCCGGGATGATATGCAGCTGGCACATTCTATGTTTTTCTTTCTCTCCCAGGCCAGCATGGAAGAAATTTATTTACACTTCCTGAAAAGAAAACCTGCTTATTATTGTTCAGTTTCGTTGATTGAGCAACCCGTATCAGTTTGAGGGACGCTGTTCCTTACACCCTGTATAGAATTATTTTAACATCAGACCATCCATGAGCATGAGAAATGCGATGCCTTGGTTCCAAGAACCTACAGGACGATATTTTTAGAGGTAAATATTATTGGATATGCTTGTGATTTTTTGCTTTAAACTTTTCCCAAGAGACTAACATACAACTTCAGAAAATCTAAATGTACAGAGAAAGCGCCTAAGTCTTATCTGTAGAGCTCCGTGTAATGCAGAGTTATAGAGATATGGGTACGGCTAGCTTATACTCTTCATTTTGAGGAGGTCATGCTCATAAGTGGAACTTCTGCAGCTAAATGAAAATAATGTCCTTACATACATACATATAATCACGCCTTTAACCCTAATAGTGCCCCAACACCTGCACGCTAGAAGATCTTTGGGCAGCCACTCCAAACGCTATTTGTGTGGCAACTTTTTGGGCTGAGAGAATTTGATTCGTCGCGACACGCAAAGAAGAAGAACCCTAATAGGGTAAGCAGAGCGTGAACGACCTAAATAAGAGTCGTTCCGCCACGTCTGACAAAGTGTTGAGGGTTATTTAAGATAGATTTGTAGGTATATTGCTGTAGTGATAGGGTGTCAGCCCATCGCCTAAATTGCAATATACTGAAACCCTCGGATCCCAGCTAAGGGTTTTCACAGCATGCCCGGGAGGAAATGCAGCTCCCAGTCCAGCATGGAAGAAGGAATGAAAGAAGAATGTACTTACACTTCTCAAGTTGTTGACTGTGTCTGCCCCCGGCGCGGTCTGCCTCCCACCAGGTGGAGCTAAATGATCATCGCACACTAGCGAAACGTCTTCGAACATGTTACGTCTGCGAACACATTTATTTAGAAGTTTAATTCATTTAATTTTAAAGCGGAAATGGGTGATTCTGCTTGCACAGAAAACTGAACAAGTTTACCTAAGGAAAATAATCGAAGTATGAAAATGGTTAAAGGATTTACCATACAAGTGTGTAAGTTGGGAGTAATACGGGAGCTTTTGAATATTTTTCTCTGAATAGGTACATATTACTCACTCTTCCATGGTTAGGTTTGCAAAGGTTTCATTGTCCATATATCTGTGGTAGTAATCCGTAAAGTTGAATCTTGTCTGCATAGCCTTCGTCTCGAAGCAAATTGTCACCGCAGGATATGGAATCTTGTAAATATTGATATATAAATGTGATATTTTGTTAGACTTTAGCTGTAGAATTTGGAAGCTTAAATATTTGCTCATATATAAACCCTCCTCGTCGTTAATAAATGTTTTAGGATAGCACATAAGATGACGCCAGAAGAACAGAATTTGAAAGATATAAATAGAAGAACAGATGGATAGTGGAGATTTAATAGAATTGATGAAACTCAAGTAATTCCTTACTTGCCAAACAGGAGTTGTGCTCTCGGCAAAGCTCACAATCACTGGGCTTTCGTTCCATTTGATCCAAAGTTTTCTGATCAAGCCGGAACAAAGCACCACCGAGCAGATGAACATAAACAGCCAGAAAACCCTACAATAAAAAAAAAGAATATCTAGTTATTGTTGAATTCAATGTGTAAGGGACAGCATTCCGTAAACTGATAGGATAACCCCTAAAAAAATGCCTTTTCATAAAAACTGTCTGACTGAGATTGTCATTTTGTATGGAAAAGTCATTGTTTTTGCATTTTCTGAAAGAATTTCCTGGTGAAAGTTGTTTAGTGTCGTTGAATGAGCAACCCTTAGTTAACCCGCAGTTTGTGGGACGCTGTCCTTTACACCCCGTATAATATTGATATTATAGAAGTTTCTAGTGCCTACGTATAATCATACAATACAAAATGGAATGAAGATTTGCAGGTCAGATATCAGCTATAAGCTGATCCTGTTAATTAAGACGACCCGAGTTGCAGATAAATAAATGTTATGTTATGGTGATTTAAGTTGACTAAGCTTGATTGGATTTTATTATACACGAGCTGTGCCCGTGACTTCGTACGCCCGCTTTGTATGGAAAACACGCAGTGTCGAACATACTGAAAACGCTTCTCCGCGCGTAGGAGCGTGATCTGCTTACTTGCGCGGAAGCGTGTTTCGCATTGTCTGATCTTTGTTTTTTGTATGGAAAACAGGCTTCCGCGCGCGATCTAGCAGATCCCGCTTCTACGCGCGGAGAAGCGTTTTCAGCATGTTCGACACTGCGTGTTTTCCATGCAAACTGGAGTACTTACTCAATATTAGAATGGTTTGCGTGATTATTTCTAACCCAGGCTAGACACCAGATAATTAAAACAACACAGTCACTTAAAAAGTCTCTTTAAGATCAGTTAAAAACAATCAGAGTTCAATTTCCTGCCTACCCCCGAAGTTAGGTGGCGTGATTCTTTGTATCGTAACTTTGAGTTTATATAATGCTCAGTAAAACAAAAAAAAGTTCCATCAAAATCGGTTAAAAACGACCGAAATTCAATTTCCTACCTACCTCCTAAGTCATGAGGCGTGATTATTTGTATCGTTACTTTGATTTTAAATAATGCTCAGTCAAATAAAAAAAGTTTCTTAAAATCGGTTAAGAAACAGCCAAATTTCAATTTCCTGCCTACCCCTTAAGTCAGGTAGCGTGAATTTAGGTATCCTATGTTGCAACCCGGGTAACACACAGTTAAATAAAAAGTCCCATCGAAATCTGTTTAGTAGTTTTGGCGTGATGTGGTAACATACAGGCAGACAGACAGACAAAATTAAAAAAAAAAACGTTTCGATCTTTATTTCAGTAATGCCTACTGCAATTATTTTTTTGTAAAAATATTCAATGTACAGACCCGACCCTTCTAGAGATTTATTATATGTATAGATTTGCCACAGAGTAACTATAATACCACGTACAAGATTTGCTCTTTAATGATAAAATTGCATAATTCTTCACTTACTTTTCAACAGAAGTGCGTTGTTTCTCCCCGATGTATTTCAAGCCGTGGAGATTGGAGTTAGCTGTGTAATCAATGAGATATTCATGCACCACATTTTGCCTATGTTTGAGGCTCCCTTTTCTGGGAATCTCTTTCCTAGGCTCTTTCTCCACATCGTCTTCGGGTATACCCGCGTCATCAGACCTATGGAAAAAAATATTAGTTTTGATATTCTTGCAAGCACTTCTCACGTTCAAAACACAACGCTTGTTTTGACTGATTATTTTCAAAATAGTGTCTTTTTAATAATTCTAATATTAGACAAACTATGGACTTAATGTTTAATCCTTTCGCAAACAACCCTTTTGAAACTTAAGTTCCTAAATAAATAAACAACTAGTCGTCCAAAAATATTTCGTTAAGAAAAAAAGTTTACTTCGGGTGTCTCCTCATGGTGCTGGTGCCTAAATGACTCCATCAGAAGTTGCAATGTTATTTGACCAGGGCTTGGCCGGACGTTAACTAGAAATTTGCTATTAGGCCATCCTAAGGGACATGTTGCCGTTGCCAATTATGAAATTGAAACGTTATTCCCCAAATGAAGTATTTTGTAAAGAAATATTATATTTTTGTTGCCTTTGGGACCTGGCCTTTGTTAAGTAGATTAGGAATAGAATTAGGTTGGTAATGAAATGAATAATGATGGTTTGATGTTACTTTAATTTATTATTAAGCTAGTTTTAAGTTACGCAATAATGACAATTAGGTATCGAACGTGGTATCGAACAAAGAGCTTGTAAAAATTAACACAATAAAATACGCTAACAGTAGTCACTTTACAGAAAGTATTAGTATGTATATTAAATATTTTTAAGCAGAAAATTAAGGAAGCTGTAGCTGTAGATACATATTAAATTCTAAATATTTTTCTAAAATAATATAATATTTTAATAAAATTTGTTTAAGAAAATCTAAATCTCTAGAGAAACCACCTAAGTCTTAGCTCCGTGTGACGCAGATATAGAGATATGGGTACGGCTAGCTTATACTCTTCATTTTGAGGAGGTCATGCTCATAAGTGGAACTTCTGCAGCTAAATGAAAATAATGTACTGATATACAATACAATACAAGATACTTTATTGCACAAAGAAACACAAATACATACAGCAGAAAAGTAAGGAACAAAACAGTACAATATAGGCGGCCTTATTGCTAAAGCAGCAATTTCTACCAGGCAACCTTTATGTAGTAGGATACTACATAGCAGATAGCGGGATAGTGCATACTAAGTTAATCTTAATACTTAAACAATATAAATACTACTAAATAAATACATAAATAAAATAAAATAATATATATATATTTATAATAAACTAATACATATTATGCTAATGGGAGATAGGATAAATAACTAATTATTATTCTCTAAGAAGAACTTTCTTGTTCGTTCTTTAAATGTCTCAATAGACGGTGCTCGTCGAACGTTTTCGGGAAGGGAATTCCACAATTTGACTGCTCGGACCGTAAAAGATTTTCCGAATAAGTCCGTCTTGTGGGAGGGTAAGTTTAAAGTTAAACTGTTGCTGGAGCGCAAATTACGCGCCAGAGTTGAGGAATGAAAGGTAAATCGGTCCTTAAGGTAAGGAGGGGAATTGGGATTGGACAGGACGGAGTATAAAAGGGAAAGGATATGGCAGTCCCTCCTACGGGATATTGGCAACCATTGAAGCTTGGATCTATGGGCAGATACGTGGTCATACTTCCGCGGACCAAATATGAACCGAATACAAAGATTCTGCAGACGTTCGAGTTTGTTTAGCAGTACAACAGATAGGTCAGGATAGGAAACGTCTGCATAATCCAGTATCGGTAGAAGGAGAGAGTGTGCCAAGGAGATTTTTGTTTTGGTTGGCAAAAGATTCCTGAGCCGTTTAAGCGAACCGTACGCGGCAAACACCTTCCTGCTTACCTCCGAAACATGAGGCTTCCACGAAAAGCAATCGTCAAAAATAACGCCTAGGTTTTTAACTTTATCACTGAAGGGTACTGGGGTACCGTCAAAAACAATTTGTGGTAAGAGGTTATGGTCAATTTGTGAAACGTACCAATGACTGCCAATTATTATGGACTGGGTTTTAGTAGGATTCACCTTCAAACCATAACAACGACTCCAATCTGCGATACAATTCAGTTCTCTGTTGGTAATCTCAATTGCGCGCGGAAGGCCAGAGAGTGACGCTTGTGTATAAACCTGTAAATCGTCTGCATACAAATGATACGAAGAAGTAAGTGGGAGGGTTATAGAATTAATGAAAATTGAAAAGAGCAGAGGTGACAGGACGCCACCCTGCGGTACGCCGGCAGATATGTCACACCACGCAGAGAAGGAGTCTTTAATTCGTATGCGCTGTCGGCGCCCATACAGGTAAGTGTGAAACCAGTCAACCACGGTTGGAGATATGTTATGAGAACGCAAGATAGAGAGGAGAATATCATAGTCTACTGTGCTAAATGCGTTACTAAAATCTAGTAACGTTAACACTGTTAGCTTCTGATTTTCCATGCCAAGACGAATATCGTCAGAGATATTAACCAACGCAGTAGTCGTGCTATGACCAGGGCAAAAACCGGATTGAAAGGGGTTCAACAGGTTATTTGCGGATAGGAATGATGTAAGTTGTTGATGAACCAACCTTTCAAGGACCTTAGAGAGGAATGGTAGGATGGAAATGGGACGGAAGTCCGAAGGAGAATTAGGATTAGGTGTTTTTGGTAAAGGAATGACTTGTGCTTCTTTCCATGCGGATGGAAACACACCGGAAGATAAGGATTTGTTTAGGATTTTGGCAATAACTGGAGAAAGGATATCGAGGAGAGGAACGATCATAGAACGACTAATACAGTCACTTCCAATGGCATTCGAAGAAATGGCATGCGGGTTCTTCATAACATCGCAAGCGGTGATTGCGTGAAAAGAAAAAAATGGAAAACTAGGAGTAGGCAGCATGGAAAGACGATTCAATGTGGTAAATTTAGTGGCGCTATCCATTGCAGCCGAAGACGAGAAATGATTATTAAGTAAGTTAATGTCAATATTATTAGCAAGTGATTAAGTACGAGGTTTTCCGACTCCGAGTTTATTAAGAAAAGGCCAGACTTTAGCTGGATCTCCATTTTCTACCGATTGATGAATATGGCGTCGCTGTAAATCCCGTATCTTTGTATTGCAGCGATTTCTAACCTCTTTAAATTTATCACGGTTCTTGTCTGACGGATCCATTTTAAACCTGGTCTTAGCTCGCGTCTTCTTTTCCATATAACCGCGTATCTCATCGTTAAGCCACGGCGCAGGAAGATGTTTTACACGCACAGTACGCACAGGAGCGTGACGATCATAAAGATCAGTAAGGTTGGAGTTCAGGAGAGCTAACTGATCATCGACGGACTCAAGATGATCCATGGTAGACCAATTCGTTCCAGCAGCATCCTCACGTTTTTCAACATCCATCCCAGAAAAGTTTCGCAATAATAACGTCCTTGCTTTCATTCTAGGTGGTCGGATACGGTATGAGAGGTATATCAAGTCATGGCAGGAGAATTGATGCGCATCAAATTGACCGTGTTTAGCTACATGCTCCTTTGAAGATACTACTATAAGGTCAAGAAGAGAAGGTGTGCGATTAGGAACATGGTGTGTTGAAGTTAGCGGGGGAATATACAAATTACAAGAATGAACTAAGGAGAGAAGCTTCTTAGTTCGATAGTCATTTTTTAAAAGACACGTATTGAAGTCACCTAAGATAATAGAATGATTGTAAGAAGGAGCAAGATCTTCGAAAAGTTGTTCAAGTGAATCAAAGTAGTTATTATTGGAGGAATTACTGTAAAATACGCCTAAAAGAATTTTAGTGTGAGAAAGAGACAATTCAAGAAAGAGGTGCTCAGCCGTACCTGGAGGAGGTGGTTGAGGAGACTTGTGAAGTATAGTAAAAGGAATATGTGCACGGACATAAATGGCTACCCCACCACCAGTAGTGGAACTGCCACGGTCATTACGGACAAGCACAAAGCCAGGGATGGAGTAAGAAGTGGATAGATGTGAAGCGTTGAACCAAGTTTCCGACACTAAAATAGCATGAATATTCTTGTTGTCGAAACACGCAAGCATATCCATATAATGTGCCGAAACACTCTGAGCATTAAAATGAACTACATTAAAATTTTTACGTAGGTACGTCCGAAAAAGTCGCTTCAAGGCTTTCACCGAGTGAGGGAGGAACACTGTGGAAGCTGTTCTCTGAGCTGGAGGAACAAGAGTTAAAAGTATCAGACTTATCAGTATCAGAAATATCGGTATCAGTCTGATCACATAATGATATGTCCATTAAATATAATATACATACATACATAAAATCACGCCTTTATCCCTTACGGGGTAGGCAGAGCGTTAAAAGCCTTGTAAAAGGCGCTTTCGCCGCGTCTGACAAAAATTGAGGGCAATCTTAGATTGTAATGTGTATTGCTAATGTGTAGTGAAATAAAAAAATATAATATAAATATAATAAAAAATATAATAACAAATAAAATAGGTTTATGTACCTAAATAATACGTTATCAAACAATCTACTACTACTGTGTACTAGCATACCTGCCAGCAGCCTGAAATAATAAAACAGTAAAATAACTCAATTTTAGTAAATAATCAGTAAACAAAAAATAACATTTCCATTCAATGTAATGTAAGGCGCATTCTTACTCTTCTTATATATCATTGATATACATACATATAATCACGCCTTTATCCCTAATGGGGTGGGCAGAGCGTAAACGACCCAAACAAAGGTCGTTCCGCCACGTCTGACAAAATTTTGAGGGTTATGTAAGATAGATTTATAAGTACCAGGCCACTCAGAAAGTATTGCGATAAATAGTTTTTATATATGGCAGACTGGCCGGTTAGAATCTTTTTTCAAAATATGATTACTTGTAAGTAAAAATATGTGTGTTCCATTTTCAAAATTTCCCTCCACATTTTTTGCGAGCCAATTCAAAGTATCGTGTCTTACTGAAAAATGGATCTGCGCCGGGAACATTTTAGAGCTATGATTTTTACGATTTCAAGTGTCGCCTGAAACCGGATGAATCGTTCGATAGACTTCAAATGGCATTTATGGATGAAAGCCCCTCCAAGGCAACCGTGTATCGTTGGTATAACGAATTTAGGTGCGGTCGACCAACCTTGGGGGATGAAGAAAGAAGCGGTCGCCCTTTGACGGCTATTACGGAAGAAAACGTGCTAGCAGTGAAAAATTTAATCCAAGATAATAGACGAATTACATATCAGGAGATTCAGCACATATTAAATATTGGATCGGGAAGCGTTCACGAGATTCTACAAGGGCATCTTCGCGTGAGGAGGATAGTATCGCGCTGGGTGCCGCACTACCTCACCGACGCTCAGAAGCAGGCCCGGGTGGAATGGTGCCGTGATATGCTGAACAAATTTGAAGCAGGCTCGTCTCGGCGTGTTTACGACATCGTAACAGGTGATGAGTCCTGGATTTATCAATACGATCCAGAAACCAAGCGCCAGTCGACAGTTTGGGTGTTTCAAAATGAACCAACGCCTACCAAAGTGAAGCGATCTCGAAGCGGGGGGAAGATTTTGATCGCCAGCTTTTTTAATTTGACTGGCCACTTGGCCTCAATTCCCTTACGAGATCAAAGAAGCATTAACGCCGAATGGTATACTACCAAATGTTTACCAGAAGTATTTTCTGTTGTGAGCAACAAGCGACCAAACACAGGGCTCCGCGGACTACTGCTCCACCACGACAATGCGCCTGCACACACCGCGCTCAAAACGAGGGACTTCCTGGACAGCACACCAGTCAAACTCCTGGGTCACCCTCCTTACAGCCCTGATCTAGCACCGTGTGACTTCTTTTTATTTCCAAAAATAAAAAATCAGCTCAAGGGGATACAATTTTCGTCGCCGGAAGATGCGCTGGCTGCGTTCGAGCAGGCTGTAAACGAGGTGTCTACGGCGGACTGGAAAAACTGTTTTGAAAACTGGTTCAGACGCATGAATCTTTGTATAGAGGCTGGTGGAGAGTACTTTGAAAAGATTTAATAAAATAATATATACCTGTAGAACAATTTTTTTTAGTGTCGCAAATCTTTCTGAGTGTCCCACGTATATTGCTATTGATATATATTATTTTTTTAAATTATATTATCTGCCATCAGTCGCAAGACTTTTATCAGATGAGTTGGATGAAAAGCGGTCGTTTAAGAGCAACAGGGCCAATGCTCTGTCCTCATTCAGGCGAATACGTCTTTCCCTTTTTTTAAGACGGTGTATGGTTGACGGAGTCAACAAGTCGCTAGCCAGTGGGTTGCAGTGGTTAGCTAGCAAGTCGATTGCTGTAGGCCTTCTTGAATCGTTCTATTTCTTCGAATACTGTGGAAACTTGCAGATATCCGTAGATTTCTTCGGTTCTAGTAAACCAGGGTGCAACACAGATTGTCTTGAGAATATTGTTTTGCACTCTCTGAAGGCACTGGATATTTGACTTGCTCGCAGTGGATCACAGTGCGTTGCCATATAGCCAAATAGGTTTTAACTTGTTGTTCAAGGACAGTGCTGATTAGCGACCAAGCATCCACAACAGATTCTTGAATTTGATGTTGGTGCTGTCTCTTTTGGTTTTAATGTGGTTATTCCATGTCAGACGTCGATCCAAGTAGAATCCCAGATATTTCACGCAAGTAGTCTGTGGTAGAGCATCCCTTCCAAGCTTTACTAGGGGACATTTCCCATGCCTTAGTGCAAAAGTAATGTAGTGAGATTTAGGGGCGCTCGCCTTTATGCGCCATTTGCTTAGCCACTTGTTTGTCTCATCTAGTTGTTTTTGCAGCTGGGTGGAGGCAGAGCTAGGGTTTTTGTTGCAAGCCAATAATGCGGCGTCATCGGCGTATGTGGCCACGGTTATACCTGGACACAGGGGATGTTACAGGTATAGATGTTATACAAGACTGGGCCAAGTACAGATCCCTGCGGTACTCCTGCGAGACAGATATGGAAGTCAGATCGTGCGTCTCCGTGGCGTACTTGAAATATTCTGTCGGCTAAGTACGATTTCGTAAGTAAGAAAACCGAGTGCGGTAGAAGAGTTTTGATCTTGCAAAGTAATCCTTTGTGTCCCACTTTGTCAAATGCTTATTGGACATCTTTTTAGAGCTGCTCAACAGTACTCTTTTCTTTCAAAGCTTTGGCGGATAGTGTTGTAGACTCAGTGAACCTGTTCCACTGTTGAGTGACTTTTCCGGAAACCAAATTAATGTTGAGGGATTACGTCGAGTTCTTCAATGTGGTTTTGCAGCCTTTGATAGTACAGGGGTAAGGCTAATGGGGCGATAATAGGTAACTTCGTTAGCAGGTTTACCGGTCTTGTGGATCATGATAATCTAGGATACTTTCCAAATTGCAGGGAAGTGATTCGAGTCGATATGTAGCATTTACAAGGTTGGTAAGAAAAACAAGGCCTTTTCTAGAGATCTCCTTCAGAATTTTCGGGGTAATCAGGTCAAATCCAGGTGCTTTCTTGGCGTCCATTGTGTGTATTACTTTCGCCAACTCAGAATGAGAAGTTGATTTAATAGGTGAGCATAATTGAAGATCATAGTTCAATATATCATCTAAGACAGTTTCAGGTTCGCTGGCATCATTAGGAGTGAACACTTTACCAAGGTGGGAAGCAAATCCCTGTCGGAGCGAGCCCAAGAGCTGTCAGGTCTTCCGATAAGGGGGACATATTGTATATATTTACTGGATTTACCCACAGTATAACAAAGCGAGCCTTCGCCTTTGCCGCATGGTGATAAATTCGTTAGTGCGGTTCTTACAGTTTCATCTTCGGCTTCCTGTAGAAGGGTCTTTTTGGTCTTTGACACGGCTTTGTCGCTACGATGACGAGATGACTGCCAGAGACGCCTAAGTCGCCGTTTCACGTTTATTTTCTGTGTAATTTCTAGAGGCAGGGGACTCCTGGTTGTGTTGGAGATTGGTATGAATGCAGATAATAAATTTTACAAAATATCTTCTACTTACTTAAATATATTCTGCATCTCGAAAAACCACCAGCTAGTACAAAGTATACTTTGTATTATATTCTACGACTGGACAGTTAACACATCAGACTCCAGTCCGAATCAGATTTTATCTGAATTAATTTTACACTACACACGTCAAATAAATGCATAATTAAAGTAAATACTGGCATTAAGCTGACCTTGGTGTCAACAATGATAATGATAAAGTTTATAGGTTTTATCCCACACAACTTTGTAGGTTAAGATAAATAGGTAGTGATTTTGTAAATCTGCGCATTTTAAGATCAGAGACGTATTTTTGAAGCATTTGAAATTATTGAATAGTACTCCCATGCTGGCCTGGGAGCGAGAGAAAAACATAGAAGTAGCCAGCGGGATTAAAGGGTTTCAGTATATTGTAATTTAAGCGACGGACTGACAACCCGTACAGTAATATACCTACAAATCTATTACGCTCTGCCTACCGCATTAAGGATAAAGGCGTGATTATATGTATGTATGTAAATAATGCAAGTACGATATTTCGAACTATTGTTTCATTAAAATCTTTTAAAAATAAATATATTATAGTTTGGAGTACCTACTTATTTATGGAAATACTTAAGACCAAAATTAATCCGAAAATTTGAATCTATTTCGGGGTTTGCCTAAAGCCACTGGTGAAACCTAGGAGCGAAGAAAGATATCGATATCAGTTTCTATTTTTGTGTTGTGGATCAGGTCACATGTGGTGTACAGCCTACGTATATTTCGTGAAGAAATATCAGTATTTTGTCTCAATTTAATATAATTCAATGTCCTATGCCACTGGTCAGAGTAAAGTAAGACTATATTTATTTATCCATTTGAAACTCTTTAGAGTTTCTATTAATTTAAAATTGACATAGCAATTTAATCCAGCACCGAAAGGGCGGAGAGCGCGCCAGTGTCGGTTATAAAAGCGTGCAAACAGAAACACGATTTGATTGGGGTGTCGATCCACACGACCTTGGAAACTTGGAAATTATCGACTCACCTCACAAACTACTTAGGAACCTTAGTGGCTTAGAATAGCATGCAAATTAGGTACAAAATAACAACACTTTTTTTATACGCGAAGTAAACAAACTAAAATTGCGGCCAGAGAACCCTATCCGGACTTGAACCTACAGCCTCTGAAATGGAACGTCGAATTTCTGAGTGCAAAAATCGTAAAAGTAACGAAAACGTTTCTAGCCCTGTGGCTTTGATTGGCAGGATCCTGTGAAACAAGCTCAATCACTAAGTGTTTCACAGGAATCTTAATGCCCGTTCCTTACTTGGAGTGCCGTTATCCGTTGTTATTTATGGCATTATGGCACATCAAAGGTGTGCGAACATTGCGTCGGGATTAGCCGGGTACAAGTGCGCGGCATCAAATACATTTGCGTCGATGTTGATGATCCGTCCCCCTTGGGTGTCGGCGGGTGCTTGCGAGCCGGTGCGGGTGCGGGCCGGAGATTGCGGCGCGCGCGGAGTGCGGCGCACTGACTGACTGCCGGAGTCGCGCCGGCTACGGCCTCCAGTGAGCTCGCACGCGGCCGCACAACCTCTCGCGTCCACCTCGCGTCTTCGCTCTCCTCCGAACGCAATCAACGTTTTTTTCCCGCGCAATTTACGATGGCAGCCACCGACGAACTCAGCGGAATCCTCTCCCGCAGGCAGGAGATCAACGACAAACTCGAAGAGGGTGTAGAGGTCAAGCCGAAATACAAATTTGTGAACGTCTATACGGAATTTCACGAGTTCTCCAGGAAGGAAATAAAACAATACGAGCAGACCTTCAACAAGTAAGTTGGGTTTTATTTTTTGATTATTTTTATTCGTTTGCACGAATCACACGAGTCACATGCCTTACGTAAAAGATTAAAGGAGACGCAGATTGTTGAGATAACATTTTTAATTTGATGAAAGAAATTCCTCGTCTGGATAAGTGCGCTGTAAAATAAACAATGGAGTCGACGGTAGAGCTATGCTCGTATATTTCAATTTTAACTTTTACACTGAACCCTCTTAAGGTGAGGAGAGGTGAATGTATGCAGTGTTTACCGAAGCCTGTGTTAGCCTTGCATCAAGGGGGTATTCAGTTTATTTAGAGAGATAAGATATGCAGCCACTAAACGGGACGCTAGAACACATCCACTCCTTTTAACAGGTTCGTATTAATAAAAACATAACGACGGTAGTTTTAGAACTGTGGACGATGAATGGATAGGCAGACGATTAATTAGTTAAAAAGGTAATTATGTATAATTTAATAGTGAAATGACAACGCGCGCCGTGGGAGACCGACATCATAATAGAGCCAATGTGTTTACTTAGTACGTACATTAATGATTCAGTTTGTCGCAACTTTCATTGCTTGTCTGAACAACGACGGAATTCACACGGGACGGGAACTTTTATTAATATAATATATTACATGACTTTGACACAGGCGTTATTAAATGTATAACTTGCTATAAATGCCCATTTATAGGATCTTACATCTTGGATTATAGGAGACAATTTTTTATTCAATCTAATTAACAAAACTCGCGCGTTTCGATTCTTTAAAGTTTCATAATTAAGAAATTTTCTAAAAACGGAATATATTTGGGAAGATGTTTTTAAATATTATATTAGTAACGATTTCAACCAAAAACAAAATCAACCAACCGCGACCAATGTTAACGTGTATGTATTGTGATTTAAACAATTTTCCTTTACAAAATACATGACAATATGCATGTTAGAAATATGACAACAAAGCGGTAAATATAGGCACCGAAGTAGAAACGAATCTCCGAATAGACCGAATGAGCTGAATGCCTCAGCTCGCTATTTACGGGCAGGTTTGCTCAATAGCACTGGAAAAGGGCACGAGAGGCGCGTGCGCACTATTCAGTAAATAATTCAAATACCTACTAGGAGAGTTTTGAATCAACGATCTAGAGAATGTACGATTTACGAGTTACATCAATAAGAAGAAATGCATGCGAAAAACATAGCAAGTTTAAATACAATTTACTAGTTAAAAAAAAAATTATCATGCGTGGCTCAGGTGTCAAAGGTGAAAAGTAAAATTGAATTAGTAAACTTTTATCAAATTTATTGAAATAGTGTTTGTTGACATGTGTCACAGTTGTGCAAATAATAAAAACACTATGAATTTATACATTGAGTACATACATACAAACACATAATCACGCCATTATCCCTAATGGGGTAGGCAGAGCTAACCAAAGTCGTTCCGCTGCGTCTGACAAAGTTTTGAGGGTTATTGCTGAGGTATATTGCTGTAGTAACAGGTTGTCAGCCCATAGCCTAAATTGCAATACACTGAAACCCTCGGGTCCCTTAGCTGGTTTTGAGTAAAATTGTATAAATGGGTTTCTGTATATTGCAATGTAGGCGATGGGCAGACAACCTGTCACTTCAGCAATATACCTAAAAATATACTTATCTTAAATAACCCTCAAAACTTTGTCATACGTGGCGGAACGATCTTTGTTTAGGTAGTTTACGCTCTGCCTACCCCATTAAGGATAAAGGCGTGACTATATGTATGTATGTATAAATGCAGACAGCGTAGGCGATAAAAATAATTTTGTCATTTTATAGATTCGACGGGACGCTAACGGGATTTTTGATTTGTTATTTCTAATATTTTCAGAAATATAATAGCACTGTAAGTGCAAAAAATATTAGAAAATTTTATAGATTTCTTCGTGCTAGTTCTCATTCAATACTTATTTTGTGTACAAGATTCGATCACCCATCAACAAAACAATTTATATTCAAACAAACTGAATGTGATCAGATCATTGATAAAATTGTTTATCAACATAACAAATTATGAAATGTCAGTCAACAATATTATAGTTGATATCATTATTCTTGTATTGATGAATAATATGTAAATATACTAGCATAATGACATATTAAATTGGGATTTCAAAGAAGTAGGAAGGAAGGATGACGTGCGGTAACTATTATTGAAAGACGCAGTCATATGACATATTTCCGTATTTAATAGGTTTTATGTGACTCAGGTGTAAGAAAAAGATAGCATATAGAATGACACTCTAAAATTTATTTTCAAAGAAATAGGAAGGATAGATGTGCGTAAACTATTAATGTTCAAAGATGCAGACATCTGTTAGTTGATGTAATTCTCAAGTTTCAAGGACTTATAGTATTTCCAATTCGGTTTTAGAATAAAGGTAAACAAATTTTCATGACTTTTTATTTAAAACACATTTCTAAAATAAATGATACATGTTGGCAAATTAGTTAAGTTACTTAAACTACTTTTTCATTATGTTCTTATATCTAAAACTAATTTAGAAACAGGATCTTCGATTAAAAGACACGAAACTTTGTTTACCTTTTTTCTAAAAACATATTGGAAATACTTTAGGTGTAAGAAACGATAACATATTGAATGATACTCAAAAATGGTTTTTGCAAAGAAATAGGAAGGAAGGATGTGCGTAAACTATTATTCATAAGACGAGGAGTCACTTGACACGTTTCCGTAATTCATACATAACTTTAAAGTGACTTTATGTGACGTAGGTTCGTTTTCTAGGTGAGAATTAGTCACCTCGACCGGTAGCAAGGTAATCAAGTGAGTATGAATCATATTTGTAGCACTTCGCGAGGGGGAGATTGTAAACTGTGGTTTTTCATTCATATATTTACGACTACGATAATGTTATGAGTAAAAGTAAAAACTGTAAACATGGTAGGTAAACACAATTAAAAACACAATTTCAAAAATGAACCATGGAGTATCATAGTATTACGATGACGACCCTAGATAACGAAAAATCATACAAACAATTAAAAATTCTTAGGTATCAGTCAAAAATAGAGGCCTTTTTAACCAGAAATTAGGTACCTATGACTCGAGAGATTTGACAAATGATTTTTTTTAAATGATTTTATGTCACACAACATGTCTTTTAGTTCTATGTTTGTTACATAAAAACTCCAAACTGAGCAAAATTGAGGAAACAGTTACTAAAAGGGCCGGAAAGGATCACTCCTTATTTGTCGAGTATTCCCGAAAGTCGAAGTGCTTTTGACAAAATTGAACAATGGTCTGGCGGCGTGAACGCCCGATAAAATTGTGGGGAATTGATCAATATGCGGTTGGCAGGAAGTCAGAAGTGCAGCCAAGCCAGTCAGTCAGCCAGTCAGCCTCGCTGGAGACGCGACTGACGCGACTAAATCAATGATGCAGTGGAATGAATCACATCACACCGTTTTATAATAACTTGACTTGTGTATCCGCATATTCGTCAACGTTTAGTGGTGATTGTGCAGGGGAATTTATTGGTTTATTTATTCCATGTTTGAGGAAAGATATGCGACGAATATATAAAATGACAAAATAATAAATTAATATATACTTTATTGCATAAACAACTAACACATTACAATTAACACACAAAAATAAATTCAATGTAACTTATAAATTTATAATCCATAAATTAATAAGCTTCGCTGCTAAGTGCCTTGAAATAACAAGTCAATCTGGTTCAAAAAGGACACATACTGATGTTAATACAAATCTTTAAGTTGACGAAATGTTGAAGCTAAAATGAGATTCATATTTCAGTAGGTGGTAAACAGTGAAACACGGAATAAATGAGTCACACCGACGACGGTCAGTGACTGTGTCAGTACTGTTTATAGGAATATCATACATCCGACGTATAATCAGTCGTTACCCGACACACCAACAAGAGATAAATAGAAATAGGCTGACACACTGAAAATATAATCAGAATGAATAAAGGGCTAAACAAGGAAAAAAAACTGGAAGTGATAAAAAAATACAACTTTTACAAACACGTTTGTTTAGTATCATGACATGATATTCATGATTCATAACCTTTCATTTGAACCCTGAGTAATACGACACAATAAATGATACTAGGACGAACGTAACGAATAAATTGCAAATCATAAGAAAAAAAAAATTATTGCGAAACGCTTCAAAAGGAAATTGAAATCCTTAAAAGTAACTAAAGGTAAGAAATGAAATTAAGGAAACAGTTATGCAGGAAAACCTATTTCGATGAGTAAACAAAAATATTGAGACATAAGAACTGCCTAACATAGAATATTGTAAAGGAAACAGACCTGACTGATTACCAGTTTAGAAGGCACGCGAGGAAGTTAAAGAAACTGTAGCGAAACCTATTATTGTCTAAATTAATTCAGTTATATTGTTGTTTTGCGCAATTGAAAGGAATTGCAATGCTAAAAAGAAACAGGATTATTTTGAAATATTACTTGAAAGTCGTAATTTTTTTCTTTAAAGTAATTCATAACAACATGTAGACGTTAAGTGTGCTAATAATACGTCTAAGGATTTAATTCATTTGAGTTGCGTACGCATATGTTACTTTTGATTGATTAAACAATACTTTGCCTGCGGTAATTGAACTCTTCATTATTTTGAAAGAAGTAAAACAAGTAAAGCAAATGAAAGGCCTATATTTACACTATGAGTATCGAATGACAATGGTATTTGATATCGATATACGATATCGTACAAATGACTCGCTTGACTTATGATTACGTGAGGACTCGAATTACTTATTGCCATAACCAGGAACGAAACATAAAGTAATAAACACAATAGGCAACAATTTTGTTAAATTGACATTGAATATAGGTTATACGCCTTAGTGCCCGAACAATAAAATGTTTCACAGCTACGTAGGTCGCAAAGGTTTTTGCGTGGGTGGAGTGAGGTTTACTTGTGAAACCGAAAGGTCAATCGAACTGTGGCAGTTCCCAGTAAATTAATTCTCAGCTCGCCTGATAGAGTGGTATAAGCCGAAAATAATAGAAGTAGAATAATAGACAATAATGTTGGGAAATGTGCCGCTTTCGCAGGCAATTCGCACTAGCATTGTGTCGCAATTGCAGTGTTCTGCGGCTGCAGTTACTGCAATACGAGACTGCAGCACGCATTTCCATGCATATTTTATTTATTTATTAACCTACAGCTTAGTTGATAGTGGATCTGCTTCTTCACTGATGTAATTTGATGTTCGACATATCTTTACAGGGTTGATTGTTTATGTCTATCTATGCCATGGCGCCCCCCAATTTTCCCGTTTCTCCGAATAGAGAATCGTGGTGGGGGTCTATTAGTAAGATCGTTAAATTAGTTTGTTTTGCCGTAAATTAGTTCGTTCAGTCTTATAATAGTCCTTTATTTCAGAATGGTGACTTAAATAATTCTTCTGTCGAGTGGGTATCGAGTCTATGGACCCGATGAACCCTGGTGTCAGAGTTTTTAAACCGCCTAGTAGCACAACTATCAGGCCTCTGACATAGTTTTGTGTAACGACCACTATCAAAGACAGCGACCGGGACCGACGGCTTAACGTGCCCTCCGAAGCACGAAATCTTTTTCTTTTCGGACAATCAGGTGATTCAGCCTGCAATGTCCTACCCAAACTGGGGAAAAAATCACAAAGTGATAAATTCTCAAATATCAACTTTGTGTTTTCCCCCTGGGAATCTAACCCAGGACCTCCGGATCGGGGGCCCATGGCACTAGCCACTAGACCACGGAGGCAGTTACTTTTACAGTTACTTAACTAATAAACAAATTGTAGGGCAAATGAAGACACTTTGGGTAACCATTTATCAATTTAGCCAACCTTTGAATTTTTAGGATCAAATTTATGTTATTTGTAACACTTTATTTCTGGGACAGAGTTTTATTATTTGTATAACACGAATTTAATTTTATGGAATAGAACCTCCAATTCAAGATTCAGTTGTAACTATTACAGCTCGCATAATTATGTATATTTGTTGCTAGATAAAAATAAACACACCTGTCGGGATTAGATAACATAAAAAGTATATACTCTCAATTTATAGTTAGGAAATGATTATGCAGATTAAATGATCAAAGGCATTTAATGTGGACATTGTAAAAACAAGCTAAGGGATCCGAGGGATTCTGTATATTGCAATTTAGGCGATAAGCTAACAACCTGTCACTACATATATACCTACAAATCTATCGTAAATAACCCTCAAAACTTAGTCAGACGTGGCGGAACGACCTTTGTTTAGGTCGTTTACGCTCTGCCTACCCCATTGGGGATAAAGGCGTGATTAGATGTATGTATGTATTGCAGTTATTTAAATATCTTACTCTACTCTGCTGTTCATACATATCGCATGGATATAACACATATCTCCTTTTACCCGCGGCTTACTTGATGAGATTTCCCATGGGAAACAGATATTTTCCCGCGGTAAGAAGTAGCCTATGCTACTCAGGGTGAACAGAGCTTCCAATGGTGAAAGAATTTTTAAAATCGGTCATGTAGTTTTTAAGTTTATTCGTTACAAACATACACACAAATACAAATCTTTTCTCTTTATTTATTAGTGTAGATAGGTAAACGTGAATAATCTGTTTTACTAGATTTTATTTAAATCAAATAAGTAGTACGACTATCTCGTAAACCTATATAAAAGAAATAGGTGCAATAAAATGTGTATAGATTAAAAGTCTAGACCTTAGACATATCACGACCTAGCCAGATATTAAGGTCACTGCAAAGACGAATACAAGCGATAGAATAGACTAGGTATAAGAATTTGATGTAAACAAAACAAAAACAGGTTTGCGTGACTGACCTTCCTAAACTTGCCCTGTGGGACTCTTCATCACTAACTGTCAAAGTTATCACCAAATTAATACATTATATGACATTTCTAGCACTTCACAGAAATTGCGTAATGGTATATTTTGTAAACATGTCCCTAATGGTTTTAGTTTTATAAAAGTAGCTTTCCATCGGAGATGATTACTTTTTAATTTTATTTTTTTAACGGTTTTATGTGATAGGCCTATACTACAATTCTTCTCCGTTGGCTCAAGACGGGAAATGACAGGATCAAACTAAAATAAGTTAAATTGTGTCTGCAGCAGAATCATCATCTCCCTAGCCTTATCCCGTAACTCACGGGTTCGGCTACCTCATCTAGGGGATTGAACGAAGGTACTGGTTTTTACACAGTGCGACTGCCATCTGACCTCCGCAACCCAGAAAGGAGACCCAATTCTAGATTAGGTCAGAGATTTAAAGCTGCCTACTGGCCTCTGATATGGCTTAACGACTAATATCTACGGTAGTAAACAATATTAACGGGAACCAACGGCTTAATGTGCCTTCCGAAGCACGGAAAAAGCGCCGTACATATGAAATTCGAAAACCGAAAAGCACATTGGTACGTGGTGGGATTCTCAAGAGGCAGCGGCCCTATTCACTACACCATCGGGCTCAGAATCAGCAGCACTATATTCCTCCATAAATTATTTGAGTAGTCTCGTTCTTGTTTAGACAAAAAAAATATTTAGGTTTCTTACATTTTGTTATGTTATATTATGAACGAGTATGTAATAGGTATTTAGTAGATAACACGATAACTCAATGTCTATCCAGTGGGTCAAGTTGTTCGTGAATATTTTAAACTCGTATCGATTGCCGACTAAGGTTTAATTTTATAGACATTGGAACCGTGCCAGATACCAAATTAAGATGTTTACGTAACAGAAAGTTAACCCAAAAGCGCAGAACATTAGACATAATATTTGTCAGAAGGTATAAATATGTATTTTTGTCGAATACATCATACTCATTCATATCATATCTTAGTAGAGGAAAATAATTTATTTTTCGTGCAATTTCATGTCTTTGAAGTCAACGACACTGAACAACTTCCACTAGGAAATTCTTTCAGGACGTGAAAATAAAATTTGTCTTTTCCATGCTAAATATTCACCTCGATCAGACAATTTGTACGGAAAAGCCAAATTTATTTTTCTCGTCCTGAAATAATTTCCTAGTGGAAGTTGTTCAGTGTCGTTTACTGAGCAACCACTATCAGTTAGCGGGACGCTGTCCCTTAAACCCCGTATAGTATATAGGTGCAGATATAGATGACTATCTAGAACTGGGTCAGTATCGCTATACTACTATAGTATAGAATAGAGCCTTGCCTACGTCACAAAATTGGACAGGTATCACTCATACCATATCAAAATTAAAAAAGTGGAAATGATTGATGGTGGGTGGCTAAACGGCCACTATATAGGTTTTGTTTACTTCCTTATGTCATGAATGAACATTGACACTATGCTGAAAGTAGTCCTCTTGTGTTACGTACAAAATATCAGTAACTTCCAGTACTTCCATGCTGGCCTGGGAGCGAGAGAAAAACATACAATGTGCCAGCTGCATTTCCCACCGGGCATGCTGTGAAAACCAGCTAGGGGATCCGAGGGTTTCAGGAATTGTAATTTAGGCGATGGGCTGACAACCTGTCACTACAGCAATATACCTACAAATCTATCTTAAAATAACCCTCTAAACTTTGTCAGATTTGGCTGAACACATTTGTTTGGGTCGTTTGCGCTCTAGCTACCCCATTAGAGATAAAGGCGTGATTATATGTATGTATGTATCAGTAACTTTATGAAACCTATCAAGTGTCTGTTTCCCAGGCCGCTTAAAAAAGTATGTCACATCATATCTAATTGCTTCCAACAATAGGGGACAGCGGCGTTAGGGTTATCAGACGAAAATGAAAGTCTTTATAATTCCGCGTGTAAGGGACAGTGTCCCGCAAACTGATAGGGGTTGCTTAGTCGACGAACTGAACCACTATCGCACGCTTTATCTATCTATCTATCTATCACCAAGAAATTCTCTCAAGAGATAAAAAAAAATCTTCCCATACATAATTAGCACCTTGATCAGACAATTTGTACGGATAATATTTTTTTTTCACTACCTGAAAAAATAATCAAGCTGATAGTTGTTCAGTTCCGTTGACTGAGCAACCCCTATCAATTTGCGGGACACTGTCCCTTACACCCCGTATATTTAGATAAAAATTAGTCAGACTTGCCAATAATTGTGGGTAGCTTTGATCCTAGAACGATAATAGTTTCGCACGAAACAATAAACACGAAAAGCATAAGCACAGATCTAACCTTTATGAACTTTAAAAGTCCTATCAGAAGCCCATCAGTTTACAAAAGCGAAATAACAAGAAGTAAAGAAAGATGAACAAAAGTAAGGCGAATAAAATGAAAACTCAATAAACTGGTGTCTGGTTTCTTTGGTAACCCTGGGGAGATAGGTCATTCGTAAACACTCGTAAAACAGTCCGTAAATATTAGTAGGACACAGTTTAATTACAATAACCTACTTTACGCTATAGAGCTCTGATTTGTAGATTCATACATATAGACATATAATCACGCCTTTATCCCAAATGGGTAGGCAGAGCGTAAACGACCTAAACAAAGGTCGTTCCGTCACGTCTGACAAAGTTTTGAGGATTATTTAATATATATTTGTTTGACAGGTTGTCAGCCCATCGCCTAAATTACAATATTCAGAAACCCTCGGATCCCTTAGCTGGTTCTTACAGCATGCCAGGAAGGAAATGCATCTGGCACATTCTATGTTTTTCACTCGCTCCTAGTCCAGCATGGAAGCATAGATTCGGAGACATTCAATCCGTATTAGGTCACACTAATCAATGTTAAGCTGGTTAAGCTAAATTCTAGGCCATCGTGATATCTGTAGCAATAGTTTAGCTAAGTCTAGCCCCGCTAATGAGCAACCGTAGTATTGAGCAATCGCGTGTGCCTAATACCACCTAATATTAAACAGGTGCCAATAAAATAAGTAAGTAGGTAGGTGCTAACTTCGTTCTTGTTTGTTTTATTTTGTTCCGAATGATAAACTCGTTAGTCAAAACGTAACGTAATCGAAACAGCAGCCGATTTACTATCTGTTTTGCATATTATTTTCTCGTAAGTTTGCATCATCGCATGTGTATGCGTATGCGCATCTTTTATGTTTGTCTTGTAAACACGACGGACTCCCGCGGCGAATGTTTCGTATTTATAACATTCATCATCATTCTAGTTTCGGGAACCATGTAAGAGGTATGTTCCAGTAAAAATAGTATGTATACGTAAATTTTATGTGGCATATTCCGTTGAAGTACTTTCATTACCACCGAATTGTGATCAGATGATTGTGTCAATTTCTTAAAGTACCTATAATAATTATGTTCGGTTGGATTTCATGTATTTTATTATGCTCGAATATAGCTATATCACCTACGAAATATTGATGATTTATAGTGAATTCCATAAACATACATACATACATAAAGTCACGCCCTTATCCCTTACGGGGTAGGAGGAGCGATAAAACGCCTCGTAAAAGGCGCTTTCGCCACGTCTGACAAAAATTGAGGGCAATTTTAGATTGAAAAGTGTATTGCTAATTCCATAAAATATAGGTTATTTTATTTAAAAACCCCCTAAATAGTTTGCAAAGATAAATATAATTTTATTCAAGTTACAAAACCTATTCCAGAAACTTCTATAAGTACGTAGAACAAATTAGATAGTTTACATTACGTTAGACATACAGATAAGGTATCATTTGGTATCTAAACGAAATACGTAATTTTGTATATGGGATATGCCACTTAGGATTTTTTTTATTTACTTTAACATTTTAGTATTAGAGACAGTGATAAATAAACTACTGCTTCAAATGTTTATTATTTTGTGTGAGTAAAGGTGGGAATATTAAGCAGAAGAAAATGTAGTCATACTGTGCAGAAAGTGTGGTAATCTCAATAAATAAACACTCTTGCTTACGTATGAATGAATAATGCACTGCAGACACAGAATTTATATAGCGCTAACTGCAGAGTGTAAAATATTCTTGAATACAGGGTAGAGTGTAGAAACCGCTGTCAAAACCGATGATTCTAATAACTTGTATTTTTCCTAAGTTCATACCAAACCAGAGACGACGAAAGGGGGACTTTGTGATTAAGTAGCCTAATAATAAAAACTGATCAATGCTTATCTTCCTCCATTCTATTCTATACGTATATTATTTTCACACAGATGTAAAAAAACTAAAGAAAATATTACTTAGGTATTAATTCTTCTCCGTTCCCAAGGTAATAACACTTATAACTGAAACATGCTATGCTAGAAGCAAACGAATAGATCCTATTGTCTTGAACAAAGCTGTAACCAATCTATGTAAATACCGAGCAATTGCTAGAAGATTGAACGAAATTGTTGTTCTATTCTTGGTAGCCATCATATCATGAACACAATTGATCAAACACCTACTGCTCTTTCAAGGTAAGGTACTGTTAGTAAAAAAAAATATACTTGTGTATTGCTTGGTTTAATTGATAGATCACAAACAACTGATCTAAGCTTTTTAGTCAATCAATCATGTTAATGTAACACCGATTTGATGCCATGTCCTATCCTACAGCCACCGCAATAATTTGCACATTAAAACTATATCTAGCAGAATAGTATATCTCAATCCCAATAGAAAACTTCATAATCTGTTTATTACAGAAGGGTCTTTGGAAACGCAGGAAGACTGCACTTAATTACACTATCAGGTTCTACTAGATGCAGTTCGCATAACGATACCAATTTTGTCAAAAATCGACATTCTTTAATTTCCTGCACTAAATATTCAATTTAAGTATCCGTTGGTAGTCACAAATATTATAGCCGTGTCATATTATTATTTTGTGGTCATGTCTATTGTAATGTGTTTGTCTGAATTCACATTGCACGTGTAGCCAGCCAGCTAAGTGGCTTGCATTCCCTCACCTTGAGCCTTGAGCGTTGACTAGACGTAGCCACACACACAACACAATGCGATTTGACGCCACCATTCACAATCACTACTAGTGTTACACTTTACATGTTTTTGCGAGTGCACTTCAAAGACGGCTTGCCGTATGCGGCCTTTTCTAAAGGAAAATGACTGGCTTTCGCCCTGCGCCTTTTCTCGTGGAAGATAAACTTTTAAAAGGGAGTAAGTAAGTCAAAGCACTTAATTGTTCACAAAAGACAAGAAATACAAAAATAAACTTAATATGCACAAAGGCGATCTTATCGCTGGAAGCGATCTCGTTCAAACAACCTTTGTTTGGGAGTTTGTGGTTCCAAAAATATAACAATAACTACTTCATCCCACTGGTGGAAAGTAGGTACCATGCGACAAACGTTACATCACTGACAATATTGTCTATTTTAAAATGCCCATAAATGCTCATGTTATTGTTAGAAGTGTGTTTCACTTACAAATAGTAGTCTGTCTTCTTCAGAATGCAAATTACCTACTGTTCTTCAAGTTCGGTTTAGCCACTTTGCACGTCAAACGAATTAAACAAAAGATCTTGTGCAAAGCTTGTATAAACAAAAGACTTACTAAAGTCTGAACTCAACAGAGCAATGTTTCAAATGATTTATTGTCTACCACTTGACGCTTCAGTTACTCAATTTATGTTCAGTATATTGGCAATGAATTTTCTTTTGCGCAATAAATAATGATCAGGATATGTTTTGCATACAAAATAGAGTTCCGTTTCGTTCTATTTTAGGTGGTACTATCTGAAAAGGATACGGCATTGTTTAGGATACTTCCTGTTGCGATCAAAGATATGAAAGTGTTGAGGCAATATAGGTGTTTCATCAGAACAGAAAATTTATCGGCTTTAAATTGCAGTTTTTTGTAGTCAATTGGCCTGCATTTTAGTAGGGAAACTTACGTGTAAGTCAACTGGAAGTAATTTCTTTGTAAAAATAACATACATACATATAATCACGATTTTATCCCTAATGGGGTAGACAGAGCGTAAACAACCTAAACAAAGGTCATTCCGGCACGTCTGACAAAGGAGGTTTTGAGGGTTATTTAAGGTAGATTTGCAGGTATATTGCTGTAGTGACAGATTGTCAGCCCATCACCTAAATTACAATATACTGAAACCCTCGAATTCCTAAGCTGGTTTTTACATTATGCCTGGGAGGAAATGCAGGTGGCACATTCTATGTTGTTCTCAAATAACGTGTACATTAATGAGCTGGTCATCAGTAAAATAGTTTTGTATGTCTGTCAGGGTCTATGTAGACTCAGTCGTTTCACGGTTGCAAAGTAACAGTTACTTTTGCATGACATCATAATACGTGATGCCTAGATCACCAAGTACGGGAAAACATGCGGTTTATGTTATGGTTGGTTATGTAATAAAGTGCTTCACAGTATCAAAAATGTAGACTAAGGCGCGTATTTATAATCAGCACTTGATACTGACAGCTAGTTTGAATTAGTATCAGAAATGTAATTTCAGTACAAAATGTCCTGTCAAATCCATACTTAATATTGCTCTCAATCTTGAGATAGCTTTATAAATACGGACCTAAGGCTAGTTTAAGCTCGTATCAGAAATGTAATTTCAGTACATTTTGGTCTGTCAAATCCATACTTAATATTGTTCTCAATCCTGATATCGCTATTTAAATACGAGCCTAAGTGGCTTTAGTAGTTTCACTATGTGAAATCCTTTTTACCTAGACAAGGTTTAAAATATAATTCGTAATTCTGTAATTCGAGCAGCCAAACAAACTGGCAAAGAATAAACATGTTTGTTCTTATCATCTTGGAATGGAAGCTTTCTCTCATCAAATAATTCCATTTTATTTTATTTACCCGTCAAATGGATATGCTGGACTAGACAGACATGATAAATACTTATTTAATGTTATATTGAATTAGGAAGAAACAGTTTTAAACCCTGCTAAGTAGGATGCCCATTTTTTTACATAACGTGACAAACACTGGAACAACTGACCCATATCCCACATAGTTTCAATAGCTTTGTGCCACCGCTGATACAATACAGCTGCTGTGGTTAGAAAGTTAACTAGTAACTTGGTAGTTAATGCAGTGGCTTGGTTGGTGGCAATGAGTTGCCCTTGCGCCTTTTCTCTTTTAGATATACCAGGTCTAAGGGACAGCGTCCAGCAAACTGATAGGGATTGTTCAGTCAACGACACTGAACAACTTCCACCAGGGAATTCTTTCAGGAAGAAAAAAAAGGCTTTTCCATACAAAATATTCACCTCGATCAGAAAATTTGTATGAAAAAGTCATTTTATTTTCACTTCCTGAAAGAATCCTGCTGATAGTTGTTGAGTATCGTTGATTGAGCAACCCCTATCAGTTTGCGAGACGCTGTCCCTTACACCTGGTATGCTTATTATTGTATTAGCGAAATCGCGAAGCGAAATGCATCATCCATTTAAGCATGCTGTTCGTAAGGTATGTTCGAAGCATAAAGTTTGAACCCACGTGATATTTTGAAATGTATTTTAAAAGATAGAGGAATAGCTGTATTAGTATCGTCCCTAAGATGATAATTGATAAGGAAAATCTTCTGTCATAAAATCTATAGGCAACTATACGACTATGATACGAAGATATATTAAATATACGACCGTATTATAATACGAGAAAATCAGCATTAAATGCGAGAGGCAAATTGGCTATTTATAGGAAAATATGCACGGTAATGGACGATGACCGCAAAATGAAGGGTTATCATAATAAAAGTTATTATACGGTTTTAAAAAGACAACATCAGTATCGTAAAAATAAACAGCATATTTTTCTCTCATATCGTAATATTCGTCGGTCAGCTGAATAACAGAGTAAGTGTGGAACAACCAAATAAACGGTTGGTACGTGTTCCGCATTTAAAATTACACATTTTGCGGTGTGCATACCTAACCTACCTGTCTACTTATACAACTACAACCTATTATGGTACTATAGTACTGTTAAATGGCGATCAGAAATGATCTATTTGTGGATATTTCGTCGAATATTTTCTAAATGAAGTCCTACAAATTGCAGTAGTACTCCTTGCCATTGGAAATATCTGATTCCCATGGAAAACTAATTAAGCCACGAGTGAAACCTGAGTCCGGAAGCTAGTTTATATAGTATATACGATTTATCACCCATAATAATAAACTTATCAATAAATTGACTGATTACTCATTACTACAGTAGTTAAGTAGTAAATTATTACGTATATTAAATATTGAATGGCTACTAGGGACGGTAGTTATTTTGCAAATTTAATAAAATACATTTGCATTCATTGTCTAAAAACAATTTCTTCAAATGAAAATGAGTAACGGCGTCTCCCACCATTAAATTATAATAACACCGCTTCAAGAATAATATGTTAACTTATCACTTGCCAGTTTCGATTGAGGTGTTATAATTATAAATTAACGAATTTAAAATGTCTGACAGTTTAAAGAAAGATAATCCGGCCTTAACAAGGCTGTATGTTAATTGGTCTGAAAGTAAGCGGTTCTCGAAACAGTTTTCACTTTTTGGCAAATTGTTATACACCTACTTACATAATTAAGAATAATATCTTATAACGAGCTCGCTTATTTGTATTTTTTTTATGTTTACCGCAAAGAAATACTCATTCATCGTATGCCGTCAAATTCATCTTCACAAATAAGTAAAAGAAATGGACCTAGTATACTTCCCTTTAGCCCGGTAGTGACGCATTACAAATACACAGTAATTTCTTGCAAAATGGTCCATACAAAAAAAGCATACTTCCCTGAGCCTGAGGGACACGTTTGATAACTTTATTAAAAATCTACTTTTTTCTTTTCAGATTTGACGAAGGCCACGACGGTTTCCTAGACCTCAGTGAGGTGAAGAGGATGATGGAGCGCCTGGGAGCTCCACAAACACACCTCGGCCTGAAAGCCATGATAGCAGAAGTAGACGAGGATATGGACAACAAGATCAGTTTTAGGGAATTCTTGCTTATTTATAGGTGAGTGTCGTACTGCACACATAATAGAGCACCTTTATAGAGGAGGCAGATCTTTAAAAGGCTAACAAAAGCTGTTTTTATCGTATGTGGTATTACTGTAGTAACAGTGGGTGCGTACGTTTTGGAGCGGTATTTTTGAATAATTCAAACTAAAATCCGCATACAAGTAATATTCGCATGCCAAATAGTATACGAGTGTGCCTCTTTCTTATGCCAATTTAAGTTTGCGTGATTTGAAAATACGACTCCAGGAGCCGTATTTTCGAATCGTATTCGCATACGAAAGAGCAACATTCGCATGCCAAATTGTATGGCAATTGCATACGGATGTCACTCTTTCGTGTGCGAATTTTGATTCGAGCGGTTTAAAAATACGACTTCTGGCTTGTTGAGTATGCTCGGAAGAAAACTACCACTCGTTTTGACGTATTGTTTCAGATAGACATATTACATATTAGAGAAAACCTCAATGTTTTGCCATTAGTTTTAAATGGGTTTGGAGCTATGCAGAAGTAATATAAAATACAGACAATATTCCTTGAATGATTCATTTCGTAAACCACAGACGACCGTCAGAATTTAGCTACAGTATTTATATGTAAATTTTTCAATCGTTTCTAAACAAAAGTGCTATTGTTAACTGTAGCACGAGCGTAGGAAATATTCGATGCTGAAATACTTACCGTAAAATGAACAATGTTTTACGCATTGAATATACAAAACATGCAATCGATCCATTTGAAAATGGTAAGACAAAAATTGCTAGAATAGAAGATAATTAATTCTATCTACCTTAGGATGTCAAAGAGAGTCTCCGGCTGGACATGGATCTCCACAAAACAAGAAGTAGTTGCGATTCTTACTACACTTAGTATGCGGTTTTTAGAGAGACTTATATAGACTTTATCAACTCCCGTATTTTTTGGGGTTGGCTACCTAATCTAGGGGATTGAACGAGGGTACTGGTTTTTACACGGAGCAACTGCCATCTGACCTCCGCAACCCAGAAGGGAAACCAGACTCAAACCTAGATTAGGTCAGAGTTTTCAAGCTGCCAATGCTTAGCACAGGCTTGGCTTGGCACTCTGACATGGCTTAACGACTAATATCTACGGTATTAAATGATATTAAACAGGACCAACGGCTTACCGTGCCTTCCGAAGCACGGAAAAAGCGCCGAATAAACTTACATATGAAATTCGAAAACCGAAAAACACATTGGTACTTGGTGGGATTCGAAATACGACCTTCCCGCTCAGGAGGCAGCGGCCCTGTCCACTACACCATCGGGCTCTTTTACATAGACTTTATAGTGCCTAATATTAAATTACCTATTTATTTGTTTTCAGGAAAGCTCGCGCAGGTGAGCTAGAAACAGACTCAGGCTTGGACGCTTTCGCGAGACTTACTGAGATCAACGTCGATCAAGTGGGCGTCAATGGAGCCAAGAACTTCTTCGAGGCCAAGATCGAGGAGCTGGCGAAGACCAACAAGTTTCACGATGAGATCATCCAAGAACAGGAAGAAAAACGGCGGGACGCCGAGGAGAAGGCCATCAGGAGACAGATGTTCAAAGAGAAAGCTGCTTTATTTCAAAAGTAATGAATAGTAGTTTAGGTTGTTGCATAATCTAGTCTATAAGCTGTTACCATGGCTTGGAGGAAGAATTGATTTTTTGATGAGTGAAAAATTCACAATGATTTACAAATTAAACTCGAATTAATATTTATGGTCTTTTCATGACTATGAAGTATGAATAATACTGGACCACTAATTTGACAGAATATAAAACGAATTTGAATTAGGTATAGTTTTGAAATTCAAAAGGTATTCCGAAAGAAATATTTCTAATGATTTTATAAGGAGAAATTTCAGATCTGCCAAAAATTTAAATTAAAAGATGAAATAGGATTCAAAAATATAGCTGGTTATAAAGTTTAGAGAAATAGTAAAATCAGTTTAAGTTTTCCTGAATAACTTAGATTTTAAGAATGTTACATGTACCTATGTTAAATTAAGTGTATATCTATTTAGTTTACCTGACTATTGTGGGACTAAGATATTTAAACATGTTTTTTATATAATATTTTATGTTTCTATTTATCTACAATTTTTATTAAATGTTGTATGGCCTATTTATTCATCATCAATGAAATGAAATTAATTAATTCACATAATAAAATTAGATTTCCCCCCTTTTTTGGATAACATTGTTTATCAATACAAAATTATAACTGGAGAATAAGATATTTCATGGTGGTGTTTATTGTCACAAAAATAATAGTGCCTAAATATGTAACAAATATTAAAATGAATTCTGGTATGTTTCTAATATTTATGGTTAATTGATAAATGTGTGTTGCCTTATGTATGATTTTGTAGAATAGAAATAAATAATACTTATGTGATGTAAAAATGTGTAGATTAAGATAATTAAACAAATATTAAATGATTTTTTTATATAACAAATATTTTATTTGAAAACATTTTACTTTCTTACCTTAAAAATATGATTATTTCCTCTATACATAAAAATATTTTTACAAGGAACACTTAGAATATTGATAAGGAATAGTAAGCAACATTAACTGGTGAACATTAACCTTGTGAATGTTTTTAGAATTATTGACTAATCTTCTTCTTTTCGATTCAAGGCAAACTCTATTTAAATCCTTGAGGACCAGAACTCCGCCATTCTGACGGCGTTAGCTGTGGCGTTATAGAGGTCCTCCATAGTGTAACTGTCGGATTGACTAATGCTAATATTGAAAAATAACAAATTAAAGGCATTTTATGGTAAAAACTGTAATTCTGAAAGCATTGTGTGTATCACGGAGTTTTAAAATAGGTCATATTGTTACTTATAATAATAAAACTACAACTATCTACTGTCTAAAGCAGAGTCCCCAGTGCATAAACAAAACACGAAACATACTCCTGCAGGGCAGAGGGAAAGGATTTCTCAAACATCTTCTTTCCCCTCTCTGCTCCGTGGGGGTATGTTTCATGCTTTATTTGCGCGCTGGAGTCAGGGCTTACACTACACTAACTACTGACTATCATCCATATTCGAGTTGTCTCTAAACGAGTCATGCTGCTCATAAGATAAATTCTGGTTAAGATCATTGCTTACATCAATGTGTATTCTTTTTAGCGGCGGTAAGTTTTTTATATCAATCTGCTGTATTTTCGCCAAGTCTTCCATGAGCGATGTATTCTGGAAATAAAGAGGGAGTTCAAATTTGGGTAATTACCTTTCAAGCAGTTAGCATTTATTGTTTTATAGGTAACAGAGAATAAAACCTGCTTTCTGTCATACAGCATAGGTCCTGAAGTGACTCTTTGACCGAATATTCAGATAAGTTACTTATTTCAAGGAAATCTTGGTCAGAGTGTCAAGTTCAGGGCGGAGGCTTACCTGTTTGATAATTGTTTCAAATTCACCACCAGGACCAGTAAACTGTTTTATTTGTTGCAACTCCAGCGATCTGAAACGATGAGTTTTTAATTTTAAAACAGTATAAATTACTATTCGTAAAGAAAGACACATAAATTACTATTTGTTACGGAAAACAAACTTACATTAGACGTAGAAGTTGGTTAGATGTTGTTAGCTCATTTTGCAAATCCTGTTGAAGTTGTTGAGCTAATTGAGGTGCAGTCGACATTTTATTTGGGTACGAGTAATAGGTTTATTTCAAAATGATCGTAGTAGCCACTTTGATTAAACAAGAAAATGCAAATTAAAATTACAAACAACAACAAAAAAGCACCAACAAAACAGCGGTTATTTTCAAAACGTTTTAGTCATTCTGACAGTTCTTTTGCTGATATGTGTGAAACAGATAGGAAACGAACTCCTCGTATTGCCTTTTCTTTGTCTAACTAACTAACTAACGTGTAAAAAAAGCGCGTGGCTCAAAATAATCCCATTATCGTGTATCCGTACAGGATTGTCTATGGTTTTACAGTGCTGCCAAAGCAAAATATACAAGAAATAACAAAAAAGTTGACGTTTTGTTTTTTTTCTGCAGTTTTCGTCTGTGAAAATGGAGGAAGGTGTTTCTGTTCAGCATGATGGCAAAAACATTGATATTAAACAGGAAAAGCAAGAAAATGTAGACAGTTTCAAGTACGAGTTTGATTCTGGCAGCCAGGATAGCAGTAAAAGTGGAAGCGGTGGTTATCAGCGATGGGCGCCTAACTTGAACGGAGTGCGTAAAAGTGCTTTTACGCCTTACAAATCTGTCCAATGCACTGCGCTGACTAATTTGCAACGAGGTAGGTAATTGCAGTTACGAGATACTTCCACTGGTATCTAAATATAGTGCGTCCGTATCGATTAGTGAAACTCTTTGTTTGGATGTTGTGTTTGAGTCAAGGTCGGTTGATTGTAGGTAACACGCAAGCGCGGGTCCCCGATTTGACCCAGCCGGATAGCAGCCTCCACGCTAAGGCGGGCCGCGGGGAGATCACTCGAGAGGACGTGAAACTGGAGCAGTATGTCGACATCACGGACGAGCATGGCCTCACGGCGCTGCATTGGGCTGCTAGTTATGGACAGCTCAACAGTTGTCAAGATCTTGTATGGTAAGTTGAATTTATTAAAAGTGCTAGTCACAACAGATTTGAATAGTACTGTGTGTGTAGGACCAACCCATTTTCTAACCAAATCTAAAATTATACTTATGATGATACCTAATGAAAGAGAGGTACAAGTGTCTAAAGATGTTTAATGTTTATAAAATAATTCTACAGTTCTGCCTTTATTTCATGCTATTTCCCATGGCTTGAAAATAAATTGGTTGTACAATTTCTTACAATATACTCTAATCTTATTACTGATAGCCATAACTAGGTATATGTTGCTGATAACAAAATCCTTTACCTAGAAACAGGTTGAAATTATATTGTCATGAAAACTATTGTAGGTGTGGTGCTAGAGTGAACACCCGAGGACCAGAAGGAGAGACAGCCCTCCACTTGGCAGCAGCTGGTGGTCATCATGAGATTGTCAAGTTCCTACTGCTGGAGGGAGCTGATGCTGATATTCAAGATGATGTAAGTATTTATAGAGTAAAGTGACTGTTTCTTCTATCATGACTTAAGAAATGGAGCACAATGTTAATCATAAACATACAAGCAAATCCATATGGCAGGATTTTAAGGGTATCATGTTATCATTCTATCCAGTGTTTCTATCTAGTTTTTGCCAATTTTAATGAAAATTAAGTTTTTATTTGGTTTGTAAATATTGTCAGAAATAACCATCACACTTATCTGGTGTACTCTCCTTTCCTGTGCCCTAAAGTTGCCTGGATGAAGTTGTTGCTTAGCAATAAAGTAAAATTCTACTTTCAGTTTAAAACTACGTCATTTGGCTCAAGAATCCACTCGCTAAGAAGAGGAAGTTTGAAACTAAACTATTTGATTATTTGTTTCAGTCTGGCAGTACAGCCCTGATGTATGCGGCTGCAGCAGATTTCCCATACACCTGCAATGAACTTCTACTGCGAGGGGCTGATCTCACTCTGACTAATGATTATGACCAAGATGCTTACACTCTATCTACTACTAACAATAGCAAACTGGGTAAGTATTTCTTATTGTCAATATCTTGTTTCAAGTATTTGTCTTTTCATTTATTATGAAAATGCAGTTGGAATACTATAAGACAAAAAAATTGAGGTTTAGTACCTTTACATGTCATAGAGCTTTTAATGTCTATTTTTAGACTTTTAAACCTCTCTTCATGGGGTATCTGGGAACAAAAACGACACCAGGGAATATTGTAGCGATGGGAAGAAATTATATATCAAAGTACCCATTACCAAATGATTTATCTTAATTTCGTTGTTTCAGCACAAACTGTGATAGAGAACTTCCTGATTGGCTGCCTGAGCAAAGCATAAACTTGACCCCGACCCGACCACAACCTGTCACCACAACCAATTGCTTTGTAAACAAACAAACAGACAACAGAGTTTATTTGCAAACAGCATTCAAATACAGGGATTTAGTTTATAATTGTAAATTTTATTAAAATATGAAATATTTTTAAGTTCATTATATACAAATGTGATGTGATTGATTAACTGAAATACAGACAATATTGCAGTTTATAAAATCTTTCACTTATACATTAAACAACCAAAGTATAAAAATATGTACATTTTGTTCATAAAATAAAGCATAGCACCTTAACCTTACATACATAAATTCAGTTGGTTGATTTTATTGATTCAAAGCTAGCAGAACCGCTCTTTTGAAAACCCCAATACAAAATCCGCCAGTTTACAGTTTAGACTCGGTCAACCAGTTGAATTTCTGTGGTTTCCTGTTGGACTGTGGGTCGATGAGTATGTTGATGATGCTGGGTCGGTCGGTGACGGCGAGGGCCTTCTCCAGCGCGGCCTGCACCTCGCGGGTGTCGCGGCAGAGATGTCCGCTCTCGCCGAACAGTTCCATCATCTTCTCGTAGCGGACTTCCGTGCTCAGCGCCGTGGGGGGCGTGCTGGGAGATAATGACATGTTATAAACAACCATCTTTTGAAATGCTTACTTCGTGGACTTCTGAGATAATAAGTATCCTATGTACAACAATATAGCTAATTCTAGTTCTTCTTCTTTCACTTAAGAGCTGGGCTCTTGTCGGTGGAGCAACTTCCATTTTTGTCGATCGTTGGCCAGTTCTTTGATATCCTGATACGACTTGGCATTTACTTTTTCCTTTACTTGATCGACTGATAATATGTATGGACATATTCTACGAGTTTGGCATGAAAATTAACATCCAAAAAACTAAAATTCTTATTACCGCCAAAATGCCGAAACCGAGACATGCACACATCCAACTCGACAATGTCCCAATACAAGAAGTAACACAATTTAGATACCTAGGAAGTTTGACTACGCACGACTCCAGATGTACTCCAGACATAATTCTAGTTAACTAGTGGAAATAAATTTAAAAATTGATGCAGTCGTCTTTGAAGCTATCTTTTTAAAAAGTTGATTCTCGAGTCGAATGACCCGATGAACCCTGGTGTCAAGAGTTTTGAAACCGCCTAGTAGCACAGCTAATAGGTCTCTGACATTGTTTGAGTAACCACGACTATCAAAGACAGCGACCAGGACCGACGGCTTAACGTGCCCTCCGAAGCACGGAATCTTTTTTCTTTTCGGACAATCAGGTGATTCAGCCTGCAATGTCCTAACCAAACTGGGAAAAACCTCACAAAGTGACAAATATCAACTTTGTGTTTCCCCCCTGGGAATCGAACCCAGAAGTTATTTTCGTTACAAATAAGTTTCCTCTTTATAATAACAGTGTCGACATTTTTATAAAAACGTGTGGCTTTTCTACAATGTACAAAAAATAAATAGGTACCTAATTAAATCATGCACGCTAGACTAACATTACACTGGGTTTTCCTACATGCTAATTAGAGTACAAAAAGTGTTATGTATGTATAGATAGAATAACAGAAGATCAACCCTAAACATATTAAATAATTTTAAGACTATTATTATACCATTGATGTTTTGCCTGCTATGAATTTTAACGTCTACATTCTTAAATTTACATACATACATATAATCACGCCTCTTTCCCGGATAAGTAGGCAGAGACCACATCTTTCCACTTGCTACGATTCTTACATACTTCTTTCGCTTCATCCACATTCATTAATCTTCATACATGCTCGTCGTTTTAGGGTACTCTTGACCTGACCTTTCTTTAGGACGTCCCCGATTTGATCCAAGTACGTGCGTCGAGGCCTTCCCCTTCCAACATTCCCATCCACACTCGCCATATATATCTGTTTGGTCACCTGCTTTCACTCATTCTCTCAACATATCCAAACCATTTAAGCATTCCCTTGTCAATACCTGTCACTATATCTTCCTTTACACCACAACGTTTCCTTATCACACTATTTCGTATCCTGTCACTCAATTTAACTCCAATCATACTTCTTAACGCTCTTTCTATTTTTGTTTATTCTCTTGCTATTCTTAAATGTGATGTGCCTATGATATATAAGGTACCAAAACCTACCACTGCGCCACGTCTCCTCCCGCCTGCAGATCCTTCATGGTCTCAGGGTCGAAGCCTCCGTAGATTCCGTTGTTGTTCACAATCACGATCACCACGGGCAGCTTGTAGCGGAACATTGTCTCGATCTCCATACCTGAAAGTCAAGAAAAAGATAAAGTAGTTTGGGGAAAGTTCTTTAAAACACTTTCAAATATTATGGGCTTCAGCCAGGAGGGGAAGACCGACCAAATTTTCACCTAACCCGAGGACTATAACTAAGCATTTGAACCACAGAATAGAAAATCTGATTCTGCAGGAACTCTGTTTATAAACTAGGATTAGGTATACTGACCGGAGAAGCCGAAGGCGGAGTCTCCCTCAACACAGATGACGCGCTTGCCGGGCGCGTGGTCTCGGCACCACATCGCCGCAGCCACCGCGAAACCGGGACCCACCTGGAAATAAAAAAAAACAACATGGTCTGGTCAGAGATCATTTCTTAAATCTTCTACAATATGGTTCTTATGCTTTACCCCCATAGTTTCAAAGTGCTCATGCCCTACCCCCATGGTGCCGAAGGTGCCTGCCTATCTATGCCTTACCCACATAGTTCCAAAATGCCTATGTTTTACCCTCATGGTTCAAAAGTGCCTATGCCTTACCCCCATAGTTCCAAAGTGCCTATGCCTTACCCGAGGTTGTTTCGTCCAAGGCATTACCCCCATAGTTTCAAAGTGCCTATGTCTTACCTCCCATAGTTACAAAGTGCCTATGCCTTACCTCCATGATCCCAAAGGTGCCTATCTATGCCTTACTCCTTGGTGCCGAAGGTGCCTATCTATGCCAACTCCCATAGTTCCAAAGTGCCTATGTCTTACCCCCATAGTCTCAAAGTGCCTATGTCTTACCCCATGTTGCCGAAAGTGCCTATGCCTTACTCCTATGGTGCCGAAGGCGCCTATCTATGCCTTACTCCCATAGTTCCAAAGTGCCTATGTCTTACCCCCCATAGTCTCAAAGTGCCTATGTCTTACGCCATGGTGCCGAAAGTGCCTATGCCTTACTCCTATGGTGCCGAAGGTGCCTATCTATGCCTAACTCCCATAGTTCCAAAGTGCCTATGTCTTACCCCCGATAGTTCCAAAGTGCCTATGCCTTACGCCATGGTGCCGAAAGTGCCTATGCCTTACTCCTATGGTGCCGAAGGCGCCTATCTATGCCTAACTCCCATAGTTTCAAAGTGCCTATGTCTTACTCCCCATAGTTTCAAAGTGCCTATGCTAAGGCATGGGCACCTTTGGGATCATGGAGGTAAGCTCCATGATCCCAAAGGTGCCCATCTATGCCTTACTCCTATGGTGCCGAAGGTGCCTATCTATGCCTTACTCCTATGGTGCCGAAGGTGCCTATCTATGCCTTACTCCTATGGTGCCGAAGGTGCCTATCTATGCCTTACTCCTATGGTGCCGAAGGTGCCTATCTATGCCTTACTCCTATGGTGCCGAAGGTGCCTATCTATGCCTTACTCCTATGGTGCCGAAGGTGCCTATCTATGCCTTACTCCTATGGTGCCGAAGGTGCCTATCTATGCCTTACTCCTATGGTGCCGAAGGTGCCTATCTATGCCTTACTCCTATTGTGCCGAAGGCGCCTATCTATGCCTAACTCCCATAGTTTCAAAGTGCCTATGTCTTACTCCCCATAGTTTCAAAGTGCCTATGCTAAGGCATGGGCACCTTTGGGATCATGGAGGTAAGCTCCATGATCCCAAAGGTGCCCATCTATGCCTTACTCCTATGGTGCCGAAGGTGCCTATCTATGCCTTACTCCTATGGTGCCGAAGGTGCCTATCTATGCCTTACTCCTATGGTGCCGAAGGTGCCTGTCTATGCCTTACTCCTATTGTGCCGAAGGCGCCTATCTATGCCTAACTCCCATAGTTCCAAAGTGCCTATGTCTTACCCCCCAAAAGTGCCTATGCCTTACCCCATGGTACCGAAAGTGCCTATGCCTTACTCCTATGGTGTCCAAGGTGCCTTTGCCTTACCCCCATAGTGCCGAAGGTGCCTGCATCGAGCCGGTGTCTCGGCAGGTTGTTGAGCAGCATCCCGCGGCCGATGTCCATGGTGTTGGCTCCTTCGCTCACGATGATGGAATCTGAGGGAATGTTGGCTTGAACCGTCTTGAATACGGCGTAGTAGTTCAGAGGTAGCTTCGTGCTGTTGGCTTGAGACTGGAAAATTATATAAAAATACGTAAGGTTAGAAAAACGTATTTTTTATGTTATAGATTTTAATACTTCCATACTGGACTGGGAGAGATAGAAAAACATAGAATGTTCCAGCTGCCCTTCCTCCCGGGAATGCTGTTGAAGTCAGCAAAAGGGACTCGTGGGTTACAGTGTATTGTAATTTAGGCGATGGGCTGACAACCTGTCACTATAGCAATACATATTACAATCTAAAATTGCCCTCAATTTTTGTCAGACGTGGCGAAAGGTCTTTTTACGAGGTGTCAAACGCTCTGCCTACCCCGTAAGGGATAAAGGCGTGATTTATGTATGTATGTATGTAGATTTTAAGTGTACCTAAGTTTAGGCAAACAATGTCCCTGGGGGATATTTGCCATATTCGCCACGCATGGCAGTTCCATCGGCGAAAGCAGTGGAAATGATTACATTTAAAAGAACCAACTCTGCAGCCCATAGCCTGGATTTATCAAATCGCCTATTCTAACCCAACCCGACACTACATGGGAAGGAAATTGTTCATCTTTGATCTTTGGTCTTCCACGCTGGACTGGGAGTGATAGAAAAACATAGAATGTGCCAGCTACATATCCTCCCGGGCATGCTGTAAAAACCAGCTAAGGGATTCGAGGATTGTATTGCAATTTTAGGCGATGGGCTGACAACCTGTCCCTATAGCAATATACATCATACATAGTCTCTGTAATGAAATAACCCTCAAAACTTGTCATGCGTGGCGGAATGACCTTTGTTTAGGTTGTTTTCGCTCTGCCTACCCCATTAGGGATAAAGGCGTGATTTTATGTATGTATGTAATAGGCAAACGATGCTAACATCAAATGGGCAGTTCTATTGACAAAGTCAGTGCAAAATGTTGCAACTATAGGAAAATATGCAGGCCATTTTTGGATTTATTCCTTGTTGTCTATTCTAACCCGACACTACTCGGAAGAAAAATACTCCATCTTTGTTTTGATCCTCTACCAGTGCAATGGTACGTTCCCTGTATTAATTCCTATTCTACTTACCGCAACGAACTCAGCGTTGGCCTTCTGTTTCTCTTGCAGCGTCTTCCACCAAGCATTTGAAGGCGCCAATGCAACCTTCTTCTCGGCCAGTGCCTGTGTGAGCGCGGCTGCGAAGGGTTTGATGTCGGCATGGACAGCTACCTCTGATTTCACGCTGTTGTGGAACTCTTCAGGGGTTATGTCCACCTGAAATATGAATTTGAACGTTATTTTCGAGGAACATTCTGTGCTAACTTGGTGTCTTAACATGAATATTTCAATAGTAGTTTCCGTTATTGTTTTTTTTTTAAATTATTTCAGTCCTAGACTAGTTACAAAAACATGTTAGATCCAGTTAAGGTAGCTAATGAACTGTACGTACAGGTAAACATTCATTATACAACGAGAAATGAATAAACGTTGTATCGCAGTCTAAAGCGGCAAAGGCTAAATTTGTGTATGTGTTGCTGAACTTACATGCTGGACTGGGAGCGAGAGAAAAACATAGAATGTGCCAGCTGCATTTCCTCCCGGGCATGCTGTAAAAAAGCAGCTAAGGGGTTCGAGGGTTTCAGCATATTGTAAGTTAGGTGATGGGTTGACAACCTGTCGCTACAGCAATTTACCTACAAATTTATCTTAAATAACCCTCAAAAACGACCTTTGTTTAGGTAGTTTACGCTCTGCCCACTCCATAAGGTAGACATACATACATACATAAATCACGCCTTTATCCCTTACGGGGTAGGCAGAGCGTTTAACGCCTCGTAAATTGCGCTTTCGCCACGTCTGACAAAAATTGAGGGCAATTTTAGATTGTAATATGTATTGCTATAGTGACAGGTTGTCAGCCCATCGCCTAAATTGCAATACACTGTAACCCTGGAGTGCCTTTTGCTGACTTCAACAGCATGCCCGGGAGGAAGGGCAGCTGGAACAGCATGGAAGTATTTCTATCTCTCCCAGTCCAGCATGGAAGTAAGGTAAAGAGGTATAGAGGCGTGATTACATGTATGTTTGTACCTGAATGATCTTAGCGTCGGGCGCGAATCTCGGCGGCTGTCCGAAGTGCAGCATCCAGTTGAGCCTCGCTCCCAGCAGCACGATGACGTCACTCTGCAGCAGCGCCTGTGTGCGCGCGGACGCCACGCAGTAAGGGGAGTTGTCGGGGACTACGCCCTTACCTGAACATATAATAATAATAATTAATTTGTTTTCAGACTTTCATCCTTAGATTGTTAGTATAACACAACACATTTAAAAATAATTGTTAGTAAGCCCGATGGTGTAGTGGATAGGACCGCTGCCTCCTGAGCGGGAGGTCGTGGTTCAAATCCTACCACGTACCAATGTGTTTTTCGGTTTTAGAATTTCATATGAACGTTTATTCGGCGCTTTTTCCGTGCTTCGGAAGGCACGTTAAGCCGTTGGTCCCGGTTAATATCGTTTAATACCGTAGATATTAGTCGTTAAGCCATATCAGAGGCCAGTGCTAAACATTGGCGGCTTGAAAACTCTGACCTAATCTAGGATTGGCTCTGGTTTCCCTAATGGGTTGCGGAGGTCAGATGGCAGTCGCTTTGTGTAAAAACTAGTACCCTCGTTCAATCACCTAGATTAGGTAGCCGACCTCGTAAGATACGGGATAAGGCTAGGGAGATGATGATGTTAGTAAGGCACATAAAAATTAAAATAAATAATCACACGTAATAAGATCTGCCGATACTGCGACCTTTAAAAGGGGTCTTATCGACATGTAGTCGTACCCAGCGCTGCAGTATCGGGGAGTCCCAGCATATTGAAGGTAGTAAATAACAATGTTTTTAGAATCTAGCTTTTTTAAACAAACTACTACGGGACACGCGACCAATTAAGCTACAGTTCCTTTTCCACTCAACTGCGCAACGCAAAGGATAATGTGTTTATCAGCCTATCCATGTATGCGTGTATGTATGTTTGATCCTTTGTGTCAGACCAAACGCGTGGCTCAATTTTAATGATTCATACGTCAATCGATTTGTCTTCTGAATACATGATTTTGATCAAAATTAAATATGGCGACAATCAGACCCATTTTGTAAAAAAAAAACAAAAATAGGCGAACTATGCCCAGTGGGGTATCATTGAACAGGTATTACAAAAAATAATATAGGTTTCTTACACCATTTTTCATTTTGATTGACTATTTAGAATCGACTAGGCAAATTTTTTAATATTACTTTTTACTTTACGAGGTTGGGTTTTTTACATACATGCATACATATAATCACGCCTCCATCCCTAATGGGGTAAGCAAAGCGCAAACAACCCAAACAAAGGTCGTCCCGCCACGTCTGACAAAGGTTCGAGGGTGATCCAAGATAGATTTGTAGGTATATTGTTGTAGTTTCGCCTAAATTGCAATACTACTATACTGAAACCCTCGGATCCCTTAGCTGGTTTTTACAGCATGCCCGTGAGGAAATGCAGCTGGCACATTCTATGTTTTTCTTTCGCTTCCAGTTCAGCATGGAAGAACCTTTTGAAAAGTAAATAATGGGTTTTTGAACTTTTCAATTAACTTGTTCAAACTGAATTAGTACTTGCAGTTGTTACGCCTTATTATATAGTCTAAAGGTTCTTTAGGGTTCCCAAAAAATAGAACTGTAGTTATCTATCAGTTCATTGCCCAGCCTAATGATGACACAACAATTTTCTAATTTCGTTCTATAGAAAATGAACAAAAATAATTAAATTTCTACATAATAATTTAAGGGATTCGAGGGTTTAAGTATATTGCAATGTAGGCGATGGGCAGACAACCTGTCACTACAGCAATATACCTACAAATCTATCTTAAATAACCCTCAAAACTTTGTGAGACCTGGCGAAACGACCTTTGTCTAGGTCGTTTACGCTCTGTCTACCCTATTAGGGATAAAGGCGTGATTATATGTATGTATAATAATTTACAGCTCAGCATAACTAAAAGGGGAGGACTTTGCCCAGCAGTGGGACATCTCACGCTAGAAAAACAGTCATAGCAACAATATGAGTTAATTTTCTCCGATCCGTCTCGAATTCCACAAGTATGAGTCATTTCATTTCTGCAAACAGTTTAATTGGAAAAGAAATCGACCAAATCATAATTTGCAATAAAATGCAGCTTAAACGAATCGAGCAATAAATAGAAATTGGTACTTTATACTTTATCAGTAAGTTTACGGGTATTTGATGTAAATAAGGTCGAAATAAGGTCAGAAGGTGACAGAAACATAAAATGACGTTAGTTAGAGCGAGTTTACCCACAAGCAGCCTTTTTCACTCACTTTGTAGACCTCAGGATTATACAGGGTTTAAGGGACAGCTTCCCGCAAACTGATAGGTGTTGCTTAGTCAACGAAATTGATTTCAGAAAAAAATACTTTCCCATACAAAATTACCACCTCGATCAGACAATTTGTATGGAAAAGATTTTATTTTATTTCCTTTTAGATAAAAATACTGGCGTAAATTGTTTAGTTTCGTTGAGTGAGCAACCCCTATCATATCAGTTTGCAAGCAGCTGTCCCTTACACCCCGTGTGTAAAGCTAAGCAAAATAAAAATGTACTTACTAGAATCGAGTGATGTCAAAAGAAAATTGTTGCTTACCTATAGGAGTAGGCAGGAACGAAATCTTAATATTATCAATGAGCTTCCTTCTTCTTCCGCCCTGGCGTAAGCCGCGCCTTTGCCCACAATGACCAGAGGTCGTTCTGCTTTCACTAATAGTTCAACGGCTTGGGATACTAATACTGTACACTTATGTTAGAAAAAAAAACGTATTTTTCTTACCCATGGGAGTAGACAGGAACGGAATCTTGGTAGTATCAATCAGCTTCCTGATTTCTTCTTCAGCCCTGGCATACGCCGCGCCTTTGCCCACAATGACCAGAGGTCGTTCCGCCTTTGCCAGAAGTTAGCGGCATGCGATACCAATTCAGTTTACTTGAGTTAGCAAAAAAACCTTATTTATTACCCATGGGAGTAGACAGGAACGGAATCTTGGTAGTATCAATGAGCTTCCTGATATTTTCTTCCGCCCTGGCATACGCTGCGCTTTCGCCCACAATGACCAGAGGTCGTTCCGCCTTTGCCCACAGTGACCAGAGGTCGTTCCGCCTTTGCCAGAAGTTAGCGGCATGATATACCAATTCAGTATAATTGAGTTAGCAAAAAAACCTTATTTTCTTACCCATGGGAGTAGGCAGGAACGGAATCTTGGTAGTATCAATGAGCTTCCTGATTTCTGCTTCCGCCCTGGCATACGCGGCTCCTTTGCCCACAATGACCAGAGGTCGTTCCGCCTTTGCCCACAGTGACCAGAGGTCGTTCCGCCTTTGCCAGAAGTTAGCGGCATGATATACCAATTCAGTATAATTGAGTTAGCAAAAAATCTTTATTTTCTTACCCATGGGAGTAGGCAGGAACGGAATCTTGGTAGTATCAATGAGCTTCCTGATTTCTTCTTCAGCCCTGGCATACGCGGCTCCTTTGCCCACAATGACCAGAGGTCGTTCTGCCTTTGCTAACAGTTCAGCAGCTTGTGATACCAACACTGGGTCAGGGTGCGCTGGTCTCAGAGGCTCGGTGGCGTAGAATTCTAGGGGCACTTTGTCTTCTTCAACTTCTCCCTGGACAGACAAAGGATAAATTGAATCTGTATTCAATATTAGAACATAAAATCACACTTATACCTAATCTTTCAGGGTAAAAACTGTCATCTGGCAGTTGACACTCTACCTGGCAATATTGCGTATTGTTGTAGTCTGGTCGTTATCGCCACGTGTCAAATTCTAACATAACGTATAGTCACGCCTTTATCCCTAATAGTGTAGGTAGAGCGTACACGATCTAAACAAAGGTCGTTTCGCCACGTCTGACAAAGTTAAGAGGGTTATTTAAGATGGATTTGTAGATATATTGCTTTAGTGACAGATTGTCAGCCCGTCGCCTAAATTGCAATATACTGAAACCATCTGATCCCTTAGCTGGTTTTTACAGCATGCCCGGGAGGAAATGCAGCTGGCTTATTCTATGTTTTTCTTTCACTCCCAAGTATAATTGTTGAGGGACATATCAGATAGGATTATGTTTCGCTGTATGGATTGAAACCCTCAGCTCTCTCTCTCTTGGCTTTCATAGCATGCGTGGAAAGAGAATCAGCTGATCCACTCTAAAAAAAGAGTAGGCACCAGTGGCGAAGGGTCCATATAATACGATTCCCGTCGGCATCCCTTTTGAAATCATCCAAATGGTAAGTATTTGTTTTGTTATCTTAAGAAAATGGTTTATTTATCCTTGTTGTATTGTTAGGCAGCGAAACTATCGTTTTATATAGGTGTGAAACTTAAAAATGAGATATATGATATATTTTTTACTCCCTATCGATTAAATTCACCATTCGCCACTAGGCACTGTACCGTAAGTAATGTAGCGGGCATGTCGAGGTAAGCGACGCCCGGGCGGCCGGTGCTGGCCAGCCGGACTGCCTTCTCCACGTGCAGGGGGATGAGGCGCGGGGAGGGAGGTCTCGCCGCATACTTGCAGTACTGGCGGCTTGCTTCCACCTGAAAAAAAAAAACAACCGTTCTCTCAAAGCACGAGTGAAACGTGAAATGCTCAAACTAAAGTAAATATAACAATAACGGACTTCAAAAGAAAGCAGATTTCTTGCTTCCATCTGAAAACAAAAACTGTTTTCTATACGATTCACAAAGCACGAGTGAAACGTGAAATGCTCAAACTAAAGTAAATATAACAATAACAGATTTCAAAAGAAAGCAGATTTCTTGCTTCCACCTGAAAAAAAAAACGTTCTCTATACGATTCACAAAGCACGAGTGAAACGTGAAATGCTCAGACTAAAGTAAATATAACAATAACAGACTTCAAAAGAAAGCAGATTTCTTGCTTCCACCTGAAAAAAAAAACGTTCTCTATACGATTCGCAAAGCACGAGTGAAACGTGAAATGCTCAAACTAAAGTAAATATAACAATAACAGACTTCAAAAGAAAGCAGATTTCTTGCTTCCACCTGAAAAAAAAAAAACGTTCTCTATACGATTCGCAAAGCACGAGTGAAACGTGAAATGCTCAAACTAAAGTAAATATAACAATAACAGATTTCAAAAGAAAGCAGATTTCTTGCTTCCAACTGAAAAAAAAAACGTTCTCTATACGATTCACAAAGCACGAGTGAAACTTGAGATGCTCAGACTAAAGTAAATATAACAATAACAGACTTCAAAAGAAAGCAGATTTAAGACTGCTACATACATACATAAAATCACGCCTTTGTCCCTAATAGGGTGAGCAGAGCAAAAACGACCTACACAAAGGTCGTTCCGCCACATCTGACAAGTTTTGAGGGTTATTTTATTACAGACGATTGTGTACCTATATTGCTATCGTGACAGGTTGTCAGCCCATCACCTAACTTACAATATGCTGAAACCCTCGAATCACTTAGCTGGTTTTTACAGCATGCCCGGGAGGAGATGCAGCTGGCACATTCTATGTTTCTCTATCGCTCCCAGACCAGCATAGAAGTTTGAGACTGCTCATTCAAATAAATTGATGAAGAAATAGATGAAAATTCATATAGTAGGTACATGCCAGAATAACAGATTTCAGACGGGAGCAGATTTGAGACTACTCATTCAAATAAATTGATGAAGAAATAGATGAAAATACATAATAGTCCATACCATGACCCTTTCGACTATGTATAATCCTTCTGATTTCGAAGTTGGTGTGAATTGATTCAACTCTATAAAAAAATGCTAAATTCTTGTGCATTTGTACCATTGTAATATGTAGGTAGTTTATAACATACATACATACATACATATAATCACGCGTTTATCCGTGATGGGGTAGTCAGAGCGTAAACGACCTAAACAAAGGTCGTACCGCCACGTCTGACAAAGTTTTGAGGGTTATTTAAGATAGATATGTAGGGTATCTTGCTGTATTGACAGGTTGTCAGCCCATCGCCTAAATTGCAATATACAGAAACCCTCAGATCCCTTAGGTGGTTTTTACAGCATGCCCGAGATTAAATGCAGCTGGCACATTCTATGTTTTTCTCTCGGTCCCAGGTCAGCATGGAAGTTAAAAATATGGTACATGTAGAATAATACGAATTTGACTATCATTATCTTATCATACTTTTAAAATATCTTAATTTATTTAATAAGCAGATAAAATACAACAAGATACAGATAATCCACCAATGATTGGTCTAACTTATGTAATAATTTTAAAATTTAAATATTTGCTCCGAAATAGAGTAATAGTTGACTATGCTAGCTATGACGTAAGAGGGTAGGTAGGTCTAAGCCATCTTAGATTATACAAAAGTTAGATTATGACTTTCCTAACATAGTAATAAATAAATTGAAAAGAAACTTTGACTCCTAGAGGGTTGTTTGCATGCTCAAAATTCATTGCACTGCAGAATTTGATTTTATATAGCTAAACCTTTCTCCCATGCTGGCCTAGGAGCGAGAGAAAAGCATAGAATGTGCCAGCTGCATTTCCTCCCGGGCATGCTGTAAAAACCAGCTAAGTGATCCGAGGGTTTCAGTATATTGTAATTTAGGCATGGGCTGACAACCCGTCACTACAGATATACTTACAAATCTATCTTAAATAACCCTCAAAACGTTGTCGGACATGGCGGAACGACCTTTCTTTTTTAGGTTGTTTACGCTCTGCCTACCCCATTAGGGATAAAGGCGTAGTTGTATGTATGTTTGTAAACCTTACGATCAAACTTTTAAATACAATATCTGTCTTACAGGACAGCAACAAATATAAATGGAGCCCTTTACCCAGCAGTGAAAGAACCACAAAACAATACTGACCTGATACCATTCCTGGAACCCTCCAATGGCCTCATGGTCTTCAGGGCAGGAGCCGGCAATGACCAGCAGCGGCCAGCAATTCACTTGAGCGTTGGCCATACCGCCAATGCAGTGCAGAAGACCTGGCCCAGATACAGCTAGACATACTCCTGGTTTTCCTGGAGTTGGTAAGGAAGAAGAATAATATTTATTGTTCTGTTTTTAAACAGTAAAATAAAGGAGTCATAACATATAATTTATACTTGCGATTGTCGGCACTTGGTAAAACTCCATATTTATAATGCTGTTTAAATTATATTAAGTGAAACAAGTACAAGTGTTTTTAATAACAACATTATGAGTCATAACATTTTTCTGTGGAGCCTGGTTGACATACCACCCAATGGCAATATTGATTTATTTCAATCCTATAGTAGTAGGGACGAGTTGAGTTGTGGCAGTCGCTCTGTGTAAAAACCAGTACCCTCGTTCATTCTCCTAGATTAGGTAGCCGACCCCGTGAGATACGGGATAAGGCTATTGAGATGATGGAGATGATGAGTAGTAGGGACGAGTTAGACGCACATATAAAAGAATGGCGAGAGCTGGCGATGAATGGAAGGGACGGAGAGAGGCCTTTGCCCTGCAGTGGGACACCACAGGCTCATAATAATAATAATAATTGTAGTTCCTATTTATTTAGGAACTATCATAGAAAACTTTATTTAGATAGAAATCCTGTTTACACATTATATGTAGATAGACTTATCTATACCCTGTACATTTAATTATATCTAAAATCCAAGTAATTATCAAATTATTAGATAAACTTGTAACATCAACACATGAATTTATTTTAATCCACAAAGGACTAAATAATCTGGTTTAGTTGTTTTTATCATTAGTTATCTCGCAAAAATCTATAATCTTCTTAATTCCTAAGGACTGGCAAATATTTATTTTCCTTGTTAACAAAAAAGATTTGATTGTTTTTATCAAATTTAAACTTATTGAATGGCCCTGATTCTGAATTATCCAACAGAAAATACTTTATTTCAGTAGGCAGTTTAGTTTTTCAGTCTATTAAAAAGCTGCTGCTTTGGGCTTCAGGAAATCATAATTGATTAAAAGTTTCTAAAATCCAAAATACGAGGTGTAAGGGACGGTGTCCCACTTACTGATAGGGGTTGCTCAGTCAACGAAACTGAACAACTTTCAGATGGAAATTCTTTCAGGAGATGAAAAAAATAATAATTGACCTTCCCATACAAAACTACCACCTCAATCAGATAATTTGTATGAAAAGCAATTTCTTTTTCATGTCCTGAAAAGTATCCTGCTGGTAGTTGTTCTGTTAAGTTGACCGAGCAACCACTATCAGTTTGCAAGATGCTGTCCCTTACACCTCATATGAAATAATACATACCTGTGAGATACCCTACCGCTTGTGCAGCATAGCAAGCAGCTTGCTCGTTCCTCATCCCAATATATTTGATCCCGGCCATTTGGAAAGCCATTGCTGTCTCAATGACAGGAATACCAACAATACCGAATACATATTCCACTCCCTGAAAGAAATAAGAAATAAAATGAGATACTTTTTCTTTTTACAAAAATATGCCTTATATTTATTGGTTTGCTATGTGTACAGAGAGTTCATTAGTTAAAAATAAAATATAGGTATTATCTATATTACTATAAACCACTTACTACAGAATGTGGGTATGTAGAAGTATGTAAGTCCAAATTCTGTTTCCATATTTATTGTTACAAGATGGCAATTCAAAAGTACGCATGTTTGGTAATTCTCTAAAGACCGTATTTATAAACAGCACTTGAGACTAACAGCTAGTTTGACTCTGTATCAGAAATGTCATATCAGTACAAAAGGACCTGTCAAATCTATAATTTAATATTGCTCTCAATCTTGAGATTGTTTTATAAATACGAGCCTTAGATATTAATTCCTCTCTTTGACAATTAATTGGTATTCATCCTTAAGTATTGCAAGTTTAATCTTATTTTGTATGGGTACAGCAGAATTTAACTAAATCAGAATTTTCTTGGCAGTGTTTGTTTCTAAGATTGTTCATGTACAGTGATTAAGATTAGACTAGACTAGATTTAAAGTTTTAGCAACTTGCTGGTAAACATAATGATGGCCTTGTAAATTAAATAAATTACTAAATATGACTAGATAGGATAAAAATAGACTTATCAGTGAAAGTTACTGGAATTATTTTTCATTTCATTTCAAGTACATTCCATAACCTTTAGCAAAAAGTAATAAGTACTTTTGTGATTAAAAGTACATCTGCAGCATCAAATGTACAGCAAAGGGTGATGTTTAATGTATTTTTTTACACTGCTTAAGATTTCTGTTCTAATTATCAATGGTAACAATAGTGTGTAATCAGCTTTATGTACAATGTATTTTATAGGTACATATAACATACAAAGTATAAAGAACTACATAAATCAATACATTTGCATTGTAAAGATAATTCGACAAGTGCAAAAGGTAAGTAAGGTTAGGCTAAACATTAAGATAATTTGGTTACCTGGCGTTTCAAGCTCTCCGCTAGAATATTGCTGCCGTCGATAGTCATTGCTGAATTCAACTTCTGTGAGACGTGGAACGATCTTCTGAACGTGAACTGAGCTAGGCGACCTAATAACATGTTGAAACTAATTATAAAAAACTAATTGTCAACACAGAGAAAGAATAGAGCTGAATTCAGAAACTAAGCTTGTTTATCTCCCTGTTCGTCTACCTATCTACTGGTTAATGTGTATAGTAACTTATTATCAAAGGTTATAAATAAATAAAACTTACTGAACAGAGATACGGCGTCTCTGCACTCTTTTACGGTTTCTTCACTGATGTTATTCGCAACGCGATTGCTTATCCTATCAAGTATGCGTGATAAATAACAGAAATTATTCAATTACATTTTTATCTTTGAACAAACCGCGCTGGACTTTGGAATTTGACGCCGTGTTGTTGTGCTGTCACTGTCACTTTGAACTTTACATGGAATTTGCGAATTGAGCAAAAGTAATAGAATAGAAAGAGACGCATTACTTTCAGCTTGCCACAGCTTGCGCCCTCAATAGTACTTAGTGCAGTTTCTAACGTGTATATAAAACGCATCGCATATCGAAGCATTTACAGATACAGTTATGGAGAGTTTATGTTTAAATGAAGATATTCTTTAAGCGTAGTTAGTTATAAACTGAAAGTTATAATCATGAATATTATAGTAAGTATTTTAATAAAACTTAGCGAGTAGCTTTATGAATTATAACAAGCTTTATAAACGTTTAAGATCAGCAGTATCGCTCGGGAAATTTTAAAAATGTTGAAGCGTAGTGCTCTCGTTATTATCATATCATCTTCACATCACATTAGATACTCCTTCTTTACATCAAATACTACGACCTCCTTCCTAATTAACTCCTCATTAACTTTAATTTGCCAACATTAAATTACTTAAAGATTTATTTTGGCGATGTAGAGTTCGAGAGAGTTGAGTCCTGTTAATATAATAGCATGTTAGAGACGTTATACTTAGAGAAGTCTTCTTTTATTTATTTGAACTCTATCTTCCCCATGAAATATTCACTTTTATGCACCTATTATTTTCAGGTTGTTTATAAATCTATACATATAATAAATCTCTAGAAGGGTCGTGTCTGTACATTAAATATAAAAAAAAAATAACTGCAGCAGACATTATTAACGATATAAAGACCAAATCGATTATTTTTAGAATTTCTGTCTGTCTGTCTGTCTGTATGTTACCACATCACGCCAAAACTACATAACCGATTTCAATGGGACTTTTTTTATTCAACTCAGTGTTACCCGAGTTGCAACTTAGGATACCTAAACCTTCGGCTGAATGTTACCTCACGTAAAACTTTATAGATATACGTAAAGAACCACGTCACCTGACTTAGGGAGTAGGCAGAAAATTGAATCCTGTTTTTTCAAAATCTCATTAGAATACGGTAAGTCTCATTCCGTACACAAGAATCGTGTTTATACACGTGTTAGGCTTACCTAACGCGATTCAAAATGACACCAGTAAATAAGAGTAAAGAGAATTTAAAAACAAAAAAATACATTGCTGTTTAAAATCATAACCACCACGCGTACGGAGTCGCGGGCACAGCTAGTACCTAATAAATTTTCAGGTGATTCAGACGATCTGATTTTTCTATGCAAAAATAAATGAAGAAAAGCGTCAGCGGAAACGCGAATGTTTTTCATTTTCTGTACTTAGCGGAAGCGAACTCTATCCACCTGTGGTGTTGGGTTTTGTTGATTCTACTTATGTAGCCGACCCGACGTCCGCAGTAGGCAGCAGCGCCCGCGCACAATCCGCAACTCTGCAATATTCCGCATTCGGTCGTCAGCTGTTCGACGCGTATCAACTTCCAATATAAACGCATAAAGCTCGCGAAATGACCGTACTATAAAGTGATACTAAAAAAAATAATACAGTGATAAAAAGACTGAAAACATTTTTACAGCAATATGGCAGTGATTGTTTTAAAGTTTTTAGGTAAGTTTTATCTAATATTTATGAATTTTATGGAAGTAGAATCAACTAAAGAAGTTAAAAATGTTTTTTTTTTTAAAAGCACATTTTAAATAGTTACAGCGAAGAAAACTTGTTCAACAATCGCTGATTTGTCTTTCGTCGACCATCATGCATCTATATGTTTTTGTTATTGATTTAAATTTTATTTTTGTTTTTTTGTTTGTTTTATTATTGGTATTTTTGTTTATTAATGTCAAAATTATTGTTCTAATGATAACGCTAGCATAAAATACACAGAACAGATACTATAACGAATTCTTCATACTTAATAACAGTATATCCCGGATATAAAGAATGTGTATATTTAAGTAAAGGAATAAATTAGGTCATCTCATTAATTGTGCAGCAAGATACTCGTATACCCTAGACAGAACCCCAGATAAAAAAAATAGTAATTTATTAATAATAGTCCTCCCACCGATTGTCGGTGGTGGCGTCCAATCTCCCAGAGATCGGCCAACTGCGCAGGACTAGTTATTAGTGCCCAAGTGTTTGCGCTACACACAGGTGCACTCTATATTCCTTCAATTTCTTATTTAGATGGGACAGATTGATTGACACGAACAGAGAAAAATTACCGAATATTTCCATGTCCATTCGACAGTAAGGATCATCTTACTTTTCGGACGATCAGGTGATCAGCCTGCAATGTCCTAACCAAACTAGAAACAACAACACAAAGTCATTGTCCCCCGCTGGGATTCGAAATCCGGGACCTTCGGATCGAGAGCCCATGTTATTTATTATATTGATATCAAAATACGTTAGCTCTATATGAGATCGTAATTAAAATACCTCTTGTGTTTAAATAATATTAAAATAGATTACTCATCAGCACATTCACCTATTTGTAAATTGGTTTAGTTATGGTTTAGGTAACCATACGTAGTTATTGGTTAGTTATGTAAATTGTACATGTACATATAATCACGCTTTTATCCCTAATGGGGTAGGCAGAGCGTAAAGAACCTAAACAAAGGTCGTTCTGCCACGTCTAACAAAGTTTTGAGGGTTATTTAAGATAGATATATACATACATACTATCACGCCTGTATCCCTAATGGGGTAGGCAGAGCGTCAACGACCCAAACAATGGTCATTCCGCCACGTCTGATAAGTTAGATTTGTAGGTATATTTCTATAGTGACAGGTTGGCAGCCCATCGCCTAAATTACAATACACTGCAACTCTCGGATCCCTTATCTGGTTTTTACAGCATGCCTAGAAGGAAATACAGCTGGCACATTCTATGTTTTTCTCTCGCTTCCAAGCCAGCATGGAAGAAAAGAATAACAATTCTTTGAAAAGGACCTAGATAAGTATAGAAATGACGTCATAAACACAATAGGAGCGATTCAACTCGTATATTGTTCATTATAATAATGCATTACTTAGGTAGGTACTTAACGTAGGTACAATTTCACTAATCGCTTGTTGACTTTTGCAGTTCCGCGTGTACTTAATGATTATATTCTCGTTATGTCGACTCTTGCGCATGTAATGACACCACTCGTAGCTTACTGAAACTACTAGGCCAGGAGTTCTATAATCATAATCCTTAGGATTCTCAGAAGTTGTCGCAACTTTGGATTACTTAACGTGGTGTCTTCAGTTATTTTCCATGCTAGCCTGGGAGCGAGAGAAAAACATAGAAAGTGCCAGCTGCCGGGCATGCTGTAAAAACCAGCCAAGGGATCCGAGGGCTTCAGTATATTGTAATTTAGGAGATAACCTGTCACTACAGCAGTATACCTACAAATCTATCTCAAATAACCCTCAAAACCTTGTCAGACATGGCGGAACGACCTTTGTTTAGGTAGTTTACGCTCTGCCTACCCCGTTAGGGATCAAGGAGTGACTATATGTATGTATCCTCAGTGAACCCTCTAGAACCAGCTTTCGCTTGAATTGTATATCTGTTGCGACCGCAGCCGGCACGCAGAATATTCCAGACCCAAGTTCAAGCTTAACAGGTTACGCAAATAAACCTAGATACAAATAAACAAGCAGAACAGTGTTATTACAAATTCTATTCCAGAACAGAACCTGCCGGAGTCCGTGGGCATTGCACCCACGAATAAGGTTTTTCTAATAAAAACCTTCGATTTTATTAAATCAATGATTCAGTGTAGTATGTGTACTTTTTTAATTATCCTACTTAGAAGAAAATTATTTCGGGACGAATGGAGATAAATACACCCTAATTAGCGACAGCTTAACGCACCCTTCGAAGCACAAAATAAGTCGCTACGACGGGCGCCTTATCAGGTCATTCAGCCTTCATTGTCCTAATTCAATTGGGGAACATCTCAAGTGATAAATTGATAAATCTTAACTCTGTGTCCCTCCCCTGAGAATCGAACCAGCGAGCCTTGGATTGCGTTAGGGGCCTAAAAAGCTCAAGCCACAGAGCAGTCAGTTGTACATTTTCAATTCATACTCCGTGCTTCGGAGGGCACGTTAAACCGTTGGTCCCGGTCACTGTTTCTCGATTTTGCTCCACGTCCGTAGGAACTACTTTAAAAACCGTACACGTGACCCCGGGCGGTGTTACACCCTGTGCAACAATACCGACTGTTGCACTGTCCCCTAGACGTCGCAAAAAATAACGCCATACGACAAATAAATAAATAATTCATACTTATATTCAAATAGGAAGTATTATTAAATTGGTCTGGCATTTGGAAATCTGGAATTATCTATTCATGCACGTGCTTGGGTTCCATCTCGAGAAACCGATAGATATAAACATGTTATACAACTGAGGCTCACGTTTCCCCCCTCTCTGAAATGTTTAATCAATTCTCTTTGCATACCAGAAGCAACATAATGATATATTTTAATTATGTGGCAGTTGTAAGTTAAATAAATCGGAAGCGAAAATACTTAGCAACAAATAAGAAATCACCTTTTTCAAACTCTGGTAAAAATATAAGTACGAGTACATACATACATATAATCACGCCTTTATCCCTAATGGGAATAAAAGTATGTATGTCATTCATTTTGAGTCATATTTAAAATGCTCTTATAATGTAGATTCTGGTAGACAACTGAAGCTTCTTGCACTGCCTTAACATAAATTGTATAGGTAAAGGCAAATTAATATCTAGTTATCCGCATCGCAGTATCTTCTTAACTTTAGGTACTGCATTTATTTCCACAGTCAACCAACATGCATACATATAATCACGTCTTTATACCTAAAGGGGTAGCCAGAGTGTAAACGACCTAAACAAAGGTCGTTCCGCCACGGCTGACAAAGTTTTAAGGGTTATTTAAGATAGATTTGTAGGTATATTACTGTAGTGGTTGTCAGCCTATCGCCTAAATTGAAATATTCAGAAACCCTCGGATCCCCTAGTTGACTTTTACAGCATCCCCAGGAGGAAATGCAACTGGCACATTCTATGCCTTTATCTCGCTCCCAGTCCAGCATGGAAGTAACCAACATAATATTTAATTATGTTATCTTATGTAAACTTGCAATGCATCTCAAGGAGGACAGTTGGACAGCAGCCAGAAGGATTATCATTCATTATGCCCTACATTTCCTTTTCCTTTCCTACATTTTCCTTTTATACCTGCTTTCGTACATTTCAATTTCCCAAGAATGTACCCTATGTTCTAATACATTACTTATTTAGCGGATCCTATTTCTTATCAATATTTTCCACAGTACTCGTGAATTTTACTGTCAAATTTAATATAGAGGTACATTCTAGTAATAACAGATTAAAGTTTATAATTGCTGTAAAGAAATGCTGTACCTACACTTCAAACAATTTTATGTTTAAAACTGATTAAAATTTACTATGTACGTCCTGGAAAATAGGCTTCATATGGTATGGTAATTTGACCTGGTAGTTTCACAAAGTTCATCGAATTCCTAATTGCTCATTTCTGTATTAAACTGTTTATGAAAAAAAGGTCAAGCCTGAATGGTGTTTGAAAAAACTCAATCGTTTCACTTGTACGGATATAGCTAATGTCAACAGTTGAATTCGTCGAGTACAGCCGTGTTATCAAATAATGAACGGTGTTGACTCTATGACCGTTGCACGGAACAAGAAAGAATATGACTATAAGTAGTGAAAACAACGCCATTGCTGGCATTCCGAGGAACGTGCCTTTATTGGAGTTTTATCTCGAGGCGACCGAGCAATTGATTTCTTTGCTATTTTTATTGCGTTTCTCACAGAATCGCAATAAAAAATTGAGAACAAATAGACTAAAAGGAACTAAATCTATTGAGTTGAAGAATGAAGTTCCTTGTTGGCCTTTTAAATCGTAAACACTATCAAATAAATTTTCAAACTTTACGGCGTTATCCTTCCAACACATAGCTATATTTCTCAGAGTTTCCTCAACAGAATTTTCCTCTATGTAAAAAGGTTTTGCGGGTTCTTAAGATCCGCCGAATCTTCAAAAATTCGAAACGAAAATATATACATTTTCTCGCCATATCACAAATATGTCACAATGCTATAACTTGATTAAAGGCTCGTTAAAGGCTAGTATAAAACATACCCGGATCGGATCATTTAATGCGACGATAAGGCGCATGAGTAACAAATTCGCTTCACGCAAAAAATAGTGAATACAAAAAGCATGAAAATAATACACTCGGGAGTGTGTGACCTTCTTCCATGCTGGCCTGGGAGCGGTGAGAAAAACATAGAATGTGCCAGCTGCACTTCCTCCCGGGCATGCTGTAAAAGCCAGCTAAGGGATCCGAGGCGAGGGTTTCAGTATATTGTAATTTAGGCGATGGACTGACAAACGATCACTACCACAATATACCTACAATACAAATCTATCTTAAATAACCCTCAATACTTTGTCAGACGTGGCGGAAACACCTTTGTTTAGTCGTTAACGCTCTGCCTAAACCATTAGGGATAAAGGCGTGTGTATGTATATAAAAAGCATGAAAATAATACACTCGGGAGTGTGTGACCGAGGTTGTTTTGTATCAGGTAACGACTCGCCATGACATTGAACCACCGTGATTTGCGACGATTATCATGAATGACTTTGGCGAATTATGTGGCAGACGACACTTCCTATTTCGTCGATAGAATAGCAACTGCTCGGGATTTTGTGCTATAAAATACATAAATAATTTTTTCTATGTTTTTGAGCTAACATAGTTAGGCTTATGGTTTTCAGTCAGTAATTATAAATTATTATATTAGAATCTTCTAACTTCTCTTCCATGCTGGATAGTCCGATAGCGCTAGGTTTTGAAGTTTCAAAACTCTTAAAGTTTTTTGTTTTTTGCATACAGTTTCCGGACCATTTGCCCAACCTAATACATTATTTTGTGTCATTCTAGGTACTTGCATAGGTAGAAATTTAGGTATTTGTCTTTTCAATCAGCATTGGACGAAAAGATAATTAGAGATGAAAATATTACTTTCATGGTAATAACGAGATAGTTATTGATGTACATAGGCATTTTGTGCTATATATGTCCACGAGAATCCTAATATTTAACCAGTACCTAATACGGCACCAACTAGCTCTAAAATAATATTACAATAGGTAAAATAGGTGTTACGCGTTTCAGAATACTGATATCTGTTGTTTAAAATATTTTGTGTCGAATTCATCCACGACGTTTATAGATATTTTTTTTTTTCATTACTACAGCCTGTAAAATCCACAAAAGAAATGGCAAGTTATTAGAGTTTACGTGTTCTTTGTTATTATGGTGTAACAAAACACTATTCATAATTTGTGTTGTTTTTATCCACGAACTTCTAATATTAGGTAGGTACCTATATAAGAATGGCGAGCGCAGGGACCATCGAGCGCGCGGAACATCGTGCGCGGGCGCGGGCGGCGGGGGGCGCCGGCCAGCCAGAAGCGCGGACGCGTGCATTTTGTTTACATTCAGTCTTCTTGGTGCAAGTTGCGACAAGCAATTAGTAAAAGTTAGTTATGAAACTGTGACAGACTTAAATGGAAATCGAAACTGAGTTATTACCCGACCGGACCAACGACGAATAATGAGATTTTTGTTCGTTTTTTACTCTAGATCACGCCTGTTTTTACTAAATTGTTACTCCTGTGTTTGTTTTTTCGTAATTCCACACTGAGATCTCTTATAGGTAGGTTATTGAATCAAATCCGAAAAAAATATATGTCCCTCATCATTAAAAAATACATCAGGACTAAGTAGGTATGTACCAGTGTTGTTGCAATAACGATAGTTTCAGAATGGATAGTTGACCGTGAAAAAAAGTATAAGTAGACTATCGCTATCGCAACAAAACTAGTATGTGCTAAGTGATATTAAGGTAAAGATAGGTAGGTATTTGTTTGATACATTTCTTCTTCTCACTTACTGTCATAAAATCTTACGTTTGCAAAGTAAGGTAGGTATGTTTCATTCCACTGCATGACTCGGTGAGCCTGCGGGAGGGAAGGTATAGGTGAGGGGCGGGGCGGGAAGCACGCTTAGCGGCTTTGGCGCCATCGCGCGCACTCAGTTGCCACTTTGATCTCATACTTACATACATACACGTTCATCTCATACTTAGGTATTAAGTAATAGAAACTGTTTTTTTTTATGTTAAAACTTATATTTAATGCAAAAACCATAAAATAATCTTAGTTTTTGGAATAAAGTATATACATATAGCTATTTATAAACAACCGTTTCTCCCCGGCTACATTCGCCCAAAATGGTTTTTAGCCGATTTCGACGTTTGAAACCGCTTGGTTGAACCGGCTTTACATCTGTAGTAGTGGGTAAAAACCCATTCACCCGGTTTTAATACATTATCACCCAATTTTTGGGGTTACATACATACTATCACGCCTGTATCCGTAATAAGGTAGGCAGAGCGTGAACAAACCAAACAAAGGTCGTTCCGCCACGTCTGACAAGTTTTGAGGGTTGTTTAAGATAGAACTGGATATTGCTGTAGTGACAGGTTGTCAGCCCATCGCCTAAATTACAATATACCCTCGAATTCGTTAGCTGGTTTTAACAGCATGCCAGGGAGGAGATGCAGCTGGCACATTCTACGTTCTTCTGTCGCTCCCAGTCCAGCATGGAAGCTTTTTGGGGTTACAACCGGGTAATAACCCAAATCACATGGTTTTAATCCCTTATATAAAACAAGGGTCAATAGTCGATAAAAGCTATGGAAACTCCGCCAATTTTGAAGTTAGGATCTTTCAATTTTGTGTTACTACTCTTACTCTACTCTTATTTTATTACTTTTCTTCTTCTCCTAAGCCTTCTTCCTATTATCTGGGGCCGGTTTTCCTTGTCTGCCTCTTCCATTTTTGTCTATATTGTGCTGTTTCGGCGTCTATGTCGGATTCTTTTAGGTATTTTTGTACCGTCATCAGCCAAGGGGCGGGGTGTCTTCCGCGGCGTCGCGTCGTCGTGGGTAAGTTTAGGACTATTCGTACCATATGGTAATTAGGGCGCCGAAGCACATGTCCATACCATCGTAGGCGTCGTTCTTCGAACTTGTCTATAATTGTGTCAATTATTTATTTTCCTCTGATGTGGACATTGCGAACTTTGTCCAGCAGTGTGACACCCACTGACCAGCGTAACATGCGCATTTCTGTAGTGTGAAGCTTTGACAGGTGTTGTTTAGTAGATGCCCAACATTCTGTACCGTAGAGGTCTTATGGCCGTTTTGTACAGTTTGCCTTTAAGCAAAGCTTGGACATTCCTAACTACCATGTCATTTCGACAGACGGCATGTTTCACTTGGCATGCGTTTATGTGTGTGTGTTATAAGGGTTGACAAATTTTGTTATACCGGTCATAATCATCACTTGATAAACCAACGTTTTAAAGTTGTTCACTGTAACTGAATATTTAGAATAGATTAGGTTCCATATTTTGTATGTATTTACTTACCGTCTGTCATCACTGTGGAATCTAAAAAAGTTCCTGTTGGAGTCATCTCTTGTAGTAGAAAGACATCCGTACACAGAACAGTACCTAACCATCTTTGGAACACAAAACTTGATTATTTCCGTTACACTGGGAAACATGCGTGCGCCATACCCGCTAAGCGTACGTTCAATGTGGCCCACAATCCGGTGCGGAGTGTGCCGTATGTCGGACAGGGGAAGGGAGGTAAATGACCATTCTGTATGTAATACTATTATATATTCTGTGCTTTAAGTTTAATGTGCATCTTCTTGTCACACATTACACCTGTGAGTTGTCTCAACTTCATCCATCCCGTAGTTGTTCTATGGGTTACATCTCGCTTAATTTTTCCGTCATTGCTAATGATTGATCCCAAATATTTATGTATGTACGCCCCGTCTATGAAAAGTTTTATCTGGCCCATGTCCGTGTGACCATCAAATATACACGACATATGCTCTGTCTTTTTGCAACTAATCTTAAGACAATTATCTTCAAGTGACTTCAGCCAGAGATTGAAATCAGTCTGTAGGTCTTCCACTGAGTCTGATATCAGAGCAACGTCATTTGCATACAGTATTATTCCATGGTGTTCCATGGTACAGGTTTTTGGCAGCGGTTTGTGAGATAGTTGCCAGGAGAGATATTATAAACAAATTGTGTAAATACCACATGGACTTGTCCGGATGGGATATTGATGGGAAGGTGAGGTTGGCACTCAACAGACAACTGGTCTTGGGGTCGGTGACTTCAACTCACTAGCCGAACAAATCCCCCATAACTGATAGATCTTGCGGTGGTCAAGCCAGAGGTCGGTCTTATCATTTAAATCACATTTAAACCTTCGACAACCATGTATGCTCCGACCATCTCAGACCAGCCGGCAAATTTCAGGCTGCTGCCGTCGAGGCAGAAGATACTCACACGGCATACGGCACGAGGTACAGAATACTCCCGGGGACCAGTCTCAACACTAAAGGATGTAGATGAGCTCACAAGCGAGTTCGCGACTGCAATTCAGCGAGCAAAGGAATATGCTGCCGTTCTCTGCTAGAAACTCCCGCATGCTTGCGCATGAGGATTGGCGTCCATAAGGCGTACGTGAGAACCCGTCTTGCGTATGTCGCTCTAGCATGGTATGCGTATGTATCTGAGACTAATTGCCAGGGACTGCGGGCCCAGTTGTCGAAGGTGGAGCGTGCCATTACATTTCATACTTGGAGAGACCTATGAGACCTTGGGTGAGTTCGTGTCCAAGCTCTCAATCGAAATGTTTGTGCGCTGTGACTGGTCACATTTCAAATACTTTCAAAACGTGGCCCTGGTATCACGTTCATACCCAGATAAAAGAAACAGAGTTATGGAGAGACAGAGGTAGGGACAAGAGCGGAGGGACGTTATGCTGGGATGGGTGGGAGCAACGGGAGGGACGTGAGCGGAGGGAAAGAGGGATGCTTGGACGTTGAGGTAGGAGGGACAGATAGGATTGGTAGAATGGGTAAGCCGAAAGAAAGGGGATTATCGGAGAGACTGGGATGGATAAGCGGATGGACGGATGAAACGATTACGGTTGAACAGAGGGACAGAGTGACGAAGGGACTTTAGGGTAGAACGTTAATGGGCTGGGAACGTGAGAGACCAGAGAAGCGGGAGTAACTGAGAGACGGAAAGGATCTCTAAATCATCTATGACTGAATATTCTACTACCTCCATGCTCGTCAATATGTCTGCCAAATGTAGAGAGGGTTAAGCAATTTAAAAGAGGTCCCTGGACATTGCCGTCTTCTGCAACTGCACTGACAAGAGATAAGGTTCTGACATATAAGATTGTTGCTGGCAATGCACATCTCCTATAACTACTGTTACAAGCCAACGCATGACCACCACTGTATGGAGCAGTGGCTACGCCCAACTATTTATTTCGTTTTATTTAAAAACTACTGTAGGATATTATAATATATTAAATATATTTTTTTACTACATAGATTATGAACAGTTTTACAACGAAAAAATATTGTATAATGCCAGCAGGGTACACTCCTTGATCATTTTGTCTTATTCCACACAACAAAAATTCAAAAGTTTTTTTCCAGACAAACTATCTGTTTTAGACAAAAACTTGTTATCACAATTATTCATCAGAATGAAAAACCGACTGATGGGTATCTTAAAATTATGAAATTTAATAGTAAAAACCCTATGTCCCTCATTTAGCAGTTTCGACCCACTGTGCGGCAGAACTCGAACCTACAACCTCTAGCTTCGTAGGCAGGAAGGCAGGGTCACTACCAACTAGGCTATCCGGCCGTAAAAATCTAGTGGATTTTTAATCGGCATACCGCTTCTCGTTACATCACTTGTACACACACCTATGTACTCTGATGACTACATAGGTACCTATCAGTTTGTGAGATAGTTGCCAGGAGAGATATTATAAACAAATTGTGTAAATACCACATGGACTTGTCCGGATGGGATATTGATGGGAAGGTGAGGTTGGCACTCAACAGACAACTGGTCTTGGGGTCGGTGACTTCAATTCACTAGCCGAACAAATCCCCCATAACTGATAGATCTTGCGGTGGTCAAGCCAGAGGTCGGTCTTATCATTTAAATCACATTTAAACCTTCGACAACCATGTATGCTCCGACCATCTCAGACCAGCCGGCAAATTTCAGGCTGCTGCCGTCGAGGCAGAAGATACTCACACGGCATACGGCACGAGGTACAGAATACTCCCGGGGACCAGTCTCAACACTAAAGGATGTAGATGAGCTCACAAGCGAGTTCGCGACTGCAATTCAGCGAGCAAAGGAATATGCTGCCGTTCTCTGCTAGAAACTCCCGCATGCTTGCGCATGAGGATTGGCGTCCATAAGGCGTACGTGAGAACCCGTCTTGCGTATGTCGCTCTAGCATGGTATGCGTATGTATCTGAGACTAATTGCCAGGGACTGCGGGCCCAGTTGTCGAAGGTGGAGCGTGCCATTACATTTCATACTTGGAGAGACCTATGAGACCTTGGGTGAGTTCGTGTCCAAGCTCTCAATCGAAATGTTTGTGCGCTGTGACTGGTCACATTTCAAATACTTTCAAAACGTGGCCCTGGTATCACGTTCATACCCAGATAAAAGAAACAGAGTTATGGAGAGACAGAGGTAGGGACAAGAGCGGAGGGACGTTATGCTGGGATGGGTGGGAGCAACGGGAGGGACGTGAGTGGAGGGAAAGAGGGATGCTTGGACGTTGAGGTAGGAGGGACAGATAGGATTGGTAGAATGGGTAAGCCGAAAGAAAGGGGATTATCGGAGAGACTGGGATGGATAAGCGGATGGACGGATGAAACGATTACGGTTGAACAGAGGGACAGAGTGACGAAGGGACTTTAGGGTAGAACGTTAATGGGCTGGGAACGTGAGAGACCAGAGAAGCGGGAGTAACTGAGAGACGGAAAGGATCTCTAAATCATCTATGACTGAATATTCTACTACCTCCATGCTCGTCAATTTGTCTGCCAAATGTAGAGAGGGTTAAGCAATTTAAAAGAGGTCCCTGGACATTGCCGTCTTCTGCAACTGCACTGACAAGAGATAAGGTTCTGACATATAAGATTGTTGCTGGCAATGCACATCTCCTATAACTACTGTTACAAGCCAACGCATGACCACCACTGTATGGAGCAGTGGCTACGCCCAACTATTTATTTCGTTTTATTTAAAAACTACTGTAGGATATTATAATATATTAAATATATTTTTTTACTACATAGATTATGAACAGTTTTACAACGAAAAAATATTGTATAATGCCAGCAGGGTACACTCCTTGATCATTTTGTCTTATTCCACACAACAAAAATTCAAAAGTTTTTTTCCAGACAAACTATCTGTTTTAGACAAAAACTTGTTATCACAATTATTCATCAGAATGAAAAACCGACTGATGGGTATCTTAAAATTATGAAATTTAATAGTAAAAACCCTATGTCCCTCATTTAGCAGTTTCGACCCACTGTGCGGCAGAACTCGAACCTACAACCTCTAGCTTCGTAGGCAGGAAGGCAGGGTCACTACCAACTAGGCTATCCGGCCGTAAAAATCTAGTGGATTTTTAATCGGCATACCGCTTCTCGTTACATCACTTGTACACACACCTATGTACTCTGATGACTACATAGGTACCTATCAGAAACTACTCCGTCAGACTGTTCAAAGTGGTCACACCACACATAACAAAAATATTAAGTAATTCTTTTTAATTCGTGTATATTTTGTTTCACTGACTGTACACTACGTACCTACTCGAAGTGGGGCGCGGGACATCGAGAAGCGTTATATATAACGAAAAAGCTGTAGGTAGGTATGCCGATAATTATTCAGGTTCTAATCGCCGCATCGTAAAATAATATTGACCATATTGACCGTCTAAGCATTGACCATTGACCTTGGCCATTGACAAACGTGGGTATTGAGATTGCAGGCGTGCGTTTTATAAAAATGCATTTAGAAAATTCGCACGTCCTTTCGTTATTTTATTTTTATATCTATGCTAGCTGTGCCTGCGACTCCGTACGCGTGGTGGTTATGATTTTAAACAGCAATGTATTTTTTTGTTTTAAATTTTCTTTACTCTTACTTATTTGTGTCATTTTGAATCGCATTAGATAAGCCTAACACGTGTATAACACTATACTTGTGTGCGTAATACGACTTACCGTATTCTAATGAGATTATGAAATAAAACAAGATTAAATTTTCTGCCTACTCCCTAAGTCAGGTGGCGTGGTTTTATATGTATATCTATAAAGTTTTACGTGAGTTAACATTGAGCCGAATAAAAAAAACATCAAATCGGAAAAGATACAATCAATATTTAATTTCCTACCTACCCCTCAACTCAGGTGGCGTGATTATTTGTACCCTATGTTTTTTCCTAGATAACAATCAGTCGAATAAAAAAAGTTTGATCGAAATCAGTTAAAAACAGCCAAATTCGAATTTCCTGCCTACCCTCTAAGTGAGGTGGCGTGATTTTAGGTATCCTAAGTTGCAACCCGGGTAACACTGAGTTGAATAAAAAAAGTCCCATTGAAATCGGTTAAGTAGTTTTGGCGTGATATGGTAACATACAGACATACAGACAGACAAAAATTCTAAAAAAAAACGATTTGGTCTTTATATCGTTAATAATATCTGCTGCAGTTATTTTTTTGGAAAAATATTCAATGTACAGACACCACCCTTCTAGAGATTTATTATATGTATAGATAGATATAACTGTATAAGGTCATTTTAAATCAAGTGCAAATATGAATCGTGTTAAACCCATGAAACTAAACAACTTTCTCTAAGGAACATAGGTAGAAAAACGAATAAAAAAATTAAACCTTCCATACAAAATGCTCCAGCTGATAGCGCGCTTAGTATGGGAAGTAAATTTTTATTTTTCGTAATACGACCTATGTTTCTTAGGGAAAATTGTTCAGTGTCATGTGTAGATTCACACGTTTTAATATTTGCACTTGATTTAAAATGACCTTATAGTACCTACGTAGCGGAGATAACCGTACCCTATGAATGTGTGCGTGCGTATGCCCTCCGCCCGCTGCCGCCTGCCCGCGTCCGCAACTATTGTTTTTGTGTTTTATTCATTTAAATATAGTGCATGAAAGTGACACAAATTTAGAATGATGATTATTCATGCATTTTTGATATTGAATAAGTAAACTCTAATAATTGTAATATTTTTCTGGAGCAACGGAAGCTTGGAAAAACAAAATAATTAATAATCTTAAAAGTACATGCCCTAATTTGGCACAAATTATTTAATAGGCATATGAAAGTGATTTGAGTAAGGAAACAGTTATTTCATCAATTGTATTTTTTTTGCACTGTTTTTACATGGTGACCCTAAGATGTCAGTTTGCACTGGACGAAGATGGCACAAACCGGGTTTGCACACTCCGCAGGCTATCCTAGATATGATATTATAGTTATTTTAAAGTTTAAATTAATTTTGCCAGTTTTAATTTGAATAAAAAAAAACAACTACAAATCATCGATTTACTGAAAATGCAAGTACCAGATGTGACACAAAATGCAAAAAATATGATTCATAAATACGACTGTATCCACAGGCAAGAAATAAGCAACTTTAGAGTTTTTGAAACTTATGGTGTCAAAATAGACCAGCGCTATCGGACTAGGACTGGGTGCGTAAAACGTAAAATGTGCCAGCTGCATTTCCGCCCGGACATGCTGTTAGAACCAGCTAAGGGATCCAAAGGTTTCAGTATATTGCAATTTGGGCGATGGGCTGACAACCTGTCACTACAGCAATATACCCACAAATCCATCTTAAATAACCCTCAAAACTTTGTCAGACGTGGCTGAAAGACCTTTATTTAGGTCGTTTACGTTCTGCGTACCCCGTTAGGGATAAAGACGTGATTATATGTATGTATGTATATTAGAAACAATTATTATGAACTAGCGACCCGCCCCGGCTTCGCACGGAAATAGTCAGTGTTTCCTTCTATGTTATGCATGTATTATACATATATATATCTTCCTCTTGAATCACTCTATCCATTAGAAGAAACTGCATCAAAATCCGTTGCGTAGTTTTAAAGATTTATTCATATATAGGCATATAGGGACAGAGAAAGCGACTTTGTTTTATACTATGTAGTGATGATGTAGAGTAGAGACCGACGTACGTGTGCATTAGAGTCCACGTGTTTTCTGATTCTATTCACCTCTTGTGCATTTGCGAACTCAAATAGGTGCATCGGAAAGTTACAATTTATCACGTAACTTGGTAATACGTAATCTAGTCGGCCGATACGGGTTTACCTTCAGCAGGGTTTATTCCAACGTTGATCAAGTGATCTGCACATGTACTGACATTGAGGAAATGGGCGTGCGGGTGTGTGCGACCGCTCTTTGTAATTTACACGCTTCACCGACTCTACATGTCACATGTCTGCAAGGGCGGAATTAGACAGTGTTTTTTTGTACTGTAGAGGTTCCATCACAGATCACAGTACTTTCTTGGACACAGTACCTACTTGTGCCCCCCCCCCAGAAAAAAAACCTAAATACGCCCTTGCAAGTCTATCATCATTTTTTTTGTATGGACCTGTTTGCGAAATACTACAAAGTGTATATAATGCGTCACCGGGATAAGGCGGGGAGTTGCTACCCGCAATCTACACCTTTAATGAAATGGCAACTGCCTAAGGGCGCCCACTAGGGCTATACCTATCATCATTATTGAACTTTGGTAGGTTTGAAAACTGGGTCTTCATCACGTTGTAGTAATGGTACCTGCTATTACATACATACATATAATCATGCCTTTGTCTCTAATGGGGTAGGCAGAGCGTAAACAAGCTAAATAAATGTCGTTCCGCCACGTCTGACAAAGTTTGGAGGGTTATTTAAGGTAATTTTGTAGGTGTATTGCTGTAGTGATAGGTAGTCAGCCTATCGCCTAAATTGCAATATACAGAAACCCTCGGATCCCTTAGCTGGTTTTTACAGCATCCCCAGGAGGAAATGCAGCTCGCACATTCTATGTTTTTCTCTCGCTCCCAGGCCAGCATGCAAAAACAAGCAACAAAGTACCTGCTATTCTTGCTAGAATGATAAATAATAAATTAATTTGATACAAAACTTAATTTGAAATAGTGCCTTCTATTTTAAACTATCAAAATGTTGTATGAATTTTATAGATCGCAGGTACCTACTCATTGTAACGAAATGTATTTTGTTTGACTTTGTCCTTTGGAAGGCAGTTTTTTTGCGGGATGGAAAGTCTTTAAACTTAGCGATACCAAAGTAAGTCACTGATTTGCAATCGCATAAAAGTTCAAGATATTGTTTGAAGATCTGGGGAGCCGTAAGAATGCAACTGACCTTAACCCAAAAAACCGTGTTACCTGTTTACCTAAATACAGGGTTTCCGGTTTGCGATTTCGGAGACCCCAAGGGCATACATACTGAGTTCATAAAACTGAAAAGGTAAGAATTCATATTTTAGTCATACGCACCTCGCTGGGACTCCTAGGATTCTCTTCTCCTAGGAATATCTAAGCTAATCTTATTGCAAGGGATGTCAATATTAATTGATGTATTTACAATAGTGAATAACCCCAGATTATTCACGCAAATTTACAAGGGTAGGCAGAGCATCAACCTCAATAGGTGTATTGAAGGAGTTTGCGCTTATATTACGTAAAAAGTTTAGATATGTTTACAAAGAGATGCGATTAGAAAATGTCCTGTCTTGTATTGTGACAAAAAAACTGTCATTAATTTACAGAATTGAGGGTTGGTTTTGTAAACACTGTTGTTTATATTCCATTAAAATCATAGATTAAAATAAAACTTTATTTAGCTCTGTTAGGATTTATTTACATAATGTTGTTTTAGCGGGTAATAAAAACATGTCAGATGATAACATTTCATTTAATGAGCCGACTAAGGAACACAAGGGTTAGAATATTTAATTTATTATTTACCTACTGGCTTTCCAGACTTGCGAGTTTCAATAATATTTCCAGTGGGAATTAAATATCCACAACGGTAAAAGGTAGCTCTAAATTGTTTGTAACTCCCAGTTAACGTATCTACTTCGTTTTCAAATGGCAAAATATATTTTAAATTCTGTATTACTTTATTACGAACTAAGTAGATCTCATATCAAGCTAATTTAATTGAATTGAGAAATGTTGAAACTCTACTCATAAAGGACTTAGTAACAGGAAGTTAAAATTGCTTAGTTGGAAAAATATATTAGCAGATCAGGCTTTTCCCCAATCAACTTTGTTGATTGAGGAAAATGTTGGATTTGTAAAAGATAACTAACATACTCTATGAATCTAGGCTTAAGTTGAATCAAGTTATGCAATGCAAGTTTTGAAATTCATTTAGGACTCCACATCACATGATCCAATAAATAGGTAATTCAATAAAGTTTAAATGTTATATAGGTAGCATGCAAAACGAATAAGTCTACAGTACAGCATGGCGAATCTGTGCATTGTTTTCCGCCACGTGGATCAATCTATTTTCATATTAATATAATATTTTCTAGACAAGCAGTAGCGTGGCCAAGCCAAGTTCGAGCCGAACGAAGAGACCTATAGCCGGCACCACCGTGTGTATATTTACAGGAACCATTTTGAGCCACTTTTGACCTCTTCATAAAAACTATTTAAGAACCTCTAGATAAACTAGTACCCTAAATTTTATAAATACAGCTCAAACGGTAGTATTATCTTCATAGTAGTTATCTTGAATCTTGGTTATTTCAATATTAATTCTGAAATGTCGTATTTTTTATGACTGATTCACTGATGGACTCACTGAAAGCTCACTGACATATATTTCAAAACCCTAACCCACTTCCAAATGACCTAGGTAGCTGATATTTGATATGAGATTGATTATAATGACGCAAGGTTAGAAACGAAAATAAAAATATAATTGGACCCCCTCCCATACTTTTTTATTACTATAGTGAGTGGGGTATCGTTAGACAGGTCTTATAAAATGAAGTACAGGTTTCTTTGAGAGTAAAAATTTCTCTATCTCGAGATATTTGCATTTAAAGTCGCCGTTCTTGAAAAACAAAAAAGTAATCAAAATCCTAACCCACTATTATAAAAAGACCTAGAAAAATATAATTTGGCTCAAGCATCAAGCATCAAGCTTATGATGATACTTCAACTTATCTTATATAGCCGTTACATGTCCCACTGCTGCAGGCCTCTCTCCCCTCCCTCCATAATGGTACCATTATGGAAAAAAAAAAATCATAAAATATATGTATGAATAAATAACAAATTATAATAATATATATACCTACAACAAGTAATTTACTTACCTACAAAAAGTAATTTAATGCTATCCCACTAAAAACATAAACGAGAAATTGAAAGCCAAGTTCATGGTGGTCTTGGTGCTTAGATTGCACAAAATGTTCTACTTAAATTTAAGTGCTGGACACTTGTCGGCGGAGGAAGGAAAATCATTGGCAGAAGACAGAGAAACAACAAGTGCCCAGCACAAAATGTTATGAGATCTAAAAAGGGAGCCGTTTCTAGAGTTTATTATATTATAAGATATAACTTGGCCGTTTTAGATCTAATTATTCTCTACAGCTGCCAAGTCACATAAAATTAACTCTATTGAAGAGCTAAGAATTATTATAATAAACACTAGACTTGGCTTCCTTTTTAGATCTCATATCTTCTTTGTAAGTTTATTTTGTGGTGTAAAATATATTTTTTTTATTATTATTATGTGTGTTTTACCATATCTCGGGACTATAGAGTCCCGGACTTTTGGAATACTATTATAAATATCTTTTTGTGCAATCCAAGCACCAAGATGGACACGATGGACTTCCACTTTCACATTTATGTTTTTAGTTGGATACATTATACAATATGCAAGACATCGTTTACCTCGTTTCGATGAAAGTTATTTTATTTTCCTTCTTTTTCATTAGAATTTAAAGAAACTGAATTTAAAGTATCTTGAGTGCCATTGTTTATGGCGTGAGAGAGCTTTGTCATAAGAATTTGATAAGTTTGCCTTTCAATCTAAACCAGATGTTTTATACTTTGACGTGTTATGTATCTTAAACATTTCTGATTTCTTTTTTCCCCCAGATGTGATCCCGGTGCGGTTCAACCTATGGGCGATGCTGCTGACGAGCTGCTGGGTGGTCTACATGCTGAGAGTCAACATGAGTCTGAACCTCATCGCCATGGTTCCACAAGCCCACAATAGCTCTTCGTAAGTCTGTTTAAGTATTTCCTCCAGATGTGATCCCGGTGCGGTTCAACCTATGGGCGATGCTGCTGACGAGCTGCTGGGTGGTCTACATGCTGAGAGTCAACATGAGTCTGAACCTCATCGCCATGGTTCCACAAGCCCACAATAGCTCTTCGTAAGTCTGTTTAAGTATTTCCTCCAGATGTGATCCCGGTGCGGTTCAACCTATGGGCGATGCTGCTGACGAGCTGCTGGGTGGTCTACATGCTGAGAGTCAACATGAGTCTGAACCTCTTCGCCATGGTTCCACAAGCCCACAATAGCTCTTCGTAAGTCTGTTTAAAAAGTCGCATATTTTATTTAAATTGTCCTACGGTTCGTCAACTGCCTATGGGCTGAAGTATGGTCTTAACTCTAAACCTTTTAGCCTCTATAGAAGCTTTGCAATTTTTTTTGTAGTGTCTTCACACGTGATTAAGTTTTTTGCGTTTTCTTATTTGTATAAAAACACAGTTCAACAAAAAGTTCAAATAAGTAGCTTCTCTTTATCTTATACCTTGGTCTTAGATTAGGTGAAATTTCTTCCATGCTGGCCTGGGAGCGAGGGAAAAACATAGAATGTGCCAGCTGCATTTCCTCCCGGGTATGCTGTAAAAACCAGCTAAGGGATCCGAGAGTTTCAGTATATTGTAATTTAGGCGATGGGCTGACAACCTGTCACTACAGCAATATACTTACAAATCTATCTTAAATAACCCTCAAAACTTTGTCAGACGTGGCGGAACGACCTTTGTTTTGGTCGTACGCTCTGCCTACCCCATTAGGGATAAAGGCGTGATTATATGTATGTATGTATGAAATACCCTACAACCATTAAAATAAGAAGTCAAATGAGCTATGGAGTAGGTACATAATCCAAAGCGTCATGCTTTACGTGCTGGTTCATTTCAGTACAAGGATGTTATGATGGTATTTGCCAAAGGAAATAGTACCTTCTTCACAATCTTGGTCAAGATCTATAGTGTAGTAGGGCTGTAATCTCTTCACTATGACCTGTATTATATATTGTGCATGTGTCACGCTCACGCAGCTGGATGGCGTAACTAATATGCGGTTGTTATCGGATCGCGATCTCATGCTCTTCAACTTAGTAAAAGGATGTTATGGGAACCAACCTGCCATTCGTGGAAATATATACCTACTTGGTCAAGATCTGTAGTAATCATACATACATATAATCACGCCTTTATCCCTAATGGGGTAGGCAGAGCGTAAACGACCTTATCAAAAGTCGTTCCGCCACGTCTGGCACAGTTTTGAGGGTTAATTAAGATGGATTTGTACGTATATTGCTGTAGCGACAGGTTGTCAGCTCATCACCTAAATTGCAATATACTGAATCCCTCGGATCCCTTAGCTGGTTTTTACAGTATGCCCGGGAGGAAATGCAGCTGGCACATTCTATGTTTTTCTCTCACTCCAGCATGGAAGTAATCTCTAGTATAGTAGAGCTATAATCTGTCGATGGGGGTACTATTTGTATATACCATGTCTCACTCTCACGCATCTTAAGCTTTTCAACAAGGATGTATGATGGTGCCTGCCACGGGAAGAGATAGTAGTAGTAGTTCCCTAGTATACTTACTTAGTAGGGCTTGTATACTTACTTAGGGTCGTATTTATAAATCGATCTGAAAATTTAGAGCAATCTTAAGTATGGATTTGACAGATCGTTTTGCATTGAAATGAAATTTCTGATACGAACTTAAACTTGCTGTCAGTCTCAAGAGCTGATTCTGAATAAGAGCCTTAGTATGTCTCCATGCTGGACTGGGAGCGAGAGAAATATATAGAATGTGTCAGCTGCATTTCCTCCCGGGTATGCTGTAAAACCAGCTAAGGGATCCGAGGGTTTCTTTATATTGCAATTTAGGCGATAGGCTGACAACCTGTCACGACAGCAATATACCTACACATCTATCCTACATAACCCTCAAAACTTTGTCAGACGTAGCTGAACGATCTTTGTTTAGATCGTTTACGCTCTGCCTACCTCATAAGGGATAGAGGCGTGATTATGTATGTATGTATGTCTCGAAGGCCGATACTATGGCAATATTGTATTGTATATATTATGTATGGCTGGATGGCGTAACTAATATGCGGTTTGTTATCAGATCGCGATCTCAGTGCGGGTACAAAGAAGACGATGCGGTCAGGAACGAGACGAGACAGCACGTGGACATCACCGATGTGAGGGAAGCACCACGACAGGTAATAATAAACACATCTTCGACATAACAGCTATAGTCTGTCAACGTCGTGCTTACCGCGCCTTAGGGGTACAGACGTGCGCGGGGACGCGGTAACGGGGGTGCGGGCGGTGAAGCAGGAGGGTGAGCTGGGTGAGCGAGCACGACGCGTGCGTGCGCAAATCCACACAATCGCCGCGTGCTACCGCGTCCCCGCCAGCGTCTGTACCCCTAGGGCGCGGTAAGCACGACGTTGACAGACTATAGACCAAGATTAACGGATACACACTATTTTATTTCCATAGAGGAATCCTTTTGTTACTACGGCATTCTACGGCAGATAAAGACTCCGCTCTTTAGTCTGCTAACAGTCGCTGTAGCCGAACAGGATCTAGATGTTTAGAATAGGACAGGATTTTATCCTAAGGTCTAGAACATTTCAAGTCAAATCCAGAACATATTCCGCAATGTATGTAAACAATTCATGGGCACAGTAATATTTCCCGAACATGTTTTGGGTGTAGTTCAACCGATCCTAGGTAAAAAGGTACTTCCGTGACATACTTGCAAAGTTCTTCTGTCGAGTGGGTATCGAGTCTATCTATCCGATGAATCCTGGTGTCAGAGTTTTTAAACCGCCTAGTAGCACAACTATCAGGCCTCTGACATGGTTTGAGTAACGACCACTATCAAAGACAGCGACCGGGACCGACGGCTTAACGTGCCCTCCTAAGCACGAAATCTTTTTCTTTTTCGGACAATCAGGTGATTCAGCCTGCAATGTCCTAACCAAACTGGGGAAAAATTTACAAAATGATAAATTCTCAAATATCAACTTTGTGTTTCCCCCCTGGGAATCGAACCCAGGACCTCCGAATTAGGAGTCCATGGCACTAGCCAGTCCACGGAGGCAGAAAAATATATATAAAAAATAGATGATGCTAAACCGTTTTAGTAGGTGAATCAGACAAACATCAATTAAGTTTAAGGAAAAACCTGACCGCTGCGGAGCCTTTGTTTAAAACTTTAGTTTTCGTCTGTTTGTAGAAATATTTAATTTGCTATTCGTTTTAGTGTTTTTTTTAATTTATAAATTTGCAATTCAGATTTCATCTAGACCTGTGTGTAGCAGAACATAAAAATACAAACTAACCAAGTTGCTATCAAACAAATAAACAAAACTAATGGGAGTATCCATATATATTTCCAAGATGGTAACAAAAAAGAACGACACCTTATGTGTTATTTTATGATGCTCGAATTTAATAGCTTTAGAAGAGACTTTTAATTACCTAAAATATAGTTTATCTTTCATGTAACTGGGAGTGAAAGAAAAACATATAATGTGCCAGCTGCATTTCCTTCCGGGCATGCTGTAAAAACCAGCTAATGGATCCGAAAGTTTCAGTACATTGCAATTTAGGCGATGGGCTGACAACCTGTCACTGCAGCAATGTAGGTACGTACCTACAAATCTATCTTCAATAACCCTCAATAGTTTGACAGACGTGGCGAAACGACCTATGTTTAGGTTGTTTACTCTACCTAATCCATAGATAAGGCTAAACGACCACGCGATTGATTGATAATTGTTACCGTTGGTAATATTGACACAAAACCAGGTCATTACAAGATCCACTTGCATAAACTCACATAATACGCTCATCAGGAGCATTCCTTGATTATTGTCGTAGCGAATATTACACACCATTGTTAATTTGATAAACAGTATATTAAAACATTGCGCTTGTGACTTGTGATTGTGACCAACTTATGACCTATTCCAGGTACCTGGTGGGGGATCTTTCGACTGGTCGTCGGATAAACAAGCCCTGATTCTGGGGGCATACTTCTGGTGTTATCCCGTGACGTCACTCATGGGAGGGATGGCAGCGGAAAGGTGGGGCCCGCGATATGTGGTCCTTATCTCTTCGTTAGCCAGTGGCGTCCTCACCATGTTGAGCCCACCTGCTGCGAAGATGCACTACGTGGCTCTCATCGTCGTCAGATTCATGCTTGGCTTTGCTGGGGTATGTGATACCATGATTATAATAATGTATGATATATGTTTTTGCCTCGAAATAAATTACAGTGGCTATAAAAACTGAGCATATAAAAAGCATTATGTGCGTAGGTACATTGCTTAACTAAAGCAAAGCTTTTTTTCTATTTACTATCTGAATGCAAAAACTTACTATTTATCTGCGTTTTTCCCCGCATCATGATGTAACACCTTTTGGGTTTTTAAGAAGATTGCCATGTTAATATTTGTTAATAATTTTACACACTGATGATCCAAACAGGTTTTTGGATTATTTATTCAAGTCTTATTGATCTAGACTAGGTTGTTCAAAACGTTTGATTTTGTATTCATCGTAAGTATTTTTTGGTTCTAGGGTTTTGTGTATCCGGCACTCCATGTACTGGTTGCGCGATGGGCACCACCTGCCGAAAAAGGGAAATTCGTTAGTGCAATGATGGGAGGAACTTTAGGTACCGTCGTCACGTGGTCACTAACAGGACCACTAATGGAGAAGTTTGGATGGGAGTCAGCCTTTTACGTTCCTGGCATTCTGACCCTGGTGTGGTGCGGATTCTGGTGGTACCTCGTCGCAGACACCCCTCAAGAGCATCCCAGGATCAAAGAAGCAGAAAAGAAATACATAATAGACGCGCTCGGTGACAAGATCTCAAAATCAAAGGTGAGATATATTTTATGTACTGATTATATTTTTACTACAACAATCTTGAAGGCCTTGAAAACTAGAAGGAGTATTAGATAGATCAGGTAGAACACATTTTAATAAACTGGTATTAATATAAAAAATCAACCATTCTTAGCACGCAAAATCTAAATGTAAAATTCCTTGCGTGAATTATAATAAACATATTTGTTGGCTCTACAAACATCGAATTAGACATGTTTTTAAGAAAATTTCGAATTATTTGCACACTAAAATTTATAGTTTTACTAAATGCGGAACTTTTGCAAAAACATGAAGTTTAAACTCTAACCTTTTCTGGTCTTTACAGGGTCTACCGCCATTCAGAAGCATAGTGACATCGTTCCCGTTCCTAGCTATGGTGATACTGCACTACGGAAACTTATGGGGATTATACTTCATCATGACTGTCGGACCAAAGTTCGTCTCCAGTGTACTAGGATTTGAATTATCTGCTGCAGGAGTAATCTCAGCTCTACCATACTTGGCAAGAATGTTCCTGGCTACAGTATTTGGCTTCATCGGCGACTGCATCTTATCAAGAAAACTAATGTCGACCACTACAATAAGAAAGTTCTTCTGTTTATTTTCACATATCCTGCCTGGAGCTTTACTAGTTCTGCTAGTATACGCTGGATGTTCCACAGCTCTATCAGTGACTCTTATAACATTGTCGATGGGTTTCAATGGAGCCGCTACTTTGACAAATCTTCAAAACCATCAAGATCTGGCCCCGAATTACGCTGGAACATTGTACGGAGTAGCCAACTTCGTTGGAAGCACGGCTGGATTCTTCACACCAATGATTACAGCGTACTTCACACGAAACGGAGTAAGTTGATGCTTTTGTAGCTTCATTATTAAATGGTCAATGAGCAGGAGTTCTTTAGATTGATTAAGGTCATCAAATGTTGACACAAAAAACTGTCTTAGCTAAATGATAAATTTTTCGATTTTAACCTCAGTCAAATTTACTATACAACACCGAGTCGTTACAGCCCTTTTTTTATTTGTTTATTGTACGGCATTTATTTGCTGCGAGGTCCAGAGGACAGTGCAGCAACAGGTATTGTTCCACTCTTAGCACCGCCCGGGGTCACGTGTAGAGTTGCGTGGCCCGTAGCAGTGCAAAATTCTGGATTTAGTTATTGCGGAAAGTTTCGAAGTGATGTTATTCTAACCTGGAGCCACGGGGCATAAAAGGTTTTCGTTTCTAAATGCCCAATTTGTACCTTCCAGAATAGCTTCGAGCAGTGGCGTCCAGTGTTCTTCGTGGGGGCATCAGTCTACATCGTGTCCGCATTGTTTTTTATCTGCTTCGGTACAGGAAACATGCAACCTTGGAACTTCCCGAAAGAAGACAAACTAGATGGGAAAGAAGAAAAGACTAAGAATGGTGACTTGAAGGATATGAGTCTAGCACCGAAGAAGAACGGTGAAACTAAAGAATTTAAAGAAACGCCACTCAACGTAGCTTGATAGTTTTAAAATAATATTAGGACTTTGTTAAGTGCTGGAGTTTATTAAAGAATTCAGACCAAATGACTGAATACAATCAAATAATAATAAATGTATAAAAGTATAATGTAAAAGCCAATCACCAAAAGTTGCTGGTACTATCGATGGTACCCTGTTAAAATTTACTTGGATCTGTTTGAGCTATAAAGCTAGCTCTCTAGATAATGCATAGCTGTAGGAATAAGGTTTGACTGTTCGGTGTACTTCTGTGTTACTAGTATGAGTTTTTATTTATTTAGGACTTTTAGCTTATAGGAAGGTATGCATGCATGCATTTATATATAGGTACCTAATTTATTTTGTTTATTTAAATGTGTACCGTTTTTTAGATTTAATCTTCGCAAATGTTTAGTGTTCGGAATTCAAAGAATGTATACGTTTGATTTATTTGTTATGGCTGATTGATACTACTAGCAATAACCAATAAATAAATAATACAGAATATGGTTCCTAAATTCTCAAAATTGTAAGTAGTCTATGTTAATATTTGCCGTCCACATCCGTCCAATTTATGTTTATCACTGTGATTTATTTACCAAATTTTATTATAGTTTTTTTTAATGTAGAAGCATAAATGAGATTTCTTGAGCTTTTGTTATTTGCAGATAATTATTTATGAATATAATTTACCTAATTTTAAAACTGTACTAAAATTCAAATTATATGATCTATTTTGTTAATAACGTATTTTAGATCCATTAGGGACAAAAATGTTCAATATACAATATTTTTTTATTATATTTAGTATTATGTAAAGTACGTCAATCATAAAATAAAAAATATTATACTATTATCATGATTTAGTCATAACTTTCTACCTGATTCCTCCCTATGAATTCATTGTGGCCATGATGTGTCACAACAATTTTTATAATATATTTTTATATTTATGTAGTTTTACTGTAAACTAATGATTCAAATCAAGGTCCGGGTAATAGTATGTAGAGTTTTAAATATTTATAAATCGGGGGCTATGGGGTTTAATTATTGGAGTTAAGCAGCGAAAGTATTTGCTGTTCATAGAATCCAGTTGATATAACAAATAATTATATTACTTTGTGTAATCAAATAACACTTTGACTTTTTTTCCTCTCGACTTTCGTATAGGTGGGCGTTATGATGTTCCTTGGTTACTTCTTCATTTACGTCGTTCGGTATAATCTGAGTGTACATATTTTGGATATGACCGCGATTATAAGAAGACACCCTGGTTTACACAAAGTCAATCATACACGGTCACATTCGGATATCAGAGCCGGGGTATTACCTACTAGTAGTTTATCGGTTTGATTAGTATAGACGATTTGCTTATACTTGGTTGTTGTGTAGATACGTAATACTATCAAAATCAATTTATTCACAAAATATAATTTCATTTTTATAGATCGTACTGAGTATAATAAGTTTGGATAATTGGAGAATCGCTGTTCTGTTTTCTGCTTACCACATTGGCTACTGTGTTTGTTTCCCTTTATTCCATAATTTGGGGGACAGGTAATTTGTTTAATAATTATTATAACGTTATCTTATTTGAGAAAGACATTGCCCTTGTGGCCCTCTCACATATGTCAACAAATATAGACTTTAAAAAAGACACAACCAAATACACTGCCTTGAGGTACGCTATGCCATACCGTTAGTTCAATTCAGAAAGAAGTTACGCATATTTAGTCCAGGTGCCGTTAAATCACTCGAATCGTAATGCACATACGAAAGAGTAACATTCGCATGCGATTTTCATAATATTTTAGATGCGTTTGCGAATGTTACTCTTTCGTAAGCGTATTTAAGTTCGAGTGATTCAAAATTACGGCTCCTGTAGTGAGTATAGTGTAGAGAAGGAATAGAAATTCTTTTTTGAAACTGTTGATTTGTTTTGTCAGGCTTGGTCCCACGTGGGTAGTTGGCATTGCTGGAATAGCATCGGGGACATTAAGCTGTCTCACCCCCGCCGCTGCTTATTTCGAGTTTTGGGCAATGTTTGCGGTTCGCGTTTCCAATGGATTTTGTGCAGTAAGTGCTAGATATCAAGCATAAATAATTATAAAAGTTACGGCAGATAATTGAGTACTAAATAAAATTCTTTATTTTAGGCAGCTATGTTACCAAGTATGATTCAGCTAACTCGGCATTGGGTGCCTCCTATAGAAAGGCATTATTTCATGTGGGCATATTGCGGTAAGGTATCAGTCTTGTAAAGATTTGAAATCGTGTCCCAAAAATCTTGATGATAACATAATTTTCGTTATAGGTATTACAACAGGAACATTTTCAACATTTTTACTATGTGCTGCAGTGCAGTATTGTACCAAATGGGTCTACGGTTTTTACTTTACCGGTATCATTCAAATAATTTGGGCTCTAGTGTGGCTTTCAGCCATCGCAGATTATCCTTCAAGGCATCCTTTCATAACGAAAGCAGAAAAAGAATATTTAGAAAGTACTATTGGTACAATATTTACGATAAAAGTAAGTAGAGTTGCTATTATAAGTAATATAGATATTTTGGCCAATGCAATAAATAAAAATTACTTTATTCTTCATTTTGCAGTTGACAAATTCTGAAGCTCCTTGGTTAAGTATAATGAAATCAATACCATTTTGGGCCTTATGCTTTCTGAATTTCGGATATGCTTGGATGATCATGTCTTTATGCATACATGGGCCTCTATATTACTTTGCTGTTGTTGAATATAATATTTATAGTGTAAGTTTTATTATCTACTCTGGCAATTTATTTATTTATAGAAATAATGGGGTAGGCAGAGCGTAAACGACCTAAACATATGTCGTTCCGCCACGTCTGACAGACACGTCTGACAAAGTTTTGAGGGTTATTTAAGATAGATTTGCAGGTATATTGCTGTAGGGACCGGTTGTCAGTCCATCGCCTAAATTGCAATATCCATAAAGTCCCTTAGCTTTTACAGCATGCCCGGGAGGAAATGCAGCTGGCACATTCTATGTTTTTCTCTCGCTCCCAGTCCAGCATGGGGGAACTATTATTTATTGATAGACTTTGTACTTTAGTATTACTAGTTACTCTGTGATAGAATTAATAATGAATAGAATATTAATGTTCATCTTTGCAGGCGTCTGTATTAACAGCTCTACCATTTTTGTTGCGGCTAATCATAGGGACTATAATAATTCAGGCGTATCATTGGTACAAGTACCACTCGAGGAATAAAGACCGGATAAGACTTCTGAGGAAATATTTTATTGTTGTATGTGAGTTTTGATAATTAATTGATTTGATTACATTACATAAAAACTTTCTTTCATGCTGGACTGAGAGCGATAGAAAAACATAGAATGTTCCAGCTGCATCTCCTCCCGGGCATGCTGTAAAAAACAGCTAAGGGATTCGAGGGTTTCAGTATATTGTAGCAATATACAATACAGATCTATCTTAAACAACCCTCAAATTTCGTCAGACGTGGCGAAACGACCTTTGTCTGGGTCGTTTACGCTCTGACTACCCCATTAGGGATACAGTCGTGATAGTATGTATGTATGTACATAAAAACTCAAAAACCACGAAAGTGACTCCTGTTCTGGAAGGTTACACGAAACATAGCAGGTTTTCGCAAACATTTCCCTTCTCCTCTCTGCCCCGCGGGGGTATGTTTTGGTGCGCTGGAGTCGCGGCTTTAAGGTCGTCCTGTAAACACTCTTCAATATTTTTTCCCCTGTAGCTGTACCTTGGGGAAATCTGGAAGGGGGTTTCCGGGAATGTTCCTCTGTACTTTTCAATTTACTTCCATGCTGGACTGGGAGAGATAGAAAAACATAGAATGTTCCAGCTGCCCTTCCTCCCGGGCATGCTGTTGAAGTCAGCAAAAGGGACTCGAGGGTAACAGTGTATTGTAATTTAGGCGATGGTCTGACAACCTGTCACTATAGCAATACATATTACATATTACAATCTAAAATTGCCCTCAATTTTTGTCAGACGTGGCGAAAGCGCCTTTTACGAGGCGTTAAACGCTCTGCCTACCCCGTAAGGGATAAAGGCGTGATTTATGTATGTATGTATGTATGTACTTTTCAATCTCCAAAGGGGTCCTTCAGGAATGTTATACCTCCTTTGGCGTCCTGACATCCCTGTATCCTTGTACCCTATCTCAGAACAAAGGATGCCCTATACATACGAATTGCTCATTTAATCATTAACGCTCTTTATGTTTTTGTTGCTGTACTAAACCTCATGATCATTTCCCTAGCCTTATCCCGTATCTCACCGGGTCGGCTACCTAATCTAGGGGATTGAACAAGGGTACTGGTTTTTTACACAGAGCGACTGCCATCCGACCTCTGCAACCAAGAAGGGAAACCAGACCCAATCCTAGATTAGGTCAGAGTTTTCAAGCCGCCAATGCTTAGCACTGGCCTCTGACATGACTTATCGACTAATATCTACGGTATTAAACGATATGAACCGGGACCAAAGGCTTAATGTGCCTTCCGAAGCACGGAAAAAGCGCCGAAAAAACGTACATATGAAATTCGACAACCGAAAAACACATTAGTACGTGGTGAAATTCGAACCACAACCTCCCCGCTCAGGAGGCAGCAGCCCTATCCACTACACCATCAGGCTCTTTGTACCAAACGTGATAGATGTAATAATTCTACAGCCCACGTAGTTCCTGGAATTCTAGTTGCAAGCACGTGGACTACAGCAGTAATTCCTGGACCGATCCTGTTGACGATCGCCGTCGGGCTCACCGCAGCTGGGATGGACCTCACTCTGGATCTCTGCTATGTAGGTTACCAAAATATCTATTTACTGAACATCCTGTTGACGATCGCCATCGGGCTCACCGCAGCTGGGATGGACCTCACTCTGGATCTCTGCTATGTAGGTTACCAAAATATCTATTTACTGAACATCCTGTTGACGATCGCCATCGGGCTCACCGCAGCTGGGATGGACCTCACTCTGGATCTCTGCTATGTAGGTTATCAAAATATCTATTTACTGAACATCCTGTTGACAATTGCCGTCGGGCTCACCGCAGCTGGGATGGACCTCACTCTGGATCTCTGCTATGTAGGTTACCAAAATATCTATTTACTGAACAAATGTTACAAGATTCTTAGGTCTACTGTTACGTCCGTATTTATATTCAGCGCTTGAAAATGACAGCTCGTTTGAGTTCAAATCAGAAATGTCATTTCAGTACCAAAGGACCTGTCAAATCCATACTAATATTGCTCTCAATCTTGGGATCGCTTTTTAAATACGAGGCTAAGGCTATTTTTGAAGCGATCTCAAACTTGAGAGCAATATTGAGTATGGATTTGACAGGCCAGTTTGTACTGAAATGACATTTCTGAACTCAAACTCGAACTCGAAGTCACTTTTGAGAGCTGATTACAAATACGGCCCTTAGACTGTGCACATCTGTGGTTTAAAATAAAATAGGACTGCAGAGGAGACTTTTGCCATAGCGTCAATGAATTTAAACTGCATGCACTTCGTAGGCCTAAGCCGAAATTTTAGTAATCCTTTTCGGATATACAACGTGTAACAGAAGGAGTATATGTACCCGAAAGGATATGAACCAGCCCATGAAACTAAATAACTTTTCTAAAGAAACTTTGGTCAAAGTACGAAAAATTATATTTGATCTTCCATCCAAAACGCATCATCTGATAGCGCGTGTAGTATGGGAAATTAATTGCTTTTATCATATTTCGATCTATGTTCCTTTGGGAAAGTTGTTCAGTTTCATGGGCTGATTCATATCTTTCGGGTGCATATACCCTTTCTGTTATATGTTGTATAGATGTTTATTAAACCAATGTAATCATTTGTCATAAACGTATTAATGGAAGTATTAAACTATCAATTTCTGAATTAACAGTAAAAGATGGATTTTCAGGAGCTATCGCCGATGTACGTAAATTCATTGTCGACAGTGATAAAGATTATTGGGAATATCCCGGGAATAATAGTTCCTTTATCAGTAGGAGAAGTGACGCATCGATATAAAGTAAGTTTTATAACAATAAAGAAATACCGGGTGTAAGTGACAGCGTCCCACAAACTGATAATAATAATAGTCCTCCCACCGATTTTCGGTGATGGCGGCCAATCTTCCAAAGATCAACCAACTGCGCAGGACTAGTTTTTAGTGCCCAAGTGTTTGCGCTACACACTGGTGCACTCCTTCAATCTCTTATTCTGATCGGACAGATTGACTGACACGACCAGAGAGAAATCAGGCGCAGGACCGACTATTTACATGCCCATCCGACAGCATGGATCATTTTACTTTTCGGACAATCAGGTGATCAGCCTGCAATGTCCTAACCAAACTAGAATAACAAAGTCATTGTCCCCCGCCGGGAATCGAACCCGGGACCCCCTGATCCCATGGCTCAGACCGCTACACTACGGAGGCAGTTAAACGTGAAAACTGATAGGGGTTGCTCAGTCAACGACAATGAACAACTTTCATCCGGAAATTCTTCTTCATGCTTAGAAGATCAGGAAATTCTTTCAGGGGTCGTATTTTTGAATCACACAACTACTCTAATGCATATACGAAAGAGTAACTTTCGCATGCGATTTCCATACTATTTGCGAATGTTATTTTTTCGAAATATTTTTTTTTCATTTCCAGAAAAAAAACCATGGTAAAAGATTTTTAGTTTCGTTGACTGAGCGAGCAACCCCTATCAGTTTGTGGGACGCTGTCCCTTTCACCCCGTATACTAATATTGTTGCTCAAAACGGTCAAAAGCACATAAATCTTAACTTATTGAAGGAAATGCGGATAAAACATATCCCCACGTTATAGCTCGCAATAAAATTAATATCCTGAACATATTTTCAGAATTCGCCTTACATTTGGAAACACATTTGGTGTTGTCATGCTGCAATTTTGTTAATCAGTGGTTTAGTTTTCTTGCTTTGGGGAGAAACAAAAATACAATCTTGGAACTATCAAAGAAAGAGGTAGGTAATAAAATAAGGTGCTTGGTATTAATTACCTTCCCACCTTGGAATGATTAAAACATTTACGAAACTAATTCTCCTGTTGCCACTTTGAAATCTGATCTTGATCATCAGCTGACTGGATGAAGACACGAAGAACCTTTAAAATATGAATACCTAAGTATTTATTTTCAGACCACCTCATGCAGCGCGAATGAAACCCAAACCTTCTAAGATGTCGAATATAATTGAATTGGATGAGGATGAAGCTTCGTAAGCTTTAATTCACTAAGAATACTTCTATCGATCTTTCATAATCATGAACTAACTTACTTACAAAATATCCTTCATTTTCAGGAGAAGCCAAGGATTTTCAAAAAGCAGCTCAGTATACAATCCTTTCAACTTTTTACAGAATAAGAATCAATCATGAATTATTACTACTACCATCTACTACTGCGAAAAATATAGATGAAAATGATGTTTTATAAAACGCATTAATCTTTACATTATAAATTGTATTCTTATTTTATAATATAAGTAAACGATTTATCCAACTTACCTCAGAAATCCGTCACTCAGAGATCATTGTAGAGGAAACCAAAAGTTTTCGAACTTTTGGATTCGCGCCACAGTTTCACTTCCGACGATTACGTTAAGAAATATGCGGCCGTACGGACTTATTCCCTTGCTTAAAAAAAAAGTAACAGATCATTATGACAGACCAGTTGACATTGACATTTCATTCACTAATGTTGAGATTTTTGTCGTGTTTCGATTTTTCTTGATATATTCTTTTTCTTCTGTCTCAAGCTTTTCAGCTTTTGTGTTTAGTTTAATTGTAGTTTAAATTGCAAACACGTGAGGCATAATGTTGCACAGTATCGTGGAGTATTATGCTGAACATGAGAGTTATAAATGCGGCTACTGCAAGAGCCCTGATACTAATTTTAGTCATGGTAAGTTTCTGTCTGAATACGGAAATAAACCTATGATACATCTAGTCATAACATAATTTATGGTTTTGTTTATAATCTTGTAGGTATGTGGGCTCATACAATGACTGTCGGTGACTACCAGGACTTGATAGATAGAGGTTGGAGACGATCAGGAAAGTACTGCTACAAGCCTACTATGGATGTAACTTGCTGTCCAATGTATACAATACGGTTAGTATTCAAACAAATATCACTATATTTATTATAAAACTAGTATTGAATATTATACATAAATAGTTTTCATTCTAGATGCAGAGTTCAAGAATTCAAAGCTACCAAGTCCCAAAAAAAGGTACTGAAAAGGTTCAACAAGTTTCTAACAGGTGAAACTACAAAATCTGGAGATTCAGATAAGAAAATGTCAACTTCCAGCAGTCTAATTGACCTGAAAGGGGAATGTGAGGGGAACGGGGAGCAGTTTGTGGAGGCTACAAGACAGCATCAGGATATTGATGTGGCCGGTACCATTCAATGTGAAACTGAGGAAACTACCTTGATAGGAGACGGTGAAGGAAATAGTGCAGGTAAATTATTTTGATTTATTGTAAGGATGATTTCGAAATTCAGTAGAGATTCTTAACTTTTCTTGATTTTGATTTTTTCTGTAATGATATTAACTATTTTTTGCTTAACTTATTTGTATAGTTTCAATGTTTTTCCTGTCTTTTCATTCAAATAAAATTATCAAAACTACACTGTAAACAAGTGTGAATGTTTTTTATACAGCGAGACCAGATAGTACAACAAAAATGGAAGTGCTAAGTGTTGACATGAAACAACAAGATGAGAAGCAAAAGGAATTGAAGAAAGGTTGGTTGAAATATTCTATACTATAGTTGAATACTTTTACTATACTATAGTTGAATGCTAGCTGCATTTCCTCCCGGGTATGTTGTAAAAAGCAGCTAAGGGTTTCAGTATATTGCATGTTAGGTGATGGGCTGATAATCTGTCAATACAGCAATATACCTACAAATCTATCTTAAATAACTCTCAAAACTTTGTTAGATGTGGTGGAAAAACCTTTTGTGTAGGTCAATTACACTCTGCCTACCCCATTACGGATAAAGGCGTTATTATATGTATGCATGTACAAGCCACAAGAGCCGTAGACAGTTTTGTTTCCATACATACATATAGTCACGCCTTGATCCCTAATGGGGTAGGCAGAGCGTAAACGACCTAAACAAAGGTCGTTTCGCCACATCTGACAAAGCTTTGAGGGTTATTTAAGATAGATTTGAAGGTATAGGTAGGTTTCTGTTTCCAATAATATTTATATCAAAATACTCATTTAATGTTTCTAGGTACAGGTCCAGATCCAACCAAAGGGCCATGTCAAAAGGCTAAGCAGTTAAGAAAAGAAAGGAAACTGGAAAAACTTAAAGAAAAGGGCATTGATATCAGTACTTTAAACAACACCAACAAAAATAAGGAAAAACAGTTGGAGGATTTTATAAATGAATTGCCAAAGGATTTCCAGCAGAGGCTTGAGGTAACTTGCCTTATTTGTTCAGAATTCATGATGCATGCTAGTAAGTTATTTTTTTGTTTATCTTGCCCTTAGCCTAATTTATTTAGGGTCAGGCACACAGACAGATAGGGTTTTCTGTATTTTTCCATTTAAGTAATTTATTGTGCACTGTACATGTCTTATTTTTCGTTTGTTTACCTTCCTGTGTTATTATTTCCTTTATCAAAAGATTGATTGGATTGTGCACAAAGTTTAACTTAATCTCCCGTCGCCTTATCCCGTATCACTTAATGTTAGTAAAAATACCTTAGAATTTACATTTTACATGTTTTTTATTCTTCCTTACAACTTTTTACTGAACACTTCGTATTTTTAGGATATTAACATTATACATACATACATATATTGCTGTAGTAACAGGTTGTCAGCCTATCACCTAAATTGTAATATACAGAAACCCTTAGCTGGTTTTTACAGCATGCCCAGGAGGAAAGGCAGCTGGCACATTTTATGTTTTTCTCTCGCTCCCAGTCCAGCATGGAAGTAATTAAATTAAAAGTTATTTAACATTTTATATTTTCAGCTGAAGTTAGTAAGGACAGCCCCACCCAGTCCCGAATGGTTAGCTACAGCTAAAGAGACGCATGCAGTTTATGTGAAATACCAAACTATCATACATGATGATAAGCCTGAAAAATGTACCGAGCCAAAGTTTAAAGACTTTTTAGTGTCAAGTCCATTATTGGTAAGTTACAAAATATGAATTGAATAAATGATTTTGGTTTTTTCTATATAGATATCCTAATATATTTGTTTCTTTCCTGGCACCTGATTCAGGGTAGGCTCGTGCCACTTGGTGGGACGTGTATGAGTTGATAATAATGATGATGATTTGTTTCTTTTATAGGAGGAGCACGCTGAAAATGGCCCTCCCTGTGGATATGGTTCTTTTCACCAGCAATATTGGTTAGACGGCAAGATCATAGCTGTTGGAGTCATAGACGTTTTACCTAAATGTGTTTCGTCCGTTTACTTCTTCTATGATCCTCAGTACATGAATTTGACTTTAGGAACTTATGGGGCCCTCAGGTAAGCATACATAAAATAAACTAAAATTTAGGAAATAATCTAAGTTCATAATTGAAAGCAGTAGATAAAGATCATACTATTTAGAAAAATGTTTAACAAGTTTTGTGAAATACTCTTTATTTTTCTTATATTACAGGGAACTGGGCTTCACAAGGCATCTTAGTTCAATATGTCCTGATCTAAAATACTACTACATGGGCTATTACATCCACTCCTGCCGCAAGATGAGGTACAAAGGAAACTTCCATCCCTCCGATCTACTCTGTCCAGAGACCTACAAGTGGTTACCATTAAAAGACTGTATCCCTAAACTAGAGACTGCTCCTTACTCCAGGCTTGATCCTGATATCGATAGCGTCGATGAGAACTATCCCAGTGAAGAGGGTTTGAATTATATCCCTGTGTGGGTGAAAGGTGTAGTCATGCCATATAAGATGTACAAACGGAAGTGCGCGGGGAAGAATAAGGATAGAAGCGAGGAACTTATTGAGTATGTGCGTTTAGTAGGAAGAAAGTCCGCTAAAAGTTTAGTATTAGTTATGTAAATAGACTAACAAATTAAACCCACCCAAAAGTATGTGTTAATTAATTCATTATGCTAATTATGATTTCTGTACTTAAGTACTTGTAATTTATTTAATGAATTGTACTAGTCATTGTACATTCTTACTAGTTAGAGTAATTGTAAAAAGTGCATATGTTTTCTTAATTATTATTAATACTTAATGCTGTGAATAAATGATGATGATAGATGGCTATACATTTTTGCCAGTTTTACGCCATACTTCTCTGTATGATGATAGTTCCTAGAACATTCTCTACAAAGTTGGAAGGACAATAAAATAAAAGCTTTCGGATGAATTCGTCAGTTGTATTGAATGCATTGTTGAATTTGTTGATCACTGTTTCGATGGAATGAAATTGACGCGATCGTATGTTTACAATGCCACACCCTTCATTTTCAACCAGGGACGTCATACCATGTGCAACTTAATTTTATTATCCCCTTCTCTATTCAATATCGTTTTGTCACTTTCTCATTCACAAAATCCAGTTGCAGATAATAGTTTTTGTTTATCGTCACATAACACAATTTGAATTGTTTTAATAGAATTGAAATCTAGAGTATAAAAATATATTTTGATAATTGTAAATATTTCTAAACGTGTCTCAGTGTAATAGTTTTAAAGTTTCTCTTTAAATAAAATTTAATGTTTAAAGATTAAATTTTGTTTTAATTTTACGCATTACGTATGTGCACTATTCGGTATGGTTAAATTATGTTATGAATGTGCATAGATTGGCATAACACTGCGTTTGACTGCGAGATAAGGGCAGCGTAGCGGATTTAGAATTTGAACCACGCTTGGCTGCGCACTCGGTCATGGCCTCAAAATAAAAAAGGTGTTTAAGATTTGAAAAGGATAATCAGTTTTCCAAGACGGAACTCTATTGTCAGATTATTAAAACATCGGAATAATTATCACTGGAAAAATCAAGTTCTGGAATGATTTACTAGCCTACGACTTTTCAGCAGAATGCCTAGCGATAACAATATGGGGTTTATAAACTTCATTCCCAAAAGAAGTTTATAAAGACATAAGTGGGCTACACCATGCCAGATTAGATTCAATAGGATTACATTACAACCACCTATTTCAAGCATATTACGTCTTTATCGCGTCTTTATTTATCTCTTACGCTTACGGGGTACGCAGATTATCAACGGCCTAGTAAATATTAAGGGTAAGAGAAACGTGGTATACGAATTTCGATGATAATAACGAGACTTTTCACAATTCACCTTGAATTTCTTCTTCTTTTTTTTCTTTTTCTTCCTTGAATTAAACGGCTGTCTAATCTGACAAATGAAAATAAAGAAGACAATTTTAAGTACTACCTATTTTGCTGCCTGGTGCAGATTTGAAGATGGAACTCCATGATGTGATGATGATGGCGGTCGTTGTAAACTACTATTTTCAAATCAGATTTAGAAAAAAGGTAAACAAAGTTTCATGTCTTTTTATTCAAAAACACATTTGTAAAATTAATGATATGTGTTGGCAAATTAGTTAAATGACTAAAACTACTATTTCATTATGAGGTCATATCTAATAGCTAAAATTTATTTTAGAAACAAGATCTTTGATTAAAAGTTCGACGAAACTTTGTTTACCTTTATTCTAAATCTGATTTGGAAATTTCATGCTGGCCTGTGAGCGAGAGAAAAACATAGAATGTGCCAGCTGCATTTCATCCCGGGCATGCTGTACAAACTAGCTAAGGGATCCGAGGGTTTCAGTATATTGTAATTTAGGCGATGGGCTGACACAGGTTGTCTCACTACAGCACTATACCTACAAATCTATCTTAAATATCCATCAACACTTTGTCAGACGTGGCGGAACGACCTTTGAGGTTGTTAACGCTCTGCCTACTCCATTAGGGATTAAGGCGTGATTATATGTATTTATGTATGTTATTTGGACATAGTATAGAGATAGTTACAATCCAAACCTGGCCCAAGCAATGCCAGTGCTCCAAACAGGATATAGTCTACTGCGAACCTGTTACTGCAGTGTTCCATAAATAAACTTGGTTTACTTAGAAGAAAAATAAGTTGGGGACCTAATATTTTTATGCTCCTCTAACAAGAGGTTTGCGATAGAGATTCTAAATCACATAAAACAAATAAAAACTTGCTATTCGATATGGGAGGAGCTGACTGTGTGATTATTTTGCAGATGCACAAAAACTTGAGTAGTTTTTGTGGCTCATCCATCCTTCTGGTCTTATTGTTCTTTTTTATTTTGAAGTTTATAAATTGTTTCCAATAATTGCATCTTGAGATAGTTATTTTTATAACAGTAATATAAGCTTAGTGTGTTTGTTTGTTTGGTCTTCTCTAGTATATCCTATAAATATTTCTATTGAGGGAAAACATTATACTTACGTCGGCGACGTAATGTCGCGGGTAAAACCACGGTACAAAAAGCTAGGGGAAAATAAATGTGGGCCGCTTTTGAGTTTGATACAAACAAACTAAATTCAATTAGTGTATTTTGAGTAGTAGTATGTAATGTAGGTATGTGTATTGTTGTTGTTTTGCAATTAAGTTTCATGGGTTCTTGTAATAAGCGTAAAAACTTCATCAGAGTTTGGTGGATTAGTTAGAACAGTAGCATATTTGCTTGCCCTCATTAGTTTCCGTAAGAAAATCTTAGAAGTAGACGATTAAGTTATTTCATTTAACTTAACTTAGTACTTTTTAAGCCTTTAACATTTGGAAAGAAAATATTACGTTTGATATAAAAATACTTCCAACTGGTAAATATCGCACCATTCACACCTTGACTTGATGGCTCAAACATCATTGACAATGACACCTACCCGCCAATAATAGAGCAAACAAATGGTGTCATATTTGCCATAATCTCTTAACTCAGCCGTATATTTTAAAGGTATTTAAAACAGTAACAGACGTCTTAGCGATTGTATGCATTACATTTTAGCTTGTCTGCGTTTGTTACCCAAGAAACTCATCACATCGTTATTTATAGCTCAAATTCTAATTAGCAACTATCGATAAGTGAGTCGGTGAGAAAGGTTTAGAGTTACATTGCAGCGTCCATTGATCAGATCGGATATCTGAAGTGGCAAGTGGCACGCGAGGAGAGGCCTTCGAATGCGGCTGAGTGCGGATCCGAGCGGCCGCAGCAGGCGCGGGCGCAGGCTGGCAGTCGCAACAAGACACGCGCGCGCGCACCTCGCTATCACCTCGCGCACCACGCGTGAACGACAACGCGCGAAGTTAGACCACTGTGCGCGGATTTGTGCCTAAACGTGCTGTGGTGAACATAAAATGATTTTAAATTTAAAGATATTTGGTAAGTATTTTGTTAATGATACCTAGAAGGTTAAGAAACTGTTGATTGCACCGGCGAATTGCTCAGACCATTAATTATAATAGTAATCGAGCAAGAAGATGGTAGTCATTAGCAATTCTACTGAATAATGGTTTAGAACTTAATTATGGTTAATGAACAAATTGTATTTATGTATTGAGCACAAAGTGCAACGCAAAACAAGAAGGATCACAACCTTATTTAGGTACTACCATTTATTTTTCAATGGGTACTGTAATCTTTACCTTCCTATCTAACACCAAAAAAAAACCATGGAAATAATGTTATCTGTGATGACTGCATCACAAAACATCTGAAATTGAATTATTTAGCTACGATAATTTATTTAAATAAGGATTTTCAAGCCTCTTATATATAGAAACGTGTTTTCCTTCGTTTGTTCAGATGTTTTGGATTCAGTAATAACAAAATATATATAGCCTGATTAATAAACACTTGCAAATAGGTGACAAAGACATCAATAATACTTAAAGTTATTGAATGCCTGAGCTGAGTTCTCATTTTTGCACCAAAGTCAGAGGTTTTATCTTGTTGATTTCATTCTATTATCGTTAGCATGATCATGACTTTCATCATCGCCTCAAACCAATCAATTTTGGACTCAAAATATGATATGACCTTCCCCCCGATCAAGGACGGCCCATCATACATAGCCAGTAGCTAAGAGCCCTAATTTATGGATCTGTAAACCCAGCCAGGTAGTCCACAGACCTGTAATTTAATCGGTTAGACGTCATCACATCACAACAACAAAACAAGGCAAAAACAACTATCGAAAATAGGACCTCACTTAGGTCTGCCATACCCCCAGAACATACATACATACATATAATCACGCCTTTATTCCTATGGGGTAGGCAGAGTGTAAACTACCTAAACAAAGGTCCCCTTGGATCCCTTAGCTGGTTTTTACAGCATGCCCGGGAGTAAATGCAGTTGGCACATTCTATGTTTTACTCGCTCCCAGGCCAGCATGAAAGCAGAACCACGGGTGTAAAGCTTGTTTTAAGTAAATAAATATAATATCAGAAATATTATGAACATACAATACAAATTACAATATTCTTAAAAAATCAATTGCTACGTATTTGCCAACATGTCGTGCCGATTGTCCTTCATACAGAGTTTGCGTTTGAAATGCATGGTTCCTCACCGTCACGAGCCAACAGTTTTCAACAGTGGAATTTATCTACTTTGTTGTAAATACAACCCATTGTACGAGTACGTAGAGATGGTCCGACTACAATAACAATATTTTGTATTTCAGTTTCGTTCTTTGGTTGATGTTTCTTTTTCTGTTCAAGGTTGCAAGGTTTAACAACTTTGTTGTAACAGTTTAGTTGTGAACTTCCATGGTGGACTAGAAGCGAGATAAAAACATAGAATGTGCCAGCTGAATTTCCTCCCTGGCATGCTGTAAAAACCAGCTAAGGGATACAAGGGTTTCAATATATTGTAATTTAGGCAATGGGCTGACAGTTTGACCCTACAGCAATATACCTACAAATCTATTTTAAATAACCCTCAATACTTTGTCAGACGTGGCGGAATAACCTTTGTTTAGGTCGTTTACGCTCTGCCTACCCCATTAGGGATAAAGGCGTGATAATATGTATGTATGTAGTACGAGTACGTAGAGATGGTCCGACTACAATAACAATATTTTGTATTTCAGTTTCGTTCTTTAGTTGAATGTTTTTTTCTTTATAAGGTTGCAAAGTTTAACAACTTTGTTGTAACAGTTTTGTCGTGAACTTCCATGCTGGCCTGGGGCGAGAGAAAAACATAGAATAGTGCCAGCTGATTTTCCGCCCGTGCAGGCTGTACAAACCAGCTAAGGGATCCGAGGGTTTCAGTATACTGTAATTTAGGCGATGAGCTAACTTCCTGTCACTACTGCAATATACCTTCAAATCCATCTTAAATAACCCTCAAAGCTTTGTCAGATGTGACGGAACGGCCGATTACGCTGTGCCTACGCCATTAGGGATAAAGGCGTGATTATATGTATGTACACGTATGTATGTATTTTTGTTGTTGTATACGAGTACTGACCGGTTCAGCAGGTTTATTATATTTCATTTCAAACACGTCAGAACTGTCAAAAGCTGTAGGTTAGGTAAAACTGAAACCTGTAGTGTTAAAAACAAGTAAATATTTTTACCATACTACCCAGGGTTTCAGTTAAGCCCGATGGTGTAGTGATAGGGCCGCTACCTCCTGAGCAGGGAGGTCGTGATTCGAATCCCACCACGTACCAATGTGTTTTTCGGTTGTCGAATTTCATATGTACGTTTGTTCGGCGCTTTTTCCGTGCTTCGGAAGGCACGTTAAGCCGTTGGTCCCGGTTAATATAGTTAGATAACGTAGATATTAGTCGTTAAGCCATGTCAGAGGCCACTGCTTAGCATTGGCGGCTTGAAAACTCTGACCTAATCTAGGATTGGGTCTGGTTTCCCTTCTGGGTTGCGGAGGTCAGATGGCAGTCGCTCTGTGTAAAAAACAGTACCCTAGTTCAATCCCCTAGATTAGAAAGCCGACCCCTTGAGATACGGGATAAGGCTACGGAGATGATGCCTAGCCAGGGTTTCAGTAGCCATGTCCTGACGAAAATAAAAAAACATTATGACTCAGTTATTCCCAGAGCCAAGTAAGGAAGTAACATGTTCAACTTGACACCATTGCCAAAAAAAAACGCAACGATTTCTCCACTGGCAAACTTTCCGCAAACAACACGTAAAAGTGCGAGGCGTCGCAGCGGCGTCAGTAATCATAATACAATAACCTTTTATTTGTATCTGTCACATGTTTTATACCTTCTCATGAATCATTGGATGCTTAACATAAGTCAAACGGGGCTGCACCGTTACCGGCTTGAACTTAATTAGTTCTTTGAAAGTACTAACTGTCCCGTTGTCCCTTACCCGCTGCATCTTCAAATATATCTTGGAAGGTTTGTAAAGTATATTTTCAATGAAATATTGTGTTATTTATGATTATGACGTCTGACGTAAAACATTCTTCCATGCTGGCCTGGGAGCGAGAGAAAACATAGTATGTGCTAGCTGCTTTCCTCCTGGGAATCTGTAAAAACCAGCTAAGGGATCCGAGGGTTTCAGTATATTGTAATTTAGGTGATGGGTTAACAACCTGTCACTACAGAAATATACCTACAAATCTATCTTAAACTAGCTGTGCCCGCAACTTTGTACGTCGGTTTGAATGGAAAACACGCAATGTCTTAAGGCGATGGGCTGACAACATGTCCTTAGCCTTACAGCAATATTCCTATAAAGCTATCTTAAATAACCCTCAAAACTTTGTCAGACGTGGTGGATCGACCTTTGTATAGGCCGTTTACGCTCTGCCTACCCCATTAGGGACAAAGGCGTGATTATATGTACGTATGACGTCTACATTATTAACTGTGTACAGCATGATTTCTCTGAAAGCATCAAGCACAACAGAGATCAGATAATGGATTATAATTTGTTTACGTTATTATCACTGCACGTAGCGAAAAGTGGATGGTTTTTTTTTTGTTTCCGCCCCACGTAGAGACAATTATTATAATAAAATATAATAAAACATAAAAACTGAATTTACACAAGGTAGACGGTCACAAGGCGCCAATTAGAGATTGGGTTTTCAGAATTAACCGAAATGCCTCATGCTTGGTATAATCACTGACGAAAACCACAACTAGTTAGTCCATGGTATTATAATATTAGCAGTAGTGCAGCATTGCTGAAAAGCCTTATGCTTGTATATTTGCAGTACAGAATATTTTTTTGGGGATTTCTAGCACTCATAATGCTATTTTATTTCATGTCATATAAATGCCATTCAATCCCGATCCGGAGGTCCTGGAAACACAAAGTTGATATTTGAGAATTTATCACTTTGTGAATTTTTCCCAGTTTGGTTAGTACATTGCAGGCTGAATCATCTGATTGTCCGAAAAGAAAAAGATTTCGTGCTTCGGAGGGCACGTTGAGCCGTCAGTCCCTATTGCTGTCATTGATAGTGGTCGTTACTCAAACCATGCCAGAGGCCTGATAGTTGTGCTACTAGGCGGTTTAAAAACTCTGACACCAGGGTTCATAGACTCGATACCCACTCGACAGAAGAAGAATATAAAAAACCTTGTACAATATTAGCAGTACATCATTGCTGAAAAGCCTTATGCTTGTATAAATTTTGCAACACGACATTGATGATTTCTAGGAATGTAACGAGGAAAATGAAAACTACATTTGCATAAGCGACTAAAGGAAATGTTGAGTGAAATATAATTAGATGTTGAACGGGGTTGATGGTTGTGATCAGTGGCCAGGGCGGTCGTTACTGCGATGGCGGCGACGCGGCGGCGGTTGAGGCGCCGGCGCCTGCGCATGCGTGCGCTTGCATTCTTGCACTTTCACCGCTACTCCGACATTCATGGTTTCTTCCAGAAAGTACTAAATATTATGCTAAAACCTTAGAGTGCAACACAAAATTAATGCGAATATTAGCCCCTTGTTTGCTTACCTCAAGTGCCTTGTTCGTCCGCTGTAGAGATGATGTAGAGATAAGACCTTATTAAGCATAATAAAATATACATTTAATTAAATACGCTTAGCGTTTGTGTCTTTTTGGTAGTTGATCGACTGCTAAATACATGAAATAATGGCGGCATAATTTAATATTGTATCTCTTTGTATGCAACTTTTTCTAAAATCTTAGAAATCTACAAAAGTCGAGATTTTTTTCTTGTTTGTGTTTGAAATCGTAAAGGCGAGCACAGTACCTCATTAATCGTCTTTTTCCGTGTTATAGTACGTTTCCAAGTATAGGCTTCCTGGATCTAGGCTTCAAGACATCGAGAACATTGTGCCGTTAGATCAATGTTTGCAGCTTGCAGTCTTTAATACGGATAAGCCAATAATGTAACTGACAGCGTCTGGGAGCCCGTTAAGTTTAACTTGTCAGCTTGTCATGCAGATAAATATTCTGCTGCTGATACCTTGGTAGTTACTATTATAAGTCTCCTGATATGTGTCAACTGTTAAATGTTGCTGGACTTGGAGTCTGGGAGTGAGAGAAAAACATAGGATGTGCCACCTGCATTTCCTCCCGAGCATGCGTACAAATCTTTCTGGAATAACCCTCATACTTCCATGCTGGACTGGGAGCGAGAGAAAAACATAGAATGTGCCAGCTGCATTTCCTCCCGGGCATGCTGTAAAAACCAGCTAAGGGATCCGAGGGTTTCTGTATATTGCAATTTAGGCGACACGCTGACAACCTGTCACTACAGCAATATACCTACAAATCTATCTTAAACAATCCTCAAAACTTTGTCAGACGTGGCGGAACGACCTTTGTTTAGGTCGTTTCCACTCTGCCTACCCCATTAGGGATAAAGGCGTGATTATATGTATGTTAACTTTTGCGACGAAACTTGGAGGAAACATTGAAAAATTTGACACTACATCACAACCATAAAGGAATGACCAACATCTAGTCATGATGACGATGATGAGATAATGATAAATATCTTAGTTTAGGAAACAGGGTCAAATAGAGCATTACCATGCCAATGGTACCGATTCCTTGAGGGCACGACTTAACTAAATCTTGACTTAAATTTTTGCCGTCCCTTTCTGATGTCTCATGATACAAAATGACAGCTATAGACTTATAGTAGTTAATTCCTGGTTTTTGCAACTACGAATTGGTACCATTGCTTTATTTAATTTAAAGAATGAGCAATTTATTTCTATTGGGAGAAAATGTAGGGTCGTTAAAGTTCATATACCGCGTTGTTTGTAAACAAGAAACTGATCAACTTTGCGCTGGAATTAGAAACAACACAATAACTTATTGAGTTAATGCAGTATACTTAGATTTTTTATTCAGCTTCCTATTATACGTAAAGGCTTAACAGGAAATTAATTCATTTACGCAGGCTTTACCTACGTAATAGGCTATAAACTTTACAAGTACAAATTGTACGTTATGCATATTACGTCATACATTCTTTTTTATTCCTGCGAATTCTGATCATTTAAAAAAGGTAATTGTTTAACTTGAAGGTAAATTAATTTATGAATTCCGATAAAAAATCCTACTTCAGACTTATTGTAATTGAATTGTTACATAGAACTAATGGCGGAAATTCTGAGAACAAGCTTTATTGCAAAAAAATATGAGTACATTCTATAGTAGTTTTTTCTTTGAGGCGATGCTCTAAGATGAACCTAAAAGTTGGCCAATGCTATCGATTAGTAGAGCGCAAAACTGAACTAAATCTTGAACAAATCTATTGCCATCCCTTTCTGTTCTCTCATGCCAGAAAATGACAGGTATAGACTTATATTAGTTAAGTCGTGATTTTTGCAAATACGAATTGATGCCAGTATCCCTTCTAATAACTAAGATAGATGCATGTAACCACACGAATTTGGATATGGTGGAATATAATCCAGATGAATTATAATATTCATAATTTACAGCACAGATTACAGTTCTACAGTACATAGTGGCCAGCAATGGCCCCATGTAACCAATCACGCCGATGACATTGGAGTGACGACACAATGAGAAAAACTCAACAATAGGACGGCAATGACAGACCGCCGATTGCCTTTAACATGAAATTAAACTGGAAGTAGTTCCTGTTTATACAGCTTCAGATACAATGATGTAGCATGCGTATTTTTTTTAATACACGTCTAGGTAATAAATAAAGCTACTTCCGAGTTCTTGGGACAATGTTCGGATACAAAGAGCCATGTCTAAGCAATTATTGCATTGCACTTAAAGATTGTTCATAAGATTTGTAGATTATTCTTAAATTTCCATGCTGGACTGGGAGCGAGAGAAAAACGTAGAATGTGCCAGCTGCATTTCCTCCCGGGCATGCTGTAAAAACCAGCTAAGGGATCAGAGGGTTTCAGTATATTGTATTTTAGGCGATGGGCTGACAACCTGTCACTACAGCAATATACCTACAAATCGATCTTAAATAACCCTCAAAACTTTGTCAGACGTGGCGGAACGACTTTTGTTTAGGTCGTTTACGCTCTGCCTACCCCATTTTGTATATGTATGTATGTATGTATTCTTAAATTTGGACGTGCTTTTCGTTTTCTCTCACTTTTTATTTATAATCAACGATGATTAAATTAATGTTTTTGTTTTTCTCTATATTTTTCCCTATCCTCTCGTATTTTTTTTTCTTGTGTTTGTGTTTCACGCTTGATCTTGATAAAAATAATTAACATTTTATTTATCTTTCCTCTTAGTTTTCAATACTCTTTCCTCTTCGCCGTTAAATGCATTGAAAACTAGGTTTACGAATATAGATCGTCCTAGTTCTATATAGATTCTACACACGAATTCCTATTGAAAATTAGTTCATTAAGCACGCACTTAACTATTAACTTTGCATAAGTGGGTACTGAAATGACTCTTTTTACGACTTAGCGAGTATAATATGAATTCCTCATGAATGAAGCTCGGGACATATTTAGTATACGTTCGGATGCTAATCGCTTTTTCCATTAAGTGCGATAATAACTTGACCAAACGCAATTATTTCCTCGTAAAACGTAATCACAAATGGCATAAGTTTTTTCTATCGATTCTTTGAATAGGACATAGATTGTTGATGTCTTGGTGGCATATAAGCGAGAAATGATATATTATTTATTTGAAAAGGACTTCCTCATGATCATTTCACGCCCCTCGTTAGACTCGAGGTGATTGAGATGAATTCTAAGATGTTGTGACATCACCTTTTCACACATTTGTTAGTAAACATGTAAACGGCCGGCGGCGGCGCGAGAATCTTGAACTTTAGCGTGTTTCCGGTCGCTAGTATCATCTCGTCTAGCCAGTGGTCACGCTCCAACGCACGTTTATTCTAATAAACTTGTTCGATAATTAATTTCACTTGCATCATGTCCCGCGATATTTCAGGTTTAATCTACTTTAATCAATCGGCTTTCACTTTCGCCTAAGATCATTTTGTTTTTAAAATTGCGCCCAGCATTTGGGGACGTTGTCACTCATACCGCTTGGTATTGACATTGTATTGGAAAGTTATCTTCCGCGAGTACACTTTCTGGTTGGACGAGGTCGTACATTCAACTGTTTGCTTGGTAAAAAACAGCTGATAAATTCCGCATTGCCAACAGACCAGTGACGAAATTTTGAGATCATCTCGTGTTAGCATTAGCCTCCGAGTGCCTCACACGTGCTTGAGACTCAAAACGAGTTTGTTTTTGCGATGGAACAGCCTTAATAATAATTGTAGTTGCCAACTTGCCAAGGATCACAACTGGCGCCTGAATACAAGATTGTATTACCTTATCGAATTACTTTGCAACTTAGATCACGAATTAAGATAAACACATTTTCGCAATCAAAAACGACTGTATATCAAGCCGATATCTGGTTAAGTATAACCACTCCAAAAATTCTAGACCTCCCAGTCTACCAATTTACTATAGGTCGTTGCATTATATTATGGAGTGTGATAGATATAACGGATCCGAAGTGTGCTGTACGTTAAATGTTAAACCTAAAGCCGATGCTAAACCTAGGTAAAATGACATTAAAAAATTCCTAAGGTTCTAACTTGGGCACTACTACCGGACAGCATCACATAATGAAAACTGATCGGTTTACTTGTTTATATTTGTTTCATTACATGTTTGCTTGTTGATAAGTATGGTATGAATGTCTCGGTTTCTAGAGATCAATTTAATTATCTTTTATAAATTATCAATATTTTGTTATATCTATATTAAAGATTTTTTTTATATATTAAAGGCATTTAAGTAGAATTCGATACCTGTTATTGAATGAATTTTATTTATTTATTTAAAGCTAGGATGATTGTAATATTAAAATATGTTTAACGTCTTATAATACTCAGTAGAACAAGATGTTATACAACAGCATGACTTGCGATTACATTTGTGTTAAAGCTGCAAATTCATGTTACGTTCCCACAGAGACGATAAACAATGATTTAGTACTTCCCCACCCGTATGATTCCGGTTTAAAATAGAATCACGCCACCCCTTCTTGAATATATAGCAGAAATCATCTACTTAAGAGGCAAAGTCAGGGAATGTCAGCAAGCGCGATTCCTAAAACCGCCTTGCAAAGCTCGCTAGCGCTTTCGCGGAGTGAGAATCCTAGGCCTACTTCTAGTACGTACTTTGCAGATAAAATGTACCGTATTATTGTGGTTCCAGATTCGGTGCCGGCCCGGCTCAACATCGGTCTGATGCTGTTCCTGGCCTGCTGGGTGAACTACATGCTGCGGGTCAACATGAGCGTCAACATCATAGCCATGGTGCCCGACGAGCCCACTGTCACATCGTGAGTAACATACTGTCAGACATGTCTCAACATCGGGCTGTTGCTGTTCCTGGCCTGCTGGGTGAACTACATGCTGCGGGTCAACATGAGCGTCAACATCATAGCCATGGTGCCCGACGAGCCCACTGTCACATCGTGAGTAACTTACTGTTAGACATGTCTCAACATCGGGCTGATGCTGTTCCTGGCCTGCTGGGTGAACTACATGCTCCGAGTCAACATGAGCGTCAACATCATAGCCATGGTGCCCGACGAGCCCACTGTCACATAGTGAGTAACATACTGTCAGACATGTCTCAACATCGGGCTGATGCTGTTCCTGGCCTGCTGGGTGAACTACATGCTCCGAGTCAACATGAGCGTCAACATCATAGCCATGGTGCCCGACGAGCCCACTGTCACATAGTGAGTAACATACTGTCAGACATGTCTCAACATCGGGCTGTTGCTGTTCCTGGCCTGCTGGGTGAACTACATGCTGCGGGTCAACATGAGCGTCAACATCATAGCCATGGTGCCCGACGAGCCCACTGTCACATAGTGAGTAACATACTGTCAGACATGTCTCAACATCGGGCTGATGCTGTTCCTGGCCTGCTGGGTGAACTACATGCTCCGAGTCAACATGAGCGTCAACATCATAGCCATGGTGCCCGACGAGCCCACTGTCACATAGTGAGTAACATACTGTCAGACATGTCTCAACATCGGGCTGTTGCTGTTCCTGGCCTGCTGGGTGAACTACATGCTGCGGGTCAACATGAGCGTCAACATCATAGCCATGGTGCCCGACGAGCCCACTGTCACATAGTGAGTAACATACTGTCAGACATGTCTCAACATCGGGCTGTTGCTGTTCCTGGCCTGCTGGGTGAACTACATGCTGCGGGTCAACATGAGCGTCAACATCATAGCCATGGTGCCCGACGAGCCCACTGTCACATAGTGAGTAACTTACTGTTAGACATGTCTCAACATCGGGCTGATGCTGTTCCTGGCCTGCTGGGTGAACTACATGCTCCGAGTCAACATGAGCGTCAACATCATAGCCATGGTGCCCGACGAGCCCACTGTCACATCGTGAGTAACATACTGTCAGACATGTCTCAACATCGGGCTGTTGCTGTTCCTGGCCTTCTGGATGAACTACATGCTGCGAGTCAACATGAGCGTCAACATCATAGCCATGGTGCCCGACGAGCCCACTGTCACATCGTGAGTAACATACTGTCAGACATGTCTCAACATCGGGCTGTTGCTGTTCCTGGCCTGCTGGGTGAACTACATGCTGCGGGTCAACATGAGCGTCAACATCATAGCCATGGTGCCCGACGAGCCCACTGTCACATCGTGAGTAACATACTGTCAGACATGTCTCAACATCGGGCTGTTGCTGTTCCTGGCCTGCTGGGTGAACTACATGCTGCGGGTCAACATGAGCGTCAACATCATAGCCATGGTGCCCGACGAGCCCACTGTCACATCGTGAGTAACATACTGTCAGACATGTCTCAACATCGGGCTGTTGCTGTTCCTGGCCTTCTGGATGAACTACATGCTGCGGGTCAACATGAGCGTCAACATCATAGCCATGGTGCCCGACGAGCCCACTGTCACATCGTGAGTAACATACTGTCAGACATGTCTCAACATCGGGCTGTTGCTGTTCCTGGCCTTCTGGATGAACTACATGCTGCGAGTCAACATGAGCGTCAACATCATAGCCATGGTGCCCGACGAGCCCACTGTCACATCGTGAGTAACATACTGTCAGACATGTCTCAACATCGGGTTGATGCTGTTCCTGGTCCCCGGCGAGACAAAAATATAACAGTGAATTATTAATCGGCAAGTCTATCGTGTGTAAAACTTTGTATTTATATTTGTTATTATTTAATGTGACCTTTTAATTTATGTACGTTGTTCCCTGAATTCACTAAACATATATCGATAAAGTCTAAGTGCTTAATGTCAAGCAAATACTAAGCCAGCTAATTTCTTGTCATCGCTGCATATTTCTTGTATCTTAACGTAAATATTTTGAAATCACAAAGACTGGTGTGATCTGATTTCCTATAAGGAAAAGATTTAGATAAAATATTCTTAAAACGGATCACCTCAATCGAAACAAGGTTGCTCTTGAGTTTCTGTCGCAACCTTATTTGAATTTTGAAGTTGTGCAATTACGAAAGTCATTTGAATTTGAATCGCATGTCTAAATAATAATAAAGGGATATGAATAAGTAAGTATACTATTATGACAAGACCTCGAACGTGCGGATCGAATACCACTTTGTGCACTAGTTTTAAATGAGTGTTTTATTGTACTTAAGAATAATGGAAGTGTTTATACCTGCCTATTCAGCTACAAAAGTTTTACTATTTCAGGCCCCATTTTAGAGTTACAAACCCTTTCAAGTATTTTTATTTTGATAAATTAACGACTCCTCGCTTGTTTGTTTAACGGAGGTTTTAGACCTCTACGTTTAGAATCTTTACGAGAGTCTTCTTCATAGAGGGTGAAAATCACACAACACCGCCCGCCGTGTGTGATCCTGATCTTCGACTGAGAAGTCAGTAGTATAGTAACAAGTGAGTAGTCGTTAATTTATCAGTATGAATAACAGTTGTTCGTAATTTAGTGATAAAATATTTTTTTATTTGACCAATTTACGATTTTGCGCACGAACTCTTCATGTTTAGAGTTTTGCATCGGGATACCAAAATACTTATTTGAACTTTTGAGAAAACAGAGTTTAGGGGTAAATAGACAATAGTTCAACAAACAGAATATTTTCTATAAGTTGTAGTCAGGCATAGTTCATCATCTCCCTAGCCTTATCCCGTATCTCACGGGGTCGGCTACCTAATCTAGGGGATTGAACGAGGGAACTGGTTTTTAAACAGAGCGACTGCCATCTGACCTCCGCAACCCAGAAGGGAAACCAGACCCAATCCTAGATTAGGATTATTAGTAGTCAGCTTGTCAGGCATAGTTATAGTAAACTAATTCGTTTGTTTGAGTCTACGCCAACTTTATACGTTTTTTAAATTACCTACTACAAGTTATGCGGGATGTAAGGGACAGCGTCCCGCGAACTGATAGGCATGGCTCAGTCAACGAAACTAAACAAATATCAACAGGTATTTTGTATGGGAAGCTAATTTTTTTAAATATTCCTGAAAGCATTTCCTGGTGAACGTTGTTCAGTCATGTTGAATGAGCAACCTTCCATCCCTTACACCCGGTATACGCTACGACGACGAACAAGTCAAACCTGCGTTGATTTGATCAAATGAGCTTGCAAACTTATGCTGTGTAAGTAGGGATGATATTTGCAGTACAAGTTTTACCACGGGTTGCGTGTACTTGCAAAGTGTATTTGAATAACAGTACGACACTTTCTCCTAACGTCATTAACATGAGGAAACCAGTCTCATTAACAACTTGCAAGCAATTGCAGTTCTTAGTAGGTAGGTACATGGATCTCATTAAGGTCAAATGTTTAGTATCAGTTAGTTAATATTGTGAATATTTCATTCTCTCTCTTTATAAATACAAGCCCTGTTATTTTTCATGGTCTTTTTGTTTTCTTTATTTCTGTCTGTCTGAAGACTATTTCTTAGATTTATGAGTAAACATACAATATTTTCTAAAATCTGACGTCAATTAATAATTTATTGCGTCTTAAACCAACTATCAATGAACAAAACAAAAGGCAAATTCATCTTTATGACGATAGTATGAAAATTATTACCAGTTTTATTGACTTTTCTTTAGTCAGCAACTGACACAAAATTGAATCATAAACAATGATAATCTCACTGACGACGTGGAGTTCTGAGTTACGTAAAACTGACAATTATCTTTATGCAGCACGACAGATGATTACTGACGTTCCCAATATAGGTACTTTATCAGCCAGAAACGTCACTTTTGCCAATACTTACTACGCTTAGATTGGCAGGCTGTGTGTTTAACGAGCGCAGTTTGCGATATTATCTACATTTACATCAAACGCTTCTTCCCATTCCCAGGATATACTAATTTATCCCTCTATCCTCGCTTTCAATACCCTAGATTAGGTACGGGATAAGGCTAGGGAGATGATGACTCATTTATCATCATCATAAGAGGACGGTCTCATTTCGGTCATTAAGTGAAAAGCTTCATGTCTGTACAATATTAGCAGTAGGTTCGGGCATTGATTTTCTGAGAATTTAACAAGGAAAATAAAAACAAGAATTAAAAGCTAATTGTAAATTCCTGAAACGTAACTTATACCGCAGAACTGTTGTATAATAAACTTCTACTTACTTATGTTTTGCAGGGTGAAAAGCGAATGCAAGGCCATAGTGACGAATGAGACGCTGTTTGATAGCAACACGACCGTGGTCACCAAGCACCATTTGGAGCAGGTACTGTCCTTTTTACCTTATTTGTTAAAAAAAATTATTGATTTCTGCCTTGTTTATATCTTTTTCTCTAACCATATTATTTACCTTTTACATTACTTCATTTCGTACCTTATTATCACTTATTTATAATTTCCTACGAATCAAGGATCGCTATCAGTTACAACCAGCATAACATCATCATCTCCCTAGCCTTATCCCGTATCTCACGGGGTCGGCTTCCTAATCTAGGGGATTGAACGAGGGTACTGGTTTTTACACAGAGCGACTACCATCTGACCTCTGCAACCCAGAAGGGAAACCAGACCCAATCCTAGATTAGGTCAGAGTTTTCAAGCTGCCAATGCTTAGCACTGGCCTCTGATATGGCTTAACGACTAATATTTACGGTATTAAACGATATTAACCGGGACCAACGGCTTAACGTGCCTTCCGAAGCACGGACCAACCAGCATAACAATATCAATTTAATATTTTGAATTTTATTCTTCTTTAAAGTGTTATGGCTTTTGCAGACAAGCAATTCAGCCAGTGTGAAAAACTATTGTAACAGGTTATTATCTATTTTTATAACTTTGAAATGTGTAGAGTAAAACCCATTAAAAATGTCACGCACGAGTTGCACGATTACATTTCACGTGTTTAGTTTGGCACATCATTTGAAGGTGTCATGAGATTCTTGACAACTTGTTTTAAACAGCCCTCTACAATTTTCGATTTCCTATCTTTGTCAACCTCAGGATGTAACAGCTGTTTATGTAATGAGACCTCTGAAAATTTCATACATACATACATATAATCACGCCTTTATCCCTAATGGAGTAGGCAGAGCGTAAACAACCTAAACAAAGGCCGTTCCGCCACGTCTGACAAGTTTTGAGGGTTATCTAAGATAGATTTGTAAGTACTGTAGTGACAGGTTGTCAGCCTATCGCCTAAATTGCAATATACAGAAACCCTTGGTTCCCTCCCATCCCTTAGCGTGTTTTTTACAGCATGCCCGGGAGGAAATGCAGCTGGCATATTCTATGTTTTTCTCTCGCTCCCAGTCCAGCATGAAAGTAGTTTATGTAATGAGACCTCAGAAAATTTCATGCCGCCGTAATATAATGTGTTGTGTATGTGTCGTAGGATGATTTGAGAATTCGAATCTTGCGAAAACCCAGATAAATACACAACGGTGACACCATTGTCAAATCTTACTGCAAAAGTCAGGTTTCTTGCAAAAAATACTCATCCTCCCATTAACATTTGATATCCTGAAATAAGAACACTGATTGGTCGGTTAGCGTACCCAACACAAGATTTCCTCTAATAGATAGTCTTTCTAAATATCAAGCACAAACGCATGGTTTTTAACCAATCAGAATAAGATTAAATCAGTAAGTAAAAATCTAGCCAATCAGAATTAAGGATATCATGAGAATATCAAATTTAATATTACTAGAACGACGAGATTTTCTGCAAAATTCCTGACTTTTGCCAGTAAGATTTGACAACATTATCAACATTGTCTAATTATCCGTGATTTCACAAAATCCCTAGGATTTTCGCTAAGATTCGAATTATCAAATCATCTACGACATAAGTATGACAAAGCTCAATAGTTTTCTAGAAATTCGTCGTATTTTCATAAATATCAATTTTGAAAAATTAATAATGTTTGCTTCGCATAAGTGTACAAAAAACTTACTCGTACGTAGATTAAGCAAGCACTTTGTAAATGTATAAACAAAAAAATTATATGTAAAACTGATATAAGTAAAAAATGTGGCGGTATTGACCTCTGTAAAACAATTACAAAATGATGATGAAAATTTTATTCTCTATCCTTCACAGCCAGAAGGCGTAACAGTCTTTAATTGGACAGCTCAGCAGCAAGCCTATATCCTCTCCAGCTATTTCTGGGGCTATGCCATCACTTGCCTGGTGGGAGGGACAGCTGCTGAGATGTGGGGTCCACGGAACGTGATCTTCTTCACCATGCTGTTCTGCGCCATCGTCACAACGCTGACTCCTCAGATGGCAAGGCTGCATTACCTCGTGCTAGTTGCTTCAAGGTTCCTCATCGGATTGGCTTCGGTAAGATCATCGATACTCTATTCAGGCTATGGCTAATAGATGTGGGGCCTCGAAACGAGATCCTCTTCGCTATGCTGTTCTGTGCAACGCCGACTCCTCAGATGGAAAGGCTGCATTACCTCGTGCTAGTTGCTTCGCGGTTCCTCATCGGATTGGCTTCGGTAAGATCATCGATACTCTATTCAGGCTATGGCTAATAGATGTGGGGCCTCAAAACGAGATCTTCTTCTCTATGCTGTTCTGTGCAACGCTGACTCCTCAGATGGCAAGGCTGCATTACCTCGTGCTAGTTGCTTCGAGGTTCCTCATCGGATTGGCTTTGGTAAGATCATTGATACTGTATTCAGGCTATGGCTAAGAGATGTGGGGCCTCGAAACGAGATCCTCTTCGCTATGCTGTTCTGTGCAACGCCGACTCCTCAGATGGAAAGGCTGCATTACCTCGTGCTAGTTGCTTCGCGGTTCCTCATCGGATTGGCTTCGGTAAGATCATCGATACTCTATTCAGGCTATGGCTAATAGATGTGGGGCCTCGAAACGAGATCTTCTTCTCTATGCTGTTCTGTGCAACGCTGACTCCTCAGATGGCAAGGCTGCATTACCTCGTGCTAGTTGCTTCGAGGTTCCTCATCGGATTGGCGTCGGTAAGATCATTGATACTGTATTCAGGCTATGGCTAATAGATGCGGGGCCTCGAAACGAGATCCTCTTCGCTATGCTGTTCTGTGCAACGCTGACTCCTCAGATGGCAAGGCTGCATTACCTCGTGCTAGTTGCTTCGCGGTTCCTCATCGGATTGGCTTCGGTAAGATCATCGATACTCTATTCAGGCTATGGCTAATAGATGTGGGGCCTCGAAACGAGATCTTCTTCTCTATGCTGTTCTGTGCAACGCTGACTCCTCAGATGGCAAGGCTGCATTACCTCGTGCTAGTTGCTTCGAGGTTCCTCATCGGATTGGCTTCGGTAAGATCATTGATACTGTATTCAGGCTATGGCTAAGAGATGTGGGGCCCCGAAACGAGATCCTCTTCGCTATGCTGTTCTGTGCAACGCCGACTCCTCAGATGGAAAGGCTGCATTACCTCGTGCTAGTTGCTTCGCGGTTCCTCATCGGATTGGCTTCGGTAAGATCATCGATACTCTATTCAGGCTATGGCTAATAGATGTGGGGCCTTGAAACGAGATCTTCTTCTCTATGCTGTTCTGTGCAACGCTGACTCCTCAGATGGCAAGGCTGCATTACCTCGTGCTAGTTGCTTCGAGGTTCCTCATCGGATTGGCGTCGGTAAGATCATTGATACTGTATTCAGGCTATGGCTAATAGATGGCAAGGCTGCATTACCTCGTGCTAGTTGCTTCTAGGTTCCTCATCGGATTGGCTTCGGTAAGTACCGATACTCAATATATTTAATCTCATATTATCATATCTTTCTAAGCCAAGGGCTAAGGTAAAGGTAAGCAGAGATGTAGCGAAAACTTTAATGCGATTTGTGATCATAACTATGTCGACTCTTCAGATGGTAAGGCCATATCATTTCGTTCTTCGAAGCTACCCTATTATTGGTTTTATTTTGGTTTCATTCTATCCAAACAGATAATTTGCGTTATGAAAAGGTAAATGTAGCTGTGACAAATAGAATAACACCTTGTTACCTTGTAAACTTATTTACTTATCACATTAAAACTTATTAAATGCATTTAAAAGTGCATGATTCACGAGTATTCTTTGTTTATTTTCCACATAGATAACGCCATACCTTGCGGTTATGACTTCAAGACCGCGTGATAATAACCACCCGTATGTAATTAGGTATTTCACGGTATTTTGTGCATTGGAATAATTAGATTTTACCTTGTTTTTTTTTAAACTACGTACCAATTTTTTCTCCAAACTAATTATCATAACAAAGTAGCACATATGAATAGATTATATATTAATATATACTTACAAACTACGGAGCAGATAAGCAAGCTAAAAAAGACCCCTGTTGAAACGATTCTTCTTCTTAGCGAGTGGATTCTCGAGTCAAACAACGATTATTTTATCGCAGATAGAATTTGTTAAAAAAACTTTGATATCACAATCTAGGTAAGGTACTATACTCAAGCCAAGCAAGTTTGACAAATTGAATAAAAATACTTATGTCAATTTGTGTATATTTCAGGGCTTCCATTTCCCTGCCTTCCACGCACTAGTGGCCCACTGGGCGCCACCAGCTGAGAAGGGAAAGTTCGTGAGTACCCTGCTTGGAGGAGCTATTGGAACCGTCGTCACGTGGTCGCTCACAGGACCACTCATCGAGAAGTTCGGCTGGGACTACGCTTTTTACGTACCAGGTGAGTAATTCTGGATATTCCACGTACTGGGCGCAACTAGCTCTTCTTTCTTCTTCGATCCTATGGTACCCCGCTTGTATAAAGGGTCCGAACGGTCTTCCTCCATATCCATTTCTCCATCTATCTTGCGCAATGGTCTTTGCTTCCTCCCAAGTCAAGCCAACCAACTTCGTCCACTACGCAACCAGCTCAGAAGGGCAAGTTCATGAGTACTTTGCAATTTCACTGGTACTACCATCACTTGCCCCTGTAGCATTTAGCCGCGATCCGAGATAGAGATCTATCTGTCAAATTGATTTGATACGAATTAATTAAATCAAAGGAAAAATGTGACCAAAGAGGAATGCGATCTTGATCTTGTAGAATTTGTAGATGCCAATTTAAATGTCACCAAGATTAAAAGGAAGCATTTACAGTTTTTAAAAGGTCAGGGGTGAGGAAATGAAATCAGAGTGATTTCTTTGTTATTGAAATAATGCTAAGGGATCCGAGGGTTTCAGTATATTGTAATTTAGGCGATGGGCTGACAACCTGTCACTACAGCAATATACCTAGAATTCTATCTTAAATAACCTTCAAAACTTTGTCAGACGTGGCGGGACGACCTTTGTTTAGGTCGTTTACGCTCTGCCTACCCCATTAGGGATAAAGGCGTGATTATATGTATGTATGTATGAAATAATAATAATTGCTGAATTACCTACATCTGTTTTTGATGTTAGGTACAGGATTTAAGAAACTACAATTGAAATTTGTTTTTCCCGGCAGGTGTGATCGGCGTGGCGTGGTGCGTGTTATGGTGGGTACTGGTGTACGACTCTCCACAGCAGCATCCCAGGATCACTGACGCTGAGAAGAAGTACATCCTGGAAGCAATCGGTGACAAGGTGCAGCAAGGAAAATCCAAGGTATTTACGAGTACTGCATTTGAAGGAAAATCTCTGGAATATGATGCAGTTGATATGTGCACGCAATTTCTTATTGACTTATTGCTTGACTTTTTCTGCCAAAAGTCTGCTAAAAGTGCAGTATATAGGTTTATTATAGTGCAGGTTTAATTAGCTTGTCAAAGTGAAATGCTCAATATAGTAGGTAAATGCAATTTCAAAGGAAAGTATCTAAAGTACTATCGTGGGAGTCATCAGTCGCGTAAAAGTAGCTTTTTAAAGGTCCTATTTGCTACCGCCTCAGACGACTCGGTGCATTAACCGGGCTAAGTAAAAAACAGAATCACTATTACTGCCGCTATTGGTTTGGTATACGTTAGAATATTAACCAGTGTTGCAAAGGGATTTGATGCTTAAAGAAGCCTCTTACTATTCAATGAACGTATTGAAAGGGACCTATAAAACTGCAACCTTCGAAGAAGTAGGTTTACAATGTTTACATAGAAATAGCCTTACAAATAGTAAACACGTTTGAACATTCATTTCAAAATAGCCGTGCCTTATCTACAGTGTTTATTTCTAGATTTTTTTATGACTTCATTGTTATCGGTGGCTGTGTTTTTCCAGAATTATGTTTTAAATAATAAAAATGAAATAAAAATATCTAGGTCTAATTCTAGTCAATTATTATTGTTATCCTCACGAAGATACTGCTACAATGATGAATTGATTAAACCTAGATTACGTCTTGTAGTTGTGTTCGAATTTTTATTTTCTTAAATGGCGTCAATGGTTTATGTAATGAAACAAAAATATAATAATGATTTTTTAATCATTTAAAGTGTCTTCTTTTTGAAAATATGTCTTAATTATATGAAAGTAATATAATTTTGTTTTCAAAAAACACAGGGAACCTATCATTTTCTTTACGAGTTTATTTATTACCTGAATTATCAATGTAAAATGTTATTGTAAAATCTCATAAAAAAACTTCTTCCTTCCAGTTAATGCCGCCATTCAGAAAGATCCTCACGTCGTTCCCGTTCCTGGCGATGGTGGTGCTTCACTTCGGCAACAACTGGGGCATCTACTTCATCATGACTGCGGCACCCAAGTTCGTCTCCAGCGCGCTTGGCTTCAATCTGACTTCCACCGGCACGCTGGCCTCCTTGCCCTATCTGGCAAGAATGATCTTCTCACTAGTGTTCGGCGCTGTTGGTGATAGGTAAGCAACTGGGGCATACTACTTCATCATGACCGCGGCACCTAAGTTCGTCTCCAGCGCTTTTGGGTTCAACCGACTTCCACCGGCACGCTGGTGTCCTTGACCTATCTGGCGAGGATGATCTTCTCACTAGTGTTTGGAGTTTTTGGCGATAGGTAAGCATCTACATCTATTTCATCATGACCGTCGCATCCCAGTTCGTCTCTAGCTATTGGTGATAGGTAAGCATCTGGGGCATACTACTTCATTATGACCGCGGCGCCTAAGTTCGTCTCCAGCGCGTTTGGCTACAAGCTGACATCCACCAGCACGCTGGCTTCGTTGACCTGTCTGGCAAGAATGATCTTCTCACTAGCTGTTTGGAGCTCTTGGTGATAGTTAGCCATGGATTAGTTACAGTTTCCGGATGGAGCATTGTCCATGAATCTGTAAAAGTTAGGATTAGCATTTTATACTCTGTTAACTATAACCTATCATGTATTTCTTTTACAGAATCCTCCGCCAAAATGTGGTCTCGCTTACCTTCATGAGGAAGTTCTTCTGCCTGTTTTCCCACATCGTGCCTGGCCTACTCCTGGTAGCTCTTGGCTACACTGGATGCGCTCCGATCCTCTCAGTAGCCCTGATTTCCTTCTCCATGGGCTCCAACGGCGCTGCGACACTGACCAACCTGGTGAATCATCAGGACTTGGCTCCGAACTTCGCGGGGACGCTGTATGGAATCGCCAATGGAATTGGAAATGCGGCTGGTTTCCTGACGCCGCTCGTTACTGCGTACTTTACTAAGAACGGGGTAAGACGATTATGCATATGATAAAATGATGAGGAAATTAAAATTTGTTTTCAAGTTCTATGAAATCTCAAAAACTCTTACTGAGAAGATTAATTATTTCGGGAAGCCTACCATTTTTTATTCACGGAAATACGAATAATGTAACTTTGCTATGTAGACTAAAATAGGTACTGTTATAGGGAGTGATTTCATATTAAATCCATACGGCATTCATTGATGTAATTTCATTGAAACTACAGCATTAAGTTGTAAAAAATTAAATCCTTCTTCCTATTCACCAATTGTTTCCTTTTCGTCATGTTTTTCACTTTCTTTCCGTAGAACGGCTTCGACGAATGGCGGCCAGTGTTCATAACAGGCGCGACCGTCTACTTCGCCTCAGCAGTCTACTTCATCCTCTTCGGCTCCTGCGAGACCCAGGAGTGGAACTACGTGCCTCCAGAGCCAGAAGAAGATAAGAGACCCAGTGTTAGTAATTCCAATGAAACCGCTGTTGCGATACCTATCTCATTGCCTGTTGTCAAGACGTAATTACGTGCTATTTGGTTTTAGTGAGTCTTAAGACTATGGAACCCTGGTGTGCGTCCCAACGCTGAAAGTGGATATGACCAGTTGTAAAACTTATTTAGAAAAGCGGCAGCTATGGACAAAAATTTTATGCTGAAGGGTTCTCCGAATTTCTTCCTGTTATTAATTATGACTAAAATCCGTCGCATATTAGTTGTTATTTCTGATGATTCAATAATGTTTTGCATAAATATAAAACCATTGTTTGTTAAAGATAATACTTAACTAATTTAATTGCTGTCATAGTTTCGACTTAAAAGAAATTGAGTGAGTGAATGAATGTGTGTGACTAGTTATTATATTTATAAGAATAAGTATTATAGAAACAAATGTCATATTTTGTGTGGCGTTCACAATTTTTAAGAACACATTTATAATTTCGTAGTTAGGATTAGTTTATTGTGTAAATAACTTTGACATTTCGTTTCAGACTTCGTTGGTGTCTTTTCTTCGGTAAAACTTTTACGAAGAAAATACATCAAGGATCACTTTTAATTTGTTTTTATTCTTTTACTTTTGACATTCCAAATTTCTTTTTGTATTGTTTTATTCTATGCAAAAGTTGTAAATATTAATAAATAAAATATAGCGTCCATTATGGTAAGTCTTATGTTGTTGTTAAGATTTTAATTACAATTTGTTTATGAATTTTCAATGTATTTATAACTGTGATGATTTTAAAGTATGCTCATGAATAAATTATTATTACTTTATGAAAAGAAATGCACTTTATTTTATTACAATCTTTCATCTAGGTTAAAGTAATCATGTTCATATGTTCATGAGTCTATCTCTGTCAAAATGTTCGTAAAGCTACTCATGTGTAGGGAGGTAAATAATCAAACATCAGGCATCATTACAAATCATTAATATATTTTAGTATAATATGTAGGTACAATTTTATCATACATTATATACACAGGCATACTTTCTTTTACGTCAATATAATATTTTTAATTAAAACTTAAACATACATGACACAAATATAGTCAAAAGTATTACGTATTTTAAACACGACATCTAATCAAATTACATAAAATTTTCTAAAATAATGTGGCTGGTATTAATACAAACATCTACTATAGTGTGCTATAGTAAGGTTAATTATATAAAGTAATGAAACATCGATTTACAATTACCATATGTTGGCAAACTATTCTTACTTCTTTGGAATTACATCACCAAAACATCTCGGGTTATGGTCACACGTTTAAAATTTTCAGGCGGGATTCATATCATTACAATTCATAACAACATTCATTCACTTCAATCGTTAAGAAATACATCGAGATAATATTTGCTGCATATCTTTAATATAACATACACTAATCCAGTAAAGAATGCATCTATGGTGTGTAATTTTTACTTCTACTTTTAGTACTGCAGCGTCACAAAAGTCGGGACGCTCTCGCAAATCAAAAATTGGTTGTATTCTTTAGTGGAATAGTTTACATAAAATATTATTCCACCTATTTCACACAACACAATGTATGTCAGTATAATTTATTGCACCCCAAAATATATCTGCTATCGTCTCTTGTGCTGCGAACAGTTCAAACATAGGATTCTGACTCCGTGTCTGACTCTGAACAGTCAAGAGCCAAGACGTTCTGACCGTTCTTGTCTTGTCCGTTCGGTGGGTCCCTGTAGACGGGCGGCACGGACTTGGACCGCGACGCCTTGTCGTCCTTGTTCACGTGGACAGGCTGGAACTTCTTCAGCACCCGCTGGTAGACCACCTTCCGCGGCGGCACCGGCGGAGGCATGTGCACTGGCTTCTTGTTGTTATTCTCCTCGGCTTTTCTGTAGTCGGGTTTCACCGATGTCGGCGTCGCCTTGTAGATGTCCGAAGTGAACATGTTCTTCGCCTTATCTTCGTGGAATATATCTCGCCGCCGGTTGTACACGGACGTGTACAGAGGCTCGATGTACTGTGTGGTGTAGCAATTCTCGAAGGAGTTCTCGCTGGCCGTGGACTCGGTGGAGCGGCTGTTGAACGAGTTCTGCGGCTGGTACAGCGTGTCGCTGCTGCTAGAGTCACTCTGCAGTATAATGTTTGCTAGAGACTTTGACTGATTCAACTTGTTGTAGTTGCGCATCTTCTGATTTTTGTTTTCATCGTTCTTACCGTTATGTAAATTATCGATGTACGAGTAAGAGTTCTGGAGCGGGTTCATCGTGTTCTTCTCTTGTTCTCTGTTGTTTGTCGGTGATGCTGTGCAGTTCTTCGAGCACAAGTGTGCGGGATCGTACCGTCTCTTGCGGCAGACTTGTGTGATGTTTACCTCGTAGTTGGTGTTGCGGTTCCTGTCATTCTGTCCTTCCTCACTAACTTCTAAACTCTTCGTTCTCGCTGCTTGACGAGACCAGTCATTTCGTGTAAAAATGGTGGCTGCCGGTGTCATTTGACCATCCGATTGGTTCTGTGACGATTCTCCTTGGCCTTTGCTCATTCGTCCATATATATTTTCATTTGTGCCATTGGTCGTACTGTAAATGGGACTCTTTTTCTCCCATCCGGTGTATACTCGAGAATATTTCGTGTTGGAATTCGATAGCAGTTCTGCATGTGTTTGATAGTGGTTCTGCCGCTGAAGGTTCTCCGTGAACATGGCAAGGTCGTGAATGTTGCTGTATACAATATTTTCTTGACTAGAAACCAAATCGCGTTTGGTTTGTTCCATTAATTCTTGTTTTGCTTCTAAAAGATTGTCTGAACTTTTCGCTCTGCTGAAATTTTTGTTGGTTACAACAGTTTTATCAGCTTCTTGTGTTTCTGCGTACATGCTGTACACTTTTGATGTTCGGGCTGCCTTTGAGATGCTTCTAGGTGGTTTTTGCGGTTCTAAACCAGTAATGTATTTCCCTGGACTCTGTCCGTAAATGTCAGCTGTGGATCGTTGCACGGCTGTTTTTGTAACGTAATTCCTTTCTTCATTACTGTTTGCGATGCCCACGTTTATTGAATTATGAACGTATCTGTCTCCAATGTATGAAGATGTGTATAAGTCCTCTTGTTTGGCATTATTGTAAATCTCCGTCTTATTCGAGTAAATGTTCTGACGCTGAGAGGGATGTGGCAAGCCGTTGACGTTATGGTGAGTATCGGTGGTATATCGTGTGACTAATTTAGATTCTTGTTGGAGATTGCAAGTGGGTGCCGAGAGGCTGTGGAGTATATTGCGCGGAGCCGGGCTGTTTCCTCCATTACTGTTGGAGTCATCTTCAGATAGCGTCAGTCCAGAATCCCTGCTCAGTGAAAGTTTCTCTTTCCGCGGCGTTGACAATTCCATGGAGTCCAACGAAATTCCAACGGAGTGCAGGCTGTCGCTTTCTTCAGCGCCGGAATCGAGCAGCGCGTTCGAATTTTCCGGAGTACCATTTCCTAGCAGACCAGATATTTGTGGTCCAAATAGCGCTTCAGCCTTAACTATAAGTAGTTCTACAACACTTGGCACTGCTTTGGGAGCTTTGTCACAGGGGCTGCTAGGCCATAAGAGACTGGGACCGACGCATACTCCGAGATTCATGGGGCACATCAGGTTAATGTTGGACTTCTTCGCGATGGCTTGCAGCAGGCACACGAAGTAAGTCAGCATGTTGTAGTGCGACTTCGGTAGTTTGAGTAGCAGGGAGCGCACGGCCGTCACTTTCTCTGCTTGTGGTAAATCTGAAATAGAAAGATGGCAATCAGCTAAAGATCAATCTTTTGTATTGTATAAAAACAAGTTGATTTTTGGTTTTCTGGCGACATGGTTAAAACAAAATTCTAGTGTAGAAAAATCTTTTTAACTTACTGAGTACTTGTAGCCAAGCAGGGTAGAGTTCGGAAGCGAGCAGCGGCTGCGGCAACGCTCTGAAGAACTCCTTGACGAGAGCAGCCAGCAGCAGAACCGGCGCTCGGTCCAGCTCCGCGCATCCCTCCGCCCACGGACCCAGGGTATCGAGCTGTGGAAAATTATTGTTTAATTATTTGCTTTCTTAAGACTGTATTTTTTTTAAAACAATATATTAATGTGAGAAAGTGGCATTAATAGTGACAATTCGTAAATAATTTCAGTGATCCTGGTCACGGCACCAAAATGTAACGTATCTTTTCAATGCACACAAAAGTATTGGAAGCAGGGTTCCATTGCAGTCGGATCGACGTACATACAGCTAAAGATCTTCAACTAGATTCTTACCTTATCTCTAAGCAATCTGAGCGCTTTAGCGTTGGCACTGCGTCTGAACACTCCGTGCGTGAGTGGTGCTGTTGCCCTCAATCGCTTCAAAGCATGCAGTAGTACTGGCGGCGGGGTTCCATTGCACAGTCTGGTCAAAGCTACGCCGAACAAACGTCCGCCACGGCGCAGCAGTCTGAGACCACGGCCGGGTGTTGCGTTGCCACTGGAAAAATAATAATTAATTAAGTAAAAGCAAGGTAAAAAATCAAGATATATTTAGCACTAGCACTGCGAGATCAAAATATCTACTACTTATCAAAAATATTTTATCCAAATTACTTACACGTTTCAACATCAAACATATAAGATTGCGTCTGCATGTCAAATGTTCAGCATTAAAAGTGAAATAGGATAAAATAAATTGGATGATATCGTTATAAGGCCCTTAAATATTACTGTTTCATCTTTAAAGTCATAACCTCCCCGTTTCAGCTTACTATAAACTTACTTTTTCAAGCCCTGATTTTTCTTCCGCAATTCAAAGACCAATCCACAAGGATTGTTTTTAGCATTCACATGCTCCAAGTCGAACCCATCCTCATTTGATAGTGTCTGCCGTATTCTTGACATCTGCAATTAAATAACATGAAGTTGATAATAGATATGATAAAACATCTGATTCGATATCTCTATGGGTTGATATTTTGGGTGCGTATCTAAAGATATGTTGCGAATAATCCCTGAATTCGCTCATTGGTCGAAAAATCAAATATTTCGCGGATTATGCGTTTTGCAATGCGGAATCATTTTTTTCGGCCAAAGAGCGAATTAGGAGATTGTGCGTAACAGATAAAACATTTGAAATATGCCATGCAGAGGCATGTGTGGCGCATCCCTCGCCGTACGCACACATAGCGTGCACTCCTTGGCAGCGCCCCATCTTCCATCGGCGTCGTTCTCCCCCTCCCCCTTGCCTTCGTTGTCGACCTCACCACCGCTCCTTTCACCTCGCATAGTTGATGATTTATTTACCTGAATAGAATGCGGTCTCTCGATGCCTTGTAGTGGCGTCGGTGGCGCGTCCCTCGCCGTGCGCACACACAGCGTGAACTCCTTGGCCGCGCCCCATCTTCCATCGGCGTCGTTCTCCCCTTCCCCCTCGCCGTCATTGTCTACTTCACTCCCGCCGGTCTGCAGCACGTGCAGCGCCTGGCGGACCACGAACCTGGCACTCATTTCTGGACTTACTGATACTGTCTTGCACTGGAAGAAAAATCAGCTGTTAAAAATACTGCCGCAAAGGTTCAATTAAGACATAAGACATAAAGGATGTACAAGATATACTTACGAATTCAATAGAACTCTGCAAATCTTTATAAAAGATCTGAATGTTTGTCGACTTTGGTTCAGTCGCCAGTTGCGCGGTTAAAGCGTTCTGTATTTTCCTGCAACGAAACGTGACATTAGAGGGGCAATCATAAAGCAATTACGGCAATCAAACTCATAATGGCTAATGTCAAGGACGTACCTGTACCAGGTATCACGCGCGGCCTGTGTGGGGTAAGTGGCTAAGTAATTGGCCACGCCGGTAAATGTTGGCCATCCGATGAGGAAGCCAGTGTCATCGCCGTCGGGGAGGGAAAGCCAGATCTCTGCAAGTCTGACGCTTTCTTTCAGCTTGAAGCAGTTGGTGCCGCGAGATTTCCCAACAAGGAGTAAATCGCTAAAGAGGAAGAGGTGGCGATCGAGCGGTGGGGAGGTAGTGCCGAGGGGGCAGAGGTGGACCGGCGCCTCCATGATGAAGGTGCGTGGCGATAGGGAGCTGCTGTTAGCCGTGACGGAGCCCCCGATGTCCAAGCTCGGGCGCTTCCGGAGACTCTTAGATTTCTGGAAAAGATATAATAATAAATAAAATATTTGCAAAACGAATTACCTACGGTAAGCAAGAAAAACAAGTTTAGAGGATGAGCATGATTGATTTTGATGAGCAGAATACGCCCTCTAATTTAAATGGGCGCGTCTCCGTTGCGCCCTCTGAGGTAATCACAAGGGAACTGGTCCTGCTGCAGGTCAGGCAAACGGGTCTACTCTACAGGCATCCATACATATAATCCTATTGGGGTAGGCAGAGGGTTAACGACCTAAACAAAGGTTGATCCGCCACGTGTAACAAAATTTCAGGGTTATTTAAGATAGATTTGTAGGTATATTGCTGTAGTGACAGGTTGTCAGCCCATCGCCTAAATTGCAATATACTGAAACCTTCGAATTCGGTTTTTACAGCATGCCCGGGAGGAAATGCAGCTGGCAGAACCACAGAAATTCACCAGCCTTATATCCAGCTATACTATACCAGGCCACTCAGAAAGTATTGCGATAAATAGTTTTTATATATGGCAGACTGGCCGGTTAGAATCTTTTTTGAAAATATGATTACTTGTAAGTAAAAATATGTGTGTTCCATTTTCAAAATTTCCCTCGACATTTTTTGCGAGCCAATTCAAAGTATCGTGTCTTACTGAAAAATGGATCTGCGCCGGGAACATTTTAGAGCTATGATTTTTTACGATTTCAAGTGTCGCCTGAAACCGGATGATTCGTTCGATAGACTTCAAATGGCATTTATGGATGAAAGCCTCTCCAAAGCAACCGTGTACCGTTGGTATAACGAATTTAGGCGCGGTCTACCAACCTTGGGGGATGAAGAAAGGAGCGGTCGCCCTTTGACGGCTATTACAGAAGAAAACGTGCTAGCAGTGAAAAATTTAATCCAAGATAATAGGCGAATTACATATCAGGAGATTCAGCACATATTAAAGATTGGATCGGGAAGCGTTCACGAGATTCTACATGGGCATCTTCGCGTGAGGAGGATAGTATCGCGCTGGGTGCCGCACTACCTCACCGACGCTCAGAAGCAGGCCCGGGTGGAATGGTGCCGTGATATGCTGAACAAATTTGAAGCAGGCTTGTCTCGGCGTGTTTACGACACCGTAACAGGTGATGAGTCCTGGATTTATCAATACGATCCAGAAACCAAGCGCCAGTCGACAGTTTGGGTGTTTCAAAATGAACCAACGCCTACCAAAGTGAAGCGATCTCGAAGCGGGGGGAAGATTTTGATCGCCAGCTTTTTTAATTTGACTGGCCACTTGGCCTCAATTCCCTTACGAGATCAAAGAAACATTAACGCCGAATGGTCTACTACCAAATGTTTACCAGAAGTTTTTTTCTGTTGTGAGCAACAAGCGACCAAACACAGGGCTCCGCGGACTACTGCTCCACCACGACAATGCGCCTGCACACACCGCGCTCAAAACGAGGGACTTCCTGGACAGCACACTAGTCAAACTCCTGGGTCACCCTCCTTACAGCCCTGATCTAGCACCGTGTGACTTCTTTTTATTTCCAGAAATAAAAAATCAGCTCAAGGGGATACAATTTTCGTCGCCGGAAGATGCGCTGGCTGCGTTCGAGCAGGCTGTAAACGAGGTATCTACGGCGGACTGGAAAAAGTGTTTTGAAAACTGGTTCAGACGCATGAATCTTTGTATAGAGGCTGGTGGAGAGTACTTTTAAAAGATTTAATAAAAATATATGTACCTGTAGAACATTTTTTTTTAGTGTCGCAAAACTTTCTGAGTGTCCCACGTATAAGTATCTAAGTTCCTCTACGAACCTGTGCATGATGAGTGGCAAGGGCGCTGGGTGCATCAGCGTCGTGCAGCGCGAGGTAGTCGTGAGGGAACAGGTCCTGAACCCTCTCCAGGTCTGACAGACGTGCAGCTCTGCGCCTGGCACACCCGCCTCCCACCAGCCGTTCGTATTGCGCCAATCGCTCGATCTGCAACGATAGAGGATAGAGTTTAAGTACGAATCATAGCAGAAACAGGAAAGTCGCATACCGCTTAAAAACATACGTAGTTAAGAAGATACTAACGAGGTATTGGCCTATCTAAAATTACTTCTTTGGACAGTAAGGTAAGCGTAGAGTAGCAGTTGGAAGTTCTATAATAGAGTATTTTAAAAAATCGTTTGATAAAGAAATCAAGAACATCTTAAGTTATCAAATGTATAAAATATTCAAAAGCAATATATCACAAATTTAAAATGGAGGATACAATATCGAAGTAATTGCATCTTGATATGCATTGAACCAAGTATTATAGTCTATTAGAGGTGCCTATTGAAACGTAACGTCAGTAATCTACATTCTCATCGCGTAGTATGCGCATGCGACGACGTCCTGAGGGTGACTTCCCGGGTCCCTCACGAGACGCTCCTCCAAGCGTGTCCACGACAATGCTACCTATTATTACCGCAGGGACAATCCACCGTGAGAATATTACACTATTGTATCCTATCTGCGTTTTTAAACATTAGCTTCCTCTGTAAACGCCCTTAAGATAAACGCTTTAACGAAGTCACGTACGCCGATTCCCGTCGGACGATTGCAGAACGCATTCGAATGGCACAAAATTATCCGCACAACTGTGAGATAAATTATCCCTTTAATCAAAGATTTACATAAATTTAATTAGAAAATTCTTTTTGAAAAGATGAAAGGAAAGATTGAAATGACTCGAACGATTTCGATTTGAATGGAGCCGTGTTCAGTGGATCGTAAAATTATGCGTTTGAATCACGACCAGCGCTGGACCTGTCAGTGCTACGTGCTACTCGATTCCATTATGTTCAGAACCCAAGCCTTTGCTTATCATCGTATTAATATCCTGTCTTTTATTAAGCCTCTGCAAGATATCTATATGAACTTGTGAATTGGTCTTTATAATTAAAACGAACATGGTTTGTCTTTTATCTTTTAAATCTTATTTAGAGCATTAACGTGTGACATGAATCTGCTTAATTGAATTAACTGTGTATAAAATATATGCAAAAAAATTAAGAGACAGGCGATACTCATTCATAAAGCTATTAAGGATATCGGTATCGACATGGCATGGATGCGAGTTATTGTGCTGTAAGTAATTACAGTAAAGTGCTCACAACCGCGGGCGGACGCGCCGTGATTTTCATTTGAATGGACGCCTGACACCGCGACCGTTACACGATCAACGTACGCTGTAATCACTACACCAACGCCAACAACCAACGGGCGTTTTTCCACTAGACGACACGTTCACGGCACCGCCACGATGCGATAACGATATCGTCATGATACCGTAGCTCTGTTTAGCCACGGGATCGTTCCACTCGGGGCAGTACTGACACGTACACACGGCGCAAGCTACGTATAGAATAGAATAATACAATACAAAATCTTAAATTTAAAATAAATACTATAAATACACTTTAATATTGAATATAATTAAACTACTTAGTAGGCACTGTAAGCGACAAAAATGGCTCGCGTTTTACGTACGTATACATACTAGTACAATAAACATGCAATTTGGCAGGCCGGCCGGCAGCGGTGACTATACCGGTGGGAATCAATGTGGTGCAGGTACCGGCAAATGGAAAAGCGTGTCATATAATTTCATTGATTTTCATACATAATCTCTTTCACGATACCTTGCCGTTGCCATTGCCGTCTACGTGCCGTCTAGTGGAAATCCCACTCTTCTTTAAACGTGATATGATAACATATTATACTAGCTAGATATAAATGTTTTTCTAATGGTTTTGACGGTTCTAATCGGTCGGGTGTCGAGTTGCAGCAGTGACCCGACACTGTTGGAGCCGCGCCGCACGAAAACGGTGTTTGCTTGCATTTCAACTGTCAACAAGGTGATAAGTTGGCTAAGTACTGCAAGATAATACCTTCACTTCCTATTTAGCTTAGCTAACTTATTGCCTAACTAGATTGTATTGATATGTAAAGGATGACATTAATCCTTTGAGTTGTTTCTTGAAAACTTTTAAAAGATTTATCGAACCAGACAATAGACAAATATTTGTGTTATTCAAACTAAAAAAAAAACGAATATCTTTTAAAAAGAGATTAGTCAAACGTTTGTTGGTAAAAAGGGCCGTTTTGAAATCGTTTTTTACTGTTTGCTTCAAAATCAACACCTGTCAGACATCATCCCTAGTACCGAGAATTCGGGGCAAGAGCCAAGAGCCGGGGCGTGTTATCTGTGGACGTGTTACACGGAACTGCACTTTCTAAGTCAAATGTTTGTTTTAGAGTAAGTGGGGACGTAAGAGATAACGAGGGAACTGGCCCAAAAGCAAATAGATAAGGTGCGCGTGCGTCGATAGAGCTTTGCTCGTACGCAGCACTTTTACACGGTAATCTTTATCGCTATCGTCTCCACCTTAGCCACGCCTACAGACATTGTGGTCGTTAATTCCACTCTTAACTTCAAGTTTAAAAGGTTGTTTAAAATTTCATATTTTAAAAAGGGTCAGTTCCTATACTCACATATTCTTCGCTCTTAAGTGTTTTCGGACCTTTGGAAAAGTTTTATAAAAGGAACAAAACACCATTCTGCCAACATAAACATTCGCTTTTGATTCTTACGAAACGTGAGATGCAAGTTGTTTGAGGTCAAAGCCCGCAAATATAGTAGCTGTTACACCGTCTGGTTTTGATTTTCTCGTGTTTTGTAACTAATCTACTAACAGCGTTAATATTGACAAATTAACTGGAATTAACACTTTCAATGGCGCCTCTGTTTCTACGAGAAGCTCGCATTGTTCTCGTTATTTTGTTGGCTGCATTGTGTTACGGAACCCACAAATTCACAACTACAGATCCAAGTCATTGTTCAACGTCAGCCTCCAGTTTTATAACCGTTTTGTTGAAACATTTGAATAACGTACTTATGAAGATGCTCATAAATTACGTTGACTAATTTTGAATAGCTTAGGTTTTTTTTCAAAACCTTGTTAAATCTGACGAGTACTTCTCTGGCGCCTCTTCACGACAAAATAGGATTTCGCACAACACATTCTTTGGTAGAAACAAACTTCACCTGGTGACCTTTCGCACATTTAGCGGTATTTATACAAAAGTGAAATGTGTTATCAGCGATCTGGCGTTTTCTCCGGCAGGGTGAGTCGGCAGTTCGTGCTGTATCGCTTACAACAATGGTGGATGTGTCGCCGCCTTTACCACCCGGTGTGCGATGACCTTTATGGGATGTCACTAGTGAGATGATACAGAAGAAATTAATCGGATATCATAGTTCCGGCCCAGTTTTTGATAAACAACTTTTACCTTGAGCGGTTTACATGCCAAGTTTATGATCGTAATTTTAGAATGTTTAATGTTTATGTTATTTTTTAGATGGGTGGTTTAATATATTGCTACAATATGGTACGTACGGACGGATTTCGTTTCGAGGTTTCTTTGGCCTGTATTTACAATCAGCACTTGAGACTGACAGCGGGTTTGAGTTCGTATCAGAAATGTCATTTTAGTACAAACGGCCTGTCAAATTCACACTTATGTTTGCTCTCAATTCTCAAGAGCCTTTGAATCCAAAATATAGTCTCAAAAAGAAAGTGAGGGATCATGTTATTATTATCATTGAATCGAAGCTGAAGTTGACCCGAACTGTTTTCACTGACCTACGGTTTCCATGTCGGTGACTCATGTTCTGATTGCATTCCGCGAACTTGCGCGCCGTTAACTTGCACATTACATGCCGTTAATAAGTTTCGGCAAGGAACCTTTAAACCAATACACAGAAGCAGCTGCCTTAAGTTGCGAGTTCATTGCGTGCTAAGTTATACCCGCCTTAGAAATCCACAATGGACGCTTAAATGATTGCAATGTATCTTTTCAGTTTAAGGGCCGAAGGAAAGCAATAATTTGGATTGATAATGGCGCCACGAAAGTTTTATTGGAGAAAGAACTCATTCCATAATGATGTCTGCATTCTTTCCTTTTTTTGAAATTGAATTCAATTCCGGGCAATTATTTGGACAAAATGACATTGGACTTATTTTAAGGAGGAATTTATACAGTAAACACAAAATAAGTTAATATGGAATAGCTTTTGATTATGTATATGTAGTTACCTATGTTATTTTGAAACTATGGTCCATCTTAAAATCTACGAGACTTGTAGCACGAATCTATAATATTTCTACTTAAGCAATCTTTAATGTCAAGAGGGTCAACGAAGTTTCCTTTCACAAAACAAACATTACCATTCTTATCTCAATTTTATGCACCAATAGGTAATAAAGTAAGTCAATAAGAAATTTAATATCTGACCCAGAAGCCTCAAATACGTATAGATTTATCATTAGTCATCTATCAATATGGCTGAATAATTACAACGACAGATTATGTTGTAACTAGTTACATAGTTATATAACGTTATGTTGCGAAGTAACGCTAATATGACGGTCTCAATTTCAGTTTCATTATTTCCTTCCTCAGTCTTAGGTTATTCGATACCCTATGATACAAAAACCATTTTTTTAGGTACTATTTATTTGATTACCTACTGTGTCACCTTCAGAGTCGTCAATTTTATTCATCAATCAAACAAGTTTTAATTAAATAAGAATGTTTTTACGATTTTTTATAACATTTTTATATGTGGTGGATTTTCTATTGACTTATGAATGACATGAGTATGAATTGCTTTGATTTAATCTTGACCAGAAGTTAGAGTCCAAGATTTAGCCAACTCAGTCAAAGACTCCACAAAAAACACTTTGAAGTGATTTTAAAACATAAAGTAAAACAGTTGTTCAATGTCGTTGACTGAGCAAACCTTATCAGTTTGTGGGACGCTGTCCCTTACACCCCGTATTATAAATCTATGTTTTTCTCTCGCTCCCAGTCCAGCATGGAAGAAGATTTTAAAACACTATTTCAAATAAATATCACTAGCGGCTACCCACATGGACGTATTGATAGTGCTTAACCGACGTAATAGAATAGGTCACAACCGTGTGATACTTTGATTTCGGGTCATACCTTACGGCCCAATACCTTATCAGCCAGAATCTCACCGCGATGATATAATGTAGCTATAATGATGTGCATCCAACTGTGATGTGATCGATGACTTCGGGCTGTTATTTCATTTGATGGACAGCTTAGATACTGACCAATAACAGATAAACGATAATAAGCACTTACAATTTAGGTCAATCTATCGGTTTTAAGCCTCTTATTTGTAAAGGTATCTCAAGATTGAGAGCAATATTAAGTATGGATTTGACAAACCATTTTGTACTGAAATTACATTTCTGATACGAAGTCAAACTGGCTGTCAATCTCAAGTGCGGATTATAATTACGGCTTTAAATCACAGAGACCGTTTTGGAACTATAGGTGACTTAATATTTTTGTTTGAAATGTCCAAGAAATAACAGCAAAAAGTGTTGTTCCTCTTCCATGCTGGACTTCTCCCATATAGCTCCCAGCAATAAAAAGCATAGAATGTACCAGCTGCTTCTCTTCCAAAGCATACTGCAATAACCCTTAGAGAAAGTAGAGGAATTTACTTTATGTATTGCAATTAAAGCCTTAATTAGCTGCAGTACATTTCAGAAATTGATAAGACGTGGCGAAAGTTATACCTACCCCGTAAGGGATATATACATGAGTGTGTATAATTCATATATGTTGTTGAAGGGCGTGTTTAGTGAGCACGTTAGATGAGGAAAGTGAAAGGTGCCCTAACCTGCCTGCTGGGATATACAGCCTCTAACCAGCCTTCGCCACTTCCGATTCAGACATAGCTTGATCGCGATTAGAAGGGACTAGGCAGCCATCAAATGTACAATTAAACTGCCAGTATTTCCGGTCTTTTAGTCCGTTTAATACTATATAAACTAAATAACTAAGTATCTAAACGATAAAATAAATAAAATGTGTTTATTTTTCGTACGAACGCGTTGATGTTTTTTGTATGGAGGTCACGCTTTCTTACAAGTTCAAGATTAAAACCATAAAATCTTTAAAATCAATTCCAATCAATCGCTTTTCTTCATAAATTGAAAGTTAATAATTATTAGACAAGTCATTAGAAATGCGTAAACGGTCTAAAATGACGAAAAAAACGAAAGTCGATATAACCATTTTCGGTATAGGTAATTAATTATATGAGATGATTTTGAACGAGTTGTAAATCATTTTAATGTGAAGAATCAAAATGAGATGAAATAATAAACGAAGACAAAAACCAGAACGGCAATTATGTTGAAGTCGTAAATCATAAAGAAAGCAGTGGCCGAAGAAGACATCATGCGTAAAATTTCCGATTGGGAATGATGTAGGATGCGCTTGCGCATCGAGCCGAATATCGCAGGAGATCGCGGCCATCGACCTCCTCCCCTCGCCTCTCTCTTCACCAACCCTACAATACCCATCTTCAATAAGTACCAGTAAACAATCCTTCAAACAAACTGCCAGGTAAGATAATTACAAAATAAAAGACCGCTCACAATTGACTGTAAAATTTCGCGCATTGTCCGATTCAATATGCGGGACCCATCTTGAAAGCCTTTTTAAATCTTTTAAATCCGTCGGGAACGAAACGGGCACATATTCAAATGGAGTCGGAGATGAGAACTGCTCGAGATAATAGCACGCTATAAAGTTTCAACATCTCTCAACCTGAACAAGCAATCATAGCGACGAAACAAAAGAAATGTTCTCGGCTTTGTTTTGTAGTTGTGTAAATCTGAACCATATATTAAGCTATGAATAGAATTACTCACCAAGTGACGTTATAGCAGCGTACAACCAACTAATTAACATTAGCTGATGTTCGTCTAATAATGAGTTTCTAACATGAATATTTATAGATCTCCGAGTATTACTTATGCGCTTTCAACTGCTCAGATGAGGCACGATAGGTTTGGAGTGTGATGATGTTGTAAAGATTGTCAGCAACAATAACGCCTAAATCAATAAGTCTATCAATGAAGCGTGTAATCGACCCGCATCTTTAGTAATCTAATCATTGGTACATAGGTTAAACGGACACGCGCATTGCTTCACAATTAAATGGCAAGCACAAAGAATACGCATCATTACACATTAACAAAACCCTCTCTTTTGAAAATATTCGTTTGAGTGACGGCACATCAAATCGGTTATGCAACTATCTAAGTTAACAATGGATCGTGCGTCAATCACGCTTGGAGACTTTTTTAAATAAGTCAAAGGGAGAAAGCACTCGGCCTCGGGCTGGCACGTAACGCGGGTGCCTGCGGGCTGGACGCCGCTGCCCGCCGGCCACCGGCCGGTCTCGTATGGACGGCCTGATTGCGCCCGGCGGTACAAGCGCAGCGGCCGCACTATGACCCGGCGAACCGCTCAAGGCCTGACAGCACCCCAGTTACAGCAATCGCCTGATTGAACTCCAAGTGACATTTAAAGCGACATCGTTAACCCGCCCACTATGTCCTTTCAGCACAAAGACTACTTGATTGATGCACCCGTATCAAATGTAGAGTTTTATTTGTAATCTCATAAGGCGACAACCATAAATGCCTTCAATCTTTATGGAATTTTACTACCTTTCTTACCTAATACTACTAACGTATGCGTGTCATCTCCAAAATTATTGTATGGGCACAAAGGTAGAAATATGTTATGTAATAATCGCATTAGGTGACTATAAATTACCTTGGGAGCCGATAGAGCTTTTTGAAGAATTAAAATCCGAATACCGTTAAATTTTTGATCGGATTTGCGTCATTCGTTGATGCATGGGATTGGATGTTCCTGATAAGCCCAGGTGGGGTGCCGGTGTCTTATCTTACGTTTTTTTCATTAAAATATTCATCTCGATTAATTCTCGAGTGTTCGAGAATTTTGGACAAGCGTTAAATTCCTTAACTAAATTCATCATATCGTATAACACCGAAATATATTGATGACAGTTCATTTTCAGCCACAATGCATCGCACTCGATAATTGCATATCAATTTTTTACGACCAAAGTCATTAATCAATATCGGACGTTTTTACGGAGTGGAATAAAGCGAAGTATTTTACCGAATGAGTGCAAAACCTGAGTAAACACAAACTACTGCTGAGTTCAGGTTTCTACTTGCGCAATATCACTTTTCCGTTTATTTTACATCACCTCGCCAGTCATCATTTGAGCAACAGCGAAGATAACCTGATTGATTCGCTAATAACTTGTTTTGACCTCATTTTGAACTACATTTACTATGTAGAACAAAACAGAGCATAAAAGTAGGCGAGTAACCGAGTAAAGATAACAAAATGCGATATCACGGAAAAATACACCAAAACAGAGAAAGTGTTTTAAAACCCACAAAGGAAATACAATCTGTTGTGCATTGCATGTTTATGTTTATAACTAGCTGCCACTGTCCCACTTTTTATTGGTAGTTACATAAAATAGCTATCGTCAAAAGCCAAAAGCAAAACCAAGTTCGGATCGACAGTAACTTGATAGATAGAGGAGTCTTTCGATTGCGTGTATGGAGAATAAAGTGATCATGTTTCGAAACAATACCTGTATGTTAGATCTCCATTGAACACCTCTCGATGGTTTAATTGGCTGACGGGTACCATTAACACCTCTATTGAATAGTCTAATCAATAAAGGACGGGTTTACCTTGACTTTAAATTATGAATTATTATTTCTATCAAAGAATTTGAAGTTTGATTGCGATTTCAAGTACTTAGAAAGATTAGTTTCGCTTATAGTGAGTTGTAAAACAAGTGGTATTGTTTTGTTTCCTTGGTGTACATACCAGTGGGCAACCCCGCAGGGCAGGCTGTGCAGCGGAGCGGCGCCGGGTACAATGCCCACTTCCCGGAATATGATTTAAACGGTACGTACGCGCCGAAACAGTGGACCCTCCAAATTATCCTCACAGGACAAAGCGGCGTAATGACTCCTCGGCGTTTTTGCTTCCACACATTTTTCTACGCTTTGTTTCAAACATATCTTAGTAGACACAAAAACGCTCACTTCGGAGATACGAATATTTTATGAGGATGGGAGTCAAAGTTCATCCAACAAAGGTATGTCTTATGAGCGTAATTTTTTACACGCCCTATAACATTTAAGATGTTGGTATTCCGATTTATCTTCGGGGGTCTCACTCATATAACTGGGCAGCTTTGGGGTGGCGTGATAAATCGGTTCGGATTCCTTGAAGTGTTGTATAACTTGGCGGGAGTCTTAAATTCATGGTCACGTAGAGAGCCGCGCTCGACACGACGTCCATCTCTGCTCGTCATCTTGCCACGCGCCTTTCAGCCAGTCACGTCCCCTTTTCACGAAGGATCATCACGGAAATCGAAAAACTATTTTGAAGCCTGTGTGACTTAACACTTCGTCTTCATTCAGTTTGCGTCATTGTAGAAAACTTAGCTGATTCTTTTGTGCAGACTCTCGTTAGAAAACCATTAAAATAAAACGTTTTTCAATAGGTCGTCGTGGAGGGTATGAAGATGAATTGACGGTCACCGCAGGACGTCGGGTGATAGCTGGTCCCGGGGGTCAGTAAACCTTGTTTAACACGTGTTGGAACAATGTGTCTGTGACATGTGCTACACAGATTTCAGTGTCAAAGAACTCCGACATGGGAACCACATTTTATCTCATAAAACAGTTGACAAATGTGACGAATGTTCCATTATATCATCACGTAACGAACACTGTTGAATATTGCAAGTTTCGATGTCTCAAACAAGGCTTACGTGACTGTAGATTTCTTTAATGGTTGGTTGCGTTTTGTGGATGGGTTCATAGAATTTCGCCTAGTGCGACTTCCTACGTGCCGATGGGAACTGCAGATGCACAATGATGGCTCCTATTAGCAGCGATACCGGCGCGGGCGCACCAAGAAACGGTGTTCCGCGAACGCAGAACAATGGTGGGTAATTTTGTAATGTCTTCTTATTACCATGCATGACGCAACTTACTCTTGTATATGGTCCCATGTATTCCTTCGCTTATTATTCATACAGAGGTAAAGGTTATTTTTTTATTTTAATTCTCCACGGTGTTTGCATTTCAAATACGACGGTATAGATTTCGCATATAGATGTTTATCTCGTGTGGGAGGGAATCAATGATCACTGCGAACAAAAAACCTTTTCAAGCTGGTTTCTTTTGCGAGCTTTTTTGGTGGACTTGGAGATAACTTGTTTGATTGTACATAGATGGACCTTAATGGTATTTCATAGAAAATGATGTTTTGGTTGTTTTGTTGGAGCTGCAAAACCTGTCAGCCGTATGCTAAAAATGGCTGTGGTACTGACAGATGCGCGCCCGTTATGTGATGGACCTGTTGCTAACAAATGGCACATGCGAAGTTAAATTAAGGCCTCTTGTAATTAAGTCGAACGGTAGCACGCGCGATAGACAACTGCGCAGTTTTTGTTCATTTGCTAATGAACGTATTATTTTAGTCTCAAGCTACTGTTTCTCGCTCAAAAGAACCGATTAAATAAATTCGGCCGTGTTCTGAAACGATCAGTCTTGTCTTATACCATAATGTCTGTCGAGACATTCCCATTTTTAAGTGTCACTGCCGTTGAAATGGACACATTTATGAGTGTATCTTTATTTTTATTGCCGCTGTTTAATATATTAGAGACGTCCAAAAATTTAAATTCGGTTTACATTTTTCTAATGAACTAACAAAATTATTTTAAACGACACAACAGTCAACGGTAGATAAAATAAACACAATAACTTTCGTATTATTATGACTTTGAAACGAGAAGTAATTTAAGAATAGATGAAAACTAATCTGAGGACTCTTTAACATTCACCCATAGCCCGGGGCCGAATATAAAATAGTCGTAGAATATCAAACCTTGTTTAGATCTCCTTAACTATGGGAGCGATTAGATGCGCTTTCGATTTGGAATTAAGGGTCTATTTAATGAGGCACAATAACAATGAATTATTCATAAGGGCTTGTTTACATCTGGTCGGTATTAGTTGGGCGGGTCCCTTAGAGCCGCGAACTGAAGGCCCTATACTATCCCTAAAGTACAGATACAATCTGAATATCAATTAGATCGTATTAAGGTCAACTGTAAGTTCATTTTCATTGAATGGAAGAAAGTTGCGCGTGCGCATGTCGTACAATTTATAAAAGATTAAGTTGGTACATGCTTTTATACGAACACAACGGGGGTACTAAAGTTGCATTCAAATTTTCCCGCACTTGACACACATTCGTACGTGAACTGTTGAATACGAGTCAGCATATTAAAGCTGGCGTGATATGCTTGTGTACATACGTAGATACTCAGATACGCATAGGTACTTATAGGACGTGTTTTCATGCAGCTTTCTTGTACGTAACATAGTTTGCAATTAATCAAAGTAAGCAGGCCACGAACTATACTGTGTTAAATGTTAAATCACGTAATTTAATTATGGATTACATTGGCTGTGAAACCTGTTCGGAGACCGCTGACCCGATGAAATGTTTTGGGTTAAGAATCTAGTTTGATCTGGATTTCACCCACTATTTCGAAACCTATGAAGTGTTCGCACCTATCTAACCTAATACATAATAGCATTTACGATGTATCGTCGCATTCGTAATCGACAGGACATCTATGTAATCTAAGTTTGCGATATAGATAGACGAAATAGGGTCTACAATTTCAAAAAACGTTTAAGTGTTACGTTGAAAATAAAGTACTGAAATAACGAAATTTGAATCGGTTCCCGTTTTACTCTTCTACCCGCACTTTTTTGGCAAAAAGTGCCGGTTGAAGCCGTGTAGTGGTCAGAGCCATGGGCTTACGATCCGGAGGTCCTGGGTTCGATTCCCAGGTTGCACTAATTTGGTATTTGTCAATTTATGACTTTGTGAGGTTTTTCCCAGTTTGGTCAGGACTTAGGACATTACAGGCTGAATCACCTGATTGTACGAAAAGTAAGAGGATTGCGTGCTTAGGACCCGGTCCCTGTCTTTGATAGTGGTCGTTACTCAAACCATGTCAGGGGCCTAATAGCTGTGCTACTAGGCGGTTTGAAAACTCCGACACCAAGGTTCTTCGGGTCGGTGTTTGACTCGAGAATCTAGTCGCTAAGAAGAAGACAACGTAACTATTTCAAAATCCTACGTACAAAATCAAAACAAATAAAAAGTAAAAGTTCTTTCGATATGTTTTATGGGAGCTTATAGCATCCAACTAATAAAGTATCGTCTTTGGATTACCTCACCTTTCTCTAATACCCTCGTGCCGGTAATCGGCTCTCGGGACCCTTACACAAGCGCGGTGAGTTCAAACGAACTCTACATAGAATATACAGGGTGTTAATTTAGTTAAATGCTTTGCGATTAAGGGTGTTTCAGTCATGATAAACGAGAACATAAAAATGTATGAAAAAATCCTTTAAAAAAGTAGTTTTTACTTTCCTATTTGTATTTTTAATACCTTACGTGATCTTTAATCGTTACAGATACAGCTTCTAATCTTTACCGCAATTAAATTAAACACCCTGTATAATAGTATCCAACACGCTACAACGGTACCAATCCACCACCGTAGCTATTCATTAAGTAATTATCGTACTATTTTTTACTGTTCTCAGGTAAAAATTGGTGTTTTCCTAGTGTTTTGAATGACCGGCCGCTTTTTACAGCTCGCAGTTGAAACGCAACACAGTCGAAACAAATTTTACCTACTTGGTTATGAATGAAGAGGTTTGGTAATAAAATAGTAGGGAAACAAAATTTTACTACAAGGAAATATAGTTTACAATCCTTTTTTATGTCGCTAGTGTATAAATATTAGTAGAAATAGTGTGTGGTCAGTAGCATAGAGTTATAGCTATGTGGTCGTAATTCGATCGCTGACTTTGATCTAAATCCAATCCAGACCAAATGCTTACCGACTGGTCTACATAATATGTAGCGACATTAAAAATAATGATTCTACATTGCGTGTTTAAATAAATGGTTTCAAAAGCAGAACTAGTGACAAACGGTGTTGTAACTCGAACAAGAACATTTTATGTTGGACTGGTATGTAGAGATATTAAACTGATATGTAGAGACGGTCGCAATATAATACAGGGTGTAAATAAAATTACATATCCTACAAAACCTGGAAGATTATTATTAAATTTATAGCAAGGAACATAGGCAGAAACATAAAAGAAATTTGACTTCTTGTTCAAAATAAAATTGACAGTTAGCTAATGCTATATTTATAGGACTATATTTATTCAAATTAAAAAGGTTGTTCGGTTTCATGGAAATCTGCGCCAAATTTATTTACATACTTATATAAAATCACGCCTTGATAAATAATGGGGGAGGTAGAGCGTAAACGACCTAAAAAGAAAGACAAATTTTGGGGGGTCATTTAAGATATTGTAGGTATATTGCTGTAGGGACAGGTAATTTAGACGATGGGCAGCTGCCCATCGTCTAAATTACAATATACTAAAATAATCGGATCCCTCAGCTGATCTTTACAGCATGTCCGGGAAGAAATGCAGCTGGTACATTGTATGTTTTTCTCTCGCTCCCAAGTCAGCATCGAAGCAAATTTATTTAGACCTTGTATAAGTTAAAATAACACTAGCGTTGTTATAATCGGTGTCATGTGTTGGCTAGTATGGAGCGGTGTCAAGTGCTCGTCAGTATGGAGCATCGGACTCATAATGTCAACACGGTGTCACTTGCATCACATCAGATTATGGAACTTGGAACTTGAAGCTTCCTCCATAAAAGTAAAGCCGTTCCATTCCATATTGCGTGCGTTTAAGTAGCTTCCAAGAACTACGCTGTTGTTGCTCTGCCATATTAGAGCGTAATTTCGGCAAAAAAAGTAGCCCAGGCATCGCATTGACACATTGACCCTATAGAATAAGACTGCGCCCTCCTTCAAGGCAATCAGTCAACGTTTATTACAAGAAAATTACAAATATGCATCCATTAGGCACGAAAGTCGTTTAATGGTTCGTTTGTAAGTCATAAATCATGTCGAAACACAAAGAGATTCCTCTGGTCTGGTCTGGTCTAGCTGCTAGCTGCTAATTGCAGGCTCTAAGTAGGCTGGCAAGCCTGTAGTTCTACAACCAGCATCTACAGGATGTGCCGACATTAACACCTACATTGTAGATTACAAGTCTACAACCACTGTGACTAAAGGGAAAATTGATTACGCTGACCGGCCTTGTCATAGACAATCTATTGAATTCTCAGGTTTTGACAATGCAAGGCCTGAATTTATATCTGATTTAAAAAATAATTAATTTTCTTTTATTGAAAGCGCGACAATGCTCATAAGAAATTAAGGTTCTTAAAATTATAATTACTTGGTAATTATATTCTAAATTATGCAATTGAGTCATAGAAATTAGTCTAAAGTAATTTAAAAATTTAAGTGTGATAAAAAATATTAAATTAATTCAACTCAATTATAATAAATAAAAGAATTACGCTTTGTCTACATTTAATTTTCTTTACCCAAGGTTGCCTGGTAGAAATTACTACTATAGCAATAAGGCTGGCTTAGTTGTACTTTTGTTTTTTCATTTGTTCTCATTTCCTGTTGTTTTGTTTTATGTGCAATAAATAATTTATCTATCTATTTAAGCTTAACATAAAAAGAATATGTAGTAAAAATCTATTTAGAAACAAGAACTTGTTAAAGTTAACAAAAAAAGGAAGTCCTCTAAAAACTCCAGTAGCAGAGTATAGTAGCACTCACATGCATCATGTGTATGGCAAGTCCTTTGTCGTGGCACGGTCGTTAGGCACTAGCACGGGAACATCGCGGGTCACGCGGCGACCTCCGAGTCCCAAGATCCCAACCACTGGTATTCCACTACCGGCTTATTACAAACAATAACACGCAACACGTGCGTTCTCTAGCGCGACGCGGCAAGGACTGCTGAGTGCGCGGTATCGAGCTGCGCGTGCGCCGCCCGGACCGCCCGCCCTCGGGCTCAGGCGTCGCGTCCTAGAATGCACTCTTAATGCAAGACGATGATTGATGAGCTTTAGGAAAGGTTTTCCATATGTAATTTTCGTTCAATTTGGTAATAAAATTACAGATTTAGAACAGTTGTGATACAAATTAAATTACTTTTGAATATAATAAATCTGTATTTCTTGCAACTGCAACGTTAAATTCATTACCATTTTTTCTTTGACTACAAGAGGTACATATACCAAAGTTTTGTCATAATGAAATGTTTTAGTGTGGTCATAAAAAACTGTAATCAGTTAAAGTGATTTTAAAAAGTAAATAAAATAAAATGGGACGCTTTTGTTCCTTATTGTTAAGTTTTATGACAACGTAAAACTCCGAAAATAGGTCATAGAAATCGATTTTTATCGTCAAAAAGTAAAAGTTATTCGATTTTTATAACAATACGATAATTTATGGTTGCTTCAAAATATTGCAGCATTGACGTATTTCGAAATACACAAGTGGTAGATTGGTAGACAAATGGTTGTCCTAGAAACTACAGAAAGACCTAGCCTATGTTGTGTCTGTCGTGTGATTGTATGGAGATAGGATCATTGTCATTGGGTCAACGGTCTGAGGACAAAACGTGAATTAATCATGATCATATTGTGATGATATCAATAAAACGAAAAGAGCAACATATAGAGTCACAAATTAAAGCCAATAAATTTAATTAATTTTAAATTGAAATTTGCTGAAATATTACATAAAATTGATATGACAAAATATGGGACTTGTCTAATTAATTTTGATTTCAGATGAGTTTTAAGTATTTCTTAAGAAATCCAACAAAATACTGCTATAATATATACTACTCATAAACTTTAATATCAATCAATCATAGGCAATTACTATAAACACATACTTTTACGCCTGTATCACTAATGGGGTAGGCAAAGCGTCAACGATCCAAACAAAGGTCGTACTGCCACGTCTGACAAGTTTTGAGGGTTATTTAAGATAAATCTGTACATTGCTGTAGTGACAGGTTGTCGGGCCATCGCCTAAATTACAATATACTGAACTCTTCGAATTCCTTAGCTGGTTTTTACAGCATGCCCGGGAAGAGTTGCAGCTGGCACATTCTATGCTTTTCTGTCTCTTCAAGTTACAAATTAATATAAGTCGCGTTTTTTATTAAGCTATGTTATATGAAATAAACTATTATCATTATTAAGACCCAATATAAGTAGCACATAGATATAGTAGCAATAAGTATGAGTAGTGCAATTATAGTCGTAGAGCCGGCGGCGATGGCGAAGTGGAGTATGCCACACGAGCTTATCACACCACAGGCGCACGCGCATCGCCATCAACGTCACGCTAGCAGATCGCAGATTAGAACGACGCCATTACAGTGACCAGTATTAGCCAGATAGAAATCACTGGCCACTATACTGACCAATACTAGCCGGAGAAACACTATATAAAAGCCATATATGGCAATTTTTTTACTTAAATTGTCAACTCGAAATCATGTAGGTAACATTTACGGTTACGCAAATTTATGGCCGTACGATCTAAGGGACAGAAACACACTTAATTAAGTTTCTTGGTCACATTAATTTACATAACCTCTGGTGGTTTATTATTTAGTTAGTATTAGCAGTGTTGAAACTTCCGTCAGCCGGTGAGTTGGTTGCGACAACTTCTACTTGGTCGGTGTCAGCCGCCAACCTTGTTAGAATATACCGACCAACTCGTAACGTCTTAGGTAATTTCCAAGCTAACAATGCAATCACGCTGACAGTCTAATCCCCAGGGGAACGCTGGCATTTACATGGCTAATATTAATATTGTCTTAAGATAAAAACTATGCGAAGTATACAAATAACTTCCATGCTGGCCTGGGAGCGAGAGAAAAACATAGAATGTGCCAGCTGCATTTCCTCCCGGGTATGCTGTAAAAACCAGCTAAGGGATCCGAGGGATTCTGTGTATTGCAATTTAGGCGATGGGCTGACAACCTGTCACTACAGCAATATACCTACGAATATATCTTAAATAACCCTCAAAACTTTGTCAGACGTGGCGGAACGACCTTTGTTTTGGTCGTTTACGCTCTGCCTACCCCATTAGGGATAAAGGCGTGATTATATGTATGTATGTATGTAAGTATACAAATGGCAACTCTCAACCGTTTGCCCTAAATAAACAATAATGAGCGATGTGTTTCGTTCGGCAGAGTAACCCGAATTCGTCGACCCCGACTGTGTCCGATCGAATTAAACCAGTTAAATTATATCATTGGTCGTCTGTCGTCGGTAATTCGATTACCTCCACGCTCCGGAGGAATGCCACGACGACGACCAATTTTCTTTTTAAAATCCTGATGGAGATAGTACCCACAAAAAGCTTTCAAAGGCTTTTAATGGATTCTTTACAGCTACAACGATAATCTTCCGTTATATTTGAGATGTATCACTTTTTTCTTGAAACGTGACATTAAAGACCTCGAAATCTAACGGGTTGGAATTTTGAAGCTTTTGATACATTTCACTTGGCTAGACGATTAGAGATTCATTGCACGCAGGCATTCATTCACATTCAGGCACAGAACATGTGTCATATCCAAACTCGTCAAGCGGAGTACATCCATTCTGCGCAGGCGCTGAATCGACAATATGCAATTAATGCAAATTTTCGACATTAGCATCTGACACCATAAAGGTGCGTCTTGGTGCACGAGCAATATTACTCGTTTTATGCCACATGTTGAAACGCACCTGGCAATGTTATTGTTTTCTTAATGTTGGGTGACATTTTTAGCATAGTAAAAAAACTACACACATACATACCATCGTCCATCACGCCTGCATCCCTAATGGGGTAGGCAGAGTGTTAACGACCTAAACAAAGGTCGTTACGCCAAGTCTGACAAAAAAAAACTATGGTCAAATAATTAATATTCATGCTCTTTTGACTAAGACAGATCATTCTCGCATTTTAGAACAATAAATAAAAAGATCTATAGCTTTTTGAATTCGCAGCATGTTCGCATTATGAAGCCACGCCCTAAGTTGTACAATTCGCTTACTAAGTTCAATGTAGACAATTTTGCTTCGGTTTTGGGTCACGGTAACGTACTTAATGGCACGTGTATAATTTCTATTAATTTGTATTCAGTGTATATGTGTTCAAGATTGATTTATGTAAGATGTGTAAATACTTTTAATGGTTCGTCAAATATTGCGGCTATTGTTCGTATTCTATAATATGTATTATACTAACTCTTGTGTTTTAAATTTATTGTATATTTTCGTAAATGAACAAAATATCAAATCAAACTGTTCAAACACATTTTTTTATATTTAAAGTACAAATAAAATTCCAAAATATTTTATTCAACGTAAAATATCTTGTTTCGAACATTTTATGAGGCTTGTACGTATTTGACAGTGAACAAACAAACGTACGTACACTACATACGAACATGTCATAGGTATATTTGTTGTACAGGAAATTCCATTCTTCTTCCATGGTAGATTGGGAGTGATAGAAAAACATAGAATGTGCCAGCCTCCTCTCGGGCAAGGTGTAAAAGCCAGCTAAGCGATTCGAGGGTTACAGTGTATTTCAATTTTAGGCGATGGGCTGACAACCTGTCACTATAGCAATATTAGGTACATATAATATCTGTAATTATCCTCAAAACTTTTCAAAGCTGGTGAAACGACGACCTGGTTTAGGTCGTTTTCGTTCTGCCTACTCCATTAGGCATAAAGGCGTGATTTTATGTATGTATGTAGAAATTCCATAACAGGTAAATGATTGTCCTAGTAACCAAAACACAGTTCACTGGGGTATAAACATTAGAGCGTGAATTTTACCTTTAGCAAATAATGCGCGTGAAAAATTATAACAAGTTTCTGAGTGTTGCAACTTCTGCGAAATATAATGCGATTAAGCTGTGAAATGTCAGCTGTCAGCTGTCACGACCATTGGGAAACTACGACCTCTTAGCACGAAGAGTATCGCGAATGAAAATATTGCGCGCTTCTATTTCCTTCATTGTACTCTTAGGTAATGGCGTAGTACCTACTAGAGAACAAACAAAATTACAATCTTAACTTAGTAACGCAAGATTTTAAACTTTTGCTTTTATTTTCACTATAACCATGAGACATTTTACCGCGATTTAAATTATTTGATAAGTTCCCGATATTTCGATGCTGTTACAAACATCATGATCACGGGTAGGCTGGAGAGAACTGCGGGTGGATTTAGGGACAGACATACATACATATAATCACGCCTTTATCCCTAATGGGGTAGGCAGAGCGTAAACGACCAAACAAAGGTCGTTCCGCCACGTCTGACAAAGTTTTGAGGATTGTTTAAGATAGATTTGTAGGTATATTGCTGTAGTGACAGGTTGTCAGCCTATCGCCTAAATTGCAATACACTGAATCCCTCGGATCCCTTAGCTGGTTTTTACAGCATACCCGGGAGGAATTGCAGCTGGCACATTCTATGTTTTTCTCTCGCTCCCAGGCCAGCATGGAACTTTGAAGAAGGGACAGACATATCTGTCGAGTATTGTATAAAGAAAATTTTGGCTATGATACGAAAGTCAATCTATCCCACAAGATGAGAAGACTAACAATGGCACAAGTTTAATTTCAACTTTAACGAAATATAATTTGAGCTGACTTGACACACAAGTCATATTTCGTTAATTTAGCATTTTATTATACCTAACTAGACATGCGTATAGGTATAGGCACTAAGAACGGCTCTTTTAGGCCCGTATTTGTAATCAGCTCTCAAGAGTGACATCGAGTTTGAGTTCGTATCTAAAATCTCATTCCGGTACGAATTAGCCTGTCAAATCCATACTTAATATTGCTCTCAATCTTGAAATCGCTTTATAAATACGAGCCTTAGTTTCGGCTGGTACATTATATGCTAGCTTACTAAGGCCCGTATTAATAAACTGTATTTGAGACTGACAGCGGTTTGAGTTTGTATCAGAAATGTCATTTCAGTACAAAGGGAACTGTCAAATTCACATTTAAGATTGCTTTCAATCTCGAGATCGCTTTATAAATACGACCCTAAGTTGCAGCAAATTACCCCATGATATATGTTAACATTTCGAGGCTCACGATCCCAGTAAATAGGTTAATGAGCCTAGAACGGCGTTGTTATCCAATTTTCCCCGATCGACTCCTGCGTCGGTTGCGTGACTGCGTTTAGCGCTAAGACACGCGATATGAAACGAAAGATCCCTTTTTTACCCTACTTTGAAAAGAAAGTTCGAAGGAAATAAAGTTATCCTGATCGATAAAATTATGTGATCATTTCCACTGATTTAATTCAGAGGCGGACATTGTCTACCCTTGATCTTAACTGTACGATACACACGATCATGAAACTAAAATGTCAGGGTTAAAGGTTAAATATAACGTAAACAGCTCAAAAGACTCAAAAATAATTTAATTGCGATCATGACATGACTACTTTAAGACCGACTTCAAGATGATTGATTGTTGCCGGGTATTTATTCAATATACATAGTTAGAACTATACAGATTTTAAAACAAATATATTTTTGGTATTAATAATAGGTACATACTATATTCTTCCATGCTGGCCTGAGAGGGAGAGAAAAACATAGAATGTTCTAACTGCATTTCCTCCCGGGCATGCTGTTAAAACCAGCTTAGGGATCCGAGGGTCTCCGTATATTGTAATTTAGGCGATGGGCTGACAACCTATCACAGCAATATACCTACAAATGTATCTTAAATAACCCTTAAAACTTTGTCAGATGTGGCGGAAGGACCTTTGTTTAGGTCATTTACGCTCTGCCTAACCCATTAGGGATAAAGGCGTGATTATATGTATGTATGTACATACTATATCAAATGTAATCTCATTATAAAAACAATTTGCTAAAACACAACAAGTACAAGTTTAAAATAAACAAAAACTAGAATTGTGACATTGTAGGTCAATTTAAATGAAGTCGGTTACCTGGATTTAGTTTCTAATTTGGTTAAAGATACCCGCAGAATTTATATTAATTCTATTGTTTAACAAAATCATTCTCCTCCGATCGCCTTCAGCTCCATATCTGATGACTCACGATGTATTCTACAAAGTAATGCGAACTAAAGCACTTGCTCCATTAACCTTAACATAATTCGCGTCGATCCTTTTGTTTCGAACAAAGATTTACTTGTACTTTTACAATGTCACGGTGAATGGTGACTCCATTGCGGGGGAAGAGATGATAGGACCCACAATCAGAGGATTCCTTATACAGATTTACAATGGAGTAGGTGTGTCGCATGGATGCTGATAACTGTTGGGTGCTGGGTGTCTAGTTCCTATTGTTTAGTACTCCAACTGGGTTTATGCGAGTTTACCGTTGTATCGCCCCACTGTCCTCTCATCGCCATTTTGTCTGCCCTCTATTCTCCTAACCATTAATTAACTATAAGCCCCAATTTATTACGGGACTATCCCCAATGCAAATAATGTATGGGATTGTCATCCTAACAATAGACGATTTATCATCTATAGGAAATAAAATATTTATTAGCTCTGAATATTGCGGAGTATTCCGAGTTTCTGTATCATAAATTCTGTAAGTGCTTTCCCTTTTAATGTACCCATTACGAGCGTTTTATCCTGCCTTGTACCCCTTTCTCCAAACACAATGCCATTTATATTGTTGCATTTAAATGTTTGAATAGCCGCAGTCATATTAAACCATTCCGCCGAAATCTTTACGAGTGTGCATTACTCGTAATCCTTCATTCAGTGCTTTCTCCAATAAATACGAACTACCTGACAGGAAAACGTAATAACTCAACTTCAAAGATTAACTCGGTAGCGGCTTAAGTCAATTGTGATTCAGTAAGTTATAACGCCTCACAATTACAAAAAGCGGCTTAAAATAATAAAGATTGTCTTTGGGACAGGAAATATCGAATACAAATAAGGCAATAAAACACTTGGGTGTATTGAATTTTATAGTTTAGAAGCGTGTATTAAAGTGACGCTCATCGCAATGCCGGGGCCATGCGTGCGCGCATTAGCCATGCGCGGTGGGTCGCCGCGCTCTCGCAGGCGCTATCGGTTGTTTACAACCTACACGCATACATTACCACCCCCAGAAACAAATGTACGCTCTATTCCCTCGGTGACAAGACAATGATTGCCGTGGTAAGAATAGCAGTCGTACACGGCCGGCCACACCGATATGACCATTTCAGGAGTTCAGTCACGAGCGTACGCACTAGCAAGCCACGGTAGGGGATATCGACGTTGACCGATGGTTATGACGTTAGAATAACTTTGAATAGAATAATTAGCTTCAGAACACTAAAGGCAAATAAGACAATGCCGATGAAATTATTAATACTAATTCCTATTGTTCTCGACAAAAATGCCTTAACAGTTTCTGAGCACGGTTTGAAATTCAATTTAATCTTTCAATTCAAGTCGCTACGATTGTTTGTAGTTCAATAGACAGACGTAACCGCGTAGTTTGTATTGTTAGTATTGATTAGTTGAGTTAAATTGATAAAATTGTATGTGTAGTACGTATTTGCTTATGTAAGGTTCGCTGACAAAAGGCGCGTGCCGATGTGCTGATAAGCCGAGGCCCATTATGGAGGAGTGGTAGATTCGCATCAGAATGCTGCCGACCCATTTTGTTCATGCAAATATTTTTCTCTTGCTCAAATTGAGTATTGTATTGACACACATTTTGTAATTATTAGTTTCTAGAGATAAAGATTACCATATACGACGGGATTGCAAAACTTAATACGATCATTTCCCATCTTGTTGACACTACGACTGGAAAAACAGAAACTACATGATTTTTATCAGTACCTACCTTTATTAAAAAAAAAAAAAATTATGACCTATTCGAAGATGTAAACTGTTGTCAAATTGAACTGAATAAGATTTCTTGTAACACTAACACAGTCAATTTACTAATAGCCTGAACAATCTCGTCCATCAATCACGAATTAATTGTCCTGAATCACTTAGCCGGTACTTAGCTAAGTATACCTACTTATGAGTATATTACGAGTTATAATAATGTTAATAACAATTATATCTATGAGATAATGGCCGTCATGAGCCGTTACGTACGTCGATGACTTTCTAGATACGAGTAATCCTGGGATCAACAACCTTAATTGGCGAATGTTTGACTAATGTGGCCCTGCTTACATTATGGTGGAATAGTACTGTACTAAAAGCTGTTACAGCGAAAGTGACTAAAAATATGCGCAGTTACACACAGACACACACACACATAATCACGCCTTTATCCCGGATAGGGTAGACAGAGCGTAAACGACCTACGTCGACGTCGAACGACGTTCCGCCACGTCTGACAAAGTTTTGAGGGTTATTTATGATAGATTTGTAGGTATATTTCTGTAGTGACAGGTTGTCAGCCCATCGCCTAGTGTGCAAAATACAGAAACCCTCGGATCCCTTAGCTGGTTTTTACAGCATGCCCGGGAGGAAATGCAGCTGGCACATTCTATGTTTTTCCTTTGCTTCCAGGCCAGCATGGAAGACAGAGCAATTACCTTTGTGTGTAATTGAAATCAAGATTTACCGGCGTATGTTCATTGAAGTAGATTATAAAAGAAATTAAAACAAAGAAATCTATGGGTTACAATGCTTAATCAGAACATTTTGATAGATTGAAAATAACGCAACAATAAAAAAAAAAAACAATTGAGTCCACCTACACCTACTTATTTATTATAGTACAAAAGTTATGTTTGTCAAATTATTTTTACCAAATTGTTATAATTTCGTTGCATTGCTACTTAGATATTTGTTATTTTGTAACACCGACCACAATAATCATTCATCAAACCCGCTGCGGTCTCGTAATGTATAATTCAAATATGGAACTACTTATTGCCCCATAAGAGATATTTCTCCGGAGATATTTGTGTATCGCATTATGAGGTCGTTGGTTCCGACCTATCTTTCAAAGTAAATGATCATTTTCGGTTAACGAGCTGTATAAATCAGTTGGATCACTTTCACTCAGACGAGATCGAGATCAGAATGCACCGAGACGGAGTTAATAAGTAGTTGCAGTTGCAGCTGTAGTGGGTGTTTGTCTTTGTTGTTGTAAAACAAAGAGACTAGCTATATAGTACGTACTTATACGACGGCGGAGTCAGCCTAGAAAGTGAATAATGGTCGAAAGCGCATTTTGATTATGGATAATATTAACATAGATCTATAGAGTACTAACTTTTGTGTGTCTGTAAACGTAAACAAGTCCTAGTTTAAATATTTGCATAAATCGTAGCTATCTTCATTTAAATAAGTTGGTAACTACACCTGTGTACTTAAGAGATCAAATAAGAAATACTTATGATCAATGTTTCGTCGTTTTATTCTTCAGTATAATAAATAACCAGGTAGTAATTATATTTTCGAGCAAAGCAATAATTTCCTTTATATTATTAACCTAAACAATGGTCGTTCCGCCACGTCTGACAAAGTTTTGAGAGTTATTTAAGATAGATTTGGCTGTAGTGTCAGGTTGTCAGCCCATCGCCTAAATTGCAATATACAGAAACCCTCTGATCCCTTAGCTGATTTTTATAGCATGTTTGGGAGGAAATGCAGCTGGCACATTCTATGTTTTTCTCTCGCTCCCAGTCCAGCATGGCAGAAATGATCTTGATTAAACTGTAAAATTTTATTTATTTATTTAGACAGTTATATTTTTATGACGTGTTGAGGTAAAACAGAAATTGCTGGTTGTCACAACAACAAGAGTCCTGTCGAATATATCAGAGCGGGTTAACAACTTGCAGCGAATACAATCGACCGACCTTTAAAGGCGCACGATAATGAATCCACCGCAAATTATGAAAATTACACGTATACTGTTGTTTTTACGTAACATTTCGTTATTGGGTTGAAAATAATGGCATTTCTGATACGATAGCCAAAATTCAAGGATTTTTTGTAAGGGCGATGAGACATGATTAATTTGTGTGTATCCGAAACAAAAACAAAATTGCGTAAGGGTTTTCGCTTCAACAACTGTGTGGTCTGTGAGGTAACACACGTAATACCCAACAGGTTATCTAGACTGAATGGAACCTGAATTTCGTACAGATTCGGAAGTATCGCGATCTCTGGTCGCGCCAATTAAGAGTGAATGCTTTTGGGCATAATGAAGACCCTTATTTTTTTTATTAAATAAGCGAAGCGGTGCGTAATCGTGCGATGCCCTGTGGTGGTTTGTGGAACACGATTGACAGTTACTTCAGGGAAGCCGCGTGTGATTGAATCACATAGGAGGAAATGCCGGTATGGACAGTGCTGCCAGATAAATATAGGTGTACAAATACAGTCTGAAACAAAATTATGTACTTATTCATTTTAAAATGGGAATTGAACAAAATTGATTGATTCTGAATAACTGTTTAAATTCAAACTATAAATAAGTTAAGAAATAGAAATGGGGAAGAGATTTACCAGATTATACATTAGTGCAGACAGGACTGATTCTTTATGAAGATAATTTAGCAAGACAAAAGCTGCAGGTGGAATAAGTAAAATCTAAGGGCAGTAAGGCAGCTCGCAGTATCTATTCCCAGTGTACCCCAAATTGTAATCACAGAATATTAATTATTGTGTAACATCCAAAATAAACATGGGCGAATCTGGCAACACAGTAAAGAGTTCAGAAACATGCCCCGTCACAACACAAGACGAGACAGCCGGCGGCGATCAGGCCCTCCACAGACTGTTACATCACCGCGGTAATAGATAACGCATAATACTAATCAGAAACGAAGCCCACTATGCATCTGGTACCTACACACTCAGGAGTTCCATATGATTGAGTGAGACAAATTAGATAAGCGGGTTACAGATAACCCGACTTTCACTTTTAGGGCTCTCTATCATTTGTTTACTTTGGGCACTCGAGCGTGAAAACACAGGGTCTTTTGGGGGTTTAAGAAATAATAAGTAGATAACTAGGTATGGTGAACTAGGTATGGTTTTGGATAGCCTCTTTAAAATTATAGAATCTGCATACATAAAAAGGATTTGATAAAATTTTCACTTTCTAGGTATATGAAAGTGGCAAAGGACTTTAGAACGAAATGTGAGGGAAGTTTTCGTAGAAGTTGTAAAACAAATGATAATTAGTCTAAATTAAATCTAAGTAATCCTTTAGTACTAATTTGGAAAGGCTCAGTATAGTTAATATTGCACAATAAGCCCGGCAATTATCACAGACATAATTAAGGTAAGAAGGAGAGGAAAAAGCTGAGCGTAACTTTGAAGCGAAGGAGTAGTTGTGTTATGCAAGATGGCGGCTTTTTGTCCACATTTCGTCACTCGGGAGACAGTTGGCTGATAATGACCGCAATTAACATCGTGTTCGCGTTACTAAATCCCTGCACCCAGACCACGGACTAGGAAGCTCATAGACCACGCTTCCTGTTTGCTTTTAATTGGCATGAAGTCGAATCGTTGAAGCGGAAACCATAAATCAATGGTTGCCTGAAAAATGCATACTAAGATCTGATGTTGGCGCTTAGTTATTAGTATTTTGTAGTAGATTTTTCCCTGATTTACAAAATAGATGGTAAAAAAAATTGTTTGATTCGTCGATGGGTGTCCCAGAATAAATGTGATATTGGCAAATATCTATCGCTACCCTGATTTTAAGGCTTGATGTGTGACATATTCATACGCTGCTTTAGCAATAAGACCGCCTATATTATACTGTTTTGTTCCTTACTTTTCTGCTGTATATATTTCTGTTTCTTTGTGCAATAAAGTATCTTAACCTAGCTGCTATATATAATCTAACTGCCTCCGTGGTCTAGCGGTCTGAGCCATAGGCTCTCGACCCTGAGGTCCCGGGTTCGATTCCCGGCGGGGGACAATGACTTTGTGTTTTTGTTTCTAGTTTGGTTAGGACATTGCAGGCTGATCACCTGATTGTCCGAAAAGTAAGATGATCCATGCTGTCGGATGGGCATGTAAATAGTCAGTCCTGTGCCTGATTTCTCTCTGGCCGTGTCAGTCAATCTGTCCCATCATAATAAGAGATTGAAGGAATAGAGAGTGCACCTGTGTGTAGCGCAAACACTTGGGCACTAAAAACAAGTCCAGCGCAGTTGGCTGATCTCCGGGAGATTGGCCGCCTTCACCGAAAATCGGTGGGAGGATATATAAAGTATCTTATATTGTATTGTATCTTCATGTTACATAGTCTGTGTTTTTACGCTCGAGGGCAACTCCACAACCGCGCGCAACGAGCTCGCGAGCGCGCATCGCAAAAACCGCGCAGCGTTTCCAGCAATTTCGTCACTACGCAATTACACCGCGTAATAAGGACAAAGTGGCAGCTTTATCATATTAAAAGCCTTATGTCGCGATTTATAAAACCGAGCGTTCCGGTGTCAATATTATAACGACACTTGGGAGCCGTAAAAACTTGAAAGTCCGCAACATTGTATCATTGACAGTTGAAGAGAAAAGAATATCTTAATTTTATAAGGTACTAGCGATCCGCCCCGGCTTCGCACGGAAATTATCAGTGTTTCTCCACAATAGTATGCAAGTATTATATATAAAAACCTTCCTTTTGAAACACTCTATCTATTAAAAGAAACCGCATCAAAATCCGTTCCAAAATTTATGCATCATAGGGATATAGGGACAGAGAAAGCGACTTTGTTTTATACTATGTAGATTATTATATAAACAGTTGTAAACGATCTTGAAATTGACTGCGTATAATAAATTAAACAAAAAGCACTTGGATAATTTTCCCAGTCGTAAATAAACAACACAGCTTAGACCAGCGACCACAAATGCTCCAACGCTCCTTATCACGCATTCCTTTAAGAGAACTTTCTCTGATAATGTGACGAGTTCAAAGTTATTATATCTGTGGTCTGAACCTTTGGCCGCTTCGTATCGAAATAATAACCTCTCTCCATATTAATTACTAGACTTTCTACGTACGATAAATGCCTCAATGTAAGTGTTGGGTAATGAGACGGACTGAGAGGTTTAGATGGATGGCTGCATCCGAAGTTTCTTAAAGGGTCGTTACTTAATCTTAGTGCCCTTTAATTGGAGGCCCATGATTGCCTAAGAACTTTCCTGAACGAGAGTTATTAATAAGCGTAAAAGGAGAAATGTAAATGTCATGTTACAACTGCCAGGCACTTATTGGCGGAGTAATCCATTTAAGCGTAAAAATGGAAATGTTTCCGACTCTAAATTTATAAATCGACTTGCAATATCAGTTTCAATGTAAAAGAATCTTGATTAAAATCGCTTATGTCCACGTAAAGGTATCATCTCCATATCAGACGATCTCCATGTCACAGCAGTCAAAGCTCAAGCAGCGTAGACTGTTCAATCGGCAATGATTTGTCGGCTAAATGCCTACGCTGGAGAGTGATTGCGGCAATGCATCAGGCGCGCGCTGAATGCAGTGAATAGCAACAAAAAAATGCATGTGAGTGCGTAAAACTATTATTTCCTTATCCTATCATCTCCATGTCACAGCAGTCAAATCTTAAGCAGCGCGAGAGTGTTTCGATCAATTCATCTGGCGCGCGCTGAATGCAGTGAATTGCAACAAAAAAGTGCATGTGAGTGCGTAAAACTATCATTTCCTTATCCCATCATCTCTATGTCACAGCAGTCAAAGCTCAAGCAGCGTAGAGTGTTCAATCGGCAATGATTTGTCGGCTAAATGCCTACGCGCGAGAGTGATTGCGGCAATGCATCAGGCGCGCGCTGAATGCAGTGAATTGCGCTGTCGACATGCACTCGCTGTATACGCATTCATTGCGCCTACGCCGCTAAGGTGAACGATTTGTATTGCACGTGCTCATTTGATATTCTACCTGGTGTGGACCTGTACTAAGGATCTTTGTGATATTGGAGAGATTTGCTGATTTAATGAGAAAGTAGTTTCACCTAGTACCTACTGCTAGTGACCAAATAAACTTCAAGAGAAACTTTTTTAATGTAAAACCAGGACTGTAGCCAAAATATCAAACATTGTGATAGTGGGCTCGATTCTAGATTTGCGGGTTTAAACTAAAATTAAAATCTATTTGTCACTCTCCGACTATAAATATTGGAAAAGGACAGGAGATCTATTCTCTCCGGTTTTTGATTTATAGTCGGTGGTTTTATGCGTTATCTGTCATTTTTATCCGCCGTATAGGCGGTTTAAAAACTCTGACACCAGGGTTCATCGGGTCGATAGACTCGATACCCACTCGACAGAAGAAGAATCCGCCGTCATATGATATGGCGAATAAAATTAACAGAAATACTGGGCAAACGTGCAAAAGCGCGTCAAAGTAAAAACCATAGAGTATAAATCGCCTGTCCTTTTTCAATTTGAAACTGACAAATAGTTTTTAATTTTAGTTTTAGTCGGTGGTATCTTGAATCGAGCCCATTATATCACAGATGCTTTCTTTAAATAGGAAGTTTAAACAACAGTGATTCCTTTGCAAACTATATTTTTTTATCGTACTGATTCACAGCTATAAAGTAATTCTCTACTGATGTGATTACTTTATTTTTGACGTCATAGTGATTTTATGATATCTGCAGAATTACGTCAAAGTCGAAAATCTTTTTAGAGCATGTAGGAAATGCGCAAAGTCTTTTCCCAAGAGAACACAGCATGACATTGCTCTAGAGTCTAAACAATGATACCGTGATAGTTGATAAACAGTTTCTATCGTATCGCAAACGATTACATAACACCGCATAATACCATGTTCAGATTTATGGTATAATGCAAGTGATTCACTCACTAATTGTTTGGCATTCGACGCTTTGTTTTTATGGGAATATCGATCGCGGTATCTATTAATTTTGATAGATTGATCTATGATAGAGAGTAACTAATCGCTCAAGTACCAAATTTGTTTTGTTTATGCAGGTCTTTCGTTTTTTTGGCGTATTCATGTTTTCTTACCGTTACAAGTGCTTTAAAGTATTCTGTTCGCAGTTGCTGGAACTTACCTGGAAACAATAAGGAAAAAAACATGATTTTTTATGTTCAATAGATATATAGGTACATAAATTTGTCAGCCAATAAAAAACAGTTTTCGCCACAACTGAAACATTTGGGGTAGTGCAATAATGCTATAGGTATTGTTACAATTAAATAACAATTATACCAATATCGAATAGTTCCAACTAATGTTTTTTTATCGCTCTAGTCCATAAGACAAAAGTGAGATAAATAAATGGTCACTGACCATAGTTACTTAACTAATTATTTCCTTAAAATTAAATAAAAATTATAAATGTCTTTTTATTATTTCCTTTGTAAAAACCTCTTAAAGCATTCCTATCAAAGTGAGGTGACTGGACATTCCTATGGAACTGAATTTTAATGGCAAGATGAAGCAGATAAAGCAAACACAATAATTTATGAAATTCGCCAACTATGGAATAACTATGGAATTTTAGCAAGGTATCGTAGTTACATAACTTATTCAATTTCCGCGAGATTCTAATCAACAATTAAGTTCGAATGAAAGTAAATCCGAATTTAAGATTAATCGCCGTTCTAAGATATAATCGAATGATTTATACTCGAATACATTCGATTGTTTCAATTGTTACCTAGAGTTATGTAAGGTTTACTGAGATAAGGGTAAAGTTGTTTCCCATGACGAATGTGGCACTTACTTATTGTCTTAACTATGTGTAGTTGTACTATTGGCAAAAAGCTCATTGGGCTTAATTCTAGATTCAACCAGCTAAACCTAAAATCAAAATCTATCTGTCACTTTCAGACTAAAAACATTGGAAAAGGACAGGAGATCTATTCTTTCCGGTTTCTGATTTATAGTCGGTGGTTTTATGCGTTATAAAATATACAAAAATAAATATAATATAATATAATATAATAGAAATACTTGAAAAACGTGCAAATGCTCGTCAAAAAAGCGGACAAACTGTAAAACCATAGAGTATAAATCGCATGTCCTATTTAAAAAAAATATTTTGAAAGTGACAGATAGATTTTAGTTTTAGTTTTAGTATCGGTGGTATCTAGAATCGAGCCTATTAATGAATTAAAATCACAGTTAAATTATTTAATAGCTAGCCAGAACTGAATCGGGCTTGTTTAGCTTTATAGTTCTATCTTATCACAATACGCAGTAAGTGGAACAATTTTTGCTAGACGCCAGAAAGGCGGTAACGCTTTCTGAGACGGGCTTTATACTAAATCCATTCTCGGAGTCATATATAAGCCATATTTACCGAGATAAGGCTACAATGATTTCCCATGACGAATCAGATGAGTAAATGATTACTAGTGAGGTTAATAATGGGTGTCGCAATGAGGTGGCGACATCTAGGTCTCGTGTTGAGACGCGTGATGGGTGTACAGTAATATACGGTACACCTGATAGGGCGTAGGCAGTAGGCAGGTCTGAAACACGTGGCAGGTAAACTAAATATTATGCACAAGCTTGCAAAACTCTTACACGCGAATTTAATCGGATCGTTTTGTTAAGATTTGATTGTGTATGGAGATTAGGAGTTGTAGGCATCACCTACATAAATTTTTAATATAAATAGAAAAAAACTTACCGTAAACATCAATCAGCGGATATTATACAATATCTTGGATGAAATATTAAGTATATGTCTATCTCCATCAGAATTGTTTGATCTAGAGACATAATCTCCTATTATATTATATCAAACGAATGCAAAAGAGTAGGAAAACGTTTATAATATTTACAAGTCGTAACTCATGCGATCCTCGTAAACACGTGAAAAAAAAATTTTAAAGTCGAGCTTTTACCGAGAACATTTCACAACTCGTCTATCCGAAGCAAAAACCTTTGCGTAATATGAAACCGTATATGACCGGTGTAAAATGTAATATTGACGTGTAAGTGCGAGCAATTACGAATTCGCACTTTGGATTCGCAATAAAATATAACTTTTACCTATTACATGTGAGTAATTAAATCAGATTCTAATGGTCATTTCTCCGAGTTTCTAGGCGATAAAACTTACTACGTTTAATTAAAGGTGAATCTGTTTGAGTTACAAATTATTTTATTTATACATACATATCTAGTCATCTTATCCGACTGCATCAAATATCTGAACTACGGAAAGTTGTCTAGTACCTTCCTGTCTCTTTGATTCGTTTTCACAGGTTAGCCGCTGGACCATTCTCGATGGTCTCACAGATAGCATAGTTTACAGAATAGAGACGGATTTAGGCTTCTTTCTGCCGTGAGAAAATATAGGTATAATTAAAATTCAACAAGAAAGAGGCTACGTTGCCACAGCTAGTCATAAACAAATAAATAGAACCCTGAAACTAAAATTATGCAAATGTGATAGACATAAAATACGAGCTTTTTACATTTCCATGACGAAATGTTCTTGGCTCAGCCAGGCAAGCTAAATAAAGTGTGATGAATGAGCAGAAGATTACGTAAATGAGAACTAGCTTATTATCTGATTTACCAAATAGGGTATAAGAGAACGCGGCAGTCTTACACATAGAAAGTTTTAACATAAATAGTCGACTGATTTACAACCAGCCATGTTCGTTCCAGAAAGCATGCAGTTTATTTTTTTAATTAGTGTATGTTTATCTTTATGCGGAATGGAAAGTTCATATATAGGATACGATCTTGGAATTTTCCGTTTTTTTTTCGGATGATTGCTTTCGTTTGAACTTGCGTTGAATGTCTGATAGTAAAATTACGCTTTTTGGGCTCGCATTTATAAAGCGATCTCAAGATTGACAGCAATATTAAGTTTAGATTTGACAGATCGTTTTGTACTAATATGATATTCCTGATGCGAACTCAAACCAGATTTCAGACTCGAGAGCTGATTATAAATACGGGCCTAAGAGTGTATGTAGTAAGTTTTTTACTTCCGCATACAACAGTTAGTAGATTTGCTTGAAAATCTGCACTGAGATAAAGTATTACTTATATTAGGTACATAAAGGAAAAACACTGGTAGAACCTCGGAGCGGAAAGCTGGCACATAAATAAACTTTGTTTCCACAGCGTTTTTACATCTTTTTTCTTCCAAGCCGGATTAAAGAAACTTTTACTACATAACTCGTATAGTTTATCGTTTTACACGTAAAACGGGTAAACATTAGAGATTGTATAAACTTTCCTGTTATAGCAGGCAGCGATAGAAGTTGCGCTCGCGCACACGGGGCGAAAGTAAACCGACCAGCCAATCTGATGATTTCCATGACCCTTCTGAAATACATGAGCCAATCTATTTACAAATCAAAACTCCAAGAATCTTGGCAGCAACAGAAATTCTACGGGATTTGTAAACCTCGCAAAGCATTTGAAAAGTAATAATTTCGTAAACTCCAAGCTTCGGCAAACTCACGATCTCTTTATTGGCAAATTTTTCACCAGAGAGTTGCCAATCACAATATAAGTCGTAAATTGTTATATTTATCGTTTTATGAAATAGATCCCTAATACGTGATACGAAAGTGAGAAACGAAACATTGAAACGAACAGCGGTGTACGTAACTGCCAATAACGCTTTACTGGAAATTAGTCGAAGTAGCACGAGTTGGTAAGTCACTAGTTCGGTTCCCAGCACCGTTGCAACTTGCAGCGAAATTACGACACCTAGATTCGAAGTAAATTACCGCTGTTTATTACAGTTGTTGCCGAGATGATCATTATTGAACTCGCTACTCAGATAAGTTAGATCTTCGGATCGCTACTAAGTCGGAGATCTTTACGTTGTTAACACAATCCAATCGAGAGTTAATTATTGGATGTCTAATGGGGATCGGCGATAACAGAACGGAAGTCGAGTGGCGAGTGCGAGGTATTGGCGGGTTGCATCGCGGGTGATGCGGGCAGTCGCAGGCGCACATAAACCGGACGCATCTGATGCAGTTTCTCTTCAGTAGCAGGACCGGCGGCTCGCGGCGCGGCGGCGGTCAGTTACCGCAGGCTAAAGATAGAGAAATTAGCTGCGCAGGAGTGCGCGAGTGAATGCACTCGATCGCCGCGCCGCGCCCCGCCCCCTCCATATACGAACAGGCGCAAACTGCAAGATCGATTACCACTAATTACTGCCCTCTGTTCTAAAGCCTCCGCTGAAATATTGTCCGGAACGCGCAGATTCCTGGCCCCTAACGGCCGGCGATAAGGAACGCATCTCCTGCGCAGGACCGTTAGATCGTTGATTACAAGCGAATAACCTAAGAGTTAGCCACCGCTGTAGTTTGACTGGTGCATTGCCCTTACAGACATTATATTCCAGTCGAAAATAGTATCGGGAAGCGAGCGCGTCTAATAATAGGCGCAATAAGAACGTTTATTGAAAATGCATCGTTCTTATGTAAATGCGGCGATTCAAATCGGCAATTTGTATGGAGAAGTCTTCAAGTTGGAAAGTCCGGCGGGCGTTTATGGTCAGGAAATTGAAAGGGATTAAAATATCACAGGTGGGGATCGTGCGGCGTGAGGCGTCGCGCGTGTGTTCCGTCCAATTACAGTGTTTGCGCGTTGCACTGACAATCGTCGGTGACTTTCCTGCAGTATCACTAGTCACCAGCCGTCGAGCAGCGAGCAGCGACCGTGCCGGTACTTAGAGACGTGAAAGCGGATTGATCGCACGATTACACGCCACGTGTGCTTATCCTTCACGCTGAACGTGATATTCAATTGTAACCTGATCGCTTTCTCGTCTGCCTGACATAATAATGTGTGGGTACGCCGCGGAGACGTTGTTATGACGCGAAAATTGCTTGTTGTCTTTACCAGAATACAACTTTCATTAGGAAACGCGGACTGTTTTGCAGTGAACCATTGAAGCAGATAATTGCTATACAATTGTTATCATACATACTTTATTTATAATGGGGTAGGCAGAGCCTACATACATACATACATACATAAATCACGCCTTTATCCCTTACGGGGTAGGCAGAGCGTTCAACGCCTCGTAAAAGGCGCTTTCGCCACGTCTGACAAAAATTGAGAGCAATTTTAGATTGTAATATGTATTGCTTTAGTGACAGGTTGTCAATCCATCGCCTAAATTACAATACACTGTAACCCTCGAGTCCCTTTTGCTGACTTCAACAGCATGCCCGGGAGGAAGGGCAGCTGGAACATTCTATGTTTTTCTATTTCTCCCAGTCCAGCATGGAAGAATAAACAGAAGAAGCAGAGCGTAAACGACCTAAACAAGGGTCGCTTGGCCCCGTCTGACAAAGTTTTGAGGGTTATTTAAAATAGACTTGTAGGGATATTGCTGTAGTGACAGATTGTCAGCCCATCACCTAAATTGCAATATACTGAAACCCTCGGATCCCTTAGCTAATTTTTACAGCATGCCCGGGAGGAAATGCAGCTGGCACATTGTATGCTTTTCTCTCACTCCCAGTCCAGAAGAACGAATGAAACGAAGAACGATTCCAAACGCAACTTCATATAAATACCTAGCTACCTGCACCGTCCCCACACTTATCAACCGATTTCATACCCCATAAGTTACGCGGAAGAGGCTATAGTTACCAACTAGTGGCTACCAGTATCTGGTAATCTCCCATTAACATTCCCGTTGGCCATCTCACGGCTATCTGAAGATTAGCAGGGCCTGATGGATGCTCATAAAGCTAACTAATTGCTAAGCAACAATGCAAGCTTGTTCGCATTGATGTGTTCTTCCCGTTATGGCTAAACCTTAACGGGAGAGTAGGATGAGCTGCGGTTTTGAGGTAGTACATAATTTGTATTCAATGTTTCAGCTATGGCTTTCAAAATAGGTAGTTATGTGCTGTTCAGGAAAAGGTTTCAAACAGCTAAAACCCTACTAATTATTCCCTTTCAGGGTAACAAAACATGTTTACCTTGTATCTTTCTTACTGCGTAAAAGTTGCTGAATATTTTATACCAGCAAGCTTTTACATTGAAAATTATCAAGAGCTGGCATACAAAATGATCAACAAATCGGTTCTAATGGACAAAACATCGTAAAGAGAACATTTCACAAGACGTTCTAAAATTTCACACTACTGTATAAAGTGCAAAGAGCACAAAAGAAATGTTCCCCTAGCAAATATCCGCGCGGAAAGAAAATAGGCGAACGAAATGCGATAGCCATCAACCAGTTCTAAACATAGGAGCGATTAGGTTGTGTTGGTAGCTTATGTGAGGCTGATTAAAATGATGAACCAGGCTTGTTATAAACAATGTTAGCTTGTACTCTCCTTCTAGGAAGGCAAAGATTACCGAGTACAGAAAACACTGATGTTCACAGATTAGGTACTGGAAGCGAAGCTAAACGTAGTAGGTGATTATGGTCTAGTGGTGTAATGAGTTTTCCTGTGGGATTAAGTTCCGATTTTTATAATTATTAGTGTAAAAAAGGATTAACACTATCTAGACAAAAGCAGTTTGCGGAAAAGATGTAAGAAAGCTTTCAAAAAGGCTTTCTACTGTTTAATTTCAAAGATTTACACAATAAATAAAAAATAAACTATCTAATTGAATTGCTATTTAATAATTTAATAAATAAATAATATTAATTGAAATTAGTAATCTATACATGTTGGAGTTTAATTGCTTTCATAATTTACATACTTAATTTAACTTTTATAATATTTTTACAAAAAGATAAATGACACGCAATCACGCAATGCTGTTTTTTTTCAGTTTTCTATAAATCTACAGTTTTATACAAAACAGAAGAGTGAGGGAGGCCCTTGCACAGACTGTGGTAATGTAAGCTAGGTAGGACAAGAAGATAAGTTTCACAGTCGTCGCTTCTAGTAAATCTACAGTATATCATTGAGCAGTTGAGCCTGGCTCCTGTGCACTGAACAGAGGTAGTATTGTGCCTCATGACCACACGTCGACAAATCGCAGCGCGCACGCATGCCCACAATCCCCCGTAATGAGACATGCGGCCAGGGAAAGCCAAAGCATGCTAACTCGCTCCAGTACCTCCATATAAGTATCTAAGCAGTAATGACAGTACTTCAATTAAGTTTCATTTGCTTCTATTAACCTTATTTTTAACTACATATAGTATGGACACGTAGTAAATAGTCTACAGTAATCAGAAAAGGAGATTTTTATGCAACCAAGGATTACCGGACGAGGCATTAGTAATGGAGAATTTATTCATGTTCAAAGAGTTTCCAAACTCAACTTTAGCTTTAGATGAATCCGGAAAGTCATGAAATGGAGATAACGGCACTTCCTACCGCCTAAGGTGACACTTTACCTGTCGATTTATGTAATAAAGCAAATAAACAAACAGTATGATTAAGGAACTGACTCCAAAGGCTATTGCATTATTTATCGTGAGATCATTATCATCAAATCGAGTTAGCTTTACGCTTCACTGGAGCCAACAAAGGAAGTAAAAGTTCTTACACAACAACCGTAAAAACAGCAAGTTATGATAAGAGACTTCTGACCGTACATGTTTTCCTGGTACAACTAGACATGTGATACAACATGTCGTTAAATACTAGAAACATGACTTGTAAGATCACTTTTGTCACCTCATATACAGGTCTTCCATGCTCGACTGGGAGAGATAGACAAACATAGAATGTTCCAGTTGCCCTTCCTCCCGGGCATGCTGTAGAAGCCAGCAAAAGGAATTCGACGGTTACAGTGTATTGTAATTTAGGCGATGGGATGACAACCTGTCACTACAGCAATACACATTACAATCTAAAATTGCCCTTAATTTATGTCAGACGTGGCCAAAGCGCCTTTTACGAGGAGTTTTGCGCACTGCCTTCCCTGTAAGGGATAAAGGCCTGATTTTACGTATGTATGTCTCGGATTTAATAGATAAATATAGCATTTATCGACTCTCTCTGTCCAGCATTAACATAATGATTAGTGTCCTCTAGAAATGGCTTCTTGTTGTGCGGATGTCACGACAAATTGCACCGGCTTTTCTTGCACTCAGGCCGCATTAGAGCATCCTCCAATCAATATAACGCGGGAGAACATCTAAGCAGACGCGTCGGGAAAAAGCTAATCATGTTAGAGACAGTTGATTGGTTGACGGTACATAATGTTAATGTAAGCGGGGTTACGTGGCTTCGAGCGAACAAACGCAAGAAAGTGTAAGCTCATTGCAAGCGGTAATTTGCTAGGCCTTCCCGTTACACCCGCGGCATTCGCCCATGACGATATGCCATGTCGCACCTCAACTACCAGCTACAGCAACTGCCGCAATAATAATAAACTTCCCGTGTAATAGAGACACAGTTACAGAAGCAATTGACTCGTCGACAATGGAAAACCGCAGCGTTGGGTAATAGCTGGGTGCTAGGTAAATAAGGACCCAAAACACTCTTGCGAATTTAAGGTTGCCACACCGCGGATGCAGAATGCAGTAATCCTACGTTCTCAGTGAAATCTGTGTAACAGGTACTTTACCCGCTGTGTGGTTCCTCAAGTACGTTGCATTTACGTAAACACTATTTACAAACTGTTCGCTAAGGACGTGAAAACTCACAGTCCTTTAGTCACGCGTGAGCTATATTAGTTCCACGGTGCGTCGGTTAGCGTTTACCCACTTTCCTTACATAATAGCATATTGTTTTCTGACCAGAACTGGACTCTAAATATAGTTGATTTATTCTGTTGTTTTATTGCCACCTTTGCTTATTCAGTAAACACTGAGACTGTCAATCGTAAATAAGTATTGCAAAATGGAATACAGTGATGATTGCGATGTTGCAAAACATAGATGCGAGTAGAAATAACGGCCACTGGGACACTTCAGTCTAATGACAGTAATAACTTAAACACATTGATATTTCCAATTTGTTCCACTTTAGCACTATGCAACAGAAAGAAAATTAGAATTAGGTACTTATTATTTCTCCATGAATAAAATTTGCAATAACAACTTTATTGGTCTGGAATAAATTAAGTTCGATCATAAATAAGCTTGTTGCATCAATTTTGATTTGCCATTTAATGTCTTATAGGCTCTACATCTTCTAAGACGCGTTTACGACACATCTCATACCTGTGCTGCGCGTACGCGTCAAAGCCTGCAATAAAAGCCAACCACTTATACTAAAAGCTTCATCAGCAGGCAACGTTTCAAATGACGCGTTTTCAGTCGTAAAGTGCACTTCCGCGAGGGAACAAAAACACTGGCAAATAAATGTTATTGCACCTTCATGACCACAAGTAACGGTTGAGGCTTTGCTAGACTTAGGAAAGCAGCTTAGGCTGGGTGCGCAGACGATTTTACTGCTAGCAGGAAAATGAGCAAGTCGTTATGGTAAACAAATAAGTTTGACCGATAAAAAGAAAAAAAAATGACTCGTAACATAAATGTAATTCTAAAAAATCTTTATTAGGAATCTAAAAAATGCAAATAGGAGGGGAGGTCAAAAAGTAAGTATGTATATTTTCATATTTTTTAATCATCATGTTGCATAAAAAGAAATAAAAATCAAAATAGCAAATCAATAGATATGCCTTCTTCAATAAGTATTTTCTGAGATTATTATGTCTATTCATCCATGCTGGACTGGGAGCGAGAGAAAAACATTGGATGTGCCAGCAGCATTTCCTCCCGGGCATGCTTTAAAAACCAGCTAAGGGATACAAGGGTTTAAGTATAGTGAAATTTAGGCGCTGGGCTGACAACCCGTCACTACAGCAATATACCTACAAATCTATCTTAAATAACCCTCAAAACTTTATCACATGTGGCGGACCTTTATTTAGGTCGTTTACGCTCTGCCTACCCCATTAAGGATAAAGGCGTGATTGTATGTATGTCTTTCTAAATTTTTATCGAAATTTAAGGAAAATTACTATCAAACGCCAAATTACATACGCAAGTGATATCTATTTGCGAAATGAAATGTATCGATTACTACCACAAAATCTTCTTTCGAACATATAGGATACAACATCAACTGTAGCAATATAAAAAATTTAGTATTCCTCCGAGGAGGCATATGTCTTTCCGAGAAAGTCTTAGATCAACATCTGTATGTATGTATTATGTTTACAAGTACATTTTCAGATTATAAAGGTATAGCTGATTCAACTGAGGATGATCTCATCCAACTCTGGGACGATGTTCCCGCGAATGGAACAAGGTACATAACATGGAACAACATGTCTGCTTGTTCACGATATATTCGTGTCGTACGAACACTGTGAACAAAATGTTGCTCGTTTCTTTCATGTTTATTTGAGTCGTAAAGTCAAGGATTTTAAAAACACTATTCTGAAAGATCTTTGATTCATAAGAGCCTAGCATCCATTTAAAATTTGTACCTATTTCTATTGTTCGTTTCCTGTAGGTACCTAGGTTCCTGAAAAAAGATTGAAGTGAAGTGTCACTTCCATAATTCTTTTTTTAAATATTTGGTCTGCAATAAATAAAGTAAGCAACATTCTATTCTAAAATTTCTACTTATCTTGCTCGTGCTATAGCGTCTTATATTCTCCAATTCGTTTATGATTTTTTAAAGACAATATAGGTGCAGGATTTCATAAATAAAGACATCCAACTTGTTTACCAATTGACTAAGGGCAAAAACAATATATCTATTTATTTGTTTTTAATTTAACTTTACCTTCACACGATTTATTTTCTCATGCCGTCCATTTAAGGTTGGGTACAAACGAGGCGTAATGTTTTGGTCAATGGTGACTAATAAGAGTATTAGCACAGTTATTAGTAAACCAATCTTATAAGGTCAGATGCCGGTTGAATGTTTTCAAAACATTTAGGTTAACTATATCGTTAACCTGGTTAAAATAAACATAACGTGTCCAAGCAATATACTAGTACAAAAACTATTATTTTTGTATTCAATTATCTATGGTAGTACAAAATGTATTAATAGTAGGTTAACATTACGGAAAAGTGTCCCAAAGATTGTCAATTACCCGAAGTATTAACAGCATATCTTTTTTTTTTTTTCCGCTGGAGGTTAACCCACCTCCAGAGGGAGTTTATTCAATAAACGCTTAATGTACGATACAGACTTTGGTATTGTTGGCCCGGACTGGTCCTCGCTAACAGCATATTTGATCCAAGAAATGCTGCATGCTGCAAATCAAACTCATGGTCCACTGTGGTCTGTGTATTTTCAAGACAACGAGAAACAATAGTTTCCTCAGACAGAAGTACGAACTACAAAGCTCCCACGAAGAGAAAAATGAAATCGAAATCACCAACGTAAGAAAGTAGCATCCCAGCATCTCAAAACACAGGTTTGATTTCCAAACGAGCAGTTCCTAAACAAGGCATCGTTGCATTACGTGGTTATAATGCGGGTATGCACAGGCACCTGCGCACGCGCCTTTCACTCGCCCATTGAAAGTGCAGATGATGCAGCGGACCTCTGACCCCTAGTTGCAATACTGCGGCAGGTACATCTTAAAGGCCAGTAAGATATAGATAGATCATGGGACAGAATTTCGTAAACTTCATCGTGTTAAAATACCTAATTCATTACAATAAGTAACAGTATAGCCGCAGAGTTGAGCAAATAGATAATTGATTCTTCCGTGCTGGACAGGGAGCGAGAGAAAAACATAGAATGTGAAAGCTGCATTTTCTCCCGGGCATGCTGTAAAAAAACAGCTAAGGGATCCGAGGGTGTCAGTATATTGTAATTTCGGCGATGGGCTGACAACCTGTCACTACAGCATATACCTACAAATCTATCTTAAATAACCCCTAAAACTATGTCAGACGAGGCGAAACGACCTTTGTTTAGGTCGTTTACGCTCTGCCTACCCCATTAGGGATAAAGACCTGATTATATATTTACATATGTATATATGGTAACATTATCTAGGATCGCTTTTAGTAAAGATGAATCTGTTTTTATTTAATTTCTCAAATAAATCAAATTGTCCCTATCTCAAGTAAAATTAATTACTGTCTCTTGTGTTCTACTTGTATGACAAATAAAAGCATATTTTTGTCTGAGTTCACTTTGATGATATCCTATGTATGAGATGTTTTGAGTTGTTAAGTAATTAATTTTATAATTATGGTGATATGATGTTATACAACATCGTAAGGAAATGATTATAAAGTAATTATTGAAGACATAATAGGGTCATGTCATGATGATAGAAGAGAGGTTTTAAAACTTTCACATCGCCGTTGCAGCGCCCTTAAATGCATTGATTGCGTCATCAAGAGTGAAAGATATACCGGGTATAAGGGACAGCATCCTACCAACTGATACGGGTTGCTCTGTCAACGATACTGAACAACTCTCACCAGAAAATTCTTTCAGAAAGTGATAAATTTTGGGCCTTTCCAGACTTTACGATCGAGATGGACATTTTGTATTGAAAGGCCAAATTAATTTTCCATTTCCTAAATAAAAAAAAAACAGGTGAATGTTGTTCACTGTGCAACCCCAACATCCCGTTGTATTTTGAGTATCATGAAATCATCATCTCCCTAGCCTTATCCCGTATCGCACGGGGTTGGCTACCTAATCTAGGGGATTGAACGAGGGTACTGGTTTTTACACAGAGCGACTGCCATCTGACCTCCGCAACCCAGAAGGGAAACCAGACACAATTCTAGATTAGGTCAGAGTTTTTCAAGCCGCCAATGCTTAGCATTGGCCTCTGTCATGGCTTAACGACTAATATCTATGGTATTAAACGATATTAACCGGGACCAACGGCTTAACGTGCCTTCCGAAGCACGGAAAAAGCACCGAATTAACGTACATATGAAATTCGAAAACCGAAAAACACATTGGTACGTGGTGGGATTCGAACCACGACCTCCCGCTCAGGAGGCAGCGGCCCTATCCACTACACCATCGGGCTCTCTTTGAGTATCATGAAAGTCCATTCATAATATAAAACACAAGCTCTAGTCCGACAAAGACACCCAACCCTTGCACTTAGCGCAGGTATTGGTAGATCAGCTCATTAATATTCTTGTAGCAATAAACTATGCAGACTATTATGTTTCAAAGCGTTCTGATAGAGGAAAAATAACTCAATGCGCACTAGGGGGATAAATCGATGGTAAAAAACGAAGTGTGCAGGAATCGGCAAGGGCACGTAGAGATGGCAACACATTATATAATGATTTCGGGTGAAGGACCCTGTTTCCATGCCAAGACTCTTCTATAAAAGAAAAGTATGTACAGATAAGTACAAATGCAAATAATGTCTAGATAAAGTACAGATCGTACAGATTCAAATGTCTTGGTAATCACCATTGTAGTAATTTGCAAAGTAATGATCAGCAGTATCCGTGATTCGTGAATATTCCATGACTTTGCTATTAAAGTGGTAAACTAACTAATGTATACCTATATAAGTATATTATAAACGTCAGACGTAACTAGCCAACAGGATGTTTGCAATTTAAGTTGTAAATAAAATGTTATATTTAATTAACGGAAAGGAAAAAAATATGTTGTCATAATTTACGTGTTTTTGGCGTAGTAGTTATCAAAATTATTGGATTATAATTATAGTAAATTTGCTAAAATATCTTGGAAGACATTTTGGGAGTGTGTCAATTTTGTCTCCACATCTTGATCCTCAATATTGTTCTTCCTGCGGGATAATGGTGAACAAGCCTCACTTGGTAAATGGTGTTCGGTTAACCAGCTGTCAAATGGTTACCATTTGGCGGACAAATCACCCAGGACCACCTACCGGGCGGTCGTATACATGCAAATACACAGACGAAGATACCAGAATACGTCCGCGTGATAAACTGCGCCTGCGCACAGCTCTAACAAAAGTCTTATAATGAACTGGAAATCGAGCGAAATGTATCGACATTAGCATTTTGCATAGATTCAGAGTTATGTTCGACTGGGAACGTTTGTTAGACGACTGGTATGCAGGTTCGCTCGTAAAGTTTATTTGTCTGATTAATTGTCCGATCGGAATTTACAGTGTTTAGTTACTAGCAACTCGCAAGACACAACAAAATGTTTCGTAATGGGTAGATTAGCGACTCTAGCGTCTAGCCGCGCTCCTGACGATGCTAAAAATGTGCAAATTTTTGCCGTTTTAGATATTTTCCAGACGAGTTTCGCAAGGTTCTCGAATTTTACGACAAGTCTCCAATAACGGAAGCTATAATAATAATTACTATTTATATTCTTATTAACGATTATTAAATTTTTCAGTAAAGGAAACGCGTTATGTTTCTCATTACTAACGAGATCATTTTATTACCTTCTGGGCTATGACATAAAAACTTGTTAAAATATTTATTGTAATTGGCAATATACATAATATTAACTAATCTTGAAACTCCTTGCTAGGTATATTCGTATTTTTAATTTGTAAGAGCAAGATTGTCGACGTTATCAGCCTTCATGCTAATAAATACACATGAAATTATAAATGGTTTATAGTATGATAAATTAAACAAATGCCGTAATATCAGAGGTATTTATTACCAGTTACGATTAGTACAAGATATGGTACTAGATAGATTATATTATTAGATACTCGTATAGTTATAATGAGGAAAACAACGGATTTTATTTTTATCCAGTTTTAGCCATAGTAAGCTTAGTATAATCTATTTTTATGTATAGGCTAAATTCTATGATACGGTGATTCTGCAAGTAGGTAATATTACCTAAAATGTATTGCACTCAAGACCAGCTACAATTACTTAAAGAGTACTATAATAACAATAACTATAATAACTTAATAACAAATCTAATTCTCTTTTGGTTCTTGTCCAACAACTTTGACACCAGTTACGACTACAATTTAATTTGATGAAAGCTATTAGTCAAAGCTATCTGTGGAAAATCGTTTATCTCGTAGGGTAGGTTGTAATATCTCGTAACTATAGAGCTAGGAGATATTATATTAGAGGAATGCGAGTCCCGTTGTGACGGAAGCGGTGCCGGCCACGCCCACCATCTGCGAGCCTGGACTGCTGGCATAGACCTGCTAAACCTCAGACACTTCTTGGGAAAATATATATATGTGGAGCACATACATTCCCTAACATGGTGGACTGATTGTCAATGGTTTAATCCAGTTTTGGAAGCTTCAAGAAAGGTAACTTTTTAAAGAAAATTTCGAGTCCCTTAGCTAGTACTCCGTCCAAGAAGGATGGTACAGTTTTCATTATAAATGACCACACGAAGCCTTCAAAATCTCGATATTTGGTATAATTAGGGAACCTTTAAAAATAGGAATAATGGGCATATTCGTCGGTGTTTTTATACGTTTCTGCGTGGTTCGTATTTCTACACATTTCTGTTTAGTAAAATTTTATGTACAGTTGTTCAAAATTTCTGAGTTCAATGGTATCAATGTATGGCATTTAGAATTAAGGTTCACTCTTAGTTTACCCAATACATAGTCTAAACCTGTTCTAGTCAGTGTAAGACCTGGACTGCCAGGATTACAGATGGGCTAAGTAATTCGAATTAACCCCGAAGTACTGTTACTTACGCAGACATGCTATTCTATTAATGTTTCGGTTTATAATGCTTTATAATAGCAGTTAAATGCGGTTTACGATAAGCAATTTCCTCGGGATGACTTTATGTCTAAAATGATAGGTTCTGGTCGTCCTAGCAAGGGACCATGGTACTTCCTTATGATGAATACAATTAAGAAATAGGTATACTTTAATACTGATGAATAAACACATTCCTCTTGTTAATATTTTCACGGTCTTGTAAAAGATCTTTTAGCCTAACCGAATGGTGATCTCCAAACTTCAATATGAAGATTGCATATATATAATGAAGAGACCTAATCTAGGATTGGGTCTGGTTTTCCTTCTGGGTTGCGGAGGTCAGGTGGCAGTCGCTCTGTATAAAAACGATTCGCGTTCAATCTCCTGGGTTAACTAGCTGACCCTTTGAAATTCGGGAGAAAGCTAGGAATATAATGATGTGAAGGTCTTTTTTACGACAAGGCAAGTTGAGTTTGGACAAACGTGTATCCAAACACAAGGTTTTGACCGTTGTGACTGACTTGCTCAATGTTCATTGCTCATAATCCCAGTGCGTAGAGATGGCGGCGATAACGTTCGAACACACTTTCACTGTGTAATTGCCGGCAAGCGGTTCGGCGGTAAACACTAATAAGGCGACGGCGACACAGCCACTGGTACCTACTGGTAATGAGTCGCCACAGCCACTGGTACTGGTAATGAGTCGATCGTTAGAAAGTGGTGACGAAATAGGGAAAACGCCGGAAAATTAGTGACGTGCCGTAAGCTCGTAACTGGCAAGTGGTTGGTGGTCAGTTACATTACACTGTCGTTTACGTGACATAGGTAAGTGTTAGATTAAGGAAAGGTACAGTATAGTAAAACTATCGAATGTGCTTGAATCTAGCCTTAAATTAATCGAAACCAATTTTTGCCGTGCACTGTAGTCATCATAGGATAGAAATTAAAACAGTTAAAGTAAGTAAGTAAGGCAGTATTCCGAAATTTTTCACTTAGTCACCGAATCCAAAATTCGTAGCGCAGACTTAGGCCCGTATTAAAATCAGGTCTCATGAGTCACAGTGAGTTTGAGTTCGTATCAGAAATGGCATTCCAGTATAAACTGGCCTTTCAAATCCATACTTAATATTGCTCTCAAGTTTGATTTCGCTTCATAAATAGAGCCTCAGACTCGACTCTCTGTGCCTAAAATCCTACCGAAAGATCTACTACAAAATTAATTTATATTTCACTGGTACACGAATAGATTCACTTATCGAGTCTACAACTGCACCTAGCTACAATACGATCCCGCTTTCCGATACGCTATGTTTTTATTTTCTCGTCCGCAAACACTATTGTTATAACTTTGTTACTAGTTGCGGTATGCGTGCGACCGCCATACTGTTTCCATTGTCTTTTCTCGTCTCAGCAATAATGACAGTTATTAATACACTCAACATGTTATCAGCAGGTATAGTGTTAAATAGAAACGCTCGTGAGAGGAGTGGAATATCATAAGGAACTGTTTGAATGGAGATGTGGCATTGCTATTATTGCATAGTCTTGTGACCGATATTTCCCTGTACTAATTATACCGGGCGTAAGGGACAGCGTCGCGCAAACTGATAGGGAAGGGGTTTCTCAGTCAACGAAACTGAACAACTAACACCAGGAAATTATTTTAGGAAAATAAAATGACCATGCCATACAAAATTACTACCTCTATCAGACAATTTAAATGAAAAGGTTTTTTTTTTCACTTCCTGAAAAAAAAACCTGCTGATAGCTGTTCAGTTTCGTTGACTGAGAAACTGATAGGGGAGGGCCCATCAGTTGGCGGAACGCTGTCCCTTGCACCCCATATTGCTTCATAATATAGTATGAATTTTCAAAGTAAGATTTAATTTTTTCAAAAGTCATGGACTCTCATTACACTTTTTCTGAAAGAGCCAAACATTTTTGGGGGAACTTATTATTTTCTTGAAACAAAAATAATATGGTACTAATTAATTATAATGAATTTCAACGAAGTAAGTCTTTTAAATTACATCTGGATAATATTTATTTTGTGCCTAATTTTCTGGTGTGATGTAAGTAACAAATGTAACAGCTTCCGAATATAAATAGCTCTTGGCTTGCGTTTGTCCCACCAGTGGCCACTCATCAATCAAGTAGGTACAGTCATGTGCAGAATGAGTCAAACATGTCAAATATTTCGTTCTATATATACGTCCAATAATCGCCTGCAATCATTGTTTGGCCGAAGTCGCCAAGAACAATGACTAACATTTGCAGAAATATCACCACTAATATGTTTTGGCAAGTACGCCAAAGGATATTAGTTGTGTAATTCAGCTGTTGTTAGTAATAACTTAACTATAGTTCGTTTTTAAAGGTTGAGTTATCGATAGCAACGTGTTTTGCAGCTCATAAACAGCTTTTTCTTAGCAACTTAGCAGAGGTTTAAATTTCAGAACTGCAGAATTTAACCTTGTTACATACAATTATGTTTTGCGGTTGACTTTCTTTAAAGTTATAATGAAAACGCAGTTCATAGGTTGCAAAAAAAAGTCGGTATCGATAACTCAACGTTAAATACATACAAACATATAGTCACGCCGTTATCCCTAATGGTGCAGACAGAGCGCAAACGACCTAAATAAAGGTCGTTCCGCCACGTATGGCAAAGCTTTAAGGGTTATTTAAGACAGTTTTGTAGGTATATTGTATATGGTTGCAAAAGAAGTCGGTATCGATAACTCGACGTTAAATACATACAAACATGTATTCACGCCTTTATCCCTAATGGTGTAGACAGAGCGCAAACGACCTAATAAAGGTCGTTCCGCCACGTATGGCAAGGCTTTAAGGGTTATTTAAGACAGTTTTGTAGGTATATTGTATATGGTTGCAAAAGAAGTCGGTATCGATAACTCAACGTTAAATACATACAAACATGTAGTCACGCCTTTATCCCTAATGGTGTAGACAGAGCGCAAACGACCTAAATAAAGGTCGTTCCGCCACGTATGGCAAAGCTTTAAGGGTTATTTAAGACAGTTTTGTAGGTATATTGTATATAATCCCTTAGCTTGATTTTACATCATGCCTCGGAGGAAATGGAGCCGGCACATTCTATGTTTTTCTCTCGCTCCCAGGCCAGCATGGAATTAAATCAACGTTAAATAAACGAACGTTATTGTATAATATTGTCCTCTCTCTATTCCTATAGGCAGTCCTACCTACCTACTTGTCTATTAATATCTTCGAGTAGGTACATCCCGTGTAACTTATTAGGAAATCCAAGCAAGCATAAATCTAAGGTACGTTTCGCCTACGTAACAGTCATAAATTAATACAGGTTTGCGTAATTTATTAGCATCTAGATTTGAGAGGCGCGGAGAACTGTGTACTATGACCTGACCTAACATTTGGGTTGTAAGTTGCAACTCGCGAGCCCGTGGGAAGCAATCACCCGGAGGCGTTGTGTGATCCATCAGCCGCTACTTTTCCAAGTTATACTTACATTACTACTTAAGACGAGAGTAGTGCAATATCCCGTAATACGCTCTTGTTATGAGTATTGAGTATTGAAGCTGAGCATAACAGTCACGACAGACATGGGAGTTTCTGTTCGAGGGAAAGGGGAAAATGATAATACTACAATGTTAGAAGAGAGAGGATTGTACATTGGTTTGTTTGTTGTGAACGATGAACTCGGAAACTTCTGCACTAATAAAAAAAAAATGCTAGACCATGAGTAAGAGAAAGTTAACCTGAAGTGAACATATCAAGCTTCGAGTTTCAAAAGTTAAAATTGAAATCTCTTATTGTTGATCCAGTCCAGTAGAGGACATCTCACGGCACTGTTTATAAAGATGAAATCATTTAGGATGTATTAGTTACTCATGTTCTAATAACAACGTTACAGAACAGAACTACCACATGAGTAAGCGATCATTACAAAACACTTATATCACTGCAATCTCAAAGGAAGAGAAAGAAAAGCATTCAGCCAATGCTTAGATAAATAACGAAAAGAATGGCGATCATTATGAGTCACCTATACTATATACTGATGACGTTGTGACATAATGCACTCAGCTCACTCGAATGTATCAATAGAAAGCGATGACAGATACGCAACAAAGAATACTGTGACGTAACAAAGTAGCTGTCGACGAGAAGCTTAAAACGAAGACAGTGTGGGCTACCAATATGTTGACACATTGGATTGCCGATATGTAACTTCCTGTAAAAAGAAAGTTGCTGAAGAAGTACTTTAGTGCTTAAAATAAATACATTAAAAGCAATGTAAAGAAAATTCAGAGTATTTCCAGCAAATAACATTAACTAGCTTTACCGAATCACAGTCTTCGTTTTAGGTATTTCGAAAGATCGGAAAAGTCATCTGCATAGACGCTTCTGTTTCTAGGCCGTGATGTAACGAAAACGTTTGTGACGGCGTGGGCGCGTGCCCTTATTTACTCAGCTAATGATGTTAATAAGGACTTCCGAACTTCGGCGCCAGCGCACGTGGCCGCCTACGTCACCAACTGCGTTGGAGGCAGTTGGAGTACTTAGCACGTGCGAATCACACAGGTGCCTGATAAGCTTATTAACAGTTGACACTTGCTTGAACTTTGCTCCAGCTATCAGGATTCTAGGTAAGATCTCAAGACTTCCTGTCGTCAATGATGTGATGCAGCACGTTTGCACATTGAAAATGTATGACGAAGACGCAAGTGTGGTTGAGTAATAAGTTATTAACTATTTACACATGGAATGGCAATTGACTTTTGTCATTTAACGAGGCAGATTTTAAGTGAAAAATCTTAAATTATTACAACTGTGCAGTGTGGTAACTTTTTATTGCCTGTTGGGAGTTAGACAGAAATTATCAACTAAGTATTTATAGGATTCTTTTCAAAAAGCGAATTTAATTACATAAAAATGTATAAGTATTAGTCTACCATGCTGGACTGGGAGTGAAAGAAAAACATAGTATGTGCCAACTGCATTTCCTCCCGGGCATGCTGTGAAGCCAGCTTAGGGATCAGGGGGTTTCTGAATATTGTAATTTAGGCCATGGACTAACAACCTGTAACTACAACATTATACCTACAAATCTATCATAAATAACCCTCAAAACTTTGTCAGACGTGGCGGAACGACCTTTGTTTTGGTCGTTTACACTCTTCCTACCCCATTTTGGATAAAACCGTAATTATATGTATGTGTTTATATTAGTTTAAACGTTGGAAGGCGATTTAGGTAGAAGTTGGACGAAATTTGAAAACTTCCGAAATCGTAAGCGCTCGCAGCTGCCGTGTCACGTAAACAACTCAGTTATATAACAAATGAAAATCTGACTGTTCCAACGAGGAGTGCCAACTACGGGTGCCAACAATTGTGCAACTATGGAAGCTATGCTTTATATGGAAAGCTATTTCTGAGAACTTGTAGTTGGTATAAAAAGCTGGTTTGAAAAAGCGTCGGCATGAGTCAGACGCAGCGGGATAAAACGAGAATTTAATGAACATGCAAATGGGATGCCTAAGCAGCCGCGGAGTGCGGAGTTGATCTGAGCAGGACGACGGCATGAGACGTCGATACCATCGCGTCGTCAACAGTTTTTATTGTTCGCACTGATGGTATCTCTCTACCGTTACGGGTAGTTGAAAGCTGAGCATTGAACTCTTCAACCATTCGTCATTTGCCGTCATTTGGCTCACAGTGCTTTGTTTAACATTCACCGTGTAATGCAACGTGATTCGGCATTGTTGCAATTTAGTTATCGCAACATAACATCTTTTTGGAAGGTCGTATCTAATGTTTCCGTTGTACGGCTTCCTCAATCGAATGCACAAAATCACAATGTCTTAATTTTTTATCTTCAAAATGTGTACTGCCGGCCGGTATTTTTTCGTAATTTGGGCTTTATGGTATTACTGTTCAGTGCGTTTTGGATGCAAAGTCCGTAAAAGCTGTTACTGTGACATAAAGCATGATGGCGCACCTGTCGCGAGGCGTGTCGGCTAGCAGCGCCCGCGCAGCTTCGGCCATTGTTGCGTCACCCTGTTCACTCACATCACTCAGTTACCGCAGATCCATTAATTCAACGGTTATTATTTCATTACGATCGCCAATTGTCCCACTCTCACTTACAGCAATTTCGGGTCGCCAATTGGCGGGTTCAGTGACGAGAAGGTGACTTATTGAAAATTGGCTATCATTTTGTAACACTGTAATGTAAAAGCCAGTCGTTACGTGTTGCTGAGAATCTGAGAAAGTTAATCCATAAATCTTGGGAAATATGAATAGCTTCGCTTCTCATAATCGACAATCGATCTCTTCATGAATGTATGTATGTTTATGGCATAACAATGTTGTGATTCATCATTTTTAATAAAGTCTGTTAGGCATGCATGCACCGGCACATTATACGCCCACGTGAATACTCACAGACTACTAATTGGACTGCACGGAGCAACGCACGTTTTAAATCAAATTACATAAGATCCTTATGTGAAGTCTTGTCTAATATCTACTAACTAAGCGGCAGACTAGATGCATGCATACTACCATTTTCTATTGTTTAGCAAATTGGAGTTTCTTAAGAGATTTGGTACCATAATTAAATTAAGAACAGTTTTGTTTTAAACTGTTGCCTTCATCTGTCAACAATTTGAATCTGAAGCTTTATTGGCACAATCAGAATTTTTTAAATTCATAGTTTCACTAATCTGAGCTATGAGATAGATGGCTTCGACTCATTCAAATAAGCTGTTATTAATATGTGAACTGCGAATTCGAAACACACGGTGTAAAAGGTCATCTACAAGAAGTAGGTATGCTTTAGCTTAGTCAAAATTAAGGTCCCTTTACTTACATGGTACGTACTTAACCCTACCAGTGCCAAGGTGTGTAAAATACACATGCGCAGGCGCATCGAGATGGATTGCGGGTGCCGGGTGTAATAACCTCGGTATGCACATCGCGCGTGCGGTTCGGCTAGAGCTGTGCCTGTATTAATCTCGATAAATAAACGGTTTGAAGTTATCGCATTTTTGTAGACTTAAAAAAAAAAACGAATGACTCGATAAAATGCAAGATGACCGAGTGGTTAGTAAAATTCAAAACTTTAATAGCAATATTATAGACCTCACCCATTCATCATTTCCTGGAAATTTTGAAGAAAAACGAAACAGATAAATAATAATAAAGAAACAGTTTTGGAAACCTGGTTACAGGATTTTAGGTGTTTGTTGATTCTTATTATCAATTTTATTAATTTTATTTACATATTCTACTACAATTTGTTAACAGGAAGTCAAAGTATTGACTGAATAATCACCAATCTACATTCGATGTCGACACCAAATCGACAGCCCGTCTCTACTCCTTGGTGCGAATTCCTCAGGCCGCCAAGGAGGACTGGTGTCGCGACATACATACGTCGTCCTTTAACTGTCACTGCTAGTTCAGGGTGGCTGCTGGCTCTTCTACATCCATCAATTCAACACTGTACCTCACTATCGATATCGAAATATCGACAGCCCCTCTCTACTCCTTGGTGCGAATTCCTCAGGCCGCCAAGGAGGACTGGTGTCGCGACATACATACGTCGTCCTTTAACTGTCACTGCTAGTTCAGGGTGGCTGCTGGCTCTTCTACATCCATCAATTCAACACTGTACCTCACTATCAATATCTACATACCGACATCGATAGTTCAGGGTGGCTACTGTTTCTTCTACATTCATCAATTCAACACTGTATCTCACTCTCGATATCGACATACCGACAGAGCCCCTCTCTGCCCCTTGGTGCGAATTCCTCAGGCCGCCAAGGAGGACTGGTGTCGCGACATTCATACGTCGTCCTTTAACTGTAGCTGTCAGTTCTGGGTGGTTGTTGTGTGTACTACATTCATAAATTCAACACTGTACCTCACTATCGATATCGAAATATCGACAGCCCCTCTCTACTCCTCGATGCGAATTCCTCAGGCTGCCAAGGAGGACTGGTGTCGCGACATACATACGTCGTCCTTTAACTGTAGCTGTCAGTTCAGGGTGGCTGTTGTGTGTACTACATTCATAAATTCAACACTGTACCTCACTTTCGATATCGAAATATCGACAGCCCCTCTCTACTCCTCGATGCGAATTCCTCAGGCTGCCAAGGAGGACTGGTGTCGCGACATACATACGTCGTCCTTTAACTGTAGCTGTCAGTTCAGGGTGGCTGTTGTGTGTACTACATTCATAAATTCAACACTGTACCTCACTATCGATATCGAAATATCGACAGCCCCTCTCTACTCCTCGATGCGAATTCCTCAGGCTGCCAAGGAGGACTGGTGTCGCGACATACATACGTCGTCCTTTAACTGTAGCTGTCAGTTCAGGGTGGCTGTTGTGTGTACTACATTCATAAATTCAACACTGTACCTCACTATCGATATCGAAATATCGACAGCCCCTCTCTACTCCTCGATGCGAATTCCTCAGGCTGCCAAGGAGGACTGGTGTCGCGACATACATACGTCGTCCTTTAACTGTCAGGGTGGCTCTACTGCATTCATCAATAATAAGTTTACCTAGACTACCCTAAGACCTAGTTTTTTAATTCTTCTATCCGTTTTTATGGTTAAAAGTCTACCTTACCAACCTAATATAAATATGGGTACAATTTTACAATGTTATTCTTCCATACTGGACTGGGAACGAGAGAAAAACATAGAATGTGCCAGCTGCATTTCCTCCCGGGCATACTGTAAAAACTAGCTAAGGGATCCGAGGGTTACTGTATATTGAAATTTAGGCGATGGACTGACAACCTGTCACTACAGCAAAATACCTAAAAATCTATCTTAAATAACCCTCGAAACTTTGTCAGACGTGGCGGTACGACCTTTTGTTTAGGTCGTTTACGGTCTGCCTTCCATTAGAGATATTAGGGATATAGGCGTGATTATATGTATGTACGTACATGTCCAATGTTACATTAAGAATGAAGATGCTAATCTACATAATATCATGATATATCCAAAGGATACACCAACTAATGCAATGAAAATCAAACTCCAATCTATAGAAAAGCAAAGTTCTACGTTTTGTTGCCATATTTACAATATAGAATACAGGTTCTGAAATACGTAATACAAATAAAATATCCAATTTAAATACTACGTTTATAATCCAAACTGAAATGAACCCACTTTGTTATGGAAATATACATTGGAATTGGTACTAAAACCTGCGGTGGCCAACAAATAAAACCAAGTCGAATACAGCACAATACCAATAAAAGAACTAATTTATAGCATTTACTGCTATAAATTAGTTAGATTACCCAGATATCTATTCACTTTTAGGGCAATAAGATATCGACGTTCACTGAAGAGAGAATAGAGAACAAATTATTTTATAAACAGAAGCATTTACGAGCAGTAAAAATATCGAGAATAAACTTATTAAGATATTTTACAGCCCATCTATAGCTCCCAATAAAACCAATTTTCTAGTTCTAGAGACTCAACGACGGGCTCTCCAATTTCATGTTATTTTCAACAAGACAGAAGCATTCAACTGGGTACTGATAAAATTAGCTTGTATAGTTAATTAAGCATTAAAAACGGTGGAAAACTAATGGTAAACGAACAAGCAAACTTTAAACGAGCAAAAACTGCTGAACTGCAAATGAGATATGACAGGAATATATTAATCTTACATTTTAATACAATGGCGAATATTAAAACTCTGAATGAGGGGTCTACTCTGCACACCAGCAGATATATCATTGTCATATTGTAATATTGGCACGGAATGGCTGTTTTTCCACTAGATGGTTCGGCTACGGCACAATATCGACATTGTCACGATACCGTGGCTCTGTTTCTCCACTAGGACGTAATAGCAGCGACAGTATAGTTCTCCTAGTTCCAATCTGAGCGCGCGCACACAGACGCGCGCTTGCTGCGAATGAATACAAAACAAATGCAACTTGGAAGGACGGCGACGATACCGGTGGGAAATTTGTAATGAATGCCGTGCAAGTTGTAGAAAACCGTGCCACATAATTTCATTGATTTTCATAGATTATCTCTTCCGAAATATCGTCGATGATACCGTTGCCGTTGTCGTGTAGTGGAAAAACGCCCAATGTTAAGAAACTGCAACAGTGCATGTAGATGGAGCAAGAAATAAAACAAAACATGCTCAGGTGAGGCAATTCTTCGAAGACCATGTTTTGTCCGACCCTAAATGACGCAGCCGACCACAAATTTTGTAATTATACATAATCATATTTAGGAGATACATCCAGCAAATGACATCACCATACGAAAATAACTTCTAATGTGTTTTAAATCAGGGTATTAAATAGAAACAAACTAATTTATACACAGTAAGTAGGGCATGACAAGTTTTTAATTTATCGATAAACAATATCGACAACTAGTTTTTCTATCGAACAAAACTTGAACTAAATCGGATTAATGAATGCCGATTATTAGAACAAGATTTGAGTAGGTTGTGATTGGCAGCAAAAACTTTTTCTGATTAATACGTTTGTTCGAATATACCAACAATAGTCCATAGTCAATAGTCAATAGTATAGTTCCGGTCCCTATTAGTATAGTTCCCTATTGGTTCTATCTAACAATGACGATAAGGCTATTATTATCCGGGTTTTAGAAGTAGAGCGTTGTAGTGGGCTACTTAAATCATGAAATGGAATATTGATGCACTCAAGCGTGTAAGAGAGAAAGGCACTTCGCGCACAATTGTCTGCGGATTAGTAAATTCATTCAAAAATCCACGAGCACCATGCTTGGCCTTACATATAGAGCAGAATTGGCAAACATAATCCAAGTATGGCAAGTGAATGTCCCTGGCGGCAGAACCGGGGCTTGCGGCAATCTAGTAGGTGCCTGGTGCCTATCGGCTTACAATCTCTTAATTGATCTCCTGCTCAGTCGCGTCGACGTAGATACTGTCGATAGCTCGTCCCGTTACCGCCGACTGCGTCACGTCACTAAAGTCCTCACACGAATCGCTACCAGGAATCTGATAACGCACAAAAAAACCGTAAAGTCCACGTCAATCATATAATATTTTTTGTTTCAATGTATTCGTGTACGAAGTATTGCAAGATAATTTTCCAGTAAAAAAATAACTACCTGCATACCCTATTAAAGATAAATCTTGTTTTGCTTGATGCTGCGCGCTTCAGAAATATACGTATGTAGTTACACGTTGTACTGTAATTATTTACCAGCTATTTCCTGTTTATGATAAAGTAAATCGTAAGCAAGTTCCACGAATGAAACGCAATCACGACCTTCCTAATGGCGGACCGGTATCAGAGTATCAACTTTAGCATATTCGTTACATATGCGAGCTTTCCTGACACTGAGAATACTCTCATATGTTAATTTAATTTATGAACGCTGCTTCTAAAATAAAAGATTAAACTAATGGCTTTGCTCGTCTTATAAGCCCGCATATACGACTGAAATGAGATAGATATTCATCAAAACAAACAAAAGCGTCTACCGTAGCGGCTTCATGCTTTCTGTCTTTCCATTATAATTACCTGATCCACATACTCGCTTTTAATAAGAGTGTTTTGAGGAGCAGATGTTCAGTTTCGGAGATCTGACAATGGCGCTACATGTGATAGAGATGCGCTGACAAAAGGAACAGATGCGCACGAAGACGTAGCATTTGTCTGTAAATCACACGAGCAAACACGCACACACACGCACGATGAACCTGCGGCCAGTGCTTGTGTAGGTGTGTGTGTACCTGCATGGGATAAATAAATAAACCCCGCATCGACGGGAGCTACCTTCTCCATACCTGCAAGAATTGCACAAGCGGCAATAGCGGACACTCAAAGGAATAATTTACTAGAATTTAACGTCCACGTCGCACAAAATTATACGCAACTTTAAATGCCCAATAATTGCCGGTTCTATTATTTTACTTAATTGGCTAGAACTTAGAATTGTTCTTAGAAACAAAGAGTCGTCATCAATTACAAAGTGAATAGAAAGGAAGATTATATGGGGTTTAAGAGTCTCGGTTTAAAAAATGTCCGTAGAGCTGAATCCTAAAGAGAGTTCTATATGTATTGGGTGTTTTTCCACTAGACGGCACGGCGACGGTGCCATCACGATGCCGTGGCTCTGTTTTTCTACTAGACGGCACGGCAACGTCCCGATAACGTCCACCTAGTTCCAATCTGAAAGCATACACACACGCGCATGCTTCATACCGAATACAAAACACAGTCAAGCAGTTTGGCAGACTGGCGACGGTACCGGTGGGAATCAATGCCGTGCCGGCAAGAGGAAAAGCGTTCCGTATAATTTCATAGATTATCTCTAACACGGTACCGTCGACAGTGCCGTGCCGTCGCCGTTGCCGTCGCCGAGCCGTCTAGTCAAAAAACGCCCATTCTACCTGCTCGGCGTACGCGTACCTGCCCTACCTGACTATCGCGCATTCCTGCTCTATCTACCTATCGGGAGTTTCGCGATGCGTGTGTTATAAGGTTATAACGGTGCATCTCCGAGAACTACCGCAACTCGACTGCTGACAAGTCTGTCCTCGCCCACAGATCATTCTCAGCTACAACATGGCTACAACAGTTCCCAGACTTGATTGACAACGTAATTATGAATGCTGAGAACTCGAGAAGCTGTTTAATCAAACTACGACCTTCAATACTGAACTGATCGTGTAATGGCTCTCAAGAATTCAAACGAAGTTCAATGTAAATAGAACAGCGAATTAGTCAAATTCAAAACATCCGATTTAGAATTAAACGATATAAAATAGTCTGTAGAAAATATTAGCAGTTATGAAGTGAATATTTTAAGAATCAAAGGCATTGAGAAAATAGATTCGAGCGCATAAATTTAGTTCGCGTTTGTTTGTGCTTTTGAACGTCGTTATTTTAGTTTACATTAGACGTAATAAAACACGAAAATAGCTACATTGGGATGAAATACTTCGTTTGACCAAGGCCTCGATAACAAAGAGTTATTATGATTGATGCTATGAATATCTATATGGTAAAATCTAACTCCGCTGAATATCTGTCAAGGCGTGTGCTGTCCTCAATTTGGCTGATCTGTAGGCCATGGACCAGAGACCTCAAAACCTGTATATTATAAGGAAATGAAGAACGCCACTCAAAATTATAATTGCAAAACGTATCCGAACATTTGCAACACCTGCTTCACGACATTTCTTCTATGAAACAGCATGTTTGAGCACTGATTGCATCTGTTATTGACTTTCAAGATTATGTAACGCCGCCTATTGGTCCAGCATCGTCCAACGCCAGCCAAAGCCAAGCCAACACGTCTACTCCCACTACCCCCGCCAGACCTGCCAAGCGAGTGGAGTGTGGACGTGGTGCCGAGCCTTTATAAACCCCAGCCGGGGGCATTTGCGCCGATTTTTGCCTAGAGTTAAGATAGTAAGCCGAAACTCTGTCAAATTGTGGTCAAATATTAAAATAAATAATTTTTGATTGTCTTCAAAGCTTTTATTTTGTGCCCACTGTTTCATTCAGAAGTGGGGTTACAAAAAAAAAGAAATGAAGCGTAATCATGTGCGCCCACCGGAATGGGATCAAAGTCCGTCAACGTCACGAGAAAATTCCGTATCGCCGCCACCAGCGAAAAAACTTCTAAAGAATTTGCTCCAACATGAAGTTAACAAAGCTATACGGGAGCTTAACAGTGAGACACCTAGCCTCATAAAAACCAGAGAGCATCGTGCTGCATCGCTGATACCAGAATTTGATCCTGATAGCGAGGATTGTACCGTAACCGCGTGGTTAAAGAAAATCGACCAACTAGGTGAAATTCACGGATGGGATGAGAAAACTAAGTCGTTCCACCTACAGGACAAGTTGAGAGGTCAAGCAAAGAAGTGGTACAACCGGCTTGAAGAATACAACCATAGCTGGGAGGAATGGAATCGGATGCTCTTACGCGCCTTTCCTAAGCACCGTGATTACGGGAACATGTTGGACGAAATGATGCAGAGAAAAAAACTACCCACGGAGACAATGACGAAATATTATCAAGATAAGGTAGCTATGTGTTTCCGTTGTAAATTATCCGACAGTGCAAGCGTGTCTTGTATCATTCGGGGGTTACCACCTTCGTTACAACCAAATGCTAAAGCTTTTCAATGCGACCGACCAGACGAGCTTTACGAAGGCTTTCTCAGCGCGCTGGATGACTATCGAACGCCACCTGCTGCAGAAAATCGGCCATTTGTTAAGGACTCCAATCGGCAGCCGTTTGAAAAGAAAGGTCCCGCAATCAACCCTGAAGTGGATCCCTGCCCGCGTTGTAAGAAAACCGGTCACGTGTTGCGTAACTGCTCGCAGCCAGATTTACGTGCCTGCTTCAAATGCGGGAAACAAGGCCATATCGCAACACGATGCCATGTAAGTAGTTCAAGTGTTAAAGCGACGACGAATCCGGAAAACAGTATAATCAAAGAGATCAGGCTAATTCAGAACTACAATAGAGTTTATAAGAAAGTGGTGAAAGTCAATGGCATTTATGTGAAGGGCTATCTTGATACCGGCAGCGAAGTAAATGTGTTGACGACACAAGTTTCTGACATCCTTAACCTTGAAAGAAAGCCAAGCAAACTGATGCTGAAAGGATTTATTGGTGGCCGAGCGCCAAGCCGTGGAGAAGTTGAATTCAACCTCGAAGTAGATGGGATGACTCTAAAATGTACAGCAGAACTTACGGATATAGATATGGAGGAAATCAACTTATTGATTGGTCAACCAGTGATAAACCACCCTGGCATGGAGTTAGTTGTCAGTAAAGGCACAACTACACTCAAGCAAGAGCTAGATTTCGTGAACGCGTTGGATGTGGTAGAGGACTGTAATCGTTTCAAAGTCATAACAATGGGTAAGGAATGTTTACCACCCGGTATTTCAATAATCAAAGTTCATGTTTTAGGTAACCGTACTGATAACGATGTGGTCACTGCTCCTCGCCACTATGAGCTCCACGGCGTGTCCTACTCCCTGCCGGCAACTCTTCTGCGCGGCGTGGATGGCTGCATCAAGGTGGTCAATTCAGGAGCCAAAGACGTTGTATGGCAGGAGGGTGAGGTGTTGTCCAGGGCAGATAGCTGCGTGGAGTTGCCATCTAACAGCCAGGTTAGTGCCTTAGCCATTTCTGCCTTGCCATTACCAGCCAATCCAATCTTTTGTAATGAATTTGATAAAGACATTGTTGTAGGAGGTATTCCAATTGATCAGATCAAAACGGGGTTATTAAATAAAAAACAGTTTCAGGATTTGATTAATTTATTGTTGCGTTACAAAGGTTGTTTTGCTAGCAGTACAAAAGATCTAGGTTGCACTGATTTATTGCACATGAGAATAAAACTTACCACTAATCAACCTATTTATCGCCCACCCTATAGATTATCACACAGTGAACAAGAAATAGTCCGGTCCAAGGTCACAGAACTACTCGATGCAGGCATAATTAAAGAATCCGAGTCTGATTACGGTTCTCCTGTTATCTTAGTAGGAAAAAAAGATGGCGAAAAAAGGTTGTGTGTTGATTACAGAGCGCTTAACGCTATCACAGTGAAAGATCGGTTTCCATTACCAAATATCGACGATCATGTTTCTAAGTTATCGGGAAAGAAATATTTCACCACTTTAGACATGGCACAAAGTTACCATCAAATGAAAATTCACCCCGATGACACACACAAAACTGCATTTGTCACACCACAGGGTCAATTTGAATATGTTCGCGTTCCGTACGGGTTAGCCAGTGCACCATCTGTTTTTATGCGTTTAATAAACAAAGTAGTAGAATCCGTTCAGAAATGTAACGATAGGTCAATCAGTTCATCAAGCGAAATTCTTGCATTTCTGGACGATTTGCTTCTACCCTCAGATAGTGTCGAGTCCGGTATAAAACTATTAAATAATTGTTTACAAACACTGGAGTCCCAAAACCTTAAACTGAATATGAAAAAGTGTTCGTTTTTGCAAAAAAACGTGACCTATTTAGGTCATGAGATTTCCAGTGACGGAATACAACCGGGTGAGTCGAAATTAAACGCAGTGTCACAGTTTCCTTCGCCCGGCACCGTACATGAAGTACGTCAATTCATAGGGCTATGTAGTTACTTCCGGAAGTTTATACATAACTTTGCAGTTATTGCTCGTCCCTTGACTGACCTAACGAAGAAAAATGTGGCATGGGTTTGGGGTGATTCACAAATCAATAGTTTTCAAAAATTAAAAGATTGTTTGTGTAGCAAACCCGTATTAGCACTGTATGACCCGTCACTTGAGACAGAAATACATACAGATGCTTGCAAGTCGGGCATTGCCGGTATATTGTTACAAAAACAAAGTGATAGTACCTTGCGACCTGTTATGTATTTCAGTCGAGTGACGAGCAAGGAGGAAAGTGTGTACCATAGTTATGAACTGGAAACGCTCGCAGTTGTGGAATCTCTGCGCAGATTCCGCGTTTATGTGGTAGGTAAACGTGTAAAAGTAGTGACTGATTGTACAGCTGTGCGTGCGACCTTGACGAAACGTGACATGATCCCGCGGATTGCGCGGTGGTGGCTGTCAATTCAGGATTATGATATTAACATTGAATATCGTCCAGGTGAGCGAATGAAACATGTAGATGCATTAAGTCGGAACCCGGTCGACTCGGTTAACGTGAATCGCCTTCAAGTTCAGGATTGGTTTTACACTGTTCAATATCAAGATGATAAATTGAAACCAATTATTGACCAACTTAAAGGGGGCACTAGAGACGCGACTATTATAAACAATTATACCCTAATCGAAGATAGGCTGTACAGGAAAACATTAAACGGTAACCGACTTGTTGTTCCAAATTTGGTTAGATGGAAAATTTTGCAAATGCACCACGATGAAATAGGTCATGTAGGGTTGAACCGATGCACCGATTTAATCAAAAATGATTATTGGTTTCCCAAAATGACGCGTTTCATTAGGAAATATGTTAACTCGTGTCTTCATTGCGCATATGGGAAAGGCGAACATGGAAAAAAAGAAGGGACCTTGCATCCTATACCAAAGCCCACTGAGCCGATGCGTATGGTTCACATTGACCATTTAGGGCCATTTTGTAGAACGAAGAAGGGGCATCAGTATATGCTGGTATTAACTGATGCTTTTTCTAAATTCGTCATAGCTGAACCAACCAGAACTGTCAATTCGGTAGAGACTATTCGTACGCTTAAAAGGATATTCAGTTTATTTGGATACCCAGATCGTGTGGTGACTGATCACGGTAAAGCTTTCACCAGTAGATACTTTAAAAAATTTGCCACTGACAAACAATTTAAGCACACATTGAATGCCATTGCGTGTCCACGTGCAAATGGACAGGTAGAACGCACGAACCGGACTATACTGAATGCTTTAAGAGCCACTGATCCAAGTGAAGCATCAAATAATTGGGCGAACTGTTTGCTGGACGTCATTTGGGGAATCAATAATACCCTGAATGACACCACTCGCTATAAGCCGTACGATCTGATGTTTGCACGCAGTGGCAGGTCAATGTGCGATGTTTCTAATCCCGATCACGCACCAGAATCTGTTTCATCTCGACGAAACAAGGCGAGTGCGCGTATTCTAAAGGCAAGTGACAAAATGAAACGGAACTTTGATAAGAAGCATAAGCGTTGTCAGGTTTATAAAAAGGGGGACCTGGTTCTGTGGAGGCAAGCCCCCACAAGTAGTGCCGCGCGAGTGAATACAAAGTTAGACGACCTCTTTTCGGGCCCATACATGATTACAAATGTCATCGGCAATGACCGATATAGGATCAGAAGTATTAAGGGAATGAGGGGCTATAAAAGCTTCACGGGATTGGTCGCAGCAGATTCCCTTCGCCCGTATAGCAGTATTGCCCCTATATCTGACAGTGCCAGTAGTTCAGACGATCAGTTAGAAACCGAAGACCTTATTGACTTATTAGAAAGCTAATGCAATTATTTTGTTCCCATTGCGGGAGCAATGCTTACAGGATGGCCGATTGTAACGCCGCCTATTGGTCCAGCATCGTCCAACGCCAGCCAAAGCCAAGCCAACACGTCTACTCCCACTACCCCCGCCAGACCTGCCAAGCGAGTGGAGTGTGGACGTGGTGCCGAGCCTTTATAAACCCCAGCCGGGGGCATTTGCGCCGATTTTTGCCTAGAGTTAAGATAGTAAGCCGAAACTCTGTCAAATTGTGGTCAAATATTAAAATAAATAATTTTTGATTGTCTTCAAAGCTTTTATTTTGTGCCCACTGTTTCAATTATTATTACCTGCAAGTTTATGTTTCTGATATTGATCTTGCCAAGCAATGCCATTGCATAAAAGAGGCTCACCTTCTAGTGTAAATCAATCTTCTAATTTATTCAATTAAAAGTAGTAAACAGGTTGTTACAAAACCATTTGAAATATAAATAGTTGTATCCGACCAAAACTAATACTTCAGATAATGCACCTTGAAATGTTAGTGTTGCATGATTATGATTCATGTCAGAGATTCAACGAGTCATGCTTCAAATGTCGATTCCCTTGTAATGTTTGCATTGTCTTATCGATCCCGATGTGATGTCATAGTTCATAGGAATGCCCTCAGATGTTCAGAGTTTCGCAATATGACGGACTCAGCAAGATGGCTCCCATCGATAAATACCTTACAAGCTTCAAGTAACTATGTGCGCTTTCAATGGAGTTTTGACATTTACTGTCTTATAAGGTGCCTACGTTGAGGTGTTGAATTGTGCAAGTTAGAGGGTCGTGGGTCAGAGCGGGGCGAGGTGGGGAAGGGGAGAGGGGGGTCGCAGCAGGTGCGCGAGGCCGGCGCGCGCGCATGGGAGCGTCGAAGGCCACCACACCGCGTGGCGGCGCATGATGCAAGTAACAAGTGAACTGCTTAGACTAAAACACCATCTCAGCATTGTCTACGAGATGAGTGAGCAGTAACTGTCAAGGTTGCAAATATTGTACGTGACTGAAATATTTTATGGAGACATTCATTTTTATAACGATCAATTAGAAGTTAAAACTAGAACACGAAGACAAAATAGGCATGTAATCATTATAAATGTAATGATAATGATATGACTTTTAAACTTACCTCTTTGAGACCGTCGAGTCGTCCGAGGGATTTGGACTGTCGCAGCGGCAAGAAGGCTTTGAAGGCATCCATGCGCGAGGTGCGCTCGGGCTCAGGGCCGGCGCCGGCGGCGGTGAGGTCGGCGCAGGAGAGGCGCGCCTTGCGTCGCTTGTCCAGCAGCTGCTTGGCGGTGCGCGAGCGACGTTGCACGGGCGCGCCTCCCGCGTCCTCCTCCGGCTCGCTGCACACCTCGCGCGACGCGTGCACCGTGTGCCGCCGCCGCGACACCGGCGGCGACGTCAGCCGCGACACCAGAGATTCAAACATTGCTCAGTTCTTCTCAATCATCCACTGTGGTACTTCGACGACCAATCTTTGTTCTCTCCGTCCGCTACATCCATATTGCGACGCCCTTTCTGTCCAGCACCGGACGCCTACAAGCAAACATTATTCTGTCACGACCACACCGACTCGCGGGGCGACTCTAGATGGCCTCGTAGTTTCCGAAATATCCGATCGTAGACCCACGAACTTGAATAATTTAGATCGTTGACCGATCCGCTCTATTATTGTCACTGAACCGATCAAAAACATACACCGAATTGCTTTGTTTGATTCATTCACACCGTGTGCACACCGTAACCGACGGAAATGGCAAAACACACTCACATTTGCATGATACCATAGCTTAACGCAAGTTTAAATAATAAATTCATTACTGATTCGAAAACAATGGGAGTTGAAAGAAACCTGGTGGTCTTATTCGCACGTTTTGTAGCTCATAGTATTAGGTTACTTAACCCACTTGCCGCGTTAATATTGTAATTAAGAGAATCTGGTTGTAGACTAAGAGTCCGAATGTTGGAAAGTGAGGCGCTGTGACTGGTCACACCGCTGCGGCCACCAAAACACTGAGATGGCAGCTTGCCACGCCAGTAGTCACACCAGACGCGAATAGCCCGTGCAAGGCCATTAACTGATAGCGAAAATAGCAAGAATCTGTCGATTATTCAAACAAACGTCCCTAATAACCTAATGCCTTGATTCACGTGATACCTTTTCTTGCGTGGGCGTAAAGTAGAACACTTCTTGAAACAGATTCATTGGCAGACCATTTGGATTAATTGTTTGTTGAGTACAAAAGTTCATTAGGAATGCACGTTCCATTTTTGGGCATACGTGTTTGAACAATTTTCAAGGTGAGAGAATAAACACCTTCGCGCTGCAGTGGGTACCTAGTGACTAGTGGCTGGAGCGTGCCGGGAGCTATCGCTCACATCTAAATCTGTCCATTGTCAATGAATGACTGCGTTTTCTGCAGCCGACACTTCAGATTTGCCTTTGACACTTTGATTTATCTTTCGCGTTAATGTTTATGTTTTTAAGATTATTATCGATTTGAGATTTATTGGCCGACAAAGTTTGTGCGTGACACTTGTGTCGCTATCTCCACGCGTCGCCCCACATACGGTGGAGCTGTTTAAACAATACCAGCCTACCATGTCGCATTATGACTGCCTGCTGCCACAATACGCCGGTTTTGAAACGCAAACTTTGTTACTCTCTTAAACAATAACTTTGTCAACGCTAATAAAATAACGTAAACTCGTAAAGATATGTTAGGCTCGACTGTCGTCGCAGCTATCTGGGTTAATGCTGTAACCGCTAATGACATGATGTAGACAGGAGAACTACTTATGTTTGTGACACTATTCGACAAAGGGCTTGACATTGTTAATTAGTAGTTTCCAACTGTACTTTTTGTCTACATTCAGATAAGAAGTACTATGAGTAGGTGGTAGATTATCAACAGGGAATATATCTGCTTGTATGTTACCTGTGGGTGGTCCGGTCAGTTTCTGCAAATCAGCAGTTCATGCACCTTTGGAATCTCAAGCAGTTCCACTTGTCAAAGTCGTAAACAAAATGCGGTTACGAACAATTTCACTTTTGCACCTGTGTCAAGAGAATTGTTTACCTCTTTTACGACTGAGAATGGCGTACAATAGTGTGCAGAGAACCAGGTCATGGAGTAAGAAAAATACTTTTGGGTATACGCTTATTGTTTTAATAACATTATTGTAATACACAACATTAGCCACAGTATTCAGAGCAATTGTTTCGTTCATTATAATGATATTATAAATAGTCAAATAAAATTTGCATCTTAAATACCTAGGTGCTTGGGCATTTAAGTTGTTTGAAAAATAAAGAAAGTATAGTTTAAGATGTATGGTGTCATTGGTATGAGAGCGAGAGACAGACTGCTGCGGCTTCATGAATAAGGTGTCGTTTGTAGGCGCGGCGCCGGAGGGTGCAGTGTGTTGGCTCGGTGGCTATCGTTTGTGGAGCATGGCTCAGCTAATAAAACGGTTAGTCCTAAGCCGCGATGTCGACGCAAACCAGTACGCGGACCGGTCCTGCGCCCTCCCCGTCTCGCGCCCCTCCTCCGCTCACGTCTAAAATACACGCATCCACATCACCTTATCAAGAAAGCGTTGCGGCTAAGCTTCTTGTCAGCTCGCTCTCCTATTTCACTACTTCCAACTAAGATAGCTCGTATCGAATTCAACGTTGGGAGCGTCCGGATAAACCGGCAATATAATATCTGAGCAGCGGTCTTGCTAACCGCAGTTTAGATTAAACGTAATCTCTTGAGCGACCAACATAGCATCCAGTCACGAGATCCCTGCGCGATGAAAAATAAAAGTGCGTTCGAAGCTGTGCATCGTGATGCAACCGTCGAAAATAACGTGTCGAATATTTATAGCGGAGAGGACCGTGAAGAAATCTAATGTAGCGTGAAAACAATTGGCGAAAGTGTGGTATAAACTACAGTTGGCCAATAAGCGGGCTCGGTGACAAAGGCACAGATTAGAAAGTGTGTTGTGTTGTGTATCAGAAAGGCCGTGATACGCGCGCACGCTCTGATTGCGGCCTATCTGCGGATCTGTCGCAGCAGCCGGCTCCGGCCACTCCGGCGCACGACCACGACCACACAACGACACCACAATACATTTATTTGTGCTATGATTATACGAACCACAAGCTACCAGAACTACAGTATACAACCAAAAAGAATCAAAGCTATCACATCATACAAAATGAACATAGGAGCAAGCGCGAATGTCAATGAAATGACTAATGATACTAAATTCCCTACCGCCGATAGTTACGGAGATTGTATAACAATTTTGCTACCATCAGTCATCCCGGTTAATTCTTGCACGAATTATCTGAGCACAATGCGAGCGCAATAAAAACAATCTTTCAACTCGATACAGTCCAATTGGAAGTGTTGTGGTATGATCGATGGCGCTTTCGGAATAATAAATCCTGCTCGTTCCTTTTACAGAACATCGTTAAAGGGAAGGTTCGTTCTTTTGCGGGTTCGAGACTATTTTAAAGTCACGCATACCCGGTCAACTTGCAGCTAAAGATGCTTATGCAGGGCTTGTATGAACTTGATAATTTTGAAAATTTGCCCGTTTATGGTTGCTATGTTGTCCGAACGTGCTCATCTATCATGCTGATATGCGGCGTCATCAGCAAAATTGATCAAACATGCACAGGTGGGTTACGTACTTCCTGGCTGGTTACGCAAGAGTGAATTATTTTAGTGGGTTACGGAAATGTTGGAGAGATTAGGAGGTCAGGCGGTGACCTTGGTTGGCTGGAAGTGGGTCGGTCGTGAGATGGGCTATCGGGTGGCAGACGTCACGCTCGAGCCCACCATGCGCCCGCGCGCCTGCCGCCGCCTGCCGCCCGACGACCCGCCACGCCACGCCACGCCGACATAGAATAATGGATTATCGAATAGAAGGAAGATCTCACAGTGGCAAACAGCCGGCGCCTACATAAGTAATCTGAACTGAAACTGTATTTTATTTTTTTCTGAATTCAGTCATACCACTATGTCATATTGATTTGTGTCATCCATCATTTTGATTGACAAAATAAACGCTCTGCTTCCTGAAGCCCTTCAAATGTCAAATATCTATGATCCAATTTTTCAAATGATCAGATTCTGGGTCTCTGAAGGAACTTCAGCAAGTAGGCATAAAAGTGACAACCTTCTCAATGACACGGGTAACTAGCTTGCTTCGTGCCGCGTCTCGTCTCCTATCGAGCGTTGTAATCGGGGAATCGGGCTATTCGGACTCGGAAAATGAGGGTAACTAAAGACAGGTTGTGCTCGCCTCCATCACAGAACTCCAAGCACGTCTTCCTAGCCTATAATTTGATTGAATTTGTAAGACGCGAGTCTTTTGTTAAGGCATTATACTTTTGCTCTCTAAATACAGCTCTATGGTAAACTTGATTTGCTTTTGGATGACGTTGTCTATCGGTTGGATCTATTCAACTGATTTTCAGTCAACTGACTGACTGTTTCTGGATTTGAGAAAGCTTTCAGTAAAAAAGGTATTATCGTAATCATAATGAATGATCCAAATTAAAGTTCATAGAATGATCGACGTTTTCTCTTTATTTTCGTTTTCAAGCAGAATTGGTGTTAGTAAACGACAAACCACCAAGCACGGCGTCGTTTACTCTAATGACAAAACGTGAGTGAAAGCTAAGCCCTCTCAGTTTATTTAAACCTACTTTGTATTAAAATATTCCAGATAAACATAATATACAACTCACAAGAAGTATTAACACGCCTACATGAAACGTATACTACTGCGCAGCGTGTATCCAAGCAAGTTATCTTCAAAGATTTAGGATTATAACCAATTTATTTTATTGCCTTTACTGTGTTGGCTTCCGTAGTCAGTTCGATTTATTTCGCCTGTAGAGACGGCGTATTAGTCGAACTGTCTTCATAAAGAGTGGTCTTCGGTTGGATAGGTCTGTAGAATGTTTATGTTACCGTACTTCAGTTAGATAAACAAATTGTCTGTATATGGAGTGTCAAACATCTATGGAGTGTTATCAGTGAGTGCTCGCTCTGCAAGTTATGAAGGGCGCAGGCCCGTTAGCTTGCGCCCGTATATTTATACATTACCGTGACAGAGTTATTTAAATGCTTCTAACTGTTACTCGCTGGGAGTGCTATAACCCGGTCGCTGGCTGCACTTAACCCATCACAGATTAGTTGCATTATATTTTCCGTGAACACCCTGTTAAATCGATAAATGAGTGCATCTTCAATTAGTCCATTTTCTTTAACATCATTAGAGCAGTCTGTCTCTTTGACGCGTAGAGCCGCGTCGTTGATTTCGAGTAATAATTCAACACGTCAAATTTGTTGGCTCCAATCACAGTTTGAATTTGGATCGACCTCTGTGCAGTCATTCATTGGGTCAAGGTATAGTTCAACTACCCAGACAAAATTATTAATGATGACAACATTAACATTGTCCATTAGGGAATCATTCCTAATACAGCTAAGGACAGCTGCTGCTTACATCGGGTCAACTGTGCTTTCGGTTTGTGGATTTATTGTAACGGGATATCAAACTATGTTTATAAACCTTGCGGTCATTTGTATATTTCAGAAACTTTGACGTGGTTAATGAACATCATATAAATAGTTTGTGTTTATAGTAGATGCAGGACCTAGGCCAGTAAATCTTCATGTTGATGTTTATAAACAGAAATAGCTCAGCTACGCTTCCGTCAATTTAGTTTAAATATCTTGCTTCGCCTTAAAACTAAGCGAAGTGTAAATTGGGCAGAACATTAATTAAGAGCTTTTTCTAAGAATGTTTTTCTACCTCAGTGGCAGTTAACAGCTAACTATCATGTCTTTCTTCTCTTGGGGAATAAAATTTTATGTTCCTTTTGGGAGCAATAAAAATTCTTTGTGTCCACATTTAACTGCATTCTAATGCAGTCCGTCAGGAGATATTAATCCGTTTGAAGTCACCCAAACACCATTAACAAAGCGCTCGAACCTTTTCTAAAAAGTCGATAACCAACAAAACTGGAATGTTTAGAGTCTATGTTCACACGTTACTGTTCTAAGTACGCGCGTTTAGTTATGAAACCAACCTCTATGTCTGTGTTGTAAATGATAAAACGAGGCTAACAATATTTGCTCTCAGATAAAGCAGCGAGAGGCGCTACAAATTTGATAATTAAGGGGTAATTGTGTTATCTTGCGCCATGCTCCAAACACTTTTACCTCGTTCTATGTTTGCTTAAATTACTATTGCCCAAAATATTCGCTGTGAAATAGGAAGTTAGCATGTATTTTTCTATCTTAATAATTTTTAATCTGATTCGTTATAGCTCCGAGACAATTAATAATAATTCTATTTTCTTTCTTTGGTGAATTCTGTTTCTCTGAAGGCAATGTTTACGAGAAACATTGGCATACGCGATTCGCTCATTATGTGCGAATTACGGATTGAATGGGACTAGCGGACAAATGACTTTACAATGCTCTTGAGCAATTATGTAGCTGACAAGTCGCCGGTAGCTGCCAGCAGCCAGCCTGCCACAGTCCACTGTTCCGCCTCAGCTGCAATCGATGTGACCATTTAAAACCAATTAGGTTGATTTCAATTAAAGAACAGGGGCATTTATCTACCCACATCGCCTTCTTACTTGAATTTGGAACTAATCTACCATGAAAAAGGCAATACCCTGTAATTGCGCTCCGAATACATCGGACATATTTATTGTTATAAACTGTAAGATTATGATCGATCGAATATCCAAATCACAGGTTGAATTGAACTTTTTGTGTTCTAAGACTTTAATCAACGGACCGTTGCTGTTACTAAAGTAATTAGATCAGGACGTCTAAGATTCACCGAATGATGATAATGAACGTAGCCTCAGTTTTAATTAGAGAAATCTTGACTAGGTCAATGGCGCAAAACCGAGGATCAATGAGACAGTCAATGAGTCATGACATGAATGACACCTAAGAAAACTGATGCAAAAACGATCTGTTTTATAATTAATTTTAAAGCAAACAATTTGGAAAGAACCAACACTATTGTTTTGGTGAATAAAGAGATTTCACCTCGACTTGACCTTCACACGTCGGTGGTTCTCAAGACGCAAGATAATCCACATTTTTGTGAAAAAAATACTTTTTATTACGACAAGCTGGGAACTGGGATGTTAAAACAGCTTTTCACAAAGCAACGCGAGTATGTCGTTTACAATTTCTAATTAGTAGGTCCGTTTGTAGAAACATAGAGTCACTTTCGTCACGTAATGACATCGTCCACTTGCTATTCAAGAATTCACACTTCAACTATTGCAAAAGTGGGGAAAGTCGCGACTAATAATGCATTTCGTTCGTTCGATAATACGGTGATGTGATTATAATTGGATGATTGTGTACTTGTACTCGACTACTGTTATGTAAGAGCTCTTGATTCTCCAGTTTGGCTCATTAAATAGTGATTTGTTTATGCAGATTTATTGGCTTTTCGTGCCTGCTGCGCGACCAAATTGTCAATTGTGGTGAAGAAAGGCGATAAACATTGGTTAGTGTTTATCGCCTTTCCTTATGGGCGGAGTTGGTACGCTAGAGCTATTTTCATAACATTACTGTATTTGTGGAATCGGATGCCATGCGTGAAAGGTTAGCAAATCCGTGTTCGTAGTACGTTGCATGCGTGAGTAGCCATGACGAGAGTCCGATAAACGATGCAACCTACGTCAGTGCATCCTCAGCGCCCACACGTGCCGCCGAGAAGCCTTACCATACTAACCCTATTACTAGACCAGACTGCTAGACGTGCCCTATTTTACTACCTGGATTACTCATACACATAACTAATCAATTCAATGTTCTTCCATTTTCCTACAGAAATCTTGCCTTCAAATTCTGCGCCGCAAACAACGTAAAACTACAATCATGATAAAGCCATTAATGAAATACAAGCAAATTTTGTATCGCCAAGCAAAGACAATGCAATTACAGACACTGTAAGTTTAAAACGTTTGCATGCAAACAAAGTTGCTAACAACATTATAATGAGTGGAAAGACACTTCGCCATCGGAAATCAGATAATACGAGTTTGAAATCTAAACATTGAAATGAAGGTTTAATTAACTAACACGGAAATGAGTTTATGTCAGGGGCACTTTTCAATTAGATGTTATGGTTAAGAGTCTGAACGTGGACAAAGATTATGCATATTGGAAAGTGAATACTCCCAGGCGCGGTTCAGTAATGAAGCTGTAATGAGATGTTCCGGCGTTCGGTTCCGGCGTGTCTCGCTGGTAGAAAGCAGGCAAGTAGCAGCCAGCAGTCGGCTCGTCCCGGATGTTTACAGCCAACACTCTCCGGGATAGAAATCAGACGCGACTGGTTACAAACAAGCATCTATTAGCGCTAACAACGTTCTCTCATCTTCGATACGAGTCCTGTAAAGGAAGACGTAATTGCGCCGAGATGATAGTTGTAATCCCGCATTATAATAAATAACCATAATGTACATCGTTATACCGAAGCATCGCAGGGCTGAGATGAAGCGCAGTATTCAATAGACCCATTATCCTGTGTTGAATCGAAACGGTGTCGAAATATTGGTATTTGCTGGTAACCTTTTGCCTTCACGTTTGTACCGGTTTCATCCGAGCCTGTATCGCTGGGATGAATATTTCCGTTGAACGTTTTTTTTATTTTTATTTCAACGGTTGGCAAGCTAGTTAGAAACCTGTCTGATCTGTATGACTAAATGGAGTTCCTGGTGACGTTATTGTTGTCCATGACAGTCACAAAAACGTTTTGGAAAGGTACCTGTATCTGATACCGCATTAATATTACTTTTTAACGGACGTGAATTTCGTTTTGCGAGGCTATTGAAATTCTTGTTGATTTCCCTTAGAGCCTTATTTTAAAATGTTTTGAAGAACTCGTTTCTTGAGTTGAATATTTTGGGTAACGCAATATAAAATTAAACCTGTCTGCTCTGGAGGCTGAACGCAATAAGGACGATAATATTTTTACTTATTTATTCGAAGACTACACGCGAGGTTTAAATGGCGGGCTTTTTATTTAGCTGCTCCAGCATTTTATGGACAAGATGATTGATGTTTGATAAACCAAACATTCTTGGTCTTTTCATAAACACTGCCACATAAATATTTGTACATCAAAGGAGATTTCGGTGTATATGTTAGTACCTATAATGTTGATGGAGGGTATCAATCATTTGGGCTGTCTTATGGCTTGTACCCATCTGCTGTTTAGCAATTTAAATCGGGCTCTTGGTATGTTATGGTGTCTCTAATAGTCTTGATGTTTAACGGAATCTTCAATTTATTATTATTTCAGTAACTGCTATCTGGCTGTTTGTTCGGTTAAACTAGTTATTGTGCAGCTTATAGAACGGCCTACTATTTACAACCAAGGTGTATCTAAAATAGTTTGAATTATTATCTTGGAAATGTTCTACTAAGAACGTTTTGTTTATTAGTGGTTCAGTTATGATTATGACAAGTTGGACACGAAGTGCTTCGCCTTCGTTGCTATTACGAGTGTGCACAGGGTCTACCTTTGTTTTTTTTTTTATATAACCTTCTCAGCAGTGAAGTAGGTATTGTGGCTGAATCATTGAATTTCGTATGGTCTACGATCGAGCGCGTGTTTAACTGATGCTTAAAGTTCTTGACCTTTTAACACGTTTTAAAATAACAATTTACTCAAATTGAAGTTGATGAATTAAAAAATAACCACAAGTTAACGGAACAACCGACGTTAACTATTGAGGCCATAGAGTCGCCACCCGCTGCGAAAGCACAAGACATTTCTCTCATACACGAGATTTTTATTTACCCTGAGTGGAGAAGCATCACCGAAACCAGTGGATGATGTGGTCCCAGCAGCTTCATCAAGGGCTACTTTCCATGTAGGTAGACAGAACAGTCACTCACACACGTCCACGGTTTATTCCAGCTCACGGCGAGCGTCGCACGCGATCCAAAACAAAAACTAACACGGTTTCTTCACTTAGTCAACTTGAAAATCCAAGTCTTCTGCAAACCTCTCACACAACACTATAAACAAGTCAATATTGGAAAGGATCACTCGAAAGTTGCCGTCAGCTATTTTCGCCGCGAAGAACTTTGTTGACAGATAGGAACTGCGGACAGAACGAACGAGACGTTCTCAACGCGCTCGCGCATACTCCGGTGTGAAGTCGGCCGCGGGCGGAGCCCCGGTCGGCGGTCGGGCGCGCTCGGCCCGCCTCGGTGCCGCTCGGCAGGTATGCGCGGCACGCGGGCCCGGCCCGGGGCTACGGCGGCGGCGGCAGCGACTGCCTTGCCTACCCTGCTCGCTCACTTCAGATCTACGCAACGCTACGCTTCGCATACACAAAATATAATTAAATTGCAACAGCTCGATCGCCATCTCCACGCTATAATGTACACTTGCCTAAGATCAGGTTCTGTCCAAAGTCGGCATTAAGTCAACGGGAAAGTACAGTTAGGTGCAGGCGCGGGAATGCGTGAGCGAGGTCACGGAACTAGTTGTAAATGACAAGCCTTCCAACGAGGAACAGCTCTGCTCGAAATATAACCTAGTTAACCTGGATATTCCTAAGCAAAAAAAAACCTACCCTTTCCTAAGGAAAACCTTGTAAGTGAGGCTCCTTTACAAAGTAATTGGATCCACTGCGGTGCGCTAGCTTTTCACAGCGGTCTACGATTCTTTTTTCCGCAAACGTAGAAAAGTATTTGAGCCGTATGCAAATCGATGGTATTTTTGCAAACAATGGGGTCGATAAAGATTGAGCTTTCAAAGCGTGCGGTTGTGTTGTGCTACCTGCTGAATGCGGATCCGCAAGTTTTGCGGGTCATTGACGCATCCCGCCGCCTACGCTGAATTATACCCAAAAACCGCCTCTAAAAAGTTTCACTTGGATCAAACCTTCAATATCGTGGACTTGGCAAACCATTAGAGTTGAGCTCAGCGTAAACAATAGAAAGATAAACAGCAATATTAAGACGTCTCGTAGTTTTTGTACAAACACAACCCAAAAATGTTTGCGGACACGTGTGCCGTTGGGCCATCCTTCATTTGGTGTGTATTCAAAAATATTTGGTTACGTTTGAAGATTCCGATGTGTGTGCACAAAACATGTGGTTGTCAAATAAGGTCAGGTTTTTCTTAAAACTAGGAGATTTTTTACAAGCCATTAATCTTTTCCGTAAACTTTTATGTCATTTCGAAGAGGTCATTAAGTTTTTGCGCGGACGACCTCCCCATGTGCATTGATGAGTCTGATTTGATTTATCCCATCCCGAAGTTGGTAGCAAAAAATCTTGGAAGTGTGATTCGATTGCCATCAAAGACGGCCATTTTGTTTTGGTTGTAATTCGTGTATCCACAGGGCGGATCACATCAAATTGCAGGTTAAGCAACGCATTTGGAACGAGCTTGGATCAAGCAGGGAAGATCTTTGCAAAAATCATGGAAGTTTGAATGCCATTGGTCGTAATTCGTGAACCTAAAGGACGGATCACATCAAAGTGTAGGTTTATCAACGCAGTTGGATTGAGCTGGAAGTTTTTTGTAAAAGCAATGAAAGTGTGATTGTCATTGGTCGTAATTAGTGAACCTAAAGGCACAAGCTCGAGCAGGGAAGTATTAAAAAAAAATATGGAACTGTGACTCTCATTAAGTGCGATTCGGAAAAAAACATGGTACAAACACGACTTAATTCAATCTTAACTGCAATTGTTGCAAAGGACTTTCGTGATGAAAATGATTAGATTATATTAGTTGAGTCGTGTCATTTTCAACGCCGAATTGCCCTCATAGGTCGCAAATGATCATGAATCTAAAGGATAGATCACATGGAAGTGCAGATTTAGCAACGCAGTTGGATTGAGCAGGTTAGCAGATACAATGGGACGGATGTTGCGCGGACAAACGAGACGCGAACAATCGGAACAAGCGCGCTTCCGCTGAGTACGCTAACACTATAATTATGCCGTACAATACTCATACTACAGTTCCCACTGAATCGTAGTACACAGCGACTGCATTCAACGGTGATGTCCTCTATTTCAATGTTATACAATTTATATTACCTTTTTTATATGACGTTAAAATAACGAATAACCTGCAACATCAGACAAGAAAATTCATCTACAGATTATTTTGAAACAGCAGCGTAAAGTTCATTTACATAGAGCAGTGATGTCAACGGCTCTTTAAGCTCTTGATAAGAAACAAAATAAAGCACTTAATATTTCGTAAATAAAACCTTGAGCGTCCACCTGAAATATGGGTTAATACAATGGCATTATGATCTAGGCATTGTCAATGCATCGGCTCAGAGTAATTTGACGAGTTGCCGTGACTGGTCTCGAGTCTCGGCAACCTGTTTCGAGACCTTCGACTGCCTTCGAGCTAGGCGATCGAGCTTCTATGGGAATGGGTTTAGCCTCACTCGCTCGCTACTCGCTAGCCGTCATGCTATCTATAAAAGATGTCATGGCTCAAGGAGGCTGATTTAAAATTTATTTATGCGACGCCTAATTCTTGTGTCAGTTTGCATGTTTTTATCGGATCCTCTAAACATGTTTTGAATAGTTTGAAAACTGGTTACAAAATAATATAATTGGGAAGTTTGAACCGAAATTGGACAAACCAAGATATAAAGTTAATAAATTTTATATAAAGGACCGCGTTAGTCAGTTTAGTGGAGTTGAGTCAGCTGTGAGTCACAGGGCGGGCACTCGGGCTCCGAGAGTGGACTGTACAAGAGGCAGCCAGATAATGTGGCGCGCTACAACCACTCCAAGAATCCTATTGTGAGCACCGCGCAATTTATACCCTTATCTCCCGCACACCAGACTACTGGTCGCAGCGGGATAAATTACGATCACTAGAAAGGAATTTCCTCAAGGAAATCCTCGGCTAATATATCTTGGAGATAGTTTCCTGCTTATCTATAACAGGCAATTAAACATTTCTTCCTACTACAGCACCACGTCATCGGGCAACAACCGGCCACGTAATGTAACAGGTGGCGAGTGCGTACTCTACAGGTATTTGTGAAAAATCGCGTGTGTACGTACAAAAAGCGGCTCCAGCGCCGTCGTCAGTGAAATCGCGCGTAGAAAGCAGAACTGGGAGGGGCGTCGGTTGGCGCACTGCGCACACGCACTGAGCCAACCCGCTAATGCAACCGATACTGAGAATTACAACTGTACTAGCTATGTAGTCCTAGTACTAGTACCTAATAGGTGTCATTAAAACAACATTACAGTTAGCTCAAAACAGACACATTTGCATTGAAACTTGAAAGAGAAATCCAAGTCTGAACACGTTTAGGAAGAAACACTGGAAAGTCGGGTACAATCGCTTCATAATATACATAACAAACACCAAGTGATTCTACTTAGACAAATAAGTAAACCTCAAAAATTAAGTAACTTAATTACAGAATACTTTATTTCCAGGTGAAGTCATTTAGAAGTATAGCATATAAGTATCATCATCATCATCATCATCATCAGCCATACCAACATAAAATATCCTTGACAAAAAATATTTAAATTATATTATTGTAGGGCCTAAGCAATTGATTCAAAGATTTGGTATCGATTTACTCTGTTTTAGAATCACTACAGTACACTGTACTGTTTTGTAGCATTTTATATCTTTAAACCATGCTGAAAGAAACCCAATTAAAGTGATTTGTGATACCGTTACATTGTGATGAGATGGGCCTCGAAGGCGCCTACGGACCTATTCCATTAAAACAATTAAAAACTTGCTGACAACATTATGTCATAAAACATCGGTTTTAATTTATCTTTTTACCGTTACGGATTTCTTCCGCCTTTTAAAGGTATTAAGGTGCACTTGGCTCTCGTAAAGGGATTTGAAAGTTGGACCCTCCCAAATGGTAACTTTCGAATATAACCGTTCAATCCAAGATATCTAAATCCTGTTGGGATCGCTCTCTCCTTAAAAGGCAAAGGTTTAGTCTCTCACGGTTTTTATCGATAAATGTCAATTTTCTATTCAATCACTATAAGTGTGGGCAGCTTTCGCCTTACTCGGAGCTAGGATATGTCAATAGTCCCATTATGTTAAAGCATTATATTATTTAGCAAATTATTATAAATGCTTTAGAGGTGCTGAAGGACATAAATAAATGTCATGTTGTTTTACACCATTATCTAATTTAAAATGTTTTTAGAAAGCCTTATACGATTTCGAAGTATGAAACGAATGATTCGTTTTTATATGACGAATTTTATAGAGGTTTCCTCTATCAGTTTTATTGCTTTTTCATTACGCTGTAAGCTATAAAATGGATAAGATTGTACGTTAGAATCCTTGGATACTATAATTTTAAATAGGAAAGGAATAGCTCAACAAAAACCGTGTTGAGACACAACCGATGTGAAGAGAATAAAGAATCGTTTAAACGTCGCCATGTAAGCAATGCGATCGCTGGCGCCGCAAACGAAATAAAATCCTTCGGCTATCGTATTTGAATTACTTTTTTAACCGACATTTAATGCCATCATCATTCTTAACAAATCTTTGAGCCTGTTTAAACTGGAAACACACTTAAAGTATGCGCAATTATCAGTATTTCAAGACATGTACCTACTGAGTAAATGTGAACAAGTTTTTGTAACAGAGCAACATTTTGAGATGCTTTTGCTACTGGAAGCTGCGTAGTGTTACGAAAATTTTGCTAAATGGGTCTAGTCAGTCAAACTATTGTGGGTTTAAATAAAACTTGTCCTTATCTAGTGTCAGAAGATTAACATATATTTAGGCGTGGCGTGTCGCTCTTTAGCCGCGAAAGGAAATGTCGCGCAGTCTTGGGCAACCAAGGATTCCTCTACATAAAGAATCCGTTTAAAAAATACTAAGATAATTCAGCTTTAGTTGCGCTACCAACTTTGTTGCAGGCTCGTTGTATTTAATTATTTTTGCAATTTATTAAATAAAGTAACGTCTTGAACCAGCCGCTTTATTCAATAACCGACACGCCTATTCACGGTCCGTAAGCGACATCAGGTAACATAAGAGCAGTTATAGTTAACGTCTTTTTATTATTATGTAAGGTGTTTATTTGCATTAAGCTATTGAAACTTGTAATTTTTAGTAGTAAAATAATATTTCAAGTTGCAGAAATAATAAATACTTATACTATTTTTTATTTTCAAAACGTCAAAGGCCTTATAATTTTCGTCGCTTCTCGCGTTTGATCTTGAGGAGAAATTCATATAAGACGAACTTCTGGATGCTTGTTATGCATACACCAAAATAATTTACCAATGGCGTGGCTTAAATTTTATAGTCTTTACCGCTGCTAGCCTGATCTAAATATTTTATTGTTTCTGTTTTTTTATTCAGTGCTATCATATTCTTCCATACTGGACTGAGAGCAAGAGAAAAACATAGAATGTGCCAGCTGCATTTCCTCCCGGGCATGCTGTAAAAATCAGCTAAGGGATCTGAGGGTTTCAGTATACTGCAATGTAGGCAATGGGCTGTCAACCTGTCACTTCAGCAATATACCTCCAAATCTATCTTAAATAACTCTCAAAACTTTGTCAGACGTGGCGGAACGACCTTTGTTTAGGTCGCTTACGCTCTGCCTACCCCATTAGGGATAAAGGCGTGATTATATGTATGTATCTTAAGAAACATTAATTTTCGACTGCTGTTTTATTTCACATAGTAAAGCGGCCTGCAATGCGGTGGCGTGCCAAAAGTGAATTCAACGACCGTGTGGTATGTCCGGCGGACATGGAGAGATGACCGCGGATATCATACACTCATGCGCATTTTGTAACGTTGTCTATGAGAAATTATGCAATTATGATAATAATAATTAATGTTACGATATTGCAGCGTAGTATCACTATACTGCCACTGCCTGCAATGCGGTGGCGTGCCAAAAGCGAGTAGTGAATCAATGACCGCGCTAAAAGAACGCGCGGTATGTCCGGCGGACATGGAGAGAGGACCGCGGATCTTTTACACTCATGCGCATTTTGTAAGTTTGTCTATGAGAAATTATGACATTATGATAATTATATGAATGTCGCGATTTGTGCGGGGTATCACTTTAAAAAGTGAGGACGAAGTGTAACTATTAGGATCGATGGATTAACGGTTTGATTGTAAACGATTAAAAATATTGTTTTAGACACGTAATGTAAATTTTATCCTATATATTTTAACAAATTTACAATACAAACACGACAGAATACCACTTAGATCATAATCAAGCTACATTTTTCCACAAAACCTTGACTTGACATGAGTACAATTCCCTACCAAAACAGAAAGACATAAGAATCCTATTTTATATGAGCTTTGAAAGGACAAAAAACAAAACGCTAACGCGGGGTAAAACTAAAAAACAAAAACATATCAAACCACATCATCTTAATATACCTCAACATACCGATGTATGTAAATTCGAAGGCCAAGCCGAAGACGATCGTATCTCGATAAAAGGCATTATGTTTCTGATCAAAAATAGACGCAAATAGTGTAGTGTGAAGTGTTGCCAAGTCTTTTGGTTTGAAGTCACAGAAAAAATAATTTTAAGTCGGCTAAAAGACACCCAACTTTTAAAAGGTGGTTTAGCCTGAAATGTTAGGCGAATTGCCTTAATATCTATTAATAAATCCTACATTTTGGGATAGCAATACATATTACAATCTAAAATTGACCTCAATTTTTGTCGGACGTGGCGAAAGCGCTTTTTACGAAGCGTTAAAGCGATAAAAGCGTAGTGTAAGTATGTATGTACATTTTGGGATCGTTTTATTCGTATCCAAAATATTACAATATTTATGGTAGCAACATCCTTCGAGATAGCGAAAATTCGTCGCACCTGGTATCACTGGTGTGAGCAGAGATGCTTAGAATAGCGCGAGATCTTCGTATCCTAATGTGTTCAATAAGACTGGCTCTGAGGTAATCAGAAAATCTAAAAGGCTGGCGACATTGATGACAAACACTACTTTTATAGGATCGAGCATATTATTCGAAAGGATGTTGCATTATTTAAGTAATCACAATTCTAAATAGTTTGGACGTCAAAGTAATTCTATAACATTTGTGGTAGATTAAATTGTTATTTTTGAATATTATTTTATATGAACTTTTATGACATTTAAAATAAACGAAATTAATATCTGTGTATTTTTGTGAGTCGCGTTGATGTCTTTTGTATGTAAAATCGAAAATGTAATTTAATAATACCGAGACGTCATTGTTATGTTATTTACGGCGAAGTAATTTGTAAAAACTTGTGGTGGATTATTTTGTTATTTTTGAATAATTATTATTACATATGAGGCTGATAAATGGACCTACTTTCATGACATATTCAAAATAAACGAAATTAATAAATGTGTATTTTGGGAATCGCGTTGATGTCTTTTGTATGCCAGATCTAAAAAAATAATTTAACAATGCCATAACGTAACTGTTATGTTAAGTCCTTTACAAATGAGACTTTACATTTTTAATGTCGTTTTCACTTACTTAACTAGTGTATTGTAAGTATCCTTTTAAGCCCTTCTTAGCTCTCAGCAGCAAATAAGTACGTTTGCCATGGCGGCATCTAGCGCTCGCACTAGAAGATCGCTTAGCATTCCCACCACGTCCCTTGAGCTATGTGTTCACTTCACACTACAACACTTAGGGCCAAGCCACAACACTGCTTTGCGTCAGTACGTCAAAGCTTTAAATGAACAAGGTGAAGTAAGGAACATGGCCGCCAACGCCATTTTTGACAGCTTTCCCTACATGCAGCCGCGTCGCCAATGTTCATATAATGCCTTGACGTACTGGTACATACAAGTAATAGAACTGTAGGTATTGGTACTAGTAGTAGTCATACCGGGTGTAAGGGACAGCGTATCAAAAACTGATAAGGGTTGCTCAAACAACGAAACTGAACAACTTTCACCAGGATTTTTTTTTTACTGAGCAACCCCTATCTGTTCCTTGTTCCTGGTATACTGTCCCTTACACCCGGTATAGACAGCGACACTGGTTTAGGTGATGTCGCAAGGTAGTGTTATGGCCTGGCCCTTAGATCGCGGATCATTCGATCTAAATAAGCAAGAATAAAGACGGTTTTATGTTCCCAAGGGTCATTTGGAGGTTATATTCGAGGACAATCCAGACAGTCTCGTTTTACTTTTAGTGCGTGCTAAACGTATTCGATTTAGTTGGAGATGAACACGAAAGCCCTAAACGAATAGACGTCGTAAATTTTACATGAACAAAATAGACAATCTTAGTAGCATGGAGTAAAATAATGATCTATGGTGCTAAAAGTGGGGAATAATGTAAAAAATACAACTAAAAATGTTGTAGTCCGATCTAGGACATATCTATTATCAAAGTAGAGTGTAAAGAGTCGCCGTTTTAGCAACAAAAACTACAGTGGCATGGGTCAATAGACTCTTAAACAGTTGACTATACGATTACTTAATATTCACATAAAATTAATTTATTCTATGACTTCGAAAGTAGCTAGGAATATAAACAGTACGAACGCAGTACTAATATGGAAATTGTGAAGAGCGTTGATGTGTTTTCTACGAAACCGTTGGCAACGGGCCTGAGTCGCGAAATTACTGACATTCCTTCCTTGTTTCCTTCGATACGAGCGAGTTCATTGTTATTTCTATTACACCACGTGTTTTAACTATTAAATTCATAGGTGACTGTTTATTTGTTAGGCCCTTACAAGTTAGGGTGAAGTTAGTAAATGTGTAGCTGCTGTCGCTAGGGTTTCGGGTCTATTTGAAGTCAAATTATTTTTGTTTGTCGAAACCAAAACGATAAGTGCCTAAGTAGTATTTAAATTTCGGAATCAGAAAACTAAACGTCATTTACGAGTACATACACGTAGCTGCAAATAAATGTTTGTAAAATACATTTATATAGAAATGAATTGTTGTTATATCTTTCACACTGCGATTTTTAAAATATGTTTTTATGGTTGTCACAATAACCGGAGACCTTTGGACAGGACAAATTTATTTTGCTCGTGCATATTCATCCGTGCTGCAGTTCAATTCAACTTACCAATATTCTTTTAATCAAAGTGAACATAAAATTATCTTTGAACTGGAGGTATCCGGGATGAAAACTACTCAGTACACACAGCGCTGCTCAACCGAGAATCTATTACTTATGCTAAATCCCCAAGCGTTAGTAGACCACACAGCGCTTAGTGTCAACTGGTAATGGCGCCAACCGCCAACACGCCAAGAGTGGCGAGTGTTCAAGGAAGGAAGTGTTCCGGGATTAGCTCGCTTTCCGCACAAGTGTGGCGAGTGGGTGATGCGCTTCTGAGCGAGCGGCGGAGATTAAGCTACGGTCCACATAGGTGGTGGTAAGGAAGTGATCGTCAAGATAAAGACTTGAAGATCTTTGAATCAAATACAAAAATAATATATATATTTGATCATTTATATAATTTGGTAAAAAGAATGGTGAATTAGATAAAAATAAAAAAATATAATTAAATATTTATATCTTTATACACACACTAACTTTTGAAGTAATGGTATAATGCTTGGGTTCATTACTTGATTTATTTAAAAAATCTTAGATATTCTATTGTAGAATAGTAGACCATAATATTATCTGAACATCATATTATGCATATCTGAACATTATATTAGTTTACTCTTGTTTCTTAAACTGTAGTTCTGTGTTTATACATTTGGTTGGTTGCGCGCGCGCAGTTAGCAGTGCAAAGGCGACAGAGCATTAGCGCGCGGTATCAGATCGGAGCGGCGGCGCGCGGGCAAATCGCGCCATCGCGGCTACTGCAGGGCTGGCAGGGATGAATAACAGTATTTTTCTAACATGAATAAAATAATATTTTAACGTAAATTACGTAACGTATTATTTAAACGGAACGTAAAATTAAACAGCTTTCCCCGAGCATATAAGGTCGAAATATAAACAAAAGCCACTCCCAATATAAAGATATCAAATCAGTATGAGTACTACGCTTCTTGAGGAAAGATTTTTGGTTCCATGGGTAGCATCACCCTATTTCCGTCTGCATAAATTCTTACTTCAACCCTAAGCTCAAAGCATTTTATAACATAGCTATCATTGAATGCGCAAAGCCGCTTTGATAGAATCAGAATCACGAATACATTTTGTACATGCATTTTCAAACGTATTAGGCGTAAATCCGGCTTTAGGACGTTTATATTAATCCTATATGTTCAAATAGAAATCGAAGAATCTGACAATGACGGCTATCTTATTCATAATCGATACATTTGACGACAAAGACAAGAGCGTCAATATTCTTACAATCACTTTTCTTTGTCCTATATAACAGATAAATGGAGCTGCAAAACGATAATTCTAGGCTCACTATCCTGAAGTATCGGCACAGTAAAATGATAGGAAACAATAGAGTGATCAGGCGGGAGAGAGCTGCACGTGAGCTCTTCCGGTCCATTAGCATTGAATGCGCGCCGTCACAGCTTATTGTCGCCTTGAAATGACCTGGGATTGGTTAGGGGCTGCGGGAGAGGAACGGGATTGAAGGAGGCAATTGGAAGTCTTGGGAAGAAATAGAATAATCAGGCGGGAGAGAGTTGTACGTAAGATATTTCAGTCCATTAATATTGAATGCGCGCCGTCACAGCCTAATGTTGCATTTAAATGACCTGGGTTTGGGTAGGGGCTACGGGAGAGGAACAGGATTGAAGACTATAGGCAGTAGGAAGAGTTAGGAAGAGATTGAGTAATCAGGCAGGAGAGAGTCGCACGTGAGCTCTTCCGGTCCATTAGCATTGAATGCGCGCCGTCACAGCTTAATATTGCATTTAAATGACGTGAGCTTGGTAAGGGGCTAAGGGGGAGGAACGGGATTGAAGCCTGTAGGCAGTAGGAAGAGTTAGAAAGAGATTGAGTGATCAGGCAGGAGAGAGTCGCACGTGAGCTCTTCCGGTCCATTAGCATTGAATGCGCGCCGTCACTTATTATTGACGCCTTTAAATGACCTGGGATTGGGTAGGGGCTACGGGAGAGGAACAGGATTGAAGACTATAGGCAGTACTAAGAGTCAGGAAGAGATAGAGTAATCAGGCGGGAGAGAGTTATACGTAAGACATTTCAGTCCATTAATATTGAATGCGCGCCGTCACAGCTTAATGTTGCATTTAAATGACCTGGGATTGGGTAGGGGCTACGGGAGAGGAACAGGATTGAGACTATAGGCAGTAGGAAGAGATAGAGTAATCAGGCGGGAGAGAGTCGCACGTGAGCTCTTCCGGTCCATAACCATTGAATTTGTGCCGTCACAGATTATTGTCGCCTTTAAATGTCCTGGAATTGGGTAGGGGCTACGACAGAGGAACTGAACTTTAAAAAAAGGATTGGATTTTGAAGGCATGTTGGTTGGTAGAGGGAACCACAACCTATGATTTCATACTTCCTTTATTTTGTGAAGCTAGTACCTACTTTATGGCTAGTATTTTGGAATAATAAAACTACAAATGCAATGAATACTTATAAAATTCGCATTCGTGACGAAAACACCACACAATATAAAGTATGTTGTGTTGCGTGGCAAAACCACTAGTAATATATCAGGTGACCACAAACAATGAATAATAATTCGTATAAAAGCAACATATTTTCAATCCCACTCCGCACCCGTCTCGCCTCAATAAATTCTCTCGGAACTGACGTTCAATCTAAATCAGCTCTCAACGCTTCGCCGTATTGTTCTCTATTCTAGGGCCGATTAAGTGTAATGACCATATTTGATAGGAACACGACGCGACAACGCCATACGTTAAGGTCAAGAGCAATGTAACACAGCATTTCGTAACGTGCATTTGTACGTGACAAAGACTAGCAATCAAAATTGCTTTCAACCTCGGGTAGAATAATGGAGGGCTTTGAATATGAAACCAGGTACTCACCGGCAGCTCAAGGTAGTCGGCGATGGTGTATTTCGCAGCGCCTCGTCGGATATCCGCCAGGGCCGAAAAGTGTTCGTCTTGCCGCGTCTTGCGCCGCAGCAGCGCTCGTGCGTAGGGGTAGGCAGCCAGGTACTCCCCGTATGCGTCCATCAGCTCTCCCAGGAACAACTGCTTCAGTAGTATAGCACTTTCACTCGCGTCGCCTTCCGGTGGCGGCGGCAGCTCCCGGCTCTTGATCGACTCCGGGACGCTCTTCGCCGCGAAAGTACTGATCCCGCTATTTGACTCGCACGACGCGAACGCGCCCGTCGAATCGCTCGAACCACATTTCGAAAACGGAAACGCGGATGAGACTCCGCTTTTATCACTGCTCGCCGAACTCTGTCGAGTGGTGCTCGTTTTCTCATAAAAATCAGGGAACTGAGGTTCTGATTGGCTTTCAGTTGATGGTGAGGATTCTTCAGCTGCGGCGCTGCTGTACTGACCATTCTTTATACAATCATACAAATCTTCGATTGATTCATAGGGCGTTACACTTCCACAAGATTCTCCATCGTCTCTTAATCTTTCGTATATTTCCTCATTTTTCCGCCTCGCAATTGGCGTTAATGCGGAATCTGATCTACTTCGCTTCACGCTTCGAATGAGATCGTACCCGAAATCGGCCGGGTTAAGAAAGTCCCACCGAACGTTAGCCCAAACATTTTCCGTGACGTCAGCAGATATTCTGTGGTCGGCGCAGCACTGGCCGCCGCTTCTGATGGTCACGGTCGTCACATTATCGTCGGCCTCCACAATAGAACTCTCCGCCACAGACTCATTGCAATCTATCGGGATGTCGACTATTACTTTGCGCAGACTCGCCGAAGAAATACTAGACCCACTGTCGTCTAATTTGCGGTTGTCTAACGGCTGATCGTTGTATTCAGTGCCTGTGATTTCAGAGGATGCATCCACGTCCCTTCGATTAAGGACTCCCTCTTTTATGAGTTCTGTTAATATACTTTTTGATTCATCTGTGATACTTTTTCTTGATGTGACTGAATGGTTGTCGTCATCTTTATCTTTGGTGGTCTCACTGATGAGGAGGCCCGAGTCGATATACTTCCTCATACGTTCAGTGAGGGCTTCACTGGCTTCAGAAACGGACTCCAGGTAGTAAAAGAGCAGATGGTACTCCTCTTTAGTAATGACAGCGGCTCGAAGCAGAGGCCTGCCGTACAACTCCAACGCCGAGAAAAGCGTAGACGCTGTAATAAAAGAAAAAAGTCTAATTAGTCACGCGCAAATAGTTATAAATACCGAACCTAATATTATTATTGATTATTCTAAGGCTGAATACAAATCGAGACATCATTCACCTCGCATAAAGTTCATCTAAACACAAAATTATGACCCAGACCTTTTTACCTCCTTGAACCACCCATTCGTCTATTAAAAACATTTAGCCAAACACTAATCAAATAAGCGATATATCACATTGCCCAACACTAAATGGCTTCTCTTATTAGTATTGTTTTATCGTTTCAATCTCTACACGTTTCATGTGGGTGCTGCGAGTAAATTAAAAAGTTTATATCCACGTTTAGATCTTTGATAACATTTAACTGTCTGCTGCATAACGACTGCAATTTTCAGCAATAACTTGTGATTACAATGCTATTACAGGTTAGTTCATGGGTCTTTTAATACGTAAATAATGACGGAGACTAAATACAATGTACATACATACGTATAATCACGCCTTTATCCCTAATGGTGTAGGTAGAGCGTAAACGACCAAAACAAAGGCCGTTTCGCCACGTCTTTCAAAGTTTTGTTTAAGATAGATTTATAGGTATATTGCTGAAGTGACAGGTTGTTAGCCCATCGCCTATATTGTATTATACTGAAACCATCGGATCCCTTTAGCTGGTTTTTACAGCATGCCCGGGAGGAAATACAGCTGGCACATTCTATGTTTTTCTCTCGCTCCCGGGCCAGCATGGAAGTAAATACAAAGTAAGTGGTTATAAAACCTTTCAGGGACAAAATAGATGGACATGTGAGATTTGAGTTCAAAGCTATCAATATGACGGTCACGACTCCTGCAGAGGTTATACATACAAGCGACTTCTGCGAAAGATTACTGGACAATAGAGAACGTACTCGCTTATTGCCAAACCGCTTTCTATCAACATCGCGTTGACGGAATACTGATCATCAACACCATTCGTCTACGGCTTATTGATGAACCGCCATTCGATAGGAATAAAGTGGACACTTGCGAAATCTTTTCCTTAAAAGATCTGTTGAAAGAAAGAAACTGAATTACGCATAGTAATCGTGCCGGACGTAGAATAGTATTTATGCCATCATTGGACCGTAGCAGATCAAGACCATCTTAACCGACTTCTTCACAAATAAATATTCATAATTCTATTTCTGGCTTAATTAGAAATCTACATCTAGAAATAACTTACCATAAATCTTTTCCCAAGCGATGAAAGTGTCCAAGTTTTTTCCATCCCACTGCGGAGGTTGATACTCCACGACTAGAACTTCTCCTTCCAGCGCTGATGCTTGTGCTCTTGGGTCTACCGGAGCCTTCGACCCTCCGAGGAAAAGCAGCGCCGCGGGAGGAGCAGAGGGTGATACGATTGATGTGGGTAGCGGTAGTGGACCATTCAGGGAGACCACTTGTGGTGCGCACAGAGGCCCAGTAGGTAGACCAGCTACCACCGCACCTGCCTCTTGAAGAGGCTCACACACCACTTCAGCAACTTTGTTGTTACCGAACACCGTCACCTGTAAAAGAAGAAACATAACTTTCATTGTTTGATCAACGTAGAGATTAAATTGACGTAAAATTGGGTTATGAGGCCATAACCAAACTCCGTTCTTATCTTAGCGATAACGGAGTTGATGAAATGGAAGACGCAGATTTTTTGGCCTTGTCGACATGATCGACATTCAAGACAATTAGACACAGTCTAAGACTCATATTTCAGATACGAATCTCAAATTTGTTTGGCATCGCAAGTTGTGCGATAGCGATCGATCGCGACCTCATCTCTAGCAATATTAATTTGCTAGCAATTATTTTGTTAATAAGGAATTCCAATCTCATGCGTAACGGAGCTGTCAGTCATATTCCGAGAAGACAACAGGCAAAAGTTGTTTACTCTGCTAACATACATCTACCTTATGTAAATGAATTTCAAAATAGGTAGACAGTCGTTCCACAAGAGGTAAAAGATGCAACCACCCGTTTCAACTTATTCTTTTACGTAGATCTCCACTAGTTCCCATGGTTCAGCATTCAAATAGATGCAGGAATGAAAATGAATATCGCAAATCTAAATAGGCGTGCATCAATGCACTTCGAGCAAAAGAAACCGTGAGCGCAACACATTAAGGTGTAGGTATAATATCATGTAAATGCTGGAGTGGGCCTTGACTGCGGGTTCATGGCGTTTTTACCGGGCCTCGTGACGTCACGGCGAAGTTATGCGCGCGAGCTCGCCCCGCCCCGCGCGCCCAAAACGAAGCCTCCAGGATAATGCGTCTGATACATCTTCAACGAGGAAAAAAAGAAACAAGATCCAGCCGGGGCGAGCCAGCCAATTTTACACGCCCGCCGCGTTTTGGTATTACAGAAAAGAAAGATGGAAGTTGGATACGTTCGTATACTTTTGTTTCCCAGTTGTTTGGGTTTGGTTGTATTTTTCTTTTCCAATGGGACTCCAACAGTAATATTTTGCGAAAGAAATATAGAACCTGTTTTGCTAATTTGTCAAAATGCTTTCTATACGGATTCTTTAGTTACTTTGTAAACCCTGCAATATTATGAAATCATACTCTACATTTTAAGACGTGTCGAACGTAAAGTTGATCTACAAACAAGGATAGGGATTGAGAATATATTATACTTACGTAGAAAAAAAAAATGCGAGGTGACAAATTAAATTATTTACAGTGAAAATGAAGTAAATGATGATGGAAAACAAAATATATACACAAGACTCTACTAATTACGATGACCATCATCATCTCCCTAGCCTTATCCCGTATCTCTCGGGGTCGGCTACCTAATCTAGGTGATTGAACGAGGGCACTGGTGGACCTCCGCAACCCAGAAGGGAAACCAGACCCAATCCTAGATTAGGTCAGAGTTTTCAAGCCGCCAATGCTTAGCACTGGCCTCTGACTTGGCTTAACGACTAATATCTACGGTATTAAACGATATTAACCGGGACCAACGGCTTAACGTGCCTTCCGAAGCACGGAAAAAGCGCCGAAAAAACGTACATATGAAATTTGAAAATCGAAACTAATTACGATGACCAAAGACCTTCTAATTCCCTACGTTGTGAAACATCGTCGTCTGCCAGGAGTAAACAAACATTTTTTGTCCAGTGTTGTTTACGATGAGTCTGGTGTTTTTATAGCAAATATTTCGGAGATAAAAATAAAAGGGTACGTGACAGGCCCGACGTTGTACGTCGCGTCGTATCGTATCTCATGCGATTTGGCTGGCTCCAACCAACAAAAGAAAAAGATAATAATTTTATGGATGATGGATACTACAGGTAACTTCCCAGTCGAAGCAAGCCATCAAAATTTCTGGAATATTTTTGTGAGCTCACTAAAATAAAAGCAAAAGTTAGCAAATATTCTGCCAGAGTCGTAATTCGTAGAGTCGTTAAAATAAATAGGTACTTAAATCACAGACTTTCCTCCTAATCCCCTTACCATTGTTCTATTTATTCTATACTAGCTGTGCCCGCAACTTCGTACGCCCGGTTTTTTTGGAAAACACGCAGTGTCGAACATATTAAAAACGCTTTTCCGCACGTAGAAGCAGGATCTGCTAACCCGCGCGCGGAAGCGTGTTGCGCATTGTCTGATCTTTGTTTTTGTATGGAAAACACGCTTACGCGCGCGAGCTAGCAGATCCCGCTCCTACTCGCGGAGAAGCGTTTTCAGTATGTTCGACACTGCGTGTGTTCCATGCAAACTGGGGTACTTACTCAATATTAGAATGGTTTGCTTGATTATTTCTTACCTAGCCTGGACACCAGGTAATTAAAAAAAAACAGTAAAATAAAAAGTCCCTTTAAGATCGGTTAAAAACGATCAGAGTTAAGTTTCCTGCCTACCCCCTAAGTCAGGTGGCGTGATTATTTTTATCGTAACTTTGAGTTTAAGTAATGCTCAGATAAACAAAAAAAGTTCCATCAAAATCAGTTAAAAACTACCGAAATTCAATTTCCTACCTACCTCCTAAGCCATGACGCGTGATTATTTGTATCGTAACTTTGATTTTAAATAATGCTCAGTCGAATAAAAAAAGTTCCATAAAATCGTTTAATAAACAGCCAATTTCAATTTCCTGCCTACCCCCTAAGTCAGGTAGCGTGATTTTAGGTATCCTAAGTTGCAACAGCTTTCCTTGAGATAGAAATACCGGGTGTAAGGGACAGTGTACGACACTGCACAACTTCCATCAGGAAATTCTTTGAGGAAGTGAAAATAAAAATTGGCTTTTCCATACAAAATGTCCACCACGATCAGACAATTCTTATGGAAAAGTATTTTTTTTTCACTTCCTGAAAAAAATCCTGGTGGAAGTTGTTTAGTGTCGTTGACTGAGCACTGACAACCCCTATCAGTTTGCGGGACGCTGTCCCTTACACTCCGCATAATACTCTCAACACAACTATTGGAAACTTTATTATCCTCTGGATATTTAATAATTGATGTTTAGTCTTTTTATCACGGTCATTTTTGTACATTTCAAATATATATATATATATATTTGAAATGTAACAGTAACAGTAACTTTTTTGTTTTGTTATGTAGCAGTAACTTTTTGTTTTGGCGGGAAAAGTTTATACAAAAGTTTATATAAAAGTATATATATATATATATTTGAAATGTACAAAAATGACCGTGATAAAACCACCAATTATTAAATTATATATATATATATTTTAGTTTGCCAAATTAAGTTTCCAAATATTAAATAAAGAATGGCAGAATTTACGGCGAACTAAAAATTTTGAGCTTTTTGTCCGTGATAGTTTCCGATATACTAGCGCCATCTGAGAGAGTAAGCATAAACTAAAACCATCATGTTTTATGCCATCTATCGGCGTTTACTCGTACTGGTGAGCAGTGTAGTCAACTAGTCATCCTCATTGCATCGCGGTTCTGAATCACTTCGCTAGATGGCGGTAACAACAATCTACTGCTGGCTGGTATAAACTTTTCCCGCCAAAACAAAAAAGTTTCTGCTTACTTTGAGTTTTGAATTAAAATATTACTCTTAGCAAAAAATATTCAAAATTGAGTCAGACAGGCAGCTTACAAAGGTTTAGGGTAGAGCCTAAGACTTCAATAAAACGACAGTTAAGCCTATGGTTATGCGTTCATACAACTTTTTATCGTTTTCCTATCAATACAAATATTTTATCTACATTCAATCAACAGGCCGAACTTATGTAAATTATACATCAGGCTGAACATATTTCCGCGGACTTGTGAAAGATACTTTCTTATTTATTTTGATGAGGTTCGATAGCCAACGACTAACCAGCCGTCTAGCTAGACAGTAACCGATCATCCGAACCAGTTTAAAAAGAAGTGTAGAAAACTAGAGCCGTTAGCTCAACAAGGTCACACGTGGCTACCACGCCGAGATAAGACGACACAGGCCACCTAGAAATCTTCAAGACGCATTTGGATTTCGCAACCGGTCGGTTAGCACTTTCCACTATCATTGACACCTGCATATTGGCAATAGTAGACCGGTCAGGCTCGATTCCTGATTGGCGGTTACTGCAGATCAAATCAGTTAATCTGCTCTCGGCTCGGTATTGCTCTCCATCTGACAGTTCGATTACAAGGTTTGTTTATGAGCTGTTGTTGAAGATATGCAGATGTTGATTGAAACAGGTATCGTTGCTAATAAGAATCTCGTTTGAGACTGAAACAAATACCTTAACAATAGTCGGTTCAACAAATAAAATGTGAAGCAATGGCAACAGAACACTCTTCTGATAATAAATTACTTTGCGTATCGGCTTAGTCGACCTATATGTTGAAATCATGGTGTGTTTCAGAAATTCATAGTTCATACATAGGTAAGCCTAGCAAAAAATATTAACAAAACGCCAGTGCTAATCTCCATAACCTAAATGCATTCGCGAGTAGTTAGTATTGTGAACAAAAGTGAAACTTGAATGAGTTACTTAGGAGCGCCTTCGTCATTTAACTGCTGAATATGCATCAGTCTAGTCAGGACAAGTCTAATTCGAAGATTCGAACGCGTTCTCTTTTGAAAGTTGGTGACCTTTAATAAGCCAGTTCTGATCATTTGGAAGTGATACGTTTGATTTTGTAAACATCGGAGAGATGATAGCAATAGCAACATCCGTATCAGTTTTGGCTTCAGTCAAGGTTTTTTGTTAATTTGTGAATGTGCAAAACTAAAAGTGCGATAGGTTTTTTATTACTGTTTTTAGTGAGGAAATAACAAATTGCTAAAAGCATCTAAATAATCGAGTGATCAAAGTGATTGTTTTTGGTATTTACGGGGTGTAAGGGACAGCGACCTGCAAACTGTAAGGGGTTGCTCAGTCAACGAAACTGAACAATTATCACCAGAAATTCTTTTCAGGAAATAAAAAAATAATGGTTTTTCCATACAAATTGTGTGATCGAGGTGGTCATTTTGTATGGGAAAGTCAAATATTTTTTTCATCTCCTGAAAGAATTTCCTGGTGAATGTTGTTCAGTATCGTTGACTGAGCAACCCCTATCAGTATGCGGGACGCTGTCCCTTACACCCGGTAGGTAATGTCCCCCTGATGAAAAAATTGTTTAGCTAAATATTTCCAGCATCTACCCAGTATTAGAAATATTCAAAACCCAAGCTTTTCCTTACCCTATGGACCAGGCCTAATAGGATACAAAGTTCCGTTCAATATGTTGCAAATACCTCCACGTGTTTCTACTAATGCAATCGGGTTGCGCCCGCGCCGGCTGCTGCTCTGTCTGGCGCTGCCACTTGCGACAAACACCAGTAAATAGTATCATTACCATACCACACATGCCTCGGGCGAAACTAGAGCAAACCGTCATGAATTGCTAAACGATTGCCTATGACTCTATATTTAGCGGCAATTTTGTTATCTCGAGTTTGAATTGAATGAAATTTATCAGGACTGACACAAATCAGTGGGACCGACTGACATAATAGATCGCTCACGTGAAGGAGGATTCATCATCACATATCATCCCAAGAGTGTCGTTAAAGGAAGTCCAGGGAAAGGGCATCAGCAAAAAACTTCTACAACTCAGCTTACCTACTGAAAAAAAACTTGGTTAAATTGGTCAAGGAACTCGTTTACATTCAAGTAATATGATTGAGACAATAAAGTTAATGTTAAGATCAATTATTCTGTTGATTGAAATTATTCGGAACTTGGTAGTAGTTATCAAGTAACTTAATTCATTATTTTTTTTACTTTATTGTCAAAACACATAACTTTATGTGCTCGTATTTAAACATTTTTTTTTTCAGTGTATCTACGTCCTGAACGTGACAAAGTATTACAAATAACTCCCAAAAGTAAGAGTTTCATGTCCAGCATTGGACTGTTGCAGTCACGTACCTACTAAATAAGATCATACGACTGAATGTTTGTTGGCGAGAAGCTTCGGAAGATAACATAAATCTTCATGGTTATCAAAGCACCGTCACTAATTCTGCGATTTATTTGTCATATCAGTTCCGCACATTTATACAAAGCTAAACGAGCATGTCTTTTCTAAACTTCCTTCCTTTGAACAATCGTGCGCCTATAAATCTTGGCCGAATTTCTTTGCTGAATTGTGCCAGTGAGTCGTGAACTTTTGCTTTCCTTCCGGCGCTCCCATTGTCTGCGCAGGCGTCACGGCGCCCCTTTACCCTATTGGCCCGCCTCTCCGTCACGATCCAGTGCCTGATCAGAACCAGACTGAACTGTATACAAAGATCTATTTTCTATTGACTGGGCTATCTCTAGGTGCACGACTTTATTTCTTGTCAGCTATTTATACCTCCAAGTCAGCCGTTGGCCAGCCGTAAACATTGGATTATTTAAATTTATTTCAGGCACAAGCATTCAAAGTGTCAAATTGCTAATGTGTTACGACCCCTACTTAAAGGGCAATGAAGTAGCACCTAAGCCCGTATTGATAAACAACACTTGAAACTGACAGCTAGTTTGAGCTTGTATCAGAAATATCATTTCAGTACGTTTCGGCCTGTCAAATTCATACTTAATATTGAACTCCATCTTTAGATTACTTTATAAATACGACCCTTAGTTCACAACATGCAGTTTACAATTAATGGTCTAAATCTATTAAACATAGTCGCGTCTACAGTTTGATAGGTCTTTGAATGGCTCCGATACTCTTCAATGGATATCGTGATCGTGAGGGCTGAATGAACTTAAGTATACGTAACTGTTGTGACATACCGGCAGAGAGTGTTTTAAATTCAATCTGGGCCCTTGCCTGCTTGTCTGATATGATATATCTAGCTAGGTTTATTTATTCAATGGGTCCTCGCACAGTAGTCACGAAGACTTTTCGTGACTTCTGTGCTGGGTCGGGCACACTTGCAGATTGTATTAAAAACCCGGAAACTATAAGAATTACCTCTAGCGGGTGTAAGGGACAGCGTCATAAACAAACTGATAGGGGTTGCTCAGTCAACGACACTAAACAACTTCCACCAGGAAATTCTTAGTGAAAATAAAATTTGGCTTTTCCATACAAAATGTGCACCTCGATCAGACAATTTGAATGGAAAAGCCAAATTTACTTTTCTCCTCCTGGTAGAAGTTGTTCAGTGTCGTTAACTGAGCAACCTCTAACAGTTTGCAGGACGCTGTCCCTTACACCTGGTACAGTCTTAAATTTTAATTATTTAGTGACGTTTCTAGAATATTTGAGATCACGTATAGTACTCATGGCTTGTTGCAAGTACGACGGAAAATCAGTCTTCTACCAGCACACATTCAAATATTTTCTCACTGTCATGAAATAACACTTAGGTGCCAAATAAACAAAGACTTAATTGCCGTGTTCCGGTAAACTGAGCATTTCCCAAGGCCGTCTCACATCAACAAGTGATGTTACGACATTAATGATATAACGTAACAGATTCACAGATTGTCCTCATAAACCAGATGTTTTACTGCGGACAGAGACAGTTGACAACAATAAATGAGTGGCTGGACCAGACAGCGTAGTTTCCCAGAAATGTAATATTGGACATACTGCCAACACATAAATAATACCTAACACCAGCTAATACTAGCTAATACTAATGACAAACGTCGGAAAGACAAGCCGCGGCGAAAACAGGGCGAAGTGAAAATACGGTCAACGGCCGATTTTCGCGTAACGACTGAAAGTTTAACACATTAACCCGCTCTAATCTAAATCGCCTTTAAAATGCCACGCAATAATAGCTCTATTTTTCATTCTATTAGTTACTTTCCTTCCTCAATAATAATCGCCGAATAATATTCGGTAATTTTTCAGTAAACATTTCTCGACGCATTCTTTCTGCATTAAAAATACGTGCCCCAAATTGAATCGCAAACATATTTTGTCTCGGATACATTGGTTTGCTTTCAGTCGGTAACACATCATTAGCTTGGGAAATGCGTGTGGCGGTAACGTAATATAAGGAACAGTTTATTATAATTAATGTGGACTTAAAGTATGTGGTTCGTGAGGAAAACATCGATTAGATCGATAATCTGCACGAAAAGCTTGACGTGCTACTGTCTCCGGTTTGTAGACTTCCGCATACAGGGTGTAAGAGTAAGGGACAGCGTCCCGCAAACTGATAGCGGTTGCTCAGTCAACGAAACTGAACAACAACCAGCAGGATTTTTTTTTCAGGAAGAAAAGGAAAATTTGGTTTTACACACAAATTGTCTGATTAATGTGGTCATTTTGTATGGGAAGTTATTGTTTTTTTTTCTGCTGAAAGATTTTCCTGTTTAAAGTTGTTTAGTCAACGAATGACTGAGCGACCTCTATCAGTTTGCGGGACGCTGACCTTTACACCCGGTATTAAATTAAATTAAAATATCTTTATTTCAGGCACAGGTACACCCATATAAATTGTTACAATAGTAATTCGTCATAAACACACTAGAGAAATTATTAAATTATTATTATCACTTTCGTAATAATATTGAATTCAAAATGTATTTAGAATGTATGTCAGATTATTTAGTTACAAGAAAAATATACTTAAAGTTTAAAGTATTATAGGTACCTAGGTAAAAAGCTCTTGTCAGGTTTTAAGGGTTTAAATGTTCCAGAAACTTTGTTAATGCCGTTTAAGAAATGACGTATAAATTCAGTAGGTACCCTACTACCCTATCAGGATGTCGGACAGGTGATCTGCTTTTTGCATCCTGGATAGCGTTTTTTTTACATTAAATCTATTTTCTTCCAAACATAGGTATGTTTTAAATTATATATATTCCGTAAATTATGTTTTTTTTGTTTTGTTCGAACTTTGTTAGTTAATAGGATAGATATTTTTTGCACCTGCCTTGTCATTTCCACATGCCCTAAGGTAGACTGGTAGACAATGCCTTTGTCCTTAAATCCGCCCCTGTAAAATTTTTGTGCATAAAGTTTAATAAATAATAGGTCATCGGTCTATCAAAGTAACCAATCTGTGTTTGTTGAATTTATACCGTTTATAGCTTTCGTTGAATCTAAAAACAGCAATAAAAACCAAACAAGTAAAAGTTCACAAGGAGGGAAAGACGATCAATCAATACAAAGACCGGTCAATGTCAACTTTAGGAAACTTCCGAAGCCAAGAGAAGAATTTCACGCACGTGGTCGAAGATATGGAAACCATGTTAAACGGGTAACCGAACCGATGTGTCGTCGGGCCGAGTGACACACTTTCGCAGACACAGTGTTATAATTACATTTTATCAATACGAAAACAACATATGGGCGCGCTCGCGTTTCGCCCTCGTTGAACAGAACACGCCTAACGTTTTCACTTTTATTTGGTAGAGTCAATATTGCCTAAGTTTTTGACAACGCCCGTGTCACAATTTTACACGAAATGGATAGAATAGTACATTATTCCAAGGCCGAATAAAAAACAGCATATGGTCGAGTAAATTTCCAATGTAAACGAGACCATATATTGCTATTCCGGCTGAGAGAAGTATAGTACTTTTCTCTCATTTTGCGAAGAAATAATAACAATATACTTAAAAATAAACATCAAACTTTCTATCCCTCCATCTTATTTTGACATTTAAAATTTGCCTGGCGCCTTTGACAGGCGCACATTCCATTCATTATTCATCGCATTTTGTAAATATTAAAAAAATTATGTATTCGGCCTTAAAATAATCAATAATGTGAACTAAAAAACACCTAAACCATACTAGTGTGTCCTTAAAGACTTTGTGTAGCGGTCGTTAATAATCATTGCTAAGCTATACTGGTAGATGTTTTGTCGTTAAGTCCGCCCATGTAACATTTTTGTGCATAAAGTAAAAAAAAAAAAAAATATAAACTGTTGGCGTTTGGAGAAATTGCTGACGTCTGCGAATTTGAGGACCAAAAATAGTGAATTTGGTTTTGTTTTTTAAATAATAACGCTTGTTCGAGAAAATGGGAGTAAAGATTGTTCACAGCATGGCTAAACGTAATATAATACTTGGTGTAATATTATAACTTCCCTTGGCAGGTGTATAATGGCGAAGTTTATCAGAGCATGTTTGACTCACGACGCTTTGAATACTTGGGATTGTTTGAAACTGTTTATTTCTTTTTTTTTGTTCGACATCTTAAATCGTCATTAAGGTTATGCGTGTTCATCGTAACATCTGGAAACAGTTTGTTGCTAACTTGTGTAGTGATGGTATGTACTTTTGGTCCAAGGGTTCCGGGTTCAATATCCTATCACACAAATATTTGTGAGAGGGATTTAAAGGTACAAGTACTTTGTGTTTTGATCTGGGAGTTCTCTACATTTTAATTATCAGCAGAGATTTCGATAACTCCGAGTTCAGATTGATCAGAATGTGATATGAATCATAAGAAAATTTCAATGTTTTAGCATTTTGTTTGAGCTGTCACTTGACTCTAGTGTAGGCCAGACCCAGACCTAGGTACCTCCCTGCTTCCGGAAACATAACAACAAAAGTCTAAAAGCAACCTCATAACTTATGCCATCCTATGCACACGTTTATGCAATACATCAACCTATTGTAATTTCAGTACGACTGCGACATATACAGTAACCCAGCAATGGCATTAGAAATCGTTTATTGAAAATTCGTGTCGTCCTCATGTGTAAGTCAGTCAAGGGTTGCCACATCAACATAAAAGTTGAAGTTGCCATGACAAGCTGCAGGTTTATACTAAAAAAATCATGACTATATGTCCTCCAAAGTTATGTCCCATATCTGTGATCCTAATTGAAAATAACGACAGCTAATAAAGTGGACACAATCCATTTCTGGACAAGTTAAGTAAAATACTCAAAATGAACTAATTATAACCTACGAATAAACTTATTCCTTATTCGTAGACTATAACGGGCCGATCGACTTGAAATCCACACGACAAAACAACAAGAAGAAGATGTAATAAATTAAAATGTGACCTATTTATTGAAACTTACTTATTTCCTTATCTTATTCGGGGTGTAAGGGACAGCGTCCCGCAAACTGATAGGGGTTGCTCATTCAACGAAACTGAACAACTGTCAGCACGTTTTTTTTTTCAGAAGTGAAAAAAAAATTTTGTATTTCCATACAAATTGTCTGATGGAGGTGGTCCTTTTGTATGGGAAGGTCCAATTTAACTTCTAATTTTTTTTTTCTGGTGAAAGTTATTCAGTTTCGATGACTGAGCAACCCCTATCAGTTTTCGGAACGCTGTCCTTTACACCCGGTATCTCTGTCTAAGCCAAAGCGCTAACTCAACCTTCTTCATCAGGTCGCTTGGCAGAGTCGGCAGCCCTGCGTCAAGGGTCGTTAGTGTCGCTGCTGCTGGTGGAAAATCACTTCCGACCTTTGTCAACCGGCGGGTCACTTTCTCGAGCCGAATCTGGCGGATGCGTTTCGCTCTCATTGCCATTTTTTTTCGACAGCTCTTTGTTTTAGATTTGGGTAAGAGTTTCTTGATGTTTATGTACCCTGACACTATCTTCTTCTTCTTAGCGAGCGGATTCTCGAGTCGAACAACGAACAGATGAATCCTGGTGTCAGAGTTTTCAAATCGCCTAGTAGCACAGCTATTAGGCCTCTGACATGATTTGAGTATCAACTATTATTAAAGACTTAACGTGCCCTCCGAAGCACGGAATCCTTTTTTCTTTTTGGACAATCAGGTGATTCAGCCTGCATTGTCCTCACCAAACTGGGGAAAAGTTCACAAATTGATAAATTGACAAATATCAACTTTGTGTTTCTCCCCTGGGAATCGAACTCAGGATCTCCGGGTCAGGAGTCCATGGCTCTGACCACTAGACCACGGAGGCAGTTGAGACAGTATGAGATATGGCTTCTGTTTTTTTTTTATAGAGTTTGCGAAACACTGAACCACAGAATATATAATAGTACTACATAACTGAACCATAAATAATTAATTCAAATGGTGAAAATTATGACTCAGCGTTTGGATCATACATTAGAAGACTAGAGGTGGTATTTATTTATTTAATCATAAGTCATAATCTATAACAGTGGTCAAATTAGGTGATTATTTTAATGAATTGTAGTACTTATTTTACGTTAGACCCCAAAAAATCAATATCTATATTTAAATAAAAATTTCATAATTTTTCATTCACGAATCAGATACATGTCACATGACACATTTTGCACCGGGATCGAATGACGAACTGTCTATAACCACATAACTCTGAGTGCTACCTACTAGGAAATCAGAAACCAGTAGGTTGATTCATCCGTTTGGAACGGACTTTGCTTACAGCCAACATAGAGTACGGGCGCACGGGCGACTGTTCACTTATTTGCATAAGAACACCTTAATTTGTATTTCACTACATAAAACAAAGTCGCTTTCTCTGTCCCTATATCCCTATGTATGCATAAATCTTTAAAACTACGCAACGGATTTTCATGCGGTTTCTTTTAATGGATAGAGTGATTCAAGAGGAAGGTTTATATGTATAATACATGCATAATATAGTAGAGAAACACTGATAATTTCCGTGCGAAGCCGGGGCGGGTTGCTAGTATATTATAAAATAAGGTAATAACTGAGACAAGTATGATATCTTGTTCCTTTTCTTTTATCGAGGTGGGTTTAGGCCGGTGTCAGAGATTTTAAACCACTCAAATAAAAGAGGTTTTTTATGCAATACTTGATTACATTTCAAAACGTATGTTATATTTTTTCTAATTACCACATGTGTCCAAGCCCTTAGATTAAGCTATTGCTTCACTGCATCTTTTGTTATTAAACTTATGGCAGCCTACTCGCTTCCGATCACATTCACTGCGGTTATTTGTTAAAGATTGTTATATGATTAATTGGTTACGGTTTTTGATGAATTAATTATTTTTATTGTTTTACAAAATCTACGAGACGTTGCGTTTGTAATCAATTTATCATCAAATGTTAACATCGCCTCCTAAAAACACAATAACATTTTCGTTTTTCTTAGTAATTTATTTCGAAACCAGACAAACATAATCTACATAAAAAAATATTGTTGTCTACGGTTTTAGTTACGCTATTTGCTGAAATAGTCTAAACAGAATTTATTTAATTTGCGTGAAGTGTAAGATTATTACAATGTTGCAAAATGTAGAACTAAAAACAAGCAACACAACAAGTCAAAATCAAATCAAGTGGAATAATTAAAAGCAGAATATCTTTATGTCGTTCTTATGCAAGGATATTTTTATACGTTAAAGCTCCTGCAATAGATTTCCAAAAATCGAATGCGAAAAGAACATTTTGAGAAAAGACATTTTGAGACGAAAATAAATGTTGAGTTCACAAAATCTATAAACAAGTACTGGACAAACAATGTGATCATGGTAATAACCGTTCAAAAATGGGTCAAAAGTCAGGGGGTCATTTAAAATTATTAACTGCAAAAGGCCAAAGATTCATTATCTCATCTCATTCTTTTGAGTTTACATCTCAACAATAATGAGTAGCCTCTACTCTATAGCCTCGCTACTATCACGACCGATGCGGCACAATAATAGTCTTTACCTATAATAAGCCAATAGCTCTGTTGTTATAAATTATAGCTATCTATCGCAAGCATCCATTGTTTAATTGTTTAACTGCCTCCGTGGTCTAGTGATCTGAGCTATGAGCTCCCGATCCGGAGGTCGTGGATTGATGTTTGTCAATTTGTCACTGTGAGTTTGGTTAGGACATTACAGGCTGAATCAACTGATGTCTGGAAGAAATAAGATTCCATGCTTCGTAGGGTGGGTTAAGCAGTCGGTCTCCGTTGTTTGTGATAGTGGTCGTTACATAAACTAAGTCAGTGGTCTAGGCGGTTTAAAAACTCTGAGGGTTCGTGAAAAACCCACTCGATAAGAAGAATTATGGCCATCGATCGCGCACGTCCATTGTTTAATGATCGAGTAATGGGCGCCGTTCTGCGCGGGCGCAGCGCGTTGATAAGTTCATTGACAAACGGCGCTTTGACTCGACGATAATGTTTATTTATTTACAACAGCGGCATTTGGCATCGATTCTGGCCGGCACATGATAATCTAAATTTAAGTTAGTCTCGTCACTTGTTATAATTATCTCAGGACAATATACCAGGTGTAAGGGACAGACAGTGTCCCGCAAACTGATAGGTGTTGCAATCCCTACATATTTGCAAACTTATGGTTAGGTTTTAAATTACAATGAATTCATTACTTTTACAAGCTCACTGTTTTTCCTGTACTTCTACATACATACATATAATCACGCTTTTATCCTTAATGAGGTAAGCAGAACGTAAACGACCCAAACAAAGGTCGTTCCGCCACGTCTGACAAACTTTGAGGGTTATTTAGGATAGATTTGCAGGTATATTGCTGTAGTGACAGGTTGTCAGCCCATCGCCTAAATTGCAATATACTGAAACCCTCCGATCCCTTAGCTGGGTTTACAGCATGCCCGGAAGGAAATGCAGCTAGCGCATTCTATGTTTTTCTTTCGCTCCCAGTCCAGCATGGAACTTCTATGTACTAAAAATTATAGACATTTGTATGCACGCGCTCTCACCTTCTAGCCGTCCATTCTACGAAAGAAAGACGACACCGTTGCTCAACGAACGGTATTACAATACAAGTAATATTTGACGTGTAAAACTTCCATGCTGGCCTTGGAGCGAGAGAAAAACAAAGAATGTGCCAGATGCATTTCCTCCCCGGCATGCTGTAAAAACCAGCTAAGGGATCCGAGGGTTTCCGTGTATTGCAATTTAGGCGATGGACTGACAATCTGTCACTACAGCATTATACCTACAAAACTATTATAAATAACCTTTAAAACTTTGTCAGACGTGGCGGAATGACCTTTATTTAGGTCTCTGCCTAACCCATTAGGAATAAAGGTGTGATTATATGTATGTATAACAGGCAGTCATACAAATTCGATTAGGAAATTATTTGCTATCGTAGTAGAATCATAGAAAAGTAGTATATATAGAATATAGTTCAAAAAGACTATGCATGTCGACATTAGTTCCTTTATTTTATTATGTCATACATCTTTTTATAAGTCAGCTGTCAATATATTCCTACTACAATAAGGCCAGTAATTATAGTCAAATCTCAAGAGTGACAGTGAGGAGTTCGATTTTGTTTCACAAATGGCATTTTAGTACAACACGGCCAGTCAAATCCAAACTTAATATTGCTCTCAATCTTGAGATGGCTTTATAAATACGAGCCTAAATATTATGTTTTATATTACAAGGTTCTAAACAGAATAGGTGTGAACAGTTCGACCGAGCATGTGAATCGATTAGTACGGAACTGCAATGAAGCATTTAGCTCCAAGTTGACAGCTTCCAAAGACTTGACACCTTCGCAACCTTGATCCGGATTATCTCCCACGATATACTGTAACCATAACCACAGAACGGACAGCCAATGGAGAACGAGATACTTAGGCTCGTATTTATAAAGCGATTTCAATATTGAGAGCAATATTAAGTATGAATTTGACAGGCCAAAATGTACTGAAATGACATTTCTGATACAAGCTCAAACTAGCTGTCAGTCTCAGTCTTTTTTATAAATACGGACCTTAGAACACTAGATAACTATTGTTTTAAATTTTGCGATTGTTTTCAATTTAAATTTATTTCCGAGTTAAGACTGATAAAAAAATTACACCCTTCTTTTACGATTAGAAGATACCTACTTACAGTTTTGTTTTATAATTATACTATCGACCCGCCCCGGCTTCGCACGGAAATCATCAGTGTGTCTCTACTATACTCTGCATGTATTATACATATAAACCATCCTCTTGAATCATTCTATCCATTAAAAGAAACCGCATCAAAATCCGTTGCGTAGTTTTAAAGATCTAAGCATACATAGGGATATAGGGACAGAGAAAGCGACTTTGTTTTTTACTATGTAGTGATTTTGTGCATATTCATAATGTGATGTGACGTGAAATATAATTTGACAGTCAGTCGATGGTTTACTATTTGGTGCCGTGACCAGGATATGTTTTATTTTGACATTTATATACTTGAAAACTAAAACATATCCTGGTTCATTTTAAACACAAAAAAAACTTTTGAATCATAAAAATACTGTCATTTTATCTCCCTGCAATAACAAAATGCTAATAAAATTCTTGAAATATCTTAGTTTCGCCTACTGACACTCTAAACGATCGTATATCAGCTTTATAGCCAAGTATCTCATAGAAAATGCATCGGTATGGTAATTTAGCAGATTACAAGTCCGTGTGTTGATGGTTCCCCTCAGATAAAACACGTTCCACGTCAAAACAAAACCAGTTTACTGGTTTCTGCGAATGCCTAGGCTGTTGTAGCAAGATAATATGTAAAAAACTCGATACCATAAGTATAGTATAATTTATGATACAAATATTTTATCAGACAGTATTTTGAATTAATAATATTCTGTGAGTTTTCTCACAATTTACTTCCCTGATCGATGTTGGTTCAATTTTTAAACTACGTAATGTTATTCTATTTTTTTTAATTGGATCCTAGAGAATTTAATGTTATATTCGTAATTGTGCTTCGTCTTAAAATACATAGTATAGAACACGTGTGTTGAGTTGCAAGTAGTATAATGACACTCTCCTTAAGCCAATCATCATCTCACTAGCCTTATCCCATATCTCACGGGGTCGGCTACCTAATCTAGGGGATTGAACGAGGGTACTGGTATTTACACAGAGCGACTGCCATCTGACCTCCGCAACCCAGAAGGGAAACCAGACCCAATCCTAGATTTGGACAGAGTTTTCAAGCCGCCAATGCTTAGCACTGGCCTCTGACATGGCTTAACGACTAATATCTACGGTGATAAACGTTATTAACCGGGACCCACGGCTTAACGTGCCTTCCGGAGCACGGAAAAAGCGCCGAATAAACGTACATGTGATATTCGAAAACCGAAAAACACATTGGTACGTGGTGGGATTCGAACCACGACCTCCCCGCACAGAAGGCACCACGACCTCTCCGCACTCTCCTTAAGCCAATATCAACCGGATATTTTCAAACAATCCGCTTTGATTGTCTCAGGTTACATAAACAAATTGGCTTATGCAAGGGCCCCAGAATCCCGATAGATGGCAGTTTTTATTCAATGTTTATCCTCATCGGCTCAGCATGTTGCGGGCTTCTCGGAATCTGCTAAGCTGATTAAGGGATTGGCTGGCTTATGACCGTTTTATTTGAATTCTGGATTATAATTGGGTGGATAATTGGTAGAGTTTAAGTTTCAGGGAAAGTAGAGCAAGAATCTGACTTGCTACATGATTGTTTGTAAATTACTGAAGAATTTGAAGAAATTTCGTGTCGTTAAAATTGTTTCATTAGTCAACTTAGAACGAATTTTCAAATATTGCGATCTATTACTTCGTAGTTTCATAAAGCGTATTTTTATTCAAACAAAGCCTTAATAGTCTTTGAATTCTCTAGCAATGATGACCTATAAAAATGCATTCAATTCAAATTGATATCTGTTCCTTTGTTTACTATACAAGTGTATGAAAGCCATATTGTTGTTAGGTATTGCTAATAAAATTCAGAAGACTCGTCACCTTGAGGAGTTGTGGAAAGTTGAGTAACTCGATGTTAACAACCTGACACAACCTGTCTCATTCTAATTTACTTTAGTTTTTTTTATTTTATTTAATAGAGTTGTGTGTTTTGTTGGTCGAAGTTCGCAAATTGTAGTCCTGAAGGTTTGATTGGTAGTGTTGTCTATTTCTCACTAACCCTTAGTCCCAGAGTAATATGAATAATACGTTTGGCATATTATGCTGTTAGATTCCTAAAAGGTCAAACGTATTGAAGCTGTATTGAAATTCTGTAGGTATGTATGGCACTTTTTGTACGTGGTAGTATTTTACTTAATGCAATGCAACATAATTGTCCTACACAGTACTGTAACTAAAATGGAAAAAAACAAAATTGCATTATTGTGACACAAAGGCCGCGTGCCGAGTGCCGGACTGTTTACAAATTAATACTATCTGTGTTGTTGGAGTTTGTAAGGAAATTCCCGATGATCCCACTGCAAGATCCCAGGGCAAATGCCCTACCTCTCTCTCTCTTCCTCTCTTACTGTTTTGCACTCGCTCTTGCCAATCCTCGTTAAATACTTACATCTTGAAATTCATATAACATACCTGAAACAAAATAAAAACAATGCATTTAGAGCTCAGAATGTTTGTTTGTTCCCGTTGTTTACTAAAATTACATACAAACATATAATCACGCCTTTATCACTAATGGGGTGGGCAGAGCGTAAACGACCTAAACAACGGTTGTTCCGCCACGTCTGACAAAGTTTTGAGGTTTATTTAAGATAGATTTGTAGGTATATTGCTGTAGTGACAGGTTGCCAGTCCTTCGCCTAAATTACAATATAACCAAATATAACTAGCTGGCACATTCTATGTTTTTCTCTCGCTCCCAGGCCATCATGAAAAAAAAATTACAGTTCCATTAAATATTAATTGGAATAAGATCTTTGACATAAAAGAACTTTCTTGTTCATCGATTTCGTCGATGCCATAATTACACAGCCATCTTTAAACGAGAGCTTTGCGTGCGCATCGTCAGCGGAAAGCGCGCCTTTTCTAATTACAAAATAGTGCGTAAAGCGTTAATGACGCAGTTTTTACTTGTAAGGGCAATACACACCGAGAAGAAATACAACGCGACTAGGCGCGTAATTTTCAAGAGTGTGATACACTATGATAATTGAACTTTATTTACTACGCAAAAAGATAGAGACATTTTCATTAACAGATTTAGAAAATCCCTCGCAGCGACCCGCGGCGGTGCAAACTGTCACTTCTTGGTACAACGAAATCTTGGACGAATCAACCTCTGAATCGTCCAAGAACGAGATGTATCTTGAAGCAGCTTCACGCCGCGTCGCGTCGATGCCCGGTGTGAACTGGCCACTTGTACAAAAACTTGCGTGGACCAATACCGATGGATTCCACGCGTTCTACAGTTAGGTGTTACGGTAACTGCAAGGATTGCGTGTGAGAAACTAGCTGTTCTACAATGGTATACCTGTGGATATGTTACATACATACATACATACATATAATCACGCCTTTATCCCTAATGGAGTAGAGCGCAGACGAGCCAAACAAAGGTCGTCTCGCCACGTCTGACAAAGTTTTGAGGGTTATTTAAGATAGAATTTTAGGTATATTGCTGTAGTGACAGGTTGTCAGCCCATCGCCTAAATTACAATATACTGAAACCCTCGGATCCCTTAGCTGGATTTTACAGCATGCCCGGGAGGAAATGCAGCTGGCACATTCTATGTTTTTCTCTCGGTCCCAGACCAGCATGGAAGTAATGGATATGTTACAAATGTTACGATTGATTAGATTAGACAATAAGTGGAAAAGTTTGCGCTACTAGCTGTCTAAACCGGAGCCTGCTATTATAATACACCAGAGTTTGAAAGGATTGTGTGTGTGTAAACTCGTGATTCCTGCTCTTAAAGATTACACGAAACATACCCCTGCGAGGCAGAGAGGGGAAGGGAAATGTTTGTGAAACCCCTCTCCCTCTCTACCCCACGGGGGTATGTTTCATGTTATCTTTGAGCTGGACTTCCATGCATGCTTCCATGCTGGACTGGGAGAGATAGAAAAACATAGAATGTTCCAGCTGCCCTTCCTCCCGGGCATGCTGTTGAAGTCAGCAAAAGGGACTCAAGGGTTACAGTGTATTGTAATTTAGGCGATGGGCTGACAACCTGTCACTATAGCAATACATTTTACAATCTAAAATTCCCTCAATTTTTGTCAGACGTGGCGAAAGCGCCTTTTACGAGGCGTTAAACGCTCTGCCTACACCGTAAGGGATAAAGGCGTGATTTATGTATGTATGTTATCTTTGAGCGCCGTATCTTCGAGTCACGGCTTAGCGAACGCAAAGAGCAAAACCACATTTTCACGGGAAAACTTGAAAATAATTTCAATAGAACATCACTGGAAGTTTGAGTCAAACAAAAAAAAAATATATCAATTAACAAGTTCTATTTAAAATAAAAATGTCACAAAATTATAGACCTTTTCATTAAAATTAAACATACACGACACACTTAGCTGTACTATTGAATTGCGTTAATAAATTTGACCAATAAATTGTTCACGTCTTTCACAATCATAAAAATCTACATCGGACTTTATCACGCATGTCGTTAAATCAAATTCACATTCATGACGAGTCATGATGGCATGTCTAGTGGATTATTCTACATGGTTCCGTATTGCACAATACCGGCCACCAGCCAATACTTTCGATTCATTAATTTTAGGTAAGGATTTGCCAACATAATACGTACGTGACTTATTAGAATCGGTAGCGATTACTTTAGAAAGTGTAGGAAAATAATCGTTATCTTGGTATGAACAAGTTATTTCAATAACGATAAGTGACATATTTGCTTCTTCCGTGAAAATATGGTAATTTCACTTTGGTAAAACTGTTTTCGAAATCACATTGCGAATATTTGCGATTTCGTTTTGTCATAGTTCCGTTCCAAGTTCCAACAGTCTAATTAAATCGAATTAAGTTAACTTAAGCCCGTATCTATAAACAGCACTCGAGATTGACAGCTAGTTTAAGTTCGCATCAGAAATGTCATTTCAGTACAATATGACCTGTCAATTCCAAACTTAATATTGCAATCTTGAGATCGCTTTATAAATACTGGTCCAAAAAGGTATTTTTTCCAAGTTACATCAGAACACACTTCCAGATTGGCAAGATTCCTGACAATCACGTCACCCAGACATGCAACGATACAATCATCATATTAAACAGTTTACAAAAGAATAATTCACTTCAGGATTGACTAGATTACTTTACATACATCAAGCAAAAGTTACATGAGTGCAGTCATCCATGTAAAAGTCGTAATGGTGCCGATTCTATTGTAGACACAACTTATTTTAGTTTGTATTGCTATCTATAATTTTAAAAAATGCTTCCGTGCTAGACTGAGAGCGAGAGAAACATAGAATGTGCCAGCTGCATTTCCTTCCAGGCATGCTGTAAAAAACAGCAAAGGGACTCGAGGGTTTCAATGCATTGCAATTTAGGCGATAGGCTGACTACCTGTCACTATAGCGATACACATTTCAGTCTAAAATTGCCCTCCAAACTTGTCAGACGCGGCGGAACGACCTCGTCTTTGGATGTTTACGCTCTGCCTACCCACTTCGGAATAAAGGCGTGATTGTATGTATTAAGAAAATAGACACAGCAACACAACAGCTTAATAATCCCGCTTCTTCTGTCGAGTGGGTATCGAGTCTATGGACCCGATGAACCCTGTTGTGAGAGTTTTTAAACCGCCTAGTAGCACAACTATCAGGCCTCTGACATGGTTTTGTGTAACGACCACTCTCAAAGACAGCGACCGGAACCAACGGCTTAACGTGCCCTCCGAACCACGTAATATTTTTCTTTTCGGACAATCAGGTGAATCAGCCTGCAATGTCCTACCCAAACTGGGGAAAAATTCACAAAGTGATAAATTCTCAAATATCAACTTTGTGTTTTCCCCTCTGGGAATCGAACCCAGGACCTACGGATCGGGAGTCCATGGCACTAGCCACTAGACCACGGAGGCAGTTAATAATCCCGCTAAAAAGACGTTTAACGCCTAAAATAAGACGGTATGCTAGATGGTGTCGTCTTTCTTAAATCAATATACGTCACTCTGACAGAATAATAATCAGCTGTTGTGTTGCTGTCTCTATTTTATTCAAATTATAGAAAGTGACAGGATCAAACCAAAATCGTCGAAGTAGTATTTATGTATTTATAAATATGTATGTTAGTCTGTAAGGTATATATTCTATGGGCCTCTGTTTATATTATTTAACATCTAGTAATGTAAATATTGCCTGAAATAAAATGATTTATTATTATTATTATTATTAAAATAGTTAAGTAGTGTCTACAACATAATCGGCACCGATGTACGAGAAAGCAAGTGCGGTGACCACTGTGAACCACTGTGACCAGTAACAGCCGGCAAATAGTGATTTGTATGAGTGAATGGTGCGTGTAGACCATACGCATATGCTAATAGAGCTGTAAATGTTATGTACATACATATAATCACGCCTTTATATCTAATGGGGTAGGCAGAGCGAAAACAACCTACTAAAGGTTGTTTCGCCACGTCTGACAAGTTTTGAAGGTTATTGCGGATGATATTGTTATGTTAAGTCATCAACATAGATGTACTTTCTTGTAGTGTACCTACGTAAGTAAGAACTTCCTGAGCTTAAAAGTATTATAGCATTAACAGGAAGCTTTTAGCTAGAGGTTTTTAAATATAAATTTAAAATGTAAAAGCATTTCAACGCAAAATTGTTTAGATCATGTCATTTATTTGCATGAGATGATTATCCAATTTGTATTAGAGAAGTTTGACATCAGTTTTGAAGGTTTAAAAAAAGAAACCGAAAAATTCACACAAATGTATCAAATGAAGTTTAAGAGAGCCATTAATTTCGTCAGGTGCTTTGGATTGTTCATATACAGTAGCTCAATTTATTGACTGGAGTAGCCGTCATTTAACCTAGATATTCTAAAATCTAGACTAGATGAACGATCAATCTCTCTCGTCGACACTCACAATTATGAAAGGAATTACACAATCTTACACTCATTGTTTTGTAAACAATGGTTACCAATGCTATTATGAATTCTTTATCGTTCAGTTAAATGTCTCACGTGTTATAATAAATACTGGAATTGGGATTGTAAGTCTTGTGATACAATTTGTATTGTGCTGTTAAGAAAGAGAGTACAGTACAAGGAGAAAAGAAATTGTATTGTAGTTTTTTTTTCGAATGTATATTAACAAAGGTCCGTATTGATAAACATGACTTGAGTCTGCAGGTAGTTTGAGTTCGTATCACAAATGTCATCTCAATATATTCTAGCCTGTCAAATCCATACTCAATTATGCTCTCAATCTTGAGATCGCTTTATTAATACGACCCTAAGTCGTCTCAATCTTTGCAATTTAGATAATTCCGTTAAATCCAAAAAGCAAAGTAGAGTTAAAATTGCAGAACATTAAAATTGCTTACTTTAAGTTAAAACTTTTTTAATTCAACCTAACGTCGCTAAATTCCCACGTTCTAAACATAATACCTTAGATCCCACATTAGATCCAATAAATCGTACTGCAAAGTGCAAACAGAAATCTAAACACATCTGCTATTTGACGTTTTAATGCATTTAAATTGTAGTTTATCTCTTGGCTTTTATTTTAGCAATAAAAACCTCTTTGCAGGATCCCACACATAGTCTACTTTCAGTCCAAATGCGACCATAAAATGTGCTTATTACACGTCGCTAAATATAGGATCCGATTTTATATACATTGCTGTAAGTGGTCTTCCGCTAACTAAACTTGTTAAGCTAAGCAGCATTGCATGTTGAACCAAGCTCTGAATTTTAGGTAGGTGTAACAAGCACTACATTTTGGCGACCAACATGAAACTGGAAAGGAGGTACGTGGGAGGCGTATGCATTTAAATCCGTCTAAGGTCAGCGTTTGGTTAGGCCTTAAAACTTGAGCTGTTTATTTCCGTCTGATTACCCATTATGAAGAGTATACTTGAGTGCGTCTAAGCTCGTGAATTTGCATTGTTAATCATCTGAAAGTCAGAACGATTCGGGCAGATTAAAATTAATTTAGATTGAAATGATTTGTGAAGCTGGTAGCCTATTAGAATTTATTGTTCTTCTTGGATTCTATGGCTGGTACCTACCAGTTATCATAAATAAATTATCGAGTATCTTAGATTTACATACTTGTAGCATAGCTATGTATATTTATTTACACCTTTCAAATTTTACACTGGTAACTTTTTTGTAGTTCTTATTGTCACTGTAATTTCGGTGCCCAGTTTTATTTTATTTCCTTTCAGTTATCTTTGTCAATTAAAATTTGAACACAATGTGAGGGATGTCTCAAAATCATTTTACCTAAATATTTTACAACATACCTATAGTATTTCCAACTCAGTTATAGAATAAAGGTAAACAAAGTTTCATGTCATTTAATCGAAGATCATGTTCCTAAAATAAGTTGTATCTATTAGATATGAAAACATAATGAAATAGTAGATATAGCAATTTAACTAATAAAAAGACATGAAACTTTGTTGGAAATACTATAGAGGTGTGTTTGGCTATTTAGTTTGTCAATGTATAGCAGTGTACCTGTTTAAACTCCTGCGCCGTATAGATAATCGCGCCGGTATTGACCCCGATGCTCAAGTAGAGCGTGACCACATGCCATTACCTGCGACCAGCCAATAGCTCATCGATATATCGAGACCTTACTTGATTAACTAGTATAAATAAAGTCTTTTATGATGTTTAAGGATCTATTGATTATTAGAAAATTAAATTGATTACTTTTTATAAAAAAAAAGTAATTTATTAAAGTTTTATAATAAAATAATTATATGTTTCTGTAAGATCACATACTTTTCTCTTGACACAACATAGAGTGGCAAAGTAACATTTGATTATTTAACATACCCAGCCGAAAGGATGGGACAGTTTATTTATTTATTCTTTATTGTCTACAAAAAGTTTATAATAAATAAACAAACTTAAATTTAGTTTACAAGGTGATAAAGAGATCTTTTCCAGCCAACCTGTACAACTGAATATGAGATAACAATATATACGGGGCACGCTGTACACGCAATATCAATATCGCAATATAACATCGGAATATCAGGTGATTATCCTGCAACTAGAAACAATAACCCAAAGTTCTTCTGATGAGAATCGAATCCATAGTCTCCTGATAGAGAACCCAAAGCGCATACCAGTAGGCCATGACAGCAGTTATTTTTGGATAAGGTCCAAACTTAAACCAATTAACTTACGTTCACTTATGAGTGTGCGTTTTTGGAGTTGAGACTAATTGTCTGCTTTAGTTGGAATCGAAAGATTGCTATTAATTTTATTTCTATATAAGTGTTTGTGAAAGTAGTTCGATTTAAATCGATAGGTATAAAGTAATATATGTAGAGCTTAAATATTTTTAGAAGCACAGTATACATACATAAAATCACGATTTTATCCGTAATGGGGTAGGCAGAGCGTAAACAACCTAAACAAAGGTCGTTCCGCCACGTTTGACAAAGTTTTGAGGGTTATTTAAGATAGATTTGTAGGTATATTACTGTAGTGACAGGTACATACATACATATACATAATCACGTCTTACTCCCTAATGGGGTAGGCAGAGCGTAAACGACCTAGACATAGGTCGTTCCGCCACGTCTGACAAAGTTTTGAGGGTTATTTAAGACAGATTTGTAGGTATATTGCTGTAGTGACAGGTTGTCAGCCCATCGCCTAAATTGCAGTATATTGGAACCCTCAGATCCCTTATCTGGTTTTAACAGCATGCCCGGGAGGAAATGTAGCTGGCACATTCTATGTTTTTCTCTCGCTTCCAGTCCAGCGTGGAAGCATAGTATACGTATATAGTTATATAACTATACCCTTATAAGCAGTTTCCAGTAACAAAATATGAGTCATTGTTGTTTAGTTTGTATTGATCAATTTCCAATTACTAAAATAAAGCATTAAAGGTATGTAGGCATTGTAGGTAAGTAGAATATTCGTAGTAATTCGTAGTTGCAAAAATCACAACGGCTGAAAATCAGTGTTGCCTTTTGAGAAAAACTCTTAGGGTAAAATTCACTGAGCCTTGGCCCTTTCACATCACTGCAGCACACATGTGCATATTGTGTAAACTACTTTAATTTATCTGTTAGTTTTATTGTATGTGGCTTTTTTAATTTGCTAAATGTACATACATGTGTTTTGTAGAAATATGAATAAAACGCTTTATCTATCTATCTAACTTAACTAATCTAAGTATAAACCTGTCTTTTTCCATCATGACAGAACAGAAAAGCACGGCAATAAAGTTAGGCTAACCACTAAATTGCAAAAGATATCTCATGATTTAATCACTACATAGTATAAAACAAAGTCGCTTCCTCTGTCCCTATATCCCTATGTATGCATAAATCTTTAAAACTACGCAACGGATTTTGATGCGGTTTCTTTTAATGGATAGACTGATTCAACAGGCAGCTTTATATGTATAATAAATGCATAATATAGTAGAAAAACACTGATAATTTCCGTGCGAGCGAGGCGAGGCGGGTCGCTAGTTATTTATAAATGGATAAGAGACAAGTATAAAAGTATTCATAATTTATAACAGCACAAAACACATTTTCATGAAATATTTATGTACTTAACACACAAAACGTCCGGCCATGAACTCTCAAGCTGAATCGAAAATAAAGAAAGTAAGTCAAGCAAACATTAACACATCATAATCAAATAAATTTTACTTTGCCGGTACATTGCGAAAGAATAAATATAATGCGTAGTATTACTGTATGAGTAATATGTTGTATTTTCATTTATTAATCCTATTGGAATCCAGTTGCACTCAGTAGGTCATGCTAACTACTCGTATATATACCTACTAAGTACTATGTAGAGAACATGTGTTTAAAATAAAATAAATTGTATGACTTCTCGAAACATATGATATAAAATTCAATAACGGGCACTCACTTTGGAATATAAGTCGCGTCTTCTTCTTTCGAGTGGGTATCGAGTCTATCGACCCGATGAACCCTGGTGTCAGAGTTTTTAAACCGCCTAGTAGCACAACTATCAGGCCTCTGACATGGTTTGAGTAACGACCACTATCAAAGACAGCGACCGGGACCGACGGCTTAACGTGCCCTCCGAAGCACGAATTTTTTTTTTCTTTTCGGACAATCAGGTGATTTAGCGTGCAATGTCCTAACCAAACTGGGGAAAAATTCACAAAGTAATAAATTCTCAAATATCAAATTTGTGTTTCCCCCCTGGGAATCGAGCCCAGGACCTCCGGATCGGGAGTCCATGGCACTAGCCACAAGACCACGGAGGCAGTTAAGTCGCGTAATTCACGACATGTTTCGGGACATTCGGAATCCCTCATCAGGTTGAATGCGTAGGTTCCGGAGTTGTGTACCCGACGGCGTCCCGCCTCGCATGTGATATGATAAAAACTGTACCTAATATCTCTTCTGCTTACCTATCTCTTAATATCTCTTCTGCTTGTATATAATTTTTTGCAATAGCCTATATGCGAATAAAGAAAAAAGCTACGCTCTGTTCTGACTAGGAGATTTATGGCCTTAATGTAAAGCTCGTGTAAACATTAGAAAACTCTACATCTTTACACTTTACTTCTACTTACAATTCTAATAATTTCCTGCTTTCATATAATATAAATAACATGTTATAAAAAATGTTCATCCTCCTACTAATGGCATTGACTTTCCACTATCATCATCGACATTGAAAGAACAAATCGTGCTTGCTCATAATCATAATGGCTGCATGACTTTGTTATTCCAAAACCACCATTTACTACGAAACCGCAGCCTATCGTAAAGCAGTAGATTAGTTAAATATAAATTATCGCAAACCGCGTAACCGACATTTGCTTCCTTTGCTGTGCGCGCGCATGCCAGTTACGCACGACTCTTCAGGGGTGTTACATAAGGAAGGTGCGTAGAATCTGGTATTTGATTCAGTCAGGGTAAAATGTTCTTACGAAAACTGCTCAGTCAGACTGTTACTCGAAATATGAGTTAAGTATATCTCGAAGAATGTTCACAAATAAGTGAAATATGCAGTACTAAAAACGCAGTCCAGGAGCCGTATTTTTGAACAGCTCTATTTCCAATGCGCATACGAAAGAGTAACTTTCGCATACGATTTTCATACAATTTGCCATGCAAAATCTTTCGTATGCGAATTGGATTCGAGTGATTCAAAAATACGACTCCAGTAAATTTACCAGCATTATAGGATTTAAAGCCTTAGAAGAGTGTATTGAAGAACACGAAAATTTGAGAAAGTACAAGATTTACTTGTGAAATTATTATTAAGTACTAGCAATCTGGATCCAGTCTTTTGTAGCATAGATTCCAATGATTCCAATGTTCTGACTTTTAAGTTTCTACGATTACATACATACATACATATAATCACGCCTTTATCCCTAACGGGGTAGGCAGAGCGTAAACGACCTAAACAGAGGTCGTTTCGCCACGTCTGACAAAGTTTTGAGGGTTATTTAAGATAGATTTGTAAGTATATTGTTGTAGTGACGGGTTGTCAGCCTATCGCCTAAATTGCAATATACTGAAACCCTCAGATCCCTTAGAAATGCAGCTGGCACATTCTATTATATTATATTCATTATATATTCTATTATTATATTCATTTCTACGATTACCTGTTTCTAACATTATGTTTGTGGCACTCCTAAGTCTCCAGTTTCATTGAGTTATTAAGTAGCCATAAAGAAGCAACACTTTCCATTTTGTGATAGTACGGAACCTTGGGAACGTTCAGGGTTATTTATTTACATTGTAAACGTAAATATATGTTATAGTGTGCGCTTTTACGCACGCTCCTGAGGCTTTTAAAGTTTTATTGTACTGTAAAACTAGCTATTACTATTCCTTGTAACTGTAATAAGATTTTAATGTTGAGGAAAGTTTCGAGATTTCAAATACCTACCTAGTGGAAGTTAGAATAGATTTTAGGGTTTGGAGAAAAAAATGTGTATAGCGCAAGGGAAATGGAATTTGCTGATGAAACTTAATAATTTTTCCCAAAGAACATGAGATGAAAAATTTATAAAAAACTACTTTTTAAACGGAAATTGTATAATAGAGTGGTGAGTGATTGGAAGGGTTATGTTTTTGAATATATGTAGTTTTACAATCTTATCTCGTCATATTATACAGTATCTTCTCTCTGCTATTAAACGGTTGTAATTTTACCGTCTAGGGTACGTTATCACACAGCTCCATAAAATTAGACATTTTAAGGGGCGAAAGTACCAACGCCTAATCTGTCTGCGTTTTATGATAGCGTACCTAATTTACTTTCCCAGAACTAAATGTATTTAATTATCTATGCTTTCACTCAAAGACACATTTAGATGTGTGACACAGAAATATCACCGCAAAAATTACATAAATGAATGTCAAAGATGTTCGAATATAAAACATGCCAAAAGCTGTGACTGCCAAATGAGAATAATGTTGACTTTGTTAAAGCTATTTTGAACAAGAGGTGGGTATAGTTTTACAAGATCAATACACTCATTAACATATTAAAATACATATTATTTTTTTGGTCTAAGTCAGAATGGTTCTTATTAACCTTGACCAACGGCTTAACGTGCCTTCCGAAGCAAGGAAAAAGCGCCGATTAAACGTACATATGAAATTCGTAAACCGGAAAACACATAACGTACGTGGTGGGATACAAACCACAACCTTCTGCAAGGAAGGCAGTGGCCCTATCCACTACACCATTGGGCTCGAAGGTGAAGTTGAAGTTTGCCTACCATTCTGATAAGATGCAGGCTCTACATTGTAGAGTATAAATAAATTATACTTTGAAGTTTATTTTGCTCTTTACTTGAATTAAGTCTAGTACAAAAGTGACCAAAGCAGATCCAAAGATAGAGCGAGCTAATCCAGAAGAAGTTTATCCACTCTCTCTTTGAAGAGATTTGGTAATATGCATTTGGAAACACATACATCGGAACTGAGTTCTACTAATTTTGAGGTTAATAGTGTTCCCGACTGCAACCACATTGTACAACCCACTCATGCGCAAGCTCATGCAACACACGTCTCCCTTATACCGGCATACTTGGCAAAAACTAACAATGGCGTCATATACCAACGTTGTGACGGGATGACGTTTTCCGACGACTATGGGAACCGAGACCGCACGCGACCAAGCACGCAAATATAGTCGTTGCGACGCAAAACTAAACGACTTTCACTCATTCATCATTCACTCACTCATTCATAATTTATTGAATTTGAAAAAAGAGTTCACTCATATCACGGCTTTCTAGAATATCTATCGAGCTGTAAAAATAATTCTTGATTCCTGGCCATAAACAAAATAAAATTAATTATCGTGTTCATGGAGAGTAGCAATTTTTTGGGTAATGCAGGCAGGTAGGTGCTACGTTGTTCTTTTTAAATGCCTTTAAATGAAAAAAAGAAAAATAAATGGTTTGTTTTTATTTTAACAAACGTCATCTATACCCAGTTATTCGTGGGTTATCTTTCGAACCAGCCAGTTTCCATATAAATGACCAACAAAAAGTTTTCGTCTATTGTTACATAATCTTTACACTACTTTGATGTATTCCTACTGTATTTTTCTTACGGGCGATATCTTCGAAATTCTCGTAGAAAATCGGAAAGAAAGTGTTCTGTTGTAAGGCAGAAGCAGTGAGAACTGTGCGAACGATGAGTCTTTGTTGCGCCTGCGCTAATTGGGTTACACTCTCAAGCAAACAATGTGATACAATGAAACAGACATAATCGTTACCGCAGCTTGTGGGACACACTCATAACCGGGGTCAAGCTTATTAATATTGTTATGCGGATACCTGATACAGTTTCTTTTTATGAACTTGTATGGAAGTTATTTTAATTGAAGGAGGATGAATTCCAAAATTGTATCATCGTTAGAAAATAATTCTTATTGTATTAATTATTTTAAGTAACAGTTACCTTATTTGTTGACCTAAATACATATATTACCAATTTTACCTTATTTTTGCGCAGATTGTTAAACCACAAAAGTAATATTATTGTCATGAAACAAGATATTCAGCAAGTCAACAAAATTATAGTTTTAACAACATTACACGGTTCCCACCCACTAACAGACACAAAATCTAAAAATAACACCAACTGTGGCGGTTCTACATTCTAACTTGATCGCCGTATATTTTTTGTAGCCATCTCATTACTTTTTGTCTCTACTTCGTATAGACAAACCTGCAATTTATTAATACTTGTATGGAGGGAGTGATGTCGCAAAATATAGTTCTTTCAGATAAGAAGCATTTAACTGCCTCCGTGGTCTAGTGGCTAGTGCCATGGACTCCTGATCCGGAGGTCTTGGGTTCGATTCCCAGGGGGAAAACACAAAGTTGATATTTAATAATTTATCACTTTGTGAAATTTCCCCAGTTTGGTTAGGACGTTGCAGGCTGAATCACCTGATTGTCCGAAAAAGAAAAAGATTTCGTGCTTCGGAGGGCACGTTCAGCCGTCGGTCCCGGTCGCTGTCTTTGATAGTGATCGTTAATCAAACCATGTCAGAGGCCTGATAGTTGTGCTACTAGGCGGCTTAAAAACTCTGACACCAGATTTCATCGGGTCGATAGACTCCATACCCACTCGACAGAAGAAGATAAGAAGCACATTGTATTTTCTCAAGGTAATTTTACATATGTATATGAGATGTAATGATCAACTCTTGATTCTATAGACTGGGATCGTTCGTTTAGGTAGTCTGCCGGACTAAAGGTCTTCTTCTGTCGAGTGGGTATCGAGTCTATCGACCCGATGAACCCTGGTGTCAGTGTTTTTAAACCGCCTAGTAGCACAACTATCAGGCCTCTGACATGGTTTGAGTAACGACCACTATCAAAGACAGCGACCGGGACCGACGTCTTAACGTGCCCTCCGAAGCACGAAATCTTTTTCTTTTTCGGACAATCAGGTGATTCAACCTGCAATGTCCTAACCAAACTGGGGAAAAATTCACAAAGTGATAAATTCTCAAATATCAACTTTGTGATTCCCCCCTGGGAATCGAACCCAGGACCTCCGGATCAGGAGTCCATGGCACTAGCCACTAGACCACGGAGGCAGCCACTAGACCACGGAGGCAGATAATAGTATAGTTAGTTAGGACTATAGGTGATATACGAATCATCTATTTCTATCAATCTAGAGCTCATAGACATACTTTTTTCTGAAATTAATTTATTCGCTGAGCAACTACAGATTGAATACTGATATTGATTGCAAAATGCTTAATTTGATAGAGTTACTACGTAGGTAGGGAGGTATTTAAAACCCACATAACTTACCACTTACCTTACTTGGTTCGGCATTAGAACTTTTCGACAGTAAACCTTTTGTTTTCATATTTGTGTAGGTTGACAAAAACATTGATATACTTATACCTAACTACAACAGCAAGTGCATAAATCATAAATGTTGCTTGTATGTAGCGACTTAAAAAATACAGAAATCCTTTGCAAATTGTTTTCTTATCTTCTCTGCTATGCAGGCGATGACGTCACACGAGGTCAGCTGTCATCCTGTCATACAGAATTCATAGACCCTTATCAGAAGCCAGTGCACTGCGGACTCAATATGAGCAATTAAATTGGAGGCATATTCATCGACAGTAAATATGACTCACTGGTTTAAAAAAAAACTTCATCTTCACAACAATCAAGTACTTAATAAAAATCATGACGATTGCAATATTTTTTGGTGTGAATCAAATAAAATTTGCTGCATAGTATAATTAGTATTTATAATCAGCTCTCAAGATAGATAGATAGATATATTCTTTATTGCATATAAAACAAAACAACAGGATGATGGAAATGAGAACAAATGAAATCAAAAACTAAAGTACAATGAAGGCAAGAGAGACAGCGAGTTTGAGTTTGTATCAGAAATGTAATTACAAAACGACCTGTCAAATCCAAACTTAATATTGCTCTAAATTTTGAGATCACTTTATTAATACGAGCCTTAATGTACCTACCTGAATACTATTAAAAGAGACGTAGATGAATTGTTTTTGTCTTCTATTATAAGCAGATGTGGCTGATGATACGGTACGGTAGCAGAAATTAGATATTATTAAGACGTCATCTGAAAGGAAGCGTACTCTATACTTACGTTAGTAGGTATAGGTATACATTATTAAACACCTAAGCTAAACAGCAGTAAAATTACTTAGAACTATCACGAACTATATCTGCTACCACTACTACTTAGGACACAAAAAACTCTTTGCGATTTTAAACGAATTGGAAGTTAAGATACTAATCATGCTTTGAAGGCTCTTTATCCATACATACATACATACATACATATAATCACGCCTTTATCCCTAATGGGGTAGGCAGAGCGTAAACGACCTAAACAAAGGTCGTTTCGCCACGTCTGACAAAGTTTTAAGGGTTTTTAAGATAGATTAAAAAAAAAACTCCAAGTAACTCTGACATGGCTTAATATGAGTAATATCGACGGTATTAAACGATATTAACCGGGACCAATAGCTTAACGTGCCCAAAAAGCGCCAAATAAACGTACATATGAAATTCGAAAACCGGAAAACACATTGGTACGTGGTAGGATTCGAACCACAACCTCCCGCTCAGGAGGCAACGGCCCTATCCACTCCACTCACCATTGGACTCTCTTTATCAAATTCTGAGTAACATATTATATGCCAATATACTTACTTAGGTACAGGAAAGCTTCTCTATTATTCATGTAGACAGCCTGCAAAGTTGTCAATATGGTAGATATCTTTAGTACCTATTTAGCGAGGATTTTTCGTGTCCAGTACGTACGACTACCATTATAATGTTACTTGCAATGTCGTTGTACTGTCGATGACTACAGAGAACCATGAATCAATGGGATGTTTGAAATGCCATTGTACTTGATTTTATACCTACACCTGACGATAGGCTTGGCAAGCGTGCTGGGTATTCCAAACATTTCATGTATTTCATTAGGTACTTGCTTCTTTGTGGATGTGCTGAGGATTTATTTGTCTTATCTTATATAATGGGCTTGATTCTAAATTTGCTGAGTAAAACTAAAATTAAAATTTATCTGTCACTTAAAAAAAAGACATCCGATTTATACTCTATGGTTTTACACTTTGTGCGCTAGATTTTGACGCGCTTTTGCACGTTTCCCCAGTACTTCTGTAAATTTTATCCGCCATATTATATCACGGCGGATAAAAATAACAGGTAACGCATAAAACCATTGACTATAAATCAAAAACCGGCGAGAATAAATCGCCTGTCCTTTTCCAATTATTTTTTTTAGTGTGAAATTGACAAATTGATTTTAGTTTTAGCCGGAAAATCTAGAATCGAGCCCAATAAGTACTTAACAAGTTAATGGCCTAAAAATAGTTCGCTAGGCACATGCATTGAAAGTAAGTAGTTATTAAACTCAGGGAATTTAGAAATAATATGCACGACGCATACCTATACGAGCTATCTCAAAGCTTAGCTTTCTATCCTATTCATATTCAAGTTTTCTATAACACCTAATAAATACCTATAAACTTTTGAAAGCTTTCCTTTTCCATATCACTTAGGTAGGTATTCATAATACCATAATACGATTCATGCAAATTGAAATAGGTACGTACTGTGAGTAAAATTGTGCTTAGATTTATCTATTACCTGTAACTTCCATTACGTGCAGTACGCTGAGACATCTCTCTGAAGATAATTATTTAGTAAACTATTCACTTGCACGTACCTAAAGATAAAGCAGGTATAAACATTGGGTATGAGGTATTACATAAAGACAGCTCTACTACTTAAGTCATTCATAGTTATGAAGTATGGTCGGTGATAATTTTAGCCTGTTCGTACACTAATAGGATATTATCGTGAGTCTCCGCGCCCACTTCCGTCGAAACATACGACTTATAGTCTACAATATTATTTGCTACAGTTTTGCAAGCGTGAATACATTGCATGCTTTTGAAGAAATTATGCTCTACAGCCCGCTTAAGGACCGTCAATGCATGTCAAAAGCAACTTATCGTCGAGTTATCCCAGACATGCGATTAGATGTGCACGCGCCTCTTTGCAGTTTACATTTCAAAGAATTTGAGAAACAAATGAAAATAACGCCGACGTGAATGGAATTGGAAAAGATATGCACTTTCGTTGCGAATGCTTACCACAAAAGTGTATCCGTATGATACATAACCGAGCACTTTGCATTAAATGATGATTATTCTCAAGATTTCGTAAGTTATTTAGAATTTTTAATGGCTTGTGCATAAATAGATATTATTTTATACATAAACGGCAACGTTGTATTGGGTGGGAAAGTTGATAATGCAAGGAATGACTAATTCTTAGATAATTGAATGAATACTCTCATGTAATGTAAATTATTTCTAGCATTTTACGATGTGCAATTTCAACTTTTATCAAAAATGTATTTATCCTCCTTGACATTCAAACATAGCAAGTAGGTGTTGATGATTGAGAATCTTTTCTTAAAACAATTTCAATAAAGGCGTCAAACCATATTTATATGTAGAGCAAATACATAAAAATAATGTATAGTACTTGTAAACTGCGTTTTCTTCTACGATTTTACACTAGATGCATAGCAATAGGAAGAACCTACATATACACACTTCTTGTAACTTAGTTGGTGACCGTGTAAAGTGATTCTCATGCTGAATTCAAATAAGCTAGAAGGAAACTAAACCCTGTTTCGATCCGTTATCTAAAACTGTCACAGTCGATGTGTCTGTTTTGTACAATGAAGTAATTTTGCATGTTATTGAAAGGGTATTTCTGTACCTAAATTTTTTCATCACTCCGTCTTAAAGTGTCAACTCTAAATATTTCATTTTAGTGTTTGTGTTTAGAATGGATCTAAAATCATTTTCATTATAATATAAATTATTTCAAGCACCAAAAAGTGGTATAACCGGGTTTGATACTTCATAACATATAGTTTGATACCATAAATAGGTTCATATCATACAGTCTGGTTGTAATACTAGTTCTATGACAGTTGCACAGAATGTCTGAATGGCTACTAGAAAATTCTCATTGAAACAAAGATCTTTATGAGGCATGAGAAAATGTTGCGTAACTCATTAACAGGTTCTTTATCATTATATTCCTAGAAATTGCTATGTTCAAGACTAATTGCATTGAAAATCTCAGTGTTTAACTCTTATAAGATATATTTTTTTCCACAGTGAAAGTAATTTAGTCTTCCATGCTGGACTGGGAGCAAGAGAAAAACATAGAAAGTGCCAGCTGCATTTCCTCCCGGGCATGCTGTATAAACCAGCTAAGGGATCTGAGGGTTTCAGTATATTTTAATTTAGGCGATGGGCTGACAACCTGTCATTACAGCAATATACCTACAAATTTATCTTAAATCTATCAGAGCATTGTCGTACGTGGCGGAAAGACCGTTGTTTAGGTCGTTCACGCTCTGCACACCCTATTAGGGTCAACGCCGTGATTATATGTAAAAAAGAAAAATCTGTGTATAAGAAAAAATCTACTAATTGGAGAAATCCTTTTGACCTATAAAAACGTAAAACACATTTGGATAGAGCATAATATTATGTAAGTAGGCGTTTCATTACTCGTAAGGGACCATTGACTTGTAGAGGCTGCACGGACAAAGCCAACAGTAATTGAAGGTCACTTCACTACAGCACGAACGAAAGAAAAAGGTAAAATTAACATGTAAACGCATACTACTGTTGAGGTAAATGATCTCGATGCCATTTAGAATTACAAATGATGCATTTCACACATCACCAGTCATGAAGATGATAACTCATTGTGTATGAAAATGTAATTCAGATTGTGGTCTAATTACAGGAAATTACAACCTCAACCTTGGTCGGTACTGTAAAAATACATGCCCATGTTTTTATAATTCCACACATATCAATCAGACAAGGGTGATTATGACGGTTTTACACGTTTTTGTTTACGGATAGAGTTACAAAACCGTGTAGTGCTGGATCAGAATATTTATCATTATCACTCTTCTTCGCGAAAGTGTCCTAAGTATACTATCCAGGGAATTGTTATGTTCCCTGTACGAGCTTTTTTGAATGAAGAATAATGGACCTTCTGCCGAACTGTGAATGATGTGATGACTGATGATTTATCAGCAACTACCTAGCTATGCTAGTAATGGTGAATAAAGAAAATCTTGCTTATCTTTCAACAAGTTTGCATCAAAAGTACAATCCACATGCGTGACGGCGGGTACCAAGGCAACATAACAAACGAAGAGGTGTTCGAGGCAGCAGTTAATCTCCCGCGCAGAAAGTGAAACGCGAAGCTCACGAAAGACTACCACATATTATATTATGCTTTCCCAGAGGGCTCCTGTTGTACTTATTGGTATCGTTTGACATTATATTTTTGTAGATTTATTCATTTAGCGACTGCGTGTACCAGGGCAGAATAATATAACAAGAGGTGTAAATCTCCCGAGCAGAAAGTGAAACGCGAAGCTCACGACTACCGCAGATGCTTTCCCAGGGAGCTCCGGTGCGCGATGAATTGCTCATTGTAGTTGTGTGATAGAATCATTAAATCATAATTGCCTGGTATCGTCTTGACACCAAAGCTAAATTACGATGTAATATGTGTAGTGTAACTAATGCATAAGTTGTGAAGGAAAATTGTAGAATAAGTGAGTTTTAAAATAACATAAAAAGCATCAACGATAATTTTGAGATTGTTTAAAATGTTCTTACAACGTTATTCTTGTTTTCCAAATCACCATAAGGTAAAAAAGTACTTAAGTAATACGTGTTTTAGCTCTTCGACGAGTAATATTCTCACGTTTGACAAATTTAATGGTGTCAGCATATTTTCTAGACATATTTGCTACGTCTAAGCTCTATCAAGATGATATTTCAGTAGAAAGTGTGTAATTTACATTGACCTGGGTCAACAGTAAACAATTATCATGCAATTTTAATATTATATTAAAAGATTAAATCGCTATTACTTAACTGTATTATGTCTATTATCAGCTGTGAGATGGAAAAAACACGAGATGATAATTTTATAAATCTACTTTAATAATAGGTACCTACAGAAATGGAATAATAAATTAAAGAGATTCCTTATACTATAATAAAAAATATTGTTTACTGGTATAAAATTTTATTAACTTGTATATTACATCTTTATCCTGTACAGAATAGCGTAATTAAAATCAATTAAGTTTATTAAAATCAATAATTACCTAGGTTCTAGATAAACTTACTACTTAATGGGGTTTACTCATTGATCCACTAAGATAAAATCATTATAATACTATAAAATTTCTAGCCCTACAAACTCATAATTGGTATCCGATTGAATTAATATAGAGAGGTACATCTTCTGTGTGTCAATAGTTAAATTTTTTGTATAAATAAAAAAGCAAATATTACATACGAATATTAAACGAAACCTATCACCGCATTTGTAGTCACTTGTTTTATCCTAGAACATTCCAAAATGGCTGCGCTTTACCATTCTAAATTCAATTTAGGCGCTTTACTTGACTTTATATAAATAGGATGTAAGTGAGTAATAGTTTCCCTGGCCGAATTCCTGGCGGCCACGACCTTGTGACTGCCAGTTCCTTTGCTGTTTCACTGTATTCATCAATATGGTAATGTTGGAGTGAGGTGACAGGGTCGACTGTACTCTCGTATATTAGACAGGCAAGCCAGGGTTGATGTGAAACAGCAGGCACTTCAAAGGGTCATCTCTAACTAATCACATAGAATAAGAGACGTGGATTAAGTTCCTATTCATCGAAGAATCACGACAGAGAATAATAAATATACCTAATAAGACCTCAATTTTATCTCATCAGGATTACTTTTATCCATGTTAATAAGGACTATTTCAGACGTTCTGATTTTCATGAATATAATTATGAATACTATTCAAACGATGCGATGATTGAAGTGAGTCAATTTTCAAGTTCTTTTCAAATGCTCGTAATTTTGTCCCTACTATAAATTAACTCACTCAGAAGCAAAAACGTACTTGGTAATTTGTGCTTAGAAGATAAAACTTGCTCAACAGAAAACTTAGGCTCGTATTTATGAAGCGATATCAAACTTGAGAGCAATATTAAGTATGGATTTGACAGACCAGTTTGTACTGAAATTACATTTCTGATACAAACTTAAACTCGCTGTCACTCTTGAGAGCTGATTATAAATACGAGCCTAAGAGGCTACCTAACGGCTGATGGATACCTAAGGGCTGTTGTCTTAGACTAAGGCGCATATTAATCCCTTAGGTATCTTAGGCCCGTATTTATAATCAGCTCTCAAGAGTGACAGCGATTTTGAGTTCGTATCAGAAATGTCATTTCAATACAAACTGGCTGGGATTATAAATACGGGCCTAAGATACCTAAGGGCCGTATTAATAATCAGCTCTCAAGAGTGACAGCGATTTTGAGTTCGTATCAGAAATGTCATTTCAATACAAACTGGCTGGGATTATAAATACGGGCCTAAGATACCTAAGGGCCGTATTAATAATCAGCTCTCAAGAGTGACAGCGAGTTTGAGTTTATATCAGAAATGTAATTTCAATACAAACTGGCTGCGTTAAATATGAGCCTTAGTCTAAGACAACACACTTGTATCACGAACCACAATACTTTTTAACTTTACCGGTAGGTACAGTCAGCGACATAAGCCACGACCCGCTGACCGAGAAGGACATACCATTCTCTGAGCTAATTGCATAACTGTACCACACTCCGTCTATACGGTAAAATGCATAATTTCGTCTCGTGCGAAAAGTAAATAGTTGCCTACTTCGTGGGGCCGTGTTTACGCAGGTAAATAATAAGTGCGAAAATTCTTAAATGTAAATAATTTCACTGCCTCCCTGGTCTAGCGGTCAGAGCTATGGACTCACGATCTGGAGATCCTGGGTTCGATTCCCACGAAACAAAGTTGATATTTGTGATTGTTTCAATTTGTAAGATTTTCCCCAGTTCGGTTAGGACAATGCAGACTGAATCACCTGATTGTCTGGATAAAAAAGATTCCATGCTTCGGAAGGCACGTTAAGCCGTCGGTCCCGTTCGCTATCTTGATAGTGGTCGTTACACAAACCATGTCAGAGGCTTATTAGCTGTGCTATTAAGCGGTTTTAAAACTCTGACACCAGGGTTCATCTGGGCGATCGACTTGAAACCCGCACGGCAAGAAGAAGAAGAATGTAAATAATGGTCAAAGCGTCCTTCAATAAGTCCTTTAATACATAAAGGATGTGCGGAATATCCTGAGCGCACTGGTAGAGAAATCTAATTCAAAAAAATTGATAATGAAATCGGCTTGTCTCTTAAAATAAACCAAAAACTTTAAAGAAATTCTTCCCGTCATAAAAAAATCAAGAAAAAATCTCCAACAAGTTGAAGCATCTTGCAGCTGACATGCAGACAGTTAATGAAAATGAATTTGTGTCATATCCAAGGATACATTGGCGTAAATATTTGCGTAACAGTAACATATTGTTCGGAATTCGGACTATTACCAGCTGACCTAAAACTGCCGTGAGAGATTTCATCGTGTCAAGCGCTCGTGTCAACTTTCTCCGAGCTATTTCAAGCGCATTTTTCAGCGCCGGCATATTTTTTTAATCAGTGTTACTGGCAGGTCGGAAAAGCTGGAAAAAACCATTGTTCTAAAATTTAAACGTCCGCCCGTGACGTCAGAATGTCCGTTCCAGACTTATCTCACCCGCGGAAATGAAAATAAAAGGTTTGTTGTGTTTTGACTGCATTGTATTTATTTTTAGTATGGAGGTGATGAAACGATTAACGGCGAAGTGGTTACTCGTTACACATTTTCATATAATCACGCATTTATCCCTAATGGGTTATGCAGAGCGTAAATGACCAAAACAAAGGTCGTTCCGCCACGTCTGACAAAGTTTTGAGGGTTATTTAAGATAGATTTTTAAGTATATTGCTGTAGTGACAGGTTGCCAGCCCATCGCCTAAATTGCACTATAGAGAAACCCTCGGATCCCTTAGCTGGTTTTTACACATTTTTAAATGTTTATAACCTACTATTTTATGTAATGTTTGTCTTTGAATATTCCAGATGTGAGTTTTAAATGTATGTTTTTTGGAGTCAAATATTCTTGCAGTAGCTGGTGTACTCGCGCAATAAAGAGAGTACAAAATTATATTTCAAATATTTCAGCACCATAAATCGCAGCAAAATTACCTACGTTATGTATGACGTCACGGTGTGATTTATTTATATTTTGACTAATTATGGATATTCATCGTCGCAATGACCCAGATTATGTCAAATACGTCTACAAAGTGCCCCTGAAGCACGCTGGGTCATTTATTTAAAAAAACACGCCTCGCTCTCTCAAAACCCGCTCGGTTAACTTAAAATGTTTGAAAGGTTTCCAGTAGCAGGTAAAAATTACAAAAGACGACAATTGGCTCGATTCTAGACATGCCGGCTAAAACAAAAATTTAAATCTATTTGTCACTTTCAGACTAAAAACATTGAAAAAGGCCAGGAAATCTATTCTCTCCGGTTTTTGATTTATAGTCGGTGGTTTTATGCTTTATCTGTCAGTTTTATCCGCCGTTATAGAAATACTGGGGAAACGTGCAAAATCGCCTGTCCTTTTTCAATTTTATTATTTTGAAAGTGACATATAGATTTTAATTTTTGTTTTAGCCGGTGGTATCTAGAATCGAGCCCAATCTACCCAGTTTTTATGACATCATGTTTTATTTACGTATATCATCGTCGCAATTTCAAAATTTCAATTCATATTATGTCAAATACATCTGCAAAGTGCCCCTGAAACCCGGTGGGTCGACGACAACGGCGATTTCACGCCTCGCCGGACTTCAAACAGTTTCCTCTCCATTGACCCAGCCATCGATTACACCCACTATTTTGAACACAAACTCATCTAAATCACTTACATCGTTTATAAATACGATAAATTTCAGTTTTATTCAGTTTGTCGCACTATGACGTGAGAGTTTTCATTTATTCTAGTGAGTTGTTCTTTATTTTTGTTGTAATAGTAGGTACTATTTATTTTACTCAAAATTAACAAATCCGCTCTTTATTAAGAAAACTATCGACCCGCCTTGGCTTCGCGCGGACATCATCAGTGTTTTTCTACTATATACATACATACATACATAAATCACGCCTTTATCCCTTACGGGGTAGGCAGAGCGTTTAACGCCTCTTAAAAGGCGCCTTCGCCACGTCTGACAAAAATTGAGGGCAATTTTAGATTGTAATATGTATTGCTTTAGTGACAGGTTGTCAGCCCATCGCCTAAATTACAATACACTGTAACCCTCGAGTCCCTTTTGCTGACTTCAACAGCATGCCCGGGACGAAGGGCAGCTGGAACATTCTATGTTTTCTATCTCTCCCAGTCCAGCATGGAAGAAACTACTATATTCTGCATGCATATAAACCTTCATCTTGAATCACTCTATCCAATTAAAGAAACCGCATCAACATCAGTTGCGTAGTTTTAAAGATCTAAGCATACATAGGGATATAAGGACAGAGAAAGCGACTTTGTTTTATACTATGTAGTGATAAGTGAAAATGGTTTCTGCCTCACCTGCTTTAGTATATTAATCGACTGTCAAGGAATGTTCTTCATTAGTTTACTTGACACTACACAATATGGATTTTCAAAGTAGCATCTTGCACATCCGGTTTTGTATTGTTATCGGTTACATGTATCTTTTCCTGTTCTCAAATTTAAGTGCGTTTATCAATAAAACAACTGCATACATACATAAATCACGCCTTTATCCCTTACGGAGCAGGCAGAGCGCCCAACGCCTCGCAAAAGGCGCCTTCGCCACGTCTGACAAAAATTTAGAGCAATTTTAGATTGTAATTTTAGATTGTAATATGTATTGTTTTAGTGACAGGTTGTCAACCCATCGCCTAAATTACAATACACTGTAACCTTCGAGTCCCTTTTGCTAACTTTAACAGCATGCCCGGGAGGAAGGGCAGCTGGAACATTCTATGTTTTTCTATCTCTCCCAGTCCAGCATGGAAGAAATAAAACAACTGATCAAGAAATTAATCACCTGATGGTCTGGCGACCTAATTATAGCAAACCAGTTTTCATGCATGATATAATACTCCTTCACTGAGTGTATCAAAGAGCTATATCTTATGTAAAGCCGACGAACAAAGTATCCGCTCCAAATTTTACGCTTGGGAGACTAGTTTACCTCATTAAACATAGCTTTAATCTTTTTACGGATATCCGTACTTCCTACTATTTACCGGCAAATTCCACGCTTCATATCAATGCCATATAAATTTTGTATAGTATGATAAATTCTTGGATAAATGAATGCTATTTAAAGGTACGTCATGCGATTGCAAGAGAGAAAGGACAATGACTTCAAAATAAATGTTGTTTGCAGTGAAATGACTACCTTCGTGGTATATTGGTCAGAGCCATGGGCTTACGATCCGGAGTTCCTGGGTTCGATTCCCAGGGGGAGGACATAAAGTTGATATTTGTTTATTTATCAGTTTGTGATATTTTCCCCAGTTCGGTTAGGACAATGCAGGCCGATTCACCTGATTTTCTGGAAGAAAAAACAGACATTACTCAAATCGATTCTGGTGTAGTGGTATCAAATATATCATCTAAAATACGAGTATATGACAACAAAAAATATATTTTTAAACCACTAAATATGTTAGTGCAATGATAGTGATTTGCAATATATTGTGATGTTTTTGTCTTTTTTGAGAGAGCCTGATGGTATAGTGGATAGGCCCGCTGCGTCCTGAGCGGGAGTCGTGATTCGAATCCCACCACGTACCAATGTGTTTTTTGACGTTTATTCGGTGCTGTTTCCGTGCTTCGGAAGGCACGTTAAGCCGTTGGTCCCGGTTAATATCGTTTAAAACCGTAGATATTAGTCGTTAAGCCATGTCAGAGTCCAGTGCCAAGCATTGGCGGCTTGAAAACTCTGACCTAATCTAGGATTGGGTCTAGTTTCCCTTCTGGGTTGCGGAGGTCAGATGGCAGTCGCTCTGTGTAAAAACCAGTACCCTTGTTCAATCCCCTAGATTAGGAAGACCCCGTGAGATACGGGATAAGGCAAAGGAGATGATGATGTTTTTGTCTTTATAGAAATACATTTATTAGGAATACAGTATATGACATACAATGCTACGCTATGGAATTTTCTCTTCTTACTTGTTAAAACCATTATCACGACATCATAAATAATACTTGGAAAATTTACAGGAAACAATCATCCAGTCACAGTAATTTTACACTCTATGACATAATACTTTTCAAACTGTTTTTATTTTACTTTTTTTATATTATGCGGAAGCTAGACAAAAAATATTCTTAACTTTAATATTTTCATAGAATTTAGATTAGTGTAATCGACAGGGTTATAACATTTCAACATTCATCCTAATCAGTGATAATGATAAGGTTGTGATAATCCAGTATGATAATCATTCATAATAAACAAACATACATGGTCATTATCACTACATAGATAAACTATTATATATTTCAGTCGATTGAATAGTTGTATTGGACAATCAAAAATAATTATAGCACATTTGACACGGAAAATGAACCTCCAGTTCTAGATAAAACACAAAAGTTGTTTAAAAATCATATTTTTATCATGTTGTTAGAAAATGGTAGTACATACGATATTAATTTGTAAGGTGAATCTATAGTTTTGTACGTGGGCCAAATTTGTTCATACACCAAAGTGGCCAGAAGTTTATGATCAAACCCGAATGCGTCTGGGCCAAAGCCAACGCTAGTTATATGGACAATGACACAAAACCATCATAATATAGACTGAACTTCCATACTGGACTGGGAGCGAGAGAAAAACATAGAATGTGCCAGCTGCATTTCCTTCCGGGAATGCTGTAAAAAAAAGCTAAGGGATCCGAGGGTTTCTGTATATTGCAATTTAGGCGATAGACTGACAACACGCCCTTATCTCTAATGGGGTAGGCCGAGCGTAAATGACCTAAAAAAAGGTCGTTCCACCACGTCTATCAAAGTTTTGAGGGTTATTTAAGATACATATGTAGTGTATATTGCTGTAGTAACAGGTTGTCAGCCCATCACCTAAATTGCAATATACAGAAACCCTCGGATCCCTTGGCTGGTTTTTACGGCATGCCCGGGAGGAAATCAGCTGGCACATTCTATGTTTTTCTCTCGCTCCCAGTCCAGCATGGGAGAAATAATAATGTTGCATCGCCATATGTGTTCTGTTGGCTACAGATGTACAAGTCTCAAATTAACTATGCACAGAGTGCAGCACTCTCTAATAATAAACAAAACTACCAACCGCGTAGTATGAAGACGTTATTCTAAATATGTTTTATCTGTTGTATAACACAGATTTCAAAACAGAAAATGGCGTCGTCGAAAATCATAATATTATTCTGAGCTCGATGTGTAAGTAGATAAGTATAAACTAAACCATCCTGAGAAGTGATGTGAACAAAAGAGACAACTGCGATTGTACTTCAGTAAATTTCCGTTATATTTAATTTTTACGACATATAAATACATACATACACATAAAATCACGCCTGTATCCCTTACGGGGTAGGCAGAGCGTTAAGCCTAGTAAAAGGCGCTTTCGCCACGTCTGACAAAAATTGAGGGCAATTTTAGATTGTAATATGTACATATAAATATGAGGTATTATTATTATTTTTTGCGGTAGTTTTATGTAGGTTCCTTCGAATTAAGGCATTGATTAAGGCCCGTAGTTATAATTAGCTCTCAAGGGTGGCAGCAAGTTTGAGTTTGTATCAGAACTGTCATTTCAATACAAAACGGCCTCAATCTTGAGATCGCTTTATACTAAACTAGCGACCCGCCCCGGCTTCGCACGGAAATTATCAGTGTTTCTCTACCATATTATGCATGTATTATACAATCATATAAACCTTCCTCTTGAATCACTCTATCCATTAAAAGAAACCGCATCAAAATCCGTTGCGTAGTTTTAAAGATTTATGCATACATAGGGATATAGGGACAGAGAAAACGACTTTGTTTTATACTATGTAGTGATGATACAAACCAATATATTATTTCACAATGTATGTTTGTTTATACATATCATATGACTGATTTTATATCTTTTACAAATATGTCAGTTTAAGGTACCGTTTTATACTTACAGTTTTAATAAAAATACCGCCCTATAGATATTTTATTGACACTATAATTGCCTTTACTCAGCGAAAGGATTTTAACGTTCATGTATTATTATGTATGAGGTTGATTTAATGGATACCTATTTTTAACTTAAGTAACCAATTGTGAAATATCCTTTCACTGTTTAAATTAATAGGGTGTCACAAAAGCTACTGCATTTTTTTTACACCCAGATACACAATTATGCGTGATAACAAAATGATTTATCATTCACTTCATGCATATAATTATTTTAGGTAGAGCCATGCCAATTTAAAACATTGTACATTTTGAATAGTGGGTATTTGCAATCGACCTCATGTGTCTACACTTTTAAAACTCTGAGATGCCCTTTTATTGAAAAAAAAAACTTCCTTTTCACATACAATATTCTTTAGCTTCATAAACAAACAAGCGATAAATATTCAATTCGTCTGTCTACACTTTTAAAACTCTGGGTCGCTCCTTTATATAAATAACTAGCGACCCGCCCCGGCTTCGCACGGAAATCATCAGTGTTTCTCTACTATATTATGCATGTGTTATACATATAAACCTTCCTCTTGAATCACTATATCCATTAAAAGAAACCGCATCAAAATCCGTTTCGTAGTTTTAAAGATCTAAGCATACATAGGGGTATAGGGACAGAGAAAGCGACTTTGTTTTATAATATGTAGTGATTCTTCATTTTCATAGTAAAATTTCTTTAGCTAGATAAACAAACGATAAATATTTAATTTGTACTATTTTATTTCACCAGTATGAAATGGCCAAAGCATCCAGAAGTCTAGTACCGAGATCGCATCGTCCATAGCCCCAGGATGGCTCCGTAGGCAGGACATACCTAGGAGGCTTGGCGCATACCAACCGAACTCCGGCATTAATGCCACTGAAGAAAACAGAATTCAGGATATTCGTGAATTTCTACCATGATAATAAACTGCCTGATGTGGTCTTGTAGCTTAACTTGAACCTTGGTTTCTCTGTCTTGGGTTCGATTGGCATTGCCAACGGTGACCAACTTGATATATTATCAATTTATCACTACATACATACATATAATCACGTATTTACTCCTAATGGGGTAGGCAGAGCGTAAACGACCTAAACATATGAGGAAATGCAGCTGGCACATTCTGTGTTTTTTTCTCGCTCCCAGGCCAGCATAGAAGAATTTATCACTTTTTCAGATTATTACAAATTGCATTGGTATTTACTATTTCATTAATCTATTGATGGAAGGAGCATCTTCAACACAATCTGATGTGCTGTACGATTATCTATCAACAGGATAACTTTATCATAAAAATATTATTCGTTAGAGTTTCTTGAATAGTTAATCTTCTTGAATCCAGCTAATTAAATGCAAAAAAGCTTTCATGCTGGGCTGAGAGCGATAGAAAAACATAGAATGTGCCAGCTGCATCTTCTTCCGTGCATTCTGTAAAAACCAGCTAAGAGATTCGAGGGTTTCAGTATATTTTAAGTTAGGCGATGGGCTGACAACCTGTCACTACAGCAATAAACAGATCTATCTTAAACAACACTCAAAACTTGTCAGACGTGACGGAACGACCTTTATTTGGTCGTTGACGCTCTGCCTACCCCATTAGGAATACAGGCGTGAGAGTATGTATGTATGTAAATGCAAAAATGAGGTATTAAACAATCCTCCCGAATTCACTTTCTTACGGCTGCATGGTCGCGGTTCAAAGACCGGTTTGCACTTCAGCTTCACATATAGAGAAGTGATAGCCATCAGACCTTGCCGGTCGGCTCGCCTTTAAACCTATCCTTATTTACCTTTAACTAGCCATAAATTTTTACTCTACACTTACTTCTGCCCAAGTATAGCCCCCAGACATCTTACTGCGTGCCCTCCCAGGGAATCCTAAGCTACCACTTTCATTTGCTACCAAATTGGTAGAATCTTCTGGCTATTTATTTGCTGATTATGCAAGCCTGTTTTCTTTGCGATAGAAAAAGTATTCGTGATTTCAATTTAAAAATAGAACGCCAGTTTGCCATTACTACACGTGTAGTACTGCTTCCGTGGTCGAGCGGTCATGTCACGAACCGGAGGTCCCGGGTTCGATTCCCGGCGGGGGACAATGACTTTGTGTTGTTGTTTCTAATTTGGTTAGGATATTGCAGGCTGATCTCCTGATTGTCCGAAAAGTAAGATGATCCATGCTGTAGGATGGGCATGTAAATAGTCAGTTCTGCGCCTGATTTTTCTCTAGTCGTGTCAGTCAGTCTGTCCCATCAGAATAAGAGATTGAAGGAATAGAGAGTGCGCTTGTGTGTTGCGCAAACACTTGTGTAGTAAAAACAAGTCCCGCGCAGATGTTTGATCTCTATGAGATCAGTCCCAAGCGATTTTCGGTGAAGGCGGCCACTTCACCGAAAATCGGTTGGGAGGACTATTATTACTAATACACGTGTAGGGACTTATTGGGACTGGAAAATTTTGCCAACTTCGGAGTTACGTAAAAGATAGCAATCTTTGCAAAATTATCTCCAACCTACTATTACCTCCGTAACAGTGTGTCATTTGTGATCAACTACCATGAGATACTAGTTCAAATACCCATATATAATATATATATATATATATGCATGTGGTATATTATGTCACCATTGATTCATATATGTATTACGTAGCAATGGTGCACGATAACGCTGCATTTATCCTATTAAATAAATACAAGGTTAAGACTGATCGGTTTACTTGTTTGTATTGAAAGGAGGGTTAGCCCTCGATGTTTCGATCCTATACGAGGATCTTTATCAGGAGAGAAGAAAGTCAAACTCTACCAAGCCAAGGGCAACCTTCGACCTTTGAGTCGAATCCTTCCTTTCTTTGGAGACGTTTCGATGCTATACGAGGATCGAAACGTCGAGGGCTTACTCTCCTTTCAATAGAAACAAGTAAGCTGATCAGTCTTCATTATGAATAACACTTGTTTATTTTTTTTTAAATACAAGGCTAGCATTTCTTTTTTGTTTTATCAAATCTCTATGAATTGATCGCCTTTTGACGGCTCTATCCAAAAAAGTTTTTGGTCAAAGTTAGATTGTAAAAGAAATTGCAATGAAAAACTCAACAGCATAAGCTAACAATTAGCATTTTTATAGGGTCGTTAAAACAATTACCTTTTCTTATAAATGAGAGATGATATCGCAAAATTAAACTCATATTTTCCTTAACTCTCTTTTTCTTGACTGGGAGCGAAAGAAAAACGTGGAATGTGCCAGCTGCATTTCTTACCGGGCATGCTGTGAAAACCAGCTAAGGGATCCGAGGGTTTTAATATATTGCAATCTAGGCAATGGGCTGACAATTTGTCACTACAGTAATATACCTACAAATCGATCTTAAATAACCGTCAAATCTTTGTCAGACGTGGCGGAACGGCCTTTGTTTAGGTCGTTTACGCTCTGCCTACCCCATTAGGGATAAAGGCGTGATTATATGCATGTATTATCCTAAACTATTATCAAAATGAAAGAAATTTTCATACTAATCTCAGCATTGTTAGTGATATTAGAAGGTGCAATAGTATGATCTAATACGAGCCATGTGTGACTATAAACACAATCATGTTCACGAAATAGCAACACTACTGTACGATCACAATCGTCCACTGTTTACTAACATAGGTGACCAAGTGTGAAAATACTCGTAACTTACGAGACACTTTACAAACACCTCTAAGGGTTTTGTGTCTACAAAAAATTGTACTGTACTATTGTTGCTGAAATTCTTAAAATTATTAAAATATTAAAGAGAGGTCAACTTATTTTGTAAATATACACACTTACACAAACACACATAATCACGCCTTAATCCCTAATGGGGTAGGCAGAGCGTAAACTATCTAAACAAAGGTCGTTCCGCCACGGCTGACAAAGTTTCGAGGGTTATTTAAGATAGATTTTATTGCTGTAGTGACAGGATGTCAGCCCGTCGCCTAAAATACAATATACTTAAACCCTCAGATCCCTTAGCCGGGTTTTTACAGCATGCCCGGGAGGAAATGCAGCTGGCACATTCTATGTTTTTCTTTCGCTCCCAGTCCAGTACGGAAGATTAGTTTTATTTTGTTGCAATATCAAGTCAAGTTTATTAAATGAAAATATTGGATCACATCTTTTACTAACTTGACTACAAGTCGCTCTTACCAAAAGTTCTTTCAACTTGTCAATTCAGAATCGTGACTAAACCAGCAGTAAGCCACATATCTTCTGGAGATCGGTGTAATTTTATTTGTATTGTGATGTTTTATGCAACTGAATTGAAATCTCACGATTTGCGAGCCATCTAATTGCGACTACCGTACCCCGCATGCGGCACGCGCGCTTACTTAGTAATGGCTGTACGAGCCTTATATTGCGACATCACTTTCTCTTTGCTACCTATTCGTTAAAATACTTCATAGCTTACGACTGTTTACCATATATATTCACCAATTAAATGAATGATTCCCTTTGTTTCTCTCGTGCTAAAAAACTGCCTTGAGACAATGTGACGCTCGCGACTCTTTATGTATCATTTCCTGATCCGTCTTCGCTTGCATCAGGTATAGTCTCGGTTAGTGCAGTCAGTGGGCGTTCTTCCTCATTACCGTTAAGTGAAATATCTCCAATTCCAACATTATTGTGCCTGTAGGCGGGGACAATCAAACCCTTCGAAGATAATGCGCGAATTACACACTAACGTCTTTCTCTGGAACGTTCGAAAGCAGGACAAGAGACGATGAACGGTTCGGTGTGTCACTCATATTCGCACAATCGTCTATTAATGTGTGTAACACTTTTAACAAAGACTGTGTCCTTTGTATTGTGCGCCAAAGAATGACAAAAACGGTGAAAACGTTAGTACCACCCACATTCACTTAGCTTTGTTGAAGAAAATCAAAGGATACTTCGGATCAGTTAAAGGGTGAATGGGGTTAAGGTTCATCAGAGGTCATATCATATTCCAAGACTACTAGTAAAATTTTGTATGGATACGTCAGTATGTCTGTTATGGTTAAATATTCCGATGATTAAGTTTCAAAGTTTTATTGAATAAAAAAGATAGCGCCAACAAAATTGGCTCAAATTATAAACGAAACGACTTAAATAAATACCAAAGCCGCATTAAAGATTCTGGGAAACCATTAAAAAAAGCCGCGGAAGACTCTTGCAATTACGCAATTAAGCACTTTATCAAGTGTCACTTAATTAATTTGGGGTAATTGATTTGATTACACCGCGGAACCGATGTCTTCCCTGACATTGACGAAGCGTAGTGACATAAAAAAAAGAACTCAGATAAGAAAGAAACTGATGCCCGGAAGGAAGGTTGACCAAGATAAGCTTAAGGTAAGATAACTATCGCTCGTTGGAAGGACGAAGTCGCGAAAGAGCTGGAAGCGTCCAACAGGTTAAATTTGGTACAGAATAGAGAACAGAGACACTTTACTAAGATTCGCTTTGGGTTGCTGAGTCAGCGAAGTAAGTAAAAAAAAACTGAGTTGATTGCTACTCACGATCTCCAATGAGACAGAAACCGCAAGGAAACCGTTCAGATTCACTTGCAGGCTTCGACTTGAGGTTACTGGGATAATGTACAGCACGCTCCACGGCCACGTGTGTCATTAGAAACACGTGAAGAAACACTTGCAGTGCACATTTACGTCTAACAACTTATTGTTAACAGGTTTAGAAAATTATTAGCCTTAAAAGTTTGGTTTACCTGTAAAACATATAATGTATTATCAGTGGACTGGACTTGCTTGTTCATAAATTCTATGTTTACGTACCTTTATTTTACAAACATAGAAAAACATACTAATTCCTGAAAGATCAGAAGCATGGGGAAAATGGCCGTCCATTCCTGAATGATTTAGTTGGCTTTTACGACATGGGAAGATCTTAGGAAGATTGGTTAGAACTATCTTGGTCGGACACCAAACAGTACCTAGCAATAAATAATAAACTCATGGCTTTGTACTTTACTGAATTATGTTACAGAGGCCATAGACAAGGTTAGCAATAATAGCTACTGAATCCGCAATATTACAATGCATTGTCAATCACTGTATCAAATTACTGAGCATGATGATCATTTGTCATCAGCTAGTCAACCGGTAGTCAAGCAATCATGGTCATAATCGTAATGGACAAAGCCTAATAATGTTCGCAGAATGACTCGAACCCAAAGGCATTGATGCATATGCACCTCATTATATCAATGGAGAAATCAAGGGTGGTGTGGGCGACGATGGCGAAACAACTTGGCAGCGAAATTGCAATGAGGTGGTTAATACATTTGAATGCACAACAAAGCATTCGGTACATGTCGAGGACTAAAACGTAGTCAATGCTTTTCGATAGCTTGTTATGGAATACAATACAGCAATGCCAAAAATGCCACCACAAAACATACTCGTGCCTATTGATACTGCCACATTTTTTGGTGTTTGTTTACATTATCATTTCGTGGGATTTGTTTATCGAAGTTATCAATTTCATAAAAATTGCTGTCATCATGTTTTTGTATCAATATTACTGTTCTTTTGTAATTTTGCTACGTCCTCTAAATTTTCTAGTGACGTTCTGTAATTGGCTTTGTGTTTTCATGAAGCTTATTTAACACCACTGTATCGGGTCGCAAGGTCTTTTCTTTTTGTTCACGATAGGTAAGTAGGTTTTTGTAAGGTTTCACACAAATTATACCTGCAAATTCATCAAATGGTTCGATTTTTTTCAGCGAATATGCCAGTAAAGTTAACATTACATAAAGAAACAAGATTTTGTGCCCGATTATGCGCCCGACATTCTATTTTATTGAAACCTGATTGATTAACTGGCTGAGATAAATGAACTTTAAGTAGGTAAGGTAATTTTATCTTTTTAAAGTTATATCATTTTTAAAAGTAGGTCTACCTGTTTCTGAGTCTTGTCCGGTAGTATGATCGAAAGTTCGAAGGTCCTATTTTTCTTGTCCTTGCTCGCTTGCCGTATCAGCTTGGAGGAGGAGCGCGTGATGCTGTGCGCCTTCTCCGGCAGCTTCAGCGCCACGATGGACATGCTCCGGGACAGCCGGCGCCCCAGCTTGCGCGTGCGCAGCGACATCGACCCGCTCAGCCCGCGCTTGCGAGCCTCGGGAGCCGCAGCCGAGCCTGGCGCAGCCTCCTCCACAACACCACCATCCTCACTAGCACCAGCCATTGCACTATCTGTTGGAGCACCACCGACCAATTCCTTAAACACGCAAATATTCACATCTCCAACAGAATCATGTCACAAAACTAGGTATTCAAACACTAGAAAGTCACCACCTTCACTGAGTCATCCTTTGACCGTCTAGACAAATGCACTTTTCAAATGTTGATCCACATCGTGACCGCGCATCGGTACCGGAGATCAGCAGCTCGGACGGGTCAGATGCTGATCATATGGTCGCGCAGCCGGTTTGGGAGCGCGTCGACTTGTAATTAGGACCGATCGGCCGCGTAATTTGATGATAACAATGGGCCGTAGTATCGTAAGTTTGAATGGAGTCGATTGTGTAGCTAGAGCGAGCGTATTGTTTGAAGCGCGCGGGTGATTGCGGCGAGCGTGGCGCGTCGCGACGTGTGCGCGGCAGTTCGCGGTGCGAGTGACTAGCGCCAGTCAAAGCCACCTAGCGCTGCGCCGCTGGTTCCGCTGTGCAGCCGGCAGCCAGCGCTGAGCGCTCGCCCCCGCCCGCTTCTCAGCGCCACAACAGCTACTTTGCAGAATCAAGTTACTTATCGAATTACATTGTAACGTTCTAAACGATGCGACACAAAATAAATGATCAGCCTGCCTGCACAATGGACCGAGAATCGCTCCCACGACTTGTCTAGCTCACCTCTGCTAACCAGGACAACTTGTACATTTGGAGATCCTTAGTTTCAACTAACGGAATTTTTCAAACACAATAGGCAAAACTTAATGAAGCTTATACGAGTATTACCATCATCATTATCCTGGTGTATTGCAGAACAATATGCAAAGCTACGAGACAATAAGTCACAAGATATTATGAGACCTACTCGTTTCTACCAGGCTGGTTACGGGTCAATACATCTCAAGGTGATCATGTTCTGAAGCTGTAGTGTATACTACCTACGTGGTCTTTGCTTAGTTAATTTCTGTGGATGATTGAATAAGCAAAGAATTCAAAATTACAATATGGCTACAGATAGGCACAGAATATACTATAGGCTACAGTATTAAGATAAAATAAAATATTATGTATTGCCTTATAAAAAAAAAGAAATAACATTTCAGACTTAACCTAACTTAAAACGATTGCTTATAACTAGGAAATTAGGCAAAAGAAAGTGACTCAGCTTTATGCATGCGTAGAATCCAATGTAGAATCATAGTGCTAGGCCATATGTCAACGATCCTTGTGAATTAAGAACTCCATACAAGGGATGGTCTATTGAGGTCATTGGAAATGAGAGCTATGGGATCCGAGCGTTTCAGTATATTGTAATTATTTAGGGATAAAGGCGTGATTACATGTATGTATGGAAAAGAAAGTGAGTATCATTATAAGAACATTCTGCTTAAAATTTGTTTACCTACAATATTTAATAGATTTTTCTAGACAAAATTGCCTAACTAACATAAACATTAAGTTAATCTCTACTGCGCTATTTTCACAACACAGGAAACAAAGTTATCGGATTATTAAACCAATGAATCCAAACTTTTTCCTTGTTTTGCAAGTGTCCGATAAAGCACCTGACATAACAAATCTATAATTTTCTACTACATTCTATTTATTCATGAATAATTCAATAGAAAACAATTTCACAAGAGCACCAGGCCAAAGTTAGTGGGTTAAATAGGTGTTAATAAGAATCAGTGACATACACCACAAACCGGAGATGAAATCTCGATTAGAAGATGAACACATAAATAATGTTCATATTTATAGAAATCGACTGTGGACCTAAATGAAGTAAAGAAACTGTTTTACTGGTTTAAAGAAAAATAAAGTGAAACTAAAGGAAAGAAACGCTGCTATGATGTTGAAAATGGATTTCATTAAAACATAAACAAGGAAAATTGGGAAAAAATGCAAAAGTAAAAAGAAGGTAAGTAGTAAGTAGCACAACCTTTCAATTCAAAAACTTCCTAATGATTGACACAAACCTTCAAAATGCCGTCAATTTAACATCACAAAATTGTAAACAAAAACATTTATTGATAATTTTACTAAGATCTTCCGCATTTATTGTTCAAAGACAACATTTTATATGAGCAAGTAAGTGTAGTTATGTATATTCTTTCCATGTTACATACATACATATAATCACGCCTTTATCCCTGATGGGTTAGGTTAGGTCTGACAAAGTTTTGAGGGTTATTTAAGATACATATGTTGGTATATTGCTGTAGTGACAGGTTGTCAGTCCATCGCCTAAATTGCAATATACTAAAACCCTCTGATCCCTTTGCTGGTTTTTACTGCATGCCCGGGAGGAAATGCAGCTGGCACATTCTGTTTTTCTTTCGATCCCAGTCCAGCATGGAAGAATTTCCATGTAACTCGTAGGTATTTAACTAGGTAAGTACTACTTAGAATATTTATTTCAAGCTGGCCTGAGATCGATAAAAAAACAGAATGTACCAGCTGATTCTGTAAATCCTATAGATATCTGCAGTTTCAGTTAAGTATTACAATTTGGGTTTTTGGCTGAAATTCCCATCATCACCATCCGATCTGTAATGATCCTCATTTGCTAGTAAATCCCATATTTTACTACTCAGTTGTGTATAAATATGAGATTTAATTTTCTGTAGCTCATCATTGTACAAACAATCAGAAATAAAACGGCTGTGATAAAACACAAGAAGTAGTAAAAGTATCGCCTGATTTATATTTATGGGGCGTGCAATGAGTTGCATTGTCTGCGATTTTCTGAACTCTGTTGCAACTTGCAAGCCGACCTTACTAACTACGTGATCTTTGGGTTCGATGCAATAAGGAAAATATTCCGAAGGTTCCACTATAGAACCTTACAAACCAGAACAAATCAACCAATTGTTCGTACCTAATCACTACATAGTATAAAACAAAGTCGCTTTCTCTGTTCCTATGTATGCTTAGATCTTTTAAACTACGCAACGGCTTTTGATGCGGTTTCTTTTAATAAATAGAGTGATTCAAGAGGAAGGTTTATATGTACAATACATGCATAATATAGTAGAGAAACACTGATGATTTCCGTGCGAAGCCGGGGCGGATCGCTAGTTATGAAATAAAGTGTAATAGGTGCAAACATTGCTATCGATTCGTAGTGCGCACAACTTAACTAAATCTTGACTAAACTCATTGGCGTCCCTTTCTGTTTTCTCATGGCAGAAAATGACAGTTTCATACTTACTTATATTAGTTTAGTCGTGATTTTTGCAACTACCAATTGGTACCATTTAGGTACTTACAATGACTGAAGTTTCTCCTTCCACAAAGAGTCTTTGTTTTAGCTTTTAAAACCGTGATATAGCCCTTGACTATTCCTGTGTTTTCCCGTAAAAACAAAATATTGTTCATTAAAAGAAAATTGTTTTTTTTCGTACAAGCTTGTTAAATGAAATCAAAAATCAAGACTAAAATTACAATCTTGTGTACACTGTACAGGAATGGTAGAGTCCAAATAGAAGTAACGAAGTTTATGGGTGACTTTGTAGCTATTTAAGTTAAAATTTATGTGTTTCTACGTATATATTTCCCCGTATTCGACAGTTTATTTTTCTTGGAATCTTTCATTGTAGGTATAGTAAAGTAAATAAAAATCGTATCTCTCTTCAAAAGTAATTTCGCATTACAGCACAACTTGTGTTGGAATTCCCAGGACTCCAAAAACAAATAAAACATTGTAGACACACACTCCACTCGCATGCTATAAAATACTGTCTTATAGCGTTCTTTTGGTTCGTCAATCATCATCAGGCTTCATTTTGTAGGCTGAGAACAAATCTTTCTTGAGTGCCAGACAAAGCGTGAAATAAATTATAAGGGTTCGCATTCGCACATGTTCGTCATACATTAATTTGCTATATTATTTCTTGGTGCAAAACTAAGAATTATTTTGCACCAAATAAAGTCTAATATAAGTTTGAGCTTGTGAGCATTTTGCATAATAAATAATAAACATTAGCACTATATGACTTCCTGTATAGCTAAACTAATTTTATGTATGGTACTTTATATTCGTAGTTTAGGTATTCTGAAAGTCATTCTACAAAATTTTATAGGAGAGTAATCGTAAATTTTATATAGGTGCTAATTTATGTATGTAGGGTGCAAATCATGCTCGCCGTAAAGTTCTCGCTTGGCCTTAATTGGATTTCGTGTTGGATTTCTTTACTTGCCTTCTGATGTCAAATAAGTATTTCAGCAAATTGAGACTAAAAAGAGACCTTTTGTAATTCTGATACACTGCTATCTAGTAGCGGCCAATAAGTATCGGTTTGGTATCATGTTTCGACTTTTTTGTGAAGGATCTACCTACAAGATATATAATATAAAATGGTTTCGATTTGGAACTTTTTCGTGAAACGAAATGTTCTTCTTCTTCAGCGTTTTCCCAGCCTAATGTTGGGGTCCGCTTTTCTGCTTCTTCTACTCCACTTTGCCCTGTCTTTGAAACTTAATGTTCTTCTTCAGCGTTTTCCCAGCCTAATGTTGGGGTCCGCTTTTCTGCTTTTTCTACTCCACTTTGCCCTGTCTTTGAAAGTTAATGTTCTTCTCCAGCGTTTTCCTCGCCTTATATTGGGGTCCGCTTTTCTGCTTTTTCTACTCCACTTTGCCCTGTCTTTGAAAGTTAATGTTCTTCTTCAGCGCTTTCCTAGCCTTATGTTGGGGTCCGCTTTTCTGCTTTTTCTACTCCACTTTGCTCTGTCTTTGAAACTTAATGTTCTTCTTCAGCGTTTTCCTAGCCTAATGTTGGGGTCCGCTTTTCTGCTTTTTCTACTCCACTTTGCCCGGTCTTTGAAACTTCATGTTCTTCTTCAGCGTTTTCCTAGCCTAATGTTGGGGTCCCCTTTTCGGCTTTTTCTACTCCTCTTTGCCCGGTCTTGGCTGGTGTAAGATCGTTCTCTTCCATATCGTGGAACATATGTTGTGGATCGAAAAGTTGCCTTATTTAAAAACTACTATTTGAAAATGTTGCAGTCCGAACAAGAACTTTAATCCCGACGAGTCTGCTGGTCACCACACTTGGAGGAAGAATGATGACTGGAAGCAGCGCTACTCTAAACTCTACTCCTCCAGGAATTTCGACTTGTAAGCTTACAGGAACTTTTTTTTTGCTCATACTAACTTTGGTTTATACATGGAGTTTTTTTAATTGTGATGGGTTGAGTCTAGTGCCTCATCAAATCTGTGACGCTTTGTTTACTGTGGGGTTTTAAAGGTGATCCAGCCAATTAAGTTTTCAAGCCGCCGCTGAACAAATTTTAGTTCAACAGCTGAGATGCCTTTTTACCCGACTATCATTACCCGACTGTCAAGGTAGGGTTGTGTTCTTCGTGCGTATCTTGTATGTATGTATGTACTAATATTTCTTCATTACCTCGTATCTCCGAAACGGTTGGATGGAATTCGACAATTATGGTATCGTTCGATTGGTCTCAAGTACCCGAGTGGTTTTAGATAGGTGTAATTTTTCATAATGTAAAGTGGCTGTGGCTATCAAGTGGGGTATCAAAATAAAGATAATTTAAAGGAAATTACAAAAATATGATGACTCAATCTTAGAACAATTAATGCATTAAAACATGTTTTTGTAGGTTCTACAGTCGGGATGTATTAATTCTTTTTTTAAATCCTTGTAATAGTGTGAATGGTATTATGATGTCACTTTCACGTAAATGCAGCTGAGGTAATGCACACTTAATGCTTTCTTTGCGGACACATTTGCAGCTTAGAGTAGAATTATACCGCTTTCACGTCATAATGTTATTTACTCTTAGTACTTTAAGTTAGATAGCTCAGAACCTAACTGGAACCAAAGAAACCAGAACCTTGAATGTATAATATTAAAAAGCAAACAGTTAGGATTCTACTTTTCTCTTTTGTTACTTAGAGAGCCTCACTGATTCATCCATACATACATGTAATCACGCTTTTATCAGTAATGGGGTAGGCAGAGCGTAAACGACCTAAACAAAGGTCATTCCGCCACGTCTGATAGTATTTTTTTTTAAAATAGATTTGTACGTATATTGCTGTAGTGACAGGTTGTCAGCATATCGCTTAAATTACAACATACTGAAACCCTCTGATCCCTTAGTTGGTTTTTACATTCTGTTTTTCTCTCGCCCCCAGGCCAGCATGGAAGATACTGACTAACTGATTTAGCAGTGGAAAATGGCAATAGATCTGTTCACAGAATCCAAGGCGTCAAGGTTGCGCACGAGTGGCTTAACTCAACCACCGACAGAACCTAGCTATTTAAGTGTACACTTAGCTAAACCGATGAGTCATACTCTCTGAGTCACGGAGACAGAAAAAGTCAACCTTTACTGTTCCAAACAGCATCGTGACATGATTTGAATTGAGACAATTTGTAATGGTATCCAACGGACAAAATGCAGTTGAATTTGAAAATAAAAATAATACAATCATACATATAATCACGCCTTTATCCGTAATGGGGTGGGCAGAGCGTAAACGACCTAAATAAAGGTCGTTCTGCCACATGTGACAAAGTTTTAAGGGTTATTTAAGATACATTTGTAGGTCAGCCCATCATCTAAATTGCAATATACTGAAACCCTCGGTTCCTTTAGCTGGTTTCTACAGCATACCCGGGAGGAAATGCAGCTGGCACATTCTATGTTTTTCTCTCACTCCCAGTCTCCAGCATGGAAGAATCTCGCTCCCAGTCCAGCATGGAAGAACTAAAAATAATAAACTCCATAAAAACGTATACAAGTTATCGGACGTGGCGGAGCGATTATTAAGCCGTTTTAACGCTCTACCTACCCCGTACGAGATATGAGTTTGGTTATATCTAATATATATGTGAGTGCAATAAGATTATTTTAATATCACTAAGACACTATCGCGACAACGACGTAACCAGAATGTTACGTAAATCATAGAATTTTCCATCAGATTTATTCCATGAAAGCTAGGTAACAAAGCAGTAGATTCTGTGTAAAGACAGGAAGTTACAGTCACGTCTGAATTCACAATCGTTCGGACATTCATTTCCGGTCTGTAATTCATCATTTTGCGCATCACTGTAAAACGTACCTACTGTAGTTCAGTACATACCTATAAAAGAGTTAGGTAGGCACAGAATATATAATTGTACTACATAACGTAGGGATAGGATACATGTTTTCCTCGTCCATCAAAACCCGTGCACAGCTCATTCAACGCTACGAGATTTAGGTAGAGAATCGTGAATTTCCCATCTTTTATCCCCATTAGCTTGGCAGGAAGAGATCTCTTATAGAGATAAGCTCGCCTGTTGTTTATTTTTTAAGTTGAACTGTATTTTTAAAGCAATAAAGAATATAATAATGATAAAGAACATTGAATATCTTAGTATGGACCCTGGCATCGTTTTTTTCTCGTGACAAAAGTTTTATTTTCACGCGGCCACTGATCAAACCTTTGTATTCGATAGAATACAATATTAGAAAACGATGATACCCTTTGGTAAAATCGCGTAAACTGATGCCGAACAAAGTTACAGGCCTTTAAATATAAATATTTTCTTATGCTCTGTATTAGACATCACTACATAGTATAAAACAAAGTCGCTTTCTCTGTCCCTATATCCCTATGTATGCTTAGATCTTTAAAACTGCGCAACGGATTTTGATTCAAGAGGAAGGTTTATATGTATAATACATGCAGAATATAGTAGAGAAACACTGATGATTTCCGTGCGAAGCCGGGGCGGGTCGCTAGTTTTGTATAAATCGCATATAAAAACTTATGTCAAACGATCCAAAATATCAATATAAAGGCAGGTGACATTCAATTTATTTTCAGACACTTAATTAAAAAAAACAGTGTGATTAAATTGAACTTTAAAGCGCTATATAGATTCTAAACTGCCATACAAATGAAAAATAACTTCTCATTTTTGTATTTTACACAATTTGAAGATAAAGTCTTACCAACGAAATTAATACTGCACTATTTCTAGTTTTAGATGACTGGCATCTTATTTCTTTCATCCCTGAAAAGCCTCATAAAATACGGTTTACGATAACTTTCCATTAAAAAATTAAGGTTTCGATCAGACAGTTTGTATGTGAATATCATTTTTTTTATCGTATCTTAAAAAAAAAACTTTCGTTTTCTTCGCATGGGTAAAAGTTATTCAGTTTCATTGAATGAATAACTCTCATAATTTTGCGGAAAGATGTCCCTTACACCCCGTATTTAATTTCCCACAGGCCAAAACTCGAAGACACCAACCGCATATCGTTCATGAACTATGACTCGTCTCCCTACGCGTCCCTGCTGTCACGCTTACACGCGTCTGCCCCTCATCAGGAACTGGCAGCTTCTTCAGCAACTGTGTCAAACAACTCCCTTGCCTCCACCATCATCACTCCGAGGAGCGAGGTTTACGAAAGCAATGTACACCTGTAAGTGATTCAGACAAACATACGTGGGACACTCAGAAAGTTTTGCGACACTAAAAAAAATTGTTCTACAGGTACATATATTTTTATTAAATCTTTTAAAAGTACTCTCCACCAGCCTCTATACAAAGATTCATGCGTCTGAACCAGTTTTCAAAACACTTTTTCCAGTCCGCCGTAGACACCTCGTTTACAGCCTGCTCGAACGCAACCAGCGCATCTTCCGGCGACGAAAATTGTATCCCCTTGAGCTGATTTTTTATTTTTGGAAATAAAAAGAAGTCACACGATCAGAGATGTAAGGAGGGTAACCCAGGAGTTTGACTGGTGTGCTGTCCAGGAAGTCCCTCGTTTTGAGCGCGGTGTGTGCAGGCGCATTGTCGTGGTGTAGCAGTAGTCCGCGGAGCCCTGTGTTTGGTCGCTTGTTGCTCACAACAGAATAAACTTCTGGTAAACATTTGGTAGTATACCATTCGGCGTTAATGCTTCTTTGATCTCGTAAGGGAATTGAGGCCAAGTGGCCAGTCAAATTAAAAAAGCTGGCGATCAAAATCTTCCCCCCGCTTCGAGATCGCTTCACTTTGGTAGGCGTTGGTTCATTTTGAAACACCCAAACTGTCGACTGGCGCTTGGTTTCTGGATCGTATTGATAAATCCAGGTCTCATCACCTGTTACGATGTCGTAAACACGCCGAGACGAGCCTGCTTCAAATTTGTTCAGCATATCACGGCACCATTCCACCCGGGCCTGCTTCTGAGCGTCGGTGAGGTAGTGCGGCACCCAGCGCGATACTATCCTCCTCACGCGAAGATGCCCATGTAGAATCTCGTGAACGCTTCCCGATCCAATCTTTAATATGTGCTGAATCTCCTGATATGTAATTCGCCTATTATCTTGGATTAATTTTTTCACTGCTAGCACGTTTTCTTCCGTAATAGCCGTCAAAGGGCGACCGCTTCTTTCTTCATCCCCCAAGGTTGGTCGACCGCGCCTAAATTCGTTATACCAACGATACACGGTTGCCTTGGAGGGGCTTTCATCCATAAATGCCATTTGAAGTCTATCGAACGATTCATCCGGTTTCAGGCGACACTTGAAATCGTAAAAAATCATAGCTCTAAAATGTTCCCGGCGCAGATCCATTTTTCAGTAAGACACGATACTTTGAATTGGCTCGCAAAAAATGTATAGGGAAATTTTGAAAATGGAACACACATATTTTTACTTACAAGTAATCATATTTTCAAAAATAATTCTAACCGGCCAGTCTGCCATATATAAAAACTATTTATCGCAATACTTTCTGAGTGGCCTGGTACATATTATAGTCACGCCGTTATCCCTAATTACCTAAACAAAGGTCACTCCGCCACGTCTGACAAAGTTTTGAGGGTTATTTAAGATAGATACATACATAAATCACGCCTCTATCCCTTACGGGGTAGGCAGAGCGTTTGACGCCTCGTAAAAGGCGCTTTCGCCACGTCTGACAAAAAATGAGGGCAATTTTAGATTGTAATATGTATTGCTTTAGTGACAGGTTGTCAGCCCATCGCCTAAATTACAATACACTATAACCCTCGAGTCCCTTTTGCTGACTTCAACAGCATGCCCGGAAAGAAGGGCAGCTGGAACATTCTATGTTTTTCTATCTCTCCCAGTCCAGCATGGAAGAAAAAAGATAAATTTAATAAATTTAATTTATAAGATAGATTTGTAGGTATATTGCTGTAGTGATAGGTTGTCAACCCATCGGCTTAATTGCCATACACAGAAACCCTCGGATCCCTCATCTGGTTTTTACAGAATGCCCGGGAGGAAATGCAGCTGGCATTCTTGGCTTCTTCCAACATGGAAGAAGTGATTCATAACCCTGAATTATTGAATAACTGCCCTCAAAAATGTGAGTCTAAACGTGAACAACATGGTCTGAATTAGGTCTGATAGCCGTCATCGAAGCCCAAAGACGTCTTATGCAGGACATCAGAATCTACCATAAAACTCAGCCATGATTGATTCAGCTCCACTCGTATCTACCGAGTTCCCTCTATCTGCTGCTTCTTCTGGACTGCTTGCCGACACTGCTGTGATAAATATTGCTATACTTAAAAATCAGACTTCCTTTATTGTGTTTTCAGGAAAGACGACCTCGGTGGGAATAGCACACTGCTATTGAACATGGTGCGCGCGCGCAACCGCGAGCTGATCGCGGAGAATCTGGAAACTACCCTGGACTTGCCCAAGAATGAAACTGATGACGAAGAGTACGCTTTTAATTACGTTTTCCAAATAAGTTTGGTGTCGTAATGGCGTCATACAATGCACTATACAACGTCGTGATACATACATACATACAATCAATCCCTAATGGGGTAGGCAGAGCGTAAACGACTTAAACAAAGGTTGTTCCGCCACGTCTAGTTTTGAGGGTAATTTACGATAGATGTGTAGGTATACTGTTGTAGTGACAGAAAGGTTGTCAGCCCATCGCTTAAATTAAAATATACTGACAACCTCGGAATCCTTAGCTGGTTTTTACAGCATGCCCGGGAGGAAATGCAGCTGGCACATTCTATGTTTTTCTCTCGCTCCCAGGGCAGCAATGAAGAAATGGACGTGATAGATGAAAATAAAACAGATAAAATAAAATACATATAGGTACCTGTGGTACAAATCTAGCTCTAAAAATTATAATAGTCTAATCATAATAGGTATTCTAGCTCGGGAACATTACCTGCAAACAATAAGCGAACATCTATGTAACAATGCATAATACCTTCTGTTGACAAAAGCGAATGTCTGTAAAAACGTACATTTTCCCACTTGTACGTAACTTTCTCTTTCTATTCAATTATTAAGTATATTACTGCCACTCTCTCACCGTTTTGCGACGAATAAAACTCAACAATCATAATTATGTACGTAATTATAGGTAAGTAGGTTCTACGATATGGTTAAGATATTTGTAAGATGTAATTGATACTATAATAGAACAGAAATAATATCGAAGTAGAGATTGCGGTAGAGTAGGTACTCTATTTTGTTTTTTGTTTTCTTATTTAATAAGGGATCCGAGGGTTTCAGTATATTGCAATGTAGGCGATGGGCTGATAACCTGTCACTACAGCAATATACACTACAAATTTATCTTAAATAACCCTCAAAACTTTGTCAGACGTGACGAAACGACCTTTGTCTAGGTCGTTTACGCTCTGCCTACCCCATTAGGGATAAAGGCGTGATATATGTATGAATGTTTTCTTATTTTATTTTTAACAGTAGCTCTATTAGCAAAGCGAATGTATGTTTTGCCACAAGGCCCCCAAAGTTGTGAATTGGACGCTGCTGTCAGATTTTTCAAAGTTTTGCTAGGGATGAGCTTTGGTCCACACTCAGTAGGATAACAGAACTCCAAACCACACTCACCACCTCCATAACACAGGGGTGTTAAGGATCTATTTGTCTTTTGATATTATCTACTTACGTTTTTGTTAGCATATTGATTTCTTGACATCTAGCTAATTTGCTGAAAAGTACACGTATTTTCCAAGAGCCTTTAATTTAAAATTCACCTCAAATAGAACCAGTTCAGCCCCGAAGATTGATTGTTACTAGAGTTGATTGTAGCAGAGAAATTAAAATAGATTTTTTGTCACCAGACCAGCCATAGAACCCTGTATACACGGCCTCAACATGAGGATGACGGATCGCAGCGTTTCGAGGTCGCGAGTGTCGCGGATATCGACTAGACGAGATATGGACATCCCATCCATACTGGCCTTTACTACCAACGTTCCTGCTGCTGTAAGTCTACAGTAGACTATAGCCAAGGAAACTGTAGTCTTATGCCGTTAATAAGAAGACCAAGAGCGGATGTATGTACGGAGTATGTAATGTACTTCTAAGTATGTAATGTGATGGAACCTAAGCGCGCCCCTCCCTAAATCCGCCCTTGAAGAAGACCCTTTGGAAGATATGGCCTTGACTTGCTAAAGACGAACCATTAGAATCGCATTTTTTTATGTTTTATTTTTATACTGCGCCTAATCTGGAATCGAATCAACTTTACCCACTGAATGCAAAGCCTAGGTCAGATTTACTTTTTGTCTTTCAGCTGGAACTCAATCACAACATATATCCTACTCCATAGTCAATTTCTTTTAACCAGGTCCATTTGGAAGTCCCAGGATTCCAGAAGTTGAAATCGAACTCTGATGATGAAAACATTCCTAGGTGGTCCATCAGACGATCCGTCTGCCCCGTCTGCTCACAGAAGTGGAAAGACAGAAGCTCTATCCATAACGTAAAGAACTCAGGTAAAATTAGCAAAAGCCACTTATGAAAAACAATATGTATAGACTGTCGGCAGTATTTTTCCTAGCAGCGCTATCCAAAAATGAAATCGCTGAAATGTTTGCCAACCTCCGATAGGAATCAACACTTGAAGAAAAACAAAAAGAGCAGCTATCAGCTTGCTTTTACTGAAATTAAGTGTCTTTAGGTTATTTCCTGACTAAAACAAGGATCCTCCTATTTCTAGGACTTAAAAGAAACTCCGCACTGGACTTGCCTTCAGTTATTGCACCAGCGCGATTACGTACCTCCATCACTCTTGGATAGTAAGTTACCATATAAAACACGTCACATTTCCATTCATAATCTGTATAGCCTACTAAATGATAAATGTTTTAGCCATAGTCCCATGCTCCCAATACAAGTATCATGTATGTACTGGGAAGTCTCTGTCATATACTTGTGACAAGACTTTGAAATAAACTATTTTATTTTCTTGTTTTTTATAGTGTCCCTCGGCCAGCCCTTGCTGCCGTAGACGAAGAAGCAGGGATGTCGAATGGAGGCTTGAAGAACACTAGCGCGGCTTGGCAACTGACCAGAGCCCGCCGCTTCCGGATCCCGAAGCCAGTTCAACTGCCACCAGAGTCAATAGTTGCACCTAGTACCACTGCGCCCTTAGCTCGAAAAGATTTGGACCAACGGGTGTCTCGGTTTATACGAGATGAAACTGCACCTATTGAGCCTAACAAATCTACTGCTAGTGCGGCGCCAAAATAATTGCTTTAGAATAATAAACTGTACTGAAACACTTTATAAATGTTGTTTAAATTATATCAATGCTTCATTATTTAGAACGTAGAAAAGATTAAAAGTAGGCATTTTATTAATTGCAAATAAAGAATCGACTAAATCTAAATCTAAGTATAAATAAGCGTGAGTCGAAACGCTCTATCGAAATTATTTGTTTAAAAAATAGAAGAAATTGGTACCTATGACCAGTACCTAAGTATTGGGACGTGGTGTGGGCCTCATGGTGGACCTATTTTGTGAGTAGACCACAAGGTAGACCACCACCCACTTCCCAAAGGTAAAACCTCTTTATGAAAGCGTAGGTAACTCTATGCTAGATGTTGATAAATATCTGTCAGTTGAACAGTCATTTTATTGTGGTCAGAAATTATCACAATATCTTTAAAAATAATAACAAATTACATGTACAAAATTAAAATATACAAAGTATTTGATTCTTTATAAGAATCGTCATGGCCCTTTCATCATTTACAAAGATTTTACCATCCCCTAGGTTAAGCAAAACTGTAAACTTGGTAAACTCTATACGAAACTTGATGTCGAAACATCTCGTATATTCTCAATTTGGTGATCCACTGAGCGTTGTACGGTTCAGGGAGAATATAGTGCCTGAAGTCGGGGTCACGGACGTCCTGGTCCGAATGCTCGCGGCACCAGTCAACTCCGCTGATGTAAACACTATACAAGGTATGGTATGGTATGGTACGATAGAACTACATAACGCTTACCTACATAAACATAATACACATACCATTTAATATACATATCTTCTTAATCAGCTTCAAAAGCATTAAAATTGTTACGCCAATAGTTACCAAGAATCCTTCTTATTACAGGTGTTTCTACCTTTCTGCCAAATTTGCCAACAATACCAGGAGATGAAGGCGTCGGAAATGTGGTGGAAATTGGGAAGAAGGTTAGCAAAGTGAAAGTGGGAGACAGAGTCATCATAGCCAGGCCCCGTCTGGGCACATGGAGATACTACGGGATCTACAACGAATTGGACCTATTCATAATCTCCCCGAACATTCCTTTACCCGAAGCTTCCATGATCACATCTGCTCCGAGTACAGCTCACAGGTTAATCAAGGATTTTTTTCCAGTCCAACATGGACAAACTGTCATACAGAATGCAGCAAACAGCCCTGTTGGGCAGAGTGTTATTCAGATTTGTAAAGCCTTAGGAATCAATACTTTCAACATAGTTGCAACTCATTGCCAGTTCGACTCCGTGAGGAAACATCTCTACGATATCGGAGCCACTACTGTAATGACGCTAGAAGAAGCAGAGCAAATGATGGACTTCAACACGTCTTTAAAAAGACCAATTTTAGGTCTTAATTGCTTGGGAGGCAGGTACGAAGATATCCTCCTCAAGTTGCTTGACAGAAATGGAGCAATAGTCTACTATGGTTGTGCGTTCTCCTCAATGAAAAGCAAAAGAGCTTGGCGACCTGACCTCACATTCCACCGGTTTGATATTGCAGAATGGTACAATAGCGCCACATATATCGAAAAAACTGTAATGATATCCCAAATTGCTCAACTCATAGCCACTGGGAAATTCAAAGCGCCGATGTATATGCCAGTTGAACTTAAGAACTACATGACAGCTCTTAGGAATACGGTGCAATGCGAAGCTTTTAGTACTGTTAATTACGTGTTTGATTTCAGCTTGTTTTGATTTTCATGTTTGTGAATTTATTTTATGAAGTTTTTTTATTGAAATAAATAATATACAACTTGATGTTCGTCTTTTCTTCCTATTGCACCAAGCTTTTTACCCACGCAGCATTTTTTATAGCTAAAGATAGATTGATCATCAACCAGTTCATCACTGTCAACATCAGTCATGAAGAAATTGTTCCTAGTCACCTAATACGCCGCGTCGTAGCAGCAGCTACGAATTATTCATACGTGTAACAAAAACCAAACAGAAAAGCCTCTTCCGGTCCATATTGTAAATTCACATTTAATTAAAGAAATAAAAATAGGAATAATAACATTTCAACTAACGAAGACTAAAATCAAATAAATATTTTACTGTATTCTGAGTTTCACAATTCTTTGTGTTAGTTAGAGCCGTGGGGTAATCTTTAGGTTCTATTGGCTGATACATCGGCGACCTCAATTTTCCCACGGTTACCAGTCGAGTTATCTGCGTCGTCAATTTGATTTTTTTCACGGAAGATGCACTTTCGTACCACTCTGTGAGATCAAACCTATGGAACATCAGATCGGGCCTCAGAAATGATTTATCCAAATTAGTGTTAGCAGCGTTACCGTAATACACAACTTCTCCATTCCTTTCTAGCAGCTTCAGTATTACATCTTCGTGTCTTCCTTCTAAACCAATGAACCCATATTTGGGTTTGTTTGCAGTTGGAATGAAGGTGGTCAATACTTCTGCTTCTTCTAGCGTAAAAACATTAGTAGCGCCTAAGCATTGTAGACGTCTTTGAACAGTTTCATAATGCACACCACTTGATAGTATGTTAATTGTTTTGATCCCATACGCGTAACAAATCTGTATAATGCTTTGACCAACTATGCTGTCAGCTGCATTCTGTATAATCGTCGTACCATATTCCAGTGGAAAAAAATCTGTGATAAGATTGTAAGCTGTCATGGTAGTGGAACATGTGATCATGGAAGCATCGGCAATAGGAATGTACGAGGAGATAGGTAGGACGTCCTCCTGGCTAAATACACCATGGTATCTCCAAGTGCCAAGACCAGGTTTCCAAATGAGAACTCTGTCACCTCGTTTCACTCTGGATACATGTTTGCCTGTTACTAAAACATTGCCAACACCATCATTTCCTGGGATAGATGGTAAGTCAGGCAGATTATTAGAAACGCCTGAAAAAAACAGAAATTATATAATATGAAATAGTAAGCATCATGATCGATCTCTCTCATTGTCTCCCTCGTTTTATCCCGCATCTCACGAGGTCAGCTACCTAATCTAGGTGATTGAACGAGGGTACCGGTGATCGATCCTTCTCTAACAAGACAATTCCAACCATACGACGACAATCCGTCATCTTGTTCTGATATTTGCCTAATATGGTATTTCAGGCGCTTGTTTAGAATATGAAAAAGATTTTTGTTTGAATGAATGGGGAAAGAGATGCGTGGGATTATTCTGTAGTTTTTAAGGAAATTCGAGTTTTGTTTAGGTTTATGTGGTACATAAAATACCCCGTATTCTATTACAATAAATAAAAACAACATAGGTATATTTGATATCTTAATTTTAATTAAAATTTTCTGTATTTGTATAAATTTGTAGTGCATTGTTTTCTTCGTCCACTATGGATGTAAACATAGTCAAGTTAAAATAAACAACTAAAGTCTAGGATATATTTACAGCCCGTGAAACCTTTAGCTGTTAATGCATTACCCAAAGCTTCTTCATACTTTTCAAACTTCACCATCTTATGTACAGGTCCTTTGAGTTTCTTTTCACACATCAGTGTAATTATTTCTGACATCATCTTGTCTTTATCTGCCTGACTAGCCCTCTCATTCCACCTAGTCATCCAGAAGCCATGGAATGATGCATCTTTAAAAATAAATGCAGAGGTTGGAATGATAACTGGTTCCCTGGACATGCCACCATAAGTGACCATTTTCCCTGCATGTTGTAAGTGCCTCAGCATTTCTGATGAGCTCTTTCCACCAACACAGTTTAAGGCCAATGAAGGTTTATCAATCTCCTTGTCTTTGAAGATTTTGGTGGCACGTAATTCTTCTTCAGTTAAAACATAGGTTGCCCCTAAATCAGTCAGGTACTTTTTCAAGTCACTTATATCTGGCCTGTCTCTCACAATGTTGACTGTTTTCACACCCCAGGCTTTGCATATTTGTATCACATTCTGGCCACAGGCACTGTTAGCGCCATTTTGTATAACAACTAGGCCTTTTTCTTTTACTGGCACATAGTCTGTGAGCATTCTGTAAGCAGTGCACGGGTTCACAGTGAGTGTAGCAGCTTCAACTAATCCCAAATCATCTGGAACTACCCTTAGAACTTCTTTCTTGAATTTTCCAACATCCCTCCATGTGCCTTGGACTGGTTTTGTAACAATAACTTTATTTCCTTTGTTGATATCCTCGACTCCTTTCCCTACATCTTCCACAATGCCTACACCTTCATTACCAGGCACACAGGGCAAGTCTACTTTCACTGGGTATTTACCTGAAACAATTAGAATAAATATTTAATAATACAGCATCTCTATGAAATAATTTCATTTAAAATAAAAAGCACTATAAGAAAATAGCATTACTTGCCTTATATTAGCCTGTTCTTTTTTCTTACAACAACCTCTGTGTTTATTTTCATCACTGAGTATAAAATTACCTCTGTCTTAAAAAAAATATGAAGAGAATTGTTTTTATCTTTATCTGTGTATGAATGAGATATAGTTTACTGACAAAGAACAGCAAGTTCTGTCGTATAGTTACACTAAGTATAGTATACCTTGTATGGTGTTGATGTCCGCGGGATTGACCGGCGCCGCCAGCATCCTTACGAGCACGTCCAGCTCCCCCAGCTCAGGTATATTACTCTCTTTATACTTCACAACTTTCACAGGATCGCCGAACTCAGAATAGATAAGATGTTTTGATACCAAACTCCGCACCGAACCCAACATAGTTGAACTTATCCTGGGACTTATTAACAACCTTGTACGTGATATAAACGCCATCATGTATCCGTTTTCCCAATTAATTTATTTATATTTAATTATTGTAAATGTGGAAAACTCGCTTTGCAGTTGACATTTGACATTGACGATCAGCTGTTTTCGTTTTGTTCGTTTCTTTCTTCGTTCGTTAGTAGCGTTTCGTTCGTTTCCGAAAAATATAGGTTTACTACACCGACACTTAAACCCATATAGCGATATTGGTTTTCTTTATAATGTAGGTGGTGTTGGTAAAAATATGTTACATTTGTTTTTAAAATTGAACAGAAAGTCTCGATTCCAAGACTGAAAATATAATAAAATAAAAACAAAATGACAATTTGCGATCGTTTATGGTTTGTTCATTGTTGTCAATTTTGGTCAAATCAAATTGTTGTTTTGATTTTATTTATGCGGTCTCGTTCTCATTAAACGACCAATTTTTCAAGAAATGGATAAGAATATGTATGCTGCTTATGGGTTCTTACCGAATAACAACAACCCTGAGTCTCAGTCTGACCAGTTCTTTGTAATTCAGGACGATGGAACGTTTGTGTGTAAGTTATCATATCATGGCACATAATCTGCACCCAAAACTACATTTTTAATTTATTTTGTCACGAATATCAATTATATTATCTTAGGCACTATACTTGCTACTCAAATTCTACTATGATTTATTCTCCTCCAAGCCTTCAAGGAAATAAAAACAGTCAATAATTATAGATTTGAAATATCTTGTTTAAATTTCAGTGAATCGCCAAGTCCAATATGTGACTGAAGTTCAAGACGTGAATGAAGGTATGGGCGAGGCACAGGCATGTGCAGTGTATGATGTGAACCCGCAACAATTCTTTGTGGATGTTGCTAACAATCCGGGAGCACTGATTTCAGCTGGTAAGTTTTGAAATGAGTTTCATGATATTTATCTATCTCTCTATCACATTTCATAAATAAGGCAAATTTATGATGGTGAATTGACATACATACATACATAAATCACGCCTTTATCCCATACGGGGTAGGCAGAGCGTTTAACGCCTCGTAAAAGGCGCTTTTGCCACATCTGACAAAAATTGAGGGCAATTTCAGATTGTTATATGTATTGCTATAGTGACAGGTTGTCAGCCCATCGCCTAAATTACAATACACTGTAACCCTCGAGTCCCTTTTGCTGACTTCAACAGCATGCCCAGGAGGAAGGGCAGCTGGAACATTCTATGTTTTTATATCTCTCCCAGTCCAGCATGGAAGCAATGCTGAATTGACTATGTTATAATCAGCCTTTGCTTTTTTTTTATAATTCCAAGTACAATTTTGTAGGGTATAAAAATTTGCTGAAGAAACTTACATATATTCATAAATATGTATAATCACGCCTTTGTCCCTAATGGGCTAGACAAAGCGAAAACAACCTAAACAATGGTTGTTCTGCCCCTTACAAAGTTATTTAAGATAGATTTGTAGGTATTTTGCTGAATAAATTTTATTGTCTAAATCTACCCATGAACTGAACAACTTTTCTGAAGGAGCAAATTACATCATATTTTTGTAGAAAATTAAATCCAAGGAGAAAATTGTTCAGTTGATTAGAATATCAAAATAGCTGTAAAAACCAGTAAAGGGAATATATAGAATGTATGCATCTCGTCCAGATTTTTGCAGTGCTGTAACCCGACAAATTAACCAATATCCAGACGGTTAATTTGTCGAATTACAGCACTGCGAAAATCTGGAAGTGATACATACTATCTATATATTCCCTTTACTGGTTTTTACAGCTATTTTTATATCTAGTGTGGATTAAGTTACATACATACATATAATCACGCCTTTATCCCTAATGGGGTAGGCAGAGCGCAAACGACCTAAACAAAGGTCGTTCCGCCATGTCTGACAAAGTTTTGAGGGTTATTTAAGATAGATTTGTAGGTATATTGCTGTAGTGACAGGTTGTCAGCCTATCGCCTAAATTATAATATACTGAAACCCTCGGATCCCTTAGCTGGTTTTTACAGCATGCTTGGGAGGAAATACAGCTGGCACATTCTATGTGTTTCTCTTGCTCCCAGGCCAGCATGGAAGATGGATTAAGTTTGATGAGCAATTTACAGTAGCAAGTATGTATTTACACATCATTCATAATATTATGTGACCTTTTGTTCTTCCAGATAACTTCATTATGCCAGCTCCTGATTTGTCCGAAGCAGTGCACAATATCTATGGCAATAATTATCTACTTCAAACATTAGAAGCTGAGGCAACTGTGCAGGGTGAGGTAGGCAATTTATATATTTTTCTTAATAAACATAAATATGTGCCAATCCTTGAAAATGAGTCTATAGTATTTCCAACTCAGTTTTAGAATAAAGCTAAACAAACTTTTAATTGAAGATCTTCAATAATAAATGTTTCTAAAATAAGTTTTAGCTATTAAGTAGATATGACAAAATAGTGAAATAGTAATTTAACTTATTTACCAACACATATAATTTAGTTTTGAAATTTGTTTTTGAATAAAAAGACATTAAACTTTGTTTACCTTTATTCTAAAACTGAGTTGGAAATACTATTATAAATCATCACATCACACAAAACAGGGAAGAATGGAAGGAGTAGAGTAAGGCCTTTGCCCAGCAGTGAGATCATTTATAGGCTAGGCTCTTCATACTTTCTAATCAGAAATTATCAATTTTCTTACATAACTAAATTTTAATCATATTTATTTGTCCCTTTAATTATGTATTAATTTCAAAAATATAGGATTGTTTTGTTTGTAAGGGACACTCCTTCTATTCCTTTCCCAATATAAATCCCAGTACTTATGATTCATCATAATTTAATTGTTTTTCAGGCAGATAAAGACATGACAATAACAGTTCAGTTCAAGGAATCTGAGGACCCAGAGGAGGTGGACGTGGTCAACATCCTGAACAAGCAGGACAACACATGCACAGAAGTATTTATTCATTCATACCATCATACATACATACATAAATCACGCCTTTATCCCTTACGGGGTAGGCAGAGCGTTTAACGCCTCGTAAAAGGCGCTTTCGCCACGTCTGACAAAAATTGAGGGCAATTTTAGATTGTATTGCTATAGTGACAGGTTGTCAGCCCATCGCCTAAATTACAATACACTGTAACCCTCGAGTCCCTTTTGCTGACTTCAACAGCATGCCCGGGAGGAAGGGCAGCTGGAACATTCTATGTTTTTCTATCTCTCCCAGTCCAGCATGGAAGTAATACCATCATTACTTACATAATTATTTCATACTAATTATCAAACTACACAGTAAAACCTTCTTCTTCCATGTTGGACTGGGAGCGAGAGAAAAACATAGAATGTGTCAGCTGCATCTCCTCCCGAGCATGCTCTAAAAACCAGACAAGGGATCAAGGGAAGGGGTTACTGTATATTGCAATTTAGTTGATAGGCTGACAACCTGTCACTACAGCAATATACCTACAAAACTATCTTAAATAACCCTCAAAACTTTGTCAGATGTGGCGGAACAACCGCGTTAGGTTTTACTTTTTTTTTGTTGATAATACGAACTTATTACTGTGTCTGTTTGTGTGTTTATATGTGTGTAAATAAGAGACACATAAATAAAAATATTTTTTTGAAACCAGAAACTTTTGTAATCAAAATTTTCCAGTTCTTGTTTTCTATAAATTTGTAAAGTAAATTTTTCGTTATTTTTATAAAAGTTGCTATTGCATGAAATATACTTAATTTCAGATCACATTGTCAGATGAGCAATACACTATGTTAGAAAAAAAGGGATGGGTTTTTCTAGAAAACAATGGCAAAATATTCATCCTTGATGCATATGGACTTCATGAAGTAACTACTAATGAGAGTAAAAAAACTTTTTTTACTTAATTACTTTGATACATACATACATACATATAATCACGCCTTTATCCCTAATGGGGTAGGCAGAGCGTAAGCGACCTAAACAAAGATCGTCCCGCCTCGTCTGACAAAGTTTTGAGGGTTATTTAAGCTAGATTTGTAGATATATTGCTGTAGTGACAGGTTGTCAGCCCATCGCCTAAATTGCAATATACTGAAACCCTTGGATCCCTTAGCTGGTTTTTACAGCATACCCGGGAGGAAATGCAGCTGGCACATTCTATGTTTTTCTCTCACTCCCAGTCCAACATGGAAGTTATTACTTTGATACTTAAGTATATAATTGTGTAGAAAGAGAGAGAAAATACAAGTAAATGATATAATTTTAATAAAATAGGAAACAAAATATTCAATATAGATAAATAAATACTATGTACCTAATCGAAAAAAAAATTGTTTACAGGCCTTATTCAAAATCTAAAGGATGCAACTAAAATAGATTTACCTTCGGAGATAGATTCATCAAGGTAAGAAACACCATATGTATACATTATTTTGATACCTTATTTATTTATATAATTATGAAAGAAAGACAATAATAAATTCTATAGGCATTCCATATTATCTGAAATATTATCATGATTAATTGAATTTAAATGAAAATTTTTCTTTCATACCAGGCCACTCAGAAAGTATTGCGATAAATAGTTTTTATATATGGCAGACTGGCCGGTTAGAATCTTTTTTGAAAATATGATTACTTGTAAGTAAAAATATGTGTGTTCCATTTTCAAAATTTCCCTCCACATTTTTTGCGAGCCAATTCAAAGTATCGTGTCTTACTGAAAAATGGATCTGCGCCGGGAACATTTTAGAGCTATGATTTTTTACGATTTCAAGTGTCGCCTGAAACCGGATGAATCGTTCGATAGACTTCAAATGGCATTTATGGATGAAAGCCCCTCCAAGGCAACCGTGTATCGTTGGTATAACGAATTTAGGCGCGGTCGACCAACCTTGGGGGATGAAGAAAGAAGCGGTCGCCCTTTGACGGCTATTACGGAAGAAAACGTGCTAGCAGTGAAAAATTTAATCCAAGATAATAGGCGAATTACATATCAGGAGATTCAGCACAGATTAAAGATTAGATCGGGAAGCGTTCACGAGATTCTACATGGGCATCTTCGCGTGAGGAGGATAGTATCGCGCTGGGTGCCGCACTACCTCACCGATGCTCAGAAGCAGGCCCGGGAGGAATGGTGCCGTGATATGCTGAACAAATTTGAAGCAGGCTCGTCTCGGCGTGTTTACGACATCGTAACAGGTGATGAGTCCTGGATTGATCAATACGATCCAGAAACCGAGCGCCAGTCGACAGTTTGGGTGTTTCAAAATGAACCAACGCCTACCAAAGTGAAGCGATCTCGAAGCGGGGGGAAGATTTTGATCGCCAGCTTTTTTAATTTGACTGGCCACTTGGCCTCAATTCCCTTACGTGATCAAAGAAGCATTAACGCCGAATGGTATACTACCAAATGTTTACCAGAAGTTTTTTCTGTTGTGAGCAACAAGCGACCAAACACAGGGCTCCGCGGACTACTGCTCCACCACGACAATGCACCTGCACACACCGCGCTCAAAACGAGGGACTTCCTGGACAGCACACCAGTCAAACTCCTGGGTCACCCTCCTTACAGCCCTGATCTAGCACCGTGTGACTTCATTTTATTTCCAAAAATAAAAAATCAGCTCAAGGGGATACAATTTTCGTCGCCGGAAGATGCGCTGGCTGCGTTCGAGCAGGCTGTAAACGAGGTGTCTACGGCGGACTGGAAAAAGTGTTTTGAAAACTTTTTCAGACGCATGAATCTTTGTATAGAGGCTGTTGGAGAGTACTTTGAAAAGATTTAATAAAAATATATGTACCTGTAGAACAATTTTTTTTAGTGTCGCAAATCTTTCTGAGTGTCCCACGTATTTCATGAAATAAAACAGCATTGAGAAGTATAAAAATCCTCAGAAATATTATTTATTTATGATTCTGTAATTGCAGTTTGGTAAAAGACATTGAAACATACCCATTTCCTGTAGTAGAAAACATGCTTAGTACAAATACAAAACTAGAACAAAAAACTGTTGATACTCTGAAACAGGAAAAGAGTGAGGATGATAAAGAAGATGTACAGGAAAGGAAAATAGAAATAGATAAAAGAGGTAAGTAATTTAATAATACATACATCATCTCCCTAGCCTTATCCCGTATCTCACGGGGTCGGCTACCTAGTTTAGGGGATTGAACGAGGGTACTGGTTTTTACACAGAGCGACTGCCATCTGACCTCCGAAACCCAGAAGGGAACCAGACCCAATCCTAGATTACGTCAGAGTTTTCAAGCCGCCAATGCTTAGCACTGGCCTCTGATATGGCTTAACGACTAAAACCTACGGTATTAAACGATATTAACCGGGACCAACGGCTTAACGTGCCTTCCGAAGCACGAAAAAAGCGCCGAATAAACGTAACAACTTAAACATCGTTCCGCCGCGTCTGACAAAGTTTTGAGGGTTATTTAAGATAGATTTGTAGGTATATTGCTGTAGTGACAGGTTGTCATCCCATCGCCTACATTGCAATATACTGAAACCCTCGGATCCTTTGGCTGACTTTTACAGCATGCCCGGGAGGAAATGCAGCTGGAATATTCTACGTTTTTCTCGCACTCTCAGTCCAGCATGGAATAATTTTAATAATATTACTAAACTATTAATATAATTTATTATTTTAACTATTTAATGCCAGTTAGTTATCTTACACTAACTATGTTTTCAGAAGAAACTAAGGAAAAACAAACCGCGAAGGAAACTCCAAACAATACTAGGGAAAATTTAAAAGAATCAAGATCACAATTAGATATGCAAAAATATCAGAACACCAAAATTAAAATATTGACCAAATATAATTTTAAAGGTAAGGTTCCTGTTTAAATACATACATACATATAGTCACGCTTTCATCCCTAATTCGGTAGGCAGCGCGTAAACGACCTTAACAAAGGTCGCTCCGCCACGTCTGACAAAGTTTCGAGGGTTATTTATAGATAGATATTTTTAGGTATATTGCTGTAGTGACAGGTGGTCTGCCCATCGCCTAAATTGCAATATACTGAACTTTTACAGCATGCCCGGGAATAAATGCAGCTGGCACATTCTTTGTTTTTTATTCGCTCCTAGTCCAGCATGGAAGAATAAATAATATTTTGTAATTCAGAATGTAAGTGTATTTTTTCATTGAGCAGTCATCCTTCTAAGTGTACCTATAGTATTTCCAATTCAGTTTTAGAATAAAGGTAAACAAAGTTTGCCTTTTTATTCAAAAACACTTCAAAAATAAATGATACGTGTTAGCAAATTAGTTAGATTACTAAAACTACTATTTCATAAAATCATAATGTTACATAGATACATACATACAATCACGCCTCTATCCCTAATGGGGTAAGCAGAGCGTAAATGATCTAAACAAAGGTCGTTCCGCCACGTTTGACAAAGTTTTGTGGGTTATTTAAGATAGATTTGTTGGTATATTGCTGAAGTGACAGATTGTCAACCTATCGCCTAAATTGCAATATTCAGAAACCCTCGGATCCCTTAGCTGGTTCTTACAGCATGCCCGGGAAATACAGCTGGCACATTCTATGTTTTTCTCTCGCTTGCAGTCCAGGATTCATAATGTTGTCATATCTAATAGCTAAAACCTTTTTTTAGAAACAAGATCTTCGATAAAAAAAATATGAAATTTTGTTTCAATAATAAAAAATAAAAGTATGAAATACTAAACCTGATTTGGAAATACTATACCCTAACAGTCTACCTATGAAAATAACAATTTCATACAGCCTACATTATATAATATTACAGATATACCGGACAAAATAGTATTAGGGAGGACACGCAATGGTAAAAAAATAGTAGCAAAAGTAGTCAAAAGGTCAATCTTTGAGCGGCAGTTTGAAAACAGTGACGAAGTGAATCGTGAAGATAGCTCGGTTGAACCAGCTAATACTAATATAGAGGAAGCTTCAATACAAAAAAAATCGTCAACGAAAGGTAAAATATCTGTTTTAGATCCTTTCCTATTTGTATCTTTTTTGTGTCTTTTCTGTACAATAACTTATATTCTTATCTTTTACAACTTAGCAGAGTAGATATAACATTAAGATAGAGTAAAGATCATAACTAAGGCCTATGGTAATTAATTGCGAGCAGAGATGAGAGTATTCAGGTTTCAACTCAGCAGAGCACATGGCACAAGCACAAGGCTTTGTTAATTCCAGCAGTAATTTTCTACCAGGCAATCTTAGTATACTTAGCCGAAGGACTTTTTTCTACATCCTAAGCTGAAAGCGGGATCGTAAATCTAGAAAAAAGTAAAACGATTTTTGAAACAAATACCAGGCCACTCAGAAAGTATTGCGATAAATAGTTTTTATTTATGGCAGACTGGCCGATTAGAATCTTTTTTGAAAATATGATTACTTGTAAGTAATAATATGTGTGTTCTATTTTCAAAATTTCCCTCCACATTTTTTGCGAGCCAATTCAAAGTATCGTGTCTTACTGAAAAATGGATCTGCGCCGGGATCATTTTAGAGCTATGATTTTTTACGATTTCAAGTGTCGCCTGAAAACGAATGAATCATTCGATAGACTTCAAATGGCATTTATGGATGAAAGCCCCTCACAGGCAACCGTGTATCGTTGGTACAACGAATTTAGGCGCGGTCGACCAACCTTGGGGGATCAAGAAAGAAGCGGTCGCCCTTTGACGGCTATTACGGAAAAAAACGTGCTAGCAGTGAAAATTTAATCCAAGATAATAGGCGAATTACATATCAGGAGATTCAGCACATATTAAAGATTGGATCGGGAAGCGTTCACGAGATTCTACATGGGCATCTTCGCGTGAGGAGGATAGTATCGCGCTGGGTGCCGCACTACCTCACCGACGCTCAGAAGCAGGCCCGGGTGGAATGGTGCCGTGATATACTGAACAAATTTGAAGCAGGCTCGTCTCGGCGTGTTTACGACATCGTAACAGGTGATGAGTCCTGGATTTATCAATACGACCCAGAAACCAAGCGCCAGTCGACAGTTTGGGTGTTTCAAAATGAACCAAAGCCTACCAAAGTGAAGCAATCTCGAAGCGGGGGGAAGATTTTGATCGCCAGCTTTTTTAATTTGACTGGCCACTTGGCCTCAATTCCCTTACGAGATCAAAGAAGCATTAACGCCGAATGGTATACTACCAAATGTTTACCAGAAGTTTTTTCTGTTGTGAGTAACAAGCGACCAAACACAGGGCTCCGCGGACTACTGCTCCACCACGACAATGCGCCTGCACACATCGCGCTCAAAACAAGGGACTTCCTGGACAGCACACCAGTCAAACCCCTGGGTCACCCTCCTTACAGCCCTGATCTAGCACCGTGTGACTTCTTTTTATTTCCAAAAATAAAAAATCAGCTCAAGGGGATACAATTTTCGTCGCCGGAAGATGTGCTGGCTGCGTTCGAGCAGGCTGTAAACGAGGTGTCTACGGCGGACTGGAAAAAGTGTTTTGAAAACTGGTTCAGACGCATGAATCTTTGTATAGAGGCTAGTGGAGAGTACTTTGAAAAGATTTAATAAAAATATATGTACCTGTAGAACAATTTTTTTTAGTGTCGCAAAACTTTCTGAGTGTCCCACGTATATAAGTATCATCATAATGGTACCAATTCGTAGTTGTAAAAATCACCACTTAAAGAACTTAGAGAGCCCGATGATGTAGTGGACAGGGCCGCTGCCTCCTAAGCGGGAGGTCGTGGTTAGAATCCCACCACGTACCAATGTGTTTTTCGGTTTTCGAATTTAATTTGTACGTTTGTTCGGTGCTTTTTCCGTGCTTCGGAAGGCACGTTAAGCCGCTGGTCCCGGTTAATATTGTTTAATACCGTAGATATTAGTCGTTAAGCCATATCAGAGGCCAGTGCTAAGCATTGGCGGCTTGAAAACTGACCTAATCTAGGATTGGGTCTGGTTTTTCTTCTGGGTTGCAGAGGTTAGATGGCAGTCGATCTGTGTAAAAACCAGTACCCTCGTTCAATCTCCTGGATTAGGAAGCCGACCGCGTGAGACGGGATAAGGCTAGGGAGATGATGACTTAGTTAAATTGTGCGGTCTACGAATCGATAGCAATATTAATATAATAAATAACTATTAACTTTTCAGGCACAGACATCGACGACCCAGAGTTTGAAAGTCTGGTTGAGCGTGCCTTGAGAGGAGAAATAGAGAGCGGTTCTAATGAGGTCTTGGAAGCCAGTGACATCATTACGCAGCTGTTCCACGTGCCCGAGTTCAGCTGCTCGGTCGCCGGACGGAACATTGTTATCACCAGGGTTAGATAGATCACTATCACTACATAGTATAAAACAAAGTCGCTTTCTCTGTCCCTATATCCCTATGTTTGCTTAGTTCATTAAAACTACGCAACGTATTTTGATGCGGTTTCTTTTAACGGATAGTCATTCAAGAGGAAGGTTTATATGTATAATACATGCATAATATAGTAGAGAAACACTGATGATTTCCGTGCGAAGCCGGGGCGGGTCGCTAGTAGATAGATAAATTCTTTATTCACAGACTGCACAAAAAGTAATAAACAAACAATCTAATTAGGTACTAAATACAAATAATCTTAAAAATAAATATAAAAGAAAAAAAACAATTTATAGCCGTGAACGGTTTCTATCTCAGCTTTAATGTCACATAGTGACGCTGATTTTCAGAAAGCACCCATAAGAAGGGAGGGGAAATATTTGGTCTGACCCAGAGAGAGAAAATAAAATATATATATATTCGTTGAAAATTAATTTGGTTCTGCCACGAAAAATAAAAACAAAATCATGATAATAACAATAAAATGTCGATACAAGTATAACAATTTTGAAAACAAATTATAGCCAGAATTTGTTTTAATTATTTAATATTTAAGAACAAGAAACATGACAAATTACAAGAAACATGACAAATTACAAAGGAGTTAGACTTTTTAATAGTTTTTGGCCTGAAAAGCAGTCCTTTTGGATATTTACGGCAGTATTAGAGCATTTGTCTTCTCATGCATATTAGATTCGATCCGATTTGTGCACTCATCCATATACGTATAAGAATTAATACATACATACATATAATCACGCCTTTATCCCCAATGGGGTAGGCAGAGCGTTAACTACCTATACAAGGTTTTTACAGCATGCCCGGGAGGAAATGCAGCTGGCACATTCTATGTTTTTATCTCGCTCCCAGTCCAGCATTACAATTAAAAACATACGAATTAAATACGAAACTAATATGGATGAGTGCACTAATGCCCATATTTTTCGATATTGCCGGGTCGGATTTTGATGTCACTTCGCACGAAGGTGTACTTAAGGTTTCCCTACATAAATACAACAGCAAAGTGATTATTAGTTCATAGACATAGACAACTATCGCTCACTCTTCTATGATAAAAAAATTTACCACACGTTAAGACAGAATGTTGAGGTGATTTATAAAATGTTGTTTATTCAGGTTACAGAAAAGATTTTGTTGGGAAGAAATCACCGTTCGATAAGTTTTGTGACTGGAATCGTGAAATCCAATGAGAACAACAGCTGCGAACTGATATTCATACACGTTCCTCACTTACTGAACAAACTTACGAATGAATATGAAGGTAGGTTGAATATTTGTGCAACATACGGGGTGCAAGGGACAGCGTTCCGCAAACTGATAGGGGTTGCTCAGTCAACGAAACTGAACAACTACGAGCAGGTTTTTTTTTCAGGAAGTGAAAAAATAAATAAATTGTTTGTTCATACAGATCGTCTGATGGTGCCCGATGGTGTAGTGGATAGGGCCGCTGCCTCCTGAGCGGGAGGTCGTGGTTCGAACCCCACCACGTACCAATGTGTTTTTCGGTTTTTGGATTTCATATGTACGTTTATTCGGCGCTTTTTCCGTGCTTCGGAAGGCACGTTAAGCCGTTGTTCCCGGTTAATATCGTTTAATACCGTAGATATTAGTCGTTAAGCCATATCGGAGGCCAGTGCTAAGCTTTGACGGCTTGAAAACTCTGACCTAATCTAGGATTGGGTCTGGTTTCCCTTCTGGGTTGCGGAGGTCAGATGGCAGTCGCTCTGTGTAAAAACCAGTACTCTCGTTCAATGCCCTAGATTAGGTAGCCGACCCCGTGAGATACGGGATAAGGCTAGGCAGATGATGACAGATCGTTTGATCGAGTTGTTCATTTTGTATGCGATATAATTTCCCGGTGTAAGTTACTCAGTTTTGTTGACTAAGCAACCCCTATCAATTTGCGGGACGCTGTCCCTTACGGTATTAATCTAGACGGTTTTTTTTTGTCGAGTCTACGAGCAACCCTATGAATAGGTATTTATTCAGCTTCGGTCTTTAACTGAATTGATTGTCCTAACCAAACTGGAAACGATCACACAAATTGCTTACCTACATCTACGTATGTCTGCCTGCAGTCTTATTTTGTTATTTATTTAGTCCGAATGTGATAATTTGTCAGCCGGTTCTGAAGTTTGAAGAATGCTTCTAAACTTTTCTGGCTTCATAGTACACTTCCGCATCTGCAGAGTCGAATTGAAGACGAAACAGTGGTCAACAAAGAACCGATGCGTTTCGTCTTCTTCGACACTCATCAGAAAGGCCATTTAATAGTACATTTTGCTACGATGTTGAACTCAAATCACTTGCTTTTTGTTTTCACAGAATACTTCTACAAACAGTCCAGTCGAAGCGTGCTGAAGCCAATCGCGGAGAAAGTTCCAGACTGCAAGATATTACAAGTGCATATCGCGGAAACCAAGCACAATGGCGTTCAAGCTATCTCCTTCATTCTCAGTGAACGATGTAAGTTTAGATTATGCTCTTGTGTTCAAAAGCGAACATGTGGGTAGTTATTTTCAATCAATCATGTCTTAGTTGACGTAACTTTCTTACCCAAGAATCTTAAAAATCACTGATATTCCCACACACGCCATTTATTTGGCGTCGGACTCAAGTAGTAGTCGTCCTCGTAAGCCAGGCTATAACCTGCAGCCTCCCGATTTGGAGGTCCTGGGTTCGATTCCCAGGGGGGAACACAAAAAGTTGATATATGTCGATTTGCGAGTGTTTCCCCAGTTTGGTTAGGACAATGCAGGCTGAATCACCTGATTGTCTGGAAGAAAAAAGATTCCGTGCTTCGGAGGGCACGTTAAGCCGTTGGTCCCGGTCGCTGTCTTATTAGCGGTCATTGCACAAACCATGTCAGAGGCCTTTTAGCTATGCTATTAAGTGGTTTAAAAACCCTCACACCAGGGTTCATCGGGTCGATTGACTCAATACCCATTCGACAGAAAAAGAAGAACCTGCAGCCGTATTTTTAAACCGTTAGAAAGTTAATGCGCATACGAAAAAGTAAAGTTCGCATGCGATTTCCGTACAAATTGGCAAGCGAAAGTTGCTCTTGCGCATGCGAATTCGATTATGGTTTCAAAAATACGGTTCCAGACCTACAACCGTTTTCATAGGATCGTTCGACCAGACTTACCTAGGAATACCAACTAAGGAAACTTTCTCAAGCATGCCCAAGCCCATTAGTAATTATATTGAATACTCAACTTTTAATTTCTGCCACGCTGGACTGGGTGCGATAGAAAAACATAGAATGTGCTAGCTGCATTTCTTTGGGTTTTAGTGTATTGTAATTTAGGCGATGGGTTGACAACCTGTCACTACAGCATACATCTCCCTAGCCTTATCCCATATCTTACGGGGTCGGCTACTTAATCCAGGGGATTGAACGAGGGTACTGGTTTTTACACAGAGCGACTGCCATCTGACCTCCGCAACCCAGAAGGGAAACCAGACCCAATCCTAGATTAGGTCAGAGTTTTCAAGCCGCCAATGGCCTCTGAAATGGCTTAACGACTAATATCTACGGTATTAAACGATATTAACCGGGACCAACGGCTTAACGTGCCTTCCGAAGCACGGAAAAGCGCCGAATAAACGTACATATGAAATTCGAAAACCGAAAAACACATTGGTACGTGGTGGGATTCGAACCACGACCTCCCGCTCAGGAGGCAGCGGCCCTATCCACTACACCATCGGGCTCTTACCTGTCACTACAGCAATGTACCTACAAATATCTTAAATAACCCTCAAAACTTTGTCAGACGTGGCGGAACGACATTTGTTTAGGTCGTTTACGCTCTGCCTACCCTATTAGGGATTGTAGTGACACATGTTAGTGTAAGTTTTAACTATTCAACAATATGTAACATACTGTAGCGTTCGGCGTGGTGACGCTAGTCGTCTCCGGCCCGCCACAGAGAACACACACCAACATGTAATTGTATAAAGTATTTGCAAAGACAATAGAAGGCCTCAAAACAGTTTCTGAGTTCATCACTATCTACATCCATCCCTCGTCACCCTTATACCTCTAAAGGATAAAGGCGTGATTATATGTATGTATGTAGAAAGTTAATGCGTATACGAAAAAGTAAAGTTTGCATGCGATTTCCGTACAAATTGGCAAGCAAAAGTTGCTCTTGCGCATGCGAATTCTATTCGAATGTTTCAAAAATACGGTTCGAGACCTATAAAAGTTTTCATAGGATCGTTCACCAGACTTACCTAGGGAGCAGTGGCGAGGGGTGCAATTTTATGGAGGGTAAGCCAAAGCAAAAAAATACATTCGAGTACTTTATTGTTTCGAGAGCCCGATGGTGTAGTGGATAGTACGCTGCCTCCTGATCGGGAGGTCGTGGTCCGAATACCACCACGTACCAATGTGTTTTTCGGTTTTCGAATTTCATATGTACGTTTATTCGGCGCTTTTTCCGTGCTTCGGAAGGCACGTTAAGCCGTTGGTCCCGGTTAATATCGTTTTATACCTTAGATATTAGTCGTTAAGCCATATCAGAGGCCAGTGCAAAGCATTGGCGGCTTGAAAACTCAGACCGAATCTAGGATTGGATCTGGTTTCCTTTCTGGGTTGCGGAGGTCAGATGGCAGTCGCTCTGTGTAAAAACCAGTATCCTCGTTCAATCCCCTAGATTAGGAAGCTGACCCCGTGAGATACGGGATAAAGCTAGGGAGATGATGATGACTTTATTGATTCGTCGTAACTCCGGATTTGTTGGAGTGGAATTCTTGAAAGAGAAGCCGATGCGAATCGGCTTGTATGGACCCTTCGCCACTTCGTCACAAGGAAACTTTCTCAAGCATGCCCAAGCCCATTAGTAATTATATTGAATACACTTTTAATTTACAGCTCTGCCGTGTATAAAGAGGAAGTTCCCGCGGCGCGTGACCAGGCTGCACGCGTGCAGCGCCTGCGCAGCCATCTTCCAGTCGGAGGCCGCGCTCTCGGGGCATCAGGCCGAACACGTAACTCATTTGTTTTCCCTCCCTCCACCATTTTAAGCGATACACCGTCATTTATTTCCACGGATCTAAGAATAGTAGGGATATGGTATGTGGGCGTGGCGCGTGGGGACTCAGTATGCACTTACTTCCATGCTGGACTGGGAGTGAGAGAAAAACATAGAATATTCCAGCTGCATTTCTTCCCGGGCATGCTGTAAAAGCCAGCTAAGGGATCCGAGGGTTTCAGTATATTGCATTTTAGGCGATGGGTTGACAACCTGTCACTACAGCAATATACCTACAAATTGAACTTAAATAACCCTCAAAACTTTGTCAGACGTGGCGGAACGACCTTTATATAGGTCGTTTACGCTCTGCCTACTCCATTAGGGATAAAGGCGTGATTATATGTATGAAAGTTTCATGTCTTTCAATACAAAATCTCGTTTCTAAAATAAATTTTAGCTATTAGGTGTGACAACATAATGAAATTGTAGTTTTAGTAATTTAACTAATTTGCCAACCATCATTTGTTACTGAAATGTGTTTTTGAATAAAAAGACATGAAACTTTGTTTACCTTTAATCTAAATCTGAGTTAGAAATAGTATAGTTCTTCTTCTTCTGTCGAGTGGGTATCGAGTCTATCGACCCGATGAACCCTGGTGTCAGAGTTTTTAAACCGCCTAGTAGCACAACTATCAGTTCTCTGACATGGTTTGAGTAACGACCACTATCAAAGACAGCGACCGGGACCGACGGCTTAACGTGCCCTCCGAAGCACGAAATCTTTTTCTTTTCGGACAATCAGGTGATTCAGCCTGCAATGTCCTAACCAAACTTTGGAAAAATTCACAAAGTGATAAATTCTCAAATATCAACTTTGTGTTTCCCCCCTGGGAATCGAACCCAGGACCTCCGGATCGAAAGGCCATGGCACTAGCCCCTAGACCACGGAGGCAGATAGTATAGTGAGGGCTATGAATGTGATGTTTTTTGACTGAATCGGCAATGTAGTTGTTTACGTATACGTGCTACGCCACGATACGCGCTTGGCTCACGTTCGTTCCCTGTGTCAAAGTGTGCGTGTTCGTATTTTAATGCACATGTTTATAAGTTTCGAAGGAGACAGCCGGACCCACCATGTCCGTCCTATTCTTCGATCCGTGTTTATTTCCGACTTTGAGCGATACACTGTAATTTGTTTCCGACCTTTGATCGACACACAGTCATTTCGTCCGTCATTTGTGCCCCACTTTCGAGCAATACACCATCCTATGCGCCCCACAAGTAATCGATGTTCCTCACTTAAGCGATACTCGTTTATTTGTTCCCCATTTTTGAGCCATACACTTTCATTATTCCCAATTTTTAAGCGATACGTCGTCACTTATGCCACATATTTGATCGAAACATAATTATTTGTTCCCCACTGTTGAACAATACACCGTCATTTGTTCCGTTTGCCTTGTAGATCAGATTTGCTGTTTATTCACATGCTGGCCTGGGAGCGAGAGAGAAACATAGAATGTGCCAGCGAAAAGAGGGAGGAAATTCACTCCCGGGCATGCTGTAAAAACCAGCTATGGGATCTGAGGATTTCAGTATATTGCAATTTAGGCGATGGGCTGACAACCTGTCACTAAAGCAATATACCTGCAAATCTATCTTAAAAAACCCCAAAAAAAATTTCGTTGACGCTCTGCCATTAGGGATAAAGGCCATTATGTATATTACAACTAGGTATATTATTCTTTGGTTGCAGATAGCTTAATCTATTGTTTGAACTTACAGAATCACGCCATGGAGCCTGAGGGTGCCCTAACCATTGACACTGACAAGTTACCAAAGGATGACCAGGAAAGCTATACCATTTTGGAAAATCGGTTTTACATAGTGAAGAGCAACAAGGGGACTGAATACTGCTGCTTCCAGTGTACTGTAAGTACCGACATATTACAAACTAAAAAAAAGGTCAAGAAATATCTTATTATACGGGGTGTAAGGGACAGCGTCCCGCAAACTGCTAGCGGTGGCTCAGTCAACGGAACTGAACAACTATCACCAGGATTTATTTTTCTGGAAGTGAAAAATAAGATTGATTTTCCATTCAAATTGTCTGATCGAATTGTTTTTTTTTTTGTATGGGACGATTTTTTTACATCATTCTTCCATGCTGGACTGGGAGAGATAGAAAAACATAGAATGTTCCAGCTGCCCTTCCTCCCGGGCATGCTGTTGAAGTCAGCAAAAGGGACTCGAGGGTTACAGTGTATTGTAATTTAGGCGATGGGCTGACAACCTGTCACTAAAGCAATACATATTACAATCTAAAATTGCTCTCAATTTTTGTCAGACGTGGCGAAAGCACCTTTTACGAGGCGTTAAACGCTCTGCCTACCCCGTAAGGGATAAAGGCGTGATTTATGTATGTATGTATGTACAAAAAAAAAACCTGTTCATAGTTGTTCTGTTTCGTTGACTGAGCAACCCCTATCTGTTTGCGGGACGCTGTCCCTTACACCCGGTATACCCCTCCCGGGAATTAAACATACCTGTCATACATAAAAATATATACAGAATAACAGAGAGACCTATGCATTTCCTATAAGCCCTTCTCTATGGTATCTCTATGTCATACATACATACATTACATATAGTCACGCCTCCATCCCTAATGGGGTAGGCAGAGCGCAAACGACCCAAACAAAGGTCGTTCCGCCACGACTGACAAAGTTTTGAGGGTTATTTAGATAGACTTGTAGGTAGATTGCTGTAGCGACAGGTTGTCAGCCCATCGCCATCGCCTAAATTACAGTATATTCAAATCCTCGGATCCCGTAGCTTGTTTTTACAGCATGCCCAGGAGGAAATGCAGCTGGCACATTCTATGTTTTTCTCTCGCTCTCAGAAAGTAATCTCTTATGTGGGTTTCGAGTCGATCGACCCGATGAACCCTGGTGTTTTTAAACTCCCTCACAGCACAGCTAAAAGGCTCCGACATGATTTTTGAGTCACGACCACTATCGAAGACAGCGACCGGAACCGATAGCTTAATGTGCCTTCTGAAGCACGCAATCTTTCTCTTCTAACAATCAGATGATTCAGCCTGCAATGTCCTAACCATACTAGGGAAAATCTCATAAAAGTGATAAATTAACAAATATCAACTTTTAATGGCGTGATGTATGTATGTATCAACTTTTTCGTTCTTATATTCAATGCATTTTATTTATGCTTTCAGAAAAGATTCAACAAACAAGCGAACTGCACTAGGCACATGAGGGTAGTACATCAATACGCAGCCATTGCAAAACCTACTAAAACTGCCAACGCTTGCTCTGTCGATCCTGTGGAAAATACTGACAATGACAAGCTAAAAGATGCCCCATATAAGTGCAAGATGTGTCTGTGCGCGTACCACCATCCGGCGTCCCTATCGAAGCATATAAACAAAGCTCATATCGTTGACAAAGTGAAAAACATGGTCAATACTATGAGTCATACTTAGGAGTTCTTGAACAACGTAAACTTCTTAGCGAATGGGCTTTCGAGTGAATAAATGACCCGTTGAACCATAGTGCTAGTTTTTAAACCGCCTATTAGTAATAGTTTTCTGACATGGTTTGCGTAATAAACCACTATCAAAGACAGCGACCGGGACTGGCAGCTTAACGTGCTTCGTTCGAAGCATGGAAGAACGTGATCGTTTGTTAACAACCACTTATTTTAGACAGCGACCGGGACCGATGGCTTTACGTGCCCTCCGTAGCATGGAACAACGTAAATCAATAAAACTATTGGTTGCTATTTCAGTCTCGGAATCCATACTTACAGTTACTGGGAGTTTGGGTCAGAATTACAGCCGCTCTACTGTTGAAAATTGGCTCACATCAATCTACTGTCGAGGCGCTGATAGCTAACAAACTGTTGGAGATCTACGCTGATGTGTTATGAGAATCTTGTGAAGAGATAACACAAAAGTCGGGAAGGTCTTTATGTCAACCTCATAGAATAGCTGGCGTTTCCCAAAATAATAACGTGATTGTAGACGACCACCAGTCAAGCGGATGAAGCGGAGATTCTTCTTCTGTCGAGTGGGTATCGAGTCTATTGACCCGATAAACCCTGGTGTCAGAGTTTTTAAACCGCCTAGTAGCACAACTATCAGGCCTCTGATCATCAAAGCTCAGATAATAAAGAGTGTGATCACGGGCGTACCCAGGTTTTGGGCCAGGGGGGGGGGGGAAATCACTACTATGATGTACAAAGATTGATAGTAGGGGAGAACAAAAGCCCCCCGTCGGTACGTCCATGAGTGTGATATTGATCTCTGTAAAGTAGAGCTTATTTATGTGAAATAAACTAAAAGTTATATGTAATTTCAATAGTTTTATTTAAAAAAGGTCATCTGAAAATATGCTATCTAAATCATCCAATAGGTTTTCATCTGCTCTTCCTTCATTCAAGCCATTGCTGCTACCATTTAGATTTGAACCTGAAAACAAGAAAAGAAACAGCATATAATACTTGCTATACATGTGAAAAGTGTATCTCACCAAAAACAGAAACGGATGCCAAGTACATAGTGGTACTCTCATATTGTAGTAATTCTTCGCTCTCATTTTTAATGACTAACCTAAATCCTGTGGTGCAGCTCCAATTTTTATCACAGTATAATCATTTTCAGAGATAATCTCATAGTTATTTGGTATTTGCCTCTCCTCTTCACTCAAAACAGCTGAACTATAAACAGCATAGATATTACTCAATGTAATATTCAAGTAATGTTTCTTGAAAGCCCCTCCTGTAGTTAGGACTGTAGGCTTCCATAAGACTAAGGCACAAAATTCTGATACAACATATTTCGAAAATGCAGACCAAGCATCCCTGTGTAAAGTGCATTTTATGTGGCCTGAAAAATTAATAAAAAACATCAATAGGGTCTAGGGCAGTATAATTTGTAACAGACTATAACTAAACTTTGAGTAGTTAATTAAAGCTTTCAAGTAGCTACAACCAGTAATATTCCAAGGTACAAAGGAAGAACAAATCAGAATGTAAGTGAAAAGTAAGAATGCCTAAATTCAATAATAAAAATAAAATAATCAAAATTGATTTAAGATTGAAACTAACCTGTTTGATCTCTAATTATAATGAGTGGATCAGTAGCAGATCTATCAACTGTTTCAATAAATGCAGTAACAGTCTGGGCTTTCCTTTTCCGCAAGTTACCAGCCCTTGCCTGCTGTTTGATGCTCTTAATGACATCAATATTGTGAAGATCCCATTTCTTCACATCTTCCTGTAGTCTTGACCATAGAGGAGACTCAAACAAATCTCCTCTTAAACTGTTTTGGGAAAATTCAATGTCCTGAAAAGGGAAATAATCAGTCAAGATCATGCATGCCAAAAGCAATTAGCCACAATTCAAATTTACATAAAAGTAAGTATATCATACAAACCTGTGATAATAATTCCATGTGGCAAATAGTTTCATCTTTGGCTTCTTCCAGAGTTCCAGTTAACAAGCCAGCAGGTCCCGGGAATTTGCGTTTGATCTTATGATCAAAGTGGGAGTTTATAAGTTTTCGCTTGGTATGTTTTGGTGAGACAAATGTTTCTTTGATGTTATCACTCTTATCAGCATCAGCTGGTGCAGCAATTTTTATATGGTTTGTTTGTGTGTACGGTTTTGTAGGTAAATTATGTTTTGATGTTATTGTTTCGACATTTTGCAATTGTATACTTGGACTTACACTTGTTTGTATACTTGGACTACGATCTTCTGGCTGTGATAATGGTTTAACATTTTCGTCATTTTCAACCACTTGTCCGACACCACTCTTATCTATTTCCTTGGGTACTTCCGGAAAATCGAATTGGGATAATACCTGTAAAATTATCACATAATATACCAGTAAGTTAAAGAACGAGTACAAAAATTGAAATGCGACTATGTGAATTTTCTAAGGTTACCTGGTCAAAATCGTCTGATTCAAACATCTCAGTCTGGTACAGTGGCCAGATATGTTTACTTTACACAAATAACTTTTAATTGATGCAAAATCTTACATTACAACAAAATTCGCAAGAACAACAAACTCAACTCGCTCTCACTCTCACACTCAATTTTTAGGATGTATTTTTTTAAAAGTCAAATGCCGTTATTCCATATTAATAAAATGAAATAGGATTGCCAGTCCTATCAAAAATGTAGCCTACTGCCGTTTTGTAACAACCTGCATTCTATGACAATACTTACAAAAAGAGTTGAAATATAGAATAGACGAGATTTCAGATCTCAACCCTCTACTTCTGCTTGTAAATGGCATGGAATGTAACGGATTGTCACTGGGTGTTTGTAGACTAATTACTCCCTGCTGAATACGATTCATATTCAGTAGGGTTACAGGGTGTAATTCACGTACACATTTTAAATACAATGCTTGTTTATTGGCACTTAATCTACAATGACTGCAGATGAATATCAATGTACTCAAAAATAAAAATAAAAAATTATTGATGAAAATATAAGATTATAAATATAAAGTTAAAAGAAAACTTACTAGCTACTTAATTAAACTAAATCTAACATCCCGTCCCGACTCGTACCAGGTCCAAACATGCCCATTGCGCTGGCCGCGTTGCCACGTTGAATAGCCAACGAAATTTGTTGGACCAAGTATGAGCCGGCCCGAGGATCGGGCTTCGCTTGCGGGACCGTGGTGGTGCACGGTCCCGCAAGCGAAGCCCGATCTGATGGACAAACTTTTTTGCTACCGCACCCCAAACGCCCGAAGTCTCCACCGCGATAGGAACAAAATCGTAATTTTGTATTAGGTCATGACACTTTGCCCGTTTTTAACTTGCTAGCCACTCTGCTGCTGAACCAGCTGAGCGAGTCGTTTTGGGAAGGTGAGAGGCAGCGTACGTACATGCACACGTCATATCCCATAGGAGACATTTTCCCTTTTTCTACGGGAGTAGCGTGAGGTCTCCTTCCATCAGTCCGTGATAAACCTGGTGGCTCGAGGACGCAAGAAATTTTAGCAGATAAGATGGCACGCCGAATTAGGTCATTAATAGCGTGATGTCTTGGATGTTTGCCCGCGCTGAGTCTGCAGCTTAGTCCATGGTGACCACTAGCATCCACCTACACTCCATACCTGCTCGCATGTGGTTCGCATAGGCTACACCCAAGCCTAAGTGCCTCCGCTATCCGTAATGAATTGTTATCCAGCAATGTCCCGAGGTGCGGTGAAGGTAATGTATGAAACTATGCGCCAGACTCGTAACAAGAAATCGCTTTCACCCGGGCCAGATCTGCACCAGAGGAAGACTCAATTAAATCATTGAGCACCGATTTCGCCCACAAGTCGTCCCAGGACTTTTGTACTTCGGGTCTGTCAGGGGGTGGGGAGTTAGGGAAAACCGCAGTCCAGGCCACCAGAACCTCATTCTAAAAAGGAATATCGAAAGCCTCACCTTGGTTAGATAAAATAAGAGTGATGAGTTTTAAAACCCCATTCACAGAAGATAGAAAGGCCGACGGACCGGTATCCTGCACTCGCCTAACACCCAGACCACCAATACGTACAGGTAAACACGCTTGTTGCCATTCCCGCTCGCTAAGTCTAATGTTAAGCACCGTTTCGAGTGGGTTCTTGAGCACTTCATCTAAAGCGACCACTATTTGGGGAAAGAGCCATGTCGGGCACGTTCTGATCCTGTATATCAACTTGGGCAACGACAAACAGTTTCTGAGCAAAACAGGAGCAATATGAGCCGAAAGGTTTTTTTAGCTGGTCTTGTGCTTTACCTTAAACGGCTCGTTTCTCAGCCAGGAAATCCGGAACGGCTTTTGCGAAAATTGGAGTACCCAGCAGAGAAAAATTTACTCTATCCAAAGTTCTTAGATCGGGTATAAGCGCCTCGATTCTAGGACAATCTCTAACAGCTTCCGGAACACAAGGAAAAATCTCGCATTGCTGTGTATTTACTACAAGCCCCATTTCTTCTAATTTTAGAGAAATACGCTGGATATCATCCGCGACCTCATCGACTGAACCGCCTATGTGCCATCGTTTAAATACCATATATTTAACGGGGATTTTAGTTCAGTGTTCGCTCTATTTATGACCAGGCTAAAACTTATTAGGGTACCACGGTATTATCCGTCAAAATCAAAAACTATAACATGTAGAAAGAAACTGTTTATGACAAAAATGATTAACATTAAATTTATTGTCGCATCATAATATGTTATCATATATTAAAGTTATAATATATTAAAGTTATTGTCGCATCACATGTTATATCTTTATCATGGTGGGTGAATTTCAACAAAAATATTTATGGAATAATTATATCTCTCTTGCGCTTCCATGATGGACTGGAAGCGAAAGAAAAACATAGAATATGCCAGTTGCATTTCCATAAACCAGCTAAGGGATCCGAGGAATTCAGTATAATGTAATTTAGGCGATGGACTGACAACCTGGCACAGCAGCAGACGTGGCGACCTTTGTTTAGGTCGTTTACGCTCTGCCTATCCCATTAGGGATAAAGGCATGACTGTATGTATGTATATCTCTGATGAGGAACGCCTTTTTCTACTTAACTATTGTCAAAATACTCTTTTAGTGGAATTAGATCAAAAATTATTTTATAAGTTGTCAATTTTATTAGTTGAAACGGAATGTAACAGTTATTTGTTTTTAAACTATGTAATTAAATCCTGCTGAACTTGATTCTGGTCGGTGACAAACCAATTTCTTTCCCCTTCCCCTCGAAACATGTCCATCACTAGCACTACCGTGTTTCCCCTTTTTAAATATTAGATTTAGAAATAAACATTCAAAGACAAAATGAATCTACATAAAATTTCCTACCATTCAATATTTATATTACATTCATAGATCTAATAGTTTTAGAGCAATGCCTTTCCAAACTCTTTTCTTGAAATTGTAAAATCACCGGACATAATCATGGTGCGCTCAGACGGTCCAGTATAAAATATATACCGTATGAATTTTAGACTACCATACCGGGACGCACTGAACAAAAACTTCCAGTGCGCCTTAGAACGGGCCGGATAAAAAATTGAAATTTCGTTTGACGGGCGCCTCGGAACGGGCAGTATTTTTAACCCGGCTAAAACTCGATGGATTAAGCGGCTCTGAACGCATCCCAGGGTCAATGTAATTTATAAACACCCGGTGACAATCCAACATCTGTCCATGCCCTTTGAAGTCGTTATTTAATATATCTCAATCATCTTAGCTGATAATTAATAAACTAATGTACTTTTCATATTTATAAGAGAAATTGATCTGAGGTTATCGGGTGAGAGCCTGGTGCTCTGTAACACAGGTTAATCCTAGTATGGACACCAGACTCTCACAAAAGAAACAACTATTGTACTAAAATACATTTATGTAACTTAGTTTGTAAGAAACGCTTCCTTTGTGAGAGAAATAAATCATTTTTTATTATTATTATATTTGCTTCTGATCTAGAAGGGCATTATAGGCAAGGGCATATTTTAACTTAGCACGCAAAACCGAGAGAAATTCAAAAAGTTGAAGCTGGCATCACTGTCAATTTTGCGAAATATCGATTTGATATGATAGGTGGAAATACATAAAATATATATGGTTTTTGATGGGTTTTTGGTTTTATGACTTCAGTCCTTAGAATAAAAACTCCTTCCTCAGGATAAAAACTCCTTGTACCATATTTTTAACACTATTTGGCATTTGAAGACCACCATGGAGACAACTCCTTGTTGACTTGACTGTCAAATCAAATATTCTCTAGATTCTCTCTGAGTTGTCTTGTTCTCTTATTTTCTTTGTCGTTTTTATTTTTTGTGTTTTATCAAATCCTAGATATTGCTTAACAAATTGCTTGAAAATGGCCGTGTTTGATTTTTTGAATCCATTAGCAAATGTTACTCCAAGATTCACTGAAGAACAATTAGAAGATATCGTAGCCTGGTTTGACGAAAATTCAAAACCTTTGCTGGTAATAAATGAGAACACAGAACCTACCAATGTTATAACCATTGAACAAATGCAAACCTTTTTTGGACTTAGAAAGTAGTGTATTGTTTCAAAAACTATGAAAATGTGGACAGTAGTTCATATATATTTTTAAGTTGTTTTGAAATTCGTTAATGACCCTGTTTCTATAATACCATGTTAGAATTTGATAGCATTTCCCTTCCACCATTCACCATCCAATCCACCTATAATCGCAACTATCTTATCTCCGTCCTCCGAACGTCTCATCTCCGGTGTCTAAAATTCTATGGATTTTGCGAAAGTTAGACAATGGTGCAAAACATTGATTGTCAAATCTTACTGGAAATCTCGGCTGGAAATAATATATATATTAGACAGATTTTTTGCGAAAACATTTGTTGTTTTAGTGATAATTTGATATCCTTAACTCTGATTGGTTAGATATTTACTTACTGTTTTAAATCTTGTTCTGATTGGTTAAATACTATGCGTGTATGATTGATATATACAACGTCAACCAATCAGAGGAGATCTTGTTTTAAGCGCACTAACCGAATAATTAGCGTTCTTTTTTTTAAAGCTTTTATTTAACTTGCAAAAAGCAGAAAGCAGAAAGCGGGATAGTGCATAAGAACAATGATACGTTGAATGAAATGAATAGATTGAGAAACCTGTCCAGCGATAACTAAAAATTTAAACATACATTTATAGTAAATAATCTTTTAAAAAAAATACTACGAAGAATCTTGACAATTGGTTGACCAAAAAGTAAAAAATAAATTAGAAATAAAAAACATCTTTTTAAAACAAGCTTTTATTTTTAATGCGCTAAAAAGGAATAAAAGAAAATCCTTTCAAACTTTTACTATCAATTTACAACATCGCATTACACAATTTTCATAATATAAAAGCTTGGTGCGAGATTCTACCGTGAGTTTTAAAAAATTACTCAAAAAAAATATCATAAATAACTTTTGTTTAATCTCGCGACAAGCTTTAATATTATGAAAATTGGGTAATGTGACGTCATAAATGGATAGTAAAAGTTTTAAAGGAAAATTTATTTTTATCCTTTTTAGCGCATTTAAAATAAAAGCTTGCTTTAAACAGATTTTTTTACATCTAATTTATTACATTTTAGGATATCAGATGTTACCAGAACTCTTGAGATTTTTCGCAAAAAGCCTAACTTTTTCCAGAAAGATTTGGCATTTGGTTGTCTAATTATCCATATATTCGCAAAATTTACAGGATTTTCGCAAAGATTACAATTATCAAATCGTTCTACGTATACACACAAGTTTACCGCAGCAACTGAAACATGGCTACAAAATTTGGATATTCCAGTAAAGAGGATTCGCAGGAAAGCCATATGTAATGATGATGACAAAATGTAGATCTTGCACTGAGGTCGTGTTAGAAGAGTCCCGAATCCAGCAGTAAACTTTCTGTGGTCAAAACTATGATCAATTTTGTAATAAATAATAATTAGGTATCTAAATTTTGTTTGAAGGTTACACCGCAGAAGTTTTCACACCCCTAGCTACGCAGAACTAATGAAGGAGGTGGAGGCGATAAAAATGGGAGTCCAAAGACTCTTAATCAAAGATCAGTTTATTTATCTTTTGGACAAGTGGGTGATGGAACCAGATATGGTACATGAACTAAAGCTGGCTTTTAAAGTAATTCAAAACTTATATTATTTATAGTATGTTATTGTTATAATTAGGTATAAGTTATTTTTCTCCGTTAGGTCAGTACAACGTAACGTTACCTTAACCGTCATGATTTTTTATTCTAAGTTCCTAAATTATTTTCTTTTAGGTGTTTGATTCTGAAGAGCGGTCTTTTTTGGAAACAGATTTTCTTAGAGAAATGTTAATTACCTACGGTGAAAATCCATTCGATGACAATGAGGTAGTGGAGTTCCTACGTGATTGTAATGTAAAAGGTGACGGAAATGTTGTCTATGAAGATTTTGTTGAGAGCATGTTCAAATTAGCACCAGAGTTGTATAAGTTACAGGTAAGATCACCTAAGTACATAGGTATTGTAATGGGGTCTTATCTCGCATGCCGTGAATGTACCAGAATTATCTTTGCGGAGCTTTATCAAACACCTATAGTTGTATTTAAAAAAAATGGTCACGTGGTCCAGATCATAGTCATCTGATCACTATGACGGCTTTTTTTGTGTATGAAAAAAATAATACTTTTCTTCAGAATACTACCGGGACAAGGTGATTACTTTATACTCTTATAGGTGTTTTGACAAAGCCGCGCAAAAAAAGAAAATGGGTACATATAACGGCATGCCAGACAGGCCTCAGCTCCCGCACTACTACCAATAATAAGATTATTATAGTGTCTTATTATGATATGAATGTTTTAGATAAATAGAATATGTAGATAACTCATTGGGTTTTAACTAACGCAAAAATATGGTAAATAGGCTAAATAGGCTATTCATAAATACATATCCATACATATTAATCACGCCTTTTTCCCCAATTGGGATAAGCAGAGCGTAAACGATCTGAACACAGGTCGTTTCGCCACGTCTGACAAAGTTTTGAGGGTTATTTAAGATAATTTGTATGTATATTGCTGAAGTCACAGGTTGTCAGCCCATCGCCTGAATTGCAATGTATAGAAACCCTCGCATCCCTTAGCTGGTTTTCATAGCGCATGCCTATCCATGGAGGAAATGCAGCTGGCACATACTATGTTTTTCTCTGGCTCTTCAGTCCAGCATGGAAGAAACAATTTTTTTGTTTCAAAATTATTACGTATTTACTGTATTACAGAAAGAATACCTTTACGAAAACCCAGATGAAGATCCATCAATACCACCATTGCCACCAGAACCAGAACCGGAACCCGAACCAGAACCGGTGGCGCCACCACCACCACCACCACCGCCTCCACCTCCACCTCCTCCAGCTAAGGGTGGCAAAGGTGGCAAAGGTGCTCCTCCACCTAAAGGAGCTGCTGGGGCTAAAGGAGCTAAAGGACCTCCAGCTAAGGGAGCACCTGGCAAAAAGAAGAAATAAATGCCTTCGAAAACTATTTGTTTTTTGTTTTTTTAATTATGAAGTAAAACTACGTATTGTATGATGTGTTTTGTTTTGTTTTGTATTAAAAAACAATATTTTAACAGTAATAATAAACTTTTTGATTTCAACCTTATTGTAAGTTTAAATAATGACTACCTGGCAACACTAGGATCAATTTACTAGTAACTAAATTTAACCGAACAGAATAACGTTTGTCTGTGGTTAGATAGAAAAGTGACAAGTCAAGTCGTTCTTTAGTGAATAGGCATTTGGTGCAAAATATTTTCAATATTCTCATTAATCTCTCGACCTATTTTGTTAAATATGTTTTGTTAAGTACACTTGACTATATTCTCGTGTTATCAAGGTTACACAATAGTGCTTAACATAAAATTTAATTACATACAGTAAGCAATGGATCTCGAAGACAATGCAATGGGTTTAACCACCGAACAGACTGATAAAATACTTCAATTTCAAGATTTGACCGGCATTGAGGACATGTCGATATGCAGAGACGTTCTGCAGAGGCACCAATGGGATATAGAGGTAAGAAATGGAACATGTAAACTGTGACAAATTGTTTGTTTTCTAGGTCACCTAATTGTATTGCTACTGTAATGGTAGAAGACGGCTATAAATTGACGATCTTTTTCTGTGTTGTAGGTAGCAATACAGGAACAGTTGAATATAAGGGAAGGACGACCGTCTGTGTTCGCTACAGAAGCAAGAATGCCCCCTGTGGTGCATGACCATATAGCACAGCAAGTGTTTACCGACGAGCCGGCGGAGGGGCCTGGTGGCGTTCGCGGCCTTTTTTCATATGTCGTCAACCTAGTAGTGTCCATGTGCTATAACACATTATCGTCAATATTGAACTTGCTTTTAAGTTTTGTTCGTAATGACGACCGCAGATGTGAGTTTGTTATCCGTTTATCTACTTATCTCAATTAATTGGCTACACATTCAGGTGAAATATAAACCTTAATACCTGTAAAATCATGGTGGTAAATTGTAAACAGTAACTTGGTGATATGTTACATATTATGTACAGTCCAGTGGAATAAATTATGATAACTTATAACATTTTATAACTTGTGTAAGTATATGAGAATACTTGCAGAACTATAATCTTTTTTGTTACTGCTATACATACATACATACATCCAATCACGCCTTTATCCCTAATGGAGTAGGCAGAGAACCTAAACAAAGGTTGTTCCGCCACATCTGGCAAAGTTTTGAGGGTTATTTAAGATAGATTATATTGCTGTAGTGACAGGTTGTCAGCCCATTACCTAAATTGCAATATACTGAAACCCTGGGATCCCTTAGCTGGTTTCTATAGCATGCCCAGGAGGAAATGCAGCTGGAACATTCTATGTTTTTCTCTCGCTCCCAGGCCAGCATGTTACTGTTATACTATGTTATAATATGAACTTAGATGCATTAGTTGAAAAAGTAGAACCCTATCATTATATGAAAAATATGTTTTGAACGTTTAACAATTATTTAATTTAATAACTTCGTTTGCAGTGGTAACGGACCCCCTAGGAGATGTAATGGGCTTCATCGAGAACTACACATCTCGGTTCAGCCCGCACCCAGTGTTCTACCAGGGCACGTACGCCCAGGCTCTGAATGATGCCAAGAACGAGCTGAAGTTCCTTGTTGTATACCTACACTCAGAGTCTGCTAGTGAAACTCAGAGCTTCTGCAGGTTAGTTTTGCTTATTTCCATTATAATCAAACCATGTCAGAGGCCTAAATAGCTGTGCTACTAGGCAGTTTGAAAACTCTGACACCAGGGTTCATCGGGTCTTTCGACTCAAGAATCCACTCACTAAGAAGAAGAAGTTTCAATGCAATTTGTAAAATGATCATATTTTCCATATTTTCACACACACAAAAAGTAAATAAACATGTAAACATTGGGCATAACTATAAAAGAATCTCAGTTTGTCTCTAAAATTAATTGCTAAAGCGAAATATGTTAAATTGTTTTTAACTTACCTATATTGCGTAAGTGATGTTACACCAGGATAATCTTATTCTTTTGTCTAAGTTTTAATTATACTGAATAGTATTTATTCTGCGTGAGAGTTTCCATTGAAACTACCAACTAATTATCGAAAATCTTTTATGTCTTAATCACAAATGTAAATAAAGCTGGTAGTGATAATGAAAGAATGATTTAATAAAAAGCAAGTTATCAATTTATCATTCCACACATACTATAAGATTTTCTTTAGTTTTAATACCAGTCCATTTGTCAGAAATGTGCTTATTGCCAAAATATGTTCCTAAACACTGTAACTCCCCAAAACAGGAACACTCTCGCAGACCACGATGTCATTGCGTTCATCAACACACACGCCCTGTTCTGGGGCTGCAGTATCGACAGCTCCGAGGGCTGGCGAGTGGCGCAATCAGTAGGCGGTCGACGATACCCCTTACTTTGTGTGGTTTGCGTCCGAGAGCACCGGATGACAGTGGTGGCACGATCCGAGGGGTCTTGTGATCCAAGGACATTGCTGGCGAGGCTAAGACGCGTCGTGCAGGACAATGAGGCACATCTAGCGCAGGCCCGCGCTGACAGGTTTGTTCACTTGTCTTCATTTAAAAATTTTCATTTCATTTCATTTCATTTTTCATTCAAAACAGTAGAAGGTATCCCTTCTTTGTGTAGTTTGCGTCCGCGAACACTGGATGACAGTGGTGGCAAGATCCGAGGGGTCCTTTGACCCGCGGACGTTACTGGCGAGGCTAAGACGCGTCGTTCAGGACAATGAGGCACATCTAGCGCAGGCCCGCGCTGACAGGTTAGTTCACTCATTTCCTCATCTACAGTCAGTAGAAGGTATCCCTATTTTGTGTATTTTGCGTCCGAGAGCACTGAATGACAGTGGTGACACGGTCAGAAGGATCGTATGACCCGAGGACATTGCTGGCGAGGCTAAGACGCGTCGTGCAGGACAATGAGGCACATCTAGCGCAGGCCCGAGCTGACAGGTTAGTTCACTCATTTCCTCATCTACAGTCAGTAGAAGGTATCCCTATTTTGTGTATTTTGCGTCCGAGAGCACTGAATGACAGTGGTGACACGGTCAGAAGGATCGTATGACCCGAGGACATTGCTGGCGAGGCTAAGACGCGTCGTGCAGGACAATGAGGCACATCTAGCGCAGGCCCGAGCTGACAGGTTAGTTCACTCATTTCCTCATCTACAGTCAGTAGAAGGTATCCCTATTTTGTGTGGTTTGCTTCCGAGAGCACCGGATGACTGTGGTGGCGCGGTTGGAAGGATCTTGTAACTCAAGGACGTTGCTGGCGAGGCTAAGACGTGTGGTGTGGTGCAATACAATGAGGCTCATCTAACGCAGGTCAGGTCTGACAAGACAGTACGTACAGATAGCGTTTAGTTAGTAGCAGAAAGATAGTGCTTTGTGTGTAAATAAGTTCCTCTTGTTCTAATATAGTCATAACCCTTTAAGTATTTTTTTACTTAACTAGTGTATACTTTTCAATATCGCCCGCTAAAATTTGCCAGAACTATTTCGCCATCTGTGCCCACAGACATAAATCAGGTCTGTGCCAATATGTTAACCTGTTTTTTCTATCTTAGGGTGGAGCGCGAAGTGACCCAGCGCCTCCGCCAAGCACAAGACGAGGCATACGCGGAGTCACTCGCACAAGACCAAGAGAAGGAAAGACGTCGCAATGCTGAAAGGGCGGCTCAACAACAGAGGGACAACGAAGACCTGATGCGTAAACAGATGGAGGAACGGCGCAAAATAGAGGTAGGGCATTTAGAACTAGTCATTTTTCATAGGGATTATTGGAGTCACTCGCGCAAGACCAAGAGAAGGAAATACTTCGCAATGCTGAAAGGGCGGCTCAACAACAGAGGGAGAATGAAGACCTGATGCGTAAACAGATGGAGGAACGACGCAAAATAGAGGTAGGGCATTTAGAACTAGTCATTCGCCATAGGGATTATTGGAGTCACTCGCGCAAGACCAAGAGAGAGAAAGACGTCGCAATGCTGAAAGAGCGGCTCAACAACAGAGGGAGAACGAAGACCTGATGCGTAAACAGATGGAGGAACGACGCAAACTAGAGGTAAGAGTCTAAGGTCTTCACGAAACTCAAGGCCAAGGTAAAAGTAAGGGCGATACTGTGTAAGGAGGCTTTAATTACGCTGTCGGTTTCCATTGCTATCTTTGATAAAGATCTTCATTCAAATCATATCAATGGTCTAAGAGGCGACTTAAGAATACAAACTTTGATAACAAGGTTCATCCGGTCGTTTCAGTGGACACCACAGCAGGATACACTCGTATTATCAACTTATTTGTTATTTTCTTTACACAGGTGATAGAAGCGCGTGCCAATATGGCGTCCTGCCTCAAACCAGAGCCAGCGCCCGGCACCTCTGATACAGTGGTCCTGCTGCTGCGTCTGCCCGACGGAGAGAGGCTTACAAGGAGATTCGCGCTCAAAGCCACCACTAAGGTAAGCATCATATGGCATAGTACATACATACATATAATCACGCCTTTATCCCTAATGGGGTAGGCAGAGCGTAAACGACCCAAACAAAGGTCGCTCCGCCACGTCTGACAAAGTTTTGAGGGTTATTTAAGATAGATTTGTAAGTATATTGCTGTAGTGACAGGTTGTCAGCCCATCGCCTAAATTACAATATACTGAAACCTTCGGATCTATTAGTCGTTAAGCCATATCAGAGGCCAGTGCTAAGCATAGGCGGCTTGAAAACTCTGACCTAATCTAGGATTGGGTCTGGTTTAACTTCTGGGTTGCGGAGGTCAGATGGCAGTCGCTCTGTGTAAAAACCAGTATCCTCGTGCAGTCCCCTAGATTAGGAAGCCGACCCCGTGAGATACGGGATAAGGCTAGGGAGATGATGCTTTTTTTTACTTTCCCAAACAAAATGACCACCTCGATCAGACAATCTGTGTGGAACAATAGCAAGAAAGAAAATTTATTTCCTAAAAAAAAAATACCTGGTCGTCCTGGATCGTTAATTAGTTTTGTTGATAGAGCAACCCCTATCAGTTTGCGGGACGCTGTCCCTTACACCAAGTATCTCTTAGGTTAGTAGTATTTTTGACATCCGCTGTTTAGAAAAAGCGTGATGCTATTCTAACAATGCATCGCATGAAGATCATTTACGCCTCAGACTATTATTTAGCCGTAAGATGCAACATTATTTAGCCGGAAATTGCTTTACTACAAACCTGGATAGCAATACTGCCCTCAGAAGAAAAAAAACCATAACGACAGAATTTAGCGAAGAAGCGAAATCTTAAAAACTATTCAAAATATGCAAAATCTATGTAAATAAAAAAAATAAAAGAAATAAAATGCTTCCTTTTTAAAAAAAACCCTGTACCTTTAAGTTTATTTAACCAAAGGATATGATAGTCGAAAGTCTTTTGCATTTTACGCGCAACATGCTCTTCTTCTGTCGAGTGGGTATCGAGTCTATGGACCCGATGGACCCTGGTGTCAGAGTTTTTAAACCGCCTAGTAGCACAACTATCAGGCCTCTGACATGGTTGTGTGTAACGACCACTATCAAAGACAGCGACCGGGACCGACGGCTTAACGTGCCCTCCGAAGCACGAAATCTTTTTCTTTTCGGACAATCAGGTGATTCAGCCTATAATGTCCTACCCAAACTGGGGAAAAATTCACAAAGTGATAAATTCTCAAATATCAACTTTGTGTTTTACCCCCCGGGAATCGAACCCAAGACCTCCGGATCGGGAATCCATGGCACTAGCCACTAGACCAAGGATGCACTTATGGTTTTTTTTCCTTCTGAGGGCAGAATACACTATTCTCATTCCGTAAACTCACGTACCCTTTACCTCCAGGACCGTACGACTTCGTGTTCAGCCACCCCCAGTCCCCCGAGGAATTCGAGATAGGATGCAGTTATGGTTTTTTTTTCCTTCTGAGGGCAGAATACACTATTCTCATTCCGTAAACTCACGTACCCTTTACCTCCAGGACCTGTACGACTTCGTGTTCAGCCACCCCCAGTCCCCCGAGGAGTTCGAGATCACCACCAACTTCCCCAAGCGCGTGGTGCAGCGCGGCGACACCAACCTCTGCGACGTACCGCTCAAGGATAGAGACGTGCTTTTCGTCAACGACGTCAACGCGTAGGGTGAATATTATACTCACATATAATTATCGTGCAAAATTTAAGTGACAAAAATGTAGACAGACTTGAGAATCTATACTTGATATGTTTAGCTCTCACAGTGCTATTTTATAATAATAATAATTTATTTATTTCAGATAACAATGATCCAATTTAATTAGTAACAATCAAAATACTTTATGTTAGTAAGTAAATTTACGAAAAGACATTGTGTTTTTAATAAGATGCCGCATTACAGGGCAAGCATCTCTATCAGCAATGATTTTGAGGATACTGTTGGAGCTGTCCCGTATTCTGTTTATGTCAGCCGGGAACTTGCTAAAGCGAGTTGTCCAACGTGGTGATACATACATACATATAATCACGCCTCCATCCCCAATGGGGCAGGCAGAGCGAAAACGACCCACACGAAGGTCGCTCATAATCACGCCTCCATCCCCAATGGGGTAGGCTAAGCGCAAACGAACCACACGAAGGTCGCTCCGCCACGTCTGACAAAGTTTTAAGGGCTATTTTAAACAGATTTGCAGATATAATGCCGTAGTGGCAGGTTGTCAGCGTATCGCCTAAATTGTTATACTAAAAGCCTCGGATCCCTTAGTGGGTTTTTACAGCATGCGCGGCATAAAATGCAGCTGACACATTCTATGTTTTTCCCTAGCTATCAAAGCGTAGATTTGTGATTGTAAACATAACTGAACTACCATAAAACTAAACCAACAGTTCCAAATTGAATTAGGAAAAATGTATGTATGTACTTGAGGATCAAACTATTTAAACTTAAGTGAGACATTCTAAATAAAGATTTAAATAACGGGCATTTACTGTCGTGAGGTACGCGACTTATTTTTTCCAAAGTGAGTGCCCGTTATTAAAATCTTTAAACCTTATCTTTGGGAATAACAATAATAAGAGATTAATAATTTCGCCGGGTCGGGTTTTGAGAAACGCGGTAGCTCAGTTTGATCGAGATTGTATTCCATCCGATGATATTTGGTTCAAGCATTATTAGGGATGTAGTCTTGATCATCAACATCAGCCACAACAGTTCACTGCTGGACATGGGCCTCCCCATAATTGGGGGCATATGCCATACTCACCACGCTTGGCAGGCGGGTTGGTGAGCGCAGTAGAAGATTTACAGGGAACGCTGCTGCCCATTCCCTGGATTTATCCCTTAGTCGCCTTTTACGACACCGAAGTACGACGTTAAGTTATGGGGTGATGCTATTCTAACCCGACACCACACGTCTTGATTACTTATTTGTAATATTTTATTAATAACATAGCACTGTGAGTTCCAATATTACAATTTCAGATTTTATCTTTGTCTACATTTTTCTTACTGTTATTTCGACGTATTACCTAGCGTGCTTATATTACGCCAAGTGATACCTATATCTATGTAAGTTGGTTTTTGAGCAATAAGGATCGACTGTCCAGTTCAACTTGACCCGCGAAAGCTTGAGGTATTGTTGAATAGTTGGACCTTTGCTCAAACTATAACGATTTGAGCAATTACGAGAAACTATCCTTACTTATTTATTCTGAACTTCTCATGCACATTACTGCCTGCCGAGGTCGGATACTATAGAATTCTATCCTGTGCTAATTTAGATGAAGTAAGTAGGGATTCTTTCTGGGGTCTTAAACGACTGGTGAATGGTCGAAGTTAAACAGGGCTTGGAATATGGTCGACGTTTCAATACAGCTTTAGTCCATTGTGAACGTGATTTTATAAACAAACGTCAAATCGTAAATTACGATGACTATTTTTTTTAAATCGATTCTATGTGTGATATAATTATCAGTCGCTTCTAGTTTTTTCTATTTACAGTTAAATAAAAATCGTAAGCAATGTAGATGAACGTTTTTTCACATGACAGAATCCACTATTGTTACGCCTAACATAAAAACAAAACTGTCTATAGTTATATTTTACAGCCATTTTATATTTGACACCTTAGCAGTCCAAGTCTTGCCTACGTCTCACACACCTTGAATCGCGAGGCTATTACTCTAGCAGTTTTTATTACATAACGTAAAACTACGGTAACCGTAGTCGTAAACCGATAGTAAATATGAACGTACTATACGCGTACCGCGTAAACTACGTTAATAACTTGATAAGAACGGATTTAGTATTTTATCCTAATGTCTAATGTGATTTGGTCTTACAAGAAATGTGGGTGTAAAGTACCATTTTCCAAATCGTAATGGTTATAAAATTCAAATATGATTGTTCATAGACTTTTTTTATATTACTTTATGCTTCATTTGTTGAAATCTCTAATTTCGGTACCTACTTGTGTAACTAAACTAAATTGCATTTTTAGAGAATTCTAATCAAAATTAAGAATCATCTGACCAATTTTCAAGCCCTGGCCCAAACTCTGTCACATCTGTATTTATATATTTTATACTTTGATAGGGGAAAAGACAAGGTTAGGGAGGTGAAATTAAATTGATTGATCGAAACTCATTCCACAATTGATTTAGAAAATCGTGTGCCGACTTGCAACTTAGGGCTGTAAAGGCGTAACTCCTGCTTAAACATTACACAAACCATACATACCCCCGCGAGGCAGAAAGGGGAAAGATTTCTCAAACATTTCCTTCCCCTCTCTGTCCGGGGGGGGGGGGGGGAGTGTTTGTTTAAAATTTGAGAGCAGTAGTCACGGTTTTAGTTGCTCATATTTATGATTAAATGTGTTGTATAATCAATAAATAACATTCAATGTAGTCCTGTGAGCCCTGTCCATTTATAATGGATTAAAATAGATTTAACTATTAGATAGTTTCAAGCACCCGATGTAAAATTCTCAATAAGATGGACAGATGTAGCAATATGTAGTTTATAAGAGATTCAGATTAGACTGCCCTATACCAGGGTCACTCTAATTTTGTAGGTACTTAAAATATTCCCGGTGTGTTTCGTTCTTGGCTGTTTTAAGACATACCAACTGAATAGCTTTTACCAAACCAAGTAATCTTCGTTTTAAAGTGTTTTGCACTCATAGTGCTATTTAATTTCACATTTCAGTGATCTATTGTAAAGTGCTTTTGTTGCGAACTCATGCACTTCTATTGCTTGTTTTCCGAAAATTCATTTAATGAATCCAAATTTTATTTTATTGTTTTCGAAAAATTGTTATTGTTTAAAACTAAAGTTTTATGTTTCAACAAAAAATATATACTTAAATAAATGTATAGTATAGAAATGTGTTCAGAGCAGAAGAAGACAAAATTTCAAAGTAATTAAGTTAATTAATATAGCATATCAAAATTCATTACCAGTTTTGTAAATTATATTTCGTGGTTTAGCTAAAGTAATTTCAAGCTGCGTATTTATTTATTTGTATTATTCTGTAAGTTTTGAATAATTTGTTTTAGGCTTGTGCTAGTTAATCAAGAAAAGGCTACTGGACATTATTTTCGTGATACTTCTAACACTAATCTACTTAAAACTAAATAGATTAAGTTATTGAAAAAACCTATATCCAAACATTCAAAGAAATCTACCATTAAAATTTTTCGGTTATCAATAATATCACCATAAAATGTTGTCAAGTAGCAGTTACTAAAATCCACACATTTGTTTAATTTTTGCTTACTCGCGCCGCGCGATACGTTTGCGTGTGTGAGTGTTGTATGGTTGTATGTGTGGGAGGAATAGAGGATGGACAGGTGTGGTGGTGCGTCGGGAAGCGGACTCGTGCATTTAACTGAAGACGGACTGTGTATAATATTTTTTGTTGTAAAATAATAGTGTTCCTTCCCTAGCTTGTTGTTTCATTTTCTATATCCGACTCATACACAAAACTTTTCTAAAGGCGTGTTACTCCTACTCGCAAACATTACACAAAACATACCCCCGCGCGCGGGGTTGTGGAGAAAAACAAATGTTTGAAAAACCCTTCCCGTCTTTGCCCTGCGGAATTAAGTTTTGTGTAATGTTTGAGAGCAGGAGTTTACCCTAAGGGTACAAATATACAATAATAAATAAAATTTAGTCTGATTTGATACTCTATTTAATAAAAACCCATAATTAAACAACACCCAATAAGCCTAACACAAACACTTTAGCTGGAATGTAGGCACTTGTTATTAATTTACAAAATTCAACAGAAACGGATTTAACAAAAAAAAAAAGCATATATCATATTTTATGATAATGTAAAGAATTTCTTGAAATAGGTATTTTATAAAATTTCATCTATTATTTATGTATGGCACAAAATATTAAAAATTGAATTTATAAATCTACGTCTTAAGATTAAATAGTTGAATTTACTTACTGATATGTTACAATAAGATGTCATTTATGTCGTAAAAAAACTTAACAATAACAAGAGGTAACTAATATAAAAGTAGTAACTACATACAATTAGGAGGTATTGGTAAGCATCGTAAAAAGTGATTATCTAAAATAATCTTTGTTATAAAATTCCATAAAATATGTTGGTAGCTACTATGTTTTATTTCATAAAGTAAGTTATACAAAACAATCATATGAGGCAACATATTTTATATCTAGCAGTCTAGACGACTGCGTAGTAATTGGGGCAAAACTTCAACCCTAAAAAGCACACAAGTAAAAATGAGAGGTAGGTACCTATTAGTTTTATCTTATTGATAGATATTAAAAGGAAAATCTATTTACAAACTGACGCACTTTAGAATTGTGTATTTTTTAAAAGCGTTAAAATATAGAATTGGATGGATTTTTTATACATTTACTTAGCTTGTCTTTCTGTACATTCGAGCTCAATGAGATGCTCTGTTCTTATTAGTTATTACATTTATAATTTACAATCATCACAACAATGTCTAGGTGTACGAAATTAGAATTTATTCTAAATATCTAATTTAGCATATCACACTTTGTTTTAATACTAATGCAAGTGTACAGAAATTGTATTTCTATTATTATTCTATTATCTTTAATTACTGGTGCTTCTACTTTGGCCATTTAGTTGGTAGGTACATGAAAATACATAAATATTTAACTATTTGCAAGAAATAGACTGTTGGTAAATCTTAAAACTTATAAATAGAATATTTTCTGATAAAATTAAGATGTACTGTGTCTTATTTAGAAAGTACGCAGGTAATTATTACTATTTTCTCACTCTTATCATTTGTTTAAGTATACGTGTCTTCTTAAGTTCCAAATTAACACTTTCTGTCGTCTTTATTGGCCTACTATTTTATTTAACATATCTACAAGATCGCTTACCCTGAAAATTACAAAAGTAGATTTTGTGCACATTTTTATAAAGCCGTGACTACATACATAAATCACGCCTTTATTCCTTACGGGGTAGGCAGAGCGTTTAACGCCTCGTAAAAGGCGCTTTCGCCACGTCTGACAAAAATTGAGGGCAATTTTAGACTGTAATATGTATTGCTATAGTGACAGGTTGTCAGCCCATCTATTCATCAAGCCGTGATTCCTGGTCTAAAAGATTACACTACAATGTTTGTGCGCTGGAGTCACTGCTTAATACAGACTGTCTTATCTGACTAACTTATTTAGAATATAGGAGGTTTCCAAAAATAAAAGGTACTGATCAAACTTGGATCCAACCACAGAACAGAAGAGTGATCAAAATGTATACCTTCAATAAAAGAAGGAACTATTTCTACACTCCTATCCTATACAAAATCGTCTTCTTGTACTAAGTTCTGCTTGCAGTAAAATAATGAAAGAGGTTGTGTTTCTACCCGCTATTTTTAGTGGTTTTTTCGTGGTCATAGTCTGATAATTTTTGAAAACCCATTCTACATCCTTTCCCCTTACACCTATAACACAGCTTATCCCATAAAAGCATGCACACAGCACTCCTTCATGCCTTGCTTCTTCAGTAGCTCTAGAGCCGTACTACTGAACTCTATTGGTCCGCAAAGACACGCGAAGTGGGTACACTGGTCACTGCATTTCACTTTACCCAGGACTTCTGATAGCAGATCGCTGGTCACCCTACCTCTGTAACCTCTCCAAGAGGCATTCGCGTCGGACAAGATGTGAGTGGTCGTTAACCTGCAAAAGAAATCAATGGGTAAGTATTGGTGCCGAATCTTTTGTATACACAACTTCTTTTAGTTTGGTCCTGTCAGATTCTATAATTTGAATAAAATAAAGACAGCAACACAACATCACTACATAGTATAAAACAAAGTCGCTTTCTCTGTCCCATATCCCTATGTATGCATAAATCTTTAAAACTACGAAACTGATTTTGATGCGGTTTCTTTTGATGGATAGAGTGATTCAAGAGGAAGGTTTAAATGTATAATACATGCATAATATAGAAGAGAAACACTGATAATTTCCGTGTAAAGCCGGGGCGGGTCGCTAGTCTGATTATATTTCTGTCTAAGTGACGTATATTAGGTAGGTATACTTTAAATAAGATGACATCATCTAGCATCCCTTCTTATTTAAGACGTTAAGAGTCACTTTAGCGGGATTATAATCAAACTAGCTGACCCGGCGAACTTTGTTCCGCCTTAGACAGATCCTTTAAATTAATTATTTTAAATGTATTGTTTATCAATAAAATAAGTTTGACAGAAGAATCCGTTTTAAACGTCATTTTTTTTTCATCCTCTTTGACTATATTTGCAGCACGCATTCAGTCAATTCTATGTCAAATCGTCTTAAGGTTACATTAAAAAAGTTTAATAATTCTATATGATGGTTAAGTAATTTTAAATTTTCTAATTTTCCGCGCAATTTCCTTAATATTTTCTTTCATAAGAACCTTCTCCTGATAATAATAACGAACAGAACAAAAAAAGAATTAGCGAAATCGGTCCAGCCATTCAGGCGTGATGCCGTGACCAAGGGAAATAGGGATTCATTTTTATATATATAGATAGATAGATAGATTATAGAAAGTGACAGAACCAAACTAAAATAATAAATGAATCGGCAGTATTGATTACGACTATGGAGACCTTGTTCCAATAAGTGTACAGGTAATGTAAGCCACACTATCAATGAAAGGGGTTGAATAATGAATTATGCTGGCCTTGTTATGTTACATAGGCTATATTTTGATATCAGGAGAGTAAATTATACCTTACACCCTACCCTTCTTATTTACAATGATTAAGTACCTACTGTACCTATACTATGGAAATTTAGGGATAATGCTATACAATGTTTTCCTAATTCTATGCTGGACTGAGAACGAGAGAAAAACATAGAATGTGCCAGCTGCATATCCATGCTGTAAAAACCAGCTGAGGTATCCGAGGGTATCAGTATATTGAAATTTAGGCGATGGGCTGACAAGCTGTCACTACAGCAATATACCTACAAATCTATCTTCAATCCCCCTCAAAACTTTGTCAGACGGTGCAGAACGACCTTTATTTAGGTCGTTTACGCTCTGCCTACCCCATTAGGGATAAAGGCGTGATTATATGTATGTATGTTATCTTATTTTTTTGCTAGTGCTACTAGCGAGTGCTACTACTAACTCTACGAAAACACAATTTATTTATAGTTACATGAAAACACGTAACAGATAAATAAAACAAACAAAACAAATAACTCATAATAATGTCCGAATTATGCTCTCCTTCCCGCAATAAATAAATATGAAAGCTTGGCCCTCGGGCCCCGGAAAATACCCGCGATTCATTATTCATGAATGACATCAAAAGTTGGAAGGACGGCGGTAGGTACCTACTACATTAGCGTAAATGAATCACAGGATATGACGTAGGCAAATGTTGTTTTTCAGAGAGCAAAGTCAGATATTGAGGCTTGGGCAAAAACTTCAGGGTACGGACCAGATGGGAGTTTCAACAGTTTCACATTTGTTATTCTGGAACTAAGTTTTGAATATGTGAACTGGGAGATATAAAAAAACAATGAAATTTGTTTTACCGTTGGTGCTTTTGCCGGGCAAAGGGTAGAGTAAACCCGAGGGTTTGATTAATGAGTGTATCGTGGATTTAAATCACGGGAGAGCTACTTACAATGAAGTAAATGATGGGCTTACTTATAAGGGGTGTAAGGGACAGCGTCCCGCAAAATTGATAAGGGTTGCTCAGTCAATGAAACTGAACATCACCAAGATTATTTTATTCAAGAAATGATAAAAATTTTTGCTATTTCATACAAATTGTCTGATCGAGGTGGTCATTTTGTATGGGAAAGACAAAAAACTTTTTCATCTCCTGAATGAATTTTCTAGTGAAAGTTGTTCAGGTTCGTTGATGAGCAACCCCTATCAGTTTGCGGGACGCTGTCCCTTACACCCGGTATGATAATAAATTTTTCAAAAATATTACCTGTCGTCTTCCTTCGCGATATCTTCGAACTTATCTCTGAACAGGATATCGTTTTCTGTTTTGTTGAAGAATAGCAAATGGACTCGTTCGCTGAAATTAATAATGCATTTTCATTCACCTTATTCTCACGTATTACTTTACTTACCTATAGGTAAAACTTTTCCAAACGGGGCCACACACGAATAGCTTAACGTACTTGTTAGGGTTCCGAACAGTAAAGTATTATTTTTAAATCAGTCTAGTAGTTTTTGAGTGTACCCGTAATATCTCTAACTACTCTTTAGACTAGGTTTGTTGGGATCTCTGATTTGACCAGTATTTTATTGGCATACAGTTTGGTTGTATATCTCTGATTTGTCCAGTATTTTATTGGTATACACTTTGGTTGTATATCTCTGATTTGTCCAGTATTTTATTGGTATACAGTTTGGTTGTATATCTCTGATTTGTCCAGTATTTTATTGGTATACAGTTTGGTTGTATATCTCTGATTTGTCCAGTATTTTATTGGTATACAGTTTGGTTGTATATCTCTGATTTGTCCAGTATTTTATTGGCATACAGTTTGGTTGTATATCTCTGATTTGTCCAGTATTTTATTGGTATACACTTTGGTTGTATATCTCTGATTTGTCTAGTATTTTATTGGTATACAGTTTGGTTGTATATCTCTGATTTGTCCAGTATTTTATTGGTATACAGTTTGATTTTATATCTCTGTTTTGTCTAGTATTTTATTGGTATACAGTTTGGTTGTATATCTCTGATTTGTCTAGTATTTTATTGGTATACAGTTTGGTTGTATATCTCTGATTTGTCCAGTATTTTATTGGTATACAGTTTGGTTGTATATCTCTGATTTGTCCAGTATTTTATTGGTATACAGTTTGGTTGTATATCTCTGATTTGTCCAGTATTTTATTGGTATACAGTTTGGTTGAATATCTCTGATTTGTCCAGTATTTTATTGGTATACAGTTTGGTTGTATATCTCTGATTTGTCCAGTATTTTATTGGTATACAGTTTGGTTGTATATCTCTGATTTGTCCAGTATTTTATTGGTATACAGTTTGGTTGTATATCTCTGATTTGTCCAGTATTTTATTGGTATACAGTTTGGTTGTATATCTCTGATTTGTCCAGTATTTTATTGGTATACAGTTTGGTTGTATATCTCTGATTTGTCCAGTATTTTATTGGTATACAGTTTGGTTGTATATCTCTGATTTGTCCAGTATTTTATTGGTATACAGTTTGGTTGTATATCTCTGATTTGTCCAGTATTTTATTGGTATACAGTTTGGTTGTATATCTCTGATTTGTCTAGTATTTTATTGGTATACAGTTTGGTTGTATATCTCTGATTTGTCCAGTATTTTATTGGTATACAGTTTGGTTGTATATCTCTGATTTGTCCAGTATTTTATTGGTATACAGTTTGGTTGTATATCTCTGATTTGTCCAGTATTTTATTGGTATACAGTTTGGTTGTATATCTCTGATTTGTCCAGTATTTTATTGGTATACAGTTTGGTTGTATATCTCTGATTTGTCCAGTATTTTATTCATACATTTTAGACTTTCGCCTTTCAAAGATATAGATTGGCAAACATTCTATTGGCATATTCAGTAACTTACCATCTCGGGTTGGATCTCGCCAGCATGAACTTGAGAAGACCCAGCATCGGCGTGATTCCCGTCCCGGCCGCTAGGAAGTAGATCGTCTTCACGGATTTTAACTGGAATAGAAACAATCATCATAACTTCCATGCTGGACTGGAAGCGAGAGAAAAACATAGAATGTGCCAGCTGCATTTCCTCCCGGGCATGCTGTATAAACCAGCTAAGGGACCCGAGGGTTTCAGTATATTGTAATTTAGGCGATAGGCTGACAACCTGTCACTACATCAATATACTTGCATATCTATCTTAAATAACCCTCAAAACTTTGTCAGACGTGGCGGAACGACCTTTGCTTGGGTCGTTGACACTCTGCTTACCCCGTTAGGGACAAAGGCGTGACTTATGTATGTATGTAATAATTATGTACTTTTATCGTTAGAATACTTGCATTTAGGTGGTGTATTCGCCTTAATTCGTAATCATATTTATTTCTCAGCATACTATTCTCTGCAAAACATGATTTAAATAAAATCTGAACTTTTTCCGTTTAATCATAATCACCACTAAAACACAGTTTATAAAAAATACAACGAATAAATGACGCGATTTGAAGTCTAGGTGTAAACTTTCCGCATCGGTACATTAATAAAAGTAAAGCCTTTTCTTTTCTTTTATGGTTTCTATTGTCTTTAACGAAAATTACATAACTTGTACAGCAGTGCTGAAGCCATCTTAATACTACGAGTTCTTACCAACTTTTCCGGATCTAATAAGGCATCTAACGACTTATTCATTCATCTCCAACGCTAATTAACTAGTTTCTATTGTGATTAGATAGAGATCTCTAGGGAATAAGGCTTCCAATTTCCCAGGTAAAAGGACATATTAATACGAAATTCATGTAGGCACAGGCAGGTATTTGGTAAAGCCTGAAACTTGTAGAGAATTTTCAATTAAGGAGATTAAGGCTTAAAGTCTAGCTATGAAAGCATTCTGCTCACCTAGTGTTCTTAAGGGTCTGCGGAGCGGAGATACCCATACAAACTTAGTTACGTTTTCATTTCAAAACGGTAAAACCAAACTTAACCAAACTTTGTACACATAATACAACGCAACATATGTATTATTTAGAATTAGTTTTGGTGTGAGAATATTAAACATGAACAAAATGAGTCCGAGAAACGTGAAATTGCCTAAAACTTAATTTGCCTTCGAATTTTTGACTTGGTTAATATTTTCAATACAAAACTAATAATTAAATAGAATATCTTATGTTGCATTTGATACTGAGTACAAAGTTTAATTAAGATGAAACCTACAGTTTGAGAATGAAAGCGAAACTTCGTTTGTGTGGAAATTTGTCGCTCCGGGAAGCCTTAAGGGAACATAATTTACGAGATATTGATAAATACTAATATAACGTACCTACTAGCTTTTCTATCCGCGGTTTTCTCATGAAAATAAGATATATTACCGCGGTGATTGTGAAGGAATTTTATAATCAGCTACGTTTGTTTAGTAGTTTTCAGTGATATCCAGAAAAAATACAAACAGTAACTGATCTATAATAGACTTAATATTAAGCCAACGTTTGTATAGTTCATGAATAAATGGATTAAGTAACACTAGGATTAGCATGACGCAGACCAGAGCTATTCACAAAAGCAATGACAAATGAACGACGTGGCCCGCAAATACTCTTGATTTGAATAGCTGGCTCAACAGGATGGTTTTAGGAGGAAAATCATTTATTATCTCAAACACATATAAGATATATAAGTAAGCATAGATCTAAAATGTGGATAGGTCATAAATGGATGGATTATACAACGTGTAACATATCCGTCGTGTGTCATCTACCCATGACACTGAACAACTTTTCCTAAGGAACATAGGTCGAAATACGAAATAGAAATGTTTACTTCCCATACTAAATGCGCTATCTGCTAATGCATTTTTTATGGAAGGTATTTTTTTTTTCGTTTTTCGACCTATGCTCGATAGTTCATAAATGGATGGATTATGTAACACTAGGATTAGCATGAGGGGAGCGGGAGCTAGTGACAATCATTCGTGAGCTCTTCACAATAACAGTGACAAATAAACGACGCGACACAGAAATCCTCTTGATTTGAATAGCTGGCTCAACATGACGGTTTTAAGAGGAAAATCACTTGTTATTATTTCAAACACATAGTTCATAAATGGATGGATTATGTAACACTAGGATTACCCTGAAGCGAGCGGGGGCTGATGACAAACACTCGTGAGCTCTTCACTATAACAGTGACAAATAAACGACGCGACACACAAATCCTCTTGATTTGAATAGCTGGCTCAACATGGCGGTTTTAAGAAGAAAATGATTTGTTATTATTTTAAACACATAGTTCATAAATGGATGGATTATGTAACTATTATTACCCTGAAGCGAGCGGGGGCTAATGACAATCACTCGTGAGCTCTTCTCTATAACAGTGACAAATGAACGACGCGACACACAAATCCTCTTGATTTGAATAGCTGTCTATGTCTTTAGAAATCCAAATAAACATGTGATTTTCCTTTTAAAACCGAAAGAGTATGAGAGATAGATAAATGCTAGATGGGAGCGATAGAAAAAAATCAAATGTTCCAGCTGCATTTTTCCCGGGCTATTGTACGTATGAGTAGAGGGAGATGACGGTTGCAATTTTGAGCGAAGACGCTCTATTTATTAGTTGACGCTGGCTGCCTTGCCTATCCTTTAAGGGATACAGGCGTGACTATATGAATGTGTGTGAAAAAGATAAGTATCCTCACCTTTTGTAGTTGGAAGTTTCCATAAGGTCCAGAAAGCGTTACCGCATCCCCAATGTTGACTGCATACAGTTCAGGTGACAGGCTGCCCTGGGGGTAACCTTTGATGGCCAGCTTGAGGGTCCCAGGGTCTCCAGCACCCCAGCCTTCTCCTACAGGCGTGTACGATCGGACTACATCTGATTCTGAAAGAGATTTCAATAATAAATATACGTACATATCACTACATAGTATTAAAACAAAGTCGCTTTCTCCGTCCCTATATCCCTATGTATGCTTAGATATTTAAAACTACGCAACGGATTTTGATGCGGTTTCTTTTAATGGATAGAGTGATTCAAGAGCAAGGTTTATATGATACTTGCATAATATTGTGGAGAAACACTGATAATTTCCGTGCGAAGCCGGGGCGGGTCGCTAGTAACGTATAAAAATATATCGGGTGAGGGACAGCACACCGATAACTCATAGCAGTTTCTCAGTCAATAGAACGACTATTACCAGGAAATTCTTTCAGAAAATGAAAAAAGAACATCTCCGGAAATATGTTTCTGGTGGTAATTTTCATTGTTTGTTTGTTTGTTTTCAGTATAATGTCCCTTACACTCGGTGTAACAGTGTTATTGGCTTCTGTTAATATAACACTTGTAAGAGAATATAAAAAAATATCTATTATTCTTCTTTACATTGCAGGTAAAAGCTAATTTATTACATACACACATAAAATTACGCCTTTATCTCTTACGGGGTAGACAGAGCATAAAACACCCCGTAAAAGGCGCTTTCGCCACATCTGACAAAAAATAGGGCAATTTTAGATTGTAATGTGTATTGCTATAGAGACAGGTTATCAGCCCATCGCCTAAACTACAATACACTGTAACCCTCGAATCCCTTTTGCTGACTTCTACAGCATGCCCGGGAGCAAGGGCAGCTCGAATATTCTATGTTTTTCTATCTCTCCCAGTCCAGCATGGAAAAATTCATCTAAAAATACAAGATAATTATTTCCGAGAATTAAAATCGACGGGAGCTGGCGGCCTTACTTCGGTCACATTTTGATGGAACCCAATTTAATTAATGCTGCTTTATGTAGGAAGAGAATTATGATTTTTTCTCTCTAACTAAGGAAAAAATCTGTTAAGGACGTTAGAAAATTGCTATTAGATCCTATAAAAGAGAGTAGTAAGTAATAAGTAGTTAAGTAAACAGAACATTAATCAATCTTCAATTAAAGCAGCTTTGAGTCGTTTGAAACTAAAAATTTTGAGCTTTAGGCAGCAAATAGCTAATACGAATCAAACAAACCATAAAACCGTAAGAAAATATGCATAATACATACTATCACTCATTTATCCCTAATGGGGTAGGCAGAGCGTAAAGGACCTAGCAAAGGTCGTTCCACCACATCTGACAAATTTTGAGGGTTATTTAAGACAGATTTGTAGGTATATTTCTGTAGTGACAGGTTGTCAGCCCATCGCCTAAATAACAATATACTGAAACCCTCGAATCCCTTAGCTTTTTTCTACACCATGCTCGGGAGGAAATGCAGCTGGCACATTCTATGTTATTCTCTCGCTCCCAGGCCAGCATGGAAGATTAGAGAAGAAAATATAAATTATATTACTTATTTTTTTACTTGTACACTTTGAATAAATATGAATACTTGATACTACATTTATTCACATCCATGAAAAGGAAATTTTACCAGGCAAAATTGTGGACCAATTCCATATTTTCCAGATCGCAGGAACTGGGGTTTGACAGAGTCAGCCGTAAATGTCACAAACGAAATTCAGGTCGGGCTAGCAGGGCCTTCACTACATTGTTTTTCTTTTTCGTTCCTTAGCTTCTTTATTTCTTTACCAAGTTTTTTAGCAATTGGTTAGCCCTTCAACTTTAGTCTATAATTATATTCATTGGTACAACCCGTGAAAAGAAAATGCCTTAACTACATTGTAAGTCTATTTCCTTTCTTAACTTGCTTTATTCTTTACTGAGTTTTTTTCTAGCAATTGGTTAGCCTTTCACTCTATAATAATATTTATTTGTTCAAACCCGTGAAAAGGAAATTGTGCGACGATTTAATATTTTAAAGACCGCAGAAGCCCGCGTCTGGCAGGGTCAGCCGCCGACGCCACAAATAGATTCAAGTCGGGGTAGCAGGGCCTTAACTACATTGTAATTCTATTTCCTTCCTTAGCTTCTTTCTTTCTTTACCAAGTTTTTAGCAATTGGTTAGCCCTTTACCTTCACTTCATAATAATATTCGTTTGCTCAACACGTGAAAAGAAAATTGCGTTACAAATTCATTTTTCTAGACCAAAGGAAGTCTGGCAGACGCCACAAAACAAATTCAGATCGGGCTAGCAGGGCCGTAACATTGTAATTCTATTTCCTTTCTTAGCTTAGAGTTTTTATTGGTTAATCCTACACTCATCCTTCGAAATATCAATACGCGATTTGTTCAAAACCGTGAAAAGGAAATTGTGGTATGATTTCATATTTTCCAGACCCCCGGAATGCCGATTTGCAGGGATGAGCCACAAACACCTCAAACAAATTCAGGTCGGGCTAGCAGGGCCTTAACTACTTACATTGTAATTTTATTTCGTTTCTCACCTCCTTTCCTTCATTACCGAGATTTTTTTAGCAATTGGTTAACCCTTCCCTCTATAATACAACCATTTTGTACATACCAGTGAAAACTAAATTGTACGACGATTACATATTTTCCATACCACAGAAGTCGCAAACGCCGCAAACAAAATTCAGGTCGGGCAGGCCGGGCCTTAACTACATTGTTATTCTATTTAAGGAAACAATTTTCCTTCTTAGCTCCTTCCTTTGTTTTCCGAGAAGATTTTTATTTTTATTTTGCTTCCTTGCGAGTTAGTTCTTGTAAGTTGTAGTTACGAAACTGTCTGTAACATAAAGTCTAGTCGATATTCATCCAAACTCGTTTTTTTATACCTGCGATGGGCTAGTTCTTGGCTGTAGTCTTAGAGAAAAAAAGACGTATTTTTGAATAATTTTAAAATTCAACTAAGCGTTCCAAATTGAGTATATTTTTTATTTTAAGTATTTCTCTAGGGATATTCTTCTAAAAAAACTGATTTAATATTGAATACTTTATTAAAAACTTATTGTAATATGAGTCGTGTCGATTCGGTATAATTTGTATCAAATATTCATACATACATATACATACTATCACGCCTGTATCCCTAAAGGGGTAGGCAGAGCGTAAACGACCCAGACAAAGGTCGTTTCGCCACGTCTGACAAGTTTTGAGGGTTGTTTAAGATAGATCTGTACTGTATATTGCTGTAGTGACAGGTTGTCAGCCCATCGCCTAAATTACAATATACTGAAACCCTCGAATCCCTTAGCTGGTTTTTCAGCATGCCCGGGAGGAGATGCAGCTGGCATATTCTATGTTTTTCTATCGCTCCCAGTCCAGCTTGGAAGAAAGGGTCTCAAAAACACCTTCTTCTTCTTCTTCTTTTCGATTCGAGGCAAACTCAATTTAAATTCTTGAGGACCAGAACTCCGCCACTCTGACGGCGTTGGATGTGGCGTTATAGAGGTCCTCCACAGTGCAATTGTCGGGACATGCAGGGCAGTTCATCAGGTGCGCCATAGTCTGTGGCGACTGTCCGCACTCGCATTCGTCACCCACACCGCCGCCGGAGATACCCCACCTGCACAGATTATCCTTGCTGCGGCCGACCTGAGTCCGGAACCGGTTTAAGGACTTCCAGGTCGACCATGGCACATCATGCCCAGGGGGGAGAGTCTCCGATGGCGGGATAAATGACGGCAAAGTGTACTTTTCACGCCAAAGGTCACAGCGGGCGTCTGGCACACTACCCTGTAGGGGCGTAACTGATTTCAAGAAATTATGGCGGCTTTTCAGCCTCTGAGGCACTGTAGGATGCTGGTACATCGGATGGCGAACGTCATCCTCAAGTTTAGCCCTTTCAACTAAGCCAGCTATCTCCCGCCGTAAGACTGGGGGCGCAATCCCGGCTGAGGGGTACAGCTTTAGTACCGGAGTCGGTTTTAAGCAACCAGTAATGATCCGGCACGTCTCGTTTAGTGCTATATCCAAACAGGGCTTGCGTATTCGCCGGCGGAAAAAGAAAGAGCGAGACCAGTTGTCCGCAACACTTGGGGTGACGCTCCCCATTTTGAGGTAGTGAGACACGAGAGTAGGTTGTTTCTTGTGCTGACCTTTTTCCTGATATTTTCACAGTTGCGTTTAGAGGTCAGTGACCGATCCAACGTGACACCAAGATATTTTGGGTGATCACTATGCTCTATCGCGACCCCACACCAGTTAAGTTTTAATACACGACTCGCTTGCCGGTTACGCAGATGAAATCGCCTAATTCATACTAGTGTGTCCTTAAATACTTCGTGAAACGGACGTTAATTTAATCGTTGTCGTTTGGAGATTGCTGGCGTCTGCGAATAGGTATGAGGACCGAAAAGAGTGAATGTATTTTTTAATTTTTTAAAATCTTTTAATAATATTTAAAATGATAAACTTACTGGGTGAACTATCAACGCACAGCCCAAACCGCTGAACCTAGAGACTTGAAATTTTGCACATATGTACCTTATACAATGTAGGCATCCACTAAGGAGCGATTTAAAAAAAATACCTGGAATTGTTTTTTTTTTTATATAATGAAGCTTTTTCCGATCGAGGAGCCCGATGGTGTAGTGGATAGGGCCGCTGCCTCCTGAGCGGGAGGTCGTGGTTCGAACCCCACCACGTACCAATGTGTTTTTCGATTTTCGAATTTCATATGTACGTTTATTCGGCGCTTTTTTCGTGCTTCGGAAGGCACGTTAAGCCGTTGGTCCCGGTTAATATCGTTTAATACCGTAGATATTAGTCGTTAAGTTATATCAGAGGCCAGTGCTAAGCTTTGGCGGCTCGAAAACTCTGACCTAATCTAGGATTGGGTCTGGTTTCCCTTCTGGGTTGCGGAGGTCAGATATCAGTCGCTCTGTGTAAAAACCAGTACCCTCGTTCAATCACCTAGATTAGGTGATTGAAATACGGGATAAGGCTAGGATGATGATGAATGAAGCTTTTTCCGAGCAAGAAATCAAATATTCATCTGATACGGAATACGCGTCGGGATCTGGTAATTTAAATCAATATCAGCCTCATGAACGAAGTTATCGAGGATACGAGATCTGTAGGTACGTCCGTACGTACCACATTTTTGCTGTTTGAATGGAAGCGAAACTGAAATGAAAAATTTCCTTATATTTTTAATTTCAGCTTCGATTCTGTTTTAAATTTAAAATACACTGTCTTTTTTAATCGAAATACTCCTCTTCAAAATTTCGACGCTTATTAGTGATTGTTGATGCTCTACCTACCCGTTAAGGTATAAATGTGTGATATTATGTGAATGCTACGACGAGGCAGACGTCGCAACCGCAGTGCTCTGCCAAGCGTAGCGACGTGTGGCGCTGCGTGACGTCAGATAAGTGACATTTGCTATCCTCCTACGTGATGCTTTTAGATAAAAATCGACTGTTCTTGGTGACGTCACTTTAGTTGAAGCTAGGATTGTAACAACTTACCTCCTATCCTTTTATGCACACAATAGATGATGTCCTAGTGGCCCGACCACCGACCCTGACCTCGCTGCTACTTCTATCAGCACCGTATCATGCGTCACTCGCGATTTGCTCACGACTCGACACTCGACTGTTCTTGGTGACGTCACTTTACTTGCTGGTGGCTGAGAGTCTTACCAAACTACGTAAGAACTTACCCTCTATCCTCTTATGCACGCATACATGATGTCCTAGTGGCACGTCGACGGATCCTGATTCAAGCACCGTATCGTGCGTCACTCGCGATTTGCTCAAGACGCGACACTCGACTGTTCTTGGTGACGTCACTTTACTTGCTGGTGGCTGAGAGTCTTACCAAACTACGTAAGAACTTACCCTCTATCCTCTTATGCACGCATACATGATGTCCTAGTGGCACGTCGACGGATCCTGATTCAAGCACCGTATCGTGCGTCACTCGCGATTTGCTCAAGACGCGACACTCGACTGTTCTTGGTGACGTCACTTTACTTGCTGGTGGCTGAGAGTCTTACCAAACTACGTAAGAACTTACCCTCTATCCTCTTATGCACGCATACATGATGTCCTAGTGGCGCGTCGACGGATCCTGATTCAAGCACCGTATCGTGCGTCACTCGCGATTTGCTCAAGACGCGACACTCGACTGTTCTTGGTGACGTCACTTTACTTGCTGGTGGCTGAGAGTCTTACCAAACTACTTAAGAACTTACCTCCTATCCTCCGTCTGCGTGACGTCAGATAAGTGACATTTGCTATCCTCCTACGTGATGCATTTAGATAAAGATTCATGTGCACTAAAAGCTGTGGGTTTCATGACTATGGTCGATAAAAACATAGAATATACCAGCTCACTCATCCCGGTCTTACTGTGAAAATCAGTAGAAAGACCGGGGGTATTCGGTGTATTGCAATGCAGGCTGAACGAAAACCATGCCCCGATAAAATTCGTAACATTCATTTGAAAACAGTACCTATGTATAATCAGCTACTTAAACTCTAAGCTAGGTTTAGCAGAAGCATAAATACACGTTGAAATAAAAAATTGAAGCTACTTATTTGACGACGTGAGTGCAAAATGCATACGAGACCGCATTTGCTGCTCCGCAGTATTCTGCAAAACGTAACGACGTGCGGCGGTTTCGTCAGGTAACGACCGCATTTGCTATCCTAATGCTTTCAGACCAGGCTTAATACATACATACATATAATCACGCGTTTACCCCTAATGGGGTAGGCAGAAACAACCTAAACAAAGCTCGTTCTGAAACGTCTGACAAAGTTTTGAGGGTTGTTTAAGATAGATTTGTAGGTATATTGCTGTAGTGACAGGTTGTCAGCCTGTCGCCTAAATTGCAATATACAGAAACCCTCGGATCCCTTAGCTGGTTTTTACAGCATGCCCGGGAGGAAATGCAGCTGGCACAGTCCAGCATGGAAGAAACAGAGAGACTTAATACACTTCTGAAATAAACTCTAAGTATTCTAAAATTGAAACTACAGAGAGCAAAATGCACACGACATATTTGCAACTTCTTCTTCTTTTTCTGTCGAGTGGGTATCGAGTCTATCGACCCGATGAACCCTGGTGTCAGAGTTTTTAAACCGCCTAGTAGCACAACTATCAGGCCTCTGACATGGTTTGAGTAACGACCACTATCAAAGACAGCGACCGGATCCGACGGCTTAACGTGCCCTCCGAAGCACGAAATCTTTTTCTTTTTCGGACAATCAGGTGATTCAGCCTGCAATGTCCTAACCAAACTGGGGAAAAAATCACAAAGTGATAAATTCTCAAATATCCACTTTGTGTTTCCCCCTGGGAATCGAACTCAAGACCTCCAGATCAGGAGTCCATGGCACTAACCACTACACCACGGAGGCAGTTTTGTTTTATTTGCAACTGCAGTGACATAACAACCGTAGCGACGTGTGGCGGTTTCGTCAACTAACGACCGCATTTAATTTTGCTATCATGATGCTTTCAGACCAGACTTAATACACTTTTGTATGACATTTACTTATATCGCGCTCAACTAACATCCTTTTATGTGCATAATAAACCATGATTTTTTACTGTGGCCATTGGTATGACGACTAATTCTTTGCCTAGTGATTGAATCTTAAAAAACTACTAAAAAGCTACTTCTACCGTATCACGCGTCACTCGCCATATGCTCACGACGCGACAATCGGCTGTTCTTGGTGACGTCACTTTACTTGAAGCTAGGATTCTAACAACTCTCCTCCTATCCTTTTATGCACACACACATGATGTCCTAGTGGCACGACCACCGAACCGACTCCGCTGCTACTTCTATTAGCACCGTATCATGCGTCACTCGCGATTTGCTCACGACTCGACACTCGACTGTTCTTGGTGACGTCACTTTACTTGCTGGTGGCTGAGATACTGTCTTACCAAACTACTTAGGAACTTACCTCCTATCTTCTTATGTACACATACATGATGTCCTAGTGGCACGACGACGAATCCTGACTCCGCTGCTACTTCTATCAGCACCGTATCATGCGGCGGCACTCTCGATTTGCTCACGACGCGTCACTCGACTGTTCTTGGTGACGTCACTTTGGTTGCTGGTGGCTGAGATACTGTCTTACCAAACTACTTAGGAACTTACCTCCTATCTTCTTATGTACACATACATGATGTCCTAGTGGCACGACGACGAATCCTGACTCCGCTGCTACTTCTATCAGCACCGTATCATGCGGCGGCACTCTCGATTTGCTCACGACGCGTCACTGGACTGTTCTTGGTGACATCACTTTATTTGCAGGCAGCCATATAGAACTCACCTCCTATCCTTTTATGTACATATAAATGGTGTCATAGTGGAACGGTTACAGATCCAGACTTCGCTGCTATTTCTATCAGCCGTATCCGTGTTGTGTGTAACTCGTGATTTGCTGATAACACAACACTCGACTGTTCTTGGTGACGTCACTTTTCTTGAAGCAAGGATTCCAACAACTCACCTCCTATCCTTTTATGCACACACACATGATGTCCTAGTGGCACGACGACGACGGATCCTGACTTCGCTGGTACTTCTATCAGCACCGCATCGTGCGTCACTAGCGATTTGCTCAAGACGCGACACTCGACTGTTCTTGGTGACGTCACTTTTCTTGAAGCAAGGATTCCAACAACTCACCTCCTATCCTTTTATGCACACACACATGATGTCCTAGTGGCACGACGACGGATCCTGACTTCGCTGCTACTTCTATCAGCACCGCATCGTGCGTCACTAGCGATTTGCTCAAGACGCGACACTCGACTGTTCTTGGTGACGTCACTTTTCTTGAAGCAAGGATTCCAACAACTCATCTCCTATCCTTTTATGCACAGACACATGATGTCCTAGTGGCACGACCACCGACCCGACTCCGCTGCTACTTCTATTAGCATCGTATCATGCGTCACTCGCGATTTGCTCACGACTCGACACTCTGCTGATCTTGGTGACGTCACTTTACTTGCTGGTGGCTGAGATACTGTCTTACCAAACTACTTAGGAACTTACCTCCTATCTTCTTATGTACACATACATGATGTCCTAGTGGCACGACGACGAATCCTGACTCCGCTGCTACTTCTATTAGCACCGTATCATGCGGCGGCACTCTCGATTTGCTCACGACGCGTCACTCGACTGTTCTTGGTGACGTCACTTTGCTTGCTGGTGGCTGAGATACTGTCATACCAAACTACTTAAGAACTTACCTCCTATCCTCTTATGCACGCATACATGATGTCCTAGTGGCACGACCACGGATCCTGATTCTGCTGCTACTTCTATCAGCACCGTATCATGCGTCACTCGCGATTTGCTCAAGACGCGACACTCGACTGTTCTTGGTGACGTCACTTTACTTGATGGCGGCTGGGCTAGGATACCACAGCCTTTCCACACTTTCGCTTCTGCTTTCTGCGCAACGACCTGTGAACACAAATATGATAAGTGATGGTCTACTCTAGCAAAGTTTTATAGGCCAATAACATTTTATATTCATGTATGTATGTGAGCAGCTAATTTTAGTTTGCATTCAATTTCGCGTAGAAAGTTCGCCTCATGTTATTTTTAGCATAAGAAAAATCACATACGTATATATTCAAACCCAAATGATAAAAAATAATAATTTGGAGCGCTGAGAGCTAACGAAAAAGAACCTTCTGAACACAAATACATGAGTTTCTTATGCTCTACAGAAAAGCTACTTAATAAGATTAATTAAAAGTATAAATTACTTTAGAAAGTTCGTCGCACGAACAACATCGATATCGGATTCTACCTGAGCTGAGCAGACATCTCAATCGCATTTACTTACTTTGTCTCAAGACAGTTTTATTTCCAACATGAAGTCGAGCATTTTTCGAAGCACTTACCTAAAGTTACGTGTTCAATTCTCGTGAAATACACTTACCTACTTAGGATATTCGGAGAGAAATTCAGAGTATTACTGAAACCATTTATAGATAAAGATGAAAATACATTAAGATTTTCGATGTGCGAGATACGCGCAGATGCGACGATAAATAAGTCTATCTACGGTCTGAAATGAGTTCGATTTCACACATACCTCTATTTTCCCGCTCTCGATAAACGTTCGCAACTGTAATGGCTCCAGTAATTTCGCTTCGGGCCTCAATTGGATCGCTCTGAGCCAGCCATCTGTCGCTACCTCTATCAGTAGCATTCCATCGTGGATTCTCGCACACCCACCCGGGTTCGCGAGTGGACCGGTGTACACTGATATTGTCAATTTAGTAGACGTTTGTATCCAATCGTGCCTCAACGGTGGCGGCGCATCCTCTGCATTCTTTACTATTTTCACATTCGACGCAGCTCGCCGACTAATAGAGACTGGCAAGTCGCTCGACTGTATCAAACTTTGCATAATTTTACTGGGCGGACTTCCTTTGACGTTCTCCTCGCTTTTTGAATTTATTTTCTTTCTAACTGGAGTTATGCAATTTGCTAGGTTCTCCATGGACTTTCTGACTAGTTCTTGTGCTTTAGACGGTTCTCTGAGACGGTCTGATTTGGGCGAGGGGTTGGTTCCGTCGAAGAACTCTTCGGCGTCAGGGAGGTCAAAGCGGAGTGGTCCCACGAGGCATTTGGCTAGGAGGGAGTCGTAGTTTACCCACGGGTGTACTTTATCGAATAGTTGTGTTGCGTCTATTCCTGCTCCCCGCATCAATTCTTCAGGTCCTATAGAAAAAAAAAAGCGTTTAGAAAACTTATTTGAAATATACTTATTGTCTATTAATTGCGAACGTACCTCCAGGATGATAAGGCAGATAGTGTGTAATATTGTAGACACGACCACGTATTGCTAACCACGCGTCCTCTGAAACAAAAATGCCCCATCAACACAAATATTCATTAAATAGATTATGAAGTATATAGGATTTAAGCGGCATACTCATTTTGTAGTAGGTAAATAGATACATAGATAAAAGGTTTATTGCATCCAAAAAAAATCATCACACATGTAACAAAAATTATAATAGTGTTATTGCCCATAGTGAGCAAAACTGTTTTTCAGCTCTCACTCAAAATGAGATTACGCAGGTACCAATATTAAATTATGTAGTTAAAAAATAACCATATCGAGTTTTATTAAAAACAGCTATCATAGCTACCTACATCAAAATAAAAAGAATAAGTTTGTAGGTATACAAAACGTGTTTTGTTGAAATCAGTAGTAGGATTGATTGAGACGTAATTAATTTCAGCGTTGAACAATACTAGTAGGAATAGAAATTATGCTGCAAACCCAGTTCAAATCACTGATTCGGTTGTAGGTAAAATTAAATGTCGCAAATAATTGAACACCAGCACCACCCACGTTTTCAGAATGAACAGTATTCATTACGTTGCGCTCTAACGGTAATGATTACTAATTATGGGTGTGTCTTGTGTGCGGCGTTAGGTCGCACTTTAATTTTGTCTTATCTTTTGTAAAGGCGAGGCGAAAAGTCGTAATTCGCACGTCCCAAAAAGATTAAAGGTTCGATCGTGATAAATTTCCAATTTTCTAGGTACAAAGATTTGTACACACAATATTGATGACGATTGATGTGGGTAGTGGTTCTTTAATTAAATCAATTGGCGAATATTATTTTATAACATTAAATCTGAACGGGAACCGCGATTCTCTCATAGAACAAAATGTTAAATATCCATAACTATTGCAAGACGCTTGAGCGTTTTAAAAAAAATCAATCATGCGTTAAAAAAAGGCAAAGTAGGCCGGTGACGCTTCTCATACCTCGCACTTATCACAGGTGTGACTCACTGAAGTTCACGATCGCAGTCATACATACATAACATACATAAAATCACGCCTTTATCCCTAATGGGGTAGGTAGAGCGCAAACGACCTAAACTAAGATCATTCCGCCACGTCTGACAAGATAGATTTGTAGGTATATTGCTGTAGTGACAGGTTGTCAGCCCATAGCCTAAATCACAATATACCGAAACCCTCGGATCCCTTAGCTGGTTTTTACAGCATGCTCGGGAGGAAATGCAGCCGGCACATTCTATGTTTTTCTCTTGCTCCCAGGCCGGCATGGAAGAATACATCATTTCATAGTTTAATCGCAGTCATCACTTCATAAATATAGGTTTTCATATCTAGGTTTAATGTTATAAAGTATATCACACATTCATCAAGGGTGCGACTTACTCTGTGTATTATGAGAGGCAAGTTCCGCTGGCGATACTGGACGTACTCTACCACCGACGCCAGTGAGGTCTTTCCCGGAGTTGCCCAGCCGGATCCAGTCCATCAAACTGTGGCCAGGCTGCAGTGCACATTTGTTGCGCGGATTGCCTGTAACAAAGATATTTAAAATGAGCGTTGTTTTCCTATAGTGATGTTCGTATAGTCATCTGTGGTCAGAGTTTTTATAGGCTGATCGACTGTCAGTACGTTCTCTCTTTCATATTATTTTCTCACTAGATTTAGTTACTTTTTATTCCTTCAATGCTGGTCTAGGAGTGAGAGAACAACATAGAATGTACCAGCTGCATTTCCTCCCGAGCATGCTGTAAAAACCAGCTAAGGAGTCCGAGGGTTTCAGTATATTACAATTTAGGCGATGGGCTGACAACCTGTCACTACAGCAATACACATACAAATCTATCTTAAATAACCCTCAAAACTTTGCCAGACGTGGCGGAACGACCTTAGTTTAGGTCGTTTACGCTCTGCCTACCCCATTAGGAATAAAGGCGTGATTATATGTATGTATGATTTTAGTCGCCAAAAGTGTTCTTTTCGAAAGAAGGCAAGATTTATGTTGTTCGTCTTTTCAAAAAAAGGTTATGAATGTCTGCCAATGTTGAGTAAAGAAGGTTTATCCTTACATAAAATAAGCGGAATTAATATTGCGGCGATATCTGAAAACGTTTTATCCCGCATAATATAAGCATCGTCGCAAAAGGATATATTGAAACGACGTCAATATATTTTCGAAGCCTTTCTGGGTTTTGGTGAAATTCCCTTCATGTATTATGCGAATGGTTACATAATACCATTCCTGTGCCCAGGGGGTATGACGCTGGAAGTGTAGCACAAAGTGAGCAAAAGTAACGTTTTGTTTCGCCTTTATTGTTCTCTGTTATCGTAACTTTTTCAGCAGAATCGTGAAAGCTAAAGCACCGGACGATAAATTACCTCCGGGAGTTTTTACTCAACAACACGATACGAAGAATGATTATTTTTCACGTTAATGGATTTTGGTTGATTTTTTATATTAAATAAATGGTGTTTGCCCAAAACTGTAGAAAACATTTTATTTTTTTAATAATAACACTCTATTTTTTAGTCACATTAACAAATAATAATGTTCTTATCACTTAAACGTCTATATTGTTGTATTTCGATACGGTAACTGCCTCAGTGGTCTAGTGGCTAGTGCCATGGACTCCCGATCCGGACGTCCTGGGTTCGATTCCCAGGGGGGAACACAAATGTGATATTTGAGAATTTATCACTTTGTGAATTTTTCCCCAGTTTGGTTAGGACATTGCAGGCTAAATCACCTGATTGTTCAAAAAGAAAAAGATTTCGTGCTTCGGAGGGCACGTTAAGCCGTCGGTCCCGGTTGCTGTCTTTGAAAGAGGTCGTTACTCAAACCATGTCAGAGGCCTGATAGTTGTGCTACAAGGCGGTTTAAAAACTCTGACAACAGGGTTCATCGGGTCCATAGACTCGATACCCACTCGACAGAAGAAGAAGATTTCGATTCGGTACAATCATGAGTCTTATTAAATATAAACTATGTCTTTTCATAATTAATTATCATATCGCAGAAATGAGAGATGGAAATATATTAATTGAAGTTGTTTCATCATCAGCCGCGGGCTCGACACAAAGGCTGGGTTTCCGATGTCCAAACCACTACCGACGTTAATAATCAAAAATAATTTACTGGATTTTAAATTAAAGAGCTTTACTTTTTATGGCAAGAGTATATATATATATATATATATACATACATGTATATATACCTGTGATTATATGTATGTATCTATGTGTATTTTTTTATGTATACATACATACAAACATATAATCACGCCTTTATATCTGTATGCCTACCTGTTCTGTTTCTTATGTTATTCTTGATTGTGTGTTTTTATATTTTACAATGTGTTTTGTGGAAATAATGTGATATGTATTTTAATTTGTATTTATTAAACTTGTGAACTCGTAAGTGGAAAACTTATACCAATATTATGGTAGTATGACAGTCTTTGTTGGAAACTCCGCATTCTGTTCTAAACTAATTTTCCTAACGGTTTACTTAGGGAAGCATGAAGTAATAAATCACCCTACGAGCAAGGCTACAACCCACATGTAAGAAGATTGTTTAGAACCTTAGTTCTTCCATGCTAGACTGGGAGCGAGAGAAAAACATGTAATGTGCCAGCTGCATCTCCTCCCGGGCATGCTGTAAAAACCAGCAGCAGAAGCGAGGGTTTCTGTACATTGCAATTTAGGCGATAATCTGATAACCTGTCACTCCAGTAATATACCTACAAATCTATCTTAAATAACCCTCAAAACTTTGTCAGACTTGGCGGAACGACCTTTGTTTAGGTCGTTTACGCTCTGCCTACCCCATTAGGCATAAAGGCGTGATTATATGTATGTCCACGGATTTACTGGGAATGAGATGAATATTTTAAATATAGATTTGTTGTGTTTAATTTATTTGTACACTTTTAACTAACGTTTAATTTGAACTTGTGAAGAAATCCAAATTTCATCAAAGTCTTCCAAAGTTTTAAGCGCCCGCCGCGCATAAATAATCTGTGGTTCTAATCAGTAATTTATTTCGACCAACGAGTATTTTTGTCATGTCAATCATTACCCGGATCGAAACTCCAAAAACAGGACAATTTTGATTTAGGTCCAGGAGCTATATTTTTGAATCACTCGAACTTCAATGCACATATGAAAGTGTAACCTTCGCATGCCATTTCCATACTATTTGGCATGCGAATGTCTCTTTCGTATGCGAGATTAGTTTCGAGCGGTTCAAAAATACGGCTTCAGGTTAAATTTGATTCAGGTCGCTACTCTATATTTAGGTCCGAATCAGTAATGCCTTTTCGAAACACGATTAGTGCTTAGAACTTTATTCTACGTATATTTTTGCACAAAGAAAGATCCATCAAGCCGACAGTATACTCAAGGGTACACATTTGTTTGTTTTATTAGTAGTAAGTTCCAGCTACAACAGACAGACTAATCCAATAAATAAAGCCTTAGAAACCTCGGGAGTAAATGTAATTCCAACCGACGTATTTATAGATAGATTGTTAAACTACGGATTCTTGGGCACAGCTGAAACTCATGTGTAAGCTTCCAGCCTAGATTTTAGCCTTAGACCAACTATTTATAGACGCGGCTTTGCAATAAAAATATTGTATAATTTGTATACCGGGTGTAAGGGACACCATCCCGCAAGATGATACTGCTCAGTCAACGAAACTGAACAACTTTCACCGGGAAATTATTTCTAAAAATGAAAAATAAAAAGACCTTCCCATACAAAATGACCACTCGATCAGTCAATTTGTATGTAAAACCAATTATTTTATGACACTTCCTGAAAAAAAAAAACATTTGGTGAAGGTCCCAGCAATGGGATGATGTAGGCTAAATAAGATAAGAAGATAAGAAGGTTGTTCAGTGTAGTTGACTGAGCAAACCCTATCACTTTGCGGGACGGGGACACCCCGTATTGCATATGAGCTCCACGTACCGGTTAATTTATTTGTGCAGGACGTTTTAATAAATAACAAACCACCTACTTCGCCGCTAATGACAAGAACCGCGGTAGCTCAGTTGGCTAGAAAATAAGACGGTATTCCAAAGACGCAGGTTCAAATCCCGTCTACGATTTAATTTTTGATTTGAAATCACTTATATTTGACAAATAAATTAGCACTGCGAGTGCAAAAAAACATAATTATACATTGATTTATTAAAATTTCGTTTCGTTTTCATAGAAGAGTTCGAAACTGACTTTTAAAGAATCCGTACGTACGCTACTTGCTTCCAAACCTTTTGTTGTTTAGCAAACCGGTGAGAACCAAAAGTTAGGCAATGCAGGATGCCAAAAGCCGTGTATAACATACATACATACATATAATCACGCCTTTATCCCTAATGGGGTAGGCAGAGCGTAAACGACCCAAACAAAGGTCGTTCCGCCACGTCTGACAAAGTTTTGAGGGTTATTTAAGATAGATTTGTAAGTATATTGCTGTAGTGACAGGTTGTCAGCCCATCGCCTAAATTACAATATACTGAAACCCTCGGATCCCTTAGCTGGTTTTTACAGCATGCCCGGGAGGAAATGCAGCTGGCACATTCTATGTTTTTTTCTCCCTCCCAGTCCAGCATGAAAGATGTATAATATGTAATAAAATAAGCCGCATCTATTAATGAATTGTCTGTGTCTTGAACTTTATGGCTCGTCAGTGCATTGGGACTGGAATTTATGTACAGGGAAACTTAGTAAGCACATTGCGGCTTTGAGGGTTTAGGCCTGAAGCCGCTAAAAGCTAATAATGAGAATCTTGACCCTAGGATCCAACCTACACAATACCATAATACATATATATAATCACGCCTTTATCCCTAATGGGGTAGGCAGAGCGTAAACGACCTAAACAAAGGTCGTCGCGCCACGTCTGACAAATTTTTGAGGGTTATTTAAGATAGAATTCTAGGTATATTGCTTTAGTGACAGGTTGTCAGCCCATCGCCTAAATTGCAATATACTGAAACCCTCCGATCCCTTAGCTGGTTTTTACAGCATGCCCGGGAGGAAATGCAGCTGGCACATTCTATGTTTTTCTCTCGCTCCCAAACCAGCATAGAAGTAAATACCATAATACTGAGAGTAAAAGGATTTCTCACAGTAATTATATTTTATTGTTTTGTGGATAGGGCCGCTGCCTCCTGAGCGGGAGGTCGTGGTTCGAATCCACGTACCAATGTGTTTTCCGGTTTTAGAATTTCATATGTACGTTTATTCGGCGCTTTTTCCCTGCTTCGGAAGGCACGTTAAGCCGTTGGTCCCGGTAAATATCGTTTAACACCGTAAATATTAGTCGTTAAGCCATGTCAGTGGCCAGTGCTCAGCATTGGCGGCTTGAAAACTCTGACCTAATCTAGGATTCGGTCTGGTTTCCCTTCTGGGTTGCGGAGGTCAAATTACAGTCGCTTTGTGTAAAAGCAGTACGCTCGTTCAATCCCCTAGATTATGTAGCTAACCCCGTGAGATACGGGATAAGGCTAGGGAGATGATTTTGAACGGGATTATTACTGCGATTTTACCGTATTTATTGTAATGTCGAAATTTCAAAGCGATTGCACGCTCCCTGCTCACGATTAGACCGACTGTCTGAATGTACCAAACAACTGCACAAATCGCAAAGCTACATTACCCGTATTAAGTTTCTACGCTTTCGTAGCAACCTCTACGAGCGTCTACGAGCTACGGCGTAGCAAACATACAGTCAGCGGCAAAAGTGGTATTCTTAACCCTGAAACGAGGTCGTGTCGAGTGAGTTTGTGGAAGTGCTTTCACCTGTACTGGCTTGCTTGCTAAGAGAACCGAACCGCAACGCCAGTGCAAAGCTCGCACGGAAATTACATTAAACTTTCAAACGAACACTGAATATAGGGTCTTTGCCTTTTGGAAATGGCATGTTTGCAAAATATTTCTGTGTGCAAGAACTTCGAGGCATGTTTGGACTTGATTATAAACTTTTCATATTTTAACAATCATAGCAAAACGTTTTGCAAATACCGAGAACCTTGTTATTGAAAGAGAAATGCGGTGAAATTGGGATATTTCGCTTATCACTGCATAGTATAAAACAAAGTCGCTTTTTCAGTCCCTATATCCCTATGTATGCATAAATCTTTAAAACTACGCAACGGATTTTGATGCGGTTTCTTTTAATGGATAGAGTGATTCAAGAGGAAGGTTTATATGTATAATACATGCATAATATAGTAAAGAAACACTGATAATTTCCGTGCGAAGCCGGGGGCGGATCGCTAGTATCTGAATAAAAAAAATATTATTAATGCCAAGCTTTTAGAGTATGCGTACGCTCCAATGAACCGGTTAGAGGAGGTTATACCTCTACTGTATTCAAAAGTGGTATTATATTATAGATGCACACACATACTGGGTGTAAGGGACAGCGTCCCGCATACTGATAGGGGTTGCTCAGTCCACAATGAACAACTTCCACCAAAAAAAACTTTTAGGAAGTGAAACAAAGATTTTGGCTTATCCATACAAATTGACTGATCGAGGTAGACATTTTGTATGATACAGTCAATTTTTATTATCACTTCCTGAAATAATGAATTGGTGGAAGTTATTCAGTATCGTTGACTGCGCAACCCTTATCAGTTTGCGGGACGCTGTCCCTTACACCTGGTATAATATTTCGCGTAGGTGAGAAATAGGTAGTTTATACTGAATAAACAGGACACAGTTTAATTTATGTAGAGTCTTTCGTCGTGTTTGCATATTTAGCAAGAAACCTAGTAAAATATAGAATGCACATACTTAATACAGGCAACAGGGCACCGATTTATTTACTATTCAAAATGTGACGATTAGACTACTAATCAATTCATATGCTATGGAGCTGAGGCCGACGAAACATGAATTCGATCTTTGCATATGGAAAAATGTCAAATACTTAATACCTCAGTAAAATTCAGGCAGAACTTGGAAGCCAAGAGTATCTAGAATATATTTTTTGTTAAATCAACGTCGAATACAGGCCGAAAAGTATATGTAACATAGGTGGAGTAAAAAACGATGAGCGATTGTTGCAAATATTGATTTTATCCATATATTATTCATTACTTCCATGCTGGCCTGGGAGCGAGAAAAAAACATGTGTGGCATGCTGTAAAAACCAGCTAAGGGATCCGAGGGTTTCTATATTTTGCAATTTAGGCGATGGACTGACTACCTGTCACTAAAGCAATATACCTACAAATCTATCTTACCCTCGAAACTTTGTCAGACGTGGCGGAACGACCTATGTTTGGGTCGTTTGCGCTTTGCCTACCCCATTGGGGATAAAGGCGTGATTATATGTATGTATGTATTGTTTTCATTACTTCGAATGTTCATTCATCATTCGAATAATATTTTATTCGAAATGTTTCAGTTCATTCGAATCTTTTTCTTCTGTCGAGTGGGTATCGAGTCTATCGACCCGATGAACAATGGTGTCAGAGTTTTAAAACCGCCTAGTAGCACAACTATCAGGCCTCTGACACGGTTTGAGTAACGACCACTATCAAAGACAGCGACCAGGACCGACGGCTTAACGTGCCCTCCGAAGCACGGTTTTTTTTAGGACAATCAGGTGATTCAGCCTGCAATGTCCTAACCAAACTGGGGAAAAATTCACAAAGTGGATAAATTCCCCCCTGGGAATCGAACCAAGGACCTCCGGATCGGGAGTCCAGGGCACTAGCCATTCGAATGATGAATTCGGATGACAAAGCTTCAACTTAACCTGTGAAAGAAACCACACAAAACTATTATTTTTAGCTTCGTTCTTCGCGTTTTATGAAAAATTTAAATATTATTAAAAAGGATTTTACTATTCATAAAAAGCATTGCACATTTTTTGGTCTATGTTTTTTAAAAATGTTTTCGAATGTTCATTTTAATTCGAATAGTACTTTTCACAATCGAATCATTCGAGTGGCGACGTAACTTGGAATGAATCATTCGTATTCGAAAATCTCTAAAAGAAAACGTCAACCAAAACACGAATTCAACTAATATCTGCCAAACGAAAGTAATCCTGAGTTCGCAAAAGCCCCGGTTAGGGAGTTAAGTAATATTGGTAAAGTTGACACGGGGATTAACGTGCTTTGTTTTTTTGATCGTGTTAGGTTTATCCAGTGACCCTAGCGCCACTATGTGAAAAAAAAAGTCACAAAATACGTATTTTAACTTTCTACGTATAGTTATCAAACTGCCTCCGTGGTCTAGACTGCTAGCGGTCTGGACCCGGAGGTCCCAGGTTCGATTCCCGGCGGGGGACAATGACTTTGTGTTGTTGTTTCTAGTTTGGTTAGGACATTGTAGACTGATCACTTAATTGTCCGAAAAGTAAGATGATCCATGCTGTCGGTTGGGCATGTAACTAGTCGATCCTGTGCCTGATTTCTCTCTGGTCGTATCAGTCAGTCTGTGACATCAGAATAAGAGACTGAAGGAATAGTGTTTGCGCTACACACAGGTGCACTCTGCAAACACTGGGTACTAAAAACTAGTCCTGCACAGTTGGCCGATCTCCGGGAGATCGGAGGTGAGGACTATTATTATTATCTATAGCAGTGCAATTTACTAATTTGGTGTTACTTCAATCTCTAATTCTCAAGGAACAGACTGACTAACTCAACTATGTAGATTGAAATCAGGCGCAGGGTCTACTTATCGGACAATCAGGTGATGTGCTATGTCTTAACCAAACTAGAAACAACAGCACAAAGATGTAGTCTCCCGCCGGGAATCGAATCCGGGACCTCGGGATCGATAACCCAAGTCACAGACCACAGAGGCATGATACGAGCTTCATGCGAGCGAGTCCCAGCAGTGAGCCGCACGTCGCCGCAATAAAACTAATGGAACATGATTGATATTGTTATTAACATTGCACTTCACACTAGTACATTACTTTTGAGGTCGAAAAAAAAGCAAAATATGGTCGAGTAAATTTGGAACGTACATACATACATACATATAATCACGCCTTTATCCCTAATGGGGTAGGCAGAGCGTAAACGACCTAAGGAAAGGTCGTTCCGCCACGTCTGACAATGTTCTGAGGGTTATTCAAGATAAATTTATAGGTTTATTGCTGTAGTGACAGGTTGTCAGCCCATCGCCTAAATTACAATATACTGAAACCCTCGGATCCCTTAGCTGGTTTTTACAGCATGCCCGTGAGGAAATGCAGCTGGCACATTCTATGTTTTTCTCTCGCTCCCAGTCCAGCATGTAATTTGGAACGTAAACCAATGTAAACGACCTTCCAATGTAAACGAGACCGTAGTATAGTAGTTTTCTTTTATTTTGCGAGAAAACAACAATAATACACTTAAAATTAAAGATTAAACTTGCGATTCCTCCATAAAATTTTAACATCTAAAAAATTTTTATTATTCGCATTCAGCTTTTAAAAGAATAATATAAAAACAACTAATCCATTCTAGTGTATACGTAGCAGTCGTTAACGGTCATTGTTGTCTTTTGGAGAAATTGCTGGCATTTGAGAATTTAAAAACCGAAAAGTTTTTGTTTTTTTAAATAATGAAACTTTTTCCGACCAAATTGAAAAAAAAGTATATTATTTTAAGGCTGAATGTAGCAAAATAATGTAAAATGTAGAGCTGGTATTTACTTCATGTACTGCACCGACAAGAATAAAATAACGACGAGAGGTGTAAAAATCTTTTTTTGGATATTAATATTGTTGTCGTTAACAGAGGTTATTAACAAAATGCTAATATTATTACAACTATACGTAATATCAACATTTTACCAGATACAGATTTGGCTGTACGGAGCCAAAAATATGAATGAGGTCATGTTTAAAAAGTTTAATTGGGCTCTCTTAAACTCTCCAAAAACCAGGGTCATTAGATTAAGTCCATTATCGAAGTAATCCTGGGATCAAAAGGAAAACTTCTGGAAATTGGGGAATGCCAACTATCGGAAAACAAATTAAATTGTCCAAATTAGCTTGGTGATAATTAGTTCAGATCTATTACGCCTAATTTGTAGTTTAATGGATAGATAGATAGATCTGAATTAGTTACTCCTTTCTTAATTAGGTACTATAGTACCTAATTAAGTCTGGAAGTCCAATAAATAAAGACAGAAAAATCAAGTTATTTTTCGGATTGTACTGTTTTTATCAGCTGATTGAATGGGAGATTTAAATTAATTATGTCTATCTAATAGTGGAATATTATTATACCAGACGATTGTAATGGGGTTTCTTACAAAAATGAGATTAAATTTCCTTATTCTGGACCATAGTATACAGTTCATGATCTCTCTCTTCTTCTCTCCTTTTTCTGTCGAGTGGGTGTCAAGTCTAGGACCCGATGAACCCTGGTGTCAGAGTTTTTAAACCGCCTAGTAGCACAACTATCAGGCCTCTGACAGGGTTTGAGTAACGACCACTATCAAAGACAGCGACCGGGACCGACGGCTTAACGTGCCCTCCGAAACATGAAATCTTTTTCTTTTCGGACAATCAGGTGATTCAGCCTGCAATGTCCTAACCAAACTGGGGAAAAATTCACAAAGTGATAAATTCTCAAATATCAACTTTATGTTTCCCCCCTGGGAATCGAACCCAGAACTCCGGATCGGGAGTCCATGGCACTAGTCATTAGATCACGGAGGCAGTTATGATAACTTTGATAAGAATATAAATAAGTGTAAATAAAATTTCGGGGGCAACTTTGTGTTATCAGAAATTGGTGAACGCCGATAATCGAGGTGTTTTTTTTAAAAAAACGGAATTAATATTTTGTCCAAGCTTGTCGTTAAACGTGAGGTATCAAGGTATTTTTAGTTAAAATTGTAACGAGTGTTCTTTATTACGGTGGCTTCTTTATCTCTCTTTTTTATTACAGAATCTGGAAAATAAAAGAAAATTGCTGATTCAATTAAAAAGGTGAATTTGTATACTGGCTACAACTGTTCACTAGTTTTAAAAAGTGACGGCATTTTTACTTTTTATTCATTTATTAAAATAAACGATGTTGTTTTTCGGCAACTTTTGAAAGTTGTACTGTAGTAACTATATTTAATAATAGTACAAGTACTTGTATGTGCAGTAGCTATATTCGTAGATACGTAGTCAGATCTTTTGATAATAAGCTTTGGAACTTGGTATCTTTGTTACTGAATGCTGGTTGAGTTATCTTTGTTACCTGACAGTCTGATAACTAAAATGGCAGAACCATTTTGGTTCATTTGGTTACTGAAGCAAGAACAAGATAAGCCGTCAGTCCCAATCGCTGTATTTGGTTGTGCTATTCCGTTAATAGTTGTCGTTACACAAACCATGTCAGAGGCCAATTAGGTGGTTTATTAATTCTGACACCAAGGTTGCGTTTGTTAAAATACGCCGAAGATTTAAGAAAATCCAATAAAACCGAGCAAAATCACAGAGTGGATTACTTTTTACACGGAATTTTCTTGATGAACTTCGACAACCTCGTTTGATACGAAAAGGCTTTTGGAATGTTAATTTAGAAATCTCTGCATCAATCTGTTATTCCAAAAAATGCGCGACGGAAAACCGCACAATTTGTTCAGCGTCGCAATTTTGAGAAAATGATCGTCTAATGAAATAAATTCCACGTTCTCGGAATACGCGTTTTCGGTCACTTGGCACGATCTAAGGCACGTGTGAACTTACACATGGATATACAAACACGTCACGTTTCACGCTCACTTCAAACGATCTCAAGTAAATTAGGATGGGTCGCTTATTTAATTCTCAGTATAAACGAATTAAGACGAATAATATTTGACTTGACGAAAGATAGGGTAAGGTTGAATAATAAACCCGCCACGTGTATTTCAGTCGCCAAAAAGAAAATTTTTAATTGTTACGATCTGAGAGGCTTCGTGGCCTGTAAAAATTTGGTAGGCACATAACATAAGACATTCCACTTTATGTGACGGTGAGAAATACACTTTAAAATGTATGTCCAGTAGGACAGTATACAATACAATGCAATAAACTTTATTGCACAAAGAAACATAGGTAAAGCAGAAAAGTAAGGAACAAAACAGTACAATATAGGCGGGCTTATTGCTAAAGCAGCAATTTCTACCAGGCAACCTATATAACCAGGTATATGTTTTACGTTCCTAAAAATGAAATAAATACAGCAAGATGTAAGCAGTTTTTTTGAAATTAAATGATAACGATTCGAATAGATTTTCAGTTAGCTTTATGCCACAGATAATCCGGTCGCGTACGGTCTATCGCACACTAGGTAAAATACTTGCACTAAAGTTATATGCGCTGCAGCTTTGGTATTAAGGTACAACAACAAAAAAGTTTTACGTTCATGTGTTTGACTGTACAACGTATACGTGGGACACTCAGAAAGATTTGCGACACTAAAAAAAATTGTTCTACAGGTACATATATTTTTATTAAATCTTTTCAAAGTACTCTCCACCAGCCTCTATACAAAGATTCATGCGTCTGAACCAGTTTTCAAAACACTTTTTCCAGTGCGCCGTAGACACCTCGTTTACAGCCTGCTCGAACGCAGCCAGCGCATCTTCCGGCGACGAAAATTGTATCCCCTTGAGCTGATTTTTTATTTTTGGAAATAAAAAGAAGTCACACGGCAGATCAGGGCTGTAAGGAGGGTGACCCAGGAATTTGACTGGTGTGCTGTCCAGGAAGTCCTCGTTTTGAGCGCGGTGTGTGCAGGCGCATTGTCGTGGTGGAGCAGTAGTCCGCGGAGCCCTGTGTTTGGTCGCTTGTTGCTCACAACAGAAAAAACTTCTGGTAAACATTTGGTAGTATACCATTCGGCGTTAATGCTTCTTTGATCTTGTAAGGGAATTGAGGCCAAGTGGCCAGTCAAATTAAAAAAGCTGCCGATCAAAATCTTCCCCCCGCTTCGAGATCGCTTCACTTTGGTAGGCGTTGGTTCATTTTGAAACACCCAAACTGTCGACTGGCGCTTGGTTTCTGGATCGTATTGATAAATCCAGGACTCATCACCTGTTACGATGTCGTAAACACGCCGAGACGAGCCTGCTTCAAATTTGTTCAGCATATCACGGTACCATTCCACCCGGGCCTGCTTCTGAGCGTCGGTGAGGTAGTGCGGCACCCAGCGCGATACTATCCTCCTCACGCGAAGATGCCCGTGTAGAATCTCGTGAACGCTTCCCGATCCAATCTTTAATATGTGCTGAATCTCCCGAAATGTAATTCGCCTATTATCTTGGATTAAATTTTTCACTGCTAGCACGTTTTCTTCCGTAATAGCCGTCAAAGGGCGACCGCTTCTTTCTTCATCCACCAAGGTTGGTCGACCGCGCCTAAATTCGTTATACCAACGATACACGGTTGCCTTGGAGGGGCTTTCATCCATAAATGCCATTTGAAGTCTATCGAACGATTCATCCGGTTTCAGGCGACACTTGAAATCGTAAAAAATCATAGCTCTAAAATGTTCCCGGCGCAGATCGATTTTTCAGTAAGACACGATACTTTGAATTGGCTCGCAAAAAATGTGGAGGGAAAATTTTGAAAATGGAACACACATATTTTTACTTACACGTAATCATATTTTCAAAAAAGATTCTAACCGGCCAGTCTGCCATATATAAAAACTATTTATCGCAATACTTTCTGAGTGGCCTGGTACGTGTGCTACGATGTTTATTCGGTTTGTCGTGCCCTGGGGGAACGTGACACCGAAAGCGAGATATGCGACGCGTACGCCTGTCAGCCTAAAATTCTCTGACGAGTATTTGGTTTCATTCGTTTGTACAGTGTTAAGCTAAGTTTATATTTATGTTCTTTTTTTATTACAGATGAGTTGATGACTCTAGACACTAGGTCAGGGATGACCGTGACAGAGTCGACGATGAAGCGAGCTCACCCAGAATATGCCTGTTATGGTACTGGCAATCTCACGCATCGATGGAACATAGGAAGCTGTTTGGCGCCGGACTCCGATGAGAGGGTGGGTGCAAGCCAGGCGACCCCTTGCGGAGCCTATCACCGATTTGTAGGGTAGTAAGGGTATTTGTCGTTCAGCGGAACTTCTTCACAGGCAAGCCTGTGTTGCCGTTGCCGGGGTGGACCACTAGGACGTAGATTACACCCCACCCCGAAAAGAAGGAATGTAGGCAGATTATAGAAAAAGAAACCTGGAGCTCACCAAGAGGTGAAAGGTTGCTTATTAGGAATATTCGACGCACGACACGATCAAAGAAATTTTAGTCGCAGAAATAGTTCTGAATTGGTTACATAAAGTATTCGATCCATATCACAAGTGTATATTAATGATTTCACCTTGATGATTTCGCCATGGTCAATTAAGACAAAAATAGGAGAAAATAAAACACCAACAAATAAAAATCGTAATGATAAGGAAGTTCACCGAAATAAATAACGACGGATGCCGTCATTAAATTCAATTAACTTTATTTAATTTTCCTTACCCCAGAGCCTTTCTTCTAATCTAATTTTTACAAAAAAATAACATACAAAATTACCACCTCGATCATACAATTTGTATGGAAAACAAATGTTTTTTTTTCACTTCCTAAAAAAAACATCATGCTGATAATTGTTCAGTTCTGTTGACTGAGCAACCCCTATCAGTCTGCAGGACGCTGTCCTTTACACCCCGTATATCTCTTTCTTTTTTGTGGATGTAAGTGAGTTTGTTTGTTATTTTTCTACAACGAAATCGAACGAACAAGAAAACAGATTAATTATTTATTTGTGAGTGACAATTTGAAATAAAATCTTGGAAAAATAATACATTTCCACGGGAAAACTCTTTCAGCCGCGGGTAAAATTTCGGGCGGAAGCTCGTAAAGCAATAAAAACAAAAACAAAAGAACTCGACTTTTATTGGGGACCTTCAAAGTTTGTGATGACAATTCATCAATCGGATTGGCAATTCTTTTTTCATCTGTTTTCGAATCAAATCAGAAAAATCGTTTTTTATTTCATCTGATATGGATGGATATGTGTTGATATATAGATGTTATTGTCGATATAAATATATATATATATATATAACATTAGCATGGGTGTAGCTTGCCTATGAATTCTTTGAAGAAAGTAGTAAACGAGGATATTATTAATATTATGTATGTATTTAGAAAAACCAACTCGATATAAAGAACACGATTGTTCATCTTATATAACCATGGTAAACTATCTGTCTCCCTAGCCTTATCCCGTAACTCCAGGGGATTGAACGAGGGTGCTGGTTTTTACACAGACGACGACGCGACTGCCATCTGACCTCCGCAATCCAGAAGGGAAACCAGACCCAATCCAAGATCAGGTCAGAGTTTTCAAGCCGCCAATGCTTAGCACTTTCCTCTGACATGGCTTAACGACTAATATCTACGGTGTTCAACGATATTAACCGGGACCAACGGCTTAACACGCACACGACAACGGTTACGGAGGTGTATTGTTGGCAGTGCGTAACCAGTACCCATTGAAAAAGATATGCGACATCGACGAACACCCGCAGGATATTGAAGTTTTGATTGCGTCCATCCACTTGAAGTATAAGACCATAATTTGTTGTGTTATGTACATTGCACTCAGTTCAAGTGACGATTATTTTTTTAAGAACTTTAACGACGTTAGAAAATGTAGTCGATAAGTACCATAAGTCTGGAATTTTGATTGTAGGTGATATCAATTTAGTCTCTGTTTCGAAACAGATTCATCAACAGTTGAATTGAAACAATTCAATATCATAAGAAATAAATATGGTAACATATTAGATTAAACAAGTACCTAACAAATATGAAAGCCTGCAAAAATCTCATACACACACACACTCACACACACACAAACACACACACACACACAGAGAGACTAATAATAATAGTACACTACACTACTGCGTGAAACTTAACTAGTAATGTAATTATTTCTTATTACTTTTATGTTATGTATAGATTACTATGATTGTCAATATGGTGTTATTTTATAGCTACAATTAGTTGAACCTAAACAACACAGTCTTTTACTAAGTCATCGAGGAAGGATGTAGCTGGTTTTACACTTATTAAGATACTTGCCGCTCAATATATTCTACCGCCAAACAATAATTAAGACGTACTTAGCGAAGAAACACTGTATTTTTGTGAAATAAATTTCTTATTCTTAGATTTGGTGATGAGCAATCTTGGCGATGAGTGTATACAGGTGATCAGCGACACTGAACCATTGGTACCTATAGACGACCCACACCCGCCTCTAGCAGTAACACTGAGCGTGGAGCGGCCCAAGCCGCGAAGTGCTCCTGTGACAACGTTGCCACCCCCTTTCGCTTCTCGGCATTATTCACCACAATGGAATTTTCGTAAAGCGGACTTTCATTCTCTTTATGCCTCGTTAGCACAACTATCATGGGACGATATGATTTTACATAAAGATGTTAATAAGGTCTTACAAATATTCTATCAAAAATTTTACTCATGCTTAAACTTGCACTCCATCCATCCATGAGCGACTGCCATCTGACCTCCGCAACCCAGAAGGGAAACCAGACCCAATCGTAGATTAGGTCAGAGTTTTCAATCCGCCAACGTTTAGCACTGGCCTCTGACATGACTTAACGTCTAATATCTACGGTTTTAAACGATATTAACCGGGACCAACGGCTTAATGTGCCTTCCGAAGCACGGAAAAAGCGCCGAATAAACGTACATATGAAATTCGAAAACCGAAAAACACATTAGTACGTGGTGGGATTCGAACTACGACCTCCCGCTCAGGAGGCAGCGGCCCTATCCAATACACCATCGGGCTTCTCCATGGTAACACATACAATAAAATCAATTTTAGATGTGGTGACAAGAAACAATTTCTCTAAGAAGCAAAATAAGAAAAAATGTTAGACAGAAATTGGATTCCCCGGTACCATAGATGCCCGATTTTATGTAGAAGTGCCTATAATGTTTACTTAAAAAAGTACGTCAGACGTCAAAACGGCTTTTAAAGCTCTGCCAAGGCTTAATCACATAAGCGTTATTTTATGTACGTACTCGTATGTAAGAACTACAGTGCTTTTTGTAACTTAAAACTAAGTTAACGTTAGGCCCATTAAATACTACCCGTATAACCTTACAAAAGTTTTGAAACAATTTCAAAATTGTGTTCTAAAGTCTAAACTTTGCAAGTATAATATGCAATTTGGCGGACAACTTCAAAGGACTGGGACAGTGTGCCCAGAATTCGGGTCGTTTAAACTTTGAATTAATTTTAAGAAAGTCTGTGTATATAAAAGTGTAATTCGAATTCCGTACTACTAATATCCATTTGTTATTGTATTGGTTTGTTTGAGCATCGAGATTTTTGGATTTGATTCCCCGCTGGATAGACCATCACGAATGTTTTGGTATCTAATCTATGCTATTGTTATTGTATACGTATATCCAACAATGGTGATTCCATACTTAATACAATAGAAAGTGTGGACGTAACATTTATACCTACATGAACGGTTCGAGGTCATACCCTTATAAAGTGTAATATTTCTAGGAAATAAGCTAAGAGAAGAAAAGTTAAAAAAAACATACATATAGTCACGCTTTTTCCCTACGTAAACAACCTAAGCAAAGGTCGTTCCGCGACGTCTGATAAAGTTTGAGGGTTATTTAAGATAGATTTGTAGGTATATTGCTGTAGGGACAGGTTGTCAGCCCATCGCCTAAATTGCATTATACTGAAACCCTCGGATCCCTTAGCTGAGTTTTACAGCATGGCCGGGAGGAAATGCAGCTGGCACATTCTATGTTTTTCTCTCGCTCCTAGTCCAACATGGAAGATTTTTAAAAATTGATCTTTTTCGATTTGACTAGAGTGGAGCATTAGTATGAAAAATCAAACTGTTCTCTTACGTAGTCGAACTGAAAATTGGAATTAACAGTTTGACTTTTTACTTGTCCGCAATTCATAAAACAATTAAATTAACAATCAAATTAACAATCGTCTTAAGTGAAGTGGCAGCGGCACGTAAAGTCGTAATAATAAAACGTTGACACCTTTACGACTTCAGGAACGGGATTTAACAAGTTAACGGCCTTCTGGAAATATAACAGACGGAAGGCTGTAAATCAAGTTACTTATACTTTTCTATTTGTATGAGCGTTTGTAAGAATCTCAAACAATCATCATATTTTATGTTACTCTCAAATGTCTGACTAGAAAATTAAGCTTGAACTTGCAGCATCATCATCATCATCATATAATCACGCATTTATCCCTAATGGGGTAGGCAGAGCGTAAGCGACCTAAATAAAGGTCGTTCCGCCACGTCTGACAAAGTTTTAAGGGTAATTTATTTTATATTTTTAGGTATATTGCTGAAGTGACAGGTTGGTTGTCAGCCCATCGCCTAAATTACAATAAGCTGAAACCCTCGGATCCCTTAGCTGGTTTTTACAGCATGCCCGGGAAGAAATGCAGCTGGCACAATTCTATGTTTTTCTCTCGATCCCAGGCCAGCGTGAAAGTTAATTGGTGGTTTTATTTGTATACAAGCGTTTGTCAGAATCTCAAACAATCATCATATTTTATGTTACTCTCAAATGTCTGACTAGATAATTAAGCTTGAACTTTCAGGATTCAGAGAAATTTACGACAGCAATAAACTATACAGGTTGTGTTGCAATCGTGATGACAACATTAAGTTTAAAAGGTCCAGGTAACTGCCATTTATCATAAACTAGCGACCCGCCCCAGCTTCGCACGGAAATCATCAGTGTTTCTCTACTATATTATGCATGTATTATATATATAAACCTCCCTGTTGAATCTCTCTATCCATTAAAAGAAACCACATCAGAATCCGTTGCGTAGTTTTAAAGATTTATGCATACATTACTTTGTTTTATACTATGTAGTGATAAATAATTTACCGAAGTCACTAGCGCAGATTCGCTTAGAGTCTAGTAGAAAATTATTCAGGACTGAATCCACAATACGAGTACAAAGCTAGCCCGAAAACACATTAATATTTTAATGAAAACACAAAGTTTGAATACACTAAAATGTGAATTTAGGTTAACTATGTTCTGATTCCGTCCATATTTGAATACAAAACTTTTGTTAACTGGGTTGTCGTTTGGCTAAACGAAACAGTTTGTATAATGAACCAGGTACCTACCATATATAAGTATAATTAAAACTAGTATTAAATTTTCGTAGAACATTGGCACAGAATGTTCATAATATAACTATATATAAGTTTTAATTAATTTTGCTGACATTTAAAAATACTAGCAAAAAAAATTGCTTTATGTTTGAAGTGAGCAGACTGTTAAGCAAAAAACTAAAATATGCAAATGATAGAAAGCAAAAAAAAACAAAGACTTGCGCATTTTTCAAACCACTACTTTTCGAACACAAGCTTGGTTATATATATAGCAATTTGGTTATATCACAAAAAAATACAATCCGGGTCAAATACCGGGTGTAAGGGACAGTGTGTCGCATACTGATGAGGTTGCTCAGTCAACGAAATTGAACAACTATCAGCAGGTTTTTTTTTGCAAGAAATGATAATACAGACCTTCCTATACAAAACGACCACCTCGATCAGACAATTTGTGTGGAAAATATTTTTTTACTACCTGAAAAAAAAAACAAAAAAAACTGATAGTTGTTCAGTTTCGTTGACTGAATAACCCCTATTAGTTTGCGGGACGCTGTCCTTTACACCCGGTATTGATACAAAATTATACCTTGTATGTTTATTTAGAAAGCTATATCATTGGCAAGCCTCTATTATACCCAGTTAATCCTCACATATATTACACATACATACATAACAGCATTAGCGTATTGGATTATACGGGACCTCGTTATCGTCATCAAATATTGACCGTGCAAATAGCTACCTTACCGCAATTAACATACCGCAGTATTGGCATAGCAAGTACTCAATTAAACAAGGTTTATTTGAATAAACATGTCAATATACAACATAATATCACTTAAAACTAAGCTTAACCTACTCAAATAGCTCGCTCCTGGTCGAAGTATTCAGGTAGGTATAGATTTGTGATAGAAAAAAAGGCAAGCAGCCCACGTGATGAAAACGTGACATTGCAGGAATTTATAGTCCTGCCACCGATTTTCGGTGATGGCGGCCAATCTCTCAGCGACAAGCCAACTGCGCAGGACTAGTTTTTAGTGCCCAAGTGTTTGCTACACGCTACAGGTGAACTCTCTATTCCTTCAATCTCTTATTCTGATGGGACAGACTGACTGACACGACCAGGGAGAAATTAGGCGCAGGACCGACTATTGACATGCCTATCCGTCAGCATGGATCATCTTACTTTTCGGACAATCAGGTGATCAGCCTGCAATGTCCTAACCAACCTAGAAACAACAACACAAAGTAATTGTCCCCCGCCGGGAATCGAACCCATGACCTCCTGGTTGTGAGTCCATGGCCCAGACCGCTAGACCACGGAGGCAGTTAAAACCAAAAAAAGGAGACAGTTGCAGGAATTTACTTAGGCGTTTTAAATATTTAAAATACTCATCATTATCATCATTTTGTATGGGTATCTGCGAATAATCCTCTTAAATTTTAATGTTCAGTTGTTGAAGCCAGTCCTCAGCTGCTGAGGTTAGCCCCTTGGAGCTCGCTCATGCCACCAGGGAAACAACGCAGACAATATGTGACATAGTCTGAATTGCAGCCCCACTGTCGCATTCCGGCGACTCTTTTAACCCCCATTTTCTTCCATGCTGGCCTGGGAGCAAGATATAAAACCTAGAATGTGCCAGCCGCATCTCCTCCCGGGCATGCTGTAAAAGCCAGCTAAGGGATTCGAGGATTTCAGTATATTGTAATTCAAGCGATGGGCTGACAACCTGTCACTACAGCAATATACCTACAAATCTATCTTAAATAACCCTCAAAACTTTGTCAGAGGTGACGGAACGACCTTTGTTTAGGTCGTTTACGCACTGCCGACCCCATTAGGAATAAAGGCGGATTATATGTACGTATGCATGTTTACTCAGGAGATAGTTGCATCTCTCTCTTGTACAGAAACAATTCACCTGTGTCCACGTAGAGCGTCGATTGTCAATCAGGCTTCTTTGAGGGTCCGATATCAGATCTTGGGGGTGCTGATATACTTCCCAGGACAATCGCCACTCTTTGCCTGTATCATACTGGTTTTGTATAAAGTCGTCACTCCATATGGGAGATCTTGAAGGAAGTCGGTTTGGGGGCAAGTAGTCAAGCGTTTTCCGAATCGGCATAGGCACTTGGTTGTCCTCTTGCCAGCATTTTGCCCATTCAGTCAGTGGCTTTAAAATACTAACAAGTTTCGTTCATGAGCGTAGTTATGCGGTTTAAAGGCCTTGACACCAAGTTTCATCAAGTGGTTCGTTGACTCGACAATTTATACGAAAATGCGAAGTAACAATTGCGTTGAATTTACAGTACAAAGATATATTAATAGAAATATACGACTCATCATCTCCCTAGCCTTATCCCGTACCTCACGGGGCGGCTATCTAAGCTAGGGGATTGAACGACTGCCATCTGACCACCGCAACCCAGAAGGGAAACCTAAATTAGGTCAGTTGTCAAGCCGCCAATGCTCAGCACTGGCCTCTGACATGGCTTAACAACTAATATCTATGGTAATAAACGGGACCAATGGCTTAACATGCCTTCCGAAGCACGGAAAAAGCGCCAAATAAACGTACATATGAAATTCGATAACCGAAAAACACATGCTGGACTGGGAGTGAGAGAAAAACATAGAATGTGCAAGCTGCATTTCATCCCGGGCATGCTGGAAAAACCAGCTAAGGGTATATAGCATAGGGTTCCTGTATATAGCAATTTAGGCGATGGACTGACAACCTGTCACTACAGCAATATACAAATCCATCTTAAATAACCCTCAAAACTTGAACGTGCTGGAACGACCTTTGTGGGATATAGGCGTGATTATAATATGTATGTATGTCAGATTGATTAAATACTTAGTTCGGTCTTTAAAGCGATAGCGATGTTGGAATAAATCGACAATTCTACATGCAGTGACGAATCAGCTTATACCTTCTTTCTGCACCCGTGTGTGTACACACACACACAAATAAATTAAAAATTATTTAACAGGTCTAAACCTGATAAAAATATTTTAATATAAACGAGATTGTTTTATTGTACACACACACGATGGCTAACCATATATACGTATACTGCCTTTTTATGTTATGTTATATTAGTATTTAAGCAGTGACTGTTGTGTTTTTCTCCTTTTATTTTCTATATTGTGCACAATATATTGTTAAATAAATAAAACAATCTCCTCTCTGAATCCCTGTAGTAGCGGGACGTCGTAAAGAGCTTTAATCAACTTTACCCCGACTCATTAACACGTTCACTACGACGTAAACGAGAGTGATCTAATTTCCTACCCAAGACAGGTAAACTAATAATAAAATGTTAAGTACTCATGAAACAGTGACAGAATCAGAATTAGTTATATTCATATTAGTTCCCTCTTTCTGCACCCCTGTGTGCACATTAAAACAATCTCCTCTCTGAATCACTGTAGTAGCGTTACTACATACGACACAGCGGAATGTCGTAAAGAGCTTTAATCAACTTTACCCCGACTCATTAACACGTTCACTACCGACCTTTGCTACGACGTAAACGAGAGTGATCTAATTTTCTACACAAATTGAAGGGCCTTACAGAAATTGAAATATGACGTATGATTGTTTCTATTTTTCTAAAAATCAGTAATTTTATATCCTCTTCGTGCACCTCTGTGTGTGTACAATAAAACAATCTCGTCTGTGTATCCTTGTAGTAGCGTCACTTGCCGTTCACGACACGACACGACATCGTAAAGAGCTTTAATCAACTTTACCCCGACTCATTAACACGTTCACTACCGACCCTTGCTACGACGTAAACGAGAGTGATCTAATTTTCTACACAAGAGAGGAAAACTCGCTCACAAAATGTTAAGTACGCCTTTTATGAAATGTTGTCATGCATATTTTTTTTACATGGCTTTCTTCAATTCGTACAAGGATGCGCAGGGTAGCCAGTTAAGCTGCGTTTCCACCAGAGCTGTGCGAGGATATGTATATAAGCAACCAATAGGATCGCTCCATTTACATCGCCTCGCTCAGCGCAGCTCTGGTGGAAACGGCTTTTAGCGGAGCGAGGTTTTGTCCGTACAAAACAAGCGAGAGATGTGTGCTAGGAATGTGTAGGAAGAATAGGCCGCCGATGCATTTCACAGCTTAGCAAAGCATCCTCCCTCGGCTCGCACCGCATATTAATACGCATTTTGACAGCTCCTCTACACATCCTCTTACGACACATTTTTCTCGCACAGCTTTGGTGGAAACACCCACACATTTTCACAGCACAGCTAGACATCCTCGCACGACACATTTCCCTCGCCTATCTCTGGAGGAAAGCCAGTCTTAAGAGGTATACAACTTTGATTTGCTATATATATATTTTCTGCGCTGAATTTTGCAGGTTTTGGTATCAGTTATCTTATAAAAAAACGGCAAATTTGGTATGGATAGTTTTTGAATAAAAAATCGTGTTGAAATCCTGAAAAAAATATCCTTCAAAGATTTGTGTTTCGAAAACACTGATGAAATTGCGGCCATTTCTCAGTAGAGATTACTTACCTCCTGACTTTTAAAGTTACCTAAACTAGTGTAACTTAGGTTAACTTACCCTAACTTTGGTTTATTAAGCTCAATCTAGGTAAAATAACCTTAGATAAGTAAGAAAGCTAAAAGGTAAGTAATCTTCAGAGAGAAATGATCGAAAATTTCAGTTTTTTCGTAATTTTTAACGTTATTGCAGAGGATTTTTTTGATGATTTCAACACGAATTTTCATCCAAAAACTATCCATAACAAATTTGCCGTTTCTTTACAAGATAATTGATACCAAAAACCTGCGAAATGTTCAGCATAGAAGAGATATATTGCAATACAAAGTGGAATACCTCTTAACTGGACACCCTGTATTATGTTATGACTTTATGTGATTGCCTTTTGTTAAATGCAGGCTAAATTAGCATATTGTTAGTGTACTAACAATGTCAGCAATTATTTATGAATTTTCATGAAATTTCGTATACTTGCACAGTTTATTTATTGCAACAAATATGTGTAATTTTTTCAAATTGAAATCCTGATAAAATCTCATTCGTTTCGAGATGTCCTGTCCAGCAATCGCCTTTGCTGACTGTACACTGAAACATGTTGTTTAATACTTGCATAATTGTAACCACTATTACCCAAACCAACCTAAAAGGGACTCGAGGGTTACAGTGTATTGTAATTTAGGCGATGGGCTGACAACCTGTCACTATAGCAATACACATTACAATCTAAAATTGCCCTCAATTTTTGTCAGACGTGGCGAAAGCGCCTTTTACGAGGAGTTTGACGCTCTGCCTACCCCGTAAGGGATAAAGGCGTGATTTTATGTATGTATGTATGTACTATTACCCACTACTACTTCGGTTGTAAGGCTCTTACAGTTTAAAATAAATATCTATCACTGGCTTTATTAGACAATTTCATCAACCCTTAAGTAAGCAAACATAATCTAATTCTATGTCTTAGTACCAAAACTTGTGATTAAAGCCCCTTCATAAAGGATATTTTATTATCTAATAAGAAACGTTGCTTTACGTCTTTGTATGAGCTATCGCTGAGGTTATTACGGAAAGTGTGTTACAACTTCAATCTCTGGCGTCTATAATCAACAATCTCATAAATCTTTCGTAATTTCTGAGCAAGTTTATCGAGATAGGGTACAATTTGTAATTGTATGAACTTTGAAACATGAAGGCAATATCGCCCTTAAGTTCTTTGTTTTAGAAATAAATTACATTTTGAAGTAAGATTCATAAAATATAAACTTCCATGCTGGCCTGGGAGCGAGAGAAAAACATAGAAAGTGCCAGCTGCATTTTCTCCCGGGTATGCTGTAAAAACCAGCTAAGGGATCCGAGGGATTCAGTATATTGCAATTTAGGCAATGGGCTGACAACCTGTCACTACAGCAATATACCTACAAATATATCTTAAATAACCCTCAAAACTTTGTTAGACGTGGCGGAACAACCTTTGTTTTGGTCGTATACGCTCTGCCTACCCCATTAGGCATAAAGGCGTTATTATATGTATTCATACAATTTGTCTCATATCATTTGCTCTCTGTATTTTCGAGTATAAGTTTCTTACATAAATATTTTACGTCATATACACATAAGATATTGGAGTTAAAGAAATAGGATATCACAAATGGAAGTAAAAGCTAATAATGGTAAACATTCTTGGAAGTATGATGGAACCTTGTATGAAGGCACACACTCACACTCACACACATAGGGAAACATACAAAATGGTGATAATGTACCTGTGTCACTGTATAATTTTATTATATAGCATAAAGAAAAATTGTTTGCCTATATCAACTATGTCATAATTATTAAAACTACTACTGCTGTAATAGAAGAACGGGACTACCTGTCACAGGTATTGTACATGCTTATTCGGTTAGTCTTAGCCTTAGAATATAGATAAGACTAAATTTTGATATAAATAAATATTTTTTATTAAGTTGTTAGTTCAAGCACAGGTCGTTTATTTCTTTATATTTTTTAATTCGCCTAAATTACAATATACTGAAACCCTCGTATCTCTGAGCTGGTTTTTACAGCATACCCGGGAGGAAATGCAGCTGGCATATTCTATGTTTTTCTCTCGCTCCCACTCCAGCATGGAAGTAATAGTAGTAGTAAAGTGAATTCAATTTTTAAAATATAATTTGACGATGCAGAAACTAGCCCGTGTTCGTCACCATATAAAAAACTGTATCCGTTATTTGTTCACGCAGTGAAATCCCTTCACCGGAACGGTTTTCATAAAAAAAACGATTGGATCTGAGGCTTACTGAAAAACCTTTATTCATAAAAATAACAATGGCACATTTCAACGAGGACAATACAAAATCCGATACGGGCGGTGCCGCCTTTGATGTTAATATTTCAACGAGATTTCAATATCAGACTGGGAATTGGATACCTGGCGCCATTATGCTCTAATAGTTAATATCTATAGAGTAAAATGCTATGATTTAAAAAAAAAAAAATTTTTTTTATATTAGCGATTTCAATGGGGAATATCTGACTACTTTAAAATATCTGATGAAACCAATATTAATAGGAAAAATTGGGATTCTATTTGTTGTTAAATTGCTCTCCTACAATGCTCTGTATAGTATATGTGTTACGCACAATCCCCAAATTCGCTCATTGGCCGGAAAAAATAGTCATTTTGCGGATTGGCAAATACAAAACGAACAATCAGCGAAACACTTTTTTAGTTCTCTTATAAACATCCAATTGCCGAATTCGGGGTTTGGCCGGTATGTAAAACGATTATTCCGCGGAGTGGCATTCATTGATGAATTGCCAGTCCGAGAAATAAGCATTAAAATATGGCTGCATTTCTCACACGGTATCATAATTGACATGACTTGGAATGATTTGACATGGCTTGACAAGACTTGACTAAACTTGACAAGACTTGATAAAACTTGACAAGACCTAACTAAACTTAACGAGACTTGACTAAACTTAACAAAACATGACCAAACTTGACAAAACTTGACGAGACTTGACTAAACGACTTGATGTATCTACATACTTATACAATTTTTAATCCCTCTAAATAAGAATAATGAAACATACATTATTCTGCGATTAAACTCCACCAAAAATAGTAAGGAGATAATATTTTAATTTTTCACCTTGCACTATTTCCGCACCTTCTAAATGTTTTTCTGTAACTAAAAGATATGTGATACCATTTGAGTTACTTTTCTGAATTGTTTGTTGTGTGTCCAAGAAACTAAATCGTATAGATATTTGTTTTACCTTGTACAAGTGTCTAACAAAACCTATCGCTAAAGAACAATGTTTGATTACGTTTCTAATGGCCACAAGCAAACACCTATTCTTTTCCTCTTTAGAAAGGAAACCAAACAAAAGTAAGCGTTTTCCTCATCACGTGTTCGGTATAATTGCGTTGGAAAATTGGACCGATTTCGTTCCATCGACGAATACACAGGACGATTAAGTAAACCACGACGAATGTCAAATCTGCTTTATTCAACTAAAGTAAATAATGTTCAAAATATTGTAGAGCACGTCTTTTTCTCTAACTGTATTTCATATAAATAGCTTCGAATTATTGAACGTCTGGAACGTCTGCCAATATATTTTGGATTGGACGAAACAACCTTATTTCAGTTTAAAAAAAAAATCAACTATAGCGTGGCATACCTGGATAGGCAAATTATATTTTGAGTTAAATCAGAGATCGGCCTAAAAGCACATTTTTTTAAAATATTATATTAAAAATAAAAAATAACTATATACCATGTTACGCATCACAAAATCTTCGAAACTGTATATTTATTTCATTACCTAATGAAGAATGAAGTCATGTGAATTGTTAAACATACATACATATAATCACGCCTTTTTCCCTAATGGGGTAGGCAGAGCGTAAACGACCCAAACAAAGGTCGTTCCGCCACGTCTGACAAAGTTTTGAGGGTTATTTAAGATAGATTTGTAAGTATATATATTGTTAAACATTACGTAATTTAAACATGTTTAGGTACAGGCTACAATAAATTCCTAAAAAACTACAATGTAAAACGAAAAAGTTACTAATTTAATACATATCGCAGTGTGCATTACAGTCTTACCAAATTAATATTAATTGCAAAATTTCCAATTATTCGTAGTTTGAATTATAAAAACAGACGTAAGTACTAAGATTACAAAGAACTTTTGAAGTGGCAACGATGATGGGCTTCGTTTTGAACTCAAGTATTAAGATCGTTAACATCGTCTTAAAATTCAAGGGAGCTACGAAAATAGGTTTTGTTGGCTACTGCTGAAGTAGCTGACAAAGAAAATTGAAAATGAAGAGAAAAATTCCCACACAAAGTGCTGTGAAATAATGCAAAACCTCTCAGGCGGCAACTCTATCTTATTTACTATGAAACTGAGCAACTTATAAAATATTCTACTTAGGTACAACTTTTGAAATGCTAAATGATGATTTAAGTGAAAAACTGAAATTCGAGTATTTCTCCAACTTGTACGTAATAAAAAAAATACAGTTTCCTTGGTACGGCAAGCATACGTGATCTTTTATACCTACTAAAATAAAAGATTTTCCTTCATGATTGTCATAGACAAAGGAAAAAGTACATGGCACCCCATTTTCATAAAAAAGAATATTCATACATTTTCTGCTGTCCAATGTCGTTTAGTTCATGTTTTATTCATGACGCAAAGATGAGTAAAAGTAGAATTATGAAGATATTTTGAAAGAAATATTCATGCTCTAAAAATTACGCATTCGCAGTCGCAGCTTACAGGGAGGTGTTGATAAAAAAATAAGAATTAATAATGTTGCTATTTCATCCATATTTATATTGCGAAATCAGTTAGGTATATAATTCAAATACTCCAAAGTATTTAGTATTTGAACTGAATCTATCGACCAGGAAAAATAGAATGAAGAGTATTTTGTTGTCCACTGATTTTCTCGTAGGCACGAGTATAGGTATGCCTATTTCACTTCAATGCATAATTGCTCGCTCACCTTCACTGGATTGTTTTCAGGAAGAAAGGATCGTATTCTGTGCTCTTATACTTCAATTGATTTATGATAAACAAACAAGCAAAAACCTACCATGAGAGGGAAATTAGAAGTGGCAATTGGTAGTTATTGCCGCAAGTTCAATAAATAGAATTCGAGATCTCACATTTCCAGATTGCAAAATATTCTTTTCGTCTCTTTTAACAGATAAATTATAATGCTGCTATGAAATGGACTAATGTGAAAAGTACCAAAGTTTAAAACCTAAATATTTGGCGACAAACAAAAGGAAAATCTGCAAACAAAGTCTGGAAAGTTCTATAATGCGGGATACATAAACACCGAACAAGGAGTTTTCTTTTGTTAGAGACAGGTACGAAACTCAAAGTGCTCTCGTACTTATATAGGGACTCTGTGAAGAATTAAGTAATTTGTTAATTGGTCTTCTTCTTCTTAGCGAGTGGATAATCCACTCGCTAAGAAGAAGAACAAGTCAAACAACGACCGAATGAATCCTGGTGTCAGAGTTTTCAAACCGTCTAGTAACACAGCTATTAGGCCTCTGACATGGTTTTGAGTAACGTCCACTATCAAAGACAGCGAACGGCGCCAACGGCTTAATGTACCCTCCGAAGCACGGAATCCTATTGTTTATTAGTGAGAAAGTATTTGTTACCGATATCAGCGTTTCGTCCCAAATACGTATACGAAGTAACAATAATATGCGGTCAGTTCCGCATCTGATGAGTTGAAATGAAGACGAAACAGTGGTCAACAAAGAACCGATGCGTTTCGTGTTCAAGTTCGTGACATTCATCCCTGAAAAGCTAGGACGAAACAACCCTAAAAAACCAAAAGCCTTACACGCTAAACAATGCATTATCTCGACAGAGATATTAGTGGGAAAGGGCCCGCTTAAGGGTAGGACCACTCTGTGGAGATCATGCCTAACGGCTACTCCAAAAGTTGCATTCCGTTCCGATCCAAACAAACTAATCTCACAAGAACAAAGCACATGTAAACCAACTGTGTTGCGGTCACTTCCGCATCTGATGAGTCGAAATTAAGACAAAAGAGTTGTCAACAAAGAACCGATACGTTTCGTGTTCATGTTCGTGACATTGCTCCCAGAAAAGCCATAAGGCCTTTCACGCTAGATGTAACAATAGCATAAAGATAATTACGTTGGGATAAAGAGATAAAGGTCCCTTATTTTTACGGCCCGTCTACAAACCTGGATATAACCAAAGTGCCTAAAGATATTTGGAATGTTAATCTCTATACAATGCAATACGGAAATAGCCGAAAACATAGGAGGCTAGCATCACCATCTTTAGACTTTAAAAGGAACAAAATATCATCGTGCTTAGCATTGCGCTGCGATGTGCGAGACTCCACAGTGCATTTTAAGCATAGCTCTGATATTTTATTCAATACGAGCGACTAGACTAGCATCTATTTCAGGCTAAACTACTGGGTTATGTCTTTATCTACACTAACTGGTATTTATTTGTATAAAAAAACATGTATTCTGCTATTTTATGATATATCCACGTATAATCTTTTAAAATCTAGTACGTAAACTTCTTGAGGTGCATAACTTTAAGGAAACACGTTTTCATTAAAACACACGGGAACAAAGTAGCTCCCATTTACATCTTTAGTTTAACATTAGCCTACGATGATATCCGTGAGAGGAAGCAATAATGGATTTTATTTAACAATTTATTGTACACAAAAAAACATCATAAACACAGGACATAAAAAACAAAGACACAATAGGCACTGCTTATTTCTAAAAAGAAATTTCTTACAGCAGACCTACAGAAGTGATAATTTTAAAGATACGCGGATAAAACGTGCACAAAATTGGATTTTATTACGTTGCACAAGCACGCTCGCCATTTGGGAGCGGCTCTTGCCATGTTCCAAGTTTGGATCATTGTCCTTGTTTGGCTCCAGACAAAAAAGAACAAGTGTAAGGCACAGCGTACCGAGTTGTTCAGTTTCATTCACTGAGCAACCCCTATCAGTTTTCGGTACACTGTCCTTTACACCCGGTATATAATTATTTTCTCTGAAGTTGTCTCAACCTTTAGCAATGTGATACGTCACCTTCCATCGCAAGGTGCTTGGAAGACAGAAGTTTTATGTTTCAAGCCTTAAGAATCCAGTGGAATATAAATCGCATTTCCACTACATTCAACCGGATATCGCAGACTGTACTGCAGATAAAATGCGTCATTTGAAATGGTTTTATTTTTCCAAAGTCTGAAGATATTCTTCGGATGCTTGTTTCGAACTAACATATTTCAAAATAAAAATGGAACAAATATTTCCTCAAGTCCGCTAATTTATTAACAAGAATGTATAATTTGGTTGTGTTTATTTTATGTACTCAGCAGTGGGTAGATATAGGCTGATATAGATAGATTTTTTGTACAAGTCTTTACATAATAAGAAAGAAATTCAGGCGTTAACGGAGTGAAGACGCGATCGATGCAAACGCTAGTTATTTATAGTTACAGATTGATTAGAATAGAAAGGTTGTTTCGTTCTATCTCGTCGTTTAAGAGCGACGTAAATTAGATTATTCGTCCAGCCGCGAGTCAAACTATTCTTAACTTTATTTCTGTACAAAAAACTAAAACTACCTACAGAAATAAATCCAATCCAACCCGATAACGCAAAGAAACCCTTGTCTAAAAGCCCAAAAGTATTCCGTCGATTAGTTCAATCAGCCAAAAGTCACGTCAGCCATGTGAATAGTTTTTGCGGTTTGGACGATATCCATCAGTAGACCTTTCCTACAGGAAAATCGTTTGGCTATTTCATGCAGACGCTAGCTATGAGTACGTGGGACACTCAGAAAGTTTTGCGACACTAAAAAAAAGTGTTCTACAGGTACATATATTTTTATAAAATCTTTTCAAAGTACTCTCCACCAGCCTCTATACAAAGAATCATGCGTCTGAACCAGTTTTCAAAACACTTTTTCCAGTCCGCCGTAGACACCTCGTTTACAGCCTGCTCGAACGCAGCCAGCGCATCTTCCGGCGACGAAAATTGTATCCCCTTGAGCTGATTTTTTATTATTGGAAATAAAAAGAAATCACACGGTGCAAGATCAGGGCTGTAAGGAGGGTGACCCAGGAGTTTGACTGGTGTGCTGTCCAGGAAGTCCCTCGTTTTGAGCGCGGTGTGTGCAGGCGCATTGTCGTGGTGGAGCAGTAGTCCGCGGAGACCTGTGTTTGGTCGCTTGTTGCTCACAACAGAAAAAACTTCTGGTAAACATTTGGTAGTATACAATTCGGCGTTAATGCTTCTTTGATCTCGTAAGGGAATTGAGGCCAAGTGGCCAGTCAAATTAAAAAAGCTGGCGATCAAAATCTTCCCCCCGCTTCGAGATCGCTTCACTTTGGTAGGCGTTGGTTCATTTTGAAACACCCAAACTGTCGACTGGCGCTTGGTTTCTGGATCGTATTGATAAATCCAGGACTCATCACCTGTTACGATGTCGTAAACACTCCGAGACGAGCCTGCTTCAAATTTGTTCAGCATATCACGGCACCATTCCACCCGGGCCTGCTTCTGAGCGTCGGTGAGGTAGTGCGGCACCCAGCGCGATACTATCCTCCTCACGCGAAGATGCCTTGTAGAATCTCGTGAACGCTTCCCGATCCAATCTTTAATATGTGCTGAATCTCCTGATATGTAATTCGCCTATTATCTTGGATTAAATTTTTCACTGCTAGCACGTTTTCTTCCGTAATAGCCGTCAAAGGGCGACCGCTTCTTTCTTGATCCCCCAAGGTTGGTCGACCGCGCCTAAATTCGTTATACCAACGATACACGGTTGCCTTGGAGGGGCTTTCATCCATAAATGCCATTTGAAGTCTATCGAACGATTCATCCGGTTTCAGGCGACACTTGAAATCGTAAAAAATCATAGCTCTAAAATGTTCCCGGCGCAGATCCATTTTTCAGTAAGACACGATACTTTGATTTGGCTCGCAAAAAATGTGGAGGGAAATTTTGAAAATGGAACACACATATTTTTACTTACAAGTAATCATATTTTCAAAAAAGATTCTAACCGGCCAGTCTGCCATATATAAAAACTATTTATCGCAATACTTTCTGAGTGGCCTGGTATATTGAGTGGTTAGCTCTACTTTGATTAATTTTATGGACTTAAATAGGCTCCTTACTCAAGTAGGCCGGTGCCAACATAGTCGCTTCAGGTGGGGATTCACACTAGATTCCGACCTTCAAAATGCGGGGTAGACCTACAGACCATGTCTCATCTGATAGCTTGCTCCACATGCTCCACCACTTGCTCGCGACAGCACCGATAACGCAGTCAGGGTCGCGAACTAATGGGCTGGAGAAAAAAAAAAAAAAGATAAGGCGTTGTCTTGTTATCGACTCTATAGATGAAGAATTTTATGACCGCGACCCTTATGCGAGTGTTCGTGTAGGTAATGTAATGATATAATTCGCTATAATTGCATTCATCTATCGTCCTATCAATAATAATTTATCTTCCATACAATGTATCAATGTTGCTTCATCTTAGTTTATAAAAGGCTCTGAAATTAACTTCTGATATATAATGGTAGGTAAGTATTTCATATCCTTTACCTATATAGGGATTCAAATATTTGAATAGATCGATAAACTTAATGATATACAATGTATCAATGTTGCTTCTAGTAATTACTATAACTTCCTACAACCTGGCAAACTTAATCTGTTAAGGGGTTGCGTGCCATCAACTGGATAAGCTTCGATCTTAGTTTATAATAGACTCTGAAATTGACTTTAGATAGATAACGGTAGGTAAGTATTTCATATCCTTTACCTATATTTGAATAGATCGATTAACTTTATGATCACATTTCTTATTTATTCCGAGTACTTAATATGTTATGGACTACAGAATCCTTAGTGTTAGAGTTTTTAAACAACCTATTTTGTATAAAGATAATTAGCAGACTAGCAAGTAATATATATTATGTGTCCAATTCTCACACTGTTAGACCACAGAAGAATCGATTAAGGTTTACATCGTCTTATCCCCTACGGGCATTCGCTGTCACGAGCCTTAATTGAACCCTGATTGACAAAAGGACTGTAATTGCTTCTAATTTAATATCACATTTGTCTGTCCACGTAGTGAGTAAACCCACTACCTCCCAATCGAGACCACAAGGCTCACACTACCAGACCATAGAGGAATCGATTAAGGTTTGCATCGTCTTATCCCCTACGGGCATTCGCTGTCATGAGCCTTGATTGAACCCTGATTGACAAAAGGACTGTAATTGCTTCTAATTGAATGTCCCATTTGTCTGTCCACGTAATAAGCAAACTCACTATCTCACAATCGAGACCCCAAGGCTCACACTACCAGACAACAGAACAGAAGAATCGATTAAGGTTTACATCGTCTTATCCCCTACGGGTATTCGCTGTCACGAGCCTTGATTGAACCCTGATTGACAAAAAGACTGTAATTGCTTCTAATTGAATGTCTTAGTTGTCTGTCTAGGTATTAAGCAAACTCACTATCACACAATCGAGACCACAAGGCTCACACTACCAGACCACAGAGGAATCGATTAAGGTTAACATCGTCTTATCCCCCACGGGCATTCGCTGCCACGAGCCATGATTGAGCCCCGATTGACAAAAGGACTGTAATTGCCTCTCTTGTCCCATCTTCATTAATTAGTGTAGTCTAGATTGAGTTCTCAGACCTGTAGAAAAGTATAGATAGGACACGCGGAACTTGAAAGTGAAGTCATTAAAAGAAATTTCAAATTTCAGAGGGTTTACAGAACATTTTAAAAAATAAATTGGGTGTATGCAATTCCCAAAAGAAAAATAAATGTTGAGTACCTGCACACGTCATGATCTGAATAACCTGGAAAAGATAATAGGCATGACAACAGTATCAAAAACCGATACTTTAATGATTTTACCGGAACACTCATATGATGTTTTTTTTAAATCCTTGTTTAGTTTTTTATAAAATCATCAGTTTATTATGATTTTCAATAAAATAAAACATTAAAATATAACGATCGGTCATTTTGTTTGAAACACCTCATGACACCACATTATAGTAAACACCGCTGGGGCCCGTTCGTGCGGTTCTCCTAGACCGAGTAACTCATGTCAAAATGACATTTGGCGAAATTTTCGCTTAGTACTCGTAATAAGGTTGAGAATGGCGCGGTAACCATAGACAATCGTGCGAATCATCTCCTTACGGTTTTCAGGTGTATTCGCGAATGGCCCTGTTTACTATAACGTGACGTCACAGCCGACGCCATGACACCTGCAGCCTTTTTGGCGCTCTATTTGATAAAATGTAATATAAATGATTTAAACTTCCTTAAACTTAAGTTTATTACCGAAATTAATGTTTTTTTCGTAAATAGAAGAGAAATGAGTAACAGAAGAGGTTTTCAAAATCATTCGTCTCGCCTGTTTCTATTCCTTGTTGAAAAACACATTAAGGTAAAAGTTGCGGGCAGGAAAAGTAACCTTATAAAAGTCAATCGTTATTTTGTCGATCGATGTGAAACCCACACGACATAAGAAGATTTTCCTAGAAATAGATCTGTTATCGTATACGTTTGGTTTCTTCACTTTCAACCTTCACTGCTCCAGTCTATATTTATGTCCGTCTAAAATTGTGTCCTTTGATGACCTACATTTTTTTTTCATTTGTAATTTTGTAATCTGTTTTAATATTTTAATGACAATGTTGCACGCGCAAGAGACATTGATATATATTCTGCGACAAACTAAGCCCCAAGTGTACCTTATTTTAACCAGCGTTCATTTACAAAAAGTAGGACTTATTTTCGTAAGGACTGGTACTAGCTTTCCCAGAGCGGTTTTACATGAGTTAGGTAGATAAGATAAGATTTTTCGTAATTAGATGAAAGTTTTCGTATACTTTGAAAAATAATTTAGGTTGTATTAGAAATAAGTTGAAAAAATGTTTCTTCGGCAGTTCTTTAGGATTTTAGCCATCTATCGATTTCCTACACATACTCCTTATTTTTATTAAATTTAATTAAACTAGTTTAGAAATGTATTAGCCAAGATCGAGACCACACTTATTGTGTGGTTAGATGTTGAGTGAATTTCCTTCCACATACATACATATAATCACGTCTTAATAATCACGAACGTAAACTACCTTAACAAAAGTCATTACGCCACGACTGACAACTTTTGAGGGTTATTAAGGATAGATTAGTAGGTACATTTCTCTCCGCATCATTTTAATTGCCTCTCCTGCCCTATTTCCTGTTTATTGATGTCCTTTAGACCTCACGATGATTGACCTTAATTCATTAACCGACATCGGACCTTTGATTGGGTCTCGGTTTATGGGAGTGCCCTTACTTAACTCAACTTCCTATATCTATTCCCCTCATCTTCGATGTTACTGAGCTCGGTTATGTTATACTTGGATATAAGCCAAAATGTTGTTAGCTTGTTTGGTTTACTGTTGAATATTTTGGTGACCCATATATTGAAACAATTGACTGCCAGTATCTAAAATGTTTTATTTCTACTCAAAAGTCATCCCATAAAAAATAAGTACCCAGTAAGAAGAACACTAAATCTAGTTTTAAACTAAGCAAGACATAATATGAACATTGTTAAGATGCAGATTAATTTGCTACACCGTATACGGCGTGTAAGGGACAGCGTCCCGCAAACTTATAGGGGTTGCTCAGTCAACGGAACTGAACAACATTCACCAGGATTTTTTTTCAGGAAGTGAAAACATATTTTTTTTCATACAGATTTTTCGAGGTGGTCATTTTGTATGGGAAGGTCATTTCACATACAAATTTGGTTTTCCAGTAGTCCATTGGTAGTCCAGTTTCGTTGACTGAGCAACCTCTATCAGTTTGCGGGACGCTGTCCATTACACCCCGTATGATTTTCCTCAGCACAAATTGTAGCAAGCTAGTAGCGCCCAAAGAAAAAAGATGAAAGAAAATTGCAGCCCTTCTAAATAAACGATGGTTATTTTCTTTCACGATAAAAGGCTTTTTATTAAGCCGGGAAGTGGGGAATATCACTCTTGGCCCGTCGTAACCATTTCGCTTACATGTTTTTTTACGTTCGCATCCTATCCCCTGCTGTTTTTACTTTTTTTAATATTCCGCTACTTCATTCATCTCTGCAAGCCAGATAAACTTTTTTCCTGACGGCTTTAGAAAGTTAAACCCGTGTTTTGTTACTATGAAATATAAAACAATTTTAATTTCTGCAGCCGACAGGGTTTTTTGTTCCATTCCCGCGTACAGCATCAAAAACTTTTGTTTTAGAGTTTGAATAGAAATTATAATTTCAATGTATGTGAAACTGAGGTCAGCAAAAGGCTTGTTGAATTCAAATGACGTCATTAAGGCCTCTTCTACCATAGCTAGAGCTAAGTTGAATGTAAGCACTCTCGCGACTTCCGTCGCATCACGAGCCGACACCACTCGAGAAATAGGTTAGCAAATAGAGGGAAGATTGGCGCTATCTTGAGTGTGGAACTATGTCTACGATTCTTATTTACAGTCATATTACATATAAACATTTATTCAAGTTAAGGCCTAAAGAATAGGCAAAATTACTAATTGGAGTTATTGAAATTAATAGCGGCTCTATCTACCTTACTAACAAAAATATCTTATCCAAAACTCTATCTCTAACATAATTTACGTTATTGTGGTTCACCATGAGCAGATTAAAGTGTGCCACATAAATTGAAATTTTAGCCAAAAGGATCTCATAAACGTAATTGAGGAAGAAATTAAGAATCGCAATACACCATTATATGGCTTTACGTCTACGTCAGACGATTTAAGATAGATTTGTAGGTATATTGCTGTAGTGAAAAGTTGTCAGCCCATCGCCTAAATTACAATATACTGAAACCCTCGGATCCGTTAGCTGCTTTTACAGCATGCCCGAGAGGAAATGCAGCTGGCACATTCTATGTTTTTCTCACGCTCCCAGGCCAGCATGGAAGAATATTTACAGTCATTTATTCAAGTTAAGGCCTAAAGAATAGGCAAAATTACGTATTTCTAATTGGTGTTAATGAAATCTATCTACCTCACCAACAAATAAAACCTCATCCAAAACAATCTCTAACATAATTTACGTCATTGTGGTTTACCATGGGCAGATTGAAGTGGGCCAGATAAATTAAAATTTTAGCCAAAAGAATCTCATAAACGAGGTTCAAATTAAGAATTGCCATACATCACATACCTACCTCTTTAATATACGAAATTACTTTTGTGGTTTTTGAAATCTTCCTAAATTACTACTTATTTCTGAGTAACTGTTGCTTTAAATAAGTACTTGAACCCTTTTGTTAGAAGTCTACAATATTGCATCTAGTTACCTAAAAGTAGGAACTAGGGTTGTTAAGCCTCAAGCCCGGAACCCTTCATGAAGTATTCGTGTCTCGGTCGACTCCGTGCTTTGCATTCAGAACGAAAGGCTTCAATAGTACCGAGACCACTTCACTGAAGCTCGTTCCAGCTCTAGTGGCTATGATTCTATCGACATTCGCATTTGATGACTTTACGAGCGATATAGTTTAGCTATAGGGAAAGTAGGGCAAAAGGAAATGGGCTCCATCAATAGTAAACAAGATATAATATTGAAACGTTTAGTTATGAATGTTATGATAGTTTTTACGATGGCTTTGATATTGACTCTAGCTAAGGTCACATTTAGTCTTGACTGTGGGCTAGACAGAGTCGATACCGGACATAACTCACCCAGTCTTAAAGGAACTGGCATAATATTTCTTTATTTATTTAAAGAGGCAGATGAGTAGACAGGCCACCTAATGGTAAGTAATCACCACCGCATATTGAAACTTGCAAAACCCGGGGGTTACAATTAAAAATGGGTTGGGGGCTAAAAATATCCACAGGACAAAGCAATACAGTAAGCTGCTTGGCATCAGCTTCTGGTACGGGAATGATTATAGGCCAAACCCCCTTGTCAAGCTGGCTTATGACAGTGTCAGATAAGCAACTCGATTTCGAGCTATTCAAATATCGAACGTAACGCCACTGACATATCGTTCAAAATAGCACGGCGGTTACGTCCATCGCCTCGAAAAAAAATTGCCAAAGTCGCACAAAAATGCGATTTAAAAAATATACACTCACAATTTCAAAAAAGTAAGTTAACCATGTCCTAGCTTATACTTAGAGGAATATAGGTTTTGACTTATAATTAAAGAATATAACTAGCTCAAAAAGTTTTTGTCATTTATTTTTGTTAAATAATTCTCCTCCTGAGCGGGGAGGTCGTGGTTCGAATCCCACCACGTACCAATGTGTTTTTTTGTTTTTGATTTTCAAATGTACGTTTATTCGGTGCTTTTCCGTGCTTCGGAAGGCACGTTAAGCCGTTGGTCCCGGTTAATATCGTTTAATACCGTAGATATTAGTCGTTAAGCCATATCAGAGGCCAGTGCTAAGAATTGGCGGCTTGAAAACTCTGACCTAATCTAGGATTGCCCTTCTGGGTTGCGGAGGTCAGATGGCAGTCGCTCTGTGTAAAAACCAGTACCCTCGTTCAATCCCCTAGATTAGGAAGCTGACTCCATGAGATACGGGATAAGGCTAGAGAGATGATGCTCTGAAGCATATTTTCTAGTTTCACGTTTATTTTTTGAGAGTGTGATATGTTTATAGTTACTGAGTATAACTACCTAAATTGTTTCGAAATTTCTGATTATTCCCCTTAAGTGGAAAATTACACGGGAAACAAAACATATCCTGAAGCTTACCCACAAACATTTGTCAATGTCGAGTACAATCACTTATTGTATTTGTACAAACAGACATCCACTCGAGTAATTTCTAAGACGATAGACCTTTGAGTAAACAGACTTTTAAAACAATAACCCTTTTCTTTGTAAGCGTTGGAGTGATTCAATATTTACCGAAATAATACAAGATCTTAATTCTAATCTTAATTAAGTTCCCGAAAGTTTCTTCTGGTTTATGTTTTTTTTGAATATATTTTAATAAAGAACAATTCTTCTTTTGAAGAACCGATAGTTATAAAAACAGCTGTTTGAATTCAGTCGAGGGATCGCGTGGTATTAGAAAGTCAAACCTGAATTCGTGTTAGAAATGAGCAATGAGCGGAATATCTTAAGCTCGCCGGATCTCAAATTGTATATTTAAATTAGCCGTCAAAGCTCAGGCTTTATAAACTGTCCCGTTATTTCAGGTTGAGTCAAAACAAAGCCTCTGATTAGTGTTTGTGTACATGGTCCAAATGGTAAATCGAGGGTACTAGGTGAGCACGGACTGCCTCCGCGATCTAGTGGTCAGACCCATGGGCTTACGATCCAGATGTCCTGGGTTCGATTCCCAGGGAGACACAAAATTGATATTTGTCAATTTATCACTTTGTGAGGTTCTCCCCAGTTTGGTTAGGACATTGCAGGCTGAATCACCTGATTGGCTGAAAAGAAAAAGGATTCCGTGCTTCGGAGGGCACGCTAAGCCGTCGGTCCCAGTCTCTGTCTTTGATACAATACAATACAAGATACTTTATTGCACAAATAAACACAAATACAGCAGAAAAGTAAGGAACAAAACAGTACAATATAGGCGGCCTTATTGCTAAAGCAGCAATTTCTACCAGGCAACCTTTGGGTATTAGGATATTACATAGCAGACGAAAAACCACGTCACAGGCCTAATAGCTGTGCTACTAGGCGGTTTGAAAACTCTGACACCAGAGTTTATCTGGTCGTTTGGCTCGAGAATCCACTCGCTAAGAAGAAGACTAGGTGAGTATTCTTCGACGGTTGTGCTTTGTGGTTGGCTTTGTTCATCGTTCCCTTTGAGTCTGGGATCGTTCTGATAATTGACTGACTTTGACCTTCCTTGCTTCTTGTACAACAATTTGTATTTGAAATTTAAGCTCGATTCCTACCGACAGTCTGTCGAAATCTTTTTATAGAAAGAGTTTACAAGCCTTAACTTCAAAGCTTTGTGCCTGCCTTATTTAATGAGTCGCGTCATTCTGTCAAATGTAAATAAGGACCAGGGTCACAGAAGGCTACAGGAAATGAGCAGCCTCAATTACAGCTTTGATCGCAATCTCAAGACTGGTTTGGGGTCGATTAGCGGCCGGCTCGCCATGTTTTTGCTCATGTTTCCCTAGTAAACATCACACGCTGAGTTAGGTAGGCCGAAATTGATTTCTAACCGAGAGTTAGAAAAACTAATTACATGTTCAGATTATGTTCGTTCAGATTAGGTTCAATTGAAAGGCAGACGTTCTTAAGCCAATCAGAATATCGCATCGTTAACAATTGAAAGCGATACTTTAATTGGTTGTAATTTAACTTCTGAAAGTAATTCAGGGGCATTCCAGAGACGCGGATTCGATTCCTGCCAGAAACGAATTTATCACTTTTTTTTTCATATTATATGGAATAAAAATAGCATTGTGAGTGCTAAAATCCTCATCAATTATCTGAAAATAAACTGAATTTTAAACATCCTTATCTTAATAACAAAGACAAGGTAGTCCTTTATGGTCCACTACTTTATGTCAACGTAACTGAATTTGATTGTCTATTCAAACTTGGAACGACTTCGCAGTGGTTGAGAATCTGCAATGCTACGGAATTGTGTGCTACGCCGTAGCCGATCTAGTTGCTAACTCTACGGTCGTAGCAGACGGCTACGAGCTACGAACATAGATCGTTGTTGTAATCCGAGTTGCCCAGAGCAGTACAAACTACTATAGTCTACGTAACTTAATTTGACTGTCCATTTAACCTTGGAACGACTTTGCTGCGTTACTTTGGAATTGTGTGCTACGCCGTAGCTGCTCTATTTGCTTACTAAACTATCGTAGCAGACGGCTATGAGCTACAAAAATAGATCGTGTGCAGATTATTGTTTGCTGAAACTGATTGCAATATTGCTGACTACATTTTAGTCAACATAGTTGAATTTTACTGTATATCTCTCTCTACTCTATTCAAGCTGTGGTCAAGTCGAAGACCTGCATTGCTACGGAATTGTCTGCTACGCCGCAGCTGCTCTATTTGCTAACTCTACGATTGTAGCAGACAGGTACGAGCTATGAATATTTATCGTGTGCAGATTTATTGTTTGCTTATACTGATTGCTGTTTTACAGACCACCATTCTGTTAATGCTATGAAACTTGGTTATCATATTTTTAATGCATGTATTCATTTTTAAATTAAATTTTTATCATAGGACATAAATATTGGCATGCCATTTTCTGGCGCATCACGTATGTTCTGTTTTGTATATTTTTATCAATTTCTACCGTGTATGCAAGCAAATAAATTAATTCATTCATTCGTTCGTTCATTCGCTTACACATTCACTTAAACATAGAATGTGCCAGCTGCATTTCCTTCCAGGCATGCTGTAGAAACCAGCTAAGGGATTTAAGGGTTTTTGTATATTGCAATTTAGGCCATCGGCTGACAACCTGTTACTACAGCAATATATCTGCAAATCTATGTTAAATAACCCTCCAAACTTTGTCAGACGTGGCGAAATGATCTTTTTTTTAGGTAGTTTACGCTCTGCCTACCCCATTAAGGATAAAAGCGTGATTATATGTATGTATACATTCATTCGCTTAATAACACAATTACTTGTAATAGTAACTTACATCACTTAACTTAAATGACTGCCTCCGTGGTCCAGTGGCTAGTGCCATGGACTCCTGATCCGGAGGTCCTGGGTTCGATTCCCAGGGGGGAAACACAAAGTTGATATTTGAGAATTTATCACTTTGTGAATTTTTCCCCAGTTTGGTTAGGACATTGCAGGCTGAATCACCTGATTGTCCGAAAAAGAAAAAGATTTCGTGCTTCGGAGGGCACGTTAAGCCGTCGGTCCCGGTCGCTGTCTTTGATATAGGTCGTTACTCAAAATCATGTCAGAGGCCTGATAGTTGTGCTACTAGGCGGTTTCAAAACTCTGACACCAGGGTTCATCGGGTCGATAGACTCGATACCCACTCGACAGAAGAAGAAGAAGAAGAACTTAAATGACTGGCTTTCTGCCCCAAGGTTTTACCGACAGCGTAATGGGTGTCCCCTTGGGATTAATAAACTCATTATTGTGTGCCATAGACACTTTTAAAGTCATTTAGGGTAGGACTAGCTCCTTTAATGACATTGCAAATTCTGTCAAAGTCGCCACTTTTGGCTAAGCTTTACTAACTTCGGAATAAGTTTCTACTCTGGATACGAAAATTCCTTTAGTACAAATTTTCGACATTTCTGAGAAATAATCCTTGCTTAGTTTTAGACTTTAAATGTAAGCCTAAAACGATAATTAGATGATGATGAAGAGACAGGTACAGAATTTAAATTCTTAGCAAATTCAGAAACGTAGGTAGAGTTTTTGCGTTTCTTAAGGAACGCGAACGGTGGCCTTTAAAGATCACAAGTAAAAGGTTCTTTCTGATGTCTGAAACATCCGGCACGAACCCACAGAGTAAAAGTACAAATGTACAAGCAGTTATTGCAATCTCTGACTTAATTTAAGAATGTACCTACCAGTGGCGAGGGGTGCAATTTTATAGAAGGTAAGCCGAAACAAAATAGTATTCAAGTACTTTATAGTTTCGACGTAATTCCGGATTTGGTGGCGATGGAATTCTTGAAAGGGAAGCCGACGGGAATCGGCTTGTATGCACCCTTCGCCACTGGTACCTACTATAAAATTAAAGAATCATGAAAACAACTTCGGCTCGTATTTATAAAGCGATCTCAAGATTGAGAACTATATTAAGTATGGGTTTGACAGGCCAGTTATTATTGAAATAACATTTCTGATACAAACTCAACTTCGCTGTCACTTTTGAGAGCTGATTACAAATACGGCAATAAGACGATTTAAACAAACACACTGGTGAAAACGTTATCACGCGTAGACCTACTAAGTAAGTAAAATAAGGGGAAATAATCTAGTGCTTAAAAAGTTGTAAACCAATATCTTTTGTTTCACTCTGTTTAGTGACTTCTTAACGCTCACACAAGACACGTCTAAATTTATCTAAGGCAAAAGGTTCCTTTTATCCTGTGACAATGTTTATCACAAGTAATCTTATTCCATATTCCCGACGAATTTTCACTGACTAAGACAGGAAGGCAACGCGCATTATAAATTGCACCCCTTTTTGCTAAGCCACTGTGAATCAATTTTGAAGGCTGAATGATGATAGCTGTAAATCCCAAAGAATATGAAGCCAAAAGATCTATTTAATATGAGGTTTACGAGGACTCCTGCTCTCAACACAGTTTGTATTTTAGTTATTCGCAGTTTTAAATTGTTCTATTCTTCTTCTTCTTCTTAGCGAGTGGATTCTCGAGTCGAATGACCGGACGAACTCTGGTGTCAGAGTTTTCAAATCGCCTAGTAGCACAGCTATAAGACCTCTGACGTCGTTTGAGTAACGACCACTATCAAAGACAGCGACCGGGACCGACGGCTTAACGTGCCCTCCGAAGCACGTTAAGCCGTTGGTCCCGGTCGCTGGAATCCTTTTTTTTTCGGATAATCAGGTGATTCCTGCAATGTCCTAGCCAAACTGGGGAAAACCTTACAAAGTGATAAATTGACAACTATCAACTTTGTGTCCCCCCCTGGGAATCGAACCCAGGACCTCCGTTCGTTTGTTCTATTATTACTTGTGAACACAAGAAAAGTAAAAAAGTGAATCTGACTATAAATTCTCTGCTTTTTTTGCAATTATATATTGCCCGGTAGATAAGAAAAAGAGCAACATAGAAAATAAATTAAACCTTTTTCTAGAAAGTCTCAGCTTGTTTCTTGTATAAACGTCTGCAGTAAAAGCATTACGTCGCCTTCCGACCATTAGTTAGAAGTTGGCTCAGTTAAGGTGTCTACAGGCTAAGAATACTAAATATCTAGTCAAAATAAGTACTATGCATGCATTAAAATTTTTTTTTTCGTACGCTAGACCTTCCTAAGCGTGCCCTGCACGTGTCGTCAAATTGACGTCAAATTATTTTAAGAATCTTATCGGTAGTACATATTTTCTGCAAGTAAGTATTTTGAATAGTTTGATAGTTTATCAATTAAGCCTTATATATTTTCCTGCTGTTTGCTTGTCTCTCTTGATTAAGCCTTTCAACCTTTTTGATGTTAGGTATGCCTACAATGTAGATGATTATTATAATTATGATTTTCTAAAATCAAGACATAGTATAAAACAAAGTCGCTTTCTCTGTCCCTATATCCCCATGTATGCTTAGATCTTTAAAACTACGCAACGGATTTTGATGCGGTTTCTTTTAATGGATAGAGTGTTTCAAGAGGAAGGTTTATATGTACTCGTATAATACATGCATTCCGAGTGAAGCCGGGGCGGGTCGCTAGTAGATGAATATAAGCTAAATATCCATTCTTCCATCCTACATAAGCAAGGCGTGAATGCGCCTTAAGGGGATAAAGTAAAGAAATCCAACTTATATTACAAGCGGACCACAAAGTTTAGCGACGAGCAAAATTAATAAGTTTGATTGCGGCAAAACTTCCCTTCAAATCATTAAGAGTTGAGACAAACTTTAAAAGCTTGTGTAGATTATCTACCTATCTATCATACATACATACATATAATCACGACTTTATCCCTAATGGGGTAGGCAGAGCAACAACGTCCTAAACAAAGGTCGTTCCGCCACGTCTGACAAAGTTTTGAGGATTATTTAAGATAGATTAGAGGTATATTGCTGTAGTAACAGGTCGTGAGCCCATCGCCTAAATTGCAATATACAGAAACCCTCGGATCCCTTAGCTGGTTTTTGCAGCATACCCGGAAGGAAATGCATCTTTCACATTCTATGTTTTTATATCGCTCCCAGTCCAGCATAGAAGGATATCTATCATAATCATAAAAAAAACACACTTCAATGCTGGACTGGGGCAATTTTTCTGTAGTCAATAATATTTAAGACCTCATATGAAAACATGTCAATCAGCTTATTGAAAAAGCTCCACCCACAGTCTTATTTATCGGTAATTCCTATTCCAATTTTCCAAGCCTAGGACTTTGTGCAAAGCCTGCTTGGAGGAAACCACCCCCGCGCGTATTTCTGTCACTAAGATGTTCGCACTTCAGTGTTTCGGTCTGAAAAGAGTAGGATTCAGCGCAATTACTGGCATTTGAGACAATCCATTTCAGTTCTCAGGATAAGCAAGGGACTTTGCTGTTCCTCTATTGTCGAATTAATCTCTAATAATAATAATAGTCCTCCCACCGATTTTCGGTGATGGTGGCCAATCTCCCAGAGAACCGTCAACTGCGCAAGGACTAGTTTTTAGTGCCCAAGTGTTTGCGCTACATACAGGTGCACTCTCTATTCCTTTAATCTTATGATGGGACAGATTAACTGACACGACCAGAGATAAATCGACGGACTATTTACATGCCCATCCGATCATCTTAATTTTCGGACCATCGGGTGATCAGCCCAGGACAATGCATTGGTTAGGATGCATCTCTTAGAGGGATGGTAAATGTTATAGTTGGAGATACACACGTACGTATACCATCAGTCGGACCGTTCATTGGTTGACACTGTTTGGTATAAATAAATACGTTAAAAGTATTTATGCCTTCAGGAACAAGTTGGAAAAATGAGTGGAATACAGTAACTGCTGAAATACATACTATAGATACAACATCTAAGCCAACAAGTTTCGATCTACCCCGCAAGTTGTAGTGCCGACTAAACAGACTAAGATAAAAAAAAATGTTTATTTCATTAAATTATTTTGTAATATTATTAAACATTAAGGGTGCTTAAGCGCCCAGTTATCGGCTTGCAGTGCGGTAGCTTATTGAGTACATAATTAAATCTATAAAATTAAATTAACAGGTTGATGCGGTAGGTACTATAGGTAGATCGGGGCCTGGGTGGTGCAATTTCTTCCGACACAAGTGGGACTGGACGGAATCTAACTTTTGTGAATATGGCAAGAAGCACAAACTATTCAGCACTCAATACAACGGTGCCCCCTTCAACAATAATAACTCGGGATCTAAGGAAGATATCTATAACCTTACTCTAGACGCGGCTGACTGGCTAAGAAACCTTAATGTCAACTTATAATAAATAATATATCTTTGTCTAAGTAATTCCCGCCATACGATTAAATAATGCCTCAGGATAGGAAAAATATGTTTTTCAAGAAAAGTTTTTAACGAAGGTACGTCTGTTTGAAATAGATTAACTGGGTTCAGCTGATCTTATTTCACAACACAATTAAATTAAGTACGTGATGAGGAAAACGCTTTTGTTTGTGCTTCTCTTCAGCAAGTTAAGATAAGGAAAAAGGTTGGATTAATCGTCAAGATAAGGGAAAAGGTAACAATAATCATATAATACGTTTACTTGCAAGAGGAGCCCGATGGTGTAGTGGATAGGGCCGCTGCCTCCTGAGCGGGGAGGTCGTGATTCGAATCCCACCACGTACCAATGTGTTTTTCGGTTTTCTAATTTCATATGTACGTTTATTCGGCGCTTTTTTCGTGCTTCGGAAGGCACGTTAAGCCGTTGGTCCCGGTTAGTATCGTTTAATACCGTTAGATATTAGTCGTTAAGCCATGTGAGAGGTCAGTGCTAAGCATTGGCGGCTTGAAAAGTCTGACCTAATCTAGGATTGGGTCTGGTTTCCCTTCTGGGTTGCGGAGGTCAGTAAAAACCAGTACTCTCGTTCAATCACCTAGATTAGGTAGCCGTCCCCGTGATATACAGGATAAGGCTAGGGAGATGATGACTTGCAAGAGGTTGCATATTAATAGTACGCATGTTTGTTTACCCTGTATTATGATCATTCACAAAATATACATACATACATATAATCACGCCTTTATCTCTAATGGGGTAGGCAGAGCGTAAACGACCTAAAAAAAGGTCGATCCGCCACGTCTGACAAAGGTTTGAGGGTTAATTAAGATAGATTTTTAGGTATATTGCTGTAGTGACAGGTTATCAGCCTATCGCCTGAATTGTAATATACAGAAACTCTCGGATTCCTTAGTTGGTTTGGGTCACAAGGGTGATCTTATCACTAAAATCAGTCTTTCATTTCAGACAATCAGGTGAATCAGGCCATGAAAAAGAACTGATTGCGTATAAGCCAAAATCGTGTCGGATACGGATATATGGAGTTCCTAGTAGGTAGGAAATGCTTTGAAGATTTACGAAACGAACAAACCAATTTTCTTGTCAATATTAAGGGGTGAACAGAGCAGCGACTGTGGTGCCTTCAGTTTAAAATTAATTGCGGCTTATTTATTTTTAGTAAAACGTTTTATATCTATACCTACCTTCGTTTATAACAAACACAGTGTTCGCTTCTTTACCTAGAATCCTTTGATACTCTTAGATAGAGAATATAATAAGTATTATAATAAAAAAATAAAATTTAAGCAACCCGACTGTAGTACCTATAAAACATAAACATGCATAAATTAATCTAAATTTGAGTTTAAACATATGAATCATACATATTTAAGTTATCTCCTTTTAATTACCTTTATATTGATACCCACTCGATAGATTATTTTTGAAGACGTTTAAAATCCGCCATTTTGAATTTTGAAACATTAAACCTATCTAAGAACACTTGGGTGTTTGAGACCAATCGAATGTTATCCTAATTGTCAAATTCCATCGAGCCATTTCGGAGATACGAGGTCATAAAAAATATCGGTACAAACATACATACAAGATCCGCGCGAAAAACATATCCCTTCCTTGTCAGTCGGGTAAAAATATACAATCGCCGACATCAAACAACGGGTCAGGTTCAGCTTTGGATCGGGTCTTGCCATTGATGGCTATTCTTGTTTGAATAAAGATTTCCCACAAAACGCCAAGATAAACAAAATACTTTATAAACATGTTTTGAAAAAGGATTTCCGACGCGTAAATCAACGCAAGCGGATAAGCCAATAGCATATTTTACTTGGCTCATACTGAACGTGATGTAAATCTGGTGTTAGAGGATTGGCTATATCCACATTAATCCTGGAAGACCTTGCTCTACAGATCAAAATTAGAGAAGATTCCGCGAGTTGACCCACTTTACATTAACTTCGACTGTATTTGCTTCACTACGTATGCCATTGGTAGACTTGTGATTACACAAAACCCATTAATCTTAAATAGATTTTAAAAACTTCGGCTCTCGGAGTTTTGAATCTAGGCTAAACTGAGTCAGATTGGTCTACTCTTCATCCTTGCTAGGTAGGTGTTGTTTTTGTAGGTAGGTGTAGTTTCGCGAAAAAGGTTAACAATTTAGACGACTGATTAATATTTCCTTTCACGGAACAATAGACGGTAAAAAGAGACAATTGACTGATTGTGACATTTCTCGGTCGTTATAAAAGTGCGACGGACAGGAGAGGAGCAGTTGCGGCGTCTACTCCAATTTGTATCTGCCTTACTCCGTTCCCAAACATTCTATACATCATAGTTACGAGAGATTGATGAGATGGCAACAAGACCTAGCAGACGTATCAAAGCGGTATTATGTTACAAATTTGATCCATTAGACGCTTGGTATACAAGGACACCCGATATTTGCTAGCAATACACATTCTATGTAAATCTTGTTCAGGGCAAAGTTCCATTAAGTAGGTTCTTTGAGCGATTTTTTACATATAATCACGCCTTGATCCCTAATGGGGTAGGCTGAGCGTAAAAGACCTAAACAAAGGTTGTTCCGCCAATTCCGACAAAGTTTTGAGGGTTAAGATAGATTTGAAGGTATACTACTGTAGTGACAGGTTGTCAGCCCATCGCCTAAATTACAATATAATGAAACCCCTGAAATTTTTGTATAAAAATATAAGATAATTAATTATGTGGTTTCCGTGACATTGTCTAATGGAAAATTAGAAACCGCAAAATTAATTATCAGTGGAATCGTGAAAGCAGGATAACATAGATATGCTATTAAATGAAAGTAGGTAGTAGAGACAAGAAAGAAATTGCACTCTTCATTTATTTTTTTATACATACATACATAAAATCACGCCTTTATCCCCTTACGGGGTAGGCAGAGCGTAAAACGCCTCCTAAAAGGCGATTTCGCCACGTCTGACATATATTGAGGGCAATTTTAGATTGTAATGTGCATTGCTGTAGTGACAGGTTGTCAGCCCATCGCCTAAATTACAATACACTGTAACCCTCGAATCCCTTTTGCTGACTTTTACAGCATGCCCGGGAGGAAGGGCAACTGGAACATTCTATGTCTTTCTTTCCCTCCCAGTCCAGTATGAAAGATATTTTTTTATAAAGTTGGTATTTGGCCGTCACCGTGCCCATACGTGCTTTCAGGTTTTTAATGTAGTTAATAGCAAAGTGCCTTCTTCATCCTCAGCCTTCGCCGTAAAACAACACATACATACATATAGTCACGCCTGTATCCCTAATAGGGTAGGCAGAGCGTAAACGATCTAAACAAAGGCTCGTTTTGCCACGGCTGACAACGCTTTGAGGGTTATTTAAGATAGATTTGTAGGTATATTACTTAGTGACAGGTTGTCAACTCATCGCCGACATTTCAATATACTGAAAGGATCCCTTAGCTGGTTTAAACAGCATGACCGGGAGGAAATGCAGCAAAAAATTACTGCTTAATGCGTCGTAAAACAAAGACCTATTAAAGACACGTTATCACAATGTGACGCCAATTTCACGTGCTGAACAGAAACTGTATCAGGGGTACGTTCGCGGTGTTTCCCCTAGCGCAAGATTAGCCTAACTTTTCACTTTGACAGTTGATAAAACTACGTTTTGAATCACCTGTCAGGAGAAATTTCATCCTGGTGCGTGCTCGAACGGGGGTTACGCGAGCTGTTAGATTAAAAATCACTTTAACGGTCTACGGTGCTACGACGACGAACGCACCCCGGCTCACAAAGTCAAGAGTGGCAACTCAACGCGCGAAGTTTCTAATTGAATGAGTTGCCAACTTTGAAAATTGATTTATGCTAACCTTCTACACCCGAGTGTAAATTATACGGGGGCACGGGTGATATGACACGACAGGTGACAAACGACTGAACATTCTTTTTATTCTTATCGTGAGGGCTTCGAGTCGATCGACTCGATGAACCCTTGTGTCAAAGTTTATAAACCACCTAATAACGACTATAAACGTGGCCCCCGCAGCACGGTTTTTTTTTCTTCTAGACAATCTTTTCGTTGATTCTGCCCGCATTTTCCTAACTAAGGAAAATGACAAAATGATAACAAATATCAACTTGTGTTCCCCCCCTGGGAATCGATCCCAGGACCACTAGACCAAGACCACGGAGGCAGGTGTGTTAATCATACGGAGGAACGCATAACACGGCAGGTGACGACTGAACATTGATTGACGGAGCAAATTGCTTCCATTGTGGCAACACAAAGGGATCGGAAAAACCCGATCTAATAAAAGAAGTGATTGATTCAGTGCACAGAGTACGTGAATCGTGAATGTTAGAAGGAATCCTGTTCGGATTGCGGGAATCGATTCCGCTGTGCTGTCACATAATAAATCATGCTTCTGGATGACGGTGTTGTAGGCAAAGAATATATAATACCAGGTGTAAGGGACAGCGTCCCGCAAATTGATAGGGGTTGCTCAGTCAACGACACTGACCAACTATCAGCAAGATTTTTTTCATGAAGTGAAAAACACAAAGGATTTTCCAAACAAAATGTTCACCTCGATCAGACAATTTGTATGGAAATACCAATTGTTTTTTCCACTTCCTGAAATAAAATCCTGCTGATAGTCTTTCAGTGTCGTTGACTGAGCAATCCCTATCAATTTGCGGGACGCTGTCCCTTACACCTGGCATTAGCTAACGCTAGTGTAGGTTCACAACGTAGGTTAATAACAGAGTTTCTGTCGGTCTCTTGGGAAGAGAAAAGTGAATATTTGCAAATATGTAAATAAATAAAAACAAAAAACAATGAAAGAGTTGCAGCTAGATTGTGGAACACTCTTCCACATACTGTCCGCGATAGTCCATCAATCGCTGTGTTCAAGAAGAGAATTAAAGAACATTATCTAAATTTATATTAAATGTTCTATCTATCTATCCCTAAGTAATTCATAGTATATATATTTATATATTTTATGTATTGTATATATATATTTATTTATTATAAATATCTGTTATATTTAGGATAATTATATATTTGTATTTTTGACATTGTGGTAGGTTAGTATATGTTTAGTGAAATTAATATATATTTCTGTTGATAAAATATTTAAATTCTGCACGTCTTATCTGCATTACGTTTTATGCTATCACACTTTTATTAGGTCTGCTGTAAGAAATTACTTTGTAAAATAAGCAGTGAACATTGTGTCATAATTCCTTATGTTATTGTTCTGTGTATGTTTATGTGTACAATAAACTGTTAGATAAATAAAAATAAATAAATAAATAAGACTTTACGGATACCCCACGGTAGCATTGTATAACAATTGCCTATATAATTATAGTTAGTATTTTATATGTTAAGTACTAAACATATAAAGTACTAAAGTACTAACTATAATTATATAGCCAATTGTTTACATACATTACTTTTCTAGTAAATAATTTAATGAAATAATAGGTTATTTGGTAGTTTATATTAGTCCGCAAGTAACTGTAAACAAATTCTATGAAATAATTTTATTATTATTTAATTTATTATTTGTATTGTATTAGCTTATTAAGCTTAAAGTTGAAAGTAGTAAGTAATCGTTTTCAATACTACCTTTTGGCTGATTATAAGTATGTTTCTACAAACTGCAATACTATAGTGTTTCAAAATTAGTTTTAGAATAAAGGTAAATGAAGTTTCATGTCTTTTAATCGAAGATCTTGTTTTAAAAATGTTTTTTTAGATATGACAACATAATAAAATTGTAGTTTTTGTAATTTAACTGATTTTCCAACACGTATCATTTATTTTTGAAATGTGTTTTTGAATGGAAAGACATGAAACTTTGTTTACCTTTATTCTAAAACTGAGTAAGAAATACTATAAAGTAGTAACCACAAACTTAGGATGCTTGGTAAATTAAATGCTCAGAGAGAAAATTGAATTCGAGTAGATTTAGTTTAGCGTGTGAGAGTTTGTTATATTGGCTTGAGACTTGACATATGAATATGCGTTCCATATCTAGATATTCACTTGTAAACTAACTTAAATTCCCACAATGCAAATAACACTTAAACTCCATCAATAGATCTGGAATCGCCCTAACCAATATCGCCAAATGATAATTAAATATACACAATGGCTGAGCGATACATTATCCATACATGAAGATAAAATGGAATAATAATACTTCGAAGTTGCCTTGGGACTTTTATTCAGTGGAAACAGTTTATATGGAAATGAATTGCTGATACGAGATCTGCAATTTTCACAAACCTTTATTCATGAAATTCACTCGAGAATTTTGAATTTATTTTCTTTGTTCATTTGTGTTATAAAGACTAATGAACATATTTGTAGTCGGTTAATGAAATAGTAAGTAAGTTAAATTAGATTTTCACTTCTTGTGCTCGGAAAGCGGCATTTTGTGCAGGGCGTAGGCTGCACAAAATTGATTTTTTTGTACATTTTTTAACAAAGTTCGAAAAATAGGCCCTCTAGCGATTCCTAACAACAAAAGATGAAGTTAAAATTAGTCAAGTTCTTATCAAAATCTGGTTGTAATAACAACAAAACCCGACGTGGTCCCTTGTCTATTAAGTTTAGTTAGTTCGTGTACCTAGTTACTCCAATGAATACGAAATTAGGACCCCTTTTTAGTTCAAAGACCTTTAGCAGATGAAATACTAAGGTTTAATAAGTATTTTAGTGCCTACATAGGTTCACTTTATACTAATTCAAATTCAATCCAAATTAATTTATTATTATTCAGATTACATGATTCATTATTAGTATATTCTTATTTGTAGGTTAGATATATAGTATAAGTAAATAGGTATGTAGGTTAGGTAGAATCAAAGAATACAATACAATTTATGCAATAGTAAGCACGTTACGTATTTGATTATAAAACTGTAAATAAGTAATTATGTAAAGTAAGTACTTGTATCTCAGGAACCTAAATTGCTAGGAAAATATATTCTAATGCTATGGAATAAGATACTTAATTAAATAACAAACGGTGACGAATTTAATATATACTATGTTATTATAATAATAAATGTATAGTCATCAAAATCACGAAATATTATCTACGAATATAGATTACCGTGCATGTGTGTCTTTTTACAAATGTGTGTGTACTTATATTTTGTATATTTGACGACCCGCATAGCCTAGTTGGCAGTGTATCTGCCTGCTACGCAGAGGGCACATTAAGCCGTCGGTCCCGGTCGCTGTCTTTGATAGTGGTCGTTACTCAAACCATGTCAGAGGCTTAATAGCTGTGCTAATAGGCGGTTTGAAAACTCTGACACCAGAGTTCATCGGGTCATTCGACTAGAGAATCCACTCGCTAAGAAGAAGAAGACGCAGAGGGTCCCAGGTTTGATTCCCGGCCGGGCAGACATTTGAGTGAAGAGTTTAAATGTTTGTTTTTTGGTCTGGGTGTTCTTTGTCATTATTTCTGTGTATGTTAATGGCACCCCGATACAGGGAATGCTAATGGGGGCTATGAGTGTGATCGTGTTTTTTTTATATGAAGAGTTTACAACGTCATGAAATACACGAAGCTGTGACTCCTGCACTAAATATTTGACTTGAACTTGAATCATAAAAGTCGTAATTTAAACAAATGCAGTTATACTCTATTACTTTATACAAACAAACCTGATTTAGGTTAGGTTAGGTTAAGAAAATTAAGAACTTAAAAATATTATAATTTTTATCTTAACATTAAAAATTACGCCAGACCTTTGAATAAAATTACACAGATAGTTGAATACGTATTCTATTAAATTGCCAAGCAACACAAAAAGGTCCAACTCCACTATTTTACTCCAAACAAACCAAATGAAAATGTTATGCTAAACGAAAGGAAAGAAAATGTAAATGCAAACACATTTGCATACCATGAACCCAAATGTAAGCACGATTTATTTAAATTTAGGATGGACGTGTTTTTTAACGATTAAGGTTTTTAAGGAGGTAGTGTTACCGATCGATAATGTCCTATCGAATAAATAATCGATAGGTATCGATTGTTCTTGTACTACTAGATAGTATCGATTGTTTCTTATTTTCCAACGAACGATACTATCGATAGTATCGATTTTTTCTTAATTTCCAACGAACGATACTATCGATAGTATCGTTAGTTACCAATACTATTGCTAAAGTTGTACTATCGATAAGGCCATCGATTGGGTACATGATTTTAGTACAAACTATCGATTGTTGTACTATCTATTCCACTTGCTACGTTGTAGATTATATAAAAAAAATAGACAAAGCGTAGAAAAACTATTTCATACCGGGTGTAAGGGACAGCGTCAACAAAATTTACTTTCCTATACAAAATGACCATCTCGATCAGACAGTTTGTATGAAAAGCATTTTTTTCCATCTCCTGAAAGAATTTCCTGGTGAATGTTATTCAGTGTCGTTGACTGAGCAACCCCTATCAGTTTGCGGGACGCTGTCCCTTACATCCCGTATAATTACTTCCAAAACACTGTCAAAGAATTCGTATAATATACATTGTCCACCGAAATTGCGTTTTCTTGTGTCTATACATGCCTACTGCCTACCCCTCCGGGAAAGAGGCGTGACGTTATGTATGTATGTACATCTGTCATAAGTTTTATATTCTAAGCTAACCAAACATTTTAAGTCATAGGGTAGATAATTAAAAAAATAACACGGAGATACATATTAATACTTTATTGAGCAAACTCACGGGTTGAAACGTATTTTTTTGGGGTAAGTATATCTTAATGGAATCGCAAAACCCAGCTATCCCAGCAAAAAGGAGGGTTATTCCTGCATTATTAATATCAAACATGTGTGAACGTGGTGTGAATACCTCCATTAGTTCTACATAAAAACGAACCTCTCAAAAACCTTCCTAGAAGCGCACAATACGAGCAACAAATAGGAATACAAGTAAATATTAACTTTCTTTCTGCGAAAAGGATATTTCATATACCTATTCGAAATACATATAATAAAATATACCTATGTGGTAATATTCCACACATAATCTATATGTAGGTACCTACTAAGTATCGTTCGAGAATTTTATTACATACATACATATAATCACGCCTTTATCCGTAATACACACATATAACACAGTCACATTCACATACACCGAGGTAAACATCAACGTAAGATTGAGTGGTTGTGATAATTTGTATGCAACTTGTGATTGTACCTATTATTGTTATTTATTTATTTTTAAACAGGGTTATAACCAAAATTATGTTTTGTTTAAGCATGTTATATTTTGACTTTTACTTTTTTAATGTTTTTATCTTATCTTAATTCTATATGCCTTCTACTTTGATGTTTTTAAATGGTGTATGAAGAGGGTAAGGGCTGAAAATCCGTGCTAACACTGTTGCTTTGAGTAACATGGTAGCAAAATACTGAGACCCTCACCTTTTACTCTGAAACCGAACTATTGTGATTGATATTTAAGTGTGTGAGTAATAAAACTATTTTGAATTTGAATTTAATGGGGAAGGCAGTAACTAAACAAAGGTCGTTCCGCCACATCTGAGAAAGTTTTAAGGGTTATTTAAGATAGATTTGTAGGTATATTGCTGAAGTGACAGGTTGTAAGCCGATCGCCTAAATTACAATATACTGAAACCCTCAGATCCCTTAGCTGGTTTTTACAGTATGCCCGGGAGGAAAAACAGCTGACACATTGTATGTTTTTCTCTCGCTCCCAGGCCAGCATGGAAGTAATTCGCTTAATATCGTGTAAACGTGATGCTGATGTCTATTAATATTGTGTAAAATCCGTCTTGCGTGTGGAGAAATAACGACCGATTGGTGGCTGGAAACAACTACTGAATGCGAAGATATGACACCAAGTCCACTAATGGACTGATACAAACTGATGGGGATCGAACGTGGTTATTGAGGTAAAAATCCATTTCAGTTCTCTGAGTCAACAAGCACGTAATACTGACATTGGGTAAGGTTAAGTTACATACAATATAGTCAACCTATATTGTATGTAACTTAACCTTACCCAAACAGAAAGCTGAGCTCATCAACCTGAATCAACCAAATTCCTCCCGAGGGCGAAGGGCAAGGGACCTCGCCATTTGTTTTCATTATGCCCTCACCCTGAGCCCTCAACTCACAATACAGCCCGTGTTATTATCAATGCCCTATTGCGGAGAACTTTCAACAAATATATTGGGCAAACTAAACTAATACTGTTTCCCATTTGCGAACCCAAAGGCTTTGATAAAGTTTGATTAAATGATTTTGGTTATAGCCGAAAAGCGGAGTTTCACTGGTGACTCGAAATCTGATTTTCGTTGGTAAATAAAATATAAATTGAAACTTTGTAAGTAATAAAGATGATCAGCTTATTGCTCGCAACTATGTTTTGAAAATCGTTTTCAACATGACTGTGGTATAGAAATATATGTTTAATAATATGTTTTATATAATATGTTTGATATGGAAACACTAGAAAAGTTTCCTATGCGACTATACATACAAGTTTCAGAACGGTTGGGATACTTGGAAAAGTATAGATGGTTTTTTTTTCAACTAGCCCTAGTACTGGTAGGGCTAAACCGGTAGCACAGGTATTTTTATTATGAGCGTGGCGGGTGTCGGTAGGGATACTTGCAACAGGGGAAGTCAAAAGCTTCAATTCAGTAGCTTCAGTGAAGCGATAACACCTACAGCTTTTGTATAATTTTCTTATGGCAAATAAATATTTTCCCCAAGAAAAATTTGCTCACAGAATGAACAAAAATCGGTCCCGTCGTTTTTAATTAAAACAAACAAACATAAACGTCTTCTTCTATATTGCAGACAAAGATTGATGCTACAAAACTTTTACTAACAGGTGTAATCGCGTAACTTTTACAACACTATTCCCACGTACAGGACAAAAGAAAGTTTACGACGCGACGCTAAGGAAGTGACCCACTTCATAGAAAGCTGTAACAGTATAAACTAATCGATAGACGGATGATTCATGCCCAAGGTCGGTGTATGTTTCCGCATCGCAGTTCTACTTTGCGATCATCGTAAGCATCTTTCGACATGCGACAAACTGTACTATCTACGACGTATAATACAAAGTCGCTTTCTCTGTCCCTATATCCCTATGTATGTATGTGGATTTTGATGCGGTTTCTTCTAATGGATAGAGTGAGGTTTATATGTAAAATACATGCATAATATAGTAGAGACACTGATAATTTTACGCGAAGCCGGGACGGGTCGCTAGTATAATATATACTTAGGTGCTACCCACTAAGATTCACCCGCGGCTTTCGTAAGCGGAGTTTCCAAAAATACCAAAGTATACTAAGTAAAAAAGTAGTTTTTATATTTTAGGCAATGTAACCTTTTTATATTGAAAGAATTTTGACCAAGAATTTACCTCGCGATCAATGGAGACATTTGTCCAACGGTAAACTGTTTTATGTAGCTGATATGGTACTTTTCTTGTACGTGGTAGAATCTACTTATCCTAAAGAAGCAGCCTTTTAAAAAAAGTCGGTGTCGGTTATTCATTTCAATTTGGGATCCTTATGTAAATTTTTACTTTTGCTGTAATTTTGGCATCTCATCGGTTCCTTGGGCACAAATTGTCAAAGTAATGGAGAGCTTTGAAGTCAGCTCCTTGGAAATTGCTTGTTGACAATGGTCTACATCAAATATTTATGCCGCGTTAAGTTTCTCATTACTCTCGGAAGTAAAACGAGATGACGTAAAAATATGATAAAAAGCTGTTTTAGTGGCATAAAGACGTTACGTGGCACCGACGCAAAATTTCTCAGATCATAAATTCGGGGAAGTCCTATAAATATAAAGCTTACGGGGAGATACATTGCGTCACAAAAAGATCTGTAATGGTGCGTAATGTATCTTATGTGCTGAAGATAAAAATGAGGATAATAGGTATGTAGTCTACCTACGTAGATATTATAATTTTACGGTTCATGTGAATTTAGGTTAGGAATTATAGGCATTTTTAGGGGGGCGAAAAGTAAGAGGCTATGTGCAAAATAATGCCGATTAAGCAAAAATACTTAAGGAATGAAACTGCTGTCCTTTTATAATTATATTAAACTGTAAAAGTGACAGGGCTAAATTAGGTAGAAATTGGAAATTCTTGAGTGAAAAAAATCCGATTAACAGACGCTTAGCAGCTGTACATTTCCATTCATTACTCGCCTTAATTATATAGATAGAGAACATCCCTCGCCACTTCTCCTTAATTACAGTGGTGAGCAACACAGGTACTCGTTGCTTGAAATGTAATATACTCTTCACTTCGCAAGCTCAGATAGTGCTATTTTGTGCAGGCTATACGCTGCACAAAATTGAATTTTGTGCACAAGGGGTACAAGAGGTACTTATAAATGTATCTCTTCTAAGGCAAAGAAAATTAGACCATACATACTTCGGAAATGAATTGTTTAGATTGTTAAGACTATTTTTGTAGATTTTCTGATTTTTTTCACGCAATCAAAGTGAAAAGCAGAGTTTATAACTGGTCCACAAAACAATTTTTACCCTCGACTAATATCAGCCCTCGCCCTGTAGGCTCGGGCAGCTAACAATCTAGGACAGATATAGCTATGTTTTGTGCACATGTCGCAAAATCAACTATTATTTCACTATTTCCTCTTTATGGTACGGAACGCAACTACTTTATAGCTCATAGAAACAAATTATAACATACAATATAGAGGCAATCATGGGAATAATTATTATGAACAATAAATAATATTCATTTTGAGGAAGCCCGATAGTGTAGTGGATAGGGCCGCTGCCTCCTGAGCGGGGAGGTCGTGGTTCGAATCCCACCACGTACCAATGTGTTTTTCGGTTTTCAAATTTCATATGTACGTTTATTCGGCGCTTTTTCCGTGCTTCGGAAGGCACGTTAAGCCGTTGGTCCCGGTTAATATCGTTTAATACCGTAGATATTAGTCGTTAAGCCATATCAGAGGCCAGTGCTAAGCATTGGCGGCTTGAAAACTCTGACCTAATCTTGGATTTGGTCTGGTTTCCCTTCTGGGTTGCGGAGGTCAGATGGCAGTCGCTCTGTGTAAAAACCAGTACCCTTGTTCAATCCCCTAGATTAGGTAGCCGACCCCGTGATATTAGGGATTCGGGAGATGATGAAATTCTAATCATTTTATTTTTTGCAATTTAATGTATTAGTTTAAAAATGTATAGTTACTTAATAATATAAGTGCGAAAAAAACTCAGTTTCTTTTCTTGCTCTTTTACGTATTTAAATATTTGATTCCCGTGGTAAAACTCTTATGACTGCGAGTGAAATCTCTGGGCAAAGAGTAAGTAAAGCAGTCAAAACAACGTAGCGCCAAGAGACATTTAAATAATTGCAAGAAAATCTTTCATTACATGGGTGAGCTGTGCTTGTAGGATTAAGGGAAACATAAGCCTTATTTATGGTGGTTTGTCTCTTTCTGCCCCTGTCTCCGGTACCCAACAGCGACAAGATAAATGCGCTTGTTGACTATTATAAATTACTTGTTGTGCTAAATAATTATTTTTTTACTCGCCTTTAATGAGAGGACGCAGACAAATTAGTTTTTTTTTAATCTGTAAAATCTATTTGGTTTGTTAATTAGAACAATTACAGGGGTATGTGTTTGTGTTTTAATTTTCGTTTCTTTTTACTATGTATCTCAATATCAAATTTTTATTCAGTACAGACCAAGTTTAAGCGAAAGTTGTATAATTAATAAAGAGACTTCAGATATTCGCAAAATCGCAAGTCATTGGAGCCTCTAGATGTTAAAATGCAGATACTTAAGTCGAACAGTTCGATATAAACTAAGTAGGTAGCAGAAAAATACGGTAAATAATTAAAAGGATAACGAGTATTTAATGATAATTAATATAAATACATATAATATAAATATCCTACCTTTAATGTGGTGTTCTTTAATAGGATCAAATTACGTCATTTTCTTTTCTTTAAGAACTGTCCAGTACTGCCTACGATCTAAGATTGGTAGAAAATAAATTGTTCTAAATTACACAAACAAGTTTTTACCACTACATTTTTTTTTGGAAGACGCATGCTTAATAATCTGTCCTTCATTCTATTATTTCAGGCCACATTCAGTCCCAAGATAGACTTTTTCTAAATAGCTTTCGGGATTGTGAAAAAAGAGCATAGTTACGGTAGAATGGCGGTGGTCGGATCTTAAGTGTGTGGACATCATTTATCGGAATGGGATGTCCTCTCACTTTTATTTATTAGAAAAATATCAGGAGCCTTGAAATCTAGCTATATGAAGGCGAATACATGAAGAAATAAAACCTGCCTACTTGTCTACAAAGTTTATACAATCATTTTGGACAATATACAAGACAATATCTTAAATTGGAGTGGTCAAGCCCTACGTAGTTCTTAAACTACATGGCTAGATGACGCTAATGCCGCTATGACGAGTACATAAGAAAAACTATGATAAATTCGTCACTCCCGCTACCGTTTTTCCAGGCATTCCAGAGGTTCGAGTCCCGAAAAAACCAAATTTATTATTTTCTTTCTTTCATATTATATGAAATTTGCAAGAAGAAAACATATTAGCAAAAAAGAAAGTCGGCTGTGCAAAAGGTAAATGTGTTGCATCCTCGAATATAAACTAACATCACCCTCAATCTCAAATATTTAAATCCTTCTCTTTAATAGTATTTTATTTTCAAAATAATTTGTGGCGAAAATAAAAACAATTTGCTGTTAAGAAGAAGCCCTTATCTCTTTGAGAGTGTTTGCGTTAGCCTTGGCTCCAGGAGACTTGGCGCCTTCATACAAATTTGTTTGCGAAAACAACACAGTGTATCGGTCACATCATTTTGGCGCCCCTTCATTTAGACCAAATTATAGAATCGGTATAGGTTAAACGGTTGTAGTTTAGGTAGTGGAGGAAAACCTATTGTTTAGTACGTCACAAGGTAACCATACCTAGAAGGACTGAATACGGTTTATCTAGGTATTTAGGTAGATAGTTGAGGAAGGCCTATTGTTATAGATAGGACGGCTACAGCAAACCTCAGGTACGACTGGCGTTATAGGTACAGTTGATTTTAGAGATTGGCAAAAATTAGAACGTAAGTATTTATTTTGTTCCCATTTTATGCTTCTGTGAAAACTGCATTTGGGGTGGGGTGGAATCTATCTCCTGTGGTCCACCTCGGGCAACGGCAATACAGGTTTGCCAGTGAATAAGTCCGACTGAACGATCCCAGCAAAGAGGTGGTAGGCTCCACAAGGGGCAGCCTGGCTCGCGACCACCATCTCACCGGAGTCCGCCGCCAAACAGCTTGCTTTGTTCCGTCGGTGCGTGAGAATGCCAGTGCCTTAACAGGAATCTTCTGGGTATGCTCGCTCCATCGTCGACTCTGTCACAGTCATCCCTGACCTTGTGTCTAGAGTCAAGAGCAAACCCATTTCTAATAAAAAAACTGCCTAAACAAAGACACAAAAAAAGCGTTTCTTTACAAAATAAAGAATGACAATATAATGTTAACCAGTAGAGCGTGACAATCTTTTGTGAAAAATAATTGATTAAGGGGGAAAATAAATTCTCAGAACCAATCCTTTGAGGAACAAGGCTATTCTTGGTAGTAAATTGCGCAAGTAAAATTTGCCTGTTCTAAAAGAAAACTTTCGATACCTAAATATATATATATATATCCTTAGACAAAGAGAGTGATTTTTCTTTTTCATCTCAAATGCGAGACGACTAACAAGCAATTATCGCGAGTCAGTACTAGCTAGCGATAACTTACAGAGAACTTCAACACTAGCACGTAGAGAATTTCTTTTAAAAAGTTAGATGAAAGAACCTAGTAGTCCATGTAGAACCAGTACCTACATGTATGTACTGCCATGTATCTACATACTTTGAAGAGTGGTCGAAGAAATGAGTTCTTTTTTGTGAAGGTAAAAGGAAATATAAGCTCCTGACGATTTATATAACCACCGCTCGATATGCGGGATCGATGTACTCCACAACTGTCAAATGCAACATTAGAGATGTGCCCATATTGCGCGACAGAATAGGGTTGTTCCTCGACAGTCGATTTCTTAATTTAACACTATGTAGATCATCACTATTATTTAGGGAACCATGAGAACTTTATGCATTAAACTATACCAGTATGTTACTAGTTATATATCAAAATCCGTGATTAAACTGAAATGTAGGTAGTAAATAAATAAATAAAAAATATTAATCTCTATTTTCTCATTATTAAATAGAGTACCTTAGCTTTAATAAAAAAAAAAACGAATTACCAAAAAGCTTTACAGGCCAACCTAATTTATAAAGCTCTTAATTCTAAATTTTCTTTAATAGACTACACTATTACGGAAAATGAGGCGCATAAATATAAATTGTGTCCATTTTACTGACGAGGTAATCAGGTAATCAATATATTCAATTTGCGGGATTGGCAGCTGGTAAAAAAAAACTCAGACCAATAAAGACGTAAAACCCATTTATGGTTCTAGCGTAGGCGTAAAGAAACCTCTTGGCTAAATTTAGTAGCTCCATATTCACGGAATAATGGATAATAGAACTATTGTCTTTTTCTAGGACATTCGTTTCTGGCAGGACTCTAACCTGCGTCTCTGGAATGCCGGTACATCACTCTACCAACTGAGCTACAGAACCGGTAGCGGGAGTGACAATTTCGGTTCGCAGGTTCGAGTCCTGCCAAAAACGAATTTATTATGTTCTTTCTTTCATATTGCATTGTGAGTGCTCAAAATCCTCAAAATAATTAAAATGTAGACTACAAGTCCTGTAAAGAGAACACACGAACCAGGTGTAAGGGACAACTTTCACCAGAAAATTCTTTCAGGAAGAGATTTTTTTTGGCTCTTCTATACAATGTCCACCTCAATCAGATAACTTGTACGGAAAAGGCAAAAAAAAAACATATCCTAAATTTTCCTGGTGCAAGTTGTTCACTGTCATTGACTGAGCAATCCATATCAGTTTGTGGGACGCTGTCGCTTACGCACCGTACTATATTTTTTTAGTTTTCATAATTATTGTATTATTTACCAATACAAATATTAATCCAAAAGTACCTACTTGTTTAGTTTATTTATTTACTAGGTAGTTCAACTGAAGTAGAGGTAGTCAAAGAACCACCCAATCTCCAAGTACTCATGGTTTAATATTTATCTGGCTCGTAAAGTAATAATACCAGCGGATATAATCAGATTCCAATTAAGGGGAAGCGAGGCTTAAACCGTAATCTCGTTGAGTGGGCAACAAGTTTCACCAATAACGGCTCATTGATATCATAATTCCGTTACCGTGAAAATCAAGGGAATATTCGCCTCTAGATAATATTTTAGAAAGAAAACTGAATATATTATCAGACAACTTGACCCTAACTTTGCTACTAAATTCGTTACAACTTTTAGAATGTAAATTGAGTTCGTAAGTTTTATTTGGTTTTGTTTTGAGAGACATAAATCTCGCAAAGATTTTTTTGTTTCTTTCCGAGTAACGGACAAAATAAAGATACTTTTTGTTTTTAAATGTTTACAATTTCAGGTTTTTTTTTCCTTTCAATTAAATGAGTTTAATCACCGAAAACAATCTGGGACGAACAATTTGATAAAATTGCAGATCTTTTTATTTTAAATTCATCCGGCGTTTTCGCGAGGAAGAAGATAATTTTTGATCATTTCGGGGCGTCCTTTGAGGATTTGCTGATATGCTTTTGCAATATTTTCAATGATAAGTACAAATCTCTTTGTTTCGTTAAGATTTTATCTAGTTTTGTCTCTAAATGTAGGGACAACACTACACTAGCTAAAGTCTTTTTTAAATTTATAAAATATCTCCAGTTTCAGACGCATTATTGTTTACCAAGGTAAAATTTCAAGATTAATTTATTTTGATAATTACGTTTAAGTTATGCGTTGATAAACAAATTATCTTAGATAATTCACTTCGCCGTCAAACAACATTTTAATTACGCACCTTTGTTTATAATGCTATTAATAGCTTAAACTTACTTGGGTTACGGTTCCCAGAATCGCGCGAAACTTTGCTGAAAGGGAAGCACGAAAACATTCTACACCACTATTGAGATTTTTCACAATGATATAACCATAGATAAGTATAATATAAACGTACAAATATAGCGAATACCACGGGTAATGCTTTCGGCAATGCGTCTCTACCGTCACTAAATGGAAGACGTTTATCATCAATCAATATGTCATTAGAATGCAGGTTTGGCGAGGAGCTCGATAAGGTAACTGGCACACTGGCGGATGGCGTCATCAAAATCATTGCCTCCCTTCACTAAATGCGTCGCAAGAGCAGTAAGTCCTATTTACTTATTATTAAATGGTAATTCTGTGTATTTTGCTAACATTGGTGTCAAACTAAACTAAAGGACATACATTCTAAAGTATTTGTCAATCTCCCGTCTACAATATTTTTTTCAAAGTCACTCTTATTTTGTTCGCCTATGTTCACTGTGTTTTATCTTCACTGTCTACGCGTGTAATATACCTACTTACATTTCTTTACAAGGTTTCTTACGATAAAAGGCGTTTTTAGTTTTTTTTTTAAATATTTGATTCAGGACTTTTCCTCTGAATGCGCCTTTGACAATGCGTATCTACCGTCATTAAATGGAAGATGTTTAATATCAATCAATATGTCATTAGAATGCAGGTTTGGCGAGGAGCTCGATAAGGTAAGCGGCACACTGGCGGATGGCGTCATCTAAATCATTGTCTGCCTTAACTCAATGCATCGCCAGAGCGCGGTATGTCCAATTTTTTTGAAGCAGAAATTGTATTTGAGTGTCCTTAAATTTGTGTCAAACTAAATTAAAGAACTTGTGAATACTGAAAGATTTGTCCATCTCGCGTTATTTCAATCTAAAACGAACAGAGTACCTAACTCATATTTATTTTGCCTATAGCTCTTTTCTTCCCTGTGCTTCTACGATAAAGAAGTTTTACATATATTTTTTAAAGTGAGCCCATCTGGAAAATTAGATTCCGTAGGTACTTTTTCCTCTGATAATAATTCTGTTAGAACTACGCAGTGCTTTCTTTCAATTTAATAGCAAAGAGATAAAGTTTGTGGATAATTAGTTAAAGGGAATTTCAATCTCAACATTCCCATTGCAAGTGGGTGAGGGAATATTGACGCGAGCTCAAAAGTTTTATTAATTACAACATTTTAAGATCCACCAACGTTTCCAAACTTTAGAACCTTCTGGACGTAAAAGGAATAATAAGATATGTTTTTTTTAACCTTGAAAGTTTAAATCCATATAAAATACAGATACAGGATAACAACCTAAACAGATATTTATTCCAAAAATTTGTATCCTTCCTTGTTGACACGAGTAACGTGAATAGATAACCTTTAACACGTGTAAGGTGTTTTTATGCTGAATCTGTATTTTCTTTCATGCTGAACTAGGAGCGAGAGAAAAACATAGAACGTGCCAGCTGCAATTCCTCCCAAACATGCTGTAAAAACCAGCCAAGGGATCCGAGAATTTCTGTACATAGCAATTTAGGCGATAGGCTGACAACCTGTCACTACAGCAATATACGTACAAATCTATCTTAAATAACCCTCAAAACTTTGTCAGACGTGGCGAAACGACCTTTGTTTAGGTCATTCACGCTCTGCCCACTTCATTATGGATAAAGGCGTGATAATATGTATGTATGTATTTTAAATTTTTGCTTAGAAGCTTCAATTTTCGCATGCAGTAAAAATACATTTGATCTAATTTAATAATAAACATTGTAAGCAACAGTTATTCCAGATGGAAGTACGAGTAACATACAATACAATGCATGCAATGAAAAGTTAACAATGTATTCCTTACAATGCAACAACGTAAACACATTGTCAATATTACTTCAGGAAAGTCATGAACAGAGTAGTTGTATAATAGAACATATTTCAGAGGCAAAGTGATTTGAATTTGTGTCAATATAAATTGTCATACAAACACATAGTAGGGTAGGCAGAGCGTAAACAACCTAAAAAAAGGTCTTCCGCCACGTCTGACAAAGTTTTCAGGGTTATTTAAGATTGATTTGTACGTATATTGCTGTAGTGACAGGGTATCACCCTATCGCCTAAATTGAAATATACAGAAACCCTCGGATCCCTTACCTGGTATTTACAGCATGCTCGGGAGGAGATGCACCTGGCACATTCTATGTTTTTCTGTCGCTTCCAGTTCAGCATGGAACAAATTCTTATCACGAGCAATAAAGCCTACAATGCGAGGTTAGATAGATTTATCACTCATTAGACTATACTCGTCCATGCTGGACTGGGAGCGATGGTAAAACAATGAATGTGCAAACTGCAATCCTCTCGGGCATGCTGTAATAACGTACGGTATATTGTAATTTATTTAATGGGCTGACAACCTGTCACTACATTAATATACAGATATAACTTAAACAATCTTCAAAACTTGTCAGACATGGCAGAACGATATTTTTTTGGGTCGTTGACACTCTGCCTTCACCTTTAGGGATAAAGGCGTGATTGATCTAAGTATCTATGTGTTAGACTACACTTATCTGAACAACTCACTCGTTTATAGCAATATTTTTCATATGCTTGTTGCGTTGAAAAAAACTAGAAGATACCATTTTCATACCTATACCTATATATTAACCTGTTTCTTGACACACAGAGAAAACAGAGGTAAACAACCTAAATCGATACAAGGATAAATGTAACAAACAACGTTCCCCACAATACATGGACAAAAACTTTGGAAAACATTGTTATTCAAAATAATAGATCGTCAATTTTTTTTAGGGCGGAACATTCGACATATTACGTACGACATATATCTTGTAGGTATAAAATAAGACAAAATTTCGAAATAACAGCATATTTAAATACCTTTCATTTAAATTGCGATGTTGTTTTGATAATATTTGTTTACATAAAAATCTTCGTCTTGTTTGTTTTTGTTTTGAGATAGAGAGATAACACATTTCAAACCTTGACTGAATATGAAAATATACGAAGACGAAAAAAACCCAATTATAACCTGTTGTGTCTGGTTCAGGAGGCCGATGCCTCTGCCTGCCGTTCCACCAGCAGCCGCAGCATGGCATCCTGACTCCTCACTCACTCACACAATCCCTTGGAATCTTCATCAGCTTCCAAAACTTTAGTTTCAAAATAATATTCTATAGAACAACAAAATCAACAAAAACAAAACTCCATCAACAAAAAGTTGTTCAACATAATCTGCACGTGCTAAAACTTTTCATTACTTTAACACGCAAACTTTGTATACTTTAGGCCAGTATTTTATAAAATATGTTTTTAAAAGGGTTGTTTGTATGATAAACATTTTCGCGCGACATCGGCTCGCCTTACGTAAAGGCTTGTAGCGTAGATGCCGGCTTCATATTAATGTGCAGACGTCCGCCGCCCGCCGCGGTTCGCGCCCAACTACTTTCAGAGATGAGTTTCCACTTTACTTTCCCATTTTCAATATTTCTCGCTCTTGCAGCTCTTACTACTGAACGCTGACACCCGTTTCTCACTAAACCGCAGTCTTTTCTTCTATTATCATTTGGGAAAAGGGTTCAAGCGACGTCGTAGCGATTTGAGAAAAAGCGTAGCGCTGTACTCAAAAGTGCTACGCTTTTCGTTTTATGTTACTCCGGTTGTATTTTTGTAATTTATGGAATCGGGCTAATATTAACGGTATAGTTACGATTATAATAATTTACAAGAACTTAAGAGTTGTTCGTTTGCCTTGTCTTGTAGTTATTCTAGTACTTATCACAGAATTTTAATGAATTGAAATTTACGTTATTTAATTACTTTTAGAGTTAAGTAAACTAATTATTTTCTTTTAGTAGGTAGGTTAATAACTACTTAATTAATGCACTTTTGCTGTAAAATTAAAAGTTTAGTTTCTACGTAGTAAAAGTATTTTTTAACTCCAAAAATTACTCCCCAGTTATAACACTCTATAATTTATAAAAGCTTTGCTCTCAACAGAGCCGTGTAGTTTTAATAATAAATTCCATTAGCAGCGGTTTTCGTGGTACGGCTTCAAATTGAATAACCGCGCAATCCACAGCCACTATCGAATTTTGTTGCAATCATCAAATCGAGCACAATAATTTGTAGCCAATTTAGCATAAACCTAAGCCAACTAAGCATATTTTTTTCCATGCTGGGAGCAAGAGAAAATCATAAAATGTGCCAGCTGCATTTCCTCCCGGGAATGCTGTAAAAACCAGCTAAGGCATCCAAGGGTTTCAGTATATTGTAATTTAGGCGTTGGGCTGACAACTTGTCACTAACCCTCTGTAACCCACGAAACATCGTCAGTCGTAGTAGAACGGCCTTTGTTTAGGTAGTTTACGCTAGTCTACCCCATTAGGGTTAAGGCGTGTTTATGTGTGTGTATTTTTGTCTTATCTGAATAATTTAAAGTAAAATTGGTTTAGGTTTTACAAGATCAAATAATCGTAATCTTTTCATCTAAGTGGAAATGAAAAAAATGTGTATTCTAAAACCATAAAGTAGAAATAATTGAAAACAAAATTTTAGCAAGTCATCTTGAGTGACCCGACACGTTGGATGAACTACTTTAATATTTATTATGTAGGATTTTAAAATGTGTAGCCCATAGGTAGTATTAATTATTTAAATGATTGTGTTGCGTATTTTGTAAGGGACGTTCAAATTTTATTTACGTATATACCTAAATATCATACATACTCAATACTCATTCTAAATTCATATAACGATGGTAGCCGTTTTTTTATTTATTTTTGCTCTATGCTACTTCAACTTGCCTAAAGTTGGTGCAGTGTTGCCAGTATAACGAGGAATACGTGGTTCGTTTGAGCGAGGTGCCCCAGGGCGCCAGTTGGTTTATTATTCGTATTTGTATGGAGTATACCATGATACGGTTTGAACTTTTCTGTTTTAGTTTGCTGCAGTTTTAAAATAACACTTTTGTAGGAATATTTTTAGTATCTGGCAATAGAGCCCGATGGTGTAGTGGATAGGACCGCTGCCTCCTGAGGTCGTGGTTCGAATCCCACCACGTACCAATGTGTTTTTTCGGTTTTCCTAATTCATATGTACGTTTAGCCGTTGGTCCCGGTTAATATCGTTTAATACCGTAGATATTAGTCGTTAAGCCATGTCAGAGGCCGGTGCTAAGCAATTGCGACTTGAAAACTCTAACCTTATCTAGGATTGGGTCTGGTTTCCCTTTTGGGTTGCGGAGGTTAGATGGCAGTCGCGCTGTGTACATACCAGGGCCCTCGTTCAATCCCCTAGATTAGGTAGCCGACTCCGTGAGATACGGGATAAGGCTAGGGAAATGATGTTTTTTGGTATTTGGTATGAAAACCAGAGATCATAATACATCATCTGATTTGGGTCGCATCTTGCTCATTTCTTCTATTCCGTCAAATCAATTTTTTTTTTTTTACTCGCTTATTTATTAAACTTCACCCGTGATGTAGTGGTCTAAACATTGGTCAGACAATCATTCTATGATAAAATGGAGCATCGATAAATTTATATCTTTCTTATCGGTCCCTCAGTACTGAGGATCGTGACCATTAGCAAGGTTCCTCCAACTCCAGCGGCAGCTGGCAAAATAGGTTGCGTCTTGAAAGGAGGTAAGATGAAAGAGAAAGGAGGAAATTGATAATATGATAGTAGTCTATCATATCACTTTGTGACACTGTTTAATAGGTAGTTTTCATACCTCATTTTAGGCCACCCTGGTTTGAATTTTTCATTGGTCCAATCACCGGTTTAGCAACGTGCCCCACAGGAAGGAATATTGGCCCAATTAGGCTCCATTTCACGGGGTTTTCAATGCATATTTTCGTTTACGACTCAAATATTGAATGCCTTTATCCCTAATGGGGTAGGCAGAGCGTAAACGACCTAAACAAAGGTCGTTCTGCCACGTCTGACATAGTTTTCAGAGTTATTTAAGATGTATTTTTAGGTATATAGCTGAGTGACAGGTTGTCAGCCCATCGCCTAATTTGCAGTATACTGAAACCCTGGGATCCATTAGCTGGTTTTTACATCATTCCCGGGAGGAAATGCAGCTGGGACATTCTATGTTTCTCTCTCGCTCCCAGTCCACCCTGGAAGGTATAGAGTGAGTAGATATCCAATAGAAATCAAAAAAGGCGCAGGCATTGCATTGCTTTTTTTTTAATTATTAGCATGTAGCCTTGCATTTAGCAGAGGCCAGAATAGGTAGAGTATGGATATTAATATAATATACAATACAATACAAAATTCTTTATTGCACAAAGAAACACATACAACAGAAATAAAAAGGAACAAACGTGACAGTACAATATAGGCGGCCTTATTGCTAAAGCAGCAATTTCTACCAGGCAACCTTTAATATACGGTAGGTATGTTCGCTCGTATGTTTGTTATAAATGTTGGCTATCAGTCTCCTGTGTTTACGATTGCCGCCATATTGCCGCGCGAATTTAAGTAATAGGTTTATGGATTATGGATGTCAAATTGCAAAGTATCTTGACTGGTTCCAACATGGTGTCCGATAAAATTTGATGAAATGTAAAATATAGGATAGCAAATTTATATATTTTTTAATAGCCGTGGTATTCTATAAATAATATTATCGGGAATTCATAAAATATTAAAACTATTTAAAAAACATTGACTTGTCGAAAACGAAAATAATTGTTATCTTTCAGTAAAATTTAATTAATAATCAGCATACCAAAATCTAGACAGATTCATGAATATTTCTTATATCAGCTTCAAATAAAATGAACGCTAGTTTTTATACCAGCTCAATATTTAACAGCCAGTTTAAAAATGAAAAAAGAAACTGCTCGTCAAAAACGGTGCAGCGAGCGACTGAAATTGGCTGTTCATGAATAAAGCAAGTCCCGAGGCGGTTATGCTACCTAAGCGACCTAGTTTGTTCCCAGGCAAGCTGGAATTATCTGGATTTCGGCGGAATTGTTGGTCTATCTAATAATGTCTTCGTGTCATGGTAAATGTGTTAGCATTGTAGCATCATTTAGCACACAAACTAGTATATGATACTTCACCTGACATTGCATTAAATTTAAAAATTGTATATGCTATGTGCAAAGGTGTTTAACGCGTTGCCTCAGGATATAAAAGACTTGCCATATGTACCTTGTATAAAAAATATTAAAAAATGGTTGATACGTGAAAGTTTTTATTCTATAGAAGAATATTTAACGCGTAACATTATCTAGAATTATTAATATATTTTAGTTACCTTTAGCATAGTTAATAACTTATTTTGCATGCCAACAATAGTTAAGTGTGTGATCTAAAACTGTATTTAAAATCTTGCCTGCGTGCTCCACCACATTTAATGCAAATAAACGATTGATTGATTGATTTAAATAATTGTGAAGTACCGTTTCGCGAATCCCCGGTTTGTACTACGTAACCGAACGATTTTATACCTATAGTATTTCCAACTTAGTTTTAGAATAAAGTAAACAAAGTTTCATGCCTTTTTATTCAAAAACACATAGCAAAAATGAATGATACATGTTGGCAAATTAGTTAAATTACTAAAACTACTATTTAATTATGTTGTTATATCTAATAGCCAAAACTTATTATAGAAACATTTGTTTACCTTTATTCTAAAACTGAGCTGGTAACACTATAGTTAGGCTCTAGCCTAGTCCATTTAGCTTAAATACGACGGCATTATCACTCAAATTATTTCTATATTTCTGAAAGTGCATTTGTTCGCGTAGCAACTTCGTAGCATTACGTAGCAGCAAGGAGGAATATAATGGCGGCAATTGTGGACGCACTATTTCAATCAATCTTTTTGGTTATGGCGTTTCCACTATGATTTCGCCAATATCTAGTTGTTATAAAGTTGACTCTGCTTGTAGACGAAAGGCTTCGTGAAAGAACAAGGAGTTTCTTATTAATTGGCTAAGAATATTACGAGAGCAGACTGTGTACTGAAGGACCTAGAACACAAGACAAACACAATAGACGCACTAAGTCTTAGCTAGCGCTGTCACTTTCTTAACTTTGCCATAAGAACAGGATAGCAGATGAACACATTACTTTGACATTCGTAATTTGACGTAAGACACTTTAAATAAGAACTGAGCATAGAGCATGCTTCCATATTTTACATCAAATAAGCAGTCTTATGTCAGATTATTAATGTCTAAGTCATGTGTTTATTTGCTATCCTATTCTAATGTCAAAGTAAATAAAGTGACAGCGCTAGCTAAGAATTAGAATTAGGATTAAGCCGCGAGAATTGACGCCAATACTAGTAGCACTTTAAATACTTGGAAAGTTCTTATTTCGTTCGCCCACGGTCTTAACGCCTACGATTTTAGATTCGAATATCCGACAAGAAGCAAGCGCTATTCCGTAGCGGAGGTAGACTTGATTGGATGAGATTGCAATCGAAAAAGAAAATAAAATACAAAAACACAAAATAGACCTGTCAAAGAACAGTTTCAATCTGAAATCTAGAAGCGAAAAGTTTGTTCAGTGTAACTGGCGCACTGCTGGAACTCCCCGCGAATAAACGAAAAATAAAATATTGGAACAGAAAATACAGAAATACACATACCACGGCATCTTTTGAATCTGAAATCTAGATGCGACAGTTTGTCCAGTATAACTGGCACATTGCCGAATGTAGCGACTGAACAATATAGATTTCTCTTTGAATAGCGACCAACATGGCAGAATGGCCGCCACGTACGGATGAATACATACATACATACATATAATCACGCCTTCATCGCTAATGGGGTAGGCAGAGCGTAAACGACCTAAACAAAGGTCGTTCCGCCACGTCTGACAAAGTTTTGAGAGTTATTTAAGATAGATTAGTAGGTATATTGCTGGCTGACAACCTGTCACTACACGTTTTTGTTTAGGTCGTTTACGCTCTGCCTACCCCATTAGGGATAAAGGCGTGATTAAATGTATGTATGTATGTATGTATGACGGATGAATACGTTGCGCTGAAAACCGCAACTAAGTGTACGATGAAAGCTTTGTACAGTAAAACAGTGCACTTGGGACAGATACAAAATAGATAAACACTAGCGACCCGCCCCGGAAACCGCATCAAAATCCGTTGCGTAGTTTTAAAGATCTAAGCAAACAAAGGGATATAGGGTTTTTTTTTTTTTTTTTATTGGACCTGATTGCAAAATACTACAAAGTGTATATAATGCGTCACCGGGCTAAGGCGGGGAGTTGCTACACGCAATCTACACCCTTAATGAAATGGCAACTGCCTAAGGGCGCCCACTAGGGCTCGAACCTCGGCTTATGGCGTTGCCTTGGGGACTCCTTATCGGAGAGAATCTGCCCGGTACGTGCCGGTAAACCCCAAAGTGGGGAGCAAAGGAGGGACCTCCGCGACCCCGCCGGCGGGATGCGCGGTTGCTGGAAGAGCTTGTGCAGAGTGTGGCTCGACTAATATTGGCAGCATTAAACGCAAGGGTAATTTGGTCATCGCCGTCGGTAAGGACATGCCTAGGTCTTCGTTTGTAACGAGTCGCAGGTTGGGGGGGGGGGATATAGGGACAAAGGAAGCGACTTTGTTTTATACTATGTAGTGATGTATTTTGCACCACTTAGGTACTAAAAAAAACTTTACGGTACTTGTTACGTCGGATCTTAATACGAAATATTGGCGTATCTACCAGCAGGTTTTTTTAAAATCATGATACCATACATCATCATCTCCTTAGCCTTATCCCGTATCTTACGGGGTCGGCTACCTAATCTAGGGGATTGAACGAGGGTACTGGTTTTTACACAGAGCGACTGCCATCTGAACTCCGCAACCCAGAAGGGAAACCAGACCCAATCCTAGATTAGGTCAGAGTTTTCAAGCCGCCAACGCTTAGCACTGGCCTCTGATATGGCTTAACGACTAATATCTACGGTGTTAAACGATATTAACCGGGACCAACGGATTAACGTGCCTTCCGAAGCACGGAAAAAGCTCCGAATAATCGTACATATGAAATTCGAAACCGAAAACACATTGGTACGTGGTGGGATTCGAACCACGACCTCCCGCTCAGGAGGCAGCGGCCCTATCCAATAAACCATCGGGCTTTTTGACGATGATGATATCATGATACCATACATGATACTGTCAATTTAAAGAATCTTTACTTTACTTCTATGCTGGCCTGGGAGCGAGAGAAAACATAGAATGTGCCAGCTGGTTTTTCTCCCGGTCATGTTGTAATAACCAGCTAAGGGATCCGAGGGTTTCAGTATAGGTATAGTAATTTAGGCGATGGGCTGACAACCTGTCACTACAGCAATATACCTACAAATCTATCTGAAATAACCCTCAAAACTTTGTCAGACTTGGCGGAACGACCTATGTTTAGGTCGTTTACGTTCTGCCTACCCCATAGGGATAAAGGCGTGATTATATGTATGTATGTACTTTAGAAACATAAAACTAAGATAAACATGTCTGCTCATTAGTTAAAAGTGCATGTTCAAGATCTACATATTAAAGTTGTTGGTCGACTCGTGAAGCCACTCGCTAAGAAAAAGAAGTTAAAATTCGTATCCGCTTAAAACCCGTAGCACCCAGGTTTAAATAAATAAGAGCTTATATACGAAATATAAATAAAATAGATCACATAATAGTTAATAGAAGGCAGTACATCTCCAATCATTTCGTAGGTAGACCATCTGACTCCGAAACAACTTTTGGTAACCTCAAATGAGCAAAAGCTACTCGTAAAGAATACTAAGCATAGTTTCGGTTAAGTTTTGACCGCAAATATAATGTAGCTGAGGGGACGTGCTCTGAATACAATATTGAACACACCCGCTTCATATATATATATTTACTAGCTTTAACCTGCAATTTTGTCTGTGAAGTTTTTTTTACTCCCGTGATTATCTGCAGCGTCATGTGGGTCTGGTCCAAAAACGTGAAGATGGTGGCGGTGAAAGTAGGGTCAAACCGCTTTTTCCGTCATCGTTCCTCACGTACCTACCACACGTTCCCCCTGTCCTACCCGTCGCACGCGTCCCTAAACAGTCATGTCTGTCCAGTCCTCCCATCCATTCCTCCCGTCCATGACTCGCTCCAGTCCCTTCTGTTCCCTTTCCTCCCGTACACCCTGAAACTTATGTCGCTCCAGTGCACGTGTATAAAAGTTTCACAGATTATTAATACACATTATGAATTAAATTGCTGCCAACATTTTAACAACATAACGTGATGCACTTCATAGCACTCTTAATTCTGGCTGCCTGCCCCCCAAGTAAAGAAAGAAGCGTGATGAAATGTGTTCTAAGTTAGTCAAGGCAACACAGAAATAAATGAAAAAGGTTCCGTTATAATCCGTTCAAACACATTTTTTTTGTTCCCTGCCTACTCCTACGTTAGATAGCGTGATGATATCGTAAATCGAGCTGACACTGAGTAAACTGGAAAAAGTCCTATCAAAATCGGCTAAAAACACATACTAAATTCTGTTCCAAACCTACTGACTACCCCCTAAGTAGGGTGGCGTGATTATTTATATCTTTAGTTTGTGTCGTGGTAACACTGAGTTGAATAAAAAAAGTCTCCTTGAAATTGGTTTGAAACACTAACTAAATTCAGTTATCTGCTACTGCCTACCCCTAAGTACGGTGGCGTGAATAGTTTGTGTCTTGGTAGCACTCAGTTGAATAAAAAAAGTCTCATCGAAATCGGTTAAAAACACTAACTAAATGCAGTTCCTTGCCTACTGCCTACCCCGTAAGCACAGGGGCGTGATTATGTATTTGTATCCTTAGCTTTTGTCTATGTAACACTTAGTTCAATAAAAAACTGCCATAAAGCGATTAAAAATCAATAACTAAATTCAGTTCCCTGCCTACTGCCTACCCCTAAGTACGGTGGCGTGATTATTTATGTCTTTAGCTTGTGTCTTGATAACACTGAGATGAATAAAAAAAAGTCCCCTCGAAATCGGTTAAAAATACTAACTTAATTCAGTTCCGAGCCTACTGCCTACCCCTAAGTACGGTGACGTGATTATATGCCTTTGTCCGTCTTCAGGTTACCATCTACCACCATACTAAATTTCGTTAAAATCCGTTCAGCCGTTTATGCGGGAAAGAAATCACTCACTAAAATCAGTTCCTTGCCTACTACCTACCCCCTAAGTACGGTGGCGTGATTATATATAGCCTATGTCCGTCTCCGGGTTACCATCTATCACTATACCAAATTTCATCAAAATCCGTTCACCCGTTTAGGCGTGAAAGAGCAACAAACAAACAGACAGACAGACAGTTACTTTCGCATATATAATATTAGTATGGATTATATATATATTCCTATATACATTTAATCACGCCTTTATCCCTGATGGGGTAGGCAGAGTAGAAACGACCTAAACAAAGGTCTTTCCGCCACGTCTAACAAAGTTTGAAAGTTATTTAACATAGATTTGTAGGTATATTGCTGTAGTGACAGGTTGTCAGCCCAACGCCTAAATTGCAATATACAGAAACCCTCGAATCCCTTAGCTGGTTTTTAAAGCATGCCCGGGAGGAAATGCAGCTGTTTTTCTCTCGTGCCCAGTCTAGCATGGAAAATATATTCTTTATTGTATTTAAACACAAGAAATAAAGTTTACAGAAAGGTATGCAAGTGCGAACTTATCTCTATGAAGAGATCTCTTCCAGATAACCCACTGGCAGTTGAGAGAATGAGAAACATTTGAAGGGCAAGACAAATACAAAGCAAAAGAGCCCGATGGTGTAGTGGATAGGGCCGCTACCTCCTGAGCGGGGGAGGTCGTGGTTCAAATCCCACCACGTACCAATGTTTTTCGAATTTCATATGTTCGTTTATTCGGCGCTTTTTCCGTGCTTCGGAAGGCACGTTAAGTCGTTGGTCCCGGTTAATATCGTTTAATACCGTAGATATTAGTCGTTAAGCCATATTAGAGGCCAGTGCTAAGCATTGGCGGCTTGAAAACTCTGATCTAATCCAAGATTGGGTCTGGTTTCCGTTTCTCTGTGTAAAAACCAGTACCCTCGTTCAATCCCCTAGATTAGGAAGCCGACCCCGTAATATACAGGATAAGGCTAGGGAAATGATGATGAAAAATACAATGCAAGGTAGACTAAAAGTAAACAGATCAGATCATGTCAGTGTCCGAAAACCAGAACCCTTCAGAAGGTCAGTTTTATTTCTGCTTTCTCGGGCGTGTTTGTGGTTATTGCTGTCCAAACAAGATTCCACTAGGATTGACTTGTGGATGAACATTAACGTCAGAATATTTATAGTTCAAATAAATAGATTCTTAGAACACATTTTTAACGCCTGGATTTCCGAACGGCGAATTCAGTTGAACAGTGGACTGAGGACTGATATTTTTTTCGGCGATTCTATACACACACACGAAAAGAAGTGAAATAGTTTTTTAATTCCATCGTAGGTAGCTTTTTGATTTGAGTATTATAGTTATACTAGCGACCCGCCCCGGCTTCGCACGGAAATCATCAGTATTTCTCTACTACATTATGCATGTATTATACATATAAACCTTCCTCTTGAATCACTATATCCATTAAAAGGATCCGCATCAAAATCCGTTGCCTAGTTTTAAAGATCTAAGCATACATAGGGATAAAGGGACAGAGAAAGCGACTTTGTTTTATACTATGTAGTGATACAGTTAATACAAAAAAATCTTTTAAAAAATACGATATTGTTTGTGTTTTCCTCATTCGATGCGATCGAGAGCTGTTACAAGTTTAACAACATGCGCGTGCGTCAGCAACGTAATTCATCGTCAATTATGCGCTACGTCATTTCATAGATATGTAATTTACTAGTCTAAGTAAGTAGGTACTTTAGTACTCCGTCGAATGCATCCCGATCTAGAGCAACACGGCTTTCCGTTCCGTCTGGAAGGCTGTGTTGTTGGTCCCGATAGAAGGGGTAAGGTTCTTTCCACGAAATGGAAGATAGAAACGAATGGGGAAAGATGATTTGGACATATTCCTTCCAAAATACCAGTCAACTTTGACTAAAACATGACAAGTGGCGTAAAAGAAAGGACACATTAGTGGGACACGTAAAAAACAAACTAAGTACTTACCAGTCGCTGAGCCGGAGTTGAGCGCTGTAGGGTCTGGCTGCTTCCCCAGTGAAGATTGGGCACTTGGCTTATCAGCATGGAGACTCTTGGAGAACGGGGTAGGAGAGGTAGGCAGTGACATAGGGGAGGACAACCTTAGTGGTGACGTAGGAGTGCACAGGTTGGAAGGCAGTGATAGCTTGGAGTCGAATTTCTCGTTGGAATTGAATGTTTTATTGGACATGTTGGATTCAGAAGTCGGTTCAAGGACGGCGGGCAGGGATATTTTGAGTGTACCATTTTGAGTGGGCGCTGTTTGCTCTTCCTTCTGTAGGTCGGCCATTTTGTGCTAGAAATTAAATAATTGCATTAACATTTTTGATGTAAAGTAGGGGATTTAGTTAATTTATTAACAAAAATAAAACTCCTTGATAGAATTACTGTGCTATATTCAAAGAGATTTTCTGTTCGGGTTTATTTGTTATCTGTTGACTGGAATGGCAATTGAATGACATAAGTAGGTAAACAAACATAAAAACGTTTCATAATAAAAATGGATTAAAAAAACAGATAACAATCAGAAACAGAATCCATGTTACAGTGTTATATCCAAGTAGGTACAAGTTATACAAATAGAAAATATGCAATAGTTATTAACTTCTTCAATACTGGACTGGGAGCGAGAGAAAAACATAGAATGTGCCAGCTGCATTTCCTCCCGGGCATGTTTTAAAAACCAGCTAAGGGATCTGAGGGTTGCAGTATATTTCAAAATAGGCGGTGGGCTGACAACCTGTCACTACAGCAATATACCTACAAATCTATCTTAAATAACCCTCAAAATTTTGTCAGATGTCGACCTTTGTTTAGGTCGTTTAAACTCTGCCTACCCCATTAGGGATAAAGGCGTGATTATATGTATGTATGTATTAACTTTTAAATATAGGACATCTTAGTAAACTAAGAAGTCGTACCGAGTTACAAGTTTACCACAGCCTTTACACTTCCTTTTAATAAAAGTGCAGTACCTAGTTAAGAACATCATTATCCTAGGTTTATCTCGATGTAAAACAATAGCGGAGATAAAATAAAGCGAATTTATCACTGGCAGTTAAGCTAGTAGTACAATAGAATAGAAGGTAAGTAGGGTAAAATTGCAATCATTCCGTATTCTACGCAGTAAGTAGGTAATAGTTTTCTACCTAGAAACAAAATGAAAAACATTTCGATGTCCACTGCCTTTCTGAGCATGTTTATATTTGAAATTTTACTCTTGACCCAGAATTCTCATAGGCACGAGCACTGGTACAGACTTAGACACGACTTCTGGAACCTACATACATACATATCAATCACGCCTTTGTCCCTAATGGGGTAGGCAGAGCATATACGACATAAACAAAGGTAGTTCCGCCACGTCTTGTCAGACAAAAAAACAAAAACTTTGACAAGTTTTGAGGGTTATTTAGGATAGATTTGTAAGTATATTGCTGTAGTGACAGGTTGTCAGCCCATCGCCTAAATTACAATATACTGAACCCTCGGATCCCTTAGCTGGTTTTTACAGCATGCCCGGGAGGAAATGCAGATGGCACGTTCTGTGTTTTTCTCTCGCTCCCGGTCCAGCCTGGAAGAAACCTACCACTAGTTATTTGGGATCTTTCAGGCAGACCATGGCCCAGGGGGTTCGCCACAAGGCAGGTAGATGGAAAATGTACCAGCAGTATGACCCATGCTTTCATGCTTCCATGCTGGCCTGGGAGCTAGAGAAAAACATAGAATAGGCCAGCTGCATTTCCTCCCGGGCATACTGTAAAAATCAGCTAAAGGGGATCCCTTTAGCTGATTTCTGTTTCTGTATATTGCAATTTAGGCGATAGGCTGACAACCTGTCACTAAAGCAATATACCTACAAATCTAACTTAAATAACCTTCAAAACTTTGTCAGACGTGGCGGAACGACGTTTGTTTATGTCGTATACGCTCTGCCTACCCCATTAGGGATAAAGGCGTGATTGATATGTTTGTATATATGTAGTATGACCCAACCAACAAATTTCTAATTTGCATAATTGTATGCAGGTAGTATCCCTCGTATTAATCCTCTTTTTAATATTTTGTGTATGTTTACGAGCAAATCTGAAGTAGGTAAATGTGTTTCAAAGTCCATTATAAATTAACCTAACGATACCTAGTAGATAATAACAGATTGTATTGTCCTGTCCTGTAAAGTATTCTTTTCTAGAAATCCATAATGAAATACCTTTGAGTTCTTTCCAATAAACATCAATTAAGTTCATTGGCATTTGATTGTAGCAATCATCGCGCTGGCAATTAAAATCGATTTTATGATTTTCTAGAGGACTTTTATGATGGAATATTGATAAGAGTCCTTCGGTTATGTAAATTACGACAACTGCACTTTGGTAGTAAAGCATAATTTAAAAAACTAGTTCTGTATTCTTTAACTTTAATTCCGAATGGTTCTTCTTTATTTCAGACGATTTAGAGTAAACTGCTTCGAAGTTTCATATCCGCATTTGCAAATAGATCAGCCATATTGCCGGGAAGCGCCATTAGCGGAAGTCGTAAGGAGTGATGGTGTTTTTACGTTCTAGACATAAAAGAGCACCAAGCTATCACAGTATAAGGACAGCCACAAACGGATGAGGTTATCGCTTCTATAGAGCCGGCTCGAGTAGAGCAGAGATATAGTAACAAGCGAGACAGCAAGGTCGGTGACGTCACTCCAGTGCCGGACCTACATCGTTCGTGTTCCAGCCATTGAGCGAGTTAGTACACCACGCGGCGTATACCACGAGTGTTGCCGCATATTTTAAAAGTTTAATATTTTTGTGAGCCGCGCAATTCTAATCAAAGTTACGAATTCTCGATTCTTACCGGCCCACCGTGAAACGTGTTGTGAATCGTTAGCGAATACCGAACATAAACAAGTGTTGAGTGTTTTGTAAACATGACTACAGTAACAACAAAGCCGATCCCATTGAAATATAAAATTCTACATGTTTTGAGGATAGCTGTATCTACAGTCGCAAGGTTCATCTTCGCGTTGTACTATGGAAAGACAGGAGAAAAATTACCACCAATCACTGATGATATCCTGAAACAACCGGCTATAGAAGTCGCTAGAAAAATAAGGAATAAAGAGGTACGTAAATAGTTTAAAGATATTACGAAGCCACACCTTATATTTAATTGAATATAATACGAAAGGATTGTAAGTTGGTAGGTGCTATCTATATTATGTATATTGCAATGCCTAGGTCAGTATCTATAGTCCTGTATTAGTCAGACTTATAAAATGTTCTTGTTTATGACTCGTTCGCCTTAGTTGATGGCATTAGGCATATTGTAATTACTTTTATTAAAGAGCCTACGAATACTGTAAATATTCAGCGTGCAGTCTAGTACTTTGTACATAATATTTAAATACTTTGTAAACCTATTATTGAACAAAACAGATTCAAGTATCCTTGTTTTATAAAAGCAATATTTTTCCTCTTTCTTGTCAGTTTTTTATATTATTCAAGTACACCTTCGTATATAAGCCTGTTTCTACTTTTCCATGAACGGTTCAAACATAATTGTATATATTTTTCGTTCTGCCAAACTTTATTAAATTTTTGGGCATATTTAGGTAGATTTCTAAGTCAGCTAACTTTACAAATCTTAGGATATGTAAGTAAGTACCTAATGGGTATTTTGACTTGCACATTGTTAGGTATGTAGGTACCTATCTATTATTTTCATTGATTTTCACCCAGACTGACTTCATCTACATGATAAGAAGCGATTTAAAAAGTCTAACTGAAAAAGTACCTAGTTATCAGTGACGCACCTATTATGTAGCGAATTGATTAGATTACACAATGTCTGATAATATACAACAATAGCTACTTACTTCATTGCTTGATTATAAATTAGCCATAATTTGTGATTTTGACCTTCGCATGATACTTTACAAGACCATAATTCTGTGACGATATCTGTTTACTTTTAAGAATATTGTCCTACCAGTTTTTTTCCTGTATATTTTCGTGCATAAAAGTACGTAACCGATCTTTAGACAAAACAGTTTAGTTATTTTTTGAGTTAGAGGAGAACTGTTAGAGTATGTCTAAGAATGTAGGTATCTGAAATCATTGCGTAAATATTGGAAAACGATGCCAAACACTGATGTTATGGAACATGGAACTCAACACCATGCAATCATAAAAAAATTGGTGGGTTATTCAGTATGATCGTGATTTGCAATGTAATTAATCTAAGTATAGTTGTTTAACGTTAGAGTTTATCATAAAAAATATATAGTTTCAAGGGGGAAAAGTCACATGCACACATTCTCAGTAATACAATATTTTCCTTGTAATTCACGTCTAAACAAAGCTTGTTACACTTTGAACACTAGATTAGAAACAGCAAACTTTTGTAATAAATTCTGAAGTCTTACACAGGTTCCATGTTTTATTTTCTGAGAACATAACTAAGTTCCAAAAGTTCTTCCGAGTAAGTTTGTACCCAGATATCCGACAAATATTTATAAATGCAAAGTATAGATGTTTGTTAGTTAATCAGTACTAGACAGTTGCAGATAAAACTTAACACATATTAACATTGAGTAACTATATTTTACCACGGGAAAAATCTTTTCCGTAGGTGGAACCGCAGCCAAAAATCCATATTCTGTACAGGAAACACCTAAATTTAAAATCCTGCGCGCGATAATAGGAATACTTTTATGAAGCTACAAAGAGCCTTAAATTGAGCTCTTTTGTGGCGCACATAAATAAGATTACTACTTCCCACGCGTCCGAAGACTGATATTATAAGCCTTTAATGTTCCAGAAATTATGCTGCCGATGACTTTAAGAAACGAATCTTTTACCAAAAACAGACTTGACCAAAAACAAGAAACACAAAACGACTCAAGTATTTTTTATTTTTTGCAAAGTCAATAACGTCCTTGGATGGAAATATCTTCGGCCTTGCCCTTTGAACCTATAGCACAGAATATACACAAGCTATAGGTACAATTTTTCCATTATGACCTAACCTTCGTTTGCATACAACCATTAAGTAGGAAGTCTACGGCCGCCGTTTGCTATTTAGGTAAAGTAAGTCCGTACGGGTGAACTTTGGTGTAAAAACCGGATTTGGTGAATTAATTAAAGTTCAATCATTTTGCTATCAAGATTGTGATCAAGATAATGAATTAACCTATCCGGTTGACAACATAACTGGTATTTGTCCAGTGTAAGTGAACATTTAATGATAACAAATTATCGTTTAGTTACGATTTGCGTGACCTTAATATTTTGGGTGTTAAATTTTCTTAACGTAATTAACATTAGGTACTCTTTTATTTATATTAGTCTTTTGTGATGTTGGAAGTTATCCTAAACCGAACACGGGCAGTAACTTTTTGCATTTGCGACGAAATATCTTAAAACCTACTCAAATAAACCTTTTCTCCATTCTTCAGATCACCAGCGTAGAAGTGCTAGAAACATGCATAAGGCGGATAAAAGACGTGAACTCTGCACTCAACTGCTTCGTCGAGGATCGATTCGACTTGGCCCTGAATGAGGCGAGAGAGGCCGACGAACTCATACGCAGTGCCACCGATGTCCGACAGTTGGAAACTGCAAAACCATTTCTGGGAGTGCCTTTCACTACTAAAGACTGCATCGCGGTAAGAGGTAAGGTAACATGTGACGCAACAGTTGTTTTTCTTTGCGCAACTTATTACTTCTCGAATTAGTCAGGTGTCTCAATGCGGTTTTTTTGTATAAAATAAGAATAAGTACGTACTTGATGGTCTGAGTAGATATAAAATGTACATAAGTACCTAGTCGATAAAGGAACCTTTGGGTTTCAGCGTTTTGGGCAGTGATTTAAACCAAAGCTAGCAACCTTTTGTTATATTATGTACACTGTACAACTTAACAGAGTCTTTTCTGGGGGATGATGAGATAATGACATGACCCTGAAATTCTCATTAAAATTCCGGAAGTTATTTTAATAGAATACGAGTATTTGCGTCTACGTAGTAACAGAACTTTGAACTAAGCGAAAGGATTACTTAATCCTTCTAAATGAGTATCAAGATATCTTTGTAAAATAAGTATCTAATGTACTGATAAAAATCGGTCATTTTCTAGGGCTACATCATACATCAGGCGTTGTTCTGCGTAAAGATGTAATCGCTGAAGAAGATGCGACTGTCATCAAACTTCTGAGAGAGAAAGGAGCTATCATTATTGGTCTTACCAATGTTCCAGAGATTTGCATGTGGTAAAGAGCCTTTTACATATATTTAATGTATCCTTAAACCCTAATCAAAAGGCTAATCCCTTTAATCTGAATACTTTGAAAGAAAGAAAAACATTAATGTAAGTATCACCGGACGACGATGTGGAAGCTAAAATACCCAGAACCCCAGTCCCTAAATATGGTAAATATGACCTACCTATATATTAAAATCTTTGTAAAAATCTTCAGGTGGGAAACCCATAACCATATCTATGGAAGAACCAACAACCCTTACAATACAACCCGCATCGTTGGAGGGTCGTCTGGAGGAGAGGGATGCATACAGGCTGCGGCTGGCAGCGTTTTTGGCATAGGTAAGTTTACTGCTCCAGATTATCTGGCTTGGACGCGGGCCAAAGGCTTTTCAGGAAGTACTTATTGTCGTCTCTATTATAATATTATCGGTTATCTTATTAACCTAATTTCTACAGAGCGAATAACCAATTAAATACTCCTATACTTTTTTAAACTTCTATGCTGGACTGGGAGCGATAGAAAAACATAGAATGTGCCAGCTGCTTCTCTTCCCGGGCATGCTGTAAAAACCAGATAAGGGATTTGAAGGTTTCAGCATATTAAGTTAGGCGATGGGCTGACAACCTGTCACTATAGCAATACAGGTGCATACTCATCTGTAATAAAATAACCCTTAAAACTTGTCAGACTTGGCGGAACGACCTTTGTTTAGGTCGTTTTTGCTCTGACTACCCCATTAGGGATAAAGGCGTGATGTATGGATACTTTTTATGTTATTTTATCTTGTAAAAAAACTAACTATTCCATTTACATTTTCAGGTTCTGACATAGGAGGATCCATCCGAATGCCGTCATATTTCAACGGTATATTCGGTCACAAACCATCACGACATGCGGTGTCCAACAGTGGGCAATACCCTGTAGCCGCGACGCCTTTACACGACTCTTTCCTTGGTAACTATTACTCGACTATTATATAACTCTATATAATTTAATTTCAACCTAGCTTTCAATGATGATGATTTTTATTTTTTAAAGGTATTGGTCCCATGGTAAGACATGCAGTAGACATGAAACCGCTATTGAAGATCATAGCTGGTGAAAACAGCGCAAAACTCAACCTAGACAAACCTGTAGACGTCAAAAACCTGAAAGTCTACTACCAGTTCAGCAACGAAGCACCACTAGTAGACCCTGTCGATCCAGACATCATAACTGCGATGAAAAAAGTAGTCGAATTCCTAAACGTACAACACAAAATACAGGCCGAAGAAAAGAAAATTCCTGAACTGCGAAGATCGGCGGCTATTTGGTTGGCGACGATGAAACACAACAAAAATTTCGGAGACTTTATCATGTCCAACAGTTCAACGGGAAGCATAATCCTAGAAATACTCAAAAACTGCGTTGGATTATCTGGAAACACTCTCATTGGACTGTTCACAGCATTGTTTGATCATACTGGGATTAAGTATGGCAGTGAGAGATACAAGTATTACTTGAAAGTAAGAGAGGACTTGGAAAAATACTTCAAAGATATGCTGGGTGATGATGGAGTTTTCCTTTATCCTACACATCCAACACCAGCTCCGTACCACAACGAACCTGTCGTAAAACCAATGAATTTCTGTTACACAGCTATTATCAACTGTCTTGGTCTGCCTGCCACTACAGTACCTTTAGGTCTGGGTAAAGAGGGACTCCCAATTGGAATACAAGTAGTAGCTAACCACAACAATGACAGACTTTGTTTGGCAGTAGCTGAAGAGCTAGACAAAGCATTTGGTGGCTGGATAGAGCCTCATAAAGTGTAGGCCAACACATTAGAAATTAGATGTTAAGGTTAATTAAAATGTGCTCTGCTTTTAAAGCTGGATATCAACAAAATGCTTTGAAGAAAGAAGAAGAAAAGTGTTGGAGAGTAAAGTGTATTTTACTTATGTCACAATTTTTTTATATGAATTAAACTGTATTATTTGTAAAGTATCTTTTATTTTGAAAAAGGGAAGGGTTTCTCTACTTCCATTCTGGACTGGGAACAAGACAAAAACATAGAATGTGCCAGCTGCATAAAAACCAGCCAAGGGATCCAAGTTTCTGCATATTGCAATTTAGGCGATGGGCCGACAACCTGTCACTACAACAATATACCTACAAATGTATCTTAAATAACCCTCAAAACTGTGTCAGATGTGGCGGAACGAACTTTCTTTAGGTCGTTTACGCTCTGCCTACCCCATTAGGGATAAAGGCGTGATTATATGTATGTATGTATGGGAAGGGTATCTCTTAAAAATTTAGACTGATTTGTCAAATGATTTTTAATGATAAGTTAAGTAAATCCATAATTAAAATACAACAACAAAACAATACAACTATTTATATGTGTTTGAGTAAATATATTTTACACTGCTGGATTAGAGAGACTCTGTATGATTGCAAGTATTTCTCTCCTCAATGCACTTGGATTCATTTTGACTTCAACCATGTCACATGAACCAATTTCCCCTCTCATATGGGCACACTCAGCCAAGCGTTCAGTGTTAAAGATCACATGAACACCGCAATCATAGCCATTACTTTGCTGTAAGCATTCCTTGTTCACAAAGTTGACTGAAACTGGAAAAAAAAACAGTTATATAATTAATTTCATACCATGAACTCTTGAAAATTATATTAGAATATGACTAATTTTGAATCTTACCTCCTCTTGTGAAATATGACATCAAATGACTTGATAATTCCCATGCAACATTATGATTGCTTCCGGAAGATGAATCCAGGTGGTAAAAACAACTTTCCGGTTTAGAATACACCAGCAGGCTCCAATGAGATCCCCCAGCACGATCTGGCAAGTCATTATCATTCAGTGCAAAGAAAATAAACTTCTTTCTTGCGATGCCAAGTGGCTCCAAAAATGTTTTGATTTCATCAGTATCCACCATTTTTATGCACTGTGTCACTTCAGGTGAAACAAACAGCACCTCATCTGCATTTGCAAACTTCACTCTTTCTAAATACTCAAAATAGAATGATATGATGGTATCATTCAACCAGTAGGGTCCGTTGAGCAGCTCCAGGTCTGACCGGTGAACAAGCACTTCATGGAAACTTAACACGACTGAAGCTTTAGCCATGGCTCGAAAATTTCTTCAGCCAGCAACTTACACTTTCGATCTCGATACGATCTGATAATTAGAAAAATTTAAGAATAAATAAAAACACGAAGATTTTCTCGTTAAACGCAAAGAAACCTACGATTTACCGAACGGCACGATATAATGTGCCCATGCTTATGAATAAAAGAATAAAAACATCATAATATCTAAATAACTTACATGCTAAGTATTTGCAAGTTCTGGACCCAATTTCTTTGGCGCACAAAACTATGTCCTTGTGATTGCGACCACTCTGATGCGAAAATATCCTCAACCAGTAGATAATTTTATGAAACACTTATATCAGATTTGGACTGGATAAATTAAAGGTTTAACTGGAGATGCAGATCAGTAAAATGACCAAAATTAGCAAGAAATTTCGATTGATCACGAAAGAAAACATTCCATCTTGTCAGATGTGCTGCGAACTGTCAACGATCTGTCATAAAACTCAACTGTCAATGTCAGTTTTTTTCCGGATTACACTTTGCAATTTATTGAGTCGCGTTCTCAAACTTGAAATCTGCTAGCTCGAGCGTGAATGTCTATGCATTGCGTGGAGAGCAGATCTGATCCTACGCGCGAAGTTAAACTGTATAAAAAATCCAATAAAAAGGATTTTATAAGGTGTCATACTAGATTAGACTAGAACACTCACCACAGTGAAGAGCAGACCTGCTTCTACGCGCGGAGCTGTATAATATTTTAATATAGTGTAGTATATAATGTAGAAAACAAGCACATAGGAAAACGCTTTTTCGCGCGTAGTTGCAGTTACTGTTAACTTAGGCTACTGCACGAGCTTTAGCTATTCCCGCATTATTGAATCAAGCGTAGCAAGTAATATTAAAGTCAAGGATAATATATATTAAAGACAAGGATATTAATGATCATAATACTATTATTAGTCATATTTTATAGTCTAAACCGCATTATTTACCACATCCCTTAGTGACGGATAAAGTCGTCAGTGGCGTATGAACTAAGGATAAATTATTACTATATTTAAAATGTACTATTAAATTAACAATTTACATAGAATTATTTACCTAACATACTTATAACATAAATTAAATCATTGTATTAATTATTATTCAGTTTATATAATACTCAATTAACGTATTACTGGCATAATTTTTAAGGCGGATCAATCCGTCGTTGGCGGTCAACCTGATGTACGTATGTATCCGTCTTTGGCGTTGAAAAGGTTAAGGAAAGACAGCGGACAAATCTGGTCGATCGAGTAGATTCTGTCATCATGCACGTTAGCTCGAAGGAGCAGATTCAATCTCCACGACGACGAAGAAAGAATAGCATAATATTAGCGACGGAGTTCGGTGTTTAAACTAAACCTGTAAAAACGTTTATTCCGAGCGATGGCGCCGTCACTCGTTAAATCATAATTCTCAAAACATACTTCTAATAAACTTTGCGAGTTATGATTTTTTTTCAGTGAGGAAAAACACCGCTAAATGTTCTTAGACAAAGACTTAGAAGAAAGACTTCATTTAATTGAAAACACGCTATTTCTGTTAATACCTATTTATTGTAAGCCTATTGATAACAGTTAATTTTAGGAAAAGGTGTTCTGAAATAGCTAAATAATTAGAAAGAACATAGATCCATTAACTACGCAGTATATTTATAGGTACTTAGATATTATGCCGCGTGATTGTTATAAAATAAGCTGTTTAAAACAAAATGCTTAATAGCTAGTTAGTAGCTATTAACTATTAAGATTTCATATAGTAGAAGCAGTTTCTATAGGAAACCTTAATAAAAAAATTGTGTCTACTGTCTTACTATCAAATTAAAGGGTAAGGTTGCTAGATATTTTGCCTATTATTAGACAAAAATATAGAATTTTACATGATCTTACACAAAATGTAGAAAATAAAGAATGTTTATTACCACAAAAATAGATACAACTGAAACTCTTCTTAGATGGCTTTAAGCTGTAATTTAAGACACTTTAAGGACACTTTTAATAATCCATTTCTGTTAAGATCTTCATTTCATTATTTTCTTATACAATGAATCAAGTAATATTCCTTATTTAATAATGTAAGTCGGTTATTTTATATTTATTTGGTAGCAGATTTTAAGTATGCGATAAGATCTGCACGTTCGTCTGCTTTCTTCAGCCCTGCGAACACCATCTTTGTACCGGGGATCATTTTCTTTGGATTCTCGAGATATTCAAACAACGAATCTTCATTCCAGACTACACCTGAAAACAAAAACGATTTTTATACTAATGTGCAAATTCTGATAAGTTTTTCTTACGTGGCGAAAACACTAGACTTTTTACGCCCTGCTAGGTAAAAGATATTTATAAACAAACATATTTATGTAGGTACCTTTCGACTTGTTAGCATCTGAATATGCATAGCCAGGTGACGATCCACTCTTTTTTCCGAAGAATCCGGATAGATTAGGCCCTACTTTATGTTTTCCACCGGATTCTACCTGTAATGTATAAATGCAATTTGTTAGTGTTGAAATAATATGGAACTTTCCCTGAGACTAGGAAATAGACAAGATAAGATTAGGAGTAATGGGAGAATTTTATGTTCTAACTTATAATGTAGCGCCATCTATAAAATAGTTCCGCGCGTAAATAGCATTAGCAGATCTGTTCTCCAGCGCAGCGCGTAAACGTGATTTTTATCCTCTTTGGTAGAACGGACCAGTGTAAGAGTCGCGGTGAGGGTGAGATGTTATGTAATTAAATAAAAAAACTAGCAACACCAGTAGTGACGTCACGTCCCGTTCAGTCAGGCGGAACTTTTAAAAATATATTTTTTAACAAAAATAATTTTATATAACAAAATAAACAACCTCCTTCAACATTTTTGTGGAAGACGCACTGAGAGGTATTTTAAATCCACTTAAGTACCTTAAAACTTATTATATTTGAATTATACCTTACAATATTTTTTCAATTTAGGAGTGGTCGCCAGCTATTAAGAGGTTAACTAACGTCTAAACTATATATAGGTAAATACTTGACTATTCAAATCAATAACTTCTATATTTTAAGCTCGACTATTAAATCTAAAAGTGCATTTTTTTTAAAATTATGATCGAGATCTACAATATTTTAGGCATCAGTTTTAAGTATAAACTTTTCGTTTTTTTAGCAACCCATTCAATACTACTATTGAGAACCTCCTTCTTTTTGTTTTGAAGTCGGTTAAAAAGAGAGACACCTGTGGATCTTTTTATTAAGAAAAGAGTCTACTATTTATTCATCAGGAACTTAACACTACTTACTGGCCACAAGAGCTCCAAAAAATTCAATATAATGCCATTAAATGTTGTAAAGAAAAAAAAAATATTTTTCATCATTTATATTGCATTGCTAGAATGTTTTTCAGCTCTTTCGGCCTGCTACTGAGACGATTTCTAATAAAAACTTCTTGTTTGTTTCTAATAAATACTAAGCTAAACTGGCTGAAGCGAAGAGCTGAAGACAAAGTTATGTAATAAAAATAATTCATCTATGAAAATGATTCTACGCTCTACATTCATAATCTCCCTAGCCTTATCCCGTATCTCACGGGGTCGGCTACCTAATCTAGGGGATTGAACGAGGGTACTGGTTTTTACACAGAGCGACTACCATCTGACCTCCGCAACCCAGAAGGGAAACCAGACTCCTAGATTAGGTCAGTTTTTCAAGCCCCCAATGCCTAACATTGGCCTCTGTTATGGCATTCTACGGTCTACATTACAAATTTATTATTTGAACTAACTGTATGGCACTGCGCACATCTCTGGACGAAAATCTTTTTGCCGTTATCAGCATTTCCGGCTGGAATACCCATCGTTTTCTGTGAAGAATAATACCATGATGTAGATAGAGCAAAGTACAAATAACATTCAGGATTTAGGTCCGTCAGTGTATATATAGGGGGTTACACTTTGTAAAATAACGGCAACGGTTCTTCAAGGTGTGGTGAACTAGAACTACACAATTTATTAAAATCGCATTATATTTTACCACACCGTTCTATGCTAGTGATATCACATAAATAGGGAAAAGTTTCCCCAACTTCTCCATTCCCCAAAATAAAACAAAATGGCAGAATTTATTGTTTATTTTAATTAACAGTTATTTTTAAATAGATTACGGTAAGATGTATCTCTAACACCTAGATTACTATTGGTAACATTGGTAAAATGTTTCGCCTAAAATAAATTAAACTGAGTTTGAAACATCAAGGAACTGCTGCGAAATAAAATGCTAATTGTCATCTATTCAGTAACGGATTTCCACTAAGCTCTCGCACTTTTTGTAGCCTTTCAATAGGAAAAAGCAAACAAAATCGTGTCCAAAAGTACTTGTGTAGTATAAGCCTCAAGTGTTACTAACATCATTCCAGTATGCGCTTTCTGAATACCTACTGCCAATCCAATTTGAGATTCTTCAACTAATCCCTTTACTTTTTAGTCGCCTAAGCAGGCGGCAAATCGGAGGCCAAACGTATCTCTACATCCAGTTTCTAAACAGAAATGGTGCTCGGCCTATTAGGGAATCCGTTACTGCCATTTATTAATAATTTAAAACATAAATTAATTACAATTGTAATGCTATGCAATACATGATTGTATTCACACAACTTGTACTCACAATGACATTCTAAATGGCATTAAGTAAACAAGTAACATCACAAAGTACAATATTGATACTGATACTGATTGGGCTAGAAAATAAGAAGAATAGTCCAGTAATGTAATGGAAAATGCTTCTTATTTAGTAATTTGTCCTAATGTTGTTATATTTACTGGGTAGACTGTTTAAGGTAAGCGATGAGGTCGGCACGCTCCTGGGGCTTCTTCAGACCGGCGAACACCATTTTGGTACCAGGGATGTATTTCTTAGGGTTCTCGAGGTACTCGAACAGGGTGTCCTCACCCCAGGAAATGCCTGAAAAAAATAGAAAACGTTGCTTGAAAAACTCATTATAACATTATACATACATACATATAATCACGTCTTTATCCCTGATGGGGTAGGCAGAGCGTAAACGACCAAAGTTTTGAGGGTTATTTAAGATAGAATTCTAGGTATATTGCTGTAGTGACAGGTTGTCAGCCCATCGCCTAAATTACAATATAGTGAAACCCTCGGATCCCTTAGCTGGATCTTACAGCATGCCCGGGAGGAAATGCAGCTGGTACATTCTATGTTTTTCTTTCGCTCCCAGACCAGCATGGAAGTTATGATTATAACATTATGCAGGTTACCAAGTTTTGAAATTATCAAAATCCTTGAATGATAGTGAGTTCAGTGTTATCTTTTTGAGTGTAAAATCTATCAGATTGATAAATTATGGTAAATTACTGGCTATCTTGATAAAAGTGTAATCCTCAGATATGATCAATCAGTCATATCAGTTGCGACAGTTACATAACTCAGAAGTATCTACTAGTACATTTTGGGATTTTTTTGGATAGCACTAATATTTAAATACCAGTACCAGTTGCAATTGATTAAAAAAATATAAAATATATTAATTTTATTTTATAATCAAATAGAAACATAAATAAATCCAAGTCAAGTTTAATCTGCAGATTATAAAATCTGAAAACAGGATTTGAACAAATTTTTAGGCTAATTTATTGTTTTAGACAATTTTATATTTTAATAATTTATTAAGCCGAATCTCCAGCGCATAAATAACATACCCGTGGGGCAGAGAGGGGAAGGGTTTCTCAAACACTTCCCCATTTCCCTGTTTGAGAAACCCTTCCCCCCTCTGGGGGTCTGTTTCCTGTTTTGTTTGAAAGCAGAAGTCACAGCTATACACAAACATGGGTTCTATGTCACTGGATTAGGAATAGCTGCTGTAATGGACTGCATACAAATTGATATAATATATAAAATTCTATGCTTACCCTTGGACTAACGGACTGGATACAAATGAATATAATATAAAAGTTTCTATGCTTACCCTTGGACTTGTTGGCGTCTGAGTATGAGAAGCCCGCTGCCTGTCCGGTCTTGCGGCCCCAGATGCCGTGTAGGTTGGGTCCAACCTTATGTTTGCCGCCAGCTTCAACCTGAAAAACATTTTAAACATGTTATCCTTCCATATAGATAGTCAATATATTAATTGAAACTAATTATTATGTTGCTTGGTATTATGTAACAAAGACCCTTAGAAGTAAAGTAACAATGAGAAATACTCATTCCATATGATATAAAGCGTTATCTACTTAAAGGCCACAAGACAATAGATAGTCAATAGAACCAAGTATGCAGAGTATGCTATACTCACTGTGTGGCACTGTGCGCATCTCTGCACGAAGATTTTCTTTCCGTTGTCAGCGTTTCCGGCGGGAACTCCCATTGTTATCTGCAACCAAAACTAACTTGTAAATACTGGATTCTATTATTAACTGCTTCTACTACTCAACTGAACCTTGACATAAATCTTGGCACACTATATGTAGACTCTAATGAAAACTGGTGCTTGTAAAACTAGAGGAAAATTTGTTAGAACCAGAAATGCATGAAACCTTGAACGTTTCTACAAAGGTAATAAAAGTCTACGTAATGTGTTACATACTTGTGTACAACTATAGATGTAATTTATTGTAATAAATTAAAGTCTATGGTGGTAAGATACTTTTTTAAAGGCAACATTATGAAGATTATGATATGGGATCTTATCTAATTACGAAACTAGAGTATCTAAAAGGAAACTAGGTCAGGATAGGTACTCAGGTCAGGATCAATGTCACGAGGGAATTCCAAGGCACGGTGGCGTAATGACATCTTACGTAAGCCACCAATCGTGATTTACGCGGAAAAACTTGAACCACAAGATATAAAATCACTTGGAACAATCAAGAAACTAAATTATTTGCACAAAGAATCGCTATATTGGTACAAAACTGAAGATTTCAAAGATTTATAGGTTATTTCATCTTCGAACTTTTCTAAAGCCAAATGCTTGAGATTTAATTAACACAGCACACTGAATATTTAAAAGACTATCTTAACTAAGGTTATATAATTTTTACTCACTTTTTAGTTTATCGGGGAATTTATTTCACAATTTTACGCAAACGTCGAGGAAATTTCGATTTTTCCAACACAATGTCAAAGCGAAACGTATGAATGACACACTGACACGAGGTGCCGAGATGGCGCTGTTATCGCGGGTGACGTAAACGAAATGTGCCGAAATGACCCGATGCGGGTCGAAGTCTATCCGAAGTCTGCCGAAGGTACTGTGAAAAGTGGCGCGCCCATTTTCAAACAGCTGCGCACGCATTTTACACTTGCGCACTACGGAGGTGTACCAGCTGCCTTGACCAGCTGTGTACCGTTCATAGAATAAGGACCTAGATGTACCGCTTCATCAACAAATAGATTTCTAATTAAACTGTATCTTTCTTCCACCTGCCTATGAACAACTTGTAACCGGAAGCCGAAAGAGTGACGGAAATGGCGTAGTCGTTTTTCAAACGAACGCGAATACTTACCTAAGCTCGAGATTTTTTATTAAATTATAACTTGAAGTGTCTATTTAGAGAATTTGCCAACATATTTGCGAAAAATACATACCTACTTAAACCACAATCATTTTTTTGTAAGATGACTTGACACTGACTGAATTTTGACACAAGGTTCAAAATAATAACAAATTATTATTTTTCTATACCAAAAAGGATTATTTATGTGTCTATCGTATGTTAGGTATTATATTTTTTCTTACTCCTACTTTGATAATAAACTTATAATAAGGAAGTTTTTAATTAAGTTATAAAGTTATAACAGGAAAACTTAAGGTGTTATCATCATATTAAAATTGTTGATTAAATGAATTGCATCCTCCTTTTTGATTAATTAATAAACTGAGACAAATAGTTACAAAATTAGAGAAAGAGAGCGATTATCCGATATTAAAAATCTTCTTGTAGCTATAAATTTCCCGTACTATCACCTACAGCAATATACCTACAAATATATCTTAAATAACCCTCAAAACTTTGTCAGACGTGGCGGAACGACCTTTGTTTAGAGTCGTTTACGCTTTGCCTTCTTCATTAGGGATAAAGGCGTGATTATATGTATTCGATGCATCACAGTCACTGTTTAAATCGTCTGACATAGACGTAAAGGCTTATGATGATGTATGTACCCTCACCTACCTACTCATAGATATAACATAATATCATACCATATTTTCAAACGACCTCTATCTATATACGAATGAATCCTACAGCACCCGGGAAACATTCTAAGGTTCTAAATATGAGTGGTCTCAACAGTGTAGAGCTGGCTGGCTGCAATGCTTTTCCTACTGAGCTTACTAAGTTCGCGGAGGGAGTTCATAGAGGACAACTAGATGGCAGCACTGTATCTTTCAAAAACTTTCGGGTAGGAATGTTTTTGTTGTGGTGTTCTTTAATCTACAGATATATCTAGTAGGTTTGGTTAGGTACCCACTTTAAGTTGGAATTTTGTAATAAGTTCAGTAGATTGGATTCTTGATTTGTATTCGATTTCCGGCGGGACAACGACAAATTATGGTGTATTTGTTTATAGTTTGGTATGGATTTAGGATAGGGACTGCAGTTTGTTTGACCCTAGTAAAGTAAGAGCTGCCTATTTTTTTCTATGCTAGGCTAAGAGCGAGAGAAAAACATAGAATGTGCCAGCTGCATTTCCTCCCGGGCATGCTGTAAAAATCTGCTAAGGGATCCGAGGTTTTCAGTATATTCCAATGTAGGCGATGGTCTGACAACCTGTCACTACAGAAATATACCTACAAATCTATCTTAAATATCTACAAATATATCTTCCATGCTGGACTGGGAGTGAGAGAAAAACATCGAATGCGCCAGCTGCATTTCCTCCCGAGCATGCTGTAAAAACCAGCTAGGGGATCTGAGGGTTTCAGTATATTGTAATTTAGGGGATGGGCTGACAACCTGTCACTACAGCAATATACATACAAATCTTTCTTGAATCGCCTTCAAGACTTTGTCAGACGCGGCGCAACGGCCTTTGTTTAGGTCGTTTACGCTCTGCCTACCCCATTAGGGATAAAGGCGTGATTATATGTATGTATGTATGTCTATCTTAAATAACCCTCAAAACTTTGTCAGACGTGGTGGAACGACCTTTGTTCAGGTCGATTACGTTCTGCCTACCCCATTAGGGATAGACGCGTGACTATATGTATCTATTTTCAGAAGACATTTAGTGGTTTGGCAAGCTCTGACACCAGGATCAGATTGATCGCCAAGAAAAGAACTTGGAGGATAAAACTCTGCGGGATCTAGGAACCTACAATACTTCGTACCTACTTAGGGCCGTATTTATAAAGCTATCTCAAGATTAAGAGCAATATTAAGTATGGATTTTACAGGTATTTTTTGTACTGATATGACATTTCTGATACGAACTCAAACTAGCTGTAAGTCTTAAGTGCTGATTATAAATACGGGCCTTAGAAACTTATAATAGTAGTTTCATAAGACCCATTAAAATTTTAATCTGCGTATATTTTATTTCCTATATCACAAAATTCACAGAATCATCGTATATTAATCATCGAATAAGTAATATTCGGGAATCAGGCCTATTTTCAGAAGACATTTAGTGGTTTGGACGCTGTACGAGCTACGCTCGCACTTATTATTTTAGGTCAGCCTGCGCGGTGCGTAAATCAGCTATGTTAGCACAATCGTCAGTTCATACCTTTTTTACTGCAATAAATTAGTGTACAACCAGCACTCGACGTTCGGTTTTTTAGCTCTCTTCGGAGTCAACCTTCCCTTATACCTTAATATCTAGCTTAGCTTAATTTTACTACTATACTACTTAGCTTTTACCGTATCTACGCCGGGTACGGTACAGAAGCTCTGACACCAGGATCAGCAGAGAGAAAAGAAAAGAATTTGGAGGATAAAACTGTGAGAGATCTAGGAACCTACAATACATCGTACCTACTTAGGCCCGTATTTATAATCAGCACTTGAGACTGACAGTTAGTTTGAGTTCGTATCAGAAATGTTATTTCAGTACAAAATGACCTGTCAAATCCATACTTAATCTTGAGATAGTTTTATAAATACGGCCCTAAGAAACTTAACATCGTAATAGTTTTTAAGGGGATCCCCGGTGCATGCCAGCGCCCACCTTAGTAAAAAAAATCATTACTCACTGAAAACGCAATTAATCTAAAATTCGGTAAATCAGATTAAAGTATAGGTATTGCAGTTTATTTTAAGCATTATAAATTAACAATTCAGTGTTTACTGCAGTTACAGATACATTAAGTGCTAAAAGTGGCCGTTTTTCGCAAATTTTCTATCTGTGTACAACGAACTATGAGGTTATGAGGTTCTAAATTACTTTCATTGCTTTAACCTCAATCTGATCTACCGGATTTTTGATTGATTGTGTTTTCAGTAAATTATGATTTTTTTGACTGATGAGGACGCCACATCTCAGGGGAGCAATCGAAATTTTCATAAATTTCATTTTCTATACGACAACATTCACAAAACACAAAATAATATTCGGGAACCAGGCAGACCAGTTTCGATATATGGATGCAACGTGAAGAGCGAGGCAAAGAATTCATAAATATGTAATTTTGCTGTTTCTTTATGCGGGATATTGAAAATTTCGGGCTTCAGATCCGCAGCTGTTGCCTATACTTTACTGAGGTAAATAAATAAGGGTGGGAGGCAAAGTTACTGTGAAAATACATGAATATTTAAGTTCCTATCTATGTACAGTTAAATAAACAATGTAAGTACAATAGATCGAGGTCAAAGCCTTTAAAATATCTTCATACATACATACATAAATTCACGCCTTTATCCCTTACGGTGTAGGCAGAGCGTAAAACGCTTAGTGAAAGTTTGTACACCACGCCTGACAAATATTGAGGGCAGTTTTAGATTGTGATGTGTATAGCTATAGTGACAGGTTGTCAGTCCATCGCCTAAATTACAATACACTGCGACTCTCGAATCCGTATTGCTGACTTCTACAGCATGCCTGGCATGGCAGCTAGAACATTCTATGTTTTTCTATCGCTCCCAGTCCAGCATGGAAGTAAAATATCTTAATTATCTTAATTAACTTCCATGGTGGTCTGGGAGCGTGACAAAAACGTAGAATGCGCCAGCTGCATTTTCTCCCGGGCATGCTGTAAAAACCAGCTAAGGGATGCGATGGTTTCAGTATATTGCAATTTAGGCGATGGGCTGATGGGCAACCTGTCACTACAGCAATATACCTGCAAATCTATCTTAAATAACTCTCATAACTTTGTCAGACGTGGCGGAACGACCTTTCTTTAGGTCGTTAAAGCTCTGCCTACCCCATTAGGGATAAAGGTGTGATTATAAGTAAATATTCTCGTTATTATTATTTTATTATTCTATGAAGCCCTAACAATATTACCTCTGAGCTTTTTACGTCATTTACCTATCCTAGTCAAGCAAGCAAAATCATGATCAATTAATTTTCATACATACATACATAAAATCACGCCTTTATCCCTTACGGGGTAGGCAGAGCGTTAAACGCCTCGTAAAAGGCTCTTTCGCCACGTCTGACAAAAATTGAAGGTAATTTTAGATTGTAATGTGTATTGCCATAGTGACAGGTTGTCAGCCCATCGCCTAAATTACAATACACTGTAACCCTCGAGTCCCTTTTGCTGACTTCTACAGCAAGCCCGGGAGGAAGGGCAGCTGGAACATTCTATGTTTTTCTATCTTTCCCAGTCCAGCATGGAAGTAATTTAATTTTCATTTGGAAAAAGATTGAGTAAAGTAAGGAAAGACCGATTTACCGCCTGATACGAACTGTCTTAACAAAATTAATAACTTGCAAAATACCTGCACATTTCCAGCCCATGCCAGAATTACAATACACCAGACCCCTCGTACCCCTTTACATTACGCATAAGAAGACAACCTGATAAAACAAGTACACATACATACATATTATAATCACGCCTTTATCGTAAACGACCTAAACAAAGGTCGTTCCGCACGTTTGACAAAATTTTGAGGGTTATTTAAGATAGATTAGTAGGTATATTGCTGCAGTGACGATTTGTCGGCCCATCCCCTCAATTGCAATATACTGAAAACCTCGGGTCCCTTAGCTGGTTTATACAGCATGCCCGGAAGGAAATGCAGCTGGCACATTCTATGTTCTTCTCTCGCTCCCAGGCTAGCATGGAAGTACATGAAAGGAAAGAATTTGTTAACAAAATATATGACTTGCAAAGTACCTGCACATTTTGAGTCCATCGCCTGAATTACAATACACCAGACCCCTCGGACCCCTTTACATTATGCATAAGAAGAAAAACTGATAGAAAAAGTGTACATACATATTATAATCACGCTTTTACCCCTAACGGGGTAGGCAGAGCGTAAACGACCTAAACAAAGGTCGTGCCGCAACGTCTGTCAAAATTTTGAGGGTTATTTAAGATAGATTTGTACATACATATATTGCTGTAGTGACGAGTTGTCGGCTCATCGCATAAATTGCATATATTTAATATTTTAAAATTTTATTTGGATAGGTACAATTACAGACTACAGACTAATAACAAGGTAGAAATAATAAAAAAAAAATTGGAAAACATTATAAATCTGAGGTCCTATTACAATTGTACACAACATTCACCAAACAGTTAAGATATAAAATAAAAAGAGAACACTTATAAAAAATAATGGTTTGAAAGTGATTGATTACAAAAAATAATAATAAAGGTACCTAAACTTTGTTTTTAATACTGTATAACAGTGTTAAAAACAATTAAAATCAATATACTGAAACCCTCGGATCCCTTAGCTGGTTTTTGCAGCATGCCCGGGAGGAAATGCAGCAGGCACATTCTATGTTCTTCTCTCGCTCCCAGGCTAGCATTGAAGTACATGTAAGGAAAGAATTTGTTAACAAAATTTATGACTTGCAAAATACCTGCACATTTCCAGCCCATCGCCTGAATTACAGTACACCAGACCCCTCGGACCCCTTTACATTATGCCCAAGAAGAAAAACTGATAGAACAAGTATACATACATATAATCACGCCTTTATCCCTAATTGGGTAGGCAGAGCGTAAATGACCTAAACAAAGGTCGTTCCGCCACCTCTGTCAAAATTTTGAGGGTTATTTAATATAGATTTGTAGGTATATTGCTGTAGTGACGGGTTGTCGGCCTGTCGTCTAAATTGCAATATACTGAAACCCTTGGATACCTTAGCTAGTTTTTACAGCATGCCCGGGAGGAAATGCAGCTGATACATTCTATGTTTTTCTTTCGGTCCCAGCCCAGCATGAAAGAACAAGTATACTTTAAAATAAGTGAACGTATTAGTCATTTAGTGAATAGTTTCCGCCAGCTATCGTGAACTTTGTTCTCAGATAGTGAAGCGTGAAGGTCATTGGTTGGTAACTGACGTAACATAGCGTAACATATTTACATTCGAACTGATATCAGTATTAGCACAATAGTGGAATTATATCTTCCATGCTGGGATGGGAGCTAAAGAAAAACATAGAATGTGCCAGCTGCAAAACCAGCTAAGGGATCCGAGCGTTTCAGTATATTGCAATTTAGGCGATGAGCTGACAACCTGTCACTACAGTCATATACCTACAAATTTATCTTAAATAACCCTCAAAACTTTGTCAGACGTGGCAGAACAACCTTTGTTTAGGTCGTTTACGCTCTGCCTACCCCATTAGGGATAAAGGCGTGATTATGTATGTATGATGAATTATGTTCTTTGACTGTGCACAGTTGGAGGTAGCTCTATCTTGATAATAAAGATTGTGGGTTCGATTTTTATAATGATTTTGAAAATACAGGTTTTTTTACAAATGATAATGAGTGTTTTAGTGGATTCAAAATTATATAATTAAAAATAATACGCAATAAGCTAAGAGAGCCCGATGGTGTAGTGGATAGGGCCACTGCCTCCCGAACGGGAGGTCGTGGTTCGAATCCCAACACCACGTACCAATGTGTTTTTCGGTTTTCGAATTTCGTATGTACGTTTATTCGGCGCTTTTCCGTGCTTCCGAAGGCACGTTAAGCCGTTGGTCCCGGTTAACATCGTTTAATACCGTAGATATTAGTCGTTGAGCCAGGTCAGAGGCCAGTGCAAAGCATTGGCGGCTTGAAAACTCTGACCTTATCTAGGATTGGGTCTGGTTTCCCTTCTGGGTTGCGGGGGTCCGATGGCAGTCGCTCTGTGTAAAAACCATTACCCCCATTCAATCACCTAGATTACTTAGCCGATCCCGAGAGATACGGGATAAGGCTAGGGAGATGATGACGCAATAAGCTAATCACATCCGTAATTTATTTATCATAGATAAATGGCTCAACAAAAATATTCAAGAGATACTCGTATAATGTTTCTTATCTACCACATACATACATACATATAATCACGCCTTTATCCCTAATGGGGTAGGCAGAGCGTAAACGACCTAAACAAAAGTCGTTCCGCCACGTCTGACAAAGTTTTGAGGGTTATTTAAGATAGAATTCTAGGTATATTGCTGTAGCGACAGGTTGTCAGCCCATCGCCTATATTACAATATACTGAAACCCTCGGATCCCTTAGCTGGATCTTACAGCATGCCCGGGAGGAAATGCAGCTGGCACATTCTATGCTTTTCTCTCGCTCCCAGACCAGCATGGAAGTAATCTATCTATAGTAGTATCTATCTACCTCGGATATAAAATAACTTTGATCTTATTGCAACATGCCTCTACTACAGTACACGGTATATTCTGATACAGAAATTAATAAATAAACTTCCTCATATTTTAATATATATAAAGTAAACCTGAAGGTGGAGTCGCTACCAATTACTACATACATACATACACATACATAAATCACGCCTTTATCCCTTACGGGGTAGGCAGAGCGTTTAACGCCGCGTAAAAGGCGCTTTCGCCACGTCTGACAAAAATTGAGGGCAATTTTAGATTGTAATTTGTATTGCTATAGTGACAGGTTGTCAGCCCATCGCCTAAATTACAATACACTGTAACCCTCGAGTCCCTTTTGCTGACTTCAACAGCATGCCCGGGAGGAAGGGCAGCTGGAACATTCTATGTTTTTCTATCTCTCCCAGTCCAGTATGGAAGATTAACTAAATTAGCTCTACAAAAAGTTATACAGGCCCAATTTCTAGTAATATGCATGTAAAAGTAAGTTGTTAAATTAATATTAGGATAATTGTGAAATGCGATCCAATTTGGTTTCGAGTTTCCCACAGTGTGAATGTTTTCTATATGGGGTGTATGGGACAGTCCTGCAAACGGGTTGCTCAGTCAACGAAACTGAACAACTCTCAGCAGGTTCTTTTTCAGGAAGTGAAAAAAAACACACAAATTATTTGATCGAGGTGGTAATTTTGTATGGGATGGTCTATTTTTTTCGTCTCCTGAAAGAATTTTCTGGTGATAGTTGTTCAGTTTCGTTAACTGAGCAACCCCTATCACTTTGCGGGACGCTGTCCCTCACACCCAGTATTTGAAAGATAAAAATTATCAGATGTTCTGCTGATGAGTGTATAATATCAGAACTATCAAGTCTGTAACAAAACTGGATTTATGCATTATTAATAGGGATAACACTTGATTATTCACATATTTCCTGCATGTTTCTTCCAAGAATTTTTGGATGTAGGTAGAGTTCAATAGAACAATACTAGGAATTTGGCTTGAAAACATTAACTGAAATAATATCTCATACATACATACATATAATCACGCCTTTATCCCTAATGGGGTAGGCAGAGCGTAAACGACCCAAAAAAAGGTCGTTCCGCCGCGTCTGACAAAGTTTGGAGGGTTATTTAAGATAGATTTGTAAGTATATTGCTGTAGTGACAGGTTGTCAGCCCATCGCCTAAATTACAATATACTGAAACCCTCGGATCCCTTAGCTGGTTTTTACAGCATGCCCGGGAGGATATGCAGCTGGCACATTCTATGTTTTTCTCTCGCTCCCAGGCCAGCATGGAAGTATATCTTATATAGGTTAAGAAATAATTTTATGCCTAATAAGTAAGTGATTGTACCTATGTCTTCCATGCTGGTGTGGGAGCGAGACAAAAACATAGAATGTGCCAGCTGCATTTCCTTTCACATACAAGTCTATCTTAAATAACCCTCAGAACTGTGTCAGACGTGGCGGAACGACCTTTGTTAGGTCGTTTGCGCTCTGCCTACCCTATTAGGGATAAAGGCGTGACTATATGTATGTATGTATGTTGTACCTATGTTAAGATAACTAACTACTGTATAGATCTCGAAATCTGAAATAAAGCATTTTTATTTTAATTTTATTTATTTTGTTTTTTAATAGATCTGTTTGAACATGTCTTCAGTTTGTCAGCAATATGCATAATCCTATTTGAGTTCTCGGGCTAGTTTGAGCAAACGAATTCAGGTGCATCGGTACCCAGGAAAAGGAATTTAATAAAAATTCAAATATATATGCTCTTGCATGTATGCAACGCCAGAATCGCATTTCAAATATTGCACTTGCTTGCTTGCACCCAAGTGTTAAATAATGCAAAACTTTGATAAAACTCCTGGAGGACTCCACTTTTCATAGATAGGTACGTTACACTATAGTAGATTATGGGTTCTATTCTAGATTTTCCCGCTAAAACTAAAATCTATTTGTCACTTTCAGACTAAAAACATTGAAAAAGGACAGATGATTTGTTTTCTCTGGTTTTTGATTCATAGTCGGCAGTTGTATGCGTTATCTATGATTTTTATCCGCCGTCATATGATATGGCGGATAAAATTGACAGAAATACTGGGGAAACGTGGAAAAGCGCGTCAAAATCTAGCGGATAAAGTGTAAAACCATAGAGTATAAATCGCCTGTCCCTTTTTAATATTATTATTTTGAAAGTGACAGATAGTTATTAATTTTAGTTTTAGCCGATGGTATCTAGAATCGAGCCCACTGGATAGGCACAGCGGTCAAGCCTCTTTAGCTTCGGTTAGCGAATATCGAAGAGACATTTCATATAGACTTGGATTGCGTACGTATTGCTTTGTATTGTAGTGACAGGTTTGCGAATCCCCGAGGGATAAACATAAATCAATTTGAAAAGGATTGCATTTCATATAAAGCTATTATGAAGACATAAGATCTCACAATCGTACTCAACAACTGGGATTTAATTGGTTTGCACTTAGTTTTTTAATTAAAAGATAATGACAAAATGATTTTCCTATCGAAGGATAAGTACACAGATCCAACTAATATAATAAACAAGATAAAATGTTTAATGACTTGAATGAACTGAATAACCCCCAGACTGTTGTTTTTTCAAATACCCTACATTTTTTACAGCGAGAATTTGTGGAAAAACTCATTAAGTTGCGTGTGACACCGCAGTTATGCCGTCTATAATATTAAAAAGAAAATCTTTGATCAAAGATTGCGTCAATTTAATTGGATTTAATCCCTGTCTGTCCCTCCGCCCGAAACAACCGAAATATTTCTTGGTTTTCTCGCTCTGGGCAGACAAGACCCGATTAAAAATAAAATAGCCGAGGGTAGATTAGGTAAATGAAATTTATTGCTTTTTCTCGTAAGCCCAAATAATATAAACTGCTCGTAAATGCGTCTGTTTCACTAAGATGTACGTTTATTTCGCCAATAGCCTTAGATTAGACGAGATTTAATGCCATTTACGCCTACGACATAGTACCTAAAATTACATTAGCAAACGAAGAGGCTCATGTGTTTTAATAAAATATCAGGCACACCTTAGATAGATGATACAATAATATATATATTTTTTTTTTATATTTGATAGGCAATCATTTGTCCGCCATCTCACGTGATGGTAAGTGATGATGTAGACTATGATGGAGCATGATTGATTGGTTCCGGAAATAGATCCGCAGGCAGGGAGTTCCACACTTTGGCCGTTCGCATTAAAAATGTAGAATCGTACCGCTTTGTGCGAAAACTTGGGATGTCGACAACATAAGGGTGGAATCCCAACCGGCGTCTCGTACCCCGGAGATGGAATGGGGAGGGGGGTATCAGGTCATGAAGCGATGCTGCACATTCTCCGAAATGTATCCTGTAGAATACAGACAAGCAAGCTACTTTGCGACGATGTTCGAGGCTCTGCAGCTTTTCTTCTACCAGTGACGGGTCGGCGATGAGCTTCTTGGCGCGTTTTTCAATAGAATCCAAGGTTGCCAGTTGGTATTTGGCAGATCCGTCCCAAAGGTGGCAGCAATACTCCATACACGATCGGACTTGAGCTTGGTACAGCTGTAGTAGCTGTCCCGGTGTGAAGTATCGCCTAACCTTTGAGAGAATACCAAGTTTTTTGGCTGCAGTCGAAGCCAAGGATTCTATATATCGTCCAAAGTTCAGGTCCGACGTAAGGCTCATACCAAGAAGTTCGAGGTGATCGGAAATTGGAACGGATACATTTCGGAAAGTGGGAGTTAGATTGAAGGGACTCAATTTAGTCGAGAATAGACAGGCCTGTGTCTTAGATGCATTAAATTTCACCAGGTTGGCATCACCCCATTCGGAGATTACCTTAAGTGTTAAATTTAAATGATCTACTACGGACTCTCGACAAGACTGAATAGCTTCCCTGCTGGACTTTGCACGGGACAAATATCTACCGACAACCGTACGTCGTCTGCATACCCAAAGGTGTCGGGTGTCAGCATATCGTTGATATGCAGCAGAAATAGAGCTGCGGAAAGTACAGATCCTTGAGGGACCCCGGCATCAATTGCCTGATGAACAGAGGAGCGGCCTTCTAAGACTACCCGTATCGATCGTCCTCTCAAGAAATCTGTGATCCAGTTGCAAAGTCCATCAGGGAGCCCATAAGCGGGAAGCTTGTTAATAAGGCTGCCATGCCAGACCCTGTCAAATGTCTTAGAGATATCCAGAGACACAGCGAGAGCTTCACCGTGTCTCTCGATAGCCTCGCTCCATAAGTGGGTGGCATGCACCAGGAGGTCACCCGTCGACCGCCCACGGCGGAAGCCATACTGTTGGTCGCTGAGGAGATCATTATCCTCCAGGTAAGCCAGGAGCCGATTATTGAGCACACGCTCCATACTCTTACAGAGTATAGAGGTTACCGATATAGGTCTATAATTGGCAGGGTCCGAACGGCTGCCCTTTTTGGGCACAGGTTGCACGTTTGCAAGCTTCCACGACTGGGGGACTACACCAGTCTCCAGTGAGAGTCGGAACAGACGCGTCAATATCGGAGACAACTCTGGCGCACAGTTACGTAGGACTATTGCAGAGATTCCATCTGGTCCACTTGCTTTATTCACGTCAAGGTTTCGCAGGGCTTTTAGTACCTCTTTTTGGTAAATGCGAATGATTGGCATAGTACAACCAACATGAGGTAAGCTGGGTGGAACTCTAGCTGCAGTGTCAAGTCGTGAATTTTCAGCAAAAAGGGAAGCAAAAAGGTTTGCTTTTTCTTCTGCAGTGTGAGCAAGTGAGCCGTCAGTTTTCTGCAAAGGCGGTAAAGTGGGTTGACAAAAATTTGTTTCAACTGCCTTGGCAAGGGACCAAAATGCCTTACTACCAGATGGATAGGATGCAAGTTTGGCGCCTACTCTGCCGATGTGGTGAAAATGTGCCCTACGTGATTCCCATTTACAAAACTTGGAGGACCTATTGTAGCTTTCCTTCAGATCCCGAGTATTCCAAGCTTTGCGCAGTCGAGCATCAGCCCAAGCTTGATAAGCCGTCTGCTTTAGCGCTTCTGCACGGCGGCAGTCGGCATTATACCAAGGGCGAGCTTTACTACCTGTGGGAGCGTCCGAGTACGGTATGAAATAATCCATACCCTGACGCAAAACTTCAGTAATAGCATCTGCGGAGCTCGACGATTCTTCTGAAGAAAAACAGACTTTCCAAGGATACGATGCAAAAAAGTGACGCATTTCAACCCAATCTGCTGACTTGTATCGCCACACCCGTCTTATACCACAAGGGCCCTGATTAGGTGGTGAGTATACAGATACAGATTTTACCAGACAGTGGTCAGAAGAGCCCAAGGGAGCCACGACGGACACTGAGCAACGGTCCGGATCAGTAGTCAGCAGAAGGTCTAAGCAGTTCGCTGTATGAGACTCTATATCAGGAACTCTAGTTGCACAGCTTACAAGCTGGGAGAGATTCAGCGATAACGCAAATTTTCGCGCCTCTTGCCCAGCATGATCGGTCTTCTGGTATGGGAATAACCACTCTTTATGGTGGGCATTAAAATCCCCCAGAATGACTAGCTGTGCCGACGGGTATCTCTGCAGAGCTTCATCAGCAGCCTCACTAAGAAGGTTAAATAACTTGGTCGTCTCCGAATCTCCACTATGTGATCGATATACGCAAGCATATACAATTTGAGCCAATCCAGTATCGACCAGTACCCATAAAACGGAAAAACTAGGAGCCTCAAGGTTTTTGAGACGCTTGACGCAGATATCATCGCGAGCGTACAGAAAGACTCCAGCATTAGATAAGAATCTATGTTTCAAAGAATAGCCGGGATAGCTGAGGTACGCCGCGTTAGCTGGAGATCTGATCTGCGTCTCAGTGAGGAACAGCAGGTGTGGCTTTTCGGTCTCAAGATGGTGATGGACAGAGACGAGATTTGAGTGCAGACCTCGAATATTTGTGAGGTGCACCTTAAGAGGGAGGACGTGCAACCGCTGTTTAACGTTTTTCCGTTTTCTTACTTTCATTTTTCTACTTTTTCTATTTTTCTAGGTGTGGGGAAAAGTGAATAGGCAGGAGGAAGGCAGTTGTATGAGGTACCGCGCTGCATTAAGCCAGGAAATGGAATCGATTACGATCACACGCGATTATGGCTGGCTTGGAGACTGCGGGGACGCCTGAACCCCCCCGGGGAATGCCACCTGGTCCTCCCATCCGGTCGCCAACCGGCAAGGTGGAGCCTCCCGGGATTTTTCGTTGGGTGGCGGGGCAGCCTTTCACGGGTGGCTTTCCCGCTACTTGGGCCCCCAACTTCCCACGGTCGGCCAGCGGTGCACCGTGCTTCGGATCCCGCTAGCCTCCAGAACCAGCTACTCGTTGTCAAAGCAATCGATCATTCCGATCACTGCTACTGCCGCGGTACTACTGTACAGACCCAACCCCCATTATGGCTACTACTAACAGCATGCCGGAACACGGAAAACCGCTTGGCGACATGATTTAGTTAAGAGGGTGGTAACCAGCCACGGCCGAAGCCTACCACCGGAGAAAGTACTATCCATTTAGCACTACCCAGGGGTCACGTGTAGGGTATCTAGAGTCATGAAGCCTATGATAGGCTTCGCCTACGGACGCGGACAGTATTAACCCCCAATATGATGATATTCAAGCACTATTTGTGGTAATCTGGTAAGGTATCGCTTAGTCTTTTCTAAAAATTCTTTGACCTACTTATTATTACAAACTCATCGTACGTCACATTTAAATTCATACTTCGTAGTCATATTTCGTTATGTTTCATTTATACGATGTATCAATGGCAAATTATTACTAAACGGTGAATGGTTGGTGACTTTTGATTTCTTGTAACTTCATCTCATCTCTAACCCCGAGCTGCATCGTCACAAATACCTTTAAGATTACTTTTAATTACAAGTTAAGAGCCAAACGTTTTTCTTCCGGAGCACTTTATCAGGCCGAGGAATTTGAATAAATTGTTGCCGACGTGGCTATTAGGGTGGTTTACGGCTAGAGAAGCCATTTTTGAAAACGCACTCTATTACGAACCACAGAAACTCCCTGTTATGTAGATCATCTGTTACTTCGCATATTGTATAGGGAGGGAGTAACATTTCTTAAACGTAGGTACCAGTGGATGTACCCATTCTTTAATCGATTACACAAGAAAAGAAGAGATAGCTAGGACTCTTAATGTGTTTTTATTTTAGTTTAGATAAAGCCGAAAGATCGTCGCTGCTTTTGTTTACTTCCATGCTGGTCTGGGAGCGAGAGAAAAACATAGAATGTGCCAGCTGCATTTCCTCCCGGGCATGCTGTAAAATCCAGCTAAGGGATCCGAGGGTTTCAGTATATTGTAATTTAGACGATGGGCTGACAACCTGTCACTACAGCAATATACCTAGAATTCTATCTTAAATAACCCTCGAAACTTTGTCAGACGTGGCGGGACGTCCTTTGTTTGGGTCGTTTGCGCTCTGCCTACCCCATTAGGGATAAAGGCGTGATTATATGTATGTATGTATGTAGATAAAGCACTAACTATGACTACTATTGGGTATGACATAAATTTCAAACAAAATAGGCAAAAGAATATTTTTTTATAACATTTAGTAGTGACTTTCTAAACCTGGCCCTTTGTACCTTATCTAGGATCTTTATAATAGGACCCCGTAAAGTTACTGTTCGTTTAATTTCGGCCACACTTGCCCTTTTAATTGTTTTCAGACAAGATTCACCAAAAGTAAGGTTACTTTACCTACCTATCATTTTGCAATTCAAATTCTTTGCATGAAACTAAGACAAACATCACATCCCACATCTCCATAGCCTTATCCTGTATCTCACAGGGTCGGCTACCTGATCTAGGTGATTGAACGAGGGTTTTACACAGAAAGACTGCCGTCGACCTCCGCAACCAAGAAGGGAAACAAGACTCAATCCTAGATTAGGTCAGTTTTCAAGCCGCCAATGCTTAGCACTGGCCTCTGATATTAACCGGGACCAACGGCTTAACGTGCTTTCCGACGCACTGAAAAAGCACCGAATAAACGTACATATCAAATTCGAATACCGAAAAACACATTGGTACGTGGTGGGATTTGAACCATGACTCGGCCCTATCCACTACGGGCTCAACGAAAACTAAGACAAACCTACATAAAACTAAGAATAATTTTATATTTTGGATATTACCACAAAAATTTAAGCGATAGTAACGCTCTATCTACCCTAGTAGGTATAGGTAACTGGTATAGAGCTCAACTAAAAATACCTCTTAAAACCGATAAAGTAGTTTCCTTTACAGTGAATAGGTAATAAAATAAATCCCTAGCAATGTTACACCGATTACTAGGTCCATTTACCTGACTTGGCAAAACTTGGGCATTTGCTGCGAAGTTTCACCTACTTACCGGGTTGCTACGTTGCTAGAGATTTCAACTCTGTGAAGGCAAAGCTTTCCTGGAATGTTTAGCAGCTTATAGTTCTTGTACATGCACTTTTGTTCTTCTTTATTTGTATTGAAAGTACTTTTCTGTTTTATTTCTTAACATAAGAAATAGGTACCTAATGAACTCGATTCTAGATACCACCGGCTAAAACTAAAATTAAAATCTATCTGTCACTTTAAAAATAATAAAACTGGGAAAGGACGGGTGATTTATACTTTATGGTTTTACACTTTGTCCGCCAGATTTTGACGCGCTTTTGCACGTTTCCCCAGTATTTCTGTCAATTTTATCCGCCTTATTATATGACGGTGGAAATACGTTGTGCATCCTTCACTTAAATTACAGTGCATTCAAATTGAAACTCTTCGCTACCTCTATGGGTTTCTACTACTGTTTACCGTCCGGGTAGAGAAGCAGTTGAAAGCATTGTTATTTTTATCACTGGAAGAACTTTGTTTTTTACTTCCATGCTGGACTGGGAGCGAAAGAAAAACATAGAATTTGCCAGCTGCATTTCCTCACGAGCATGCTGTAAAAACCAGCTAAGGGATCCGAGAATTTCAGTATATTGCAATTTAGGCGATGGGTTGACAACCTGTCACTATAGCAATATACCTAAAAATCTATCTTAAATAACCCTAAAACTTTGTCAGACGAGGCGAAACGGCCTTTGTTTAGGTTGTTGTGATTATATGGATGTATGTATGTAATAACTTTTTTTCCTGCTTAGGTACAGACACTTTCAGGAAATGTCTTATATTTAAACGGCAGCATATTTTACTGTCTTGTTCAATATGTATAGACACAATGATCCCACGAACCTCTAGAGATGGAAACGGGTTCCGAAGGAGGGCAACTGCAGAGGGGGCGCTTTCCATAATCATGAATAAATAATAACTTCCCAGAACAACATCATTTATGTCTCGTTCCGACTAGGAGAAGCCGGTTCTTAACGATCGAAAATACTATTATTTTCAATATATTTTCAAATATTATACGTTTATAATTTCATAGGCAATACCTATGGATTGAATTGTACGTATACATAATGGACAGAAAGAGTTTGGACTTTTCAACTTTACATGGACAAAATATTCTGGACCTGTGATATTGGCTGTTTCTATCGGAACTGCCTCCGTGGTCTAGTGGTCAGAGCCGAAGGTCATGTATTCGATTCCCAGGGGGTGGGAACACCAAGTTGATATTTGTCAATTTATTACTTTGTGAGGTTTTCCCCAGTTTGGTTACGACATTGCAGGCTGAATAACCTGAATGTCAGAAAAGAAAGAGGATCGATTCGAATCGATTAGTAGATTATTCACATATTTCCTGCATGTTTCTTCCAAGAATTTTTTGATGTAGGTAGAGTTCCATAGAACAATACTAGGAATTTGGCTTGAAAACATTAACTGAAATAATATCTCATACATACATACATATAATCACGCTTTTATCCCTAATGGGGTAGGCAGAGCGTAAACGACCCAAACAAAGGTCGTTCCGCCACGTCTGACAAAGTTTTGAGGGTTATTTAAGATAGATTTGTAAGTATATTGCTGTAGTGACAGGTTGTCAGCCCATCGCCTAAATTACAATATACTGAAACCCTCGGATCCCTTAGCTGTTTTTTACAGCATGCCCGGGAGGATATGCAGCTGGCACATTCTATGTTTTTCTCTCGCTCCCAGGCCAGCATGGAAGTATATCTAATATAGGTTAAGAAATAATTTAATGCCTCATAAGTAAGTGATTGTACCTATGTCTTCCATGCTGGTGTGGAAGCGAGACAAAAACATAGAATGTGCCAGCTGCATTTCCTTTCACATACAAGTCTATCTTAAATAACCCTCAGAACTGTGTCAGACGTGGCGGAACGACCTTTGTTAGGTCGTTTGCGCTCTGCCTACCCTATTAGGGATAAAGGCGTGACTATATGTATGTATGTATGTTGTACCTATGTTAAGATAACTAACTACTGTATAGATCTCGAAATCTGAAATTTATTTATTTTATTTTTTAATAGATCTGTTTGAACATGTCTTCAGTTTGTCAGCAATATGCATAATCCTATTTGAGTTCTCGGGCTAGTTTGAGCAAACGAATTCAGGTGCATCGGGACCCAGGAAAAGGAATTTAATAAAAATTCAAATATATATGCTCTTGCATGTATGCAACGCCAGAATCGCATTTCAAATATTGCACTTGCTTGCTTGCACCCAAGTGTTAAATAATGCAAAACTTTGATAAAACTCCTGGAGGACTCCACTTTTCATAGATAGGTACGTTACACTATAGTAGATTATGGGTTCTATTCTAGATTTGCCCGCTAAAACTAAAATCTATTTGTCACTTTCAGACTAAAAACATTGAAAAAGGACAGATGATTTGTTTTCTCTGGTCTTTGATTCATAGTCGGCAGCTGTATGCGTTATCTGTGATTTTTATCCGCCGTCATATGATATGGCGGATAAAATTGACAGAAATACTGGGGAAACGTGGAAAAGCGCGTCAAAATCTTGCGGATAAAGTGTAAAACCATAGAGTATAAATCGCCTGTCCCTTTTCAATTTTATTATTTTGAAAGTGACAGATAATTATTAATTTTAGTTTTAGCCGATGGTATCTAGAATCGAGCCCACTGGATAGGCACAGCGGTCAAGCCTCTTTAGCTTCGGTTAGCGAATATCGAAGAGACATTTCATACAGACTTGGATTGCGTAGGTATTGCTTTGTATTGTAGTGACAGGTTTGCGAATCCCCGAGGGATTTACATAAATCAATTTGAAAAGGATTGCATTTCATATAAAGCTATTATGAAGACTCACACTCGTACGCAACAACGCACTTAGCACTTAGTTTTATAATTAAAAGATAATGACAAAATGATTTTCCTATCGAAGGATAAGTACAAAGATCCAACTAATATAATAAACAAGATAATATGTTTAATGACTTGAATAAATTGAATAATCCCTAGACTGTTTTTTTTCAAATACCTACCCTACATTTTTTACAGCAAGAATTTGTGGGAAAACTCATTAAGTTGCGTGTGACAGCGTAGTCTGGCCGTCTATAAAAAAAAAAACTTTGATCAAAGATTGTGTCAATTTAATTGGATTTAATCCCGGTCTGTCCTTCCGCCCGAAACAACCGAAATATTTCTTGGTTTTCTCGCCCTGGGCAGACAAGACCCGATTAAAAATAAAATAGCCGAGGGTAGATTAGGTAAATGAAATTTATTGCTTTTTCTCGTAAGCCCAAATAATATAAACTGCTCGTAAATGCGTCTATTTCACTAAGATGTACGGTTATTTCGCCAATAGCCTTAGATTAGACGAGATTTAATGCCATTTACGCCTACGACATAGTACCTAAAATTACATTAGCAAACAAAGGGGCTCATGTGTTTTAATAAAATATCAGGCACACCTTAGATAGATGATACTCGTATTCAAGCACTATCTGTGGTAATCTGGTAAGGTATCGCTTAGTCTTTTCTTTAATTTCTTTTTACAAACTCATCGTACGTCACATTTAAATTCGTACGTCATAGTCATATTTCAGTTATACGATGTATGGCAAATATTACCAATCGGTGGCTTTTGATTTCTTGTAACTTTTTTTCTCTCTAACCCCGAGCTGCATCGTCACAAATACCTTTAAGATTACTTTTAATTACAAGGTAAGAGCCAAACGTTTTTCTTCCGGAGCACTTTATCAGGCCGAGGAATTTGAATAAATTGTTGCCGACGTGGCTATTAGGGTGGTTTACGGCTAGAGAAGCCATTTTTGAAAACGCACTCTATTACGAGCCACAGAAACTCCCTGTTATGTAGATCATCTGTTACTTTGCATATTGTATAGGGAAGGAGTAAAATTTCTTAAACGTAGGTATCAGTGGATGTACCCATTCTTTAATCGATTACACAAGAAAAGAAGAGATAGCTAGGACTCTTAATGTGTTTTTATTTTAGTTTAGATAAAGCCGAAAGATCGTCGCTGCTTTTGTTTACTTCCATGCTGGTCTGGGAGCGAGAGAAAAACATAGAATGTGCCAGCTGCATTTAATCCCGGGCATGCTGTAAAATCCAGCTAAGGAATCCGAGGGTTTCAGTATATTGTAATTTAGGCGATGGGCTGACAACCTGTCACTACAGCAATATACCTAGAATTCTATCTTAAATAACCCTCAAAACTTTGTCAGACGTAGCGGGACGTCCTTTATTTGGGTCGTTTGCGCTCTGCCTACCCCATTAGGGATAAAGGCGTGATTATATGTATGTATGTGTGTAGATAAAGCACTAACTATGACTACTATTGGGTATGACATAAATTTCAAAGAAAATAGGCAAAAGAATGTTTTTTTATAACATTTAGTAGTGACTTTCTAAAACTGGCCCTTTGTACCTTATCTAGGATCTTTATAATAGGACCCCGTAAAGCTACTTTTACTGTTCGTTTAATTTCGGCCACACTTGCCCTTTTAATTGTTTTCAGACAAGATTCACCAAAAGTAAGGTTACTTTACCTACCTATCATTTTGCAATTCAAATTATTTGCATGAAACTAAGACAAACATCACGTCCCACATCTCCATAGCCTTATACTGTATCTAACAGGGTCGGCTACCTGATCTAGGTGATTGGACGAGGGTTTTACACAGAAAGACTGACGTCGACCTCCGCAAACAAGAAGGGAAACAAGACTCAATCCTAGATTAGGTCAGTTTTCAAGCCGCCAATGCTTAGCACTGGCCTCTGATATTAACCGGGACCAACGGCTTAACGTGCTTTCCGACGCACTGAAAAAGCACCGAATAAACGTACATATCAAATTAGAATACCGAAAAACACATTGGTACGTGGTGGGATTTGAACCATGACTCGGCCCTATCCACTACGGGCTCAACGGAAACTAAGACAAACCTACATAAAACTAAGAATAATTTAATATTTTGGATATTACCACAAAAATTTAAGCGATAGTAACGCTCTATCTACCCTAGTAGGTATAGGTAACTGGTATAGAGCTCAACTAAAAATACCTCTTAAAGCCGATAAAGTAGTTTCCTTTACAGTGAATAGGTAATAAAATAAATCCCTAGCAATGTTACACCGATTACTAGGTCCATTTACCTGACTTGGCAAAACTTGGGCATTTGCTGCGAAGTTTCACCTACTTATCGGGTTGCTACGTTGCTAGAGATTTCAACTCTGTGAAGGCAAAGCTTTCCTGGAATGTTTAGCAGCTTATAGTTCTTGTATATGCACTTTTGTTCTTCTTTATTTGTATTGAAGGTACTTTTCTGTTTTTTTTTCTTAACATAAGAAATAGGTACCTAATGAACTCGATTCTAGATACCACCGGCTAAAACTAAAATAAAAATCTATCTGTCACTTTAAAAATAATAATACTGGGAAAGGACGGGTGATTTATACTTTATGGTTTTACACTTTGTCCGCCAGATTTTGACGCGCTTTTGCACGTTTCGCCAGTATTTCTGTCAATTTTATCCGCCTTATTATATGACGGCGGATAAGAATGACAGATAACGCATAAAACCAACGACTATAAATAAAAAAACCGGAGATAATAAATCTCCTGTCCTTTTCCAATGTTTTAGTCTGAAAGTGACAAATAGATTTTAATTTTAGTTTTAGCCGGCAAATACAGAATCGAGCCCATTATCTATAGTCACGTTTATCCCTTACAGCTAACAATAGACATTTTGCCACATTTGACACGCCCTGTCTGACAATTCTTCCATACTGGACTGGGAGAGAAAGAAAAACATAGAATGTTCCAGTTGCCCTTCCTCCCGTGCATGCTGTAGAAGTCAGCAAAAGGGATTCGAGGTTTGCAGTGTATTGTAATTTAGGCGATGGGCTGACAACCTGTCACTACAGCAATACACATTACAATCTAAAATTGCCCTCAATTTATGTCAGACGTGGCGAAAGCGCCTTTTAGGAGGCGTTTTACGGTCTGCCTACCCCGTAAGGGATAAAGGCGTGATTTTATGTATGTATGTATGTATGTATGTCTGACAATTTCAAATTTGGTGGAAATATGTTGTGCATCCTTCACTTAAATTACAGTGCATTCAAATTGAAACTCTTCGCTACCTCTATGGGTTTCTACTACTGTTTACCGTCCGGGTAGAGAAGCAGTTGAAAGCATTGTTATTTTTATCACTGGAAGAACTGTTTTTTTTACTTCCATGCTGGACTGGGAGCGAAAGAAAAACATAGAATTTGCCAGCTGCATTTCCTCACGACCATGCTGTAAAAACCAGCTAAGGGATCCGAGGATTTCAGTATATTGCAATTTAGGCGATGGGTTGACAACCTGTCACTATAGCAATATACCTAAAAATCTATCTTAAATAACCCTAAAACTTTGTCAGACGAGGCGAAACGGCCTTTGTTTAGGTTGTTGTGATTATGTGGATGTATGTATGTAATCACTTTTTTTCCTGCTTAGGTACAGACACTTTCAGGAAATGTCTTATATTTAAATGGCAGCATATTTTACTGTCTTGTTCAATATGTATAGACACAATGATCCCACGAACCTCTAGAGACGGAAACGGGTTCCGAAGGAGGGCAACTGCAGAGGGGGCGCTTTCCATAATCATGAATAAATAATAACTTCCCAGAACAACATCATTTATGTCTCGTTCCGACTAGGAGAAGCCGGTTTTTAACGATCGAAAATACTATTATTTTCAATATATTTTCAAATATTATACGTTTCAAATATGATACGCAATATCTATGGATTGAATTGTACGTATACATAATGGACAGAAAGAGTTTGGATTTTCCAACTTTACATGGACAAAATATTCTAGACCTGTGATATTGTCTGTTTCTATTGGAACTGCCTCCGTGGTCTAGTGGTCAGAGCCATGGGCTTACGATCCGAAGGTCATGTATTCGATTCCCAGGGGGGTGGGAACACCAAGTTGATATTTGTCAATTTATTACTTTGTGAGGTTTTCCCCAGTTTGGTTACGACATTGCAGGCTGAATAACCTGATTGTCCGAAAAGAAAGAGGATTCCGTGCTTCGGAGGGCACGTTAAGCCGTCGGCCCCGATTGCAGTCTTTGATAGTGGTTCTTATCATCATATCATATCAGTAATGTATTATACAAGAGTTTGAGATGACTTTGGCAGACTTGGACAAAATGTTTTTCAGCAAGTCAAGTAATCTAAGGCCGTTGATGTTCTGCAAACTATCGTGATGTTTTATTTCTTCATAAATCCCGGCCGATTCTTGAATTATACAATTTCCTCCAAAAAAACTGAAGGGTGTTCAGAGATTTTACTGGCAGCCAAGCCTGCTATTTGAAGTCTAAATGTGGGTTCAGATTTTATTTGTCAGCCCTAAAACACACGCCCGCAGTAAAACAGGGAATTTGAATATTTTGTTTTATCGACTCTCAGCCAAATCCCGTCATCGTATATCAAAAAGTAATACGGATTTACTACCAGAATAAAATTTTGTATTGGAAACATTTTGAGGCGGACTCGTCGTTTTGAGGAAAGATTTTCAAAAATATATCATACTCGTACAAAGCATAACATGACGTGAAGTGTGCTTGCTACTTAGCCACAAGAATGTCCTTTACATATTTCTAAAAATATGTATTTTTGTTTTTGTATTTTTTTTTATTTAGACTTAATAATAACGACAAATTTTACATTAGGTGTAGAGAAAGGGTGAAAATTCCGATATTAATTCATCATAAGCCAATTATTTTACTCCCTAATGTAGCTACAAATAGACCGAGGCCTGTGCCAGGGCTAACTGCTTCTGGTTACCGTGAATAGCAAGACCATGTCTTATTACTGGGGTTTGGTTTGAATGACCAGGAAAGAAAAGAGGACATATGTTTCACCTGACAGCGACAGGCATGCTCGTGGACGAGGGTTTTACGCGAACTGTCAGATTAAAAGTCACTCTAACGGTCTTTGGTAAAACGAAGACGAACGCACCCCTGAATCACAGGAAACGACTTAAATTTTTGAACTCATTATCGTATGCGTCGCGTCGATGAGTAAAGCACATTAACATTATAACATTATTAACATTTCTTATGCCATCACTAAAACACAAAATGGCCGTACGTAATAAATACTTGCAGATTTGGTGGAAATACCATTAATTACGGAAGCAATTTGTGCAGCAAATACGTTTTACATAATACCCGCCCGAGCGCAGTCGCTGGTGCCGGAGCTTAAGAGGTTATATCTCGCACTCTAGTGCCAATTTGTAAATATCATATACATACATATAATCACGCTTTTATCCCTAATGGGGTAGGCAGAGCGCATACGACAAAATCATATTATATAAATAGTAGATATTCAGTTATAGTATGCAGTATAAAAATTAGTCTCAAAAATTGTTTGACTCAAATGTCTGAGTCTAGGATAATATTATTTTGATGTGATGACTTAAATTCTTTCACTAAACACGAAGTTAAATCTTTGGCTGGTGTAAAATTGATACACTCAATAAATCGGTTTATTTCGTATTACCACTCTTTGGAACAAATTTTAGTGCATATTAGAACAGAATTGAAATACATTGTGTATTTTTTAAACGGTGGCACTAGTGTGCAGAATAAACAATCTTAAATAATTAGAAAATCAAACGAGACAGAAAAGCTTTTGCTGCATCTCACTAAAGATATAAAACGCTATATTTTGCAGCTATGGTTACAAATTACACAATTTAAAACATCATGTCCGATAATATGTCATTACTTCCATGCTGGCCTGGGAGCGACTGAAAAACATAGAATGTGCCAGCTGTATTTCGTCCCGGGCATGCTGTAAAAACCAGCTAAGAGATCCGAGGGTTTCAGTAAATTGTATTTTATTTGATCAGCTGACAACCTGTCACTTCAGCAATAAACCAACAAATGTATTTTAAATAACCTTTAAACTTTGTCAGACGTGGCGGAACGACCTTTGTTTAGTTCGATTACGCTCGGCCTACCCCATTGGGGATAAAGGCGTGATTATATGTATGTGTATATAATTATGTCATGTCTGTTGATAAAAGATCATTTCGGCTGTCAAAATTTAAAATTGGACAAGTTATTACAAATTGTTTTAAATAATTTCCTTCCTCAAACTATTTCATTCCATAAATATTATTTATTAGTCTTTTATTATTAGCAAACAAAAGAACTACATAACAAAAGTAAATTTATTTGTGCATGATTAAATTATGTGCAATAATTGCTACTGTAATATGCATTTATTTGCTGTAGGTAATTAATTACAACACAGGGCTGAAAATTAATTACTATACGGATAAGCACACACTGCACAAATGTTATCAATTTTATCATATGAGGTGTGCAATAAATTGTGCAGTGAAGTAAAATTATCATTAATAATTTATCATAGTGTGTCAGTTCATTACAATAATGGAAACTCGTGTAAAAGAAAGAAGATACTAAAACAGTGGTATAGGAACACGGCAAAAAAAATCAGTTATTTGTCGAGGTGTACCGAATCGTCAATGTATAAAAGTGGACTACTGTAGTGTAGGTATAAAATTTTACCTAAATAAGTTCGTGTTTTATATGTTCAAATGTAAGCAAACGTTCTATAACGACATAAGGCTGAATGGTTCCTCGGCTCAAAAACATCGATAGAAGAAGTGATTAAAACATACAAACATACATATAATCACGCCTTTATCTCTTATGGGGTAGGCAGAGCGTCAACGACCCAAACAGACGTCGTTGCGCCATGTTTGACAAGTATTGAGGGACATTTTAGATAGATCTGTGTATTGCTGTAGCGACAGGTTGTCAGCCTATCGCCTAAATTACAATACACTGAAACACTCGAATCCCTTAGCTGGTTTTTACAGCATGCCCGGGAGGAGATGCAGTTGGCACATTCTATGTTTTTCTATCGCTCCCAGTCCAGCATGGAAGAGGATTATATTAAGAGTGATTAAAACTGTGATTTATTTAGTTTTCCACGATCCCCCGCGCGCACTCTTTGCGCAACTAATACCTCCAGGCTCAGTAGAATAAATTGGCCCATAGATAAATCGAGGGGTAACAGCTTTCGGCAATTCTAAATGAGTACAAAATAGGCCTACCTATTTTTTTTATTAGAAAAGCTAAATCTTTGCTGAATCTTCTTTCGTCTATGCGGGAACGGGAGCGAAAGAAAAACATAGAATATGCTAGCTGCATTTTTTCCCGGGCATGCTGTAAAAACCAGCTAAGGGATCCGAGGGTTTCACTATATTGCAATTAAGGCGATGGGCTGAAAACCCTTTCCCTGCAGCAATATACCTACAAATATATCGAAAATAACCATTAAAAACTTTGTCAGATGGCGGATCAACCTTTGTTTTGGTCGTTTACGCTCTGCCTACCCCATTAGGGATAAAGGCGTGATTATATGTATGTATCTTTTGGACGTTCGTCGACTCTACTTGACACGATAGAAGAAGTGATTAAACCTGTGATTTATTTAGTTTTTCATGATCCCCGGCGCGCACATCTTGCCCAGCTAATACCTCCAGGCTCAGTAGAATAAATTGGCCCGTACTTCGAGGGGCACGATAAGACTGCGCAATCTGCGCCCTGGAGTTTAATCTATTGTTGTCATAACTCAACCAGGCACCGGCTTTCCTTGATGCTATCTCCTTTGATCCTGAACGTAGGTAGATGAAAAGAAAAAGAAAGCTGACATCCGTTTAAAAAGTGACTCGAAAGATTTTTTTACGTGTTGATTACTCGGATGAGATCATTTTATTTGCAGATCAAACTAATGTTTGAAATCCAAATATATATATTTTTGAGGCGTTCGCTTTTGACTCTAGGAGGTTGTTGTTTACTAATACATTGTCGAGCGTTCATATTTCCGTCTTCATTCTCCGTCATGTGACAGTTTTCAATATGCCTATTTCAATGTTACTATTGCACTAAGCGTTCTTCAGGAGACTTTTCAGATATTTTAAGGTCGCTTAATACTTGCAGTTTCACTAATTGTAGGTATACATAGTATATAATTTAAAATTGTTCCATGCCGGACTGGGAACGAGTCAAAAACTTAGAATGTGCCCGCTGCTTTTCTTCGGGCATGCTGTAAAAACCAGCTAAGGGATTCAAGGGTATATTGCCATTTAGGCGATGGGCTGACAATCTGTCACTACAGCAATATACCTAAAAACCTATCTGAAATATCCCTCAAAACTTTGTCAGACGTGTCGGAACGACCTTTGTTTAGGTCGTTTACGCTCTGCCTACCCCATAAAGGCATGACACTTCTACTGTACAGTTTTTCTATCCTTGATATCAACAGTTAGTTCTCTTGTTTCATTTGTCTATGCTATCTACATTGATAATCTGGCTTTTAGCCATTTGCCAAGATACAGATGTACCTTGGTAGCTAACTTATCTCGGACAGTTGTTTCACGAGGCTATTGTAGCCACTTTGGGGAAGTTCTGGGCTCTCATTATCATGATAGTGTGGTAGTGATAGGTCAGACTAACTTTGGAACATAAAACCCGTTCGAATCTAAGGATTATAACGAGTAATTGTGCACTTCTATGCTGGACTGGGAGCGAGAGAAAAATATAGAATGTGCCAGATGCATTTCCTCCCGAGCATGCTTTAAAAACCAGCTAAGGGATTCGAGGGTTTCAGTATATTGCATTTGAGGGCTGATAACAATATACTAGCAATATATAGTATATCTTAAATAGCCCTCAAAACTTTGTCGGACGTGGCGGAGCGACCTTTGTTTGGGTCGTTTGCGCTCTGCCTACCCCATTAGGGATAAAGGCGTGATTGTATGTATGTATGTAATTATGCATAAGTGAATATAGGTAAACTTCGTGATGGCTGATCAAGCATCAAAAACTACACAATTTCCAAATTATATTGAAATCTAAATTTATAAAAAATTGTATGGTTTACAATAAAAAGTAAGTAGGTCTTTCTGCTAATGTCTTCACATCGTTAATTTCGGGACTACCTCTTGAATTTTTTTCTTCCTTGGACGCTCAAAAGAAATAGGCGTTGAACCTAAACGCGCTGTTCTCTATGTAGTGTTTGTTGCACAAGGACGAGTGGGAGAGAAAAACCCGATTTGATTTCACATTTTATTGAAAGCGAAGCATACTATGACACGAAGTAAGGGAGTAAAGAAATTCCGTGTTTTGTAGAAAAGTTTTGTAGATTCCATTTCGCTCAGGAAATAGGAAAGAGAAATGCAAACAGAGTCTTATCGCATTTGTCGTCTGCACTGAAGCGGTCAGATCCAGGGAAATAGCGCTGGCATTTGTGATGAGGACTGGTACAGTAAATTTTAAATTGTAAAAATGGAATGATTTGTTATGCTAAGAACTGTTGAGATGACTGTATGAAACAGTCGTGAAATGATGAGATGAATGTTAATATAGAAATGCTTTTTTTATTATGAATGGATTTTCTCTTGATTCCAGTATAAGTCGGTAGCGACTGAGACGTAGCCAGTATAAGTCGGTAGCGACTGAGACGAAGTTGACGATGGAGCGAGCTCACCCGGAATGCATGGAAATGATTCAAAAATTTTGGTGTCAAAGATTTGTTCTTTTGTTATTTAAATTAAAAATAAATACGACTTTCTATAGAGTATATTCTAAAGTGGACTGATGTCGGCTGATTTTTTTATTATTTTATTTTTGTTTATTTGATGATGATGACGATTATGATGACTATACTTAACAATTCAAACTGATTTGTCGTCTTTGCCCCATAAAAGAAATGGTGTACAAAATAATGTGTAAGGAGACACTCCTCAAAATTTGTAAATACATAAACTGGGGTTTATTTAAAACAACCTATCTAAATCATTATAAATCTCATAAAACATAATTAACAAACATAGTACCAAAAAAGATGAAAATGGAATTGATGGCGTTGAACCTATAAGCGCTGTTCCTTATGTTGTGTTTGTTGCACGAATCTCTTATGCAGTATAAATCTGAACCATCTAAATCATAATATTTAAATCTCATAAAACATATTTGACGAACAGAGTGTAGAAGAAGATGAAAATGGAATTGATAGCGTTGAACCTAATAGCACTGTTCTCTATATAGTGTTTGTTGCACAGGTCTCCTTTGCTGTATTAAACTGACTCATCTAAATCATAATCTCATAAAACATATTTGACAAACAAAGTACAAAACAAGATGAAAATGGTATTGATGGCGTTGAACCTAAACGCGGTGTTCTCTATGTAGTGTTTGTTGCACAAGTCTTCTTGGCAAACTGCGCAGGTGTCGTAGTGGGTGTTGAGACCAGGAGTTTCCACCTCGCAGGAACTGGCGCAGTCGCGGATCACGATCACACTTGCTGCTGTGAATATAGAACATCCTCTATAAATGTTGCCCTCAATAAAAAACAATGAAGTATGTAGTAAAGTATACTACATACTTATAATTTCGGATTAACGAAAATTTTCTCGACTGATACATGTAATGCTAACAATCATTTAAACAATTTCATTCCAAACATAATAAAAAATATAATTGTAAAATAAAATAAAATAATAGGCAAACTAAATTCTATTTCGCATCCATCAATGATGAGAAAGTTATCCAGTAATATAATGGGCGGTTTAAACGGTTTAAGCTGTAAGTATAGTTGGTAAGTACAGTTGGTAAGATGAAACGTGTAAACGATTCTGCCAGTGGGCTTTCAAGTTGAAATAGTACTGGGTACTGGAACCTTATAAACGTCAACTTGAAACCCAACTTACAAACTTACTAAGTCATGCACTGTACTTACAACTGTCCTAATGTAAACCTACATAATATGTAATGACTGTTAAAACTTACCATTAGTGGTTCTATAACTTTTAGTCACACAGACATCATGTCCTGGGCGGCAATATTTTACAGTTGTAGTCCTGTCAGGCAGCCAGCAAGATGCATCATTGAGTGTACTGCAGGCATAGCACACTTGACTGCCTTGCCTCATGTGGCCCTTCATATCTGACAATGGAGCGATACCTACACCTTTTGTTGGGTCTTGGTAAGTGGGCTCCGTCAAAAGAGTGACACTACGTAGAGGTGCTCTACTAGAACTTGGATACTGGAAACCTGGTGCGAATCTACTTGTTTCGCCATCAGTTTCAGGTTCTTTTTTTTGATGTTTTTTTTGAAGTTTTTCTCTTGTTTGGAGGTTATTTTCAGTTATGAGTTTAACGTTTCCATCTTGAGACATTGCCCGTCGTGAATGTGATGGCAATTCTTCAGATGAATCATCAGATTTCGGATGACATTTAGCAGATTCAGCGATATGGGGTTTGGTTTTTGGTTTTAAAGGTGCAATTAAATCTGAATCGCGAACCGTAAATGTTTCTGTCTTACTGTTCGGTGAATCTAACAGGTCAAAGAATTTATGTGGCTTTACAGTTTTATTCTGTTTTGGTACTTCATAAGTAGCATGATGATGGTCGTCATAAGGTGGGACAAGGTGCTTTAAAGTTTCGTCGGAATTTGAGTGAGGACTCTCACTATTCTGTAAATCATAATTTTGAATATAATGGGGTTTAATTTTAGGGCCAGTATCGGTTCGTCTGTCAACTTCTTTGAGATCAGTAGGGGAAACCGGCTCGATTGGTTTTATTACTTTAACCCTGAAAGGACTTCTTGAGTGTGCATGGTCTGGAACTTGAGTCGTAACTTTCTGTGAAATTTCATCAGATAATTTTTGATCATCTTTTGATTGATGTTTGGGTGAAAGACGTTCATTAGGTATAAACACATCTTCATTAGTCACAGGTACTGGCGTAACAGATGCCCATTGGTCACCGGCACCTGGATATGTATGTTTAGCAGCGTTTTGGTACAGCCGCCTTTCCCTTTCGTCTAGCGCTCGTCTTTCTGGGCATGGCTCTACATCTTCGCCTTCAGGGTGTTTTTGTCGAAGTGATCGCCGAAAATTCTCCTTAGACTGATCAACAACCAATCCAAGGTCATCAAATTGAGCAGCCTCTGAAACTGTACACACATAGTTGAATTATTTTTGTAAATAACTATGTATATTTTCATAGCTAATTATAATAGAATGAATAATTGACTTACCTGTTACAAGAACTATTATCACTGGAATCGAAAATAGCAACATTGTAAATGATTTCGCTGTAGACAACTCACTCCAGGTAGAAATGGATTCGAAATGAAAATGTTTTTGAAAATGAATGTAAGGAAACCACACGCAAGGATGGTATTTTATCAGAAGTGAGCTATAAAACTGTATCAGTCTTTTGTAAAAATGCTTTCTATGGAAAGATAAATTCCGGAAAACAATAGATGTTCCGCAAAATGGTTTTATTGTTTAGGATTGCTTTTAAACATTCTAATCAATAGTAGGTATGTTATATACATGTGTAACCAAGTGCCCAATTCTTTATGTCATATTTAAGTACATTACATAATGTAAGTCGACTCATCACACTGGTAAGTGCAAAGATACAAAAAAAAACTGAACCTGAAGATGCCTTTAAACAAGAACGTTTTACTAAGAAAGCGTAATGTGTGTGTTCGATGACTTTAAATGACCCTTTGCTTTGAAGAACACAGACCACCTTTGACCCAACAGCGACACGAAAAGAACGTACGACGGAATATTCGTTCAAAGTTGTCTGAAGCTGGCCGTCGATGGTACTCAGCATAATTGGGCATACGTGCAACTTCAGACCCTGACAGAAACGGTTAACGAAGCTCTTTGATAACGCCATAATTTTTCTTATTTCTATCTCACTGGTTTATATCGAAATGTGATTGTAGTTACGGTTGAAAGTAACTTATAACTTACTTAAACGACACATTCATGCATGACAAATAATTGGTAAAAACTGTTTTTAATTGTAAGACCGTGGCCTAATAATATAAAATAAATCTGCCAATATAACTCCAGCAAATCATTTATTTTCTAAAATCTAAAAGGATTTGTGAAGTTAAGCGAGTAGGAGATCAATTGTTCGAACCCCTAATGGAGTTGAACTGAGAGTTTGTAGAAACTACTGCCTGATGGAGCTCGTGGGCTGATTGCACCCACTTTTATAAGTTTAGCAGTTCATTCTACTTAAAGTTTATAGTCTCGATCACTGTCCCGATAATAGGCTGAAACCTTGTACGGGTCGAACGCCCGTAAAAGGAATCGTGGTCTGTTAAATGTTTTATTTAAACATACAATACATCACGCCATTATCCTTTACAGGGTAGGCAGAGTAAAACGCCTACCACAAGGCGTTTTCGCCACTTCTAACATAAATTGATGGCAATTTTAGATCGGAATGTGTATAACTATAGTGACAGGCTGTCAGTCATCGCCGTATAGCAGCCATAAATTACAATACACTGTATGTAACCCTTCAATCCCTTTTGCTGACTCTTACAGCAAGCCCGGGAAGAACAAAGAATGTACCAGCTGCTTTTCAGGCCCATGTTCAGCAGTGGACTGTTGCGGCTGATGTAGCAACGATACTTCAAGTTTACAGACGTTTGTCCAAGTTTGGTCCAAGCTCAACTTAAATGAACTTGTGTAAGAGCTTACCCACTGAGGCGTTCAAGCTCTAAGTGCTACGAGTAACTTAGGCATTGTTAGTTATAGCGGTCTGGTATTTTACATACTTAGCAGGATGAAGTGTTGTTAGTTAATAGTGCCTCCGTGGTCTAGTGGTTAGAGCCATGGGCTTACGATCCGGAGGTCCTGGGTTCAATTCCCTGGGCGGAACACATAGTTTATACTTGATAATTTAACTGTGCTACTAGGCTTTTGAAAACTCTGACACAAGGGTTCATCGGGTCTTTTGACTCGAGAAACCACTCGCTAAGAAGAAGAAGTTAATAGTAGATATAAATCTATGAGATCTAGCTTTCAGGCGGCTATTTTATCGCCTTCCGAAATTCCGGATGCACAAATTAGTTCAGAGTTTACTTATAGGATAGAGGTAAAATACGGTTTTAGAATACTGGCCTGCTTTACTGTAGTTCGTTAAACAATGGGTAAGATTATCTAGATCACAATTGCGGCATAGAAAATATCTCGAATTCTCCTGATTGAATTGTAATAAAACATAACAAAAAAAAGCAAATTACTGCAAAGCAATAAAAGGATTACAAAGTTTGATGAATTAATTTACAAGAACCAATACAGTTGCGAATACAATCTTCATAAGCCTTTGCCAAATTAGAAAACTTTACATCAGATATCTGTCAGCTTAAAGTAATTTTAATACCAGAATCATCTCTAATGGAAAAAAAAAATATACGCAATCAACAATTCTACACTAAGATAAGATAGATAAGAGAAGATAAGGCATTTATTTGCAAGAATACATGTAAATAACAAAAGATCTTAAAAATAAAAATAGCATCAATGTAATATTGTATATTTTATTTCTCACAGTTTCTATAGTTGTTATATTTATTTTAAGCGATACGCATAATTCCTATTCATTTGTATATATCTACCAAAACCTTTTCGGCATGACCTGAAATCGAATCACGTGCCAAACATCCGTAATCCAGACTAACGAGCCCACCGTCGAACACAAAACACCGTCAATTAAATACCATTATCTGCAACCCTATTATGGTAATCCTTCGTAATTGTTTATGCGCTTATCAGAGCGGGAGGAGAGGAGAGGAAGAGACCAAGAAAGGGGAGAGGGAAGACGCACAGACCAAGATGAGAATAGATCATACATCTTTTGGAACTGTATGAACAAAAATACCATTAATTGTTATCTACAACCCTATTATGTTAATCTATCGTAATTGTTTATGCGCTTATCTACCGGGAGGAGAGGAAAGGAAGAGACCAAGAAAGGGGAGAGGGAAGAGGGACAGATCTAGATGAGAGTAGATCACACATCTCATAGAATTGTATGAACACAAAACACCTTCAATTAGATAACGTTATCTGAGACCATATTATATACGCTTATCAAACGGTACAGAGAGGGAGAGGAAGAGACCACAGATAAGAGAAAGAAAGAGGCACAAACCTAATTATACTATACAACTAAAATAAATATAAAAGCACACTTCTAACTCTTTCGTAGACCTATTATGAAAGGAAATAATCGTCTAATTTGATTCCCAGTAATTTTCCAGTTCAATATTGCAAAATTATCATTTTTTTCACCGACCAATACGCATTAACGCACCGCCTACCTAGCAGGACAGAAGATTGTTTTTAGCGAAACTCTTAACTTCGATTATTTATAGGACGACATGCGGAATCTATCCCAACTTAGGTCTGTGGGAAGGGCTGGCCATAAATTACAGCTAAAAAGCTTCATTGTCCCTAGCACTGGCAACGGCTCGCAAGCCCTTAATGGATGTATGTTTGGAGGTTAGAAGGTCTTTCCTTGTCTGCATTTCTCGAACTGGAAGTTAATCTGTTGAGTTATACTGAGACCTTTTTCTGTCATTGCGGGTATTTGGTTTTTATATTAATTCAAATTGTGACTGATAAAAAAGCAAAACAAGTCTCAAGAAGTACAGACAACTTAAAAATATTTGTAATTAGGTATTTGTAGGAGCATATCATATTATAAGTGTGCCAAAGTAGTCCGAAATCCGCTATCTACATAAAAAATTAGCTACTCGTAAAACGTTAAAGCGTCGAGTTAGAGAATCAAATGGAAACAACCAAAACACTCTTTTATTTCCTGGCCGAACAAAAAAGCTTGTGAATTTTACCACCTCCCTTTGTCTCTTCTAAAAGCTTGCAACAAAAGCGGCAAAAACATCAGCACAAACAGTATTTCACGTCCAATCTAAACCTAAACCGGGATTTGTTTGAAAAACCTCGTCTATAGCCACCAGAGGGTATGAAACAGCCAAACCGTTTTGAGCTCTCGATTATGCAGAAATGCACGCTAGTTCGTTAGTGCACTATTTTGTGCGCGCTCTCCGCTTGCATCACGTTTATACCGAGATTGGAAGATGACAACATTTATTTTTTTCTCTGTGGCGTAAAAGGTTACATAACCAAGTAGTATTTCTTACATGCTGGACTGGTGCCGAGAGAAAAGCATAGAATGTGCCAGCTGCATTTCCTCCCCGGGCATGCTGTAAAAACCAGATAAGGGATCTGAGGGTTTCTGAATATTGCAATTTACGCGCTGGGCTGTCAAACCTATCACTACAACTATATACCTACAAATATATCTAAAATAACCCTCAAAACTTTGTCAGACGTGGCGGAACGACCTTTGCTTAGGTAGTTTACGTTCTGCCTACCCCATTAGGGATAAAGGCGTGATTATATGTATGTAAGTAATGAAATTGCTTGAAATTTTTTATGTGTAAATGTGTAGCAGTGGCGAAGGGTAAATTTGTCGATAGCCGGAGTAAAATAGCAAATACTTACATTGCTGCATATATCTCATTTTTAAGTTCTACCATGGTTCTACACTAATAATAATATCCAAAAAGATAGTTTCGCTGCCGAACAAGACAACAAGGATAATGTAATTTTCTTAAGATAACAAAACAAATACCAGTTTTTTTCACTGCATTTTCTTTTGTTTTCTATTTTCTTTACAGTATGTTAGTGGTTTTAAAATAATCAAACTGATTAAAAACGCGCAAACTGAATACGCACCAAGACGACAGAACATTTTGGTAAAAAAAGGCGTAAATAAATAAAAAGCATGTAATTTTCGCCCTATTAATAACATCATTTCATTTTTATTATTTTATTACATTACAGGGCAAACTTTCAGTCTCCATCACAGCTTATTCGTTCGATTCCTGATAATAGTACCGGCGTATTTTCCGCTTACAAACGCCGTGCGTCTCTTGCGGACGCCAAAAGATGGCGCCACTGGCTCGTAGGCGGGCTAGTATGAAGGAGGAAACCGAGTTATTGAGGAAAAAACTGCGACTGTAAAAACATTGATACAGACCTTTCAAGATAGTTTTATTATTTTCTTAGCAAATGAATGACGATTTACCTGCTGGGTAGGTACTTAGCATTGTGAGCTTTTATAATTATTATGTTATTTGAGTATCTACTATACAATTTGGTTTGATTTCATCTTCTTCTTCTTCTGTCGAGTGGGTATCGAGTCTATCGACCCGATGAACCCTGGTGTCAGAGTTTTTAAACCGCCTAGTAGCACAGCTATCAGGCCTCTGACATGGTTTGAGTAACGCCCACTATCAAAGACAGCGACCGGGACCGACGGCTTAACGTGCCCTCCGAAGCACGTTTTTTTTTTTTCGGACAATCAGGTGATTCAGCCTGCAATGTCCTAACCAAACTGGGGAAAAATTCACAAAGTGATAAATTCTCAAATATCAACTTTGTATTTCCCTCCTGGGAATCGAACCCAAGACCTCCGGATCAGGAGTCCATGGCACTAGCCACTAGACCACGGAGGCAGTTAGTTAGTTTGATTTCATAAGGGAAGCTGACGGGAATCGCGTTATATGAACCCTTCGCCGCTGATGGGTAGGTACTTACAGTAAATTTGCAGGTAAGGATTTAAACTGACAGTGACTATTGAGATCCGAGCTGTGGTTGCTGAGTGCCCGCAGTTTCTGGCGTTTGCTTGGTCACGATAACGTTGCTTGGTCACGATAACGTTGCTTGGTCACGATAACGACGCCGGACTCCTATCTTACGACGTCCAGTTAAACTAGACTTGCTTGTTAGCACAAAGTAGCTTTACTTAAATGCTTGTCGTAGAAATTATTACACAAACCTTTAAAACAATCTAATACATTTCACTAAAAAGATAGAACATTACACCTAGTTACTTTATATATGACATAATTGTTTACCTAATAAATCGGAGTATTCCCAGTAGCTTTCTTTATTAGAACTTATCACACATGCAATCCAGCTTGCAATGCCACGCTGTGGAAATATCGATCGCCTAAATATTCTGCACACAATTTCAAGTATACGTTTACGATATGCATTTACACAGCTACATATGTGTACCTACAATCTGTGGAGCAAGCCTGACCTGTATGCATGTTTGTCTTAGTAATTCTTAGTCAATTTTCAAAACTACCTATTACATTTCACTAAACAGATAAAACATTACCTAGTACTATAAATATGACATAATTGGTTACCTAATAAATCGGAGTAAAACATCTCGTAATCCCAGTAGCTTTCCTTATTAGAGCTAGTTCATCACTCATGCAATCCTGTTTGCAATGACACGCTGTCGAAATACCGATCGCCTAAATATTCTGAACACAATTTCAAGTATACGTTTACGATGTACATTTACACAGCAACATATGTGTACCTACAATCTGTGGAGCAAGCCTGACCTGTATGCCCACTTCAGGCTTCGCTACGTTTGTTTTCTCAACATGCATCGTGCATCTTCCATCTTGGTTTATGGAATAACCTACAGTTACCTAGCTTAAAACGTATGAGGGCTTGTAGAAACCGAACGTGAGGTCAAATTAAATTTGCTTAACCTATTTGATACCAATTAGCTTTTGAAATTTTGCATCGGCATTTAAAATGTTATTTTAGAGCGAGTTTTTCTCTATGATAATATTTTATACTTTGATGTTTCGGTGTGGTTGGACACTTCATAATATCATCTATTATTTGCTATTTAATAATTTATTTATAGTCACGAGATCATTGCGAAAATTTTATCATTATTCGAGTCATCGGTGGTTTCAAAGAGTCGAGTCAAATCAAAAGATCTAATACTCAAAGAAATTGTGTAAAACATTTGAAGATAAAAGTTTTACTTTTCGTAAATAAATAAGTGACTATGAGTGCGAAGCTCACCTCAACTAAGGTGTGTTGTATTTGCTCGGCGTAGTGTAATTATGTTGGCACGTTTTCGTTAATAACTGTTTGCGAAAGTTTACTGTTGGCCAGTGTCCAGAGATCCAGTGGAATATTTGAGAACCAAAACTACATTGTGCAAAATGTCGGTAAATTCGACACTGTTAGTGTAATTTGACTTTAGACTTTTCACTGAAGCAGGATTTGAACCCATAGGCTACATAAAATGTAATACATACATATAATCACGCCTTTATCCCTATGGTGTAGGCGGAGCTGAAACGACCTGAACAAAGGTTCTTTCGCCACGTCTGACAAAGTTTTGAGGGTTATTTAAGATGTATTTGTATAGTAGGTATATTGCTGTAGTGACAGGTTGTCAGCCCATCGCCTAAATAACAATATACTGAAACCCTTGGATACCTTTTCTCTCGCTCCCAGGCCAGCATGTAATCAAGTGAACAAATACCAGCGGTCGAATTGTCTCTTAAACCATTTTGTGGCGCCGAAAACAATTCCGAAGTGCAAATTGTTGTAGGTATTCAAAATAACTTCACACAATCAAAACTCCCTTTGTTGCCTTCAAAAAGCGTTTGTGAATAAATGCATTTTCCCGTCGAGATTGCCCCAATATACAAAATAAGCGGGAACATCAAAGGGTAAATGGTGGGGGAAATAAAATATACGATAAAACAGAGAGGGATATCGAAGTCGTGTTCCCGCGGCGAGAATTAATCTTTATACATACCGTTTACTATGTTTTGTATAGTTTAAGAGAAAAGTAGCTATTTTGTAGCCTTTGAATACCTAAACCTTCTTATAATCTACACGTTGTTGCAACAAGAGCTGCATATGCTAAGAATAATTTCAGTAAGAAATGTGTCAGGTTGTCAGCCCATCGTAACATACCGAAAGTCTTGTTTTTTATTGTAATACGCCGAAACTCTCGGTTTTTATCGCTCCTATGTTAGGACCTAGGTTTCATCATAGAAATTTGTGCTAAAGGAAAATGGCAACGTTGTTCATGGTTTGTTTGGGTCGCTTTGTTGGCCGGTAAATCACAACAGTCAATGTGTGTGTAGTCCTGTTTTGATAGCGTTCGGAACACGCCGCTGGCTGTAGGCCCACATGAGCCAGATATGACACGGATGAGCCGAGAATGAGCCGGGTTGTCACACGTCAATTTGACGGATTTCCAGATTTCCCTCTAATACCCTGACGACGTTTCATAAAAGGGAATTGGATGGGATCAGGAAATCTCCGGAACATTAAAGAAATTCGAATTGTCTGCTTGATTCTGTACAAATAAAATTGTGGTCTGCATTGTTTAGAAATAATTTACGCCGTATATTTATTTTGTTAACCTATTGCTAATACTTCCCGAAAATATTCATATTTATAAACATTAGATTCCCAGATGGTATGTCAAACATATGTATAGTTTTTTATATAATACCGGGTGTAAGGAACAGCGTCCCGCAAACTGATAGGGATTGATCAGTCAACGAAACTGAACAACTATTACCAGGAAATTCTTTCAGGAAACGAAAAAAAAATACAATATGACCACCCCGATCAGACAATTTGTATGAAAAAGCAAATATGTATTTTTACAATTCCTAAAACAAAAAACCAGCTTATAGTTGTTCAGTTTTGTTGACTGAGCAACCCTTATCAGTTTTCGGAACGCTGTTTCTACATTTACAAACTTTTCAATTTTAAGTAATATTGCTAAGCTTCTTTCTTCAATATTGTTCTGCACATTTCGTCTGTGTAGTGCGTAAAGTACATAGGTACGTGAATTTATACTTGCGATTGTCGGCACCATGAAACTCAATGATAATGGAATTTCATCATAAATTTAATTATGAGAAACAAGTACAATTGTTGATAACAAATTAAACATACATACATCAATTTAATTACTTCCATGCTAGACATGGAGTGATAGAAAAACATAGAATGTGCTAGCTGCATCTTCTCCCGGGCATGCTGTAAAAACCAGCTAAGGGATTCGAGTGTTTCAGTGTATTGCAATTTAGGTGATGGGCTGCCACCCATCTCTACAGCAATATAATACTTATGTCATCTGTAATAACCCTTAAAACTTGTCAGACGTGGCAGAACGACCTTTGTTAAGCTCGTTTTTGCTCTGCCTACCCCATTAGGGATAAAGGCGTGATTTTATGTATGTCAATTTAATTATGTGAAACAAGTACAAGTGTTTATTACAATTTACAACATCAGGCACGTGAAGATTTTTATTGAATTATTATAGCTTTTTTAAATAGCAGTATTTTGTATTGTAAGTATAGAATGAGTGCTGGCTGGTATTTTATCATGTTAGTCACTGAAAGTATAATGTAGGATATATGTCTTTCCTAAACTACTAATTAGCTTAGCGAACTCAGTGCAAGATGTTATTTTCACGAATCAGAATCACTTGTTTTGTTAAATTCGTGTTCTGAAATGGTTATACTAATTACTACCGTATACAGTAGTAAATACAGTAGTAACTGCAAAACAATTTATACTTGCGATTGTCGGCACTTGGTGAAACTCCATATTTATAATGTTCATACTTATAGCATCATCAGGGATTTTATACATACCATACACAACACATTAAACATTTTAAATAAACCGTTCATATTTAGCGAACGAAGTGCAACAATTGATTATAGTGGAGGTATAGTGGACTATAACTAACATATCAATTGTTGCACTTCGTTCGCTATATATGAACGGTTTATTTAAAATGTTTTATGTGTTGTGTATGATATGTATAAAATCCCTGATGATGCTATAAGTTAGCGAAACCGGTAGGATTAAAATATATTAAGTGAAACAAGTACAAGTGTTTTAATAACAAAATTATTACTGCAAAACCCTTATTTTGTGTCCAGGTGGCATAAAATATCATAGTATCAAAAAAAAAAATAGACATTATAGAATACGGCCAGGGTGTAACAAAATTGAAAACTAAAACCAAAGAGTTTTAACAGTTATGTTAGAGATGCCGATAATTTGTGTGGTGAGTGGACTCTCAGCCATCGAGACGTACTTGAGAGTTGCTGACAACCATTCTCGCTTCCTGACCTCTTTTCGCTCCAGCTTGTTGGGTTACAATCTTGGTAATTCTTGGAAAAATATATAGAGGTAGGTATACCGGGTGTAAGGGACAGCGTCCCGTAAACTGATAAGGGATGCGCAGTCAACGACACTGAACAACTTCCAGAAGGAAAATCTTTCAGTGAGTGAAAATAAGTTGGCATTTCCATACAAAACTCTACTCTCGATGTGATGTATCGTGGGCCCACTCCCGCCGGTTGCGCGTGTCCAACGTTGCAGTCTGTAGACCAGCATACATACCTTGGCCTAATTATAGATACACACTTCAATTGGGGACCCCATATTGAAAGTGTGGTAAATAAACTCAGGTCTATTAACGCTAAGTTAGCTATTCTTAAATATAAGCTACCCTTCCACACGCTTCGTATGTTGTATCTGGCCTTGGCTGATTCTGTTATAGGTTACGGCCTTTGTAGTTACGGACGTACATATAAAACATACGTAAAAAAAATATACACACTACAAGTGTGTATTATTAAGAATATTGTACCCAAAAAAATTAAACTTGGGTATAAAGATGATGACAGTGGCTTGTTTCATTATTGTAAAACTATGTCAGTCTTTGATAAAATAAATATTTCAATCATTTTAGATAAAATTGAAAACATTAACTCTTTAACAAAAACAAAAAGAAATGATCGGTTACGTAGCTTAGATTGTTTGCCTACTTTCAAACTACCAAAAACCACAAATGTGTATGGTATGAGGACATGGGAATATATCCTATCAGATATTCTTAATCAATTACCAAAAGATGTACTGTCAAATGTATTTAATAACATGGAGAAATGCAAAGTTATACTAAAAAAAATCTATCTTGATGTAAGTTAAATTTTTGCCTCTTATTTATTTATTTATTCATAAATCAATGTAAAATGTGGCGAGCACGATCTCATTCGCTTTTCGCATAAACCTTACTTAGGGTTTAGATTTAAGCGTATTATTTTAAGTATAAACTTTGTACCTAAAAATTTCTTGTTTAAACTCTTAAAAATAAAATAAATGTAAATTTGTATAGAAAAGCCATTTCTTTTCACTTCCTGAAACAAAATCCCGGTGGAAGTTGTTTAGTGTCGCTGACTTAATAACGCCTATCAGTTTGCGGGACGCTGTTCCTTACACCCGGTATAGTGGGTCCTACTAATATGCGAAAAGATAAATCTAGGGAACAGGCAGTAGCATAACTAAGAAATTTAAAAAAAAACTTGCATTCCTAAATTTGCCTGCCATACATGATGTGTATGTCAACTAACTCTCAATGGAGAGGTATCCAGCAGTTGACTATTATATTGACATTAATTTATTCGAATTCTTACATTGACATTTATTTATCTTTTGTATGTAAATTTAACTTTTTTTTTATCAAGTTGCATCCTAATTAATGATATTTTCCATGTTCCATGTTTTAATATTATCTGTACTTCTTCTTCTTATCGTGTCGATCGTTTAGGCGTTTTTATATTAATTTTGACCAGTACTCTGTACTGTAATTCCTAATTGACTCAACATTGTGTGCGCCTGGTTTTTAAACTGTAAGCCATATGTTTCGTATTTAATAAATTAATTGAAATATGTGGCTCATGATAATCATGAATGAATCAACTTCTAAAAAAAACATAAAAAAAACATACCACGATTACCATCACAAAGACAAAAACCAGGAAGAACTAGCAGCTTATGAATATGCAAGCTGTAGGTAATTACAGATAGCAACCAAGAGAGAGCTAGTTGGAATATAACGACCATTCTGCACAGGAATGAAGCAGACAGAGATTTGCATTCAACCGGCATATTACCAAGTTCATACATGGCATATCATTTAGGACAGAGTTAAACAGGAGAGAGGGGAAATGACATCAGGTAGGTAGAGCGTAAACGACCTAAACAAAGGTCGTTCCGCAAACCGTTCCGACAAAGTTTTGTGGGTTATTTAAGATAGATACATTTTATTTACTATATATTTTATTTGTGGCTGAGTGCTGTAGTGACAGGTTGTCAGCCCATCGCCTAAATTGCAATATGCAGAAACCCTCGGATCCCTTAGCTGGTTTTTACAGCATGTCCGGCAGGAAATGCACCTGACACATTTTTTGTTTTTCTCTCGCACCCAAACCAACATGGAAGAATTTAATATGTATCTTAAATTATATTATACCTACGAGTAGTACTCACTACCTCGTAACATAAATAAAAATGTATTTTTAATTACATGCTCAAATAAAAATGCGAAGCTCTAACAGCATTACATTGCTACGCTCGCTACACCGTAGCTCAATCCATTCATTCATTAGCATTCTCGTAGTAGGTAATTCTCGACATTTTATAGTATTTTCATTTCAGTTTTAGAATAAAGGTAAACAAAGTTTCATGTCTTTTTATTCAAAAATACATTTCTAAAATAAATTATACGTGTTGGCAAAATAGTTAAGTTCCTAAAACTACTATTTCATTATGTTATTATATATAATAGCTAAAACTTATTTTAGAAAAAAGATCTTCGATTAAAAGACATGAAACTTTGTTTTTCTTTTTTCTAAAACCTAATTGGAAATACTACAGTTCAGTTGACGAATATAGCTATGGCTACGCACAATAATTGATTGATGCTAGAAAGGGGTTTGGGTGATGTGCAACTTGCTATAATAGCGGCACTCACTGAACAACTTTCTACTTATAAAGGCTAGGTTTTCCTAGGCTATGGTTTCAACTTTATAAATCTTAAAAATTAAATACTAGATAAATACCAAAAGTTACTGTCCATGTCTGCTTACGATATAAAACTAATGTGGTGGAAATCACTAGGAATGTAAACAAAAGGGCAGGAGCTTGATGAAATATGTAATTAGCGTTTAGGAAACGTGACGAATTTTTGGAGTAAATTGGGTATGCTTTTGCAATGAAATAAATATTCTGAAAGTAACTAATTAATTTCAATAGAAGAGAATCGGTATTTTATTAATGCATTTTTTTATGAAATATAAAACGATATGGGTAAAGATGATGACATATAATTTGAACTGATTTGATATATATATGGACACCCAATACAAATTATGTACCAAAACGGATCAAATTATATATTACAGTTCGTGAACTATTCTGTCAAATATTTGCGTTTTATTTTGAGTCAGAAAAGATGGTGAAATTTTCCAGATTTTAAGTCTTCATTTCTATAACTTTACTCCATCCTCGCTGAACTTAGTACGCCAAAGTATTTTATTAAAGAAAGTCTTGTCTTTATAGGTACTGTGGTCATAGGAGTCCAAGATTTAATTTGTAACAAGGAATTCGAAATCATAATATACTTAAATCGTTTTTATAACAGTAGATTTAATGATTGAAACGTCACGTAAAAATAATAGAACAAGTAGTCCAACTAATTTTCGTTTTTAATGCAAACGCTCTGCTTATCACATTAGGGAGAAAGGCGTGATTGTATGTATGTATGCAAACGTCAACAATCGAGGAATGAAATATATTCAAAACTCATATAATCATCATTAACTTCCTGCCAGCTTTTAAATTGGTTCAAATAAAAAGCTGAGTGTGGCTTATAGGAGGTGAAAAGTTTTTAATTATAAAACGTTTATTAGATCTGCCTGGCTGGTTGTTGGCCAGTTTAGAGTTTGTGGGGAATGGCCGGCAACTGGACTACTGTCCTGGCCAAACTGTTTGTGCTTTAGAGTAATTAACCTGTTTATTTAGAAGCGTGTCTATCTCCCTAGCCTTATCCCGTATATCACGGGGGCTACCTAATCTAGGGGATTGAACGAGGGTACTGGTTTTTACATTATATAGAAGCGTGTAACACTAGCTAATTAAAAATAAAATTGTGGGAAAAGAGAGGCACGTTTTCAACAAGTTTTTTGCATCGCATCTTTTGGCGAAGAGATACTTGCAGCGACTTAACTTTAACTGAACGTTAAAGTCGATGGGATTGCAAATAAGAAGATTGCAGAAAGTCGCTTTGATTCATTATTATTAATTGACACCTTTCCGTCCATCTTTCCGAGCAGCTAGCAATACGAAACCTACAAATTGAAGTTTTATAAAATGACAATTTGACTCAGGTTACTAAACGAAACACTTACACGAAAACATATGTCTATATCTTTTTTTTTAAGTTTTTTAATTTGATTAAACTATGAAAATATTCATGAAGTCATTATTCGGGAAAGCATTTTTAGACAGTTTAATTTATTTTTTTGTTTTTTGTTTTAACTTGTACTTTTATGTTTCGTGAGGAATGTGCAGCACTTATACAAACCATCTGTGGTTTAGGAGTGTCAAGTATATGATAAGTAAGTAAGTATACTATTGTAAACTTTTAATAACAAATGAATAAATAAATCAACAAGACATAGGTAATCAAATCATTTCCCAAAATGTTAGACAAATCGTCCGACTGGAAATTTTCATACAATTTGAGTGGGATCTTTTGTAAGGATTTTTGAATATTCGGTAAAATCGATCAGCCACTCAAAGAGGTACGTCGTCTATCCAAATGGCTGTCCAAAGATACGATTCGGCTAAGTGCCAAGCGGCACCATTCTGGCTCTATAGGCCTCCGTACGTAGGCACTGTAAAATATAGGTGCAGTTCGTTCTGTTCGCTTTTATCGGACGAATCATCAGCTAATACTTTCATGCTGGCCTGGGAGCGAGAGAAAAACATAGAATGTGCCAGCTGCATTTCCTCCCTGGCATGCTGTAAAAACCAGCTAAGGGATTGGAGTGTTTCAGTATATTGAAATTTAGGCGATGGCCTGATAACCTGTCACTACAGCAATATACCTACAAATGTGTCTTACATAACCCTCAAAACTTTGTCAGACGTAGTGGAACGACCTTTGTTTAGGTCGTTTTCGCTCTGCCTACACAATAGGGACATACATACATACATATAATCACGCCTTTATCCCTAATGGGGTAGGCAGAGCGTAAACGACCTAAACATAGGTCGTTTTGCCTCTGACAAAGTTTTAAGGGTTTTTTAAGATAACATTACCATTAGGGACAAAGGCGTGATTATATGTAAAGCGACCTCAACACGAGTGATCGACTGTACTATGCATTTCTTTGACACTCAATTAAGAGCTGTCAAATATTCGATGGCTCTATTGAAGATAAGGCTCCTATTTATAAAGAGATCTGATATATAAAATTGAGAGCAACATTAAGTATTGATTTGACAAGTCACATAGTACTCAAGTGACTTCCGAATTCAAACTAGCTGTCAGTCTCAAGTACTGTTTATCAATACGGGCTTAAGTAATCCTATAGTCAAATAATCGACTTACAAAAAACGTCATAATAGCCATGTATGTGGCTATTTACATGCGGTAACATTATTTTGGTATATTGTTACATACATACATATAATCACGCCTTTATCCCTAATGGGGTAGGCAGAGCGTAAATGACCTAAACAAAGGTTGTTCCGCCACGTCTGACAAAGTTTTGAAGGTTATTTATGATAGATTTGTATGTATATTGCTGTAGTGACAGGTTCTCAGCCCATCGCCTAAAATGCAACATACTAAAACCCTCGGATCCCTTAGCTGGTTTTTACAGCATGCCCGGGAGGAAATGCAGCTGGCACATTCTATGTTTTTCTCTCGCTCCCAGTCCAGCATGGAAGATATATAGATATTGTTACATACATACATATAATCACGCCTTTATCCCTAATGGGGTAGGCAGAACACAAACGACCTAAACAAAGGTCGTCCCGCCACGTCTGACAAAGTTTTGAGGGATATTTAAGATAGAATTCTAGGTATATTGCTGTAGTGACAGGTTGTCAGCCCATCGCCTAAATTACAATACAGGGCGTCCCACGGCGATGCCACACGGAGGAAAAGTACCTTAAATATTAATGATAGGATATTTTACTGAAAGAAGACATCGTTTAATTTTTAATAATAAGTAGAACTGCATTCACAGATTTTTTTTTAAATCACCTATCTCAACCGGGAATCGAACCCGCCAAATGTGACAGTAAAATTACATGTATTTTATAATAGCGTCTGAAAGGGATACTCATAAGCATTATTTTTTCCTTAATAACCTAGCATATTAAATGAAACTAAAAACATAAAATTTTACATTTAGTAAATTAACACAAAAATTGCTAATAAACGAAAATGAAACTCACAATAAACAAAAGAACAGACGCTTGAAAATTTAAGTGTTCCATTTTCGAATTATTTATTTTTACTAATATCAGCCAGTTGCATGACGCTTGAAAATTTAAGTGTTCCATTTTCGAATTATTTATTTTTACTAATATCAGCCAGTTGCATGCTAATTGTGAGCTCATGAAGAAGTACCTACTACACTTTATGTATCGCTTTATTATTATCATGTACTTATACCACGGAAATATCGTATCTCAAGTGGGTAGATCTTTGAAATGATAATGTTAATTGTTGGAAGCATGGCCAAGTCAGAGGAAATTTCTCTGAACAAAATTTTAAATAAAATGTAAAATTTTATGTTTTTAGTTTCATTTAATATGCTAGGTTATTAAGGAAAAAATAATGCTTATGAGTAGCCCTTTCAGACGCTATTATAAAATACATGTAATTTTACTGTCACATTTGGCGGGTTCGATTCCCGGTTGAGGTAGGCGATTTAAAAAAAATCTGTGAATGCAGTTCTACTTATTATTAAAAATTAAACGATGTCTTCTTTCAGTAAAATATCCTATCATTAATATTTAAGGTACTTTCCCTCCGTGTGGCATCGCCATGGGACGCCCTGTATACTGAAACCCTCGGATCCCTTAGCTGGATTTTACAGCATGCCCGGGAGGAAATGCAGCTGGCACCTTCTATGTTTTTCTCTCGCTTCCAGACCAGCATGGAAGAAATGGTATATTGTTATACGTTTTAAATGAGCAAATAGGCAGAAAGATAAAAAGAATAAGCCTTCTGCACAGAAAACGACCCCAATATCACCTTCAACCCACATTGAACTGCCAATTTGGCTTATCGGTGTGCAAACGTTCGAGAAAAATGTTTTCTCTGATTTAGCATTAATGGTAGTAGAAACTAAGTATAGGTAGGTATTTCCCTGGGTCCTATTCTATAAATTTAGAGAGATAACCTATTTATTTGACTCATCATAAATTGTGTTTGAAAAGAAAAAACTACATCTTAGGTCTTTTTTAGGTCAAAATATGATATTAGGCCTTCCACGCTGGCCTGGGAGTGAGAAAAAAACATAGAATGTGCCAGCTGCATTACCTCCCGGGCATGCTGTAAAAATAAATAAATTTACTTTATTTACACAAATGATTTGCACATGACATTCTTACATGAAGGAAGTGTATAGAAAACTAATATAAACAATTTGTGTTGGAACATGCATTGCTGATTGTTACTAGTAGTACAAATTAATTGTTGAACCCTGACCCCAAACTAAGCAAAAGCTTGTATCTTGAGAGTTAGTGTTCTTCCGTATGAGTTATTCGAGTAACCAGCTAAGGGATCCGAGGGTTTTAGTATATTGTAATTTAGGCGATGGGCTGACAACCTATCACTACAGCGATATACCTACAAATATATCTAAAATAACCCTCAAAACTTTGTCAGTCGTGGCGGAACGACCTTTGCTTACGTCGTTTACCTACGCTCAGCTCAGTTCGTTTTATCACTAAGGGCCGCAATTATAAATGTCACTCAGATCCGCTCCCGAGGGTTGATCAAGCAGGTCGTAATCAAACTTTTACTCAGTACTCGAGTAGACTGTTAATTTATAAACGCAAACACACTCAGATCAGGTTTTAACTCATGAACTCGTATCAGGATTTACTGATACGAGTTCACATGTTTGATACTCTCCCGCTTTTTTCCGGTGTTGCGTTCCGTTACATGAATTATTTCAAGTAAGAGTTATTGGTCGATGAAAGAACACATGAAAGGTGACTTGCCTTTGTCTTTAAAACGTAAACTCGTGGACGTATGCATTCTCCCAGTATTTACCTACGGAGCTCAGACTTGGTCTTTGACGGAAGCTCAGAGGTCCAGACTCGCGGTTTGCCAGAGAGCCATGGAGCGCAGTATGTTGGGTCTAAAACAAATCGACAGGGTCCGGAACACTGTACTGCGCTCTAAAACCCAAATTGCTGATGTGACCCACGCATCTGCTAAGCTGAAGTATGATTGGGCCGGCCACGTCTGCCGCATGCCGGATGAATTGTGGGCAAAAATCACTACACAGTGGAAGCCACCGACTGACAGAAGGCGACGCGGCAGACCGAGACGACGATGGCGAGACGAGCTGGATGCCTTCAGCAAGTCATGGCCGGAAGAGGCGCAAAATAGGGAGGCATGGAGGGAGAGGAGAGAGGCCTTTGCCCAGCAGTGGGACACATAACGGCTTCATAAGATAAGATAAGATAAGGTACGTATTCAAAATAAAATATATGTTTTAAATGTCAAAAATTCAAAAGGCTATTTAATTTTATTGCACATATCATATAATAAGGATAAATATATATATATATTTATTGCGCATTTTAATGAAAATTACTGTATGTATATATATAGTAACTTGAAATGGAACGTATCTCAAAAAAAAAAACAGCGATGGCGCGACGCGATATTAGTGAGTGACGTCTCTTATTTTGACAACATATTTTGGTTGAGGTTATTTCATATTTCTATGGTTACATTCAGTGGAAAATCGAAAAGAACATCTTCGGAAATGCCGTATTGTCCCAGTATTGTGCTGTGCAGCTTCTAAAGGTAAAGATTTAACATAAGGTTTATGAACTTGTGGTGGAAGTTTCGACTTCACTTATCTCATCCACGTCTAAAATATTTTTCTTGCTAAATGGAGTAATTAAATTCCTATTTAAAGTCTTATTCCAGATCTTGCCCCTCCGCCTGAAGTTCACTCTTCTTATCTGTTTTATTCTGGCCATTTTGTGTGTCAAATATATTACAATAATTTCTGTTATTTTTAGGTGGAAAATCTACAATTGCTGTCTCAAAATCTCATCTCTTGTTTCAATGGGAACAAATCAATAAACCTTTAATTGTTATTTTTAATTTAAAGTATTTATTACAAAAAATATATGTAAGTATGTACGTTTTTGTATTTCTTTAGTGCAATAAAATGGGTTGGTATTTGTGAGTTTTATTTTCCCTAAACAAAATCACTGAAACAATTAATTATTAATCTGGTAGTAGGGAAATTACTAAGTTATTAACTGCTTCTATGCTCTAGTGGTCTGAGCCGTGGGTTCCCGATCCGGAGGTCTTGGGTTCGATACCCAGGGGGGGGGGAAACAAAGTTGTTATTTTTCAATACCGGGTGTAAGGGACAGCGTCCCGCAAACTAATAGCGGTTCCTCAGTCAGTGTAAGATTTTTCTCAGGCTGCCTAGGACAATGCAGGCTGAATCACCTGCTGTCTTGTAGATTAAGGATTTTGTGCTTTGGAGGGCATGTTTAGCCGTCAGTGCCGGTCGCTGTCGTGATAGTGTTCGTTACACTAGCCATGTCAGAGGCCTATAGGTTGTGCTATTAGGTGGTTTGAACACTGATATCAGGGTTTATCGGGTCGATCGACTCTAAATTCTTACATAAAAAAAAAATTACGCCTTTATCCCCTACGGGGCAGGCAGAGCGTTAAACGCCTCGTAAAAGGCGCTTTCGCCGCGTCTGACAAAAATTGAGGGCAATTTTAGATTGTAATGTGTATTGCTAATGTGTAGTGATAGGTTGTCAGCCCATCGCCTAAATTACAATACACTGTAACCCTCGAGTCCCATTTGCTGTCTTCTACAGCATGCCCGGGAGGAAGGGCAGCTGGAACATTCTATGTTTTTCTATCTCTCCCAGTCCAGCATGGAAGAAACTCTAAATTCTAAACTCTATATTTTAAACAAAAGAATAATCTAAATGATAATAAAATCGTTATTATTAGTGAACTGTACGGGATTCATTTGTAAACCCTGTAAGCAAAACTATTGTGATGACTAAATAAACCAAAATGGCGTAAAACACATACATAATCCATACTTAATTCACCTCCAGACCACAATTAACTGATACGTCCTCAGGAACGCATATCGAGTGCGCGCCCGCGTTCTTAGTTTGAAATATAACGTTTATAAATAATCAGTCACTCAGCTGAAGTCTGAATCGTGATGGCGTACCTAAGTTGGAACTAAAAATAAGACTGAGTACGACAGGCAACTTAAAACTCTACATAAAACTCGTATCAAATTTGAGTCACCTTTACAAATACAAGCATAACATCCGCTTGTTTACATAATTCGCGCTGAATTATTTAAGTGAAATTATTCATGAAATTATCACTTTCAGATAGATTTTACCAAATACCTACTCAAATTAATGTGAGTATTATATTGAATATTAATAAATATGAAACTGACGTCAGAGTTTTCGAGTTCTCTTTACTTGCTAGCTGACGCTTACATAAGGTTATCGGAAAGAATAAACAACGACTTCTGTAATGTAATGCTTGAATCCATCTATTCCAAATATGGATAATCGGATAAAAAGTCTTTCAGTAAGATTTGCACATCACATAGATCTGCTGGCTGAAAAAACAGGAAAATGGCTGCTATATGCAAGCGTCAGTAAAAAGTGCTTCGAAATTCCGATTGCGGTATATTTTCCGAGTTCAATCAACGTACTGGATTTATTTGTTATTTCCTTAAAAGTCTTCCTTGCAAGTTGTTGCACGTAAATCATTTTTCACAATGAAAGACGACAGTGAGAGTAGTTTTCATGAACCTAAAATACTTAAAGTAAATTTAAAACTATGAACCATAAAATAACACAGTTTCCAACTCTCCGCAATGATTTATGAACCTACATAATGAAATAAATGTTTTGTACTATTTCCTATAACAGAGTCGAGTCGAGGCTAAATTAAAAAATACAACGTTTCGGATGGTAGCTTGTAAATTACTATGGCGAATCTAGTGTGTATTTACTAAACAGACAAATAAATGATATAAGAGATTTAGGAGCCCCAGATTGAGTCTTAGTCGAATAGATTTTGAGTTTATTTGATACACACATACTCTGTACCACTATCACTATATCTAACTATTTATTGAAGTTACAGCTGTCGAATCTAAAATTGCCCTCAATTTTAGTCAGACGTGGAGGAAGCGCCTTTTACGAGGCGTTTAACGCTCTGTCTACCCCGTAAGGGATAAAGACATGAATTTATGTATGTATGTGTGTACAGCTGTCAAAGCCCAGACGATCTCGATAAGTTTCACTGTATTTTTTATGGCAGACTAACTGATGCTACAAGTTATTTTATAGAACTGTCAGGCTTGTTCCAGGAACGCGTGTAATGGAAACAATGACTAGACACAACGGAAGTATTCCCATCTCGCCAAGTCAAATTGCAAATTTTTCGCGGGGACTTCGGTTGCTCTCCTTCCCATAGCTAGATTAAAATTCCTATGACAGCAGCTGATTTAAGGAAGCTGGGAGAATGCTGCAGGGAAACTTCAAACTGTAACGGTGCTTTAAAGAAGTTCTAAGTAGATATACTTTCTTTCAAAGTGATAATATATGGATAATATATAAGAATGTAGATTGGATAGATTAGCTTTCTTTAAATAAATAAAATACGAGATATATGAACCTGAGTATGATTAGCGCCATAGACTGATCGATGGTCCAATATGATTTGGAGTTTATTTAATATAAAAAATAATCAATGGATAGAAGAGCTGTAATTTTTGGCTGTAGCTTAAGTATCGAAAATTCACCTGCAAAAGCTCAGCACCTAGACACATACATTTTGTTATTATACCGGATGAAAGGGACATCGTCCCGCTAACTGACAGGGGCTGCTCAGTCAATGTAACTGAACAACTATCAGCAGGAAATTCTTCCAGGAGATAAAAACCACCTCAATCGAACAATTTGTATGGAAAAGTATTTTTTTAAAGTATTTTCTGAAAAACAAATTTGTCCAAACTCAAGGTTTGCCAAAAGCGATGGAATGTAGCATTCTGGGCGTCAAGCGACAACATCGCATTAGAAAAACCACCCTACGTTCCAAAACTGGTATAGCCGAGGTAGGTCGCAAGTCAGCCAAACTCAAATAGGACTGGTCAGGCTACGTCAGCCGGATGCACACGAAGCGGTGGGCTTGAATTGTCACAGGGTGGACATCTCATGATGGAAATCGTCGACGAGGTCGTCCCCGTAAGAGATGGAGTGACGATCTTAATGCTTATCGCGAGTATTGGAGGGAGATTGCACAGGACCGTGAGACATGGAAGAAAGAAGGGGAGGCCTTTGCCCACCAGTGGGACACAACATGCTAGTAATAATAATTTCTTGAAAAAATATCCTGCAGATAGTACATTCAGTTTCGTTGACCAGGCAACCCCTATCAGTTTGCGGGACGCTGTCCCTTACACCCGGTATTATTGTAATTTATTTCTTTTTATGCGTGTACCAACTGATGCTACTACATAGAGCTATCGAGGTTCAGCAGGCTTGTTTCCAGGAACGCGTGTAATGAAAACAATAACTAGACACAACGGAAGTATTCCTATCTCGCTAAGTCAAATTGCAAATTTTTCGCGGGGGCTTCGGTCGCCCTCCTTCCCATAGCTAGATTAAAATTCCTATGACAGTAGCTGATTTAAGGAGGCTGGGAGAATGCTGCAGGCAAACTTTCAAATGGAACGGTGCTTTAAATAAGTTCTATGTAGAAATACTTTCTTTCAAAGTGATAATATATGAGAATGTAGATTGAATAGATTAGCTTTCTGCAGCCGTTATAGTCAAAGTTTTATGAGAATATTTTCTTATGGAAAATATATGAACCAGACTTTATGTATAGTATAACTTCAAGTCTAAGCACACTTTCCCTAAAATAAATTTTAGGTCTTGATTATACAAACTACATTAATATGACCGCTACTTGACTTAAAGCTGGTAGGTACAACTTTTCAGGGATTTAATAATCAACTTCACCCAACTTGTAAATCTAGTGAATCGAGCCTGATTAGTAGAGGATTACCCGCAAAGTTTTGATCGAAACTTAATTTTCCCGGAAAAATATGATCCTATTATACTGGAAAGAGCAGCGCTGAGCTTGGTAAGTGGCAGTTTTATATAAAATCAATTATTGGACGTCGCCTTTCGGGTAAAGGGATGATTAATGAACTTTTTCTGAGTAGGGCTGTCTACAGGCCGAGTCGAGTATTATATTAACAGGTATCGATGAGAGGGATATATAATGCATTTTCAGTTTAATAAAAGAAGAAGAAGCAAAAGCGATGGGGTATTGAATTTTTCTTCAGAAAGATTATTGAAAAATGATATTAAATTGAAAATAAATTCCTCAATTTTGCACACTGTATTTAAACAACAACTGAAGATATTTTTTACTTAAAGTAATTACCATTATATTATTTTATATTATTACTTCCATGCTGGACTGGGAGCAAGGGAAAAACATAAAATAAGCCAATGTTGTTATTAAAAACACTTGTACTTGTTTCACTTAATTTAATTTAATCCTACCGGTTTGGCTAACTTATAGCATCATCAGGGATTTTATACACATCATACACAACACATAAAACATTTTAAATAAACTGTTCATATTTAGCGAACGAAGTGCAACAATTGATATGTTAGTTATAGTCAATATTAAAATGTTTTATGTGTTGTGTATGATGTGTATAAAACCCCTGATGATGCTATAAGTTAGCGAAACCGGTAGGATTAAATTATATTAAGTGAAACAAGTACAAGTGTTTTTAATAACAACATTATAATATGGAGTTTCACCAAGTGCCGACAATCGCAAGTATAAATTATTAAAATAAACCAGCTGCATTTCCTGCCGGGCATGCTGTAAAAGTCAGCTAAGGGATCCGAGGGTTTCAGTTTTTTGTAATTTAGTCGATCGGCTGACAACCTGTCACTACAGCAATATACCTACAAATCTATCATAAATAACCCTCTAAACTTTGTCAGACATGGCGGGACGACCTTTGTTTAGGTCGTTTACGCTCTGCCAATCCCATTAGGGATAAAGGCGTGACTATATGTATGACCATTATACTTCTTCTGCTCTAGTCAATGGCTTTAAATCCTTGACGACCATTATACTGTATTCATTAATCAAGTATCAATCACATTCATACAAAGACAAAAAAACAAACAAAGAACAACCAGACAATGAAAAGATTTCGTAATCATTAATCAAAGGGGTGTCCCAAATCCGAATGCAGACAGGCAAATATACCGAAACGTGGTCGTGAGCAAAACTACTGAACAGAAAAACTTGAACATTAGTATTCAGCGTGTGTAGTAGGAAAAGCTATCCATGCGGCGTTCCTTAACGCTGATCTGGCAAATGCTATTAGTGACCGAGAAGTTAGGCGCTGAAACCAACGCGCACGACTGCTCACAAGCCAAGATGCTGTGAAGGGATATAAAAGATGGCGGACTGCGGAGAAACATTCGACACAACTCAAGCAAAAATAGTTGACTTATCTTATCATAATGTTTTGTAATGGCTTTTCTTCATGTAACATGCGGAAGCGGTTAATGTTTCGACCACAACACAACCCTTTCACAGTTAAAATATATGCGGAGAAATAAACCCTCTTTACCACAATGAGGTGCAACCTCGGGGGTTCTACGCAACCTTATAACCTTATTTAAATATATTAATCCCGTAGGAGCTCCTAATACCATATTCGAATTATACAGATATTATGAAATCGTTTTCCATGGTCTTTTATCTGTCCATGGAGTTATAGCATAGTAATATGAGCTTTCAGCTCTAGATTCGGAAGTTGTGTGTTCGATTTTCATGAGCAGTGTTGATTATAATATTGGACCATCTGATTCTCTGAAAAATATTACGATCAGGTACATACTTTGGAAGGTATTCTAAGCAAACGGTCCCGGTAGCTGTCTCTTAAAAGCTCCTTAAAAGTCTTTACACAAATTGGATCTTAGTTAGGTTTCCGCAAAGTGAGAAGCTCGTATGTAAATACGCTAGCAATTAAATTAGGTGACCGAATTGTGAACCAAAATTGTGGGCAGACCAACAATACAATGTTATTTTTATTTTGGTAAGCCTTTAACTTACAGGTAATAAGATTTACGGCGCGAAGCCTGTCACCGCAAATTTGCATATTGTAATTAAAAACACAATTTTCATGTCAGCTTCTTTGTCTTAACATTTTCTTTATAAACAAAAATAAATTAAAACGAAATCTAATTTTAGGATCTCTGAATTACGAAACGACAAAAACAATTTAACAACTCACGTTATAATTCCTAAACAGGACATTTTCTCATAGTGTAGACTATTATTATGTTTTTTTTTAAACAGAGTAATCACCCAAAATAATGTAATGTTAAGGCATGTTATATTTTGACTTTTACTTTTTAATGTTTTGTCTTATCATAATTCTGTATGCCGTCTACTGTGATGTTTTTAAATGGTGTATGAAAAGGGTAAGGGCTGATAATCAGTGCTACCACTGTTGCTTTGAGTAACATATGGTAGTAAAATACTGAAACCCTCAACTTTTACTGTCCAACCGTACTATTGTGATTGTTTTTTAATGTGTGAATAATAAAGATATTTTAAATTTGAATTTATACTGATTCATCCAAAAATGTAAACTAAACCTTTAAAAAACTATACCTAGATAACAAAATTGTTGATAAATAAGAAAACTTTATCATAGAGACGTCAAATATTATCTTATTGGTATTTTCTTATTTATTGAATATTTTTTCTACTTTATAAAGTTTGCGGTCAAAGAAGTGAAGTGTTTACCACAGCAAATAATACACAAAACAGTTTGTTGTTAATTATCTATTCTCAAAGCGAAGAGCCTCAAGGAAAATCAACGCAATGATTAATTATGTCACTGAAGTTTGAAGCTTTATCTTTCCAAGTTATGTGATTAAAAGATCTTTTGTTATACTATGACAGTGAGGAAATGAGTGATTACTTTTTAGCACCGATAATTAATACCTAAGTACTTAATTGACGTCATACACACACACGCGCACTCACGTACGCGCACTTAAAAATACACATGATGTTTGTTACTCAAATACACTTCAACCACTGCTGAATTGATCGGAGTGAAACTTGCCAAGCATATAACATTGGCAGATTTTTTTTTTTTTCACTGCAGGAAAACAATTAATTTACATTGAAAACAGCATTTATTCGCGTGTAAAACTTCCTAACAGACATTTTTGATACGTAAAGTATTTGTTGATTTAATGAAGCTTCCTATCTACTTCTTCCATGCTGGACTGGGAGCGAGAGAAAAACATAGAATGTGCCAGCTGCATTTCCTCTCGGGCAGGCTGCAAAAATCAGCTAAGGGATCCGAGGGTTTCAGTATATTGCAATTTAGGCGATGGGCTGACAACCTACAAATCAGCAATATATCTACAAATTTATCTTAAATAACCCTCAAGACTTTGTTAGACGTGGCGGAACGACCTTTGTTTAGGTCGTTTACGCTCTGCTTACCCCATTAGGGATAAAGGCATGCCTATATGTATGTATTATTATTATCTTATCAGAAAATCAAGCGAATGTAGCCTGAAAGAGGAAAATTTGTGGAGTAATAAAGTTGTGTACAACCCGGTCCCTAGGTCGGGTAAGGTCCGGTGGTCAGTCCCTACAACTTCTGCGGACCCAAAGAGGCTCCGATATCTAATTAGGGAAAATCCCTTTTGATCCTTCCTAAATAACAACTGACAGCTGTTTTTTAAGCTCACTTATTATTTACTGTATCAGCAATAATTCTATGGCTTATCTTTTTCCTCAGGGATGAGTAAACGCTTTTTAATTTCCGGAATAAAATTGGCTGAGCCTTTAATACTTGGTTATACAAACAACGTCACAGTTTGATTATTTAATAACATATTTATAGGTACTTTAATTCCATCAAAGCGCTTTCAACCATCTTCCGCAAAGCGAACATCTAAAGCATCTATTAACGTACTAAAAGCACGCTATCCACGATACTTCATTATTATAATCAATAAATTACTTAATTTTACGGCCGTCTAATTGTTAAAATTCCCTGAATTTGTTTACAATGAATTTCTTGTACAAATAAAAATAATATTCATTTAAAATACAGTAATTCATATTTTACGAACATATCAAAGTTATGTACTTTCTGTCTTTTTTTGATTTTGTCTTTTGTCGCCCTATATATTTCGTGTGTCTTTGTTGATATTTTAACTTCAATTTAAATGGTTTAATTGTTTTATGCCGCTTCTACACGCCAAACAAATGAAGTGAATTGTACACTTTTTAAATGTCCGCCTTGTATTTGGTGCTTCAAGTAAATAATCTATTTCGAAGGCTGCTGCGACCCAGCCTCTAATCGTAATTAGTACAATTTATGGTTCGATTTCGGCACAAGATTAACCAATAAAGGTGCTTTATAACGCTTCCTCTAAAAGTAACGACTTTGAAGCGAAGTTAATCCTTTGTAATTGTAATTATTTAAGCTAATCGGAAGCTCAAGAAGTAAAGTTATCGAGTGTAGTTTTTCTGTTCTATATTATATACATTTATTTCTGTTTTAAAGAGGAATAACTACGGAGTTTTTTTCTGATATTAACTACGTTGTGAAAGATAAACGATTTTGTTTTATTAAATGTGGAAGTATCAGTAAAATTAAACTGATTGTTTATGAAAACCTAGTCTTTGTTTTCATAAACAATCAGTTTAATTTTACTGATACGCTGTTAATTAACAAACTGTAATAATGTTAATTAATTAAGGGTCTTATTAATAAACAGCACTTGAGACTGACAGCTAATTTTAGTAAGTATCGGAAATGTAAGTTTAGTACAATATGACCTAACAAATCCATAATTAATACTGCTCTTAATCTTGAGATAGTTTTATAAATACGAGCCTAACTATGTCAACCCTTCTTATAAAACTCTAGTAGTTATTGTATATATCTAACTAAATCAAAGATTAATAATGCCCAGAGTAGAGAGTTTAAACCAATACTTCAAACTCAAGAATTTCATATTCAGCTAACAAGCACTAACTAAGCCTCGTTAGTAAATTTCAAATAAATAGATAGAACAAGAACAGACTAATAGTAGAACAAGTTTCAACATGAACTACTCAAGTTTTAAGTACTTATCAATGTTCTAGGAGTAATATTGAAATCATTTTTCAATGAACTTGAACGTACAAGTATAATAAAGATAACAAATAATTGACTAACTGAAAACTAAACGATATAATGACGCAATAGATGTTTACTGGACCGAAACATTTGTTGAATTAGGGCTGGTTTTAAGCGATGTCAAGATTGTGAGCGATATTAAGTATGGATTTGACAGGCCATTTGGTACTGAAATTACATTTGTGATACGAACTGAAACTCGCTCTCACTCTCAAGTGCTGATTATGAATACGGGCCTTAGTCACCCAAAAAGCCAGCAATGGGTTCACCGGGTCGTTTGTCAACTTGACAACCTAAACAAGATGGAACGACTGACAAATCTGAGCTTTCTGACTATGATTGACTTTTTACAGAAGGCCTGAAATTTCATCTAAAACTTGCTATGCCCGAAAAAACTGAGAGCTTGATACGTACATATATATAGTACTAGTTCAACTTTTTATTTTCCTGTACCCTAAGGTTGCCTGCAAGAAATTGCTGCATAGCAATAAGGCCGCCTATTTGTACTACTATTTGTTTCATTTAATTTTATTTTCTCTTGTGTCTTTTCTGTGCAATAAAGTATATTCTTATCTTATCTTATATATACATAAAATACGCCTTTATCCCTTACGGGGCAGGAAGAGCGTAAAACGCCTCGTGAAAGGAAAAAATTTTAGATTGTAATTGTATTGCTGAAGTGACAGGTTATCAGTCCATCGCCTTAATTACAATATTCTGTAACCCTCGAATCCCTTTTGAGGGAGGGCTTCATCTTGGATATAAATGGCAGTTGCTAATGAGAGACGAACAGAAGAATCTATTCAAAACAAAAATTGTTTTCGTTACGAGCTCGTTTGTTCTTCAATTCATCTTCGTTGATTGCTTACATCTATCAACTTGTCACTATTCTTCTTCTTAGTGAGCGGATTCTCGAGTCAAACGACCCGATGAACCCTGGTGTCTGATTTTTCAAATCGGCTATTAGCACATTTTGAACACTATCAAAGATAGCGTACAGGACCGACGGCTTAATGTGCACTCTAAAGGGCGAAATCCTTTTTTCTTTTCGGAAAATCAGGTGATTCAGCCTGCAATGTCCTAACTAAACTGGAGAAAACTTCACAAAGTGAAAATTTTTATAAAAAATTAACTTTCTCCCCCCCCTGAAAATCGAATCCAGGACCTCCAGATCGTAAGCTCATGGCTCTGACCACTAGACCATGAAGGCAGTTTGAATACTGAGCATCAGTAAAAATTGTAATCATATCCTCGAGAAAACATCTCGCAGACAAATTTTTTACCTGGAGTGCTCCGCCTTATATTCAGCTAGCAACTTGACAGTGAGTGATGATCGTGAATTTCATTTACTACGTGACTAATATAGCAATCTTTTAAATCCCGTCAAGGTATCACAGGTAATTTGGATATTACCTAATCACATACATACATACATACATACATATAATCACGCCTTTATCCCTAATGGGGTAGGCAGAGCGTACACGACCTAAATAAAGGTCGTTCCGCCTCGTTTGACAAAGTTTTGAGGGTTATTTAAGATCGATTTGTATGTATATTGCTGTAGTGACAGGTTGTCAGCCCATCGCCGAAATTGCAATATACTGAAACCCTCGGATCCCTTAGCTGGTTTTTACAGCATGCCCGGGAGGAAATAAATGCAGCTGGCATATTCGATGTTTTTCTCTCGCTCCCAATCCAGCATGGAATAAACAATATGAATAAAGCTCCTAATCACAGAATACTGAATTTTATATTGTTTTGGAAACTTTTTGTATCTCTTTTCTGTCAACGTAGCTTTTTGCTGCGAGTATTGTAGTTGATTTATTCTGTGCATGTTATTTGAATGTTATTTCCTTTAATATTTTGGGTGAGCTAGCACTGTCGTGGACGTCGTGTTTGTCACATCGCAGCTATAGTTATAAAGATAAGTTAGAACCTTATAAATTTGCAATTTTTAGATCATTGTGGTAGGTAACAGGTAGAAAAATGCCGTTGGTGGCCGTTTATCGCAATTTTTCTACCTGTTACTTCAATGAACTACTACTACTACTACTACGAATTACTATAACTTGAGTCTGTTCGACGGGATTTTCGATTTGGTGTATTTGTAGTGAGTTATGATTTTTTAACTGATGGGGGCGCCACTTTAGCTAAAGAATATAACGGAAGCAGCTACGTGCGGTAACAAGTTTAAAAGCGAAATAACACTAGTGCACTCGGGTAGAACACACTTGTTTTATAAATTAAATATGAGCTTTGCCGGATGATAACGCAGTGCCACCGCGAAACACTTTGCGAGGCTTGCGGCCGGTACATATGCAACAAAGTGCAGCAACACACAGGCGCCACTTACTGCGCGTAAGATGGCGCTGACACGCTGTCAATGCTTTTTGTATTACCCACATGCGTGTTATTTATACTGATAAATCAAACGACTACCTAAATAACATGCTGGACTACGTCAGTACTTGTAGTTGACTGTCTTTGTGTCTTCTATCAGTGACAAAGACTCGAGTAAAGTAGTTACATACATACATATAATCACGCCTTTATCCCGTTTCGCCACGTCTGACAAAGTTTTAGGGGCTTTTTAAGATAGATATGTACGTATATTGCTGTAGTGGTAGGTTGTCAGCCCATCGAATAAATAACAACATACTAAAACCCTCAGATCACTTAGCTGGTTTTTACAGTAGGCTCGGGAGGAAATGCAGCTGGCACATTCTATGTTTCTCTCTCACTCCCGAACCAGCATGGAAGATAAAGTAATTACTTACGTTAGGAAAAAAAGAGATTAACTGAGTTTCAATTGAACTAAATAGCCTTTTACTTTCATGAAATTGACTTTATTTATTGGTACATACATACATAAAATCACGCCTTTATCCCTTACGGGGTAGGCAGAGCGTTAAACGCCTCGTAAAAGGCGCTTTCGCCGCGTCTGACAAAAATTGAGGGCAATTTTAGATTGTAATGTGTATTGCTAATGTGTAGTGACAGTTTGTCAGCCCATCGCCTAAATTACAATACACTGTAACCCTCGAGTCCCTTTTGCTGTCTTCTACAGCATCCCGGGAGGAAGGGCAGCTGGAACATTCTATGTTTTTCTATCTCTTCCAGTCCAGCATGGAAGATATAACTATACAATACGGTTTTAACAATAAATTAATAAAATAAAAATTAAAAGGATACGTTACTCAAATAACCCGCCCCGTGTCGCCCCCGGTACAAAGGTGCCCATCACTCTCGACGGTGCACATCAATAGACTTTTAGTATTAACTAGCGATCCGCCCCGGCGGCTTCGCACGGAAATTATCAGTGTTTTTTCTACTAAATTATGCATGTATTATACATATAAATCTTCCTCTTGAATCACTCTATCCATTAAAAGAAACCGAATTAAAATCCGTTGCGTAGTTTTAAAGATGTATGCATACATAGGGATATAGGGACAGAGAAAGCGACTTTATTTTATACTATCAAAGTGATTTCATAGTAATGTTTACATCCGAGATTTAGCAAAACAAAGTAGATACATCAAGGCTCTTAGTTTCAATGCAAATGTTTGTCTATGATTGCATTTGCATACGCGAACGATGTGTTGCGCTTAGCTAACTGACATATAGATATCTAATGTATGCTTATTTAACGTGATGTGTCTCTTAATTGTCTCTAGGTACTAATCACGATGTCAATTCAGAACAAATTCGGTAATGATACTTATCACAGGTAAACCATTACATTACCCAAACGAAAAGCTAAGAAGCTCATTTTACTAAAATATTTATAAGTGTTACTAATATTTTGAGACCTGTGTACCGAACCCCCCTTTTATTTTTTGTGATATATATTAAGAAGAATTAAAGAAGATAAGAAACTTACGTTTCTATGGCCTTTAGTGATACGTCTACGTCTACGAAGTGAAAGAAAGTAACCCTGGTCCTTAAAAAGGTAAGATAATATCCAATGCATCGAACGTCAGATTAAAACATTATGGCAATAAGCCTTCCTATTTCTACTAAGTAAAGGTTGATTACGTTCCTTCCTTTCTCAAACTACTTAACTAATTTCTCTGGAATAAATCTAAAGTTGAAACGGAACGTTAATTTTTAAGCCTTCAGATTCACATAAAACATCAAAAATATTTACTTAATTTTCAACCCTATTAATCATAAATTCCTCTAAAAATATTTCAGATTATTATAGCAGTAAAATCGTCAAATTTATTAATTGATTTACATAAGGCTAAGTTATTTCTTGTGCGACAATCAAAAATTACATCGTAACCCGTAAGGATTAATATCCTATCTTCCATGCCTAAACTCAAAACTGTCATCGACAAATTTAAAAAGTAATTTTCTTAACTCGAATTGGCGGCATATTTTACAATGAAAAATACAATATCCACTATAAAAAGGAAAAGTGTGCGGCTAAAAGTTGCGCCAAGGTTCTACCAACAAGTTCTCAACTCCACAAGTTCAATCCCTTCCCAATTTAACAGGTAAGAACACTTCTGCAATACTTTACAAGTATCATAACTTCAGATCAAAACATGAACTTTTCCTTGCTACTATTTTGCTAAACTTGTTAGATTATGTATACTTACCACCATAATTTAAATCTCTTATCTAACCTATCATTACCAATTCCAGGATAACCCCTGAAACTAGAAGATTTGCAGAAGATTCTGTCAACATAAGTTCCTCAACAAAACTATTGTTACCAACACAAGAATTGCGGTTACAACTAGGATTTCTAGGTAAGTTTTGTTTGGCTAGTAATAGAAACAATAGGTTCCAGTCAAAATTGCTATCACTAATGTTTTAAATACCTAAATCACTCCATAACATTCAACAGTAAAGATAACAAAATCAAATGACTTTCCTTACAGTCCCAGCCGCTGCTGAGAAAGATCTTTCAGTTATGAAACCTACAAATAATGCAGTCAACGCAATAACTCTCAGACTGGTCTGCGCTTAAGGACAAGATTCTATGTCTGATCACAAGTTCTCATCAGGATTCCAACGGTAAAACATGATTTAATTTAGCTCATAGTTACTGAGTTAGTTTGAATGTTTATAACATAAATTCCTTTTCTAAAGTATCACCCTAAGCTCATTCTACTAGAATTTAAAGTATGTACCTGACCTAACTATGTGTTTTAATTTCAGTTGTTCCTGCATATTAATACAGAAAGAGGATATGAGCCTAAACACAACAACGGAAGAACACCTACTATGGAAACCAATTATTTGATAAAATTATTCCTATGTCATTCAATTTAATATTCGGCTTGGATTAAATTCTTTCATGGTTTTGGTTTATTATTTCTGGCTTGTTTGAATAGAAAAATGTGTACCAGGAGTTGCTATTCTATAAATATTACTTTATTTACATTCGGAGTCAGAAGTGAGTTTGTGAACATACTACCAGTTCTAATATAATTGAATATGCTATTGAATTAAGATACCGTCCTAGATTTTTGAGTTAGCGTCACATACTAATGCTTAGAAACCTTTAGACATTTTTATTGTAGTTTTTAGAGGATCAGCTCCGGCCATACGCTGCATAGGTATTGATTTAGTTTGACTATGCCCTAATCTGCCAATCAATAATGAGGATGTTTTGTATTTTATTATAACCTCTAGCCCTACAACAGATCAGGTACCCTGTCTCCTTTCACCCATTGACTTTGGATAGAAGCCCACCACATATTTCCAATACTTTGCTCCTATACTAAATTTAAATTACCACCTTTATTTAATGTAATCAAAATTTCAACATTCTTTTTGCTATTCTAATAGAGAGGACTTTATAGTATAAATAAATATATATTTTATATCAAAAGCTACATAGAGTATTGTTCCTTAATACTCAGCATTGTTTCATATAGGTTTCTAACAATAAAGGTGTTGCAAACATAATTCTAAGAATAGCCAACTGTATTGGAAATCTCTTTTTTCTGAATTTAACTTAATAGTGAATTTATTTGGAACTTCCAAAATATAGGTAAAACTTGTCAGTCTATAGTCATGGACAAAATCTTAATCCAAAGCAACATTCTGTATTAATTTGTCACTCAGTTTGTCTTACTTTTCCAAACAATTCTTTCTCTGACTGAATTTATCAGGAAATAACAAATTTCATTATGAACATAGGTACAGTTTCCTTTCAAACAACCAGTTAAGAATATCCTTTATCCCAACATCTGATACTATTTATTTATTATCACCTATTTCCCAATCATGACAATCAATTATACTGCCAGATAAATAATTTTATTAGATATCATTTGAACAATTAATGTAGATTCAGTTTGTCTTACTTTTCCAAACTATTCTTTCTCTGACTGAATTTATCAGGAAATAACAAATATCATTATCAACATAGGTACAGTTTCCTTTCAAACAACCAGTTAAGAATATCCTTTATCCCAACTATTGATACTATTTATTTGTTATCAACAATTTCCCAATCATGACAATCAATTATACTGCCAGATACATAATTTTTATTAGAAATCATTTGAACCATTAATGTAGTTACCCTTATTGTTTTGAGCGTTCCACTAGAATATTATATTTTATTCAATAAATGGCCAAACAACTGTTACATCTTATCATCAGTCAGCACACCAATGTCAGATCAAAGTAATTGTTGATGTATTTCTATATATCAAAGATTTATGATTAATATTCAATACAGGATAACTTTAACCAATTGTTTTCAATAGGTAATTCTTTTCTTACATAAATTTAGTTTATTTATAAATTATTATCAACTTTAGGACCCTTCAACCAAATCTAGCCTCTATCTACTATAGGGTTCCTGAGAATTGAATTCACCAGTACCTACTCAAGGTACACTACTATGAATCACGTCTGACACGCTTCGGAAGCAGGTAGGGTAACAAAGTAGGTATTATAACCTTAATAGAATAGTTTTGAAGTTAATTTTATAGCAAATTTTACTTTATGACTGTAAATAAATATATCCCTACAATCCTAATGTATCTATTAATAAGACCTACCCCTACTTGATGCCTAAGGTCCCTCCCTAGTAGATATAAAATCGAACTAAGTAATCCTATAGTCTAACTTTGTCTAATCCTAATTGTTTCTACTGTGAAGATGCAAAGCTAGGGAGATCCCGACATTTATTATTTAATTGTGAGGTGTGTAGTGTAATGTGGATGTTCTAGAAAGCCTGAGTTCAAACTTCTAGAACCCTGTTTCTGCTAAATTGTACGTGATGAGGTTGTCACGATTTAGAGTGCCTATTACATCCTATACCCGTGTGGATGATTACCAGCTTGACGAAGATAAGAGATAAGCCGATAATCGCGTGTGTTGTGTGGGGGACAGATAGGAAATCCTTAACAAACAGTCGTAAGTCGTCCGTATCGGGGCTGGAGACGGAACAGTTCGCTAGAGGTGGTTCTAGGTACTCCTTACACCGTTTTGCTAAGTATCCCATACCTGGGCGCATAAAACTTGCGTTTGGGGCAAGCCGATCGTACGCACCAATACAATCTCCTAGGTTCTTTAGCCAAAATTCCTGGTCTGAGAAGTGGGTACGGAGAACAGGTATAATGACCAAAGCATGGTTCACACGAATACTGTCAAAAGAATCTCCCATTCAATATGACCCTAGCTCCAGACATGCACTCCGAAACACGCAAATGCAACAGCTGCAAGAGCGCGCCCGAAAGCACCTCCCCGGAATTATGACCATAGAGAATCTTCAATACAAAACGTAACTGAATTTAAAGTTAATCTTTCAAACTCAAAACAAATAAGACCCCAAATATAACGTGTGAACTGACGAACGATAAACGCGTAAAAAAACAATCAAATTTACGAAGTAAAACGTATGAACACTGAACGATCAACACGTAAAAGAATTAAATTTGCGAAGTAAAACGTGTGAACTGACGCACGATTCACACATAAAAAGCCCCGAGCACTCGTCCGTTCCGCTTTAATACTATTTTTCCAAGAAACTAGTCAATTTCCATTTCCAACCTTCCAACCAACAAGACAAAGTTCACTTCCAGTCTTCCTAAACTAAAACTGTCTAAATTTTACGATTCAAATCCGTATTTTGTTCATGTGGCCTACAGTCAATCAAATTTCATCCATATTAATAGTCCATAAGATTCAAGTTTGCAGCTGTGACAAATATTTCCTTGAAAAACTAATGAAATCCACTTTTCTGAAATTCATTTTACTAAAATTCGCTTAATCAAACCATTCACAGCCTTTTCATCATAGAAATAAAGGTCGATTTAAACTATCAACAGAATTTGTCCGCTATTCTCGTTTTTATTTCTGAAATTAGCCACCTTTAGTCCAATTTGATCCTTATAACAAAGACACACGTCTTAATTTTAAACCATAATGTCCATCTGACCTCATTATTTCAAATCGGTTTTAAATTTCAAAATATTCTCATTTTTCAGCAGCATTCGACAGCTTCAATTCAATTTAGACCTTATTTCTATGACGACACGGTCAAATTTACTATTATCAGTGGCAGTTGTCATGAAAATTTCTTGAAAAATTCTTGAAAAATCTCTAACTTTTCATTTTCTGAAACGTATTCTTATGGAGATAAGGGTCAGACCTTTCTACTATGAAAATAAAGATCATTTTCAATGAACACCCGAACCGATTTATAAAATGAATCTTTTCGACCTGTGTAATGTCAAATACAACGTCTACTCATTATGAATCGTATGTCTCAAGAAATAATCCTCAGTTTTGCTTAGTTTCAATAACTACGGGTTACCTGCTGGCCTTTGCAACTGGATTTCGGACTTCTTGAGCGAACGATCCATACAAGTGGTCTTAGAAGGCTGCTCCTCCGGACAACAGGCTATTGATGCCGGAGTTCCTCAGGGTTCTGTCCTGTCTGCAACCTTATTCCTGCTGCATATCAACGACATGTTTACACCCGATACCTTTGGGTACGCTGATGACAGCACGGTTGTTGACAGATATCTGTCCAGTGCAAGGGCCAACAGTGAAACAATCCAGTCTTGTCGGGAGTCCATGGTGGATCGTCTGAACTCATCGCTAAGGGTGATATCCGAGTGGGGCGATGCCAATCTCGTCAAGTTCAACGCATCCAAAACCCAGGCGTGTCTATTCTCGACAAAACGGAGTCCTTTTAACCTGGCTCCAACTTTCCGGGATGTATCCGTACCGATTTCTGACCATCTTGAGCTTCTTGGTATGAGCCTTACGTCCGACTTGAACTTTGGACGTTACATTGAGTCTCTGGCCACAACAGCTGCCAAAAAACTTGGTATCCTCTCGAAGGTGAGGCGATACTTCACACCGGGACAGCTATTGCAGTTGTACACAGCTCAAGTCCGATCGTGTATGGAGTACTGCTGCCACCTTTGGGACGGTTCAGCTAAATACCAGCTGGCTGCCTTAGACTCAATCGAGAAACGCGCTAAGAAGCTCATTGGAGACTCAGCACTGGTTGAGGCAAAACTACAGAACCTTGAGCACCGTCGCAGAGTGGCGTGCATGTCGGTATTTTACAGGATACATTTCGGGGAGTGCGCGTTAGCACTTCATGACCTTATACCCCCCTCCCCTTTCCATCTCCGGAGCACGAGGCGTGGACAGGGGTTCCACCCTTATGTCGTGGATATACCACAAATTCGCACGAAGCGGTTCGCTTCCACATTCTTAATGCGAACGGCTAAGGAGTGGAACTCCCTGCCGGCGGATCTGTTTCCGGAACAATATAACCTGGGCCTTTTCAAGGCGAGAGTGAATAGGCACTACATAGGTGAGTATGTTTCAACATAGTCCGCATCGTCACTTTCCACCAGGTGAGATGGCGGACAAATGCTCGCCTATATATATATAAAAAAAAAAAAACTATCTTCGTAATCGAACATTTTATGATCAGCTTTTGCTTGTTATTTTGACAATTGCAAAAGCAACAGTTAACCGCTAATTTCTGCTATTCATGAACACCTCATGTTAGCTTCAGTATTTACTAAAGTATTTCTCCTGCTAATATACCCAAGATGCCCTAAGATAAGTAGTCTTTACATTTCATTACAAATCTTCAATTTTAGTTTAGTGTCTTGCAACATGACTCTGCTCTATTAAATTTCACATCAGCATCTACCTTTAGTTCTCCTTCTTCCGATTTTATCTGAAAATGCCTTTATAATAATAAAACCTTTTTGTTTACAATATATATTTAATTACTCTCATAATGCAAACATATTTGTGGAATAACAATAGAACGAGGCCCTGAATCGTTACACCTGGCTACTTGAATAAAAGTCTTTATTATTATTATTATAAGAATATGGGCGCAATATTACTTCTATGCTGGACTGGGAGCGAGAGAACAACATAGAATGTGCCAGCTGCATTTCCTCCCGGGCATGCTGTAAAAACCAGCTTAGGGATCCGAGGGTTTCAATAATTATATTGTCATTTAGGCGATGGGCTGACAACCTGTCATTTCAGAAATATATCTACAAATCTATCTTAAATAACCCTCAAAATTTTGTCAGATGTGGCGGAACGACAATTTTGTTTAGGTCGTTTACGCTCTGTCTACCCTATTAGGGATAAAGGCGTGAATATATGTATGTATGTATAGGCGCAATCGAAATTTTATGTGGGCATGTACCTCATAAATTGTTACTTTGTTATATTGTTTTCGTGTAGGCACTTGATATTTTTTCTTAACAATTTTAGGTTGAAGACAGTATCTACGTATAAACGGAAGGATGCTCCTTATTTGATCAATTTCAAAAGGTTCTTACTAATCGGAATCAAACTTTGTTACCAAGTCTTCAAAACAAAAGCTGCTCTTAAATATAAATTTAACAATTTGACACAGGCAAAGTGAACAAAGTTACATGTTAAAATAGTTCAGTGTTCGGTGCCAAATCCGGACCCAATTTAATATTTCAGGGTTGATGATTTAATTTATGTCCTCAGTTACTAAGCCCTGTGGCCGCTTTAACCAAATTGATTTATAAACTTACGCTCGTCAAAGATTTTTTTCCAAAACAGATACTTCTTCTTCTGTCGAGTGGTATCGAATTTATGGACCCGATGAACCCTGGTGTCAGAGTTTTGAAACCGCCTAGTAGCACAACTATCAGGCCTCTGACATGGTTTGAGTAACGACCACTATCAAAGAAAGCGACTGGGAGCGACGGCTTAACGTGCCCTCCGAAGCACGAAATCTTTTTCTTTTCGGACAATCAGGTGATTCAGCCTGCAGTGTCCTAACTAAACTGGGGAAAAATTCACAAAGTGATAAATTCTCAAATATCAACTTTGTGTTTCCCCCCTGGGAATCGAACCCAGGACCTCCGGATCGGGAGTCCATGGCACTAGCCACTAGACCACGGAGGCAGTTACAATTACTGATTACGTATAATTTACAGATACTGATTACGTATAATCGAAAGATTTGATGAACATACCCCAGTAATTAAAGGATATCGCAGCTAGCCTTCTGGGAACGTTGCCTCGATGCGGTGCCTTAGAAGATATATTTTATTTGTGAAATGTTTATTTTTATATTTTTGTACATACATACATACATATAATCACGCCTTTATCCCTTAAGGGGTAGGCAGAGCGTAAACGATCTAGACTAATTTCGTTCCGCCACGTCTGACAAAGTTCTGAGGGTTATTTAAGATAGATTTGTAGATATATTGCTGTAGTGTCAGGTTGTCAGCCCATCGCCTAAATTACAATGTACTGAAACCCTCTAATCCCTTAGCTGGTTTTTACAGCATGCCCAGGAGGAAATGCAGCTGGCATATTCTATGTTTTTCTCTCGCTCCCAGGCCAGCATGGAAGAAGATATTTGATAAGATATTTTGTGGGTTTTAATAAAGTTTAATTTATTACCTAAAGGATTTGATTTCTTGATAAACAGAACAGAGAGTAGATATTAATACATCAAGAAGCATCAAGGTCTCTAAAGACATTTCGTTATCCTAAACCTATAAAAAGTTCCTTCCATGCTGGACTGGGAGAGATAGAAAAACATAGCATGTTTCAGCTGCCCTTCCTCCCGGGCATGCTGTAGAAGTCAGCAAAGGGACTCGAGGGATACAGTGTATTGTAATTTAGGCGATGGGCTGACAACCTGTCACTATAGCAATACACAGTTCAATCTAAAATTGCCCTCAATTTTTGTCAGACGTGGCGAAAGCGCCTTTTACTAGGCGTTTAACGCTCTGCCTACCCCGCAAGGGATAAAGGCGTGATTTTATGTATGTATGTATGTATGTATAAAAAGTATCCCTAATATCTCCGCAGTACGCTAAAGTGCACATTCAGTTAAATATTAATTTTTACGCGGTCGTTGCGTCGGTTTAAGCGTCAAGGGATTTTCCGGTGCGAGATTCAGAAAGAATTTAATTTTACTTTCACTTGAACAAATAGAAATGCCAGGACGAGAACTTCGAGGACGCAAGGTATTATTTGAAATGCGAAATAAATAAATATTTTGTTTTTGATGACCAAATTCAAATGAGCCTTGAACTATAAGTGGTATCCTGCAGGGATTCTTAAAAGATTTGACAACATGTCCGTTGGTGCACGAAAAGAGAGGTCAGAATTTTGTCTTTTTCAGCTTAAGCTGGCCTTCAATGTCACTCACCATAATTGGGCATACATTCCTCTCGAGTCCAGAGGGAGGATTGAAATGACTAACGAAGCTCTTTCAAACGCACCCGTTTTTTTAAAATTTAGCTGAAATGAAATAGTCAATTATGCTAAAATCGTGAAAGCCTGGGAGATTACTTGAAAGAAAAAATAACTTTGCTCGTTAAGAATAAAGGCGTTATAAAAGAAATTTGATAGAAGTTTGTTAATTTTAGTATTTTTAAAGAATAATCTTTAATAGAGAGAAAAATATATTCAGAGGTACACGTCCACTGAGTAGATTTTCAATGCATTAAAAGCATTTGATTTTAACTACTTAAAGGCGTTTGTGAATATATGCATTTTTTCGTCGAGATTGCCCGAATATACACAATAAGCGGGAACATCAAAGGGTTAATGGTGGGGGAAATAAAATATACGATATAACAGAGAGGGATATCGAAGCCGGCGAGAATTAATCTTTATACATACCGTTCACTATGTGTTGTATAGTTTAACAGAAAAGTTGCTATTGTGTTGCCTTTGAATACAGAAAAAACCTTCTCATAATGTAGACGTTGTTGCAAAAAGAGCTGCGCATGCTAAGAATAATTTCGGTAAGAAATGTGTCAGGCTGTCAGCCTATCGTACATACATACATATAATCACGCCTTTATCCCTAATGGGGTAGGCAGAGCGTAAACGACCAAAACAAAGGTCGTTCCACCACGTCTGACAAAGTTTTGAGGGTTATTTAAGATATATTTGTAGGTAAATTGCTGTAGTGACAGGTTGTAAGCCCATCGCCTAAATTGCAATATACCTACTGAATCCCTCGGATCCCTTAGCTGGTTTTTACAGCATACCCGGGAGGAAATGCAGCTGGCACATTCTATGTTTTTCTCTCGCTTCGAAATGCATGCTGGCCTGGGGGCCAGCATGGAAGTTGGAGAATCGTAACATACCGAAAGTCTTGTTTTTTATTGTTATACGCCGAAACTCTCGGTTTGTATCGCTCCTATGTTAGGACGTAGGTTTCATCATAGAAAATTGTGCTAAGGGAAAATGGCAGCGTTGTTCATGGTTTGTTTGGGTCGCTTTGAGGGCCGGTAAATCACAACAGCCAATGTGTGTGTAGTCCTGTTTTGATAGCGTTCGGAACACGCCGCCGGCTGTAGGCCCCCATGAGCCAGATATGACACGGATGAGCCGAGAATGAGCCGGGTTGTCACACGTCAATTTGACGGATTTCCAGATTTCCCTGTAATACCCTGACGACGTTTCATAAAAGGGAATTGGATAGGATCAGGAATTCTCCCGAGCATTAAAGAAATTTGAATTGTCTGCTTGATTCTGTACAAATAAAATTGTGGTTTGCATTGTTTAGTAGTAATTTACGCCGTTTATTTATTATGTTAACCTATTGTTAATACCTCCCGAAAATATTTAGATTTATAAACATGAGATTCCCAGATGGTATGTTAAACATATGTATAGGTATTTTATAATACCGGGTGTAAGGGACAGCGTCCCGCAAACTTGACCTGAACTTGATCAGTCAACGAAACTGAACAACTCATCATCATTTGCTTGCCCTTATCCCATTTACTTGGGGTCGGCGCAAACTGAACAACTATTACCAGGAAATTCTTTCAGAAAACGAAAAAAAATACAAAATGACCACCCCCATCAGACAATTTGTATGAAAATGCAAATATATTTTTACACTTCCTAAAACAAAAAACCAGCTTATAGTTGTTCAGTTTTGTTGACTGGGCAACCCCTATCAGTTTTCGGAACGCTGTTCCTTACACCCGGTATATACGAGCAAGAAGTACGAGGCAAGAAAAATGTGTAATAAAATCGTATTATGGTTTTCATAAAACATTCCGCTCGTATAGCTTGGTGTAAT